>OV884004.1:90266922-91516922 GCA_930367185.1 Myathropa florea | reverse complement strand
TGGATGATATTGGCCTTAAGTGCTTGAATCGCTTCCGGATTTTGGCATAACATCGGTCCTTCATGGTCCCCACAAAAAATGTCCAATCGCAGCTCCGAGGCGGACAATTGACATCGCTAAGACGGCTAATAACACGATTTGGGAATTTGCTGCGTAAAAGATCGATTGTGGCATGGGCTGAGTGGCATGGGGCGTCATCCTGCATGAACCAGAGGTCGTCCCAATCCATGTCTTCTTCTTCTTCTTAGGGCGCTACAGTCCGAGGTGGACCTGGGACTCACTCAACATGCCTCTCCAGCCAGCACGATCTTTTGACAGCTGTCTCTAGTTTCGCATACCAAGCCGGCCGAGGTTCCCCTCGACTTGCGTGCGCCACCTTGTACGCGGACATTCCATGTCTTCAATTTCAGTAAAACAAAAAGCCGGTTAACATGGCTCTGCAACGGCCACCGTAGACCGAAACGTTGCTCCCAGCCTCATTTTCGAAGGAAACTGGTCCAATGATGCCACCACCCCACAATCCCCACCAAACTGCCACTCTCTGTGGATGCATTGGCTCATCGACAACAACGTGCGAGTTTTCCAAGCCCCGGGTGCGGCAATTTTGTTTGTTAACGGTTAACGTAGCCGCCGATTTGAAAATGCGCAGACGCTCATCAGAAACAATGATTTTTCGCCCAAAATCGATGTTCAATTCAAGGTGCTCTAAGGCCCAAACTGCGAAGAGATAACGAAGCGGGTGGTCGCGCGTCTTTCATTGCTGAGTCAATTGGACCTTGTAAGCGAAGAATCTGAGATCTTTGTGCAGAATTCTCCTCAGGCTAGTGCGTGAAATGTGAGCGAGAGCTGTTGAGATCGATGGCGAGTTCAGTCTCACACTCTCGGCCACAGCAGCCACGTTCTCATCTGTGCGCACCGTACGATGACATGGACCATGAGTGTTGTCCACTAGCATACCAGTCTCATGACACGAACTTTTTGCACAAACTTGCGTACAGAAGTCGCGGTGGGTGCTTCATTTTGGCCAAAACTTATTTTCAAAAACACGCACTGTTTGGGCTACACAGCATTCACATTGGAAATAAGTTTTCAATATTTCCCAACGTTGTTCAAGCGTAAAGCGACTCATTTCGTTCCGCGGAGGTATGACACTGACTTTCTGTCAAGATTTCGAGCGGGAAACAGCTGTCACTGTCAAAATAACCTATGATTTAAAAAAAACCACTAGATGGCCCACGAGAAGGAGAGGAAGACCAAACCTCCAGTACAAAGACCGAATTGTCGTAGACGTAAGACAGCTTGGTCTTGATGACTGGAAGCATCGTGCCCAGGCTCAGACTTTGCATGGGTCGTAGGCCTGTTAAGTAAGTTAGTAAGATGACCAACCCATTAGGTGAGTGATTCTAGTTCTCGACAAAATGAACAACTTTTCTTATTCACTTTCACTTAAGAACCATTTTTTCTTCTTCCTGGCGTTGTTCTTCAACTAAAGCCCATCGGAGTGAAGCCGTTTAATTCGTAAATCATCTTTGGTTCTGGTTTAATCTAAAATTTTCCATATTCTCTACTTTGCATTAGTTCTCAATGAGTTTTTTGTCGATCAAAACTTTCATCACAGCGTCACTCTTGATGACATTTTTGCGGATTTTCATATTCCTCATTGTGGCAGATAAGCATAAGAATGAACCAGTGTGACGAGGTGAAGAAACCAAGAACACAAAATAAAAAACCTCCCCCTTGCATGAATCAAAGCAATCTCTCCCAAACATTGGCCTTGTGGCATTCTGCCATAACCATAATCTGCCTGAATTTCAAAACAGGCCATCACCATAAATCCATAAATGCCGGAACTGATCTTGTGGATAAACACGGAATCATTGAATTCGTTATGGCAAGAAATATGAGAAAAGATCTGCTTCAGAAAACAGAGCTGATCAAGCAAACTCTGCTGGAACTTGGAAGTTTGCCTGATGAACGCGATTTCACGAAATTCAGTAACAATGCTTAGAATTCCACTTAATTCATGTCCGACGATAAGAAGTCATTCGTCGTAAGTCGTACTTGCTTCTTGATCATACCCTGTAATTTAAATCTCTCATCAGGACTCTTGAATCTCTTTATCTTTCGTGCGGGCCTGACGGAAATTATGGACTTCGAAACAACATTCCAAGTGAGTGAATTATTTGCTTATTAATATCGTCATTTCGACAGAATTGGGGCTGACCCCTGAACAAAATTGGGGAAAAACTTTGAAAAATTAGTTTTGAAAACTTTTCACTTACCATGAAAACGACAATCATTTGGGTTCAATCCGTGCTCCAGTCGAATCTTGTAAGTGTACAAAACCAGATTCTTGCACAACAGTGGGTAGTCGAAAATGTAGGGTCCTGCTCCGAGACGCCAACCGTGAATGCCTCCTGCGCACTCTGGTCAGTGGCATGAAGTTTAAAAGAGTTAGTGCTCTGCGTAGTGTCATTCTGTTGCGAATAACGGACTCAGTTCGTCGACGATATTGACGGCGAAACTGACGTGAATAAAGCATTTTTTTGTATGGAAAACGTTGCTCAGACGTAAGTCCTTGCATGTTGAAAAGTCAGCAAATACTTACAAAAGAAATGCAGTCATCGGTCGAAGCGCCAATTTTTGTCAATGATACAAGAATTGTCTGAAAATTCATTGTATTTTTAGATCACTTCCCTTCCAAGCAGAAAGTTGCTAATAAAAATTGATTAAACCGTTTATTTTGGATTAGAAGACAAAATCAATTCTAGGAAATCACATCTAACCACCAGAACCAGAACAGAGACAGAAATCTAAGCCCACTTGACCACTGAATTACTTCTTTCTGTTTGCAGAACAAAGTGTGATAATTTTATGCCACCAAATGAACACGTTAAACAGCTTCTGATCGGGAGACTAAACCCCCTACAACTACCGGAATTACAGATTAGCCCAAGATGTCAAACTAGTGTTAAGCGGAAATAAAAGTGACTAATTGTTTATCGTATCAACAAGTTGGCGCATAGCATCGGGCATGGGTGAGAAGATAGTAAATAGTTCTTTGTACAAACAGTCTAAAGTCTAAACTCCATTTGCTTTTCACTGATGTTGACAAGTTTATCAATGACACGAGGTTTAGGAAGTATATCCTCTAGACAATAGGAAGCAGGGTGCTCAAGACTGTCAGTGCTGAAGTCTTAATTTAGCTCAGCCCTTTCATGTCTAGCAGAAGAAAATGTATTTTCATGCATTACTTTTGTAACTTAATAGCATTCTTTCTTAAACATAAATCATTTAAAACCTTTTTCAACAATCACTCGATGTCGGTATCGGTTAACCTCCTAAAACCAATCGAGAGACGCATAGTTCTTTACCGACTTGGAGAAAATTTTTGTCAGAGCCTTTTAACCAGACGTCATGATCCCTTTACTATGCCGCTGTGCTACATGTTCAATGAAGTTAGTGCGGCTGTTTCAGTGAATGTCAGCTGGCTTAATCGAACGATTTTTACTGAATTTTTTGACTTCATGGACGTGGGCGACGGTTTTAAACAAAACGGCGCCGTTTATGCTTTGGAGCAGTTGAAACGATGGCTCTATTGGCTGATTAATTCCTTCGACGTGTGAGGAATTTCGATTAAACACCATTAGACTCTTTCTTTTGGATCTACCAACAGTTCATCCTTCTTCTTCGTCTTCTTTTTGCGGCGCTACAGTCCTGGTCCTGGTCCTGGAACTTAACCAACAAACCTCCAGCTAGCCCGATCTTTTGCTAGCTGTCGCCAATTGCGGACGCCATGTTCTTGGAGGTCGCTCTGCACGGACGTGGTTTGTTAAGAGGTTCAGAGTCGATGCATGCACTAAAACGAAATATCAGAGCTGTTATTCATGAAATACAGCTGCAAATTTGAGGAAACGTGATGAATAATGGCATCAACAAAATGTTCATTTTTTAGGCAGAGTCGAAGCAGATACACGGTGCGCCATCTTTTATGCCGGTATGTAAACATTGAACAACTTTGACATCTATCAACCGATTGACTTAAGAAGACAAGTTTTTAAAACTTAAATTTAATACAATTTCAACCATGAATCACTTTTTACTAAGGCAATGCTCAAAAATAGTTACGGTGTACATTAAAAATAGTCGTGCAGTTGTGTTAATTCAACGTGCATACCGTCGAAAATAACGTGGCCAACAAACACCGTCTTGTATTGCAAGAAAGCCAACCTACTCGGGGGGCTTTATTTTGATCCCAACGGCAAATGGTGACTGGACCTGATTCGATTTCACTGGGATTCGAACTTGGAACCCCTTTGAACTTGGGGCAGGCACTTAACCGACTGCGCCACCCAGTCGTTCAACGACTTCGTCCCCCCAGAAGCATTCCTCCATTTCCACCAGACAGGCTTGCTCAGGGATTTATCAGCGGTACAGTTAACCTTCTCTACTGCTCGAACAACTGTGAATGTGCGACTTAACTACAGCCAAGATGTCGCTTTAGTAAATCGATGTCTACCCGAGATGTTCAAGATACGAGCAGCAGGTTCTGATGGTTAAAAGCGGATGCACCCTCGTTGATCCCTTTCGATCTGAGATAGGTCCAATGCGGCAAGTCAAACGGCATAGTCTTATATAGTTCTTACGTGTTCAAGATTTAAGTTGAAAAAAAATTAATATTGGCTAGTAATTGTACGCATGCATGTACGTGTGTACGAGTTGTATCCATATACTCAAAATGTTGATCTTCAGTTGTACGTATACGGGTATGTATGCATACAGAAGACTAAAGATAGCCTAAGATAGATTAAAGCAGATCACAAATGATACGTAAGTATGAAAAAAGCAAAAATCTAGATTTTTAGATTATTATTTTAACAATATTTTTTTTAACATTTTTTCTTAGCTATAGTTTGGAAATGGTAAAGTTGTCCAGCATACAAGTTTAATGATTCCAATTAAAAAATCCATTAAAAAATACAAAATAAAAAAATGCATTAAAAATAAAAAATAAATAAACACATTAATTAGTGCGAAATATTTTATGCCCTCACATAAGCCAGACTCTAATAAAAAAAAAATTGGAAATGCATTTTTGGGAATGCGGAAATTACTGAAACAAAGATGAATAGCCACTCATACACAGTGGTAAAGTAGCTTTTGTAGCAACCTTTCATTTCTCCTCCTATTGACTAGTCAATAGTTGAAGTTTCACCTTAAAATTTTACGACTAGTTTTATGATTTTTTTAAAAGATTTTAAGACTAAAATAAGAAGATCTCATGACGTGCAACTCAGAGCAATGCAGACATAGACTTCTAGATAGCCACCAAATCAATTACCAACGCTCCAATGACGAATATTCCAAACAACTTTCGGATGACCAACAAAAAAAGAGATTTAAGTCTTGAGACAGACTGCCCGAATGACTAAGAAGCCACTTGAACCACAATCCCCCCAAAAATTCTATTCAAACAACCCACTCAAGCAACTTGACGCAAACGAGACGAGAAATCGAATCGTGGACAAACAAAAACCTGAAAAGTGGGCTATAATCTTTTAACTACTCGCACATCGAGTGCAAGCAATTAACACTAGACAGCTGTGAATCTGGCTCAGAATCTCTCTCCGCACATCCCATCTCAGATCAGAAGATCACACCAAGGTTCAGAGCCGCGTCTTCACGGCGGCACCACTGTGCACGCTTTCATCACCACCACCTGTAGCAAAGGCCAGCATCCGTGACAATCGAAAACTACTGTTTAATTAACCGATGTGTAATCGAACTAATAGATCTGAAAACAATTTCGAAATGCCAATCAGATAGCACCCCGCCTCGCGCCCCATCAGAACCAGCCGCGGAGCCATAAATCACTCAGCGCTCGCTCGGAATCATTGAATTCGCTTGTCGTTTGGGTATACAATCTTTTCATTTATTTCATAACAGTATTATACAAGAAAACGGAATTCCATTTCGTACAGTTTTATAAAAACTAGTCAACACCGGGGCAGTCTGTCGCTGGGGTAGATCCAGATTAGGCGACTGGGAGATGGGCACCTTCGGGCTGGAAGCCGTTCTCGTCGGCGATGTAGTTGAGGGTGTAGGTCTGGCCATCGGCGGCCACCCAGGACACGGTGCCACGGACGGAGATGGCTTCGTTCTCGGTTCCGGCGTTCTTCAGCTGGGCGCTCTCCTGGCGGGACACACCATCACTGGTCTCGTATCTACAGGAGGAGGAGGGGGTTAGTTAAGACAAGTATGTAATCCAGAAGTTTGTATGGGAACATACGCGAAATTGTATCCATCAACGCCGATATTGTCGTTCTCGTATCTCAGGATCTGGGCGTTCCTCGAGTCGTCGACGGGGGCGGCCAGAGCCACGGCGAAGAGAGCAGCGAATACTACGGCGAATTTCATGTTGCCTGGGGGGTTTGTTGGTTTTTCTTCTCTGACTAGGAGCGTACTGTTTACTGTGAGACCGAAGTCGGAACTGTGCATACCAATCAGCCATCGACGGTACCTTTTATACTCGCGCGTCTGTCCGAAGAGATAGTTCCATCCATGCCTCCAAGAGATATTCATATCACACGCGAGAGAAGAGAGGAGCAGAGGCACAAAAGACGGCAAGAAGGCCGAAGAAAAGAAAAAGAAGACTCGCGCCGCGCCGACTCCAAATCAGTGGCGGTGGCGGTGGCGGCGGCGGACAGGTGAAATGATACCTAACGTGTGTTATGACACACTCTCGGTGCCGGTGTAGTTGTAGCGCTCGTTACACATCCCCCGCCCGGGCCAGCTCGGGCCGCACTTGATGGGCGGTTTAACCTCCAAAAATGAGCATTGTTTTTGGTTCCCCTTGCCCCCATCACTCGAAGAAGATTCCACACCATCCACACCATCCACACCGTCGACACCATCACCAGCGTCTCCGCCACCACCATCATCACAGTCGCCGGCAATGAAAGTGAACTGTACTCGCACAAGTGCTCTTGCGCAGCGCGCGAAGACGCTGATTAACATATCCCTCGGCACTTTGGTGTGCTGTCGACCTTAGTCGGCAAACAGGTCCGGCGGTGGTAAACGGTCGCCAATGACGTCTCGGACCATCATCGGCGCTCGTGATGATCTGCAGCTGAGGCAAAGTGAGCCTATTAAACCAGTTGCCCAGTGAGCAATGAGCGTGGGCTGCCTTGCTTTGCTGCTGGCTCGTCTGCTTTGCTCTCATAACGTGCATGCACCAGTCCAGTCTGGGGCAGATGAAGAAGCTCTGGTGGACAGTCCCCCACCCCCCCTGAGGCTGGCTTACGCATCTCGCATCGGGTAATGGACCAGCTGATTACACACCAAGCGACGAGGCATTTCATCGCACTTGAGCAACACCATCAACCATCAACCATCTACCACCGCGGAGACGCGGGGAGTGTTTGCGAAAGACTTACCCACCGCCTGCCCCCGCCATTTGCATGATAGATTGGAACCGTTTTTTTTATTTTTTTCGGATTATAATCAAATTAGCTTTTGTTAATGGGAGCGACCTGTTAGCGTGCGTGTGTGTTGGTGGATTAGGCTGACACCGATTTGATTACGTGGATAAACGAGAACAAGATTGTTGACTCGGGCACGAGATGTGATTTGGAGTTTCCCATTTCACGCCACATCAGGCGGAGGTCATTCGAAGTGAGACCACTTGCAGCTGAGGTCACGTGCTGAAGTTTTTATTCGCCGAAGTTTGGGAGTGGAAAGATTGGAGAGGGATGCTTCGTGGATTCTTGAGATGGTGGACTCTGACAGACTTCAGAGCTGATCTAGGCAACATGACATGAACTTACGTGTTTTTTCGCAGAAAAATGAAGACGATTTTGGCTAAGAAGGGCCTCAAGTGGTACCCTCGATCGGAGATTTTTCGGTTGAGTCCATTTGCCTCAGTCTTTGCCTTGAATCCCTTGAATCCTTGCATTACAAGAGTAATTTCCCTCCGAAATTCACGCTCAAAGATGAGACGAGAGAAGAAGTGCATTTTTGAACATCGTCACTATTGACGAATGAGCTTATCACTCAATCTGAGTGACTAACGGGTTTAACTAGATTTAAGGCACTATTTCTTGTTGGTTGCTGAATTGAAAGTTACCCAAGATTGGAATAGAACGTGTGACTGTGTCCAAAGAATGCTTGCTAACCTTGTCTTCCGGTTTTGATTGAATTTCAGTTACATTCAGTCACGGAGAGGACAACCATTCCTTCAGTTATTCGTTGAAATTTAGGGAGAGTTGCCAGCATTTGCTGCCATTTGCAGCCATTTGAAGCCTACTTCTTAATGGTTTTTTTTTTCCTTCCAAAAAACTAAATAAATCTCGAAGGATAATTGCCCCTGTATGACGACAGCACAAATAGAAGATTAACTGAAGACTACATTTTTCTAGCAAAATGAAGGAATATTGTCAAAAATTGAGTGCAAATTAATGAAGGTCTTCCTCCTCTTGAGGGTCTTGAGGGCTCGGGAAGTATCAATTGATGTCCGCACTTATCACAGCATCAACCCCTGAAGCGATACAATTTCCCATCATGCTCTCAAAAAAATTGAGATTCATTGAGTCACCCCGGAACGTGGGAAGCCCACCCTGGCGGATATTTCTTACAATCGAAGGAGCATTCAAGAACATTGTGCATAAGGTAAAGTCGCAAAGGTTCTTAAGAACTTAGGTAGGTAGGTAGGTAAGTGGGTAGACGGGCAAAAGCCCCGCCTCACTTAGGTCCTTAGGGACCTCTCCCAGAGTTCTATGACGCAACTGACAAAGACTCTTAAAAACTTGGTTCCCCACCATTCTTGCCAGCAGTCTTACAGACTCCCAACGTGGTGATACTGCGACTCGCAGACTTGAGAAAAGAAGCACACTACGAGATGGATTACAGTCTAGATATCTGGAGAATAGCAGACTTGTAAAGGGAGGCATACCACAAGGTGGACTGCTGTCACCTCTTCTGTACAAACGTGTGATCAATGCACTGATAAGAAGCATTAAAAGAAAGCTGCAAAATTGCTGTTTTTGTAATTATCCGCATAGACAGCGATTTTGTAGCCAGTGTTGGCAAATTTATTTCACGGTCCTTGGGAGGGACTTCTTCATTTTCTTTTTCTTCATGTGGCGCTACGGTCCGAGGTGAACCCGGGCCTCACTCAACACGATCTCTCTCCAGCCAACACGATCTTTTGCCAGCGGTGTCCAGTTACGCACACCAAGCCGGCCGAGGTCCGCCTCGGCTTGTGTGCACCACCTTGTACGTGGACGTCCTCTGTTGCGCTTGTCCCACAGGCTCAGAGTCGAAGACTCTTCGGGCCGGGGCTAAGTCGCTACATGGCTAACGCTCTACATGGCCTAGCCATCTTAGGCGTTGGATCCGTAGATGCCTGGCTAGACTCATGTCGCTGTACAGCCCATACAGTTCGTGGTTGAATCTTCTCCTCCAAATGCCATCAACGCAAACAGGACCAAAGACCGCGCAGACAGTGTCTTGGTTCATCCGCTTGGGATATTATCCATGCCTCTGCGCCGTACAGCCGGACTGGGATGATCAAGGTCTTGTATAGAGTCAGCTTGGTCTTCCGAGAGACTATCACGAAATTGTCACAAAACTATTGCAAAACTGAAGTGTTCTTATGCTCCTTTCCTTGCCAGGGAGTCGGCCATTTTCTTGCCTTCTATCCCCGTATGGCCAGGTATCCAGCAGAGTTTTACTCGGTTTCTCCTACTCAACTCTTTGAGCTTCTGCAAGCATTCCCGTACAAATTTGGATTTGATGGTGTAGGAGTCCAGTGCCATAATAGCGGCTCGACTGTCCGACATTATTGCTATGTCGCAGATGGTATAATTTCTTTCAAGATTGATCTGAACGCATCTGTCTATGGCATAAATTTCCGCTTGAAAGACGCTGGTACATTTGCCCATGGACTCGAAGTATTTTGTCCTGGGTCCAATAATTCCTGCTCCAGTTCCTTCATCAGTTCTTGATCCGTCTGTATACCATTTTACCGTGTTGCTGCTCAGTCTGTGGACCATGGATTTATTGCTCCAGTCCCTTTTGGTGCTGAGCTTGCTGGTAAATTTCTTTTGGAAATTGAATTTCCAGACAGAATCGTAACTTAAAAGCTATCCGAAACCAACAGGGATTTCATTATTTAAAGAAAATGCCAGGCAAGAACAAATTCCTTGATTCTGCAACACTTCCCTCAAAGGCTGCTCTAACGAGATAAACAAGTATGTACTTTATGTGTGATGTGCGATGACACAATGATAAATAAACGGTAAATGCAAAACCGACTAACTCCACAGACAAGTTCTGGCTCAATTGCAGAGATGAAGATTAAGAGGAAACGATTCTTTATCTCGTGAAATGCCCTCTAGCTCCACAAGAAGGCACATCTTCATCAATCTTAGCACGATGGACATCAGCTTTACTGCTTCGACCGGTTCAGTGAGTAGGGGCAAGCTTACACAATGGGACTAATTTGGCCTAAGTGGGGCTGTACTCATATAATTGCATTTTGCCATTAAAAGCCTACTTAATCAAGCAACAAGAAGCATAACCAGAGAGCGAGGCTCTTAACAAATTTCGGCTATTAGCAAAATGCCTCTCTTGAACAAGACACAACAATTAAATATTTCTTCAAGTAGAAGTTTAATGTTAAGTAGTTAGAATGTTAACCGTCGAACAGTTCTTCGTTCCAGTGTCTACAGGAAATGATAAGTCTGTAAATAATTGCACAAAGAATATTAAGTGTGTGCATTAAAGTTGACTTTAAAATTGCCATTAGAACAAAAGACATCAAAGCACTGACACAAATGTCACACAAGTTTCCTTCTTAAGACCCTAATGTCACTTTAGAATATATTGCAAGAGAATTGCTTAACCATGCCTTCGAATACTTCTTCTTCTTCTTCTTCTTCTTCTTCTTCTTAGGGCGCTACAGTCCGAGGTGGACCTGGGCCTCACTCAACATGCCTCTCCAGCCAGCACGATCCTTCGCCAGCTGTCTCCAGTTTCGCACACCAAGCCGGCAGAGGTCCCCCTCGACTTGCGTGCGCCACCTTGTTCGTTGACGTCCTCTGTTGCGTTGTCCCACAGGCTCAGAGTCGAAGACTCTTCGGGCCGGGGCTAAGTTGTCCCTACGCTCTACATGGCCTAGCCGTCTTAGGCGTTGGATCCGTAGACGCCTGGCTAGACTCATGTCGCTGTACAGCCCATACAGTTCGTGGTTGAATCTTCTCCTCCAAATGCCATCAACGCAAACACGACCAAAAATCGTGCGCAGAACTTTTTTCTCGAAAAGACCAAGAGACTGTTCATCCACTTGGGATATTGTCCATGCCTCTGCGCCGTACAGCAGGACTGGGATGATCAAGGTCTTATACAAAGTCAACTTGGTCTTCCGAGAGAGGGCTCTACTACTCAATTGCTTTTGAGCCCATAAAAACAGCGGTTGGCAAGAGTTATTCTGCGTTTGATCTTGGTGCTGATGTTGTTTGTACTGTTTGCTGCGGAGCCAAGGTAGACGAAGTCCTTAACTACCTCAAAGTTATAGCTACCTATGCCGACGTTCTGGCCAAGTCGTCGATGTTGTGCGTCCTTTTTCGATGACAGCATATACTTGGTTTTGCCCTCGTTTACCGCCAGACCCATTTTAGCCGCTTCCGTTTCAATGCCAGCAAACGCATCATTGACGGTTCGCTGTGTTCGCCCAATCACGTCAATGTCATCCGCGTAAGCTAGCAGTTGAACGGAAACGGACTTTTGGAAGATCGTGCCTCTTGTGTTGGCCAGTGAGTTTTGCACGATCTTCTCAAGAATGATGTTAAAGAAATCACATGACAGCGCGTCGCCTTGTCTAAAACCTTTTATGACATTGAAGGTCTCGGTGAGTTCGTTACCGACCTTGATGGAGCAGCGAGAGTTCTCCATCGTCATCCTGCTCAGTCTGACGAGTTTGGCAGGAATGTCAAAACTAGACATGGCGCTGTATAGCTCGTCTCTATACACGCTGTCATATGCGGCCTTGAAATCGACAAATAGATGGTGTGTGTCGATCTGCATTTCTTGGGTCTTCTCCAGGATCTGCCGCAGTGTGAAGATTTGATCGAGGGTGGACTTCTCGGGCCTGAAACCACACTGATAAGGACCTATCAGTATGTTCACGAATGGTTTCAGGCGTTCACACAAAACGGCAGAGAAGAGTTTGTAGGCGATGTTAAGGAGACTTATCCCTCGATAGTTGGCGCAGTCAAAGGGATCCTTTCTTATGGATCGGGCAAACGACACTGAGATTCCACTCATCGGGCATGCTTTCCTCCGACCATATCTTACAGATGAGCTGGTGCATGCGCCCTACCAGAATACGATGATGACAATTCTTGTCGCCTTGTAAGTGATTTCTTTCATTACCGAAAAGGCAATTTCAAAATCGTGTTAGCTGCTCAAACAGTCTTGCGAAAAATGGACAATTTACAAAGTCGTAATTTTTACTTTCTTATGGTTGTTAAAAATCTACTTAAATGAAAGGAATTTAACCCGCCGAGAACAGGGTGATGTTAAATAGGCTTCTGAGGTAAGGTTTGGTGGCATAAACAAAAGCTTATCTTTAATCAACTGCCTCCAATGCCATACATCTGCTACCCCTTTGTTGATGGAGGCATCTACTGTTGAATCCCACTGGATTCGATTTCAAGAAATTTTGGCCAGCATTTGTTTTTCCTGTACGTATCTACTGTTGAATTCAAGGAAGCTTTACTAGGTTAATGTCGCTGTCACCACAAACGAGACCAAATATCACTCCTGGTCATCTTTTTTTTGTCAATTGACCAGCTTCTTTATGGGATTTAAGTGTTGCCAGTCTTAGAGTTTTTTTTTGGGATGATAAAATCCAGCTTGGCCTAAAAACAGAACTTCACCGCCCCAAGATTTACCAAACATTCAACATTTTTTTAAGAATCTTTATTTAGCAAGATAACTTTCAGCCCCCAAAGGATCAGTCGTCAATCACTTTAAAGAATTGGCAAGACGGGTTGGTATCCATTCTCATCAGCGACGTACTGCAGATTAACTTGAGTACCTTCGGGCGTTATCCATGAGGCAACACCGTTCACAACGATGGCACCCTCCTCGCCAATGGCTTTCAGGACACCAGTCTCCTTGCGAGCGATATTGTTGCTGGTCTCAAAACTACAATCAAGTCAACAAAGCCATCAACTCCCCCATCCCACTGGACAATCAAAGGATACTCACTCGAAGTTATAACCATTGACGCCATCATTGGTGCGGAGATCGCGGACAATAAGTGCAGCCCCATCTGGACCACTGCTAACCGGTGGTGGGAGGGCAGCGCAAACGGAGCACAAGGCGGCGAATACGATTACGAATTTCATCTTGAAGATCTATTCTGTATCTGTTAACTCACGGACTGAATGCAGCTCTCAGGGGACATCTGAATATATATTGGCGAATGATTTCGCCGGGCGGATGCGGCCAAATGCCAAAGATCGCCTCTAATCCCGTTCGTTTCCGAAGAGGTTTGGGCTTGGCTAGATCGGTTTATTGTTCATCTATCTGCACCGGGGCGGGTTTAAATGATTTAGTGGTTTATAGATCAGCAACCAATACTCAGAATAGACTGCGGTGAGGACATCAGCAGGCGTTCGCGGGGCGGAATTATCGTTATGAATCACACCTGACCGGGCGAGACAAAGGAGTAAACAAAGAATTATGCAAAAAGACATCGAACAGTTGCGGCCAGAAACAGGAATAGCGCCAAACTGGAATCGTTAGCTTCTTAAGGATGCAACGTAAATCAACTTAGACAATGGGACTGACTGAGAAATATTCTGGTTTCGTCCGGGTGACGGGTGACAAGTGGATTAGAAATTGGTGATTAGCCACAATCGCCAAGTCATAACTTAACTCGTCTCTTGTTAGCGTGACATAATTTTGATTTCAAGTTAGGCAGCAATTATGTGGGAATGGAGGAGAGCTATGAGGCGTATCTTACTGCGATCATCTACTTGTTACAGACCGGGCTGGTCATGGGCGTTATCCAACGATCCAACGATCCTCTTCGGCCAGCACGATGTTTTCTTGCTGCCTTCAGTTCTGTGAGGCAAGTTGCATGAGTTCCCATTCAACTTGTGTGCACCGTCGTCTTTGGTGGTGGTCGTCCTCTGTTATTTACTTACTTAAGGTGGCGCTATAAACGACTGGATGCCGCAGTTGGTTAAGTGTCTGTCCCAAGTTAGAGAGGTCCCAGGTTCGAATCCCAATGAAATCGAATCTGGTCCAGTCACCATTTGCCGTTGGGATCAAATGAACGGCACTGGAGTAGGTTGCTACCTGGCAGTACAATGGACCAGTTTTGAGTCTGAGTGCTCCAGTAGTGTTTCAAAAATCGTGCGAAAAAAAAAAGGCTACAGTCCGGGTGGACCTGGGCCTCAACCAACAAGCGTCTCCAGCCAGCTCGATCTTTAGCTAGCTGCCTCCATTTTCGCACGCACAGTTGATTGAGGTCCCTTTCCAATTGCGTGCGCCACCTCACAGTCGCGGTCTTCCTCTACTGCGCCGTCCCTCGGGGGTGGATTCGAAGACTTTCCGGGCCGGAGCATTGGTTTCCATTCGCTCTACATGACCAATGTTGCTTTGCAAAATTTTCGGCCGGTTGCTGAGGTGTCTTACTGCATAATCTCAACTGCGGATTTAGCAAAGTCACGGATCTCAAAAGTTTGCCTAAAATCATTTCATTTTTAAATGGAACCCACTTCAGAATCTGGTCTTCATCGAGATTTTAGCCAAAAATCAATCAGAATTTGAGGACGAATTCAATCAAGTTTTCTGCAGTTAGCACTCCTCGCCACAGAATTGCCTTGAAACCCCGTTTATTTCCCATCACAACTTTGACGCAAAATTATCATCATCATCTGCATCTGACAACCTCTGTAAGAAGGGTTTGTCTACCATCAGCAACTGCTTGCGCTCCAGTTGTCACACGAATGAAAGTCTATGCCGTTCCCAGCTGTCCCTCTAATCAGTGCTCTATAAGAGTGGCTTTGAGCGAAAGGATGTTTATAATGCCCCAGCAGGAATTGAATGGTAGCAAACAACATTCATGCTATAATGTCAATCACTGATAATTGGCTAAGCAAAAATCTCAAGATCGTCGTGGGAGAGTTAAATATTAGATTAATTTTAGCAAGGTGGTGCTAAACGACTGAATGGCGCAGTTGGTTAAGTACCTGCCCTAAGTTAGGGGGGTCCCAGGTTCAAATCCCAGTGAAAACAGAGTTAATAGGCTTTTATCCGGTTTTTCAAATCTGGTCCAGTTACCATTTGCCGTTGGGATCAAATTAACGGCGCTATTACTGAAGCGGTCGATCTCTGCTAGTAGTCTGACTGTGAGTATCACAATGGACCAACAAGGTCTAAGTGTGCTGGTGAATTCAATAGCGGCCCCCTAACCTAACCTAACCTACACCATCTTGACAAATTTTTAAAGCAAGTTTTACATTTAAAACAAGTCTGACGACGGATGCGCTTGAATTAAGCAATCTGTGAGTAATGTCCCAAAATTAAAGTGTCCCTCTCAACTTGTGTGTGCCACTTTTGACATGGACGTCCCCTGTTGTGTTTTTTTCACAGGCTTAAGAATTCTTATTACGCTTCATTCAATTTCCTATTCATTCTGATATCCCACGTACTTCAGTTCATCCCTATTATTGAGAAAATCATTTCACTAAATCTTGTAATCTTCAAATCCACCTCGACAAAAAATCCTTTATTTTTAAAAATGTTTAAAAAATGAGTCGATTGTGTTATAATTTCCTCTCAATTTAAAGGTTCCGTCTACAAAAAAAACGGAACGTTTACAATTTCGGCATGTCCGTCTGTCCGTCTGTCTGTCACTCTTTTTTATCTCCAACGTTCATAAAGACATCGGCATGAAATTTTGGAATTAAGTAGTTTAGGCCTAGAAAACATTTTTCATGCACCCAAATTAAAAAAGTGGGCCCATATGGATGTTGCTCCCGTATAGTTGAAGTTGTCATGGATTTTGAAACATTTACGCACCCCCTCGAGTGATATATCAATCGACAGATCTCTTGAAATGAGGTAGAGGTTTGCTTATAAATATCAAGCTCCAAAGTCGGTTTTAATGCGTTTCCGCCTCCCATTTCTAAGCCAAGGAGTTGAAAAATATATGACTGGATGCCGCAGTTGGTTAAGTGCCTGCCCCAAGTAAGAGGGGTCCCAGGTTCGAATCCCAGTGAAATCGAATCTGGTCCAGTCACCATTTGCCGTTGGAATCAATTAACGGCACTGGAGTAGGTTGCTACCTGCCAGTACAATGGACCAGTTTTGAGTTTGAGTGCTCCAGTAGAGTTTCAAAAATCCTCCGAAGAAACAAATAAAAATAGCATCGATACAGAATACGAGGGAGCTGTGAAAGTAATAGCCCAGGGCAACATTATTAACGTAGAGGGCTCGATGACGATGAGTATTTTTGCGTAAATCGCAGAATCCGAGGTGCTCCTTATTTTTGAGAAATTACGTCTCATTGCCACTCCCAGGCTGCTCGCTGTTACCTTAAATGTGTGGAGTTGCGTTGAGTCGAATGAAGTTCTTGCAGATGAATTCAAAAAGTCGCTATCCAAGGCTGGCATCTACAGTGAGTTTACGGGAAGGAAAAATGTCAGGGAAATGCGAGAGATTACATCGCAAGTCTCGATCCAGTATCAGGATCTTATACGTAAAGGAAGTCCAGACGAATTAAAAACATCATTGCTGGAGTACAAAGAACTTAAAAAGTCCCTGATTTCCATGTGAATACAAGTAAGTACCAAAAGGCTTGGAATTTATTAGCTTGGTCAACGTTTTTGGATCTAAGGAGGCTTGCAGACTGTAGACGGCCTTGTAAAATTTAAGCAACTGCCCGCCTAACACGTCTTCCACGCTCTAGTATGCAAACGTTCATTGATCACGTCTTTAAAACATCATTGTCTACAAAGATTATTCAAATTTTGAAGAAGGAACCCCCTCATTTCTAGCGCCAACAAATATCCAAAAGAAACAAGTCTCGAAGCAAACTTCAAATTCTCTCGACCCCAACACAAAAGGATGCTCTTCCCTCCCACATCGGGCAACATAGAAATCACAAACTGACCCACAAATCATACACACATTCCAATCCATTCTCAACCACAGAACCTGTCTGCAAACCAATTCCTGTATCAAACGATGTTTTTCCTCGTTCAAGAAGCTTACCCAGTGACCCTTATCGACCACACATCTTCACTGCTCCTCAACGCAACCGGAATCAGCAGCGAATCTCATTTGACAAGCCCTCCCCACAGCAGCAACAGAAATTCCTGTGTAATCGACGCGATCCGCTGCGGCAGAGATTGACAGATCGCGTGGTATTCCCAAGCCCAACCCATCATCCATCAAGTCATCTGACACAAGTAACAAGATCTACGCGAAGCTATCGTCCGACACACAAGAAGATACCTGCACAGATACCGCAAGCCACACGGAAGTGTATCACGACTCGTAGCCGCTCGCATGAGACAGATATGCAAATTATTCTAACGAAGCTCATTAACCGTCCGAGAGTCCGTCATAAACCACATAGATTCGGCGGAGATGAAACGATCCGCCGGATTTGCATATCTCCGCCCGCCGATCGTGGTTTCCTCAGAAGGACTGCGTGTGCAGAGCTCTCTACCTAGCCGGGCTTCCCCGAACCAGAACTGATTCCTGCGGAACCTTCTTCGAGGAACCACCAAAATCGAAAGACTTGTGCTCAGGGGGTCTGTAAATTACTTTATTCTACGTGATAACGATGCGTTTGACGTCGACTAGATAGGGTCATGGGGGAGCCGTGCGCCCGCGCCTCTTTAGGCAACTGGAGCGACTGGCAAGTGAGCGCCTTGCGGTTGGAAGCCATTCTCATCGGCAACGTAGTTCAGGGTGTACTCCACACCATCGGCAGCAGTCCAAGTGACGGTTCCGCGGACGGAGATGGCCTCGTTCTCGGTTCCAACGTTCTTCAACTGGGCGCTCTCCTGGCGGGAGACGCCATCGCTGGTGGCGTAACTACAGGAGGGAAGGAAAACAGATTAACTTGGCCCAGGGGACACAGGATTTTGGGAAGACTCACCTGAAGTTGTATCCGTTGATGCCGTCGTTGTCGTTGTCGTACTTCAGGATCTGGGCATTCTTCGAGTCATCGATGGGCGCCGCAAGGACGACAGCGAAGAGAGCAACAAATACAATGAGGAACTTCATCTTGGGTGTGCTTTGGTGTGTGCTTTTCCGTGAGATAATCAACCGAAACTGCTACCCATCTGCTGGACACGCAAGACTTTTTATACAGCCGCGCACTTTGGTCAGTATTTCTATTGTGTGCCTCTTCGCGCCTTCTCCTCCTCTCCCTCGTCTCTCTTCGCCGACGAGCCGTTCACCCGCGAACTTGCGGTTACACAGCTTCGCCGCGTCTGCATAAATTAAGCCAAATTGGATCGAGCTCGGAATGGCGATCTCGACGATGGCGCAGGATGACCTGCTTGGGCTTCGCGGCTAATTGGGGTGTCAAACGTGCAATCGGGCCAATGTCGTCTGGGCTGGGGTGACGCGTTGGCATGCCCATCGCCAGGGGCGTTAGGGGTTGGCTTCCCATGACAGGTGGCTGATTGCGAAAGACGCACACGCTCGCAGAGATGGATTACCCGTCCGTTCGTCTCTCAATGGCACGCAGCGAAGGTAAACCAGCCGAGAAGACGGGTTATTTTTGGGATACATCTCGCCCACAGACTTTCACAGTACGCCGGTCGAATTGCTTGACGCAACAAGCCCGGCGATAGGTAAACTTTGACACACGAGGCGGTGAAGTCGAGGTGCGAACGGTATTCGATAATTGCCAACCCGATGATCGTTGATCGTTGGCGAGCTCTCCCCCGCTCTTCCGGTGCGAGTCGTTGATGGACATCCGATTTGGCGGGCTAGAAGCTACCGTCGAGATTGTCTGCTCGTTAATCGATTGAAGTCACTCGCCGTGACGAAACTAGATTGGGGCAAGTTTTGTGATGCGAGTCCAAATGTTCGAATACAGACGCGAACTTGGACAAGTGCCGAAAGTGATAATGGTTTGAAGGATAACTTTTCAGGGGCGTCTGGGAATGAGTTAATTTGCGTGAGAAAACATCCGGGGAGAGAGTAGTCGATGCGTCACAAATCGAGTTTGTTGGCTGTAACGGAAACTGAAATTCTGAAACAGTTGTGAAGTTTTGAAGGGAGTTCACCATCAGACAGTCATAAACAATGTAAATGACAGCTTTTAGAAGATCCAACGAAGAATAAGACTTGAAACCGATTTCTTTATCTTATCGGACCAAAATTCCACACTCAGTGAACAGAATAATCATGCTGACAGCCACTCTCTAGGAAGGCGAATGTTTCTCTGTCTAAATAGTCCTCAAATCTGAAATAAAAGGCTGAGGAGAGTGGGAAACAATGGCTGTCAAAGGACCAATCAAGTGCAAATGTTCGAAATCTTGGTTTAAGGAAAATACCTGCTCAACTCACATCTTTTCAATGATTTCCTAGACAAAACATTATGTGTACACCAGGATAGCACTAGAGGCTGCCACAAGTCATCTGTCACTGTCACTGTTTCAAATGCATTGTTGGTTTAAGTCGTCCTAAATGTATGTGCCTCATTTTTTAATCATCGTCGTCCCATGGGGCTTTCTTTTCGACTATTTTTTTGACTAGGTCTCGGTCCCACGGTAGGAATGTGTCACATTAAGCACTCATTGAGCACACTCTCTTAAAACAAATATGAGACACGATGAATAATGACCCATTCCTTTCTTCGGTGGACCCCATATTGAATATTCGTAATCAGAGTGACTTTGAAGTCTGCAATATATCACATGAAATGATTCTGTGTAAAGCGATGAAAGTACCAGTACATAACCAAAGTTGTGATACTCTAAAAATCTAAGACTTTTTCAATATAACCTCGTGAAGATGAAGAAAAAAGCCCTTGGAAACGACTACTACTTTAGCTCTTAGAAACTGCTGGGGTTACAGCTCCTTAGTCAAAGAGTAAAGACGCTTAACTTGCCAGTTCTACTATATGAAACCAAAAGTGGGATAGAGTAGGGAATACGGAATACGGAAAAATTCTTCGATGCAATGAATCCGAATGAAAGAAAATACAAAAACTGAACAAATCCTACGAGAAAAGACGTTCATGTAGCCCTGGAGACGGAAATCTGTTCGACACACTGGCTTGACAAGGTTAAACTACTGAAAAGTTTCTCTGGTCAAAAACGTATTTGAACACCTATCTCCCGAAATAGTGAAGAGATTAAGACATAGCTCACTCGTACATCCTCCATGAGAATTTATTAAAATACAAAAGTCTTATTCAAAGCTATAGCGGAAAGTTTCTTAATTTCGAAATATGCATAATATCCACACCCTCAGGCACGAAGCAGGTCTAAACTAAAATATTCCACTTAATGAATAATGATAAAAGAATGAAGAAAGAAGTAACCGCTTGGGAAGTCCTCGATATAGGACTGTGCACCACCTCTCGAGAGTCTCCGACAATGATCCGATACTTTCACTGTGATAGAAGCCACTTCGTCATTGACTCCTAGACTTTGGGACAACGCAACAGAGGACCTCAACAAAAAAAGAAAACACCTAGCAAAATATCATGCCATCAGAGAAGTAACCTAGAGAGGCCACGTAGAGGAACTTGCCTTGGTCCACTCCGGACTGTATTGCAAAGGAAAAAAAGCCTCGCAAACGTCGATATTCAGAGTTTGTACAAACTGAAGGTGAACGAAAGATTTTCTTCTAGTCAAGCAACTACGGATCGATTGCCTAAGGCGTCTTTTGTCAAGTTACTCGTAAGTATAACATAGCTTCAGACCAAAAATGTTGAACTCCAAGCTTGTTAAATATCGCAACAGAAACCCACCACGATGAAGATGATGCACACAATCAACTTGACGTATATGACTAGTGCGAGATCGTGCTAGATAGAGAACCCTGTTAGTTTTCGCTCAAGTTCGCCCACTAATTGCAGTGGGCACAATTGCACGGGACACAATACTTGTGTAGAATAGAACACAATTACCAATCGATTAGGAAAATGTTCTTCAAGTTGACAAGCTGCAACGTCCTAAATCAACAAAATCTTTCAAGTTGCCTTCACAAGTGTGACTTCTTTAGGCTTTAAACCGGGATCAACAAACAGTAAAATGATAAAAATTCTAAAACTTAGACTTTAAAATCTTAGTTTATTGAACTTTATGTTCAATATACTCTGAATATCGAGTGAAAGCATGCGCGTCTCTCTCGCGTGTTTTTTTTACTTGGCGTTATGAAAATTAAGCAACAATTTGACATCAAATAGCTTTTATGATAGGAAGCTACAATAGGTAATTTATCATGAAACAGTTTTTGACGTAAAACGAAATTCTGGGACTCGAACTTGGTGCCTCCAAATAAAGAGGATTTGTTTCACATTTTAGTCCATGAGACGATGAAATTTCAATCATCCAAGATTTTTATTAGAGGCTTCAACCCTCACACTTTCCTCTGAATGAGACACAATAAATGTTTCTAAGATACTCCCTTCAAAAAAATATTTACTCTCTTCTTCTATTGCGAACCTCAGTCAAAGGTTGTTAGGTGCTGAGATCAGTGATTAAAACATTTCCTTAAATTGTTCACCAAACAGACGCTTAACTTCTTGTCTTAAATCATACCATCATAGCTTCCTTAAATCTCACCGATTCTTGAAAACATTGTTCGTTGAAGACATTTGCCTCTTGAATTCATAATTTTGGACTTATGCCACATTTCTTGCCTTCAAGACACACTTGTCCTACGATACAACAATTTTTCATCTTTCAGGTTCATCCCCAAAGGCCACAAAACTGACAAATCTTAACTTAAGTGTTCCATAGCTAAAAAGACCAAATGCATGGAGAGTTAAGGAACAGAACTCTGCGATCTGTCTTCGGTGGTGGCATATGTCGCGTTTCATATTAAATCTTAATGCAAACAGATATCAAGCTTTCTTGTTTCACTGTTTCAAGGGCAACAATATCAAAAAGTTAACATTCCACTTTAAGATCGATCTGAGCAAAAATTTCAAAAAATTACGTCAGTCATGGCCGTGGCTGTCGCCAGCAGTCATCCGGTCCCACTTCTAAAGCATCATTCTCGGCGCACGACAACCGAGCGAGTGTCAGTGATTGACTCATCAATTTGTTCAGCTTCATTGAAGCTCAGTTATCCCTTGTAATATGCAGTGGATTTTTTACATGTCTCGTGGGAGCAAACACAAAGTTTCAAAAATAAACTTGTTTTTAGAGGAGAAGCAGTAATTTGGTTGGAAGAGCATCTTGGTCAGGGGACTAGTCGCTGACGTACGCAAAAACCATTCAAAGTTGTCTCAAGTTTTGAATGCGGTTCTATTAAATACCAGCATTTAAGTACAAAGTACGAAGGTGAAGTAGATTTAAAGCGATTTTTCGGACAGTTTTGGGGGAATTGTTGTTCAACTAGAATTTTGCAAAAGGTCCCTCCAAACGTCTTCGAAAAATCCATGGTAACCTCCTTCATATTTAAATGCTGACGGTCCCATTCCCCAGAAATGAACAACTTCTTCTTCTTCTTCTTAGGGCGCTACAGTCCGAGGTGGACCTGAGCCTCACTCAACTTGCCTCTCCAGCCAACAGGTTCCCATACCAGTAATCGAAAATGAACAACAGTGCTTGTTATTTCAAGGCCATTCGGACAAGTTCATTACTAAGTGGCAAGTGAACAAGATCCAATGGTCTTGAGGACAACCTTTTCTGAGTGTAAGGCCATCACAGGGAATGACCAATCGTCCAGTCAACTGGGCGAAGATGAACCCTGAAAGAAACTTGAACGGTGTCGGAGACTTAACCTCGATGAAATCTGTTGCTAGACACAAACTGCTTCACAGACATGTCCTTTTGACGACGTCGCTGACTGACCTCCCGTCGCCTCCTGTCTCCTCCTTTCACATTCTGTCACCTCATGCCGCCTCCTGCCACCTCCTGTCGCCACCTGTTGCCTGCTGTCGCCTACTGCCATCTCCTGCCGCCTCCTCCCGTCTCACGTCGCCTTCTGTCGCCTCCTGTAGCCTTCTGTCACCTTCTGTCATCTCCTGTCGCCTCCTATTGTGTGCTGCCGCCACCTGCTGCCTGCTGTCTCCGCCTTCTGTCGCCTCCTGCCGCCTCCTGTCGCCTCCTGCCGTCTTCTGTAGCCTCCGTTGCCTACTGTTGTCTACTGTCGCCTACTGTCGCGTCCTGCAGCCTCCTGTCACCTCCCATCGTCTCCTGTGGCCAAATTATCTCCCCCATTTCTCACCTGCACAAAGTTCCTGCCTCATCCCGTCTGCATTAAAAGAGATTCGTTCAAATTTGAACCATAAAACGATGTCCGCCACCAACCAAAGTGGCACCTCGTCCAGACCTAAAGCTTACCCCAGAATGAGTAGACAAACATCGAACCGGCCAACAAACCACTCGCCTCAATTGTTCAGCATTCCAACGAGGTTACCCTCGCCAGCATAACCTGCTAATCTTGATATTCCCGAAATAGAACAAGAGCCACTTCACCCCCCAGCCGCGCTTGACATTCCTTTTGGAATTAGAAGAACTCGTTCGGCGGCCCCATTCACTTACGAGATCTGTAGCATTTTTCATAATCTCTTGCGATCCAGAATTCAAACCACCGCGCCCCAAACTTGCCCACGATCTCTCAATTCCCTGCCGATTCTATGATCATCGCGATCACCCTAGACACCGTCTTGGGCTGCCATCTGCGCGCAAATCTATAAAATCCCACGCCACCGCAGCCATCCAACATTCTTCGACTTTCGCTGAGCTAGAGCGTCGGCAGCCCGAGCCTAGAACTCCGAAATGCAACCAGTTTTTGAAGAATTTTCGTATTTATTTCCATTTCTCTAACAAAACCTATTTACAACAAAAAGTCTATGTACACACAGCACAGTCCCTGTTTGATTTGTTCGATCAGTTGTTCAGTCGCTCAGCTTCGGCAGGTGGTCCGCCTCGGGCTGGTAGCCGTTCTCGTCGGCCAGGTAGGTCAGCTTGTAGACCTGGCCGTCGGCGGCCACCCAGCTGACGGATCCTTCGACCGAGATCGATTCGTGATCGGTGCCGGCGTTTTTCAAGACGGCGGTCTCCGTGCGCGACGTCCCATCGCTGGTGTCAAAGCTGTGAATGCGAAAACCAGATTCAGTCTATCTATAGATCAGTGTAAAGCCACATGATGTATCTTTCACTCACGAGAACTTGTATCCATTGATGCCGATGTTGTCGTTGTCATACTCATTGATCACGGCGGTCTTCGAGTCGTCAATTGGCGCCGCGGCAGCAGTGTGCGCCAGCACAGCGATCAGAGCAGCGCTCAGAACAACAGCGAATCTCATGACAGCGGCGGCGGTCAACGGCGGTGATGTCTGCTGTGTGCTCCGTAGAGGAGACCTCGTCAAGAAATAACAAGTAGCCTGCTCCTGATTGCCGAAATATATAGAAGCACGCGCGCTTTTCGTCTTCCCACCCCCTGCCACGTTTTTTCCTTCGCCTTTGTATGCTCGATCGAATCGCTGATCCAATTTAATAAGTTCTCGAGAATCGATTCCGTGGAAGCGATCTTGGAAACCGAAATCGCTTCGAGAAGATTCCTGTTTTGATGAATACGAGTAGTTGCTCGGCACGGTTGGCCACCGTCGTCGCTGGGGAGTCACAAACACCTTCTCGGAGCGGGTTGTGACTGTCTGCTGTGGTCGCGACTTCAAGTGGTTAAGTTGGTGGTTAACTGTAAAAGATATGACATTAGATCGAGCGCTAATTAAGCCAACCAGTTCTGTCGCTGCTCTCAAGTAGTCGCCTCATGTGTGTGAATAGTTGTCTGGTAACTGAAGTGAAGTATTCCCAAACGCTGGCCGGAGTAGAGTCACAGCACAATGGACGATGTCTTGAATGGTGCTAATGCCTTTGGCGATGGGGACAAGATCCTGATGTGAAATCGATAAATGCGCGACGGGAAGGCACTTGAATGGAATTCCACTTAACTTTTGTCACCCTCAGGGCGGGCGAAGGTGGTTCTTGGCAGAAGTACGCGTGCAATGGCGTTGGAGGCTGCTGCACAGTGGACAGCCTTTCACTTTCGAAAATGAGCTTCGAGGCGATCTACTCTAGATCATTTTAAAGTCATTGGTCTGAGAGAATTAAGGAGATCAGGAAGAGATCATTTAGAGATGAGACTTAAGGAAGGTTTTAAAAGAAAAATTTTAAAAATATTAGAAGACGAAGCGACGTCGGTTACAGTCAATTATCTTCATGAAATAAGATTGCCATTGAGGTCATTCAGACGGCTTTTAAAATGCTCAAGAAAGACTTGCATCGGAAGACAAGGGATTCAAAGGAAACTCACTTCTTTAAGCTGTCAAATGCAGTGAGTTCTCTTTAAAGCAGGTCTTCGGAAACTTAGACAAAATACTTCGATTGTCTTCTTAGTTGCTGGAATAATTTGCTCATCATTAACAAATGGGACCTTGCAGAAGCAGGGACTCAGAGTAGTTCTCCAAGTTTTTATCAAAAAGAGTCACTCAGTCTGGCGACGAGGCTGATTGAAAGGAATTCGAGACTCGTTTCGTATGACAAATTTGGTTTTGAAAAATGTTTCAAACTCAAAAGGCTCCATAGTATTATCTACCATTGTGTAGATAAAATAAGTTGTATTACCCTGCTGTGGGCTTGATCTGGTGCTCGAGGTCTAAGGTTCGAAACTCCAAAAAACACCTAACATTTTTTCACGACTCTACCTCTTTCGAGTCACTGACAATGCTCAAAGAGTATAAATAACTGTCTAGAAAGACCTTCCCAATCTTGTCGTTCGGAGTCGGCATTCAACTGTACACTCGTGAAAGAACAATAACGCGCACAACACGAATGGTTGTTGAAAAGCTAGGCCCAAGTCCACCTCGAACTTTAGCGTCGCCATTATTATTATTATTACCCTACAGACATTTCTCTTCATCTATGACCAGCTAGGGATCATCAATGACATTTCAGAATGCCCGACGCTAATCAGAAAATTTTGCTTAAATATATTTCAGAGCCCAGCAATGGCACCACCGCAGACGTAAAACGTGCGGAGTGATCTGGGCCTCAACCTTCTTTTCTTGCTTCTTTAGCTTGCACGATCAATTTCTAACTGACGCAAATTGCGTCCAAGTTTGGTTGAGGTCCCTCTCTGCTTGACACCATACAGATAAGGACTTCGTCTAACATTCTTAAAATTCAACAACGCTTTTTACCCGACAGTCTGTCACGAACTATCTGCTTTCGTTGGCCAAAAAAGGAAATCCATATACAGAGTTAATCTCGTTGTTTACCGTGTTTCAGGGCAATCTTTGATAGTGGTTGAATTATAAGTTGTACTGTGATGTATGTTATATTGGGTTATGCCAAACGATTTGAACCCAACAGCCGATGCGCTTCTCAATCGACTGTAGGATCTGAAGAATCTTCCTAAGGAACAGATTTAAGACTTCTGACAAACAGTCGATTTTAGGGAGATGTCTGAAATGACTCAAGAAAATAAAGAAGAAGCTACTTTTTAAGATTTTCTTTGCCACTGAGAACCTCAAGAGTCATTTCAGTTCATACTTAGCCAGATCTTCCGGATCGTCAAAGAAGTGTTTGCCTAGTAGCTTCTCCTTCACCTTAGAGCGGAGAAAGTGGCAAACAGATTTTTTTTCCCCTGCAACTTCTGCAGTAGTACCTGTGGGGGATGGCTAGATGCATTGCGTACTTTCACAGTAACTGCTTAGGACTCCCACCACAATGCTATATCCTTGCGACTGAGGTTGACCATTGATAATGATCTATTTTTACTCAACACCGGTCATGAAGCTCGCTTCGTAGAACTGTGCTTGCATATGAAAGATCTGGAGACATCTCTATTTATGAAACCTCTTTGCAAGTGTGTCTGCTTAGTTGTTTTCAAAGTTTCATATTTGTACGTTCCAGTGCCCAACATAAGGTCAATATGCTTACAATGGAGATTCCAGCCTCGATATGAGAATAACCAAACGCTACAGCTCCAATTGCGGTTGGGCTGTCGAGGTACGAGGGCTTTTCGATAATTCATTCTATTTTGTCCAAATCTCATAAATCCAAGTTTTTTCGATCACTATAAAAACGTAAGTGTTTTAAGATCTCTTTGCTTTCTTTTGTTTGTGTCTGGAAAGATGTCAGAAAAATATTTTCTATGCAATCCGAGCGCCATCTCGAATCAAAAGTATTTGACAAAAAGTCCTCGTGCGAGTATATGATCGGTCTGGTTGGCTTCTTTTGTCCAAAGTGCTGATTCACTTATTGCTGCCACGTCCACCTGAAAAACAATGCTGATATCGATAATGCTGCTAACCCCCTGCTCTTATACCTGGACTCGTTTTTGAGCCGTCTGTCATCCAGTACTCCCTTTTCTAGACAACCGTCGATATGGAAATTTCGAAACTAAAAAAAAAATTCCATGAATCTGGGTGAAAAAATAGAAAATATTTTGATTCAAAATTTTGATTTTTGGTTGAACTTTGAAGATATCGAAAATTCTAAAAAAGTTTTTCAACAGCAATTCCCCAACCAATCGCGTTAGCTTGACAGGCTTGTTGGTTGAGGCCAAGTTTGCCCCAGCGCCATATTAAAAAGAAGAAGAATTCCCCACTAATCGACTTAGTGGACTCAGTGGATTTCTTCACATATGTAAATCACAACCCCTAAAAGCACAACAACAACTTAGATAGAGATTGGCGTTCAAGTTCATAGTGAATTCAACAAAAATAATTTGAATTCGTCGCTTGATATTCAGCATTGCTTCTTTGATTAAATGTACGGGACCCTCGATGCGCGACTATCACTCGCACTTGACCGGTTTTCTTCTCAAGATCCCCAAGAATGTCGAAAACATGACGTAACCAATATACATTAATTAAAAAGACGCTGAGATGCAGTGCAAGAAGCAGCACAAGCTTATCTTCTGCATCCCATTAACGAGCACTACACCAACCAAAATAAGCTTTTAACAACTATTGGCGCTCGAAATACGAGTAATCCCTGGTGAAAGTGTGTATTCAACTTATTTTTAGGATTGTCATGATTCAGGAAATTCAGAGCATGTTTATCGGAATTCTCATCGAAGGCCAATGCCAGGCTATTATTCTAGCCACTTTCGGTTTGAACATAAAACTCAAAAAACATGTGTGGCTTACTAAAAACAAATCTCTGCAGCTCCGTGCATGACTGAATATGCGAGAATATTACTTCGCATGAAATGATGATGACATGTTGACGTTTCAATTGCGTTATACTTTTGCTAAGGTTGATAGATTAGAGCTCAGAGGATAAAAGAATGGAAATTATTGGCTGGTTTCAACAAATGCCAGAGTTGACACTAAATATTGAGGCCAAAAAAGACCAATGAAGGTAATCAGAAGTCAGTTTTAGTTAAAACCTTGTGGGGGAAACACTTAAAACGGTTTTAATTGGGTCAGAATTATCAACAAGCCAACCTCCATTTCAGTTTGCGAGGACTACGAATAGAGGACAAGACAAAACTCTGAACACTACGCGCTGGACAAAGACGTTAGTGCAGTCCAGAAGTCGAAAATTCAAATGACAATCAACTGACATTTGGATACGTAGAGTTCGATTCACTTCGTTCCCGCGTGAGTAGGCAACATTTAACGAACTCATCGAAACTGAACGAAACGGTAACTATGGTCACTGCGTATCATTTTTCTATATTCGCTCGATTGCTTCTACTTTTTCTTCTTCTTTTTTTGTATATTCTTCTTGTCCTTTTTCTTCTTCTTCTTCTTCTTCTTCTTCTTAGGGCGTTACAGTCCGAGGTGGCCCAGGCCCAGGTCCCTCACCCACCCAACATGCCTCTCCAGCCAACACGATCTTTTGCCAGCTGTCGCCAGTTTCGCACACCAAGCCGGCCGAGGTCCCCTTCGACTTGTGTCCGTCACCTTACGTACGTGGATCTCCTCTGTCCCAAAGGCTCAGAGTCGAAGTTTCAGTTCTCTCAAGTTTCCGCAGGCCCATTATAATGTCCTTACTGAGCATTGTCTGAGAATCGAGAGAGCTGGTGACGTGGAAGAGAACGTTATTGAGTCTGGGATCGAACCACGGACCTTGGGTGAAGTAGTCGGCGCACTTCAAGGTGGACATGTCTTATTATTGGAAAATAAAATTACCAGAGCCTGCCTAAAGCATTAACGATTGGATAGGTTCTTAAAATTGTACAAGTCCCACCCTATGCTGATGTGAAATCTGAGGATTTCCAACCTTTTTTGGCCAGAAATTGAAAGTTGTCCAGTCCTTTTCTTTTCTTTTCACCAGACATACTTACCATTTGGTCCAAAATAGAAATCACTCAAGCTCTTTCAAAAAAAACCGCTGCAATCCCATTAAACCGTGAAATAGTGTCAAAGTTTTGAAACGCCTGCATAAATGGTCACCTCATCACCACAGACCGATGTCATCCGATCCATCGTTTAACGACTGACATTAAAAGGTGACCACTCAACGACGCCTGCAAGCGATTTGATGGATACACATGTCGCGTTTTATTACGTCCACACAAACGCAAAGTCCCACCAAACATCCACGCAATCATCCACACGCATGCGTCAAAGCAAATCCGCTCACCTCATTTGACATTTCCATCGTGACGTCAACCAGAAAAAACAACTTCAAACAACTTCTCAAAAAAAAGCAAACAAAAAACTGAACGGATATAAGTTTATATTTCAAGCTTCTGATCGTTAAAGTTTAAGCACCAACATATATATTTTTGATTGACGTTTTATTGAGGTTTTTTTCTTCGAAAGATTATTGACGTTAAATGTTTGGTAACAGCTACTCGTATGTTCGCAACTCGGTTTTGGCAGTTGAACATATGGTTGATGGTTGTCTCCGCTTCTTGGCAACAGAAGTGAGAGACAAAGTCGACTTGAGATTGGACCGTTAAAAAGGAGACATTAAACGTAAATTGAAGGTTGAACGACAAGACGTCAGAATACTAATGTCATCGAATAAACATTTTTTCGCTGTTAACTTGTCAGATCGGATTTGAGAAAAAATTAACGCTTTCGATGAGCTTTGATGCAAATCACAAAGAAACACTCAAGCATTGAATTTGGCCAAAGTTGAAGTACCTGAAATACGCTACACTCTTGGAACACAGCTGGAAATGCGATTGCTGGTGTAGATTGATAGAAATGATCGCGAAGATGGAAACGATGTAAATGGTGCTTTAAGTCACCTGAGTGGAAAAAAAATTTAAACGAAATATGCCACAATGTGGTTAAATTGCTTACAAACCACCATACGAACTCTGAAGAATCACTTAAAAACGGAGTAAAGGAAAAGAGTCATTTCGGAGAGTTCAGTCAGACAAACAATTTTTCAAAAAAATTGTTCACGGCCCCACCTCTTTCGAGTCACTGACAATGCCCAAAGAGTATAACTGTCTAGAAATAGCTTCTCAATCTCGCCGTTCGGAGTCGGCATTAAATCGTAGGTCCCCTCCACTCGTGCGAGAACAATAGCACGCACAAAACGAGTGGTTGCTGAGAAGCTAGGCCCAGGTCCACCTCGGACTGTAGCGCCGCCATTATTATTATTATTATTATTAGAGCTTAACCTAATAGTGATTTGGCCGGATACCGGATACCGAATATTCGGCTTGCAGCTAGGCCGGATATCTGGCCAAGTTAAAAGTATAATAGTTTGGTGGTCTGATACTCAAATCAGACCAGTACGAGTTAAGTCAACTTAAACATGTTTGTTCCTTCTCCTCCACGAGATATTCTTATTTTATACACAGCAAAGTTTTTGGGCCTGTTTTGACTCTTTATAAAGTTCTAAAGCGTCTTTGGCGAAAGGCAATAGTCAGATTGAGTTTTCTACCAAAAGTGATACCGCAAACGAGCTTGACTTATACACACCTGATCAAAAAAATAGATACACCCACATTCACCTTACATTTTTCGTCTTTAGTGTTGCACTTGTTACTGAAGAAACGACTATCCGGTATTCGGCAGGATATAACAAAACTATTCGGCTTCGGCCGAATATTATAAAGGAAACCGGATAGGCCAGATACCGAATACTTAACGGATATCCGTCACATCTCTAATTATTATTAAAATAAAAGAGTGAAAACGAAACGAGGATTAATGCTCAAAATTTGAGGATTAACTGATTAATTTACGAAATACGAAATGAGAACTCGGAGAACAGATAAAGGGTCGAATTGTTGGACAAGTCCAAGGACCAAGTGTAGTTATCTCTACCATTTTTACGAAATAATGTCCTATGCCATCTTGTCTTTGATATTTGTGAAGTAAATCGCGACGACGTGCACCTACATCAGAAATACTTAAGACCATACTGTTACGTTAGAAATACCTGCGTCCATTTGATATACATAGCAGATAACTTTCAATCAGCGCAGCGGTCAGATTAGGTTCACTCGTGACTGCTTTTCAGACTGAGCACTCCATAATTCTCAAAGAACAGGACTTTATACCACAGAATACAGACCACACTCTCCCTCAGCTTAGCTTCGACGAATCCTTTAATAATATTAATAATAATTGGGACGCTACAGTCCGAGGTGGACTTGGGCTTAGCTTCTCAGCAACCACTCGTGTTGTGCGTTCTGTCACGAGCGGAGGGGACCTACAGTTTAATGCCGACTCCGAACGGTGAGATTGAGAAGCTATTTCTAGACAGTTATACTTTTTGAGTATTGTCAGTGACTCGATAGAGGTGGAGCCGTGAAAAATTTCTTTTTTAAAAATTGTTTGTATGAACTTGGATTCGAAACGAGACTGTGAATGTCAAATGCGCATGGGTCGACGCACAAACCCACACGGCCACGGCGCCCAATGTTAATCAATTACCTATAAAAATACCCACAAAAACGGTATCAGCTGACCTCGTATTTCTTGTATTTTCTCTGTCTGAATATGGTCTTGAGACGGATATTTGATCCCGTTTGCAAAGAAGGCGAATAGAGAAGAAGACACAACCATGAAGTCTACGAATTGTACAAGAATTGGAATATTTGTAGCCGAGAAAGCAAAAATTCGTAGACTAAACTGACTTGATCACATCGAGTGCATGGACGCTCCAGATAAGAGCGTCTTGGAGTCCGAGCATCCTGGTTCGAGAAGGAGAGGAAGACCAAACCTTTGGTATAAAGACAAGGTGATCGCGGACGCAAGACAACTTAGTCTTGATGACTGGAAGCATCGTGCTCAGGAACGTCAGCGATGGAATGCGGCATTTGCTCAGATTCGGACCCTCCAGGCGTGACTGGCCTGATAAGTACGTAGTCAAATTATGTCCACAAAATCATTTTACTCGACAAAGAATTTGGTCCCGAAATACAAGCTCTGCATGCAGTCATATTCTCAGAAAAGTCAAGAAACATTCTTGCCAAAGATCTCTTCTGATCTCAAGATGATTGTGGTTGTTTCATTCGAGAGTAGACAATTCATTCCTTCTAAACTCTATCAGCTACATTAGGTGACACCATGTTACACGGTGGTGTGTATAATGTCGCCTTTGTCAGGAGTACCATGCAAAGAAATATGCGACATAACCAAATTTTTCGTCAGCTCGAGACTTTCTCAAACTGAAACTTACAGCTCAAAAGAGTCTACTTAGTGAATGAACAGAGAGGAACTTCAAATCACGCCACAAAGGCGTGAAAAAAACATCTTCAACATGTCCGTGAGGGGCCACAACATCCCAAGCTTGGATACAAATTCAAGCTTCACAAGAAGCCTTATTCGTTTTTGAACCTTTTGCTATGAATTCTAAATAGTTTTAGAATCATCAATTATCCCCGAAGATGGACCCCGTAATCATCCACTCGTTGGTTTATGCAACGAACCTTGTGTCGATCCGTCTTTTGTGCTCAAAACTACAAGCCATCTTCGGGTTCCACTCGGTCTTGTCAAACCTCTCCTCCATCGATCCACGTTTATATGCGAAAAATAACAAAATGCACGGTTCTCAAGAAACCAACTTTTCGATTCATAAATTCTAAATTCCACCATAAACGTCCAAAAATAGCAACTTTATGTGCAGTATCGAGTCCAAATAACTTCTAGATCCAGTCGCTGGCCACAAACAAGTTCTACAGTGACGTACGACATGCTTCCGAGAAGATCAAATCAATTCTAATCCGAATTCAAATTCGCTCAATCACTCGCCGGGCACGTGATATTCAGATGGAAATATTCATAAGCTTCGAAAACGCCAAACGACAATTCAGCTAATCAGTGCCATCTTCCCAGCGCCTGCGCGTCATGGTGCACAGACATAATTTTATGTGTATCCACGCCAAAAATATAACCTAAACTCGTATCCCGCTGGCGGGCAAAAAGCCGGTTCTTTTCGACCGGTCTGCGAGATCGTTCGAAAATCAACAAAACGACACCGAGCATGCTCAAGACCGGGCCGGGATGAGGCATGAGATGCTCTATTGAAAGTGAAATCCCAGTTCGGTGAGATATTCGGACTCAATTCGATGCAGGGATGTGGAAGAACGGGTTGTTGTTGCTGCTTCAGCCGCTAGTGGTTCTCGATTCTGGACTCATTGCCTATGTATGGACTCTGGTGTGGTTCGGTTCGGTTGAAAGAGAAATGGAATTCGAATCTAATTCGGAATTGATTTGAATACTTGATGAGAGCTGGCGTCAAGGTCGAGACGTGGTCAATGACATTCGCTGCTACCGACTGATCTGATGACCGAGCGTATCTGGATTTGGGCTACGCGACGTGACCTTTTCAGATAGAAGCGATAAAATGGATTGTTTATGTGGACATTTGACTTGTGTCGAAAATAAACTCATCTTTCTATGGGATCGGTTGTCAGGTTCACAGGCATGTACCAGTCGTATGCGGTTACGGATTTTTCGGACGTGACTTTGAACCTGTTCCAACTGCACATATGTGCGCGAATGTCTTTAGGAAGTTTATGAATCCAAGTCGATGTTGTTCTGACATTGACATATTCGCTCACAACTCACAGTTCGAAAATTCAGAACAGGTTCTGTGCGATGCGATGAAGAACGAGGTTTGGTCGATATTGAGCTACACACGACTGCCAACGTTTCATTTTGACATAAGGAGCGAGATGGCAAGGATGTGATTTTTTCAAGGAATACAGTTGCAATCTATGAAAGTGGTGGAAAAAAGAGTGAATGGGGTTGGAGCGCGAGATGAGAGCAGCGTGAAGGGACTCAAAGGAAATTAAATTGTATCGATTGGAACCATCCAACAAGAGGTGTTATTTTAAATTAGTTGAAAAAAGCAACTTGTTTACGAAAAGTTGTGATGCTTCTATTTGAATTTAAAGTACATGTTCCGAAGTTGGTAATACAATATAAAAATCTGCCATATGTTCACCTCGATTTCGCCTATAATGAGTCATTCCTTCCTTTGACGCAGAACACAATGGACCTAAATTGTTGGTCTCCGTGAGACGCGACTGTAAGCCACTGTTCATGTACCTACGAGTACTCACCCTTCGTACCTCGTACCTCACCCTTCTTTTGATGAAACTTTTGAAAGGCTTAAGCATAATTGAGCATGTTTTTCGCGGATAACAGCTTTAGAGAACAGCTTCTTTAAGAGCATGAATCGTTGATAGAGCATGGGCGCATCGTTGATAGCGCCAGAAGAAGTGTCTGATGGCATAAATTCCTTGATGGCCCAGAAAATTCTCTCGCAATAGAGCCATAATTTGACCGAATGGTATCCATCTGACAGTGTCCTGTTAAAAATAAATGGTGTCCCTGTCCGTAGCATCAATTTCAAGCAAAACAAGTCAGTCAAAATCTTTCGGTTAAGCGATTCTTTCCCTAAAACGGTAGTCAACCTAAAATCCACACCATACCCTCCCTTGCTCTGAAAGCAAATGGTGGTCCACTATTTCTATTTCACCAACTTAGTGTGCGGAATTGGTGGCAGCTAGCAAGAGACCATGCTATTTCGAGAGGTTTGTTAGTTGAGGCCCAGATCCACTCCGGAATATAGCGTTATGCAAAGAAGAAGAAGAAGAAACCATAGAAGCATTTATACCATCTTTATCCAAGATGCAAATTCTCCATGTGGACATAGAGAAGTGGCAGCCAGCGCTGCGATTAGATTGAAAACAATTCACTTGTGGAGCCAAGCTTTGCACTGAATTTTCCTTAATTCTTTACAAACTCGATTTCATACTACAGAACACGTACTATATTCTTACTCAAACTTCACTTCCACAAAAAGTTTGTCTGTATAAAATAGACGATAAAATAAGTTGTTGTAAGTAAGTTTAACAAGTTGATCAAAACTGTTTTGAGGGCGAAATTGGGTACGCCTCTCATATGATGGTTGCGTCTTCCAATTGAGAGTTGGCTCTGACATGGCTTAAACACAATTTGACATTCAACAACAAAATCATCATTAAAATCGCTCCCTACCAGGCAGCATTAAAATCCCTCGATTCTATAATTTTTGCCTCAAAGATCATATGTTAACACTACACTACAATTAATTCAATATTCACCTTATTTGGGTGCCGGGCGTGGTGGCATTCTAGTCATTTAGGAAGCCGAAAAACTCGACAATCGTGCCAAGAACTCCCCACTACATCTCGATGGACAGAAGCCGTGTATATCTCTCGCTACAATGCAACCCTTTATAATACTTTATCCTAAAACAGTCGCCTTGGTGTTCTATCAATTATTGTAAGTTAAACAAATACATCATCTACGAGTAGTAGCGCGGCAAACAAAATTCTGTCAAGCGACTCAATTTACTACGTGTCTTTTGACCAAACAAGTCTGACCTTACATGGATCGTAATCGCTAAATATGTCTCATCAGAATGAGGATATTTCTAATTAAGACCCTGATAGAATATCCATCACTTGCAAACATGCCAGGAAATTAAGCCTTCCTGGATTTCGAATAATTTCACATAAAGAAACTTTAGATTCTGTAGGAACCTGTTGCAAATATAAAGAGGAACAGTAAACGATTTCTCAGAGTCATCTTGCTCCGCAGAAATACGTATCTATGAGAATACGAGTCTTTATCTCATAAGAAAAACTAGCATTGATCAACCAAAACGCTTCAACTGGTTCAGCGGTTGGGAAAAGCCTGTTCCAAGTGGTATCACAATGGAACTTGCCATTTGTGTAGCTATTTAATTCAGCCTCCCACTAGAACGTAACCTAATCCACTAGTTTTACTAGTTTTATGCGGAATGGGCAAGTGTACATGTGAAGTTATTTCCCGGCTCAGTGTCGAGCTGCATTACAAATGAATGGTGCAACCTTCAAGCGGAAATAGTGTTAAATCGGAATCGGTCTTCACTGGAAAGTCTCGAGTGTCTTTTTAGGCGTGAACTCAAATTGGTACTTTAGAAATTATAACTGAATGCTTTAGCAGGCTTCCAACAAATAATGGAGAATGGCGACTTCGTGTTTTTTATTAATCGTTTTAGTGCAATTGATGATAATAATCTGAACACATCTGTGCAGCAGAAACTTAATACATGGTGGATGAAATTTTAACCACTCAAATTAAATGAAGTCAAGGCGACAATATCGAAACTGAAATCGTTTAAGGCTGCCTTGATAGACGGACTGTCAACTGAAATCTTTGAAACAGCAAACATAGACAGAAACATAGACCTCGTTGTACTCGTGCGCCAGCTTAAATCTGTGAAGAAAATGATGTCCCAATACTCTTATCAGGGACATCAGACTGATCTTGTGGACATTGACTGATCCACAAAAAAGGAGATCTTCTTGTGAGGAATAGTAATTTTGACTCATTTTTCTTGAGTTCGATGTTCCGAAAATCATATGGCACCACCTTTTTGCCTCTGAGGTATTCGAGTATATTAAACTGCGTCATCTCTAAATTGACCATCCCTGTCCTGCTCTATGGCGCGAAGACATTGGCAATCACAAGAGTAGATCAAAAAGCCCTTGGCCTTTGGTGCTTGTTGGAAAAGATTTGAGCTGACTGATGCCGATTCAAGTCCTCGAAGAAAAAGATTCTCAGACGAGATCTTCTGTGGATAGAGAGGGCATTGCACCTGCAAAGGAAATGTATCACAGTCTCCTTCTCTTCCTCATCTCTGCAAAATGCATTATATGAGAGTCCCATTCTGGAGGCATAGTGTCCTGTAAAGTAATTGATTAGAGACCTGAGTACTGGCCTGTTCATTCTGATTAGTTTACGTCCAGCCTTTTCGTAGCGCCCTCTGGATAACCTCTACAGCAACCGCTTAGAGGTGAACCAATGTATGCAGCGGACCCTCTGTTCAAGGATTTAAATAAGGACCCGTTCCTCCAGGTCCTTGAGTTTTGCGTGGGGTCAACTTCCTCACCATGAGTTCAAAGACAACAACCTGCCTCGAATACAGGCGGATGTTGACGACGACAGATAAACGAAAAAAGGACAACGACTTTCAGTTCTGCACATGGAACGTGAGACATAGGACGTGCAGTCGATGAACTCGTGAAGGCTTTAGACTGCTATAAAGCAGACATTATCGCAATCCAGGAAGGGCGGTGGGATAGGCTGGGCAAAGAGAGGATGAAAAACTGCGACATCTACTGCGGCGATTGTTACAGAGAGCAAAGGCAGCGCTTATTTGGAGGCGGGTTTTTTCGCTTAAGGCAGACTTAGGTAAAAAGCTTTTAGCCTGATTTGCGCACACGCCCCTGCTGAGGACAAGAATGACTTTCATGATCTTCTTCCAGGAGATTTCAACGCTGGACATTTTTGCTAGAGTCATCGGTAAACACAGCCTACACGACACCGTGTCTGAAAACGGGCTCAGGCTTTTGGACTTTGTAATGGGGTGGAACCTCTCTGTACCACCGTCAACCAGACAGGATCACTTCACAGATCCGCAAAACCTCGTGTTAGTCAACGTACCGAAATATTCTCACCAAAAATCCATAACCCCGTAATCCCCTATCCACATACCAGCAAGAAAACACTCCGCTTCCTCCGTTCCCATCATCCGCCCCAGCAAAAACTGCGAACTAATCTACATCCATCACTCGAGGCGCACTTTGATCCGACTTAGAATTCCTGTTTTGCAATTCGAAATTCTTTCTCTTTTGCATAACTAGTGCTTGGAGTGCATGCAGCATGCCGATCGCCCCAGCAGGTATGTACCGTATCTGTATCTGTCTGGCGGGTTATATCGACAACTTAGATCACAAAACGGACTCGTGTATTCATGCGGATTGTCCAGTTTTTTGTGGACGGGATCGATTATTTTTATTATCCCCTGATCTGGACTATAAAACGCAGCGATCGCGGATCGTATGCACTCAAAAACTCTCAAGATCCCACTACGTCAAGATAAAATCCGTTCTAATCCTCGCCGCACTCTTCGCCGTCGCTGCCGGAGCCGCCCTGGAGCCTTCGCCGCAAGCTGAGATCCTTCGATACGACAACGACAACATTGGACTCGATCAATATGGATTTGCGTGAGTTTCGAACGGTTCTGGAAGAGGTTTTTGTGAAATTTACTAATTCAATCCTTTCTTTGTGCCCTTCCAGTGTTGAGACCAGTGATGGCAAGTCCCACTCGGAGCAGGGTGTCCTCAAGAGTCTAGGACCAGACAACAACGCCATCGTCGTGAATGGTCAGTACTCGTATATCGGGAATGACGGAATCACCTACAGCGTGCAATATGTCGCTGATGAGAATGGCTTCCAGCCTGTGGGCGATCATATCCCCAAGTTACCAGAGCATCAGTCGTAAGGTGAATTTAAATAAATCAGAGTTGTTCCAATTGAGTAGAAAAGAGAGTTTTAATTTTGTTGTTCAACATTTTGCTGGGAATTTGTTTAGTTTGAGATAAGTTTGGGCAGACTTTTCGGAACTAATGAGTCTTAAGTTTGATTCGGGGCAAGTTCTTGGATCATCTGTTTTGAGAGAATCCTAAGTCTGTACAATCAAACAGTATGCGCTCTGGGGACTCTTTTATTAGGCAGGGTTTCAGTTGAGCCTGAAGTCTTTGACGAGACTGAAGTTATTCTTCTTCTTTATATGGCTCTACAGTCCATTGTGAAATTGGGCCTTAACCAAACAAGCCTGCCCAAGTAAGTAGCACTATTTTTTTGCTATCTTTCTCCAGGTACACACGCCACGTTGGTTAAGGTCCTTCTTAACATGCGTGCGGCACCTGAAGAGTGAACGTTGAATTGTCCTACAGGCTATAAGTTGAAGATTCTTCAAGCCGGAGTTAAGTTGTCCGCAGGCGTCTTAGGCTTTGGATCCATAGACACCTGGTTAGACTCTTGTCGATGTACAGCCCCTACAATTCGTGGTTGAATCTTCTCCTCCAATCGCCATCAACCCAAACAGACCCACGAAAAACTTTTCTCTCGAAAAGACCAAGACCTTCTTTGTCCGCTTTCGAGATTGTCCATGTCTCTGCGCCATAGAGCAGGACAGGGATGACCAATTTCCTTTAACAGAGCCAGCTTGGTCCTTGAAGAGAAGGCTCTACTACTCAATTGTCTATTGAGCCCAAAAAGGGGTTGGGAAGAGTTATTCTGCGCTTGACCTCGGTTCTGATGTTGTTCGTACTGTTTTCCAGGAAGCCGAGGTAAACGAAGTCCTTCACTGCCTTGAAGTTATACCTGCCCATTGTGAAGTTCTGGCCAAGTCGCTCTCCTTTACCACCAGACCCACTTTAAGCGCTTCCGTTTCCATTTCAATACCAGCAAACGCCTAATAGACAGCAGGATGTGTTCGATGGGTGGTATGTAGCGCTGTTCAGTTCACACCACATGTTGTCGGTATCCATATTATCCAGTCTAGGGCTAAGACTGGATGCCATTGGCAGTTTCGTTTTGAAATCTAGATTGTTCAGACGATTCCGCCAGATGGATTTGCGTTTGCAACATGTCCGTTACAAACAAATAAATTTCGATCGTCTCTATTGAAAGGTGCTTTAGTTCTGCAATTTTATTCGAAAATCATTTCAATCCGCTCCCTCGATCCTGCTGCAAGTTGCCTTCTTAACTTGAAATATCAAACGTACTCTTAAACTGTACCAGCTTATGGAAGCAATTCTGAAGGCTTTCTTCGAAATTCAGCAATTAAAATTTTAAGGTTTCCGTACTAGAATTATCGAGGCATATGTCTTCTTAACATCGCGTATAAAATCTTTTCAGATCCTCTGTGAACGATCTGCAAGGTCCTGTGAACAGCACTGAGTTTCAGGCCGAGGAAGTTCAACATGGACCAAATTTTCGGACTACAAAAAGTTCCTGGAAATAGGCCAAGAAATTCAGGTCGACACTCTCCACATATTCGTCGATTTCAAGGCCGCATATGACAGTGTTCATAGAGACGAACTACGGGGTGACCAGATAAGAACGATAGGAAAAGAAATAAATAAAAGAACAACGGTGAGAGATCTAAAATTGATTCTGTCTTTATTTTGAAGCAACGTTCCTCAAATTGTGTATGAAAAAACAAATCACTCAAACGGCTGCCGCCTCGGCTTCGCTGGCAGTGCTTCAAACATCGGCCCAATTGTTTATGTCTCAGTCCAAGTGCGGCGTTATTCCACCATCAGTGTATCGAACTCGAATGTAGGCCTGTAGCTCTTCCAAAGTGGTTGAATCGTTAGTTTAGACTAAGGACTTGATGAAGCTCAAGAGAAAATAATCGAGTGGTGTCAAGTCGTATGGTCGTGACTCCCAACTGATTATCGCTCGCCGTGAGGTGCCCCAGTAGCAACTTCGAGTGTTGCGTCGCTTGTATGACATGAAGCGTAGTATTTTTGGAACCACAGCTCGTATATATCGATGTTGTCGGGCTCTGGCCACAAACGTCGGTCAACATCGCACAATACCTGAGATCATTGACGATAACGGTTTTTCCTTTTCGAAATAAATAAGATCCAATGCCGCCATGCCATAAACCGAATCAAACAGTCAATATTTGTGGATGCATTGATATTTGGTGGAACACTTGTGGATTGTGCTCGCTCCCATAACCACAATTTTGGTTGTCAACATAATTGCTGAGTCAAAAATGGGCCTCGTCCGAGGAGAAGATTTTTTTAGCCAAAATCCGGATCTCCGATGAACATTCCCAGCGCCCAATCAGCGAGCTCAAGACGTTGTCTATGGTCGTCCGGCATCAATTCTTGTGTCAGCACTATCGTGTACGGATGTAAGCCCAAATCCAATCACAAAATAATCCGGGTTAACTTCCTGACGATGCACTATTCAGCTAATTGGCGCCGAATTGACGTTTCTGTGTCTTCTTCAATAATGGACGCAACGGCGGCTCTGCTTTCTTCATTTCACAACCAGTCTTTGTCTGGTTTGTTGCTGAAGGTCCAAAGGAGTGCACTCACGCTCAAATTTTTTCACAGTGCAACGAATTGTCTTCACACTGAAGCCGTGATGACGGCTTACCTCACGACGAAATTCACGTTGCGTATTTACAACTGAGCCGGACTTTTGAAAATATTTTTTAATAGGTAGGTAGGTAGGTTGCCGCCATATATTTTTTAATAACTTCCGCAAGTTTGGCAAGCATAGAGCGATGAAATGGTAAATCTCGCTGAATGTTTCGACACTTGGATGTCATTGGTAACTTTAAGATCTGCTGAAACATAATAATTGGAAAAACTATCATTGCTATCTGGTCACCCTTTATACAGCGCTATGTCTAATTTTATTATTCCCTCCAAAACTACAGGGTCTGCTGAATGACAACATATACAGTGGAAGGCACAAGTTGTATGAGTCCTCAAAAAGTAGTGTGGTGCTTCCAAAATATCACACTGACTAAAAGGACCTGGCTTAATGTTTAAGGCAGCTGGAGGTGATCTGGTAGGACGCATGCACCAGCTCATCTGTAAGATATGGTCGGAGGAAAGCATGCCCGATGAGTGGAATCTCAGTATCGTTTGCCCGATCCACAAGAAAGGAGACCCCTTTGACTGCGCCAACTATCGAGGGATAAGTCTCCTTAACATCGCCTACAAACTCTTCTCTGCCGTTTTGTGTGAACGCCTGAAACCATTCGTGAACAAACTGATAGGTCCTTATCAGTGTGGTTTCAGGCCCGGGAAGTCCACCCTCGATCAAATCTTCACACTGCGGCAGATCCTGGAGAAGACCCAAGAAATGCAAATTGACACACACCATCTATTTGTCGATTTCAAGGCCGCATATGACAGCGTGTATAGAGACGAGCTATACAGCGCCATGTCTAGTTTTGACATTCCTGCCAAACTCGTCAGACTGAGCAGGATGACGATGGAGAACTCTCGCTGCTCCATAAAGGTCGGTAACGAATTCACCGAGACCTTCAATGTCAAAAAAGGTTTTAGACAAGGCGACGCGCTGTCATGTGATTTCTTTAACATCATTCTTGAGAAGATCGTGCAAAACTCACTGGCCAACACAAGAGGCACGATCTTCCAAAAGTCCGTTCAACTGCTAGCTTACGTGGATGACATTGACTTGATTGGGCGAACATAGCGAGCCGTCAATGATGCGTTTGCTGGCATCTCCGCGGTAAACAGTACAAACAACATCAGTACCGAGATTAAACGCAGAATAACTCTTGCCAACCGCTGTTTTTATGGGCTCAAAAGGCAATTGAGTAGTAGAGCCCTCTCTTGGAAGACCAAGTTGACTTTGTATAAGACCTTGATCATCCCAGTCCTGCTGTACGGCGCAGAGGTATGGACAATATCCCAAGCGGATGAACAGTCTCTTGGTCTTTTCGAGAGAAAAGTTCTGCGCGCGATCTTTGGTCCTGTTTGCGTTGATGGCATTTGGAGGAGAAGGTTCAACCACGAACTGTATGGGCTGTACAGCGACATGAGTCTAGCCAGGCATCTACGGATCCAACGCCTAAGATGGCTAGGCCATGTAGAGCGTAGGGACAACTTATCTCCGGCCCGAAGAGTCGACTCTGAGCCTGTGGGATAACGCAACAGAGGACGTCCACGAACAAGGTGGCGCACACAAGTCGAGGGGGACCTCGGCCGGCTTGGTGTGCGAAACTGGAGACAGCTGGCAAAAAATCGTGCTGGCTGGAGAGGCATATTGAGTGAGACCCAGATCCACCTCGGACTGTAGCGCCCTAAGAAGAAGAAGAAGAAGAAAAGGACCTGGCTACTCCGGTGTAAGTCTACAAAAAGGAAAAGAAGTAGACTTTCATCTATTTAAGGCATCTCTATAGGTTAAGTCCGATCACTTTCTACTGATAGGAGCTGTGCAGAGCTTGCAAACTTCTTTTAATTGCGAAAAATGATGTGAAAAGTCAGAAATCGAGCCAGGGATGTATTCGCTCAGGCACAAGTTTGCCACAGACTACGAACCAATCCTTATTTTGAATTCCTTCCTAGGCTCCGTAAATTTTAGTTTTTCCACTGGCTTTCGGAGGACACTTAAATTTCTACTTCTTACTACTTTTTGTCACTACATGGCGCCAATCAGCTGAATCGCCAGGAAGTCAACCCCGCTAATTTGTGCCTCAACTGAAAGTGGTATACATCCAACCAAGGAATACAAAGTTTCAGTCAGTCTTTTTGTTTTTTACTATTTAAGTCCTCAAACCCAAAGTGCTCTGACATATGGATCGCACAGATTTCACGAAAAGAAAACGACAATGTCTAAGCCCCATCAAAATGTATGGTCAAAAGAGGAGACGTTGCTTAATTTTCACTTGCATATGTTTTGAAAAAGACACTTTCCAAAAGCAAAAAGGATCTTCCTGTTCCTATAGCGACACTAAGCACACTAACCACAGACTGTGAAAAAAAGGGCAGTTCTCTTTTCTTGACTCGCGTTGTAGACTGAAGTCAGGTCTAAGGAGTTATTTTCAATTTCTCACAATTAAATGAGGATCAAGTTATTTCGTGGGAGTGTTGAGAATTTCTCGGCTTATTGATTGATGTCCAGATCCAACTGAAGCCCCATTCGAGGAAGAAAAAGAACGTGGAACATGTCAGAGAAATCAGCTTGACTTTCTTATATCCTTTATCTTCGATTGAGTCCATCACAAAAGTGCGTCCCATTGCTTCCTTATAACTGCATGCAGAACGCGAAGCCTCTAAAATGCATGTGTCTTATCCATTCCCTCCCACAAATCCTTTGAGGCTTGCAGGACATTGCAACGCTCTAATCCTCGCGTCCTGATTTTATTCAAATGCACTTCGACACTTCAAGGACTCCACTCCACTCCTGTCTGGGCAGCAGAAGCTCTCAAGGACCATACCCACGTAGGTATGTCATCACTTCCTGCTCACATTAAATGGCAACTTGCTCGCTTTTAGCCCCAAACTTGTTTTCACTTGAAACGTCAAACTACAACTAAGTCCGCGACCAGCGCTACCTACTTTGCATCAAGAAAAGAAAAAAACAACCTCAACGAGCAGCTGCCACCACTCCTCAATGCAGCGGCGCCCAAAAACCAAATTTCAGCTGATTACCCATCATCCGCAGAACTCTGAACTTGACACAATAATTTCCATGTTTTTCGTAAGCCCGCCAGGGAAGCGTGTTAGCGTCAATTTGCCCCGGGCGAGGTGATCGACTACACTTTTCGCAGGTGTTACGAAACTTTAGCTAACCAGCTGTCAACTGACTTGACATATACGCCGAAGTTCACGCGAAGGCAGTCGACTCGATTATGACCAGAAATAGATCTCCTCCGGTCCCACGTCAGAGGTTAGCCGCCGAAGATGGGTGGCCACAAACACCGGACCAGACATGTTCGACCGATAATGTATGCGGTCTACGCGCTACGGCGGGGCGGTGTCAAATGATGTGTGATGCTGTCGCACACTATGGCTCCTAAACCATCTCTCGTCTGGTCAAGATCATAAACCATCGGATCGACGCGATCGAATAAATTATCGTCAGACAATAGGCCCGGTGGTGGAGTTTTGGTCGCCTTCCATCGTCTTCGTTCGCTCAGTTTCGGAATTTGATGGTCGGGTGACTCTCGGGCGTGTGTGCGTGCGTGTGTGTATCTTGAAGATGCGTACCAATTTACTAATTTACATTGTTAATGTGATTACTATTCCTGATTTTGAAGGAATTCTTCTCTGAGCGGGTTTGACAATCGCCGAGCAGTTTCGACTATAAATTGACGCGACGCCGAGCAGTAGTCATCCACTAAGTCTTCAGTTTCCTAACGGTTAACAACAAGCAAACAACAAACCAACCTCAACATGAAATTCGTCATTGTTTTCGCTGCCCTCTTCGCCGTGGCCATCGCTGCCCCACCACAATCCGCTCAGGAAGTCCAAATCCTCCGCTCCGACAGCAATGTCAACCCCGACAGCTACAACTGGGCGTAAGTATTCAAACTGCACCAAAAAAGTCTCCTTCAGCCCTTACTAAACGGTTTCTCCTCTTCCCCCCACACACAGCTACGAAACCAGTGACGGAAAGTCAGCCAGCGAGGAAGGACAACTGAAGAACATTGGAACCGAACAGGAAGCCATCGCTGTCCGTGGTCAATTCACCTACGTCGGAGATGATGGTGTCACCTACTCCGTCAGCTACATCGCCGATGAGAACGGTTTCCAACCCAGCGGTGCTCATTTGCCAGTTGCCCCAGTTGCCTAAGAAGTTACCCAACTCCCTACCAACCAATCAACTTACCTCTCTTTTATATCCTGTTTCCCTTCCCAAACCGATGATAAAAATTTGTTAACTAGGCTAAGCAAAAATACAGAACGCAATTTTATATTGAAAACAAGTCTTTTCTATGCCCTCCTCCTGGATCCATTAGCAGCTTCCTCCACAGGTCTCGGGTCGAAGAGGAAGGGAGTTTGACAAAAATGTCAAACGAACCCAGAACAGCAGTGCTGCCAAGGTCGCCGCGAACCGGTCTTCGTCTGGCTGTCAAATTTTATCATCGGGGATAAAACATCGTCGATACAAATTCAAAAGGTCACAGCATAATGCGGCTTGAAGAGGTGCCCTTGGGCTAGAGGAATAAATCAGAGAGAAGATGACACTGCCACGGGCCATAAACGGGTTAGGCGACTACATAATGAGCGATGCGATGCGAGATTAGGTGGCATTCGGCTGAGATGTGCTTTAATTTTGAATTCGATTCAAGGAGAACTATCCGAGAGATTGGGAATCTGTTGGGTTTGATGGTGCCGGTGGTGACCTTTTGCGATGGTCTTGGCATTTGGTGAATGACAGGAAACTGCTTGAGGGTCTGAGTGGGCGAGTGGGATGGGTATTCTTGCAGATTGATGGGAAAGAGAGATGCTTGTCAGCTCGGCGAATCAGATCCATCGCAGACTGTAGCGTTGCCGAGGAATCCACCAAAGCAGGAAGAAGAATGACAGTCTTCGCTGGTATTTTGTTGGCTGGAGAGTTGCACGGGAATGAGATGAAAGAGAATTTCAAGATCATCTGAGGGAGAGTCCTGATAAGAAAGTAAGTAAGATCTGAGGAGAGCTCCGCCAGAGATATTCACTTTTATAGCCAAAGTGAGCCATGTCTTGAGGGTATGATCCGTATCCAGCAAGATCAAATGTTGGCACGATCGTTAATTGGACCCAGAACATTACCGACTACCACCTGACCGATGTGAGCTTACATCTGAGAGTCCATCAAAGTTGATACACGTTCTTGAACCAGACAAATGAGAATTTTTGGCTTTTGACAAGATCACCGATCATACTATCAGACAGGATAAGAGCGGTTCTTAGACAGTTCTCCTTTATCAAAAGACACAAAGATCATATAAAGACAGCCAAGTCGTAACCTAACCTCAATCAAAAGAGATCATTGAGAATAACCATCGCGATCACCAGATCAAAAATACGTACATACTCTTACATCACCTTTCATCAGCTCAAAGACTGTACGTCACGTACTTACTGATCACTGATCGTTCACATCGGGGTTAGGCCCTCAGAAATTATAAAAGAAATCCCAAATAGTGCAAGATCATCAACGATCACTGATTTAATCAGTCGTGAAAGATTCAGCAAAATCGACAAGGATCGAGTGATCTGATGATCACTTCTCTTCACTTAATAGTGCGAAATGATCACAACATTCAACTTGAAAAGAAATGAATGCAGTCTAAAAGCCGTGACCAACATTGAAAACTGTTGCCAAGTCTTCATTCATAATCACATGCCTGCTTTGAGTCTTCTCATTGAGAATGGCAAACTCAGTGTCGTTCTGTTGAAGGTCAAAGTCAACAACATCAATCCGCGACAGCCTTCACATCTGGCAAAGGTCAGAAGAAACTACACGATACGAGTACATGAAAATGTTAAGCACGAACACGGCGCCAATTTCTCGGCTACTGAGTAACTTCTAAAATGAAGACCGTACCTTGAGGTGGTTGAATGAACAAATGTCGAGAGTGGAATGCAGGAGACATGCATTCAATCTTGTTGATTCATAACAAGAATCTGAATATTTAGACCGGCAGCATTTAAATATGAAAATGTAACCTTAACAGCGGCCTCATTTCATTAAGAATTTGAGTGTTATTCAAGCTTCTGTCGCAAGCCTTTTCCCATTTCTTTGGAGACCGGGGAGTCCAGATCCCCTTAGCCCGTGTGATATTTTGCCAGCGTCGCATTCCACTCATTCAACTTTTGCCTGCCACTATATAAGTATGATTTGGTCCCCTACTGTGTGGACGTTTCTCCACTTCAGATTCAAAGACTGCAAGCCTACGGCGATTTCTTAGATTTTATGGAACACGCGGGAGCACTTCAACAACGTGTGATGACAATCTTCTGTAATTTAAATTATGTGGCATAGCTTCTGCAGCAACCACTTGTGTTGTGCGTGATATTGATCTCTCACGTGCAGAAGGGAGATACAACTTCATCCCGACTCCGAACGACGAATTTCGAAAAGACTTTCTTGACAGTTATACTCTCTTAGGATAGTCAGTGACTCGTGAGAGGTGGTGCAGTTAAACTAAAAAAAGTTACGTCCGGAATCGAACCACGGACCTTCAACGTAGGAGTTGACGCAATTACTCAATACTCTATGGGGTCCACTAATATCCAAGCTAAATCTGTATCAATCTGATGGATAGTTATAGGACAGGGAAGTCCAAAATAGATTAAATTTTCACACTACGATAGATCCTGGAAATAGCTCAAGAAAGGCAGGTCGACACCCACATCCTATTTGTTGATTTCCAGGCCGTTTATGACAGCATGTGTGTGCATTTTTTTAGGGTTTCCTCGAATGGGTGTGGAATTTTCAAAATTAGTATCCCGTGATACCAGCAAGCACGATTCGCGGGATGTATTTCTCCTTTTCCTTGCGCCTACGTACTAAGCCACACCTGTGTACACTTCAACCACTCTTCCCGGACTGACGTTGTACATTATTTCGTGGTTAGCAATTTACACTTTATTCTGAAATGCAGCCTTTTGAATCTTTCTCTCTGTTTCGGCCTGCCGTAGCTTTAGTTGCACTTTCACGATGTACGAGTATAACTCATTCCTGATTAGTTTTTCGGTGCTTGGTGGATCCACCGTTTCTCTATTCAGCGCAAAGAGACTACAGTTAAAAACTGCGTGATCTGCGTCCCCCTCCACTTTTGGACATTGTGGACACAGCGGTGAACTATCATATCCACACCTTTGTGATACCCGATACCCACCTTCTGCAGACTACGAAAGGCGGTAGTTACAGTCTCCTGCTAGTCTTAATTTCCAAGTCTCTATAACGGGTGTGAGTTTATGCATTCATCTTCCCTTTTGGAGGTATTTCATCTCGTTTGCCATATTGCTGTGAATACTGCCCGTTCTTCTGTCTTTATATGTATGGCCTGCTGCCGGTCCGAGGTTCGCCTGTCGACTGTGTAGTATTCCTGCTATGACATTATCGCTTAATGTCTGCCTCTAACTAGTGCTGGGCAGGTTCAAATAAAGTTAGACAGACTCTTAATTTCTGATGCTACATCACAGCTAAGGGAGTCTCAATTATACGGAATGCCCAATTTGTCTGCGGTTTCGCCTAATTGCCAGACCTGTGATGATCCCTGCATTTCTTGCGACATAGACCCAAGGTCTACAAAGGATATCTGTTTTTCTATTCAACTTAGTTATTAAACTGGCCCATCTAAAACTGGCCATCTCCAGAAAATGCGCTGATACTCTTTTCTTGGCCAACTCAAGCGGAATCGGCACATCCAATTCGGCCGAACGATGAAGTGCGGGTCTTAATCTTGCAAGTTCGTCAGCTTTCTCATTTCCCAGAATGTTGCTGTAGCCTAAAGTAATATAACACTACAATGTTCCTTCAGGGATGCCAGCTCATAGCCACATTCGCTAACTATCTTTGAGGTTAGGCAGACCGACTCAGTATAGCCTTGAGAATGGCGCCCAACAAAAGGGCTCCTTTGAATGATGTTCCTGAGATCCTCAGGATCGGCTGAACGGGAATCCCTTGACAATGAGTCTGTTGCTGATATAACATTTCTCGAATGAAAGTTTCTGAAATGATTCCTATACCGGAGTATATCGTCATTACTTAATCCTCTGACAATGCAAGACTCTCCACGTAATATTTTCCTACAAGGTGCCCCCTTAATTCGGCCACAAACTGCTCGCTATAGCAGATTCAATGTATCAACCCTTGCACTGAAACCTGGGTCTATGGTACCATTTCCCCTCTTTTTGAGAGTATGTCACCTTGCACCACCTCATTATCCTTCTCCTTCAAATAAAACCAACAGCTTTTCAACACTGACTCGAACCATCTTCACGCGTGTATTTTCAACTATTTCTTAACAAAAACTCTTCATTTCTTCACATTTCCACATCGATCGTTTCGTTCACACTGCATCCATTTCATCACCAACACTGCCTGCCTACGCCTTGGGTAGATGAGCTCCCTCTGGCTGGAAGCCATTCTCGTCAGCAAGGAAGTTGATCGTATAGGTAACGCCATCAGCACCAACCCATGAGATGGTTCCTCGGATCGATATCGCCTCATTCTCTGTTCCGGCGTTCTTCAGTGTTGCCTCTTCAGTTCTCTTCACGCCATCGCTGGTCTCATATCTGAAAAGGACCCACAAAAAAGTCTTCTCACAAACAGACACCTTGGGAGTGGATGTGCGCTACTTACGAGAACTTGTATCCATCAATGCCGATGTTGTCATTCTCGTACGACAGGATCTGGGCATCCTTTGAGTCGTCCAAGGGAGCGGCATAGGCCACAGCGCACAGTGCAACAACGACTAGTATCTGAAAAGGAAAAATATCCCTGTATTCAGGATCTGCATCCTGAAACCACTGGTATCTTACCAATTTCATGATGAGATAAATGAGATGCGATGGGGTATCCTTAAACTTACTCTATGGCCGATCTAAGTCGAGAATAATTACCCACCGCCGGTACTCATCGTTTTATACAAAATGCAACTGGCCACCAAGACACTGGACCCCCACCACCAGATGCATCTAACATGAAGCAGCCACAATCAAATGTCGAAGTGTGGTCTGAGTCCAAACACAGAATCACATACGCAAATCTCGCTTGCGCTGCATTGCACCAACAAGGTGTCATCTTAGTTTAGTGCATGCGCGCCCCTTCTGTGAGTGCCATGTGATGACAAATAATCCCCCACCGCCCGCCATAAAAGGCGATGCAGCAGCGGTTAACATCGTAATCCAGCAGTTTATGATGGGGTCAAATGCTTAATTTTCAGAACGCATTATGCGTAATTGGCCGTTAACATCGGGTTCTATTCGCGTTGTGCAACGGTGGAGTGGAGCCGGTTTTTGAGTTTATGCGATGGTTTTCAGTGAAAGTGAGTGTGTTAGTTGATTGCCCTAAGCGGGGGATCGTTAAAAGAACTCTCTGACCGTGAATGAAGAACTTAAACGTTTTTTTGCATGTGATTCTTTGGATCTTGGGAGGGAGGTGTGAGGAAATAATTCAACACAAATGCTTGGTACTCGGCTCTGAGTGTTTATTGATTCATTAAAATTCCTGAGAAGGTCACTGGGTACTTAAAAGTATGATAAACTGCTGTACAAGCGGGGCTTATGGAAACGGATTACGCTTGATCATGCACAGAGAATTGGCAAAAAAACACGCGGTATCGTGGGATGGCTCCAAAAGTTGGTTGAAGGTGTTAATGACCTCAGAGTGGACGAATTGTTGGACCGGAGGGAATAAGTTTGAATGTGCAGCGATAAAAGTTTACGACGTGTGAAGTTGGCTGCAGACGGGTAGCAACAGAAGACAGACTGCATGATGGAAACAAAAGAGTTGGTGTGCGAACTTTTTTTACTTGGTGGTATAGGGTCATCTAAGAAGAGGTGTCATTTTAAATTTCACGTGATTGTTGAACTGTTACCGTTTAGCTATCATTGCGTGGACTCTTTTTAAGTGAAAACTAGAACGTTGTTAAATATGAATCGATGCTCACCCACGTAGTTTCCTGAAATAGTGAAAATTCACTCCAAAAATGATTAAAATTTTATGAAGGGTCGTCTTGCCTCACAACTATTGACCTTCCCTGTTGGTTGAGGCTCAGGTCCATCCCGGACTGTAACGCCACAAGAAGAAGAAGAATTTGAGCGTCCAGAACAGATTCGTGATGTGAAGACTCCAGCTGCAAATCCGTGAAACTGAGAGAGTGACAGAAAACCCTGGTGTGTCTACTTCGAGACAAACACTTTACACTGCATTTTGGCATGGTATACATGACTCTAAACTCCAGCTGATGAAATTATTTGACGAAACCAAAGAGTGGAACAACCACTCCACATCTACAATGAATGACATTGTTGTCAGGTCGTTGGGTTGGCAGTGTTATTGGGCAACATTTTTACCAAGATGATGCCAGTGTGACTGTTTCAGTGACTGAATTGCATTACCGAACAGTGTTAACTGACTTTTTTGAGGCTGTGGACATGGACGATGTTCATTTCACCCACATGCCGCACAACTGGTGAAACAATGGCTCTATTGTGTGGCAAAATTCCTTGACGTGTGAATACTCGAAATGGAGACTTCAATTGGGCACCAAAAATTTACCATTTAAGGCCATTTGACCTTTTCCTTTGGGTCTACAAGGTCAATGCCAATGCTCCGTCAACGGTTCATCTACCTAAAGACATCATCAAAGCTCTCATTCGCGAAATAATACCGCAATTTCGCAAAAGCGCGATTAAAAAATTGCATCTAGAGAGTGCCAATTTGTGTTCAGCGACGTGGTGGATATTTTACAGATTTTGCATCTACAATTAACCTCAAAAATTGCACTTTGGATTAAACTAAAATTGTCGCCGGTCTTTATAAAAATGTTGCATTTTTTTATTAATTTAAAATAACACCTCTTGTTGGCTGGCATGCAATTTACTTGAAATTCTCAAAAATGCCCCGGTTCTTCCTCTTGCAAGACAAATTGTCTCATTCTTAGCGACAAAGTACAGCTCTGAGCTGTTGAATTAGTCACAATTTCATCGGGTGAGAGAACGCATGCCCAAATTTGACTTTAGACTCGGAATAGACCCCAGATATCAGTCTTGGACTTGCTCCATTTCTGGTAACGACGCATTTCTCGAAAGTCTTGCATGACTCAAACATAATCAGACCCAAGGCCCAAAGTATACACCCTGTGGTATTCCACGCTTCACAACAATGCACCTCTCTTCAAAAATGGATTGCCCGTCTCCTCATCTAGACCCTGGCCATTATCTTGGCTCAGTCGGAGTCGTACTCAAGAATTAATCAATTCAATCACCACACCAAATCTATCCCTGACTGCCATTCACGTCGCAACAATGCGCCCCTGAAGCAACTCAGTTCCAACTGCATGCCACTACCAATCACCAGTCCAATCCGGGAGCATCTGTCCTTACAGAGCGCTCCATTCAAGCGCCAACAACCCAGTAACCTTTCCACCCAAAACGGCCAAAAGGCCAACGTAGCAAACTCCAATAATGCACACATGTCCAGACAATGCAGACTTTCAGCAGTGCACACCAGAACTATGCCAAAGAAAGCTACACCAACAAACCGCTCCGCATGAATGTCACGGACTCGTCGTCGAATCACCGCACTCACTCCACCGACGTTGGCTTGTGCCATCACCAACCAGCCCGACTGAGTTATGTGTTATCCAACCAGCGAGCAAACAAGAAATCCATTTGACCTATGATGCAACCAGCCAGAGTCTTCTGTTTAACATGCAACCGCCGCGCCGGTCTTCGACGATGGATTGACTCTGTGTGTCAACGTGAGCCTCCGTGGGTGATGAATGGCGTCGGGGGGCAGCGCACACACAGCATTGATGTCTCTTGCGAGACAACGATTCAACAGTCGGCCAGTGCGGATCATTGAAATGTTAACCAGTGCGGCGGCGATGCTCCGCTCGGATCCCAAACCGGATCACTGAACTGACCACTGGCTGACTCCCGGCATTGGACAAGCTAAATACCAATAATAGCCTCAAGTCGAAGCCAACTAAGGAGCCGGTTGGCCAAAGTCGTTGGGTCGGTTTTCGCTGGAACGTGGTCCATTCAGGCGGCGGAGGGACCAGCTCATCTTTAACATTTCCATCTCAAGGCCGTTTGCAACTCGTTCGGACGGCCGAAGATGAGCCAGTGGCATGCGAAATTATCGTACCCGTGTTAATGGGGATTACAACTCACGGTAGCTGGCCTGTTTGCATGCGAGCTCCATCGCTCGGTGATCTGCAATAGATACACAAACACTTGACGCAACGGCGCGCTGGTGTTGACCGACGCTAAAAGCGTGCCGTTTGGTGTGACTTTGGATTCTGTTATATAACAGGTGGGGTTCTGGTGGACCAGTTCAGTCAGGTTTGCATGGGCGAGCCGGTGTTACATCGCCACCATCTCGACGAGGCATAAAGTTGAAGATGGCTCGGGGTGTGGGTGGAATCGCACACGAGGCAGTTCGCTGGATTGACGTCCGACGTGTGGGTGGAGTTGACATCACTAGGGAGATTGACCACTCGACTGGATGGGGGTTTACAGAACAGTGCAACGTTTTAAGCTCTGATGTTCAGTTGGCTTTTTCATTCGAATTTGAATTGTGTCTTGAATGGCGGGTACAGCCGAGCTGCATCATCTCCTTTCAGATGTTCATCGGCAGTCTCTCATCAGTTTTTAGTAACTACTGCTTAGGGCTTAGATATAAGTTCCATATTTCTGGAGGTTCTGAATGCTCTGTCTCGATAACTGGGGAAAGTATCTTGTGGATCAGGCAAACTATACTGAAATTCCAGTCATTCGACATGTTTTTCTGGGTCCGAATCTTAATTATATCTGCATTATGCGCCAAATCAGAGCATTTCGAGGTGCTTTAGGATTTCAACAGTCAGTCATGCACCAATACCCGTTTGATAATAGCGCAGAACTTCTCTGAACTTCTTAATGTTTTTCTCATTCATCGAGGTTCGCGGCTTCAGTGATCGTTCTTCGTCTTCATTGAGTGTGAAGATACATGAAGGATCTGTCTACAAGGTTTAATAAATGAATCAGAGATGGCGCTGTAATTGGCCTATAATTTAAACCAGTCTCATTGGAAATGGGACCGACTATGTAGGGCCAGCGAAAGTTGGCAATTCCCCGTTCGCAATTGCTTGTGTGGTCCTCTAGAGTTGTTGGCTTGTTGCCATGAACCAACAACGTAACGTAACTTCATAAAAAGGAATACAAAAGAGTTAAATCGCACTAGTGAAATGTTCATTCTACTGACCCATTTCTCAAGATCACACTATTACCGATCCTCAATTTTTTGACCAGCTGTGTGGCATGTGGCGCCATCTTTTTGGAAGCAAATATCATTGATCCGATTCTGGTCAAAAGTAGCCTTCCAACATGACACGATAGCTAACTCCATTGACCGTAGCATTGCAAATATTTCCATCGTTGAAAAAGTACGGTCCAATTATACTTCCCGCAGAGATTCATACATTTTTGGGAAAGCAACGGCGTCTCTTGGAGCACATTTGGGTTTTTTTTCGGAGGATTTTTGAAGCTACTGGAGCACTGAGACTCAAAACTGGTCCATTGTACTGCCAGGTAGCAACCTACTCCAGTGCCGTTAATTTGATCCCAACGGCAAATGGTGACTGGACCAGATTTAATTTCACTGGGATTCGAACCTGGGACTCCTCTAACTTGGGGCAGGCACTTAACCACCTGCGCCATCCAGTCATCTTATTTACAGAGGTTTACTTTTCACGTCGCTTACTTTGGCCAAATACTTATGTACAGCCGCGAACCCAAGTTCCTGCATCGCAGGCAGGCGCAAGAGAAGAGATGCTGAGTTGAGCAAGTTTGAGATGTTGGACTTACAATCTCTCTGTACCATTTGTTACCCGGTGGCCGCCCTTTGGAGGCAGTAAGTCTTCTTGTACGGGTTGTGTAGGAGGGCCAACAAAACAACTCTTCACTCTGCGTGTAATACTGCTTTATTGAGTGCTGCAATATGTGTTACACGATCTTAAATAGGCTAAGGTAAGCGAGAGAATCGCGCGATCAGGGTTGAAATACTTTAGGCGGACTATGAATGACTATCACGATGAGTGATTCCAGTAATCATCTTACAAGAACTGCATCCATAAAGAAAAGCTGACCCCCATTTTGTTCCACGCCTTAAACGTCACTCCGAACAAATGTTGACATTCTTGAAGTTTTCCCCTGAACAGAGTCTTGCGATGCCGCAACACATCTGAACCCACCTCAAACTAGTTCCGATTTGAATTGGAGCTCCAAACATTGTGCGTTCAGTCCATTTGCTTCAAGGTCTATAATTTGTTCACCTCTTGTCAGCCCGAATAACTCAGCATTGTCTCCGATTTTCTAACCTCGTGGGCGCTCACATGCCCAATTATGCCCTCAAGCTTGCATTGATTACAGAGCCTCATCAAAATGATAAGAGATCTTTATTATGGGTTCCATTTCCTGGCTTCAAGTAGGTCACTCAAGACTTTGTCTGACAAAAGGGGAACACTTTTTTGGGGCAACACTTTAACGGCCCACTCGGCTTTCTTTCGAAGGTCAAGCATTTCATCATGATTACTGGGTTTTTATAAAAATGTATCTAATTTTTTACCAATTATAGGCTTAGTGGCAACCGTTAATTCATCAAATTGTATGTCGAACTATTAGGTCATGACGATGTGGCTGTGATTGCTGGGGAAGGCTGTGCAGTTGGTGGGTAATTAGAGACCATTGGAACAGCGCCTATTTGACTTCACCAACAAAAGACATCTGCAACCTGAGCAAGGAGAAAAACCTGACGCACAGGTTGACTTTCATATCAGCAGTAAATGAAGCCAAGATTTGCAGTCTAGAAGGTGACTGGTGACTGAACTTTTTTTTTTTTTTTGAAACTACTGGAGCACTTGACTCAGAACTGGTCCATTGTACTGCCAGGTAGCAACCTACTCCAGTGCCGTTAATTTGATCCCAATGGCAAATGGTGACTGGACCAGATTCGATTTCACTGGGATTCGAACCTGGGACCCCTCAAACTTGTGGCAGGCACTTAAGCAACTGCGACGGCGTTTTGTGACTGTTTGTGACTGAACTTAATAACAAATCTTCATCTCATCTCATCTTCAGTGACCCGCATATTCCACTAAAGGGGTCGCGGGAACAACACACGTAGAGATCACGAGAGATCTCCAGGCCACTCGATCCTCCGCCATCGACTCTAACTCAGTAGGAGCTATGCCCTAGCGCAACCAGGCGAGTGGTTCCAACCGGTGCTGTGAAATAACACCGAGAGAAATAACGCCGGCTTTTGGAATTCGGCGTTATTTTACGGCACCGGTTCAACCATCTCGTCCTGGGTCTGCCAAGCGGTCGTCTACCTGATGGAATCGCATTCTTGACAAACACTAACTGCACAGGCAGTGAAGCTATCGGCGAGTCTAACCCGTAGGGACAACGCTATGGAGGACGATCACAGCTGAAGTGGTGCACTCAAGTTGAAAGGGATCTCAACCAACTTGGAGTTTGGCGCTGGAGACAATTGGTTGGCAAACCAAGGTCCACGCGGAACTATATCGCCACTCGAAGAAGACGTCAGTGAAGCTGTCTGTCTGACTGAAATTGAATTTCTCCTGAAAGAATAACACCCGCCGACACACCACAACTCCACCTGAGTAAGACACCTCCACAAAAGAAAACGCGCACACAAGCCAACCACCTCAGTTCTTACATCTACAACGTGTTGTGCCCGCAACGCAGCCGCACTGTCTGCACGGAACCTATTCCGGTCAAGAGCATCACGGAGCTCTTCGCATTCCCAACTTCACTTTCTACGAAGATCCCCGGGGCATAGCCTAACGACAGACAGCATGTGTTTCAATCCGCCCCGAAGCAACACCTTCTCATGGCGGACCCAACTCAAGCCAACTCGCAACACCGCAGTTCACATCTCGATAACCTGCTCATCTAAATGACTCCATCATAATTAAGTGGTCAAGCGTGTTAGAGCCGTAGAAAAACTCCGTGGCAAAACAAGCACGCTACAGTCCCGCGAAACTAGATTACAGAGAAAGGCCACTTGCTGCTCTTTGGGCAGCTCGTTTCCAGCCATGCCACAATCCAATTAGCATAACCGAACGAATGGGAAACAAACCATCGCGGCGGCTACCACTCTATTGTTTCCGTCGCTGGCAAATCTCGCCGCGGACGTCCAATATATCTTCTCCGCCTTTCACCGCACGACCAGCCACTAACCCACTTCTCTGCGCCGTCGCAGCGCGAGATGAAGAAACCACAAGAGTGCTTTGTATTGTTTTTTTTCCTCACCGAGCACAGGGTCATCAGTCACACCGCCTCTGGAACTTATCTCGGTCCACACACAAAAATCGACGCTCGATCGTGTGCCCGAGTGAGGGTCAATGCGGATTAGTGTGCCACTTTTACTTGCGCGTCCATATTCCATCGATCATACACGACGCCAAGTGTTTATCCCTGCTCCCTGGCGACGGTGCCTTACTTAGCCACTCGACGCGCACTCCCGTAACAAATGTCGAAAGGGCTTTTCCGGTCGCCCGGTAAGGGTCTCACTCCCCATTGTTATCCCCGCCCTAGAGCGACTGCCACTGGTCCGCCGCGAAGCACACTTATAATCTAGTGTGGCAATAGGAATGCCGTCATTTACCCTACTGATGCTGCGCATCGTACATCACAGAAAATGGCCGACCTCAGGATTGTAAGTCTTGACAGCTACGCACACGCGCTCTCCGTCACCGTCTCACTTATCACTTCTTTTCAGGTTTTGATAGCCTTGGTCCTAGTGTCATTCGCCTCGGCCTCGCAGACCTACTTCGCCTACCAGGGACGGTATCCTGTCTTCTACTACGTGGACTTCAAGTACGTGCCCACACCCTTCGGCTACATCCTCTGGTAAGTGACAGCTGTCAAATTCGCCTCAAGGCGCTCCTTTCACTAATCCTCAACTTTCGCCACACACCGTCCAGGTACAAGACCGAAAATGGAATCATCCGCGAGGAGATCGGAGTCGTGCCGGACGAGGTTTCGAGAGACTCGAACCCTGACACACTTGGTTCCTCGAACGAAGGACGGGCTCGGGGCAATTTGCCGCTAAAAAATCGCAAAGTGTCACCTAAGCTCCTGTCAAGCTTGGCGGGATGACGTAAAGTTACTGTTACAGTTACGGAAGTGCTGTTCTCTTTGTTATTGTTATTTGTTTTGTTGTTGTAAATGTACATTGTGTAACGGTAGTGGATCTGTTTTAAGGTCTCCATCTCGGCAAATAAATTCATCTTCATTCGCAAGTCTGTGTGTGTGTGTGTGCGTGTGGTTGTTAACAAAGAAAGTGACAGATCCAAGGGGGCTCCGTTGTTGTCTAAGCCATGGGCGCCTCTTCGCATTTCATGAGTTTGCAGAAAATTAATCCGATTATAGACGTTGTGCAAGTTGTTTTGTGTGTTTTGTGAACGACATCAATTAAATCCGACACGCTCTGTCGGATGATGCAAATCGCGACGTGGGTAGTTGGCAGATGGTTAATGGTCGGTGGGTAATGGTTGGTGGTCGATACGATAGACCTCCTGGCAGTGGAGCAATGTCATGGAATGTCAACAGATTTTTGAAATTTCACAAATGTGATCGTGGTGACATCTACCGTCAGAGGTGTGCTTTTAGGCGTTCGGCATGGTCTGAGTAGCTACTCCGTAAAGTAGGCAATATAACGATCACAATAACATGACTTGTGTTGACAACATATAATTCGCACTTCGGTTTACTTGCACAATTGTGCACTTGGCTGTATGGCTTAAGGATATAAACTTAACGAACCATTTCATCAACCGGCATTCTTTTTTAGTAAACTTCTGGTGACTAATCCACTTGCGTTCTCGTATTTTCGTGACATTAAAGTGATCGTCACATTTTCTTCTCAGACGTCGGACATTACGCCAATTTGTCTATTTTCTCACGATCCTCTTCTAATTTAATGCTGATCATCAGCGGATGTTTTCGGTGATCCTCAGTCAATGTCCTGTTGATCTTCCATCAATCTTCTATCGATGTCCTGGTGCCTTTCAATCAATTTCCTTATGTCACACTTTCTATGCTTTTCTAATAGCATTTCGGTGATCTGGCGATCGGCCAGTCGTCTGCTCCAACTTCATCTGTCGATATCCTGCTGATCATGAATAGATCTCCTGGTGATCTTAAGTAGAGCTAAGAATTCAAATACACCACCGCTAATAATAATAATAATGGCGGCGCTACAGTCCGAGGTGGACCTGGGCCTTAGCTTCTCAGCAACCACTCGTGTTGTGCGTGCTATTGTTCTCTCACGAGTGGAGGGGAACAGTTTAATGCCGACTCCGAACGGCGAGATTGAGAAGCTTTTTCTAGACAGTTATACTCTTTGAGCATTGTCAGTAACTCGAAAGAGGTGGAGCCGTGAAAAATGTTTGATGTTTTTTTCGAGATTCGAACCGACGACCTCGAGCGTATACACCACCGTTACTGTTTCTTTTAAACGCAGGAACATTCGAGATTTAACGAATAATTATAAAAAATTTAGTGCGCATCACCATACAAATCCAGGAGACCATTTTTACAAAAATTTAGTGAACGACCTTAGCCTTGAGGGACAGCAGGATTTGATCGTATAATTTCAAACCTTAACACGTCTTGAAGAGAAAAGAAGTGACCCAAGACGTAGCTCCTGACATAAAGGTAGCAGCAGGTGGTATTTTTTACAAAACCTTACGCTCACCAGACGAAAGTAAGGATGTCTCCTATTATCAAAGAGGAACATCATCAAATGATGTGAAAATGTGTTGGCACGAATAACATTTTGTCGGGAAGTTATGATTTAAGTTTTTCCATAAGGTTGTGTCTTACCAATCTTTCCATATTTTACGAAAGAGTTCTGTGAGCTGAAGAGATGATATTAGCATCTCCAGTCCTGCACACCAAATTGAATAAATGCATTGTCCAAACTCAACCATCCCAGATTTTGTTGACCTTTTAATTTCAGAAGAGTAAAAGACATTTTGGGTTCGAGCTACTCATTCTAGGGTAGTCATCTTCTGACAATTCGCTTAAATCGGGTAGAGTCCACTATCAAAGTAAGTCCTAATAGTTTGTCAACCACTAGCCATTAACGCCAATGGAGTCAAAGATCGAAATCAGACCGATTTAATACGCATTCGTTTGCTTCGAAAAGCTTACAACTTGTTCAAAGCGGTTTTCAAGAAAAAACAATTTTCAAATTGTATATCTGCACCGATGTTTTTCTAATTCTTCTTTGCATGGTACTATATTCCAGGATGCAGTTGTAGCCTTAACCAACAAACCTCTTCATCTGGCACGATCAGCTTTAGCTAGCAGTTGCGGCACCAAGTTGTTTGAGGTCCTTCTGTCCTTCCTTTCATCCTGTTTTTAGCAGTATTCAATCAGCAGCTAAGGTAGTCTTAACTTGCTAAATGCCCTCTGTAATCATTTGAATTGTCTCCGGTTACGGTCACCTATTTTGGTAAAGGACTCCTCCCAACGTGCTTGACCTTTTCTATTTGTCAACTGCTGAACTGAGTTGGTATTCTCCGTTTGTTTTTGTCCTGCCTGTGCGTGTCGCCGGTGCTGTAGTATCAGCAAAATTTCAGTTACCGACTATTTACTGGGAGATATTTTCGTTGTTATCAACGCCTCCGTGAAAGCTCGGCGTTCTTACTTAACCATGAAAGCACGTTACAATTCTTAACACAATCAGTCTCGATGAGTTCGATTACCGTCTTGCAACCATTTTCCAATAAACTGCATTCGCTAATGCACCAAAAACGAATTTGACGAGTTTTAGCAGGAATTTAATAACTGCATTTTGTTCTGTGTGGCTTTTCAGATTCCACACTGTCATACACGACAAATATCTAGACGCAAAGTTTTAAGATTTAGTCTACGGTGGGATAAGACCCATAACTCCGGCACAGCAGACGTCTTTTTTGCTATATTCTTCTCGCTGCATACATTGTCACAACTAAGGACTCCAATGAACGGTCGCATGGAACCCGGAAAATCAGCGCCATCTTTTGACATTGTCAGATGGTTCTTTGACAATCTTCCTAAGAATCTCCGAGTATATATTATACCTGGTCGATGATTTTGAGCCTTTTTTGACAGATTCAATCAGCAATTCCTTGCTTCCATTGATCTCTTGAATACCGTTTAATTTTTATAGACACAAAACGTCGAAAATTTGTGTGCGTATATTTAACTTCATCTTCATGATCAAATAAATAGTCTAAGCCCCATACAGCAACCAACTTTTTGAGTCTTTTGGGTGAAGAAGATGGGCAGAGATCAGCAGGCTACAGAAATGATATCTCTCAAACCACTGTAATTGGCAAATTAACCGCAGCAAAAGTCAAATCAATCAAAACTTCAAGAGAAGGTCTTGAGAGTTCACACGGCCTTAATCCAATGAGAGAGGTTTCCGAAAACAATTTGATGTACACGCAACAAGCATTTCGTAACAACTACACTTAGATGCCGGCACGCAAAAAAATACTCACGTACAAAATGTGCCTTCGTCGGCCGACGACCCTTTTCAGAGAAAGCATCTTTATTCATTCAATCAAATTGTCCGAAGAGTTGTAAGTTTCCCATTCGTGAGTAGGACACATCACGCAAAACACGAATGTCTGTGAGGAGGTAATGACGGGTGCTAATTGTCAAATATTTACTTTTTTTTTGTTTATGTCTCGGCCGACTTTGTGCCCGAGCCAGTGAAGCAAAACAAGGAGCAAACGCGATGATGCCATGAAATGTTTATCGAGAAAATAATATTACTGAGTCAACGACAGCGAGCGTTGAGGAGTGATCGCAGAGACTGAGAAATTTGTTTATTTTTATGGGGTAAATATGCAGAGCTTGCGAAAATGGAAGGATGACGATGCACATTAGCTAACGAGGTGTCACCATAAATACACTGTATGTCTTCCTTAATTGAATGAAATGAAAGTGAAAGAAAATCAAACCTGTCATGCAAATCATGCCTCCGGAAGAGAGTAAAAAATTACAAGGAAACTTTAAGCAAATAGTGACCAAAAGGAGAAAAATAAATTGAATCAGACGTCAAACTTATCAACATCCAGTTGTCAAATGTTGAAATAGACAAGAGGAGCATGAAGGCAAACGCGTTAGGTCTCCACTGTCTCCACTGTAACTGGAGCCAACTTAGATGAGAACTATGAACAAACTGAAAGTGACATACTGGTAAGATTTGAAACCATGTGACTTATTTATCTTGAAACTTGCACTTTGCTTCACGATGTCCGTTGAAAGTGCACCGCAAACTATCGACGAAGTTAAAGAAGTCCCACTCATCAAGCAAGGAAGCATAAGAAGTGTGAAATTACTTATTTACCTTTGGCTAGGTGACAACTGGGAAACTGGTTTTTGACATTGAATGCCATTGAAAGTAGCATTAACAATAACCTTTGAGTAGAAGTTAGTATGACTGTTTTATTGACCATGATGGCACTGCAACTTTTAAATGCGTATGATTTTTGGAGTGATTTGAAGAAAGGGTTGATCTAGTCGTCTAATTTTCGACTACGTTTTTCTGCAACTGAGGCCGCATGTCGGGGATGAAGCATATAAAGTTGGCTTCCAAGTCGTCTATTTTATAAAAAATTCAAATTTAAGAAATGATCCACTGATGTCTGTCCAACAGATTTGTGGAGAACATCCTTCAACTAGGACCTCAGTACGTCGAGCTTCCACGAAAAGGACTTCCCACCAGAAGTTTTCGACTGTCAAACTGTGCCCAATAATCCTTCATTGCATTGCTTCTTTCCGAGATATTCTGTCAGCTCGATCTGACATGATGACCGAAAAATCGGTTCGATATCAGGATATTCTTTATGGGCTTCTCTTTTTTTTTTTTGCCTCTCCATTCAATCTCTCCACTGAAATAAGGTTTTTTTTCGTCCTGAAGCGCGTAGTTTTTGTAATCTGATCCACAAGGTTGTCATGACTGCGCTTCCACGATTGAGTGAATCCATCGTTTACGATGTTGGACCTCTTGGTCATTGCCTGTAACAATTCGATCCAGCGACTTGTTTTTCGGGGTTATTGAAAAGGAACCTCCGCCCATAGAGGCACTCGTGAAAGTCCTCAGTCGCCTAGTCATGCAATTCTCTCAGTTTAGCAAAGCTCTTTATTGAAAAATTTTACCACACTTTCTTCTTCGTAAAACTTCTATCCCAATATAAAGAAAATCAACTTTTAAAAGAATTACACATTTCACACGAAAAAATGTGGTAAGTTGATACAATTGACTCGCACTTTTTAGCTGAAAATGAAGGATTGTTCGTCAAAATGGATTCGATTTTGTCAACAATTAGGACGAATCAAAGGATGTGGGATATTTAAAAGGAAAAAAGAATTGATTTAATAATAACAATAATGGCGGCGCTACAATCCGAGGTGGACTTGCGTCTAGCTTCTCACCAATCACTCGTGTTGTGCGTGCTATTGTTCCTTCACGAGTGGACGGGACCTACAGTTTAATTCCGACTCCGAACAACGAGATTGAGAAGTTTTTATCTAGACAGTTATACTCTTTGAGCATTGTCAGTGACCCGAAAGCCGTGAAAAAATGTAAGTGTTTTTTTCGAGATTCGAACCTAGACTTCGAGCGTAGGGTGAATGGGTGTCTACTATTATTAGTTAAAAAACGAAAAATCTACGTTACTATTAGAGAATGGGATTAAAGAATAAACCTCAAAAATGGCATCTAAAGAAAAAGAATCTCTTATAGAAATTCGTGTTCTCCTTTTCTTTCGATCAAAGTTGTGGGACCCTAGAATATTTCCACTCGGTTACAGCTAGTTGCTGTCAGATCTTCATTAGAAGGTGGACCAAGTGAGAAGAATTTGCCAACATTTTGATTCAGTCTTTCAACCAATTTCACAAGAAGCCTCTACCAACTTAACATCCTGTACTGAAAGAATTGTAACTCCTAGGTACTCGTAATTTATAGGGTGCCCTTGCGACTGTGTCGCGACTCACTTAGAGCAACAGTTGGGCCCATAGTAACTCCTAACAGATTCTGTAAGCAAGAGATGTTTGTCGGTTGAACACTCGTTCGATCTAAGAATTCTAAAAAAAAAACGAAGAATTGTTGTCAGGTTTGTTATATCAATTCTTAACAGCCAACATTACTGACTTCGGTTGCGGAAAGACAAGCCACAAAACTGTCTTTTTGTGGACCAGACCCAGAACGGTCCGGCTATCTCCACGGCCACATTAAAATTGTAGTCACGAATTGAAGGGACAGTTAGATAATGGACGCTTCTGGGCTTAACCAGTCGAAACTCATTCGCCTAGAGCGAAACAAGTCTAAAAACCATTTGGAATAAGAAAAATATACCTTCAAATCCTAACAGCCTATTTTATAGTTACAGGATCTTAAATTTAATTTCAAAAATGTCTTATTTCGGAAGATCACTCCTGTGGATTTTGTGCGAGGAAGGAAAAACATTTGAACAAGTGATCTGACATTGGCCCACCAAAGCCAGATGCAGGCTTGCTCCACTAAAGTTGGCACAGCGTTTCACTTAATTCTAAAATCTAGCCCCTTTGATGGAGCTAAGCTTCACTAGGGTAACTACGGACCGACGAAATGCATAGATCTAATCTTGACGATGGTACCTCCCTGTTGTAATCCCCCACATCCCAAGGATACGTCATTTTACAACATGCATTCATCATCAGCTCATTCTCATCTTTAAGTTAATAATAGTAGTTATAATGGCGGTGCTACAGTCCGATGTGGACCTGGCTCTAGCTCCTCAGCAACCACTTGTGTTGTGCGTGCTATTGTTTTCTCACGAGTGGAGGGGACCTACAGTTTAATGTCGACTTCAAACGGTGGGATTGAGAAGCTTTTTTTAGACAATTATACTCTTTGAGCATTGTCAGTGACTCGAAAGAGGTGGAGCCGCGAACAATTTTGTTTTTGAAAAATTGTTCGTCTGAACTGAGATTTGAATCTAGACTTGAAAGTCTAGTGCGAATGGGTCGACGCACAAACCCACACGGCCCACTTTATCTGTCTTTAAGTAAATCTATCTATTATCCGCTCTTAAGTTTTATATTTTTTTGCTACAGATATAGTATAATAAATGCTACAGATATGCTAATAAATACAGTTAATATATTAATTAAGAAATTTGATTTAAATTTTTAAATAGCCTCTCATTTTCTCCCCTATTGGCAACACTATTTTCTGCGTCTGCATCAATTAACAAATTAAACTTCGGTTAGTTCCCAATTCAAGTCGTAAACGTTTTGACGGCTTTGATTGCCCTCGATTAGCATTTGTTTGTTGACAGATCTCATTTCCATGCAAAGAAACAAGCTCTAACCTCCGTCCACAACCAGCCAAACTGGGCTTTCTTCTAACACCTCTTGCAAACATCACAATTCCACGAAACCGAAACCTTGGTTTTTCCAGATGAATCACTCCCGAAAATTATAGTATCGCAGCCATACAATTGACTTCTCAATCAAACTAAAAACATAACCCACCCAAAAGTGCAGCCTCATTCATTTCGCACGAGCCACGGGAATAAAAAAACAACAAAAACATTATTCCACTCCACACAACGGATGTCCAATAAATTGAATTCCAAGAGACAGATGCGCACCATCAGCCACGAAACCAGTTCCCCAAGAATGACTTCACCACTAGATTCATTGAAACGCTAGATACGAATTATTTATTCCATCAGCAGACAAGTCAGGCAAGATGAGCTCACAAAACAAATGAAATATAAAGCAGGAGAACGATGGTGGATGATGGGCAAACAGCAATCACAGCAACTAACTCTAAGGCGCGCGCCTACTGCGCCTTCTTGTCCGCATCCTTGTCCGCGTCCGGCTTGATCTTGTGCGCCGTCACATACGGCCGATAGCCCTTCTTGTCGGCCTTGTAGTACGTCGTGTACTCGTAGCCGTCAGCCGATATGAAACTGTAGCTGCCCTTGATGTTCACCTCCATCGCGGAATCTGGCGTTTCCGTGTCCACCTCGATGCTTTCGTCCCTCATCTGTCCGTTCTCGGTTTCAAACCTAAAAAGATGCGCTCGCTTAATTGACAGCGGATTAAGTTTTTGTGGGAGGAACTTACGCGAACGCATAGGAACTCGGCTTCTTTCCTTGATCCTTTTCCTGAAACGACAAAAATCTGCGATGAATTCGTCGTTGAGCAAATAGGACGTCGAAAACTCACCTCGGATTCGATGGCTGGCTTGGCTGCTACAAGAACCACTGTCAGCGCCAACACCCAAAAGATTTGCTGTGAACGAGAAGGCACTAGATCAGACGAAAGCCCAAAGACCAAGCGCTTCCTACCTTCAGACAGTCCATGGCGTAAAAAAACAAAAACAATAGAAAATTCCAGACTCCTATCACCGCACGGTCGCGACTGGACTTTGAAACTATTTCGTCTTCGAGCCGATTGCTAATTTATTGAATTTATCGCGAGGTTTTCTTGTGAACGGAGAGACGCTCTCTTGCGCGTTATCCACAGGCTAACAGTCTCGGACGGCAAATGACGCTTCTTATTGGCCTGCTGCCTGTAAGTGGGGCGGTGTTCTGCACTTGCCAGGATGACGTCAGCCAGTGTGGGGATCAGACTTCCGCTGCTTTCCCTTTCCAGGTCAAACAATATCGATGTTCCGCCGCACGAAGCTGTACACGCAAATGAGTCTAAAACCGCGAAGATACCTGCCAGGTCGACGAGTAAACAAAAACAAAGTCATTTGGGGTCCGAATGGCGGATGGTTAGACGGTCGAATGGGTCTCCACCACTCACTCGGGCTGAGCCTATGGGTTCTTGGTAATTGCCTCACTCGGGCGCGGATGAGTGAGGTTCTATTTTTAACACAGCCGAGACTGGAAGGATGCCAAGACGTGACTCTGTTTGTCGGCCAACAACAACGTGTCGATGTATACAGAGTTGGCCTTGAGAGCCGCGATCCGAGCGAAATCTCGTTCTGATTCATAAATTAGTGCTGGTCGGTATCTTCTCGGTGTATCTCTCGACATTTATGAGTTCGATTAGCGGGTACCGTTTTAAGTGGACTGGCTTTCAAACGGTTTGATAAATGCATCAACAACTGATCGTGACATCACTGGCTGGGCGCACACACGAGGATCGGTTTGTAGATCAGCGAGTGATTTGCTGACGATTGAGTGATGTCAGATGACTTAACAGCCGCTTTTAATGTAACCTCGGCTTGTTGACCGAAGAGTATGGGCCATAAAACGCTCGAAATTGCCGGAAGAACGAAGAATGTGAGGGTTATTTGCTGAGGCACGTCACTCATACCTTTGCTTTGACAAATGTGGAGTAGATGATCAAGTTTTTGGAATAACTTTCGGTGGAGGCGTTTGGGAGGTCTTCTATGCGATTAACCCATTTACTCACGGGCCAACGAACCTTGAAGTTGTTGAGACTGAAGCGTTATTTTCACTCAATCACGTTAGACTGGAATTCAATTTCTGCGTCTAACATCTATCTGCCTTCTAGGGTAGTGGCCAAGAGGTAAACACTCATTCATTTGGCTCGTTCACTAAGCCTGTAGTTGACAATGATGAGGTTTTCGGTTTCTCGCAAGGGATGTGATCCTTGAATCATTAGAAAAGCTCGTAGCTTCCAAATAAACAGAACTCGTTCACCAACTTCGGAGAGATTGTGGAGTAAATCTTCGATAAAAAGGCAAACATTGAATAGGTCGCTAACTTCATGTGCCACTCTTCCAGAAAGACTTGGCCAAAATTTGATCCAAAACGCTCTAAAAATTTGATCTTATGAGTCAAAAATTCCCTTTATGGTAGCTGTCATCGCAATTTTTCTAGACGACTTGGTCGATTGGAAGCAGAAGGAAGAAAAGGAGAAGGACAAAGTTCTCCACTTCCAGTGCATCTCTCCGGCTCTGTCTCTAAGATTACCGCACTACATTGACTTGAAAGTTCCAAATAGTTTCCAATAAGTGGATAAGTAGATTAACTCCTTAGTGACATGACAGCACTACTTTGATCTGAATGCTTGTCCTCTAAGAGGCAACGGCCACTATAAACTAGCTACCTTGTATCAGAATTTTACAAAAAATATTGCTTTTTCAAACGTACTCAAAAAAATTCTTTCTCTGATTGAGCCGTAGTTTCATGACAAATTTAAAAGAACCTGTTCGAATTTCTTCGTTTATTTTCACCATACACCAAAGGACAGTGAACTCGAAACGGTTTAAACAAAAGAAATGGATAACTAGTTTAGATCTTATCTTAAAAGTTGTATAATCGAGCAGCTACTAGTTTTCAAAGATAGAACTCGGTTTAAATCACGTATTATGTAGGAAAATACAATTTATTCATACATTAGAATACCCTTGTTTACTTGGTCGTTGGAATTCAGAGAATTTAAATGTCTTCCTCTCCTTTTTCATTGGATCGTGCTGGCTGAGAAGCCTAGCTTAGATCTTAAGTCATAGGTTAAATATTCGGGAAGAAATTTTAAAACTTGTGGTGTTACAGCTCAACCATGTCGTTGACCATGTCTACGTATAAGCTGAACTCAGAGGTGTTCAGACCAAGTCTCTCTATGTTTGCAGAACAGACGCTGTCGCACAGACACAGACATTTTTTAGGAGATATATATTTTTTTTTTTGAGCATTTTTGAAACACTACACTGCAGCACTCAGACTCAAAACTGGTCCATTGTACTGCCATGTAGCAACCTACTCCAGTGCCGTTCATTTGATCGCAACGGCAAATGGTGACTGGACCAGATTCGATTTCATTGGGATTCGAACCTGGGACCCCTCTAACTTGGGCCAGGCACTTAACCAACTGCGCCATCCAGTCGTATTAGGAGTTGTATACTCTGTATTCAGATATGCAACTGTTGTATCGATTTCAATTGCATTTCAGCTGTTCTAATAAGGGATTAAGGGTAAGGTTAAGTAATTCCGAAATAATAATAATAATAATGGCGGCGCTACAGTCCGAGGTGGACCTGGGCCTAGCTTCTCAGCAACCACTCGTGTTGTGCGTGCTATTATTCTCTCACGAGTGGAGGGGACCTACAGTTTAATGCCGACTCCGAACGGCGAGATTGAGAAGCTTTTTGGAGGCAGTTATACTCTTTGAGCAGTGTCAGTGACTCGAAAGAGGTGGAGCCGTGAAAAAATGTTTGACGTTTTTTTCGAACTGACGACCTCGAGCGTAGGAGTCGACGCACCTACCCACTACGCCACGGCGCCCCCAATTCCGAAATAACTGTTTAAATAAAAAGCCTGGTTGTACGTAAGTTGTACGCAGATTGTGTAATGTGCATGCTGCATGTCCGATATCTCCAGAACACTAGACGCTAGACCATGATAGCGTGTATTACGTAGTTAACATTCTTCTTCGTCTTCGAAATGCGCTACAGTTTGATGTACAGCTGGACCTTAATCAACATGCCGCTTCAGCCAATGACTTTGGCAACTGTCACCAGCGCCTGTGCGTCCCACTGTATTTGAAGTCTTTCTCTACGCCACTGTTCTTTCAGATAAGACTCGGAGATTGTTCGAGCCGAACGTGTGGTCATCACGCCCTCTAAATGGCCTAAATCTATTTCAAACGTTGGATCCGTAGACCCCTAGCTAATCCGATGCCTCTATACAGCCCGTTAGGGGTTGAATTTTTTCCCCCTTAATCGTCAACGTCAACCTTGTTGGAAAGTCTTTGTTATAGTTCTGGTGTTAATGTGAAGGTAGGCCCTCACTGGAATCTATTCCATCAAACATTCTCTTATGAATTTCTTCTGTTCCTACTTAAATTGAGGCTAATTTTGTTTGTTGAGCTTGGAGATGGCATTCTTCTTACATGGTGCTACAGTTCCTAGAAGTTCGTACGTAGACGCCATCGTTGGACCTCTTCAAAAACAGAACAGCACCGAAGATCACACACAACGCTCATCTCTGGAAACAAATGCTGACTTATTCATCCGATTCCAAGGTGGTTCATTAGTCCCTTCTAGGAACTAGTCTAGTCTTACATGGAGCCGATAAGTCTCATAAGTTATGTCCTGTCCACAGATTCCTAGACAAGGTTAGGTTTGGTTAGGTTAGGTTAGGTGACCCACCACTGATCGAACGCTCCAGTGATAATAATAATAATAATGGCGGCGCCGTGGCGTAGTGGGTAGGTGCGTCGACTCCTACGCTCGAGGTCGTCAGTTCGAATCTCGGAAAAAAACATCAAACATTTTTTCACGGCTCCACCTCTTTCGAGTCACTGACAATGCTCAAAGAGTATAACTGTCTAGAAAAAAGCTTCTCAATCTCGCCGTTCGGAGTCGGCATTAAACTGTAGGTCCCATCCACTCGTGAGAGAACAATAGCACGCACAACACGAGTGGTTGCTGAAAAAGCTAGGCCCAGGTCCACCTCGGACTGTAGCGCCGCCATTATTATTATTATAATGGCGGCGCTATAGTCCGAGGTGGACCTGGGCCTAGCTTCTCAGCAACCACTCCACGCTCCACGCCCACGCTCCAGTGATAGTGCTGTTAATTTGATCCCAACGCCAAAAGGTGACTGGACCAGATTTGAAAAACCGGATAAAAGCGCATTAACTTTGCTTTCAGTTGGACCCCTCTAACTTACGGCAGGCACTTAACAAACTGCGCCATCCACTCGTCCATTCCTAGACAAACTCAATTTACAATTTATTTCAATCTTAAACCAAAAAAAAACACTCAGAATAAGGACCAAAACAAGGTTTACTGTCGGAACCACACTCAGAACCTCCTTTTCACAGACAACGTTACATATCTTAGACTCAGATTCGTTATTTATAAACATATCCGCCGCCTCCTCCACCGCCATTGCCACCACCACCGCCACCGCCACCACCTCCATTGCCATCATCAGGATGTCCTCCACCAGCAGCGATCTTCTCCAGGGCTTCCTGAATCTCCGGTGGAATCGGTGGTGGTGTAGGCAAATGATCACCCATCGGTCGGAATCCATTCTCATCGGCGACGTAGGTCAGCATAATGGACTGACCCTCTGGACTTGTGTATGAGAACGATCCTTCCGCGTTCAGCGCCTCTTCACCTTCTACTCCAGCGTTCTTCACATAGCCCGATTCTTCGGCTTGGATCCCATTGCCCGTCTCGTACTCGTACTGAAATGAAAGCATTCAGACCATAATCGGGTCACAATTTGTTCCCTTTTTCGAACCTTATAAGATCCATCGGCACTCAGAGTGTATTCCATTTTGACGATGGGAATCGGTGGACCCGATGGAGCACCACCACCGTTGCCTCCTCCAGCACCACCGCCGCCGCCTCCAAAGCCACCTCCACCGCCACCTTCTGGAGGGAGGTATGAGTAGCCTCCACCACCACCTCCTCCACCTCCTCCACCGCCGCCGCCACCACCATTGCGACCTCCACCTCCATTACGGCCACCTCCACCACCAGCCTTGCCATTCCCGTTCCCTCCTCGGGGGTATCCTGCTGCCAGAATGACGCCCAAACACCAGAAAATCACTCCGATCTGCAGGAGACTTTGTATTCCACTGACCAACTTCATGATTTCACCTCCGGGTAGACGGGAGCTTTAAGAACCCACAACAAACTGAAACCGATCTAAGTCAGGTTTTGCTTTTATTCAGTCTCAAAGGCCTACTCTCGGTCCCAAGATGCGGATGAAAATGAGATTCGCAATAAAAGACGCAAGTGCGTTGTTGAATAATTGATTTCTTCGCCTTAGATGCGGTGGATTACAAGTCAAGACGCCACTTTACTAGACCGCCGCGCATCGTCTTGCCATCAGTGGCTATTGTGTAAGAATAATTGGCAGCTACATACGTGCTGCCGTCCATGAATGATGTTGCGAAAGTGAGTGTTGAGGAGCAATGCTGGTGCGAAGAACTCTTGACATAAACCATGATCTCTGCGATCGCAGACGTAATGAGGGAATCGTCAAGGAGAACTAGCACATCTGCTGGAGGTTCCAAGCGATTGAGGGATTCACTCTCTCCCTCTCCTATCACCTCCTTATCGACCACGCGTCAGCGGGATCGCGTAGCATATGCAAAACTCGATTATCGAGGGAAGCTTGACGACCTAATCAACTGCAGTTGGGTCATGCTCCTTATCGCCCATCGGCCATTGGAACTGCCCAACCGCCCACCTACAGCGTCCAGGACAATAGAACTCAATCAACGCACATTAAGCCCGACCGATAAGATAAGGAATCTCCATTAGCCCGCAGTTTAATTGAATATCCGTCAACAGAGAGGAACGCCTCATCCATCCATCCATCCATCCATTCATGCGACCCATGCGGTCTTTAATGCAAAAACAAATCCAAGCACTTGTCATAATTCCCATTCGATGTCAGATATGATCCTAATCTTTCGACACGCTAATTTATCATCCCACTCTGCTCCGCTACTTGTTTGCTCAGACAGCATCAGCGGAACCCCGGCATGCATCGCAGAAATCCACACTAATGCACATCGCAACTCACTCGCCTTCGGTCCACTTGAAGGGCTCCGCACTAAACACATAGAAGTCGGTCCACAACCGGTGCTGAGTGAGTTCTGAATTCAGCACACCATCGCCATGTGGTGAAATTCGCAGAGCTCTTAGCCGGGTACAACCATCAAGCGGCACTGGACGAGCAAGCACCCTCAACGAGGAAAAACATTTGAAAAAATAGCACGACATGACGGTGCCAAACGGTGGGAATCCCGTCATGTGGTATTCGACACAGGATAGGTCGTAATCCAGCGGATCAACCCTGAACCCGAACCCTCGTGCGATGGCTTTGACATCCGTGACCAGATTTTGGTGCACACACCAACAGAGCTGCAAGGCAGAAAGTTAATGTCGCAGGATATGGGGTGGTTCGACTCGTGGATGGTGGTTGTGGTGGTGGTAATGACGGAGGGGTGGACTCTGCGTTTAGCAACCACGCGCGCAGGTGTTGCTGGCGTGCGTCCTGAAGGATTTTATTATTTTCACTTGTATGACCAGGGATTGGTGGTGAAGTAGATTATTAAATCCTTTATTCGGTTTCTAATGGTGGCGATGGTGCTCGTATTTAAAGGAATGCAACTTGGTGTTGTTCTTCCGATTTTGATTCTGGGAAGACGCGAAATGTAGACCTAAGTTGATGATGTCGTTCTTTCGCTGAAATTGCATTTTCGTGCGCTGAATGTCCTTAAATCGAGTTGGAAAACGAACAAAAACGAATCGAATAGATCGAACTTGCGTCTAGAAGTGCAAAACTGTCGCTGCAAGTTTCATTTGGATGGTTAATTTGAAGACCAAAGTCTTGAAAAGATGCCTAGGTTTAGAAATTCTATCACGGAGAGAATCTATGACCCATTTAGTATGAGGTTTATTGCGCTGTCAAGTGGTTACCGGGTCTAGAAACCAATAAAAAGAAATTAAAGAAAACTAGAACGAAGGAGCTAGATCTAAATGTGGGTGACCATATGAGAGTAAAAATGATGCGAGTCGCTTTTAAGCTGCAGTTAAGAGTCATCTGGCAAGCGAACACACTTAAGAGAGTCGCTAGCAGAAAATTGAAATTTTACTCCCAACGTTCAAACCTTTTGAGAGTCACTCGTAAGTGGACACATGTTTTGACAACTATCGGACATAAGCTCACAGAATTCCAACACGGTTCGTACCTTGCGAGTAGTTGCCTGAACATGTCAATAATTGCTAAAAAGGGTGTTCCAAAATTTACGTAAGAAGTAATTTTGGTACAAAGCAAGCGTTTTAAATAAAAAAAATGTATTTCTCTATAAAGATACCCAAAAATATATGTGGTAAAATGATTTAAAATTTCTGGCACATAAGCACTCTTTTCTTTCCATAATAATGGTGGCGCTACAGTCGGAGGAGGACCTGGGCCAAACTTCTCAGCAACCAACCACTCGTGTTGTGCGTGCTATTGCTCTCTCACGAGTGGAGGGGACCTACAGTTTAATGCCGACTCCGAACGGCGAGATTGAGAAGCTTTTTCTAGACAATTATGCTCTTTTAGGTAGTGAAGGACTTCGTCTACCTCAGCTCCGCAGTAAATAGTACAAACAACATTAGTGCCGAGATCAAGTGCAGAATAACTCTTGCCAACCGCTGTTTTTTTTTTTACTCAAAAGGCAGTTGAGTAATAGAGCAAGTTGACTCTGTATAAGACCTTGATCATCCCAGTCCTGCTGTACGGCGCAGAGACATGGACAATATCCCAAGCGGATGAACAGTCTCTTGGCCTTTTCGAGAGAAAAGTTCTGCGCGCGATCTTCGGTCCTGTTTGCGTTGATGGTATTTGGAGGAGAAGGTTCAACCACGAATTGTATGAGCTGTACAGAGACATGAGTCTAGCCAGGCGTCTACGGATCCAACGCCTAAGATGGCTAGGCCATATAGAGCGTATGGACAACACACCTCCGGCCCGAAGAGCCTTCGACTCTTAGCCTGTGGGGCAACGCAACAGAGGACACTGACGCATTGTCAGTGAAACAAAAGTCACGCCGTGAACAGTTTTTTTGAAAAATTGTTTGTCTGAACTAGACTGTGGAAGTTTAGTGCATATGGGTCGACGCAAAAAACCCACACGACCACGGAAGGCAGAGTTAGCTGGTCGCATAATCTCCAGTTTTCGCGACTTGACATGGCTAGCAAGATCGACCTAGTTGATCATCCCAGACTTCTTTCTTTGGGGCTACTTGAAGTCGCGTGTTTATGCCAACAAGCCTCAGACAATCGCAACCCTTAAGGAGAATATTCGACAGGAATGTGAATGTGAAGTCATGGAAAAGGCGATAAAACGGGCACAAATATGTATCAACACTGGCGGCAGCCATCTGACAGATATTATCTTTTCCACTTAGCAGGGAAAATGTTAAAGGTCCAAATAAAGATTTCCATCATTCAAAATATTTTTTTTTGTTTAGTAAAAACAAATAATAAAAAAACAAAATTGGTTGATTATTTTGCGCCACCTTGCATAAAGATTTGTATAGGCACCAATCTGAGCAATGCAGTTGAAACATCTTTATCCGAAACTGCAATATCCGGCAAGCTCTTTTATCCGCCATTCTGTTTGGCAAGAATTTTGTTTATGTTCACTCTATTATCAGGAAAAACCTCTAATATCCGGGACGTAGGTATACCTGTTCAGATTTCAAAATATTGTGTTTTTTTCCTGCAGAACAAACGGTAAATATGTTTTTCTTCAATGTTTGGCTTTCTTTCACAACCTGTAATAACTGGATTAATCGATTATCTCAAAAGGCCGTGGAGTCCCAACCATTTCGGATAAAAGGGTTGTTACTGTACCTCAAGAACTCCAATTGAATCCTCTCTACAATTTTTTGCATTCATGAAAAATGATCTATTTGCCAGTAATCCAACGTGACAGTCTCCAAATAACACTTGAAAAAACATATTCACTTTATCCAACCCTTCTTATGTGTGACGACAAACAAATCAGACGTGTCATTAATCACTCCCAAGACTGAGAGCTGCCGACTGTCGTGTCAATGCTCATGACTTTTGTTCCCCATCAGCAATTCAGTGGAAGGCAGAGAGACAAGTTTTCTTCTAATTTTCAAATCAAATCAAGAAAACATTCGAAAATTATCATGAAATCATATTTTTTATTTTCAAATCTTAAAAGCTATATCACAGAAAAACACCTCTCCCCCGCACACACGGCACCTATGGCGTCTCCACATCCACATGCTCATGCATGTGTCGGTTTTCCATGTGCCGCTGCAGATCCCTCCGCCTGGCTAGGGTCTTGTTGCACAAATGACACTTGTACGCAGAGGTCCCAGGCTGCAGGTGCAGCCTCACGTGCTTATTCAGATTGCTCGGATCGCCAAAAGGCCGCAAGCAGAACTTGCATTTCAGCGGCTTAAACCCGGTGTGAGTGCGAATGTGAATCTTCAGCCCATACTTCCGAGAGTACACCTTCCCGCAGTAGATGCACAGGTGTCCCTGCTTCGAGGTGCCCATGTTGCTCACGATGGCCTCGATTTGAGCCGCCGCATCCATCGGGTTGAGTCCGGCTGCCGGGTGGTGCGGATGTGGCGATTGCGTCGACGGAGGTTGTGGGGGACTGCTCTGCGACGGCTGTGGCAGGAACATCCTCGAGGGAGTCCGGAAATCACGTGGAACCGAGGAGGATGATGACAAAATCGGCTTAAACGCCGACAACCGGGACGTTGTGGTGCTCGGAAACGACGTCGTTGGCAGGCACGGTGGAGCGGTGGAGAGATGCGCGAACATAGTTGCTTTCAGGGCGTAATGCAGGCGAATCCACAAGATGTCCAGCGAGTGCCGGCCGCACCCCAAAGCGAGGTGAATCTTCAGCGGGTTGGGTGTTTCAAACGAGAGAAGGCAGACATGACACGTGTACCGTTTGTTGCCTGAGGAGAGAATTTCGAAAATTATTTGAAAATCAAAAAAAAAAAAAAAATTAACGCAGCCGGTAGGATTCGAACCTACGCTCCCAGAGGGAATCTGATTTCGAGTCAGACGCCTTAACCACTCGGCCACGACTGCTACATTCTCCCCACACGCCAAACTCTCTACACTTACCTTCAATGTTACTCGGAGTCAGAAACGGAATTGACATGAGTATTGCCAGCTCCTCCGAGAACCAGGCCACCAACTCGTCGCCCTTCTGGATGTCACGGATGGCCCGCAGACGAACACTACTGCTGCCCCCACTCTGCCGGTCCACTTCGAAAATTACGTTGTAGCTGTAAACGTCCTCCGAGAGTTTGATCTTCCTCAGCCACGAACTGTCACTCCTCGTCGCACTGACCAGGTGGCCTTTGATGACTTTGCAAAAGTCCGTGCCGTTCGGGATGATTCCGTTGAATGACATCAGCGTCACGGTGGATATTTGCGACGCGCTGGTATCCTTCTGTATGACGTCCGCCGCTATTACTCCTGAGTCCTTTTTGCGAGCCTCTGTGGATGGGGAGGTGGATCTGCTGTCCTGACTCACGGCACTCGGCACGAGGTGTTCAATCCGAAATATCATGCTCGGCGTCTTTCGCTCCACTGGCTGCACGGAGGTTCCAATCAGCGTGTTGTTAGATGGCAGCACGGGTAACATCGCACAATCCGGTACCGTTCCAATTGAGGTCTAACTTGATTATGAGGTCTGATTGGAACAAGGATTTCCTTTTTATACCCAGCCACCCTTGCGAAAAGGAAAAGTGCGTAGTTTTTCCTCGATTGGACACAGTACAACCCTGCCACCAAGCACTGACAAGGGTACATGCCAGCGACAAGTGCGCAAAGTCTCACGACCTAACCCAGCATCCGGAGCTGAGTGTTCCTCATGGAAATGCGAAAATCCGCAGCCGGTGTCAGTCAGTTAACTTCGCAGCAAGTGTACATGGTTCGGCCTTTTGGCTTCCACTCCCGGCCGGGGGTTGAAATCGGGTTTTAATTGCAATTAAACGATCGGCGGCGACATGTACCATGCCAGGCAGCCCTCCTTGCGGCGAGCATTTCGGATGAGGGGGTAGATTATAGGGATTCTAATGATTGTTCGGGTGTTTACATTTAAAATAAGTTCCTTTCTCCGATCAACAGGATGATGCGGTGGATGTGCCGTGTAGCTGCTGCACCGCGACACGCTGCAAGACCAAAGGGTGCGCGGAAACATGTGTTTCGGATCTCAGCGTTGAATGGATGGCATTCCTGATCGCCTTAGGGGTTGGGCTAAGCTAATGGTGGTGGTCTGCAGGAGGGGTAGGCTTTTAAATAATTTAAAAACATTCCTATCAGGTACGGACAGGTCGGCCACCATTTCGAATGCGGGGTTGTGTTTGACTCATTTGGTACGTAACCAAAATTAATTGACAAATTTAATTGTTTTTCAGGGTGTGACATGGTTGTTGAGTTGAGGTTGAGAAGTTTCAATTTGATGAGTCGCTTGATTGGGGGGACGTGCTCGCTGGCTGGTGGCCAATGTTGAGAGTTTCTGATTTCAAGGATGGCAATAAACGAGAACGTTGCTCTAATTTTCGATTGGAAGAAAAATGATTGCCACACTGTCTGCGGTAAGTGATGTTTAACGGGGAGAAGTATCTTTACCGATTTCACTATAGACTTTGTATCTATGTCGTCGCAAATCAGAACCCGTCTAGTTATTCCAACTTCACCAATTGGAAGGAAGGTGCCAACTCGGTGTTAAAGGTGTTCAGGGAAAGTCGACATATCTCATTTTCCACATGGAGAAGGAGAAGACCTCAGTAGCGTTTCGAAAACGTTATGTTCCCACCGAAACGAAATCGCGTGGTTTGGGTGAACTTTTTCTGAAACCTCAATAAGACCAACCGTTTATTGTGACGTAGACATAGCACATGTTAGGTTTACATTCAAATTAGTATGAAGGCATTTCAATACGTTTTGTGTCTCTCTTGACCGTCGTAATAACCGGACTCGACTGTATTCCTATTGAAAATATTACCTCTTAATATTTTGACATCTAAAAATGAAAATGAATACCAAAATAAACTGAAGTTCACACTGTAGGCTTGTTCGGTTTGAAAACCTATCACGGACTGATGAACTCAGGGGGATTTAACTAGATTTCGTCGAGTTTTCGATAAATTTGACGATAAATTCACGCTTTTGTTTGGTAGGAACATAGTATATCTTGGAACTTGGGCTGAAAATTTCCTATTCTTATTGAAAGATGGCCACAAGTAATTCTAGCCAGCCACTTTCTTTTGCTAGAATCAACTCTTATTGCAGACTACATGAAAAAGCTACAAAAGGAGATCATTTGTGAAGATTGGGAAAGGACGATAGGAAAATTTGAAACCCGTCACAGTCGAACCTACTGTTTAAGAATTCTTAAACCATGTTCGGGCTCAAGACGTCAGGTAACAAACGCATAGGTTACAAGTACACAAAACAAGCTTAGACCCTGCCTTTTAGTTTGTTGCAAGAACTTGAACTTGAACTCATGAAACAAAGGATCAACATTTTACCACACTTTACATAGCCTTTTGGGTAACAATCAAAACGCTGTGAGAGATTTATGCTTCAAACAAACAATTTTCGTTGCTGCTGCCGTCGATTGACGTTTAACTGCCAACGCAGGCAATACAACACACGAAATACTGCGTTGAGGTAACGATCTTATGTTTGTTAAAAAACGAGGGCAACATAATGAACGTGAACAATGCTCTCTCTCAGGCAAATCTTTTAACATGTCGAAACATTTGCGTGCGATTTGACATTTCCCATACAAATGGAGAGTTTTTTTTTGTATGTTTTGACAGTTCAATTTATAAAATGAAAATAGCTCATAAATTTGAATTATCATTGTTTGAAGGGCTACCTATATATCGCATAAACTCGCATTTTATATCATGCAATAAAAACTCATCATGATTAGAAAGCGTCTCCAGGTTCAAAGGCAAGTTGGATATCATGCCTCAAGTAAAGATGGTTTTCTTTTTTGCTCTATCTCATCGAAGATCGCTCTGTTCTTCGATAAGTTAATCGGTTGTTGACATCATGTTTAAATAGAAGACTCTTTTAACAATATGACTTTTGGCATTCTCAAGTGGATTCAAGATGTCGACGTCGTCTTTATAAAACCATAAGATGTCCGACACTTTTCTTATGTTTACAATCGAAATAAAATGTTATAAAAGTAGAACACGAATCTTTTAACTTTGAAAATTTAACGTACAGGCTTAGTTATAATAATCCCTACGAACCTAATTTTGATATAAAAAATAAAATGATTTCATGTCAGAACATTGTGTGCGTCATAAATAACGGACACAATGCCCTCTAAAAGAGCTCTTACTCGTGATACTGACAGCGTCACCATTTTTTGTGTGACTTCAGATGAAAGTCTGAACAATCAACATGAGTTGATGCAAATTCTGAAGAAAGTTTTAATGATATCTATATCATGACATTTTCTTCTATCTGCCTAAGACATATTACGGGATGCCATTTAATTTTCTATCATGTAGCACGAGAGGTAACAGGTGACGTTCTTTGTTGTAGGTAAACTATTCGACTGTTTGTTTTGTTTACAATTAAATTTTTCATAGACGGCGCCCCACAGACTATCACCGGCATAAGAAGACAATTAATTGAGACAAAAATTACATTTCCGGACGAAAAGCAAAAAAAAAACCTGTCAAATTTTATGTTAGACACATATTTCAAAAGATAATCGCAGAGAGAGAGATTGTTGACATCAAATCATAAGATGAAATTGAGTGACACAGGCACAAGACATTTCATCTTATGATGAGCACTGTAAGAGAAATTATCTCCTTTAGAGCTGGGAAGTTACTGATAGCATCGCCATTTTTTCAACGACGTCAGATGTATGTTTTAAGGAACATCTTAATAAAGAGACTCAAAGACAGGGACATAAGTTGATGCAATTTCTGAAAAGATTTAGATTAATGAATAATATTGCGATTCTATTAATTTTTCCTTTCTTGACAGAGAGTTCCATGTGACAGTTTGATTTTACGATCTGTCAAACATACCTTCTGTTCTAGCATCATGGCTACCACCAGAAGTCGACTACATATATGATTGCCTAAGGAGTTCTGTCAGTTCTTTTGTTAAAGTTGTCACAACCCCAAAGCAATGCAGCTGCTTTTTATCCACTTTAAAATATTTAAATTATCCTCATTTAAATGTTTTCAGACATTAATTTAAGAAATTTCTGCAATCGCTGAATTATTTATTCTTTAAAAATATTCATAAATAGCAAAAATCGGTACTTTGCGCTAAATCTATGATCACAACCATTAAAACCAAAAAACATCACCATATCAGACAGCTGTCGCAATTAATGCGCATAAATTTAGCACACCTGGCAACACCCTTCAATAACCAGTTAACCTAGGAAGTGAAAAAATGAAAACACCCAGTACGAGTGTAGAATTCTCTAAAACTTCCAAGAAAATAACTTAAAATCTTCAATTTACACTTTCTAATTGTTTTTGTACAATTCTATACGTGTTTTTGCCTTGAAATAGTATTAATTCCAATCGCCAGCATCTTAAACGGCTCATAAATATCCTAAAATACGTGTGCGGAAACGTGTTTGCCCCCGAAAAGTACAAGAAAAATATTCCTGCAAACCCCCTCTCAACAGCAAAAAGAGAACAAAAAAAATCTACGAACAACACAAAAAAAAACACTCGCCGTGCCCTACAGTCGTCTCGTTCTGTCACCCAAGTCACCTGCCACGGTCGTGCGTACATCGCCTCTTTTCTGCAGCAATTCAAAAAGTTCTTACGGTACGACAAAGTGTGTTGGTGGTTTTTTTCCTCCTCAAAAAAAAATAGAAAATATAGTAAAAATCAAATCCTATTTTCCACGCATTCCCGACAGATTTCTGGCTCGCAGAAAACACGAAAACGCACGTCGATTTTCCAATGCATTTTCCTCTGATCGAGTACTCGTCAGTTTTAATCGACTAAAAGGTAATTGCATCCGTCCGTCGTGTGTGGTTGGGAGTTGTGCCACTTCGCAGTGGAAATTTCTGTGCGGAACTGCATCCCACAAACAGGTCACTGTATCGTTAATTAATTGATGCGGATTCGGGATTAAGTGAATTGAATTGAAGTTATTTTTCACATTTTGCAAATGTCATAGTTGTGACGTTTTTGATTAAAAAAAAGAAAAAAAAACTCACTTTGACAGCGGCCATAAGAATTCCTCGAGTGCCAGACGGAGGCAACTAGAGTTTCGTCGCGGTCTTTTTTCTTTTCATTCTTTCGTCGAATTTGTCAAATGAGTTTCATTGACTACGACGTTTTTAGGGACCGATATCTTATTTTGCTTTCATCAAAATACTAGTAAATTTACACGAAAATAAAATTAAGCCATCTCATTGTGTCTGGGAACAGGTAGTGCATATTCTTCAGACAGTCTTGATGCCAAACGCGTTTTAAATGCATGGTGAGAGAGTGGATGTGTGTGAGGGCTAGGAGTGAATGTTTTGTCGCCAATCATTGGAATAAGTGGTCTATATTATTTCGTATTATTACCCAATAAAATGATAAAACTAACTGATGCATTCTTTTTGCTTTGATTTTCTTCCGTCTGGTCTTCTTTTTTTTTGTTTTCAGTGCTGTGCCAGATAACAACGTAAAGTGGGAAAAGTCAAACGACAAAAGCGAACACAAAAGTGAATAAACGAACGAAAAATGTTTTGGGATAAGGGCTACACACCGTCACAGAATATTGAGGCGCTTTTAAATAAAGAGGTGAGGCCACTTGCATCGACCCACTTAACTTTGAACTCTCAAAGAATGCACAAGTGCATTGGGTGGGATTTTTTGTCTTTTTTTCTGTGATTTTTTTCTTTCTTTTGCTTTTCTTTTCAATCCTGAATTCATTTCCTCTTTTGTGTTTCTTCAACAGAATGTCACTGTGGAGGAATTTCTGGAAGAAGATGATATTCTGCAGGAATGCAAAACTCAAAAGAATATTATTAACTAGTAAGTTCTGTAAAACTTTGTCATTTTCAGGTGGGAAATTGTTGTTTGCATCTGAACAAGAAACTTGTGAATTTTAAAATGAGTTTATCACCAGTTTGAGATTGCCCTTTGTTGAGAAGCACACAAAAGAGCTGCATTCAGTAGCCTTCCGTGCGCATTGATGATCATCAGCCTCACCCGAAGTCTAAAAAACAGAAGATCAACTGTTGACTAATGAAAGAATTAGTTAGCATACTTTAGTTAAGAATGTCTGTCTTGTCCGATCCGCAGACATAAGTATGAATTTCAACTAAGCTCTCAATCAAGCTCTGCATCGCAATGAATTCGTTGAGAATGTCCACCAGTTGAAGTCAGACCTGGGAGACACGCTTAACGAATTAGTACTAATTGTTGACGCGTAGAAAGTCGGAGACATTTCCACATGCATTTCACGCATATCCATACATATGTATGTTTGGAAGTATGCTTCACGTAGAATGTAAACAAGGTCAACTTAATAACATCACTGTGGACCAAACTGGTCTATGTGAGGCTCAACCACAACATCCTAACCAAACCTAACCTAACTTAAATTAGAAATAGTGTTGCCAAGTGGTATCTTTGTTAAGTTCCTAATGGAGTTAAGGGTATTGTACCGGAAACATTGTAATGGCTGCCACGATGAGATACGGCAGACATTAAAGCATCAGTTAATCTAGAAACGAATACCAGGAACTAAGGCAAAACTTTGCTGAACATAACCTCATTCATAACTTCTTATAGTGCTAGAGCCTCTCCAGCTGGCACGACCTTTACCCAGCTGCTTCCATGTAAGCAAGTCTAGTTGGCTGAGGCTCTTCTCCACTTTAAATTTTATGACCAAAAATTGGCGGTAACGCTCTTAAAGTTCCCGACTCGGAATTTGAAAGTTTTACTGAATATTTTCACATTGATAGGTTAGTCAGGTTAGGTTAGGTTAGCTCGCAGTCTTCGACTCTGAGCCTGTTGGACAACGTACAAGGTGGCGCACAGAAGTCGAGGAGGACCTCGGCAGGCTTGGTGTGCAAAACTGGAGACAGCTGGCGAAAGACCGTGCTGGCTGAAGAGGCATGATGAGTGAGGCCCAGGTCCACCTCGGACTGTAGCGTTGCGGTGCGTTCAAAATGAAGTTTGAAAGTTGTGAAGTCCAACACTCTTAAATTTGCCGTTACTGACTCGAAAATTTTCAAGTAAATTTTAATTCTTCATTCGTAAACTTCACAGTTATGAAAATGTTATTTTTAATGGATGGGTTGACATTGACAACTTGGTCATTAGTTTGAGGGTGCGTTCAGAGTCAGAGCCTTTCATATGACACGCGAACTGCAAACCTTAAAAGTTGCCAAGCCCCCCGCTCTTAAAGACGGGTTTTACTCCAGCAACTCGGTTGCTCGGATAATTTGCATTTGCTCTCTTCTAATCGTGTGGAAGAGTGAGATCGAAAAAGAAAAAAATTTAAAAATTTCAAAAATTGAGGCAACCGCAAAAGAGTATGAGAAGCAACTGACATCCTCGTGTAAATCCCAACTCTCAATTGTGGCAATAAATTTAAATTTCCTGCAAGCGTTCTTCGTTCATGAAGAAAGTGTTATTTTTAGTGAATGTTTTGACATTGACAGATTGATAAATGGTTTAAGGATGCGTTCAAGTTCAAAGTTGTCAAGTCCCACGTTCTTAGAGTTGCCGTCACCGACTCGGCAAACCTCCTTCTTTCGTGAACTTCGCCATGATGAAAATGTTTTTTTTACTGAATATTTTGACATTGACATTTTGATATTTTCGTGTATTCTTAAAATTGGTTTAAAGATGTGTCCGTAGTGAAAGTTCAAAGCTGGAAAATCCTTAACAAATTCAAGGCTCTACTACTCAATTGCCTTTTGAAATAATGACTTTAAAGCAGCATCAATCAATCTAGAAACTCCTCCGGGAACAAAGACAAATCTCTGCTCTGCATAACCTCATTCATATAGAACACTTAACTAGAAACAAACCGCAAAAAAGCTATAAATCGAAGATAACATGATAAAATCAGTGAAACAGGTCTGTTCTAGTTGTCTTGTCTGGTTAGAAAAAAACTAGCGCATGATTAATTCAGTCTTCATTCCAAGAATCAAACACACAACATTCTCACCTTCATTTGCATACGAAAGAAAGAAAGTTCACTGCAAACCCCGTCTACAACATCAAATTCATTTTTGAATCATCAACTGGCAACCGATTGGAAAAGGAATTCCCTCATGGGCGTATCAATGTGACCTCATGTTTGCAAATGAAATAAGTGCGGTTTCCTCGTTATCTCTCTCCACTTCCTTTACCTCATCCAAGATTTACCTTCCTATTCATGTTCCCGCCCACGTATTACACGCATCAAAACACTTCTCAGAATCTGTATACTATATAGACTTTGTGTATTTCAGTGGGGATGTATTTATAAAAATATTAATAGATTAAAAATAAATCGTTCGCGCATCAGATTTTCAAGAAATTCTTTCGAAATTCATTTATAACTTGACCTCGCCGACACATTTGACTACGATCGCATGATCTGGATCTTTCAAGGGGAAGAGCAGATCTTTGCGCTTCATTTAAGCCTTCAAAGCCTTCCCTTGCGACATTTTTGATTGCCCTTCAGAAGAAGGAAAAGTGGAAGAATAAATCATAAACAGGTCCTAGGCCTCACTCAATGTCATCATCGCTCGAGTTGTGTGTAGGATTATTCATCCCCACCTTGTTTTCAAATAAATACATCGAATAATCGCTACAACACGATCAAGATAAATTTAGCTAGAAGACAACATCTATTGGTGAGTGCATCGCATGCCCAACGAACCATAGATTTTTCACAGAACTGCAATGAATTTGCACTGATGAGTCAAAGTGGTTCAGTAAATCACGTAAACAGAAAAATTATAGCGTTTTGCGCTGAGCAGGCACGGCGTCACCTGATGTCTGAGATTGAGTTGATGAATAAGTACGTCGCAAGAGGCAAATGGTTGCCTACTAGAAAATTGCATTCAGTGTGCTCAAGAGTATTTATTGCCCAAGCGGTTATTGTATCTACATTCACATTTTAGGTTAGGTTAGGTTGAAGCGGCCGACTGCTGGTTAGCTGTCTCACTTAGACCTTAACACAGGCCCATTGTGGTACTACGCGGATCGGGTATTTACTAAATATGAACCCATTTCTTCTTCGTGTGGCGCTACAGGCCTTAACAAACACGCGCCTTCAGTTAACACGATCTTTTGCTAGCTGTCGCCAATTGGTTGAGGTCCCTCTTCACTTGTGTGCGACACCTTTATCTTCTATGTCACATGTTGCGTTGTCCCACGAAGATGAAGCAATTTGGTGGTTCTTATAACGCGTTTAAGTTGACTGATGCCGACGTTGTTGTTCAGCTCATTCAAGTTAACAAAGGAGTAGACTCCTGGGTAGGATTTCCTACCAAAGTCTACTTCTAAGCCCAAAGACACAGCAACCGGCAAAAGGAAACCTTCGTTTTAAATCTGCGGTGGTGTCATTGCTTGAGTTTACTCTGAAGCCTAGGAAGACAAAGTCTTTGATTCCTTCAAAATTGAAACTACCTAAAGTGACGTTTTGACCGTATTCTAAGCGACATTGACGGTCTGTCGGCAATATTCTTTGAGTTAATTGCACTTTATACGGAAACAAATGTAAATCAGCCTTCAAAATGAGTCTAGCCAGGCGTCTACGGATCCAACGCCTAAGATGGCTAGGCCATGTAGAGCGTATGGACAACTTAGCTTCGGCCCAAAGAGTCTTCGTCTCTGAGCCTGTGGGACAACGCAACAGAGGACGTCTACGTACAAGGTGGCGCACACAAGTTAAGGGGGATCTCGGCCGGCTTGATGTGCGAAACTGGAGACAGCTGGCGAGAGATCGTGCTGGCTGGAGAGGCATGTTCAGTGAGGCTCAGATCCACCTGGGACTGTAGCGCCCAAAAAAGAAGAAGAAGAATGTTTAAAATTATTCTGAATTGACGTTTCAAAAACATGTCTTTTCAAGCCAATCGGTTATTAAATGTCAAAGTTATTGAATGTTTACCTACTGACCATTTGGCGCACCCTGTCTGCAAAATTGTTTCTTGTTTAGTTTCTGATCCAACTCCTATTGAGAGATTAAATTTAAAATATAACATAAAACATATGACACACAGTTCCAATCTAACTAATTTCCTTTCATTCTCTATTTCTTTTCAGCTTCACACGTCCAGACGTAATCAAACGACTTGTTGAATTGATTACCACAGAACCATCAGAGGATCTACCAGTCACTCAACGATTTAGACACGCCAACATGGCCTGTGAGATTTTAAATATGTAAGTTTGAAAGACAGAGATGGAGCAATCATGTTGTGAATAAACGTTTTCTTGAACTTTCAGTGGCATACCGTCCTTAAATGTAAAACTTCTCTCAGACAATGACTCCCTACGTACATTGTATTCATTTCTTGAAAACGAACCACCGTTGAATCCGTTACTTTCATCATTTTTTAGCAAGACTTTTAGTAGGCTCTTTATGAGTATTTGCTATCAGGATTGGTTTTTGTATCAGAAAATGTGCCTACAATTTATAGAGTATCTCAAATCACAGGGCAATTTCCTAGAATTGATCTTTAGGCATTTTTCAACAACTGTCATACCAGATTTGCTAGCAGAAATAATGTTCTATGTCCGTGGTGGTCCACTTAAAAATAATATATACGAAGTAAGTTGATTCCTTGTCACAAATATTCAGCATAACCTCACTTTCGTTTGTGTTGCAGTGGCTCACTGATGAGAAACTAGTAGAGAGACTGATTAAAATCTTAGGTGATCCCAATGAAACAGAAAAGCATGCAAACATTTCTGAATTCTTATGCAAGCTCGTTAAGGAGGGCCGTTCGATGAGATTGACTGAACAGGAGGATGATTCATTTGAGCCAGCTTTCGAGGGGAGCAATCCGATTATGGAAGTTGTTGAAAGTGAAGCCACCATTAGCAGTTTGTTGAATGTAATCTTGGAACCAAGCGCTAAAGAGGGCACAATTATATCAGGAATTTTGGTTGTACTTACTTTAATTGAGCCAGAAGAGACTGTGTAAGTTGGAACCACATGTTCTGGGAACATTTGAAATGATTGATTGTATTCCGTTGTGTAGCGATGATCGTGCAACGGATCGAGCAAGAATGTTGCTGGAGAAGGAGAAGGAAAATCGTGAGAAACTTGTTTTAACAGCGATTAATGTGATTGGACCACGCCTCAAAGAATTTATTGTGATTTTAAAAAACCCGCCTGCTGTAAGTTTGATATTCATTTTTCCCCTCTCTCCATCCACTCACATTCATTCGATGAATTTTCCAGAAGCCTGATATGTTGATAAATGGAGCCAAAGTTCTACCGCCATTTGGTAGTACACGCCTCGAGATTTGCCGCCTTTTTACAGTATTACTACAAACTGGGAATGAAGACATCACGAATGCGTAAGCCCACCAATCATTCCCCCCCCCCATCGTTGTCTTAACCTCCCTTCATTTCTTCCGACAGAATTTGTGAATCAGACTACTTCAATACAATACTCGCATTGTTTAAGGACTACTGTTGGAATAATTTCCTGCACAGTGAAGTGGAAAAGTGTATGCACATAATATTCTCAACCGGCAGCAAAACTACAAATAACACTAACAATAACAACAACATCAGTACACAGACCACAAAAAAAGGTTGCTTTGGAAACGATGATGATCAAGCGATTGATGAGACTAAAAGTGGTAACGGGAGTGGTGAAAATGTTGAGGGCGACAACAACGACGGTGACGATGACTCAAAAACTAAAGCAAACAAAAGTCCGTCCGCATTACAGACTTTTGTAAGTTCGATCATGCGCTCGAGGAAATGGGGTGAAATTAATTCAAATGTGTGCTCTTTCTTTGCAGGCGATAGTTAACAGTAAGATAATATCAAAGATCATCGATTGCTGGATGCATAATAATGAGATGCAGTAAGTATACCTTGATTCATATTTCTAACCTTACTTATGAACTCAATGACGAAGAACATGCTCGCCGAACTTGCTCGTTTGCGTTATCCCCTACACGGCGAACATTCATTTCGTGTTGTTTCTTCAAACCGTCAACATGTGTGATAGGGAAACGCAAGTGGTGAATTCCTCGATAAAATCGTGGCTGACAGTTAACATTGTGCACTCGCGATATGCACTCGGCGAGGTTCAGCCATCTCGCTTGGTTGAGAGCAATTAACAACTTTACCCCGGATGTATACGTACATGCCTTCCCAATTCTCAAGGTAGTTAATCGTTTTATGAAGACAAGCGTCAACACTCCAGCCTTTGTCTACCAACTCCTACTCTGTGGGGAATCCCGGGTGATTAACACTTTGATTATCAAATGAGAAAATGTTCGCTGAGGATAACATTGGCGATAGCTGACAATAGATAGGGTTGTCCACTAAGGCACGTCTCCTTTCGATCCAGGCGGCTGCGGAGGAACTTCAGTAGATAAGATCAATGGTGGCGCCTACAGTTTCAGTCAGGTCGAACTACAACTTAAGGAACCCATTTATAGACCCACTGCCACTTATTCGGATCGTAGGTCGAGACTTATCTCTCGATAATTGGCGCAGTGAAAAGGGATCTTATGGACATCTCCTCTGCACGTCCTCTCTAACCGCAGTTTATCTGATAGCCTACTTCTCCGATCAACTGAACGAGCTTCTGAAGCGATTTATAAGAAGCACCAAATGACTTTATCCACGATCTGCTTGGCACCACAATGGGCCTACGTTGGCCAAAGTGAAACTGGTCTACAATCAGCCAGGCAAACCAAACCAAACCAAATCTATTTGTCGTGATAATTTAAAATGTGATTGACTCATTTTCAATCAATCATTTGTACGACTTTTTCTTGACTACACTTATAACCACTTATTGCCATCCCTAGAATATCCTTAACCACATGTTTACGCATTCATTCTCTCATAACCTCAAATTTGTTTTTTTCGAATTTTACAGGACAGCTGAAAAAGGACGTCGCTTAGGCTATATGGGTCATTTAATGAACATTTTAAAACATATTACCACATGTATATCAGAATCAGATCATATCGGTGCCTTAATTGAAAGTAGCTTAAGTGAAACTGAACTAGAACAGTGGCAAACAATAGTCCGACCGAACGACGGTGAGTTCACCAAAGCGTTAGCCATTCAAAATCGAATGTTGGCCAACTGCAACGCTCAGGAGTCGGTTGAGTTTATTGATTTCAGTCCACACTTGCCAAAGGAGTTTCTCAGTGACAATTTTAATACAGACATTCTCAATGACTTCACGACAGCTTTGTAAGTAACCTTCAAACGAACCGATCAAATGACGGATCTTGACACTGACACTTCTTGTTTGCAGAAATAACATGTACATCAGTATGGATGACGATTCAATGACTGAAATGTTTGAGGTAAGTCCACGTCCACCCAAACAGTGATTTCATTCGTTTCTTCATCTCTTAACTACTTCCAAACTAAAGAATCAACCATCGCTGCATCCCATCAGTCATTGGGACTCAACAGGAGGAGGGGGCGGGCAGGACCCATTCAATTTATCACTCATCGGTCAAGAGGAACCAACAGATCCACCATCCCACTGGGCGGACTTTTCCATGCATAACTTTGCAAATTTCGAGGCTCATTTCAAAGACCAATACAACAACTGTATGGGTGAGAGTTTGAATGAGAAAAAAGACAAGGACCCTTTTGCTGTGGCGGATACTCAGACATTAGAACAATCATCGGAGGCAAAGAATGATGACGGTATCGAAGCTGATCCCTTTGATCCTTTTGAATCGCAGGTTATCCATGAGATGAGTCGTGCATTTGGATCGACACGCTGGACGGAGTCTGATGAGAATGATGAGGATAACGGTGGGAATGATAAGCAAACGGCTGTCGTATCGAACGGGCCAACAAAAGACATTGAAACACTGTAAGTTTATCACACACTTTATTCTCATTTTTATTTCATTCCAAATTTGCATACGATCTGTGAAGAGAAACCATTTAGTCTTGTTTATGTAAATGAGCAGAAGATGAAAACAAGAAACTCGTTACCTAATCGTTAGCTAATCGAAGTGAGATTAATGCTAATGTTGTTTTGTTGTTGACTCATGAATGGTTGGAACTTGATTCATTAAGAAAACAGACACAGTTTTAGTTGTGGGGATAGTAATCTCCTCGAATTACACAGTCTGTCCCATTTCCGATGAGACTGGTTTAAATTAACAAACAATTGCAGCGCTGAACTGTATGGACTGTACAGCGACATGTGTCCAGCCAGGCGTCTACGGATCCAACGCCTAAGATAGCCATGTAGAGCGCATGGACAATTTGGACCGGAGAGCCCTGGACCAGTGGGACAATGCAACACAGGACGTCCACGTCCCAGGTGGCGCACCTAAGTGGACCCCAACCAACTCGACGTGCGCAATTGACGACAGCAACAGCCGGAGAGGTTTGTTGACGTCGAGGTTGAGGCTCAGGTCCACTCCGGACTGTAGCGCCACAAGAAGGTGAAGAATTGCAACGCTCCCGAATTCATCTATTGAACTTTGTAGACACATCTTTCATCAGTCTTCACACCGAATTTCATAGCGCTGCCATTGTTCGAAGAAACTGTGTTACTCGAGTGACGCAATAGACTTGAGGATGTCGATTGAAGTCTTCTGGATGTTAGGAATCTGTAGGTCTTCCCCTTCAACACTAATTTAATTTTAGAAACAGAAGTCGCATGGCATTAGGCCTAGCGTGGACCAGCCTTCTGGAGGTTTTTGAAAAAGTTTTAATTTTCCCAAACCAACCTTTGAAAATAACTGCGGTCCTGTTCTGAGCTCCAGTTAGAAGATGAATTAATAGCTAAAATAAGCCGCAAATTCTGTAGTATTAAACTCTAATTTTGAAAAAAGTGATAATTTTGAATTGAATCAATCTCATAACGAATATTTTTTGTGTTGTATTTTCAGTTCCAATCAACTTCAAAACACCTCCATAACTGAAAACAACTTAATCTTACCAGAATTACCAACAACAAAACCACCAGTACTATCAACATCCAACGAAGATGACGACGACGAACAATTGAATCCTTCATCAGATAATATCATTCAAAAAAGCAACCCACCACCACCACCATCATCCACCAACGAATCATTGTGCCAGGAGCAGAACGCCTCCAACGCTATCACCACAAATCAGGATACAATAACGAACAATTCACCTGCCGCCACCGCCGCCGAAGAGATCACGCCAGCTTTATAATTTTTATCAAAACAAAACCCCCTCCATTGAAACAAAAAAGATAAAAACAGCTACCTAAACAATAATAAGAATAATAATAGTACATATATATTCAGTTATAGGATTATTTTTTTTTTTAAATAGCACGTAGATTTAAAGAAGAAACTTTCATTATACATACGATATATATAGTTTTTTTTGTTTTTGTTCTTGTTTCACAAACTTCTTCGTATTACGCCAACCGTTTAGTGTTTGCTTTTACTTCTTTCATTTCATCAAAGAAACGAGAGAGATCGATGCGAAATAAAGCGAAACACACAAGACCCCTAAGTAATTAGTCGACGCGACGTATGAATTCAATCAAACCTCAAACCACAAATCCCGCCCATTTAAACGATTTCAGAACGAAACATACAAACAAACTAAACAAACTAAAAAAGAGAGGAAAACAAACAAAAAAAAACAAATTCATTGCTCAGCAGGCAGGAGAGTCCAAGTTCTTTCGTTCCTCGTTTTTGTTTTTGTTCTCATTCATAGTGCTAGATAGCTAAATGCAGCTTCTTTTGTTTTGGTTTTATGTTTTTATTTTATAGCAATACAAGTATATACACACTAAAACGGCACAAGTTTTTTAAGTATCTTATCTATCTCTGAAATATCTGTGATATTAAATGAAGTTGCAGGGTATTAAGAAGAAAAAAATAAACAAAACAAAACAAAACAAAAAAAGAAAAAAGAAGTACATTTTTAAAGTAAAAACAAAACAAAACAAAGATAGATGTTAAATTTGCTTAATTGCACACACACACACACATACACACGTAAACAAATACCTTTCAATTTAACTCAATCGAAAAAAATCAAAGCTAAATAGAGAAAGATAAACAAAAAAAAACACGCTGCAGCAGTCAGACCACACAGAAAAGCAATATTATAGAAACTGAACAAAACTATGTATCCCCCAGCAATTATTGAAAACAAACGAATGAAGAAAATTAAAAGCAACTCAAAGAAAATAAAACTCTAAACATAATTTAAGGTTTCTCCTTGTGTGAGGAAGAACAATATGAAAACAAGTCTTACTGTGTACATATAACAAAAGTATATATATTATATAGAAATATATAGACATTCTTTAGTAGAAATGACGACGAATTTTTTTAGATGCAAACTCAATATATATCACTTTTCTTTTCTTGTCTGTCTTCTGTTGATTTTTTGTGTCTTTTTTCTTGTTCGACTAAAACAATCATTCCACATTCCATTCTGCGGTTGTATCAGTCAAAATCATCGTCAATCATTGCCATTGCTTGTTCATTTCATAGATGCATCGATCAGTGTCGCTGAATGATCGGGTGAATGATTGATTTTTCATATATCTTGCATTGGATGCGTTGTAAGTGATAGGCGGGACAGAATATTTCATTTAACGAGCATGGAGAGAGATTGTGATCTACCCAACATCTTTTAGGGAACGTGATGGGATATCTGTTAGATCTGTTAGATGAATTTTTTTTTCGAAAAATTTCCCACATACCATCAAACTGACCTCAAGACCCTTAAGTTAACCTCTCAATTCCAACTACGTTGGCTTTTCAAAAGAGTTTTGAGTCTCATTTCATTCCAGAAGCTATGATTTTTGTTTCCGCAGCTTTTCAAACTTCGCCGGTCCACCAACTCTTCTCTGCGCACATCACGAGTATGTTATTCTATCAACCCATATTTAGAACGTCTCAACTTGCAAGCAATGCCACAGTCATGGCAAGTCATACTGCCCAAAAGGTTTTGCGTTACAATCTGGAAAACATACCGTTCACTTCAATAAATGAATATTATGAGCGGCAAACCACTCCATGCTTTCATGACAAGCGTGGTTTGCGGAATTATCTCGCTGGAAGACATGCGGAATCCTACGACAACTACCACCGCCGAAGTTCTTGAACAAGTCTTGGCTCCTTCCGTAAATCATGTCAATACCCGTTATGCCAATGAAAATAATTCATAAAATATAAGATTAAGACACTTCAAATGTACAATACAAAGTTCCTTACAGTTTCTCAGTCACGATTCACGAATATCCTCTAAACCGCTATGTTCAGTGTCCGGTTATACCATTGCAAAGCACTGTATGCCTAAGAGTAGAAGCTAAATTTAAGAGCCAACTATAAAAGCCATTCGAAAAATGAATCTTATCTCAAAAGCAAACGAGAAGTAACCAGAAGTAACGTTAAATTTCAAAGTGTCGACAATTGCTTGTAAAATATTAAAAAGCATACTTAGAGATCGATTCATTTCCCTCCCGCGTAAATAGGCAAAATTGAACGAACTTAACGAAACTGAAAGAAACACTATGCTTACAGTACATTATTTTTGTGTATTCGCTTGGTTCTCCTTCATTTCTCTTAGGCTTTCGTACTGCCATTATAGTTAGCCCTTTAGCGTCAAGAGTTTTTTTTGCCGCAATCCTTGCCAATTGGAACATTTACAATTTACATCGCTTTCTTCCTAACATCGGAGACAATTTCTTTACACGATGAACCCATCTGAAAAGTTCTCAAAAGATTCCCGTGTCGCTTGCCATGGTTAACTGGAAAGGTTATAATTTTCTAAAATTTACACGTACAGTCATTCAAGCCAAACTCGCTGACTCTCCTAAATATCGGAGAAAAACGAGGGACTTGCTTACGAATGTTTATTATTCTTATAAATTTAATTTTTAGAAACACTTAACTTTTGCTTTCATTCAGAAACAGTAAGTTGTTTTAAAAATTGTTGAAAATTACATTTTTAATTAATTTTTGAAGTGAGCGAATTTGGATTGGAGCGACTGTATTATGAAAGCGTGTCAATTGATTAAAGATCATCTCGAAGTCTCTCTCATGTCATCGTTTGTGGAATTTTATGTGATGCCCTCGCTATAAAACCCAAATGTATACAACAGCGACGTTAAGACTATTTTCATTTTTAAATTGTACTTAAAACAACTACAGCCGACTCCTCTTAACTGCACTTTGCTTGCCTGGAAACAAGAAATTGTATACGGCTAAACTAGTTTCAGTTATCCGAAGTTCGGTTAACCGCAAGCTCTGCTTAACTGAAACAAATTCCCTATAATTTTTGTGTTACAGTAAAGCGGAGTCGACTGTATTATCATCAAAGGAAGTGTTCCAATGCAAGATCATAAGAATAATATCTGCACGAATTTCAATCATTTAATATACACAAAATAAAAAAACTATACTAAAACTATGGTCCAATTAGAGAATTATTTTCTTTTTCACAATCTAAGGTAAATTAATATTAACTACAGAGAATGTATAGCATTAAGATGTGAAAGCGTGATACACGCACAAAGCAAAAATCAGGCACACTATTTTCATTTAAAAAAACAACAAAAAAAAAAAGCAAATAAAAATAATTAAATAAAAAAAACAAAAACGATATATATATATAAAATAACCAAAAGAAAGCAAAATAAAAGGAACACCAAAGTCTTCCCTTTTAAGTGTTTAAATAAAATAGTATTCTGTTCTTGTCCTGGAATCTTTTACTCTCACAATAGTGTCTATCTTCTACTATGTACGTACGTAGCACGCAACGCTCATCAATCACAGCGAATAGGAAACAGTTTGAATATTTTCACTTCTCTCTAATGTCTGTAGAATGGTACAAACAAAATACAAAAAAAACCAACACCAACCAATTGTAGCTAAAAAAAACTGAAAACAAATGAAAACCTTAAGTTAATTGATGGAAAAAAGTCTAAAATAGTGAAGTACTTGTTTTGTATTAACTGTGTCTTGTAATTGTTAAGTATATACTATACTACTACTACTACTACTTCTATTACTGCTAACATACATAATCAATTAGTGAAAAAAGAAAACAAATAAAAACTTTTTATTACATTACTACATCGTATACATATTAAATGAAAACTAACTGAAACAAAACAAATGATTTCCACGCCACACACACACACACGCACGTCCAAAAATGAATTTAGAATGGAAGATTGTTTAAGTCAAATGCGGCCAAGCTTCCAAAATCCTTTCCGATCCTTAGAAAATTTACTTCGTTTTTTCGTTTTGTTTTTTCTTGTGTTCAATTTTACAGAAGTACGTACAGTCCCTAACACTCAAAGAGCGACAACCCTAAGAAAAGCCTTCAACAAACTTCCTTTCACAAAACACAATTAATGGCTAACATTTTAAATACCATGTTACTTTTCTTGTGTACCAAGGGCATTCAAAAAAGTCATAATATTATCTGAATCATTTACAATAATGTCCTGGAGGCAGCAAAAAAATGCGGCCCGAAATTTACCCTTTTTTTAGAGTAAAATTTTTCCGCTCCTGTCCAGAAAAATGTGCAAAAATTTTTTCACATTTTTTCCGTAAAATATTGACCTGTGAACTGTGACAATGCAACGAAATTGCCTCGTAGACATACAGCATGCAAAAGAAAACGAAAAAGTTGTTGCTATGCTGAAAAGATTTATTTTCACGATTTGGGGAATATATATTATACATTGGTGGAGTTTATAAAAATGCATAAAAATCACAAATTGATCAAAGGAAGAAAATTCGCTGGAACTAAACGAGGCCCCTATTGCGGTTGTCGATTGTCGATCGACGATCGACAATTGTCGATTGGTTGTATTGCATTCTCTGGCTCATGTAAACAAAGTTCAAGGAATTTGAGTTTGCAATTGTCAAACGTGATAATATGCATGAGTTTATTCACAATAACACTATCGTTTGTCGATTGAGTTACACAATACCAAAAATGAAATTAATCGACAAACTCAGCGATTGTCGATTTGATTGACGATCGACAACCGTAATAGGGGCCTCGTGCTAATTAAACGCATAATTTACAAACAATAATAATATAATAATGGTGGCGCTACAGTCCGAGGTGGACCTGGGCCTAGCTTCTCAGCAACCACTCGTGTTGTGCGTGCTATTGTTCTCTCACGAGTGAAGGTCTACAGTTTAATGTCGACTCCGATTGAGAAGCTTTTTCTAGACAGTTATACTCTTTTTTTTTTTTTAAACTGTTTGTATGAACTTGGATTCGAACCTAGACTGTGAAAATCTGATGCGCATGGGTCGACGCACGAACCCACACGGCCACGGCGCCCACAATTTACAAACAATGCTAGCTGCATATTTTTCATTGACAGATGATGGCTGGACGAAAAGGGAAAGTTGTCCTGTTTACATCCCATTTTGGCACTTTTTTAGGTCAAAACTGGAAAATAAAAGGCAGGAATAAGTTGACCTTTTTTCAGTTTTCCCCTCTCTCAGATATTATATATTCAAAGTGTTTTTTATTAAACTCACGGTTCTTGCTTGCAGCGTTCCCAACGGTACCTACTTCTTCGCAGTAGATCCTCTAAAAAGTTGCAACAGATTAATTTTTGTGTAGTAGATTTTTTATCTCATCTCATCTCTCATTTTCAATGACCCGCATGTCCCACTAAAGGGGTCGCGGGGGCAATGCATGCACGAGAGATCTCCAGGCCACTCGATCCTCCGCCATCGACTCTAATTCATCAGGAGCTATGCCCAAGCGCAACCAGGCGAGTGTTTGGACTTGATCCAACCATCTCGTCCTAGGTCTGCCAAGCGGTGGAATCGCCTACCTGATGGAATCGCATTCAATTTTTGAACAAAAACAAGATGAAAACAAAAAACTAATAAAAACGAAGACTTACATAAAACCGAAAAATCAATTAAAAAAAAAATGTTACATCCCATTTTTTGGAAACTTCTCATCAGTAAAAAATGTTATAATACTCTAAGAACCCTGGCAAAATCGATTGAAATCATATTTTAACTTTTTCTAGCAGATTTAGTCACAATTTTATCCACTTTAAAGAAAAACTTTTTCAACGAGCTAAGTTGGTGTTTACATGAGCGAAAAAGAACAAGAGTATTGGAGACAGAACTTATTAATTTCACAAGCGAGAAGGAGATGGATTGAAAACTGCTCTTCTTCACCCGAGTACCCACATTCAAAGTGGATCTCAGAGCCGAGAGTATTTCAAAGAGAGTCTTACTCCATTCGCGATAAAACATTACTGAGTGAAAACATGATGTAATTGTAATTCGAGTGTTCCAAATGCATTTGTAAACAGTCACTATGGAGAAATGCAAATAATGGGAGGATCAAACAGAGTTAGCGGTATTTTTTACAAAATGCATTGGCAGCCATCAGCCCTCAGCCATTGATGCTTTAATTTTGTTAGCGTTTCGGAACTGTGCTTCGTTTCTTTTTTTTGTAAAAATGTCAAAGAAATTGGCGACAATTTTTCTAAATAATTTGGTTAATAATGTTGGCAAGTACAATACAATGCCAGCATACTTCAATCTATTTTAGACAAGACAAAGAGAAAATTGAGTCGGAAAATGAAAAAAATAAATTCATCGCATCGCAATAATCTATTAGGCGCTGACTGCTTTTGTTTGCGCATCGTTGGTTTCATGTTGCATTTTAGAACGTGATGCAATGCATCATTACCAAATGTTTGCAATTAAGAACACTTGACGTTGCAGTACTGCGCTAATGATGCGATTACGAACTCAGCCGGTCCTTTTTACAAACTTGACTTGGCCTTTTGCTATTAAGGAACATTTTGCTGATAACTGACATTTGCACACACAGAGAGCAATATATTTCGTGGCCGCGTACGTGGACAAAAGTCAACGAACTTTTTGAAAATGAACGAAGCGGTAACGTGTTATTTTTGTGTATTCGCTCGGTGGCTTCAGATCAGTTTCTGTACGGCCATTTAGGGTGGCCCTTTATTTTGAGTGGGGCGTATTGGAAGAAGAAGAGAGATAATATTATGATGTTTTGTATAAACTAAATAATATTGCCTTTGTTTCCTGTAGTAGTTTGTTGCACAAGAAAAATCATTTAATGTTTAAAATGGTAGCTATTGATTGTTTTTTGTCTATGGAAGTTGACTTTTGGGTTGTTCCACTTTGAGCGTGAGTGCTTGACGTATTCTATTGAAATGAAATTGGGGAGATTTTCCTTTCCTCTTTTCTGGTTTCTGTTTCGTTAGATTCAGAGAGGCAAACAATAAATACGATATATTATATATTTTAGAATAATCCTATCGATGTCTATAAATAAATAACTACACTCCCACACACATACACACCCACATTACATATACAAATCTATACATAGTTCGAGTAATGAAAATACATAAGACATAATTTGTAGCTTTAAGACGATGAGCCTTTTCTGAAAAGAAGAAAAAACAAAAAAAAATCATTTGTAAATAAGCAGCTAAATAAATTGATTACCTATATATATACATGTGTATTAAGAATTAAAAACAAAACAAACGCTTGTAGTGATTTACAACAACAATATTATGTATATGTGTATATAAATCCATATATATGTATATTTGATGAAAGGAAAATGGTACGGAGGATCTTACGTAAATTTCTTAAATTATTACTTGTAAACTTGTAAACCGACGAAGGAAAGTTAAACAATAGCATTATATACTTAGTGTGAATTCATATGATGGTGGGGAAATAGTTCTTGGATCACCTTGAATCAGCATCGAGGAAGTCGATATCCTTAAAACAAGAATGAAAGAATTGTAGCCGTCGGAGAAGTGAATCTAAAAAATTCATGTTACTAACCAGGAAAAAGTAAATACAAGCAGTTGCTTTAGAGGACAGGTCCACGTCCACCTCGGGCTGTAGCACCACAGTGTACAGTGCTGTGCAAAAATATAAGAACGGGGAAGTAGGAGGCCTTACTTAAGGTTATAAAAACGACGACAAACGCCACTAATTTAACAGAACAAATTCTGTTATACGATCTGTCATGTTTATTCTTTACCGTTAACTTTAAAAGAAAACGTATAAAATTTACTGCGTATTTACGATGCTCATGTAAGGAGCACTTAATCAATCATCGAACAAGAAAGCGTGAATTAATTTCTTGATGTTCATTTGCTTGAAGTTTTATGACAATTAAATGATTTGACGTTTGAAAGTGATGGGTTGATGCTGCAGTGACACTAAGTCTTCTGCTCCATTCCCCTTCCTCGCAGACAGGACCATATGTCTGACGCAGAAGACACCAAAAACTAGCTACACAACCCAGCTCTCGGCTCCATATATCAAGATTAGCTTGTAAAGCATGATTTTGGTCCTCGAAACAGAAGCACCAGTTGCTATGAGTGATTCCATGTCGGATATCTACCAAGATGACGTTTGTGGGGTTCACGTTTGCCCAGAGGTGGACAAACTCCTTAACTGGCTAAAATTGTTGATGTTGATCTTAACGTTTTGTCTTCCTCATCCATCTTTCCTTCTCATTCTATCTCTCTTAGATAGTGTACGAGAGAGAAGACAAGGACTACTCATCGACGTCGAAGATGCAAATGAAAATGAAATGACACAATTGAAATGAATGAAATATTTGGTCTAGGTCCGGGGAGGCTAGCTGTCTCCAATTTCCCACATCAAGTTGGTTGAGGTTCTTCTCTACTTGTGTGTTCGCCACCTTAAACGTGAACGTCATCCGTTCCGTTGTCCCACACGCTTATGGCTGAAACACAATAGTGCATTGCGCTAGCTGATTTCATGTTACGGAGTACTATTGTGTTTCAGGCATTAGAGTCGACGGTTCTTTGGCGTGGAGTAACGCTTCCCATGCGCTCTATAGCCCCATTTACCTTAGATGTTGGAGTTGTAGACGCATGGCTGGACTGATGTCGCTGTACAAATCGTGGTTAAACTTTTTTCAGTTGCATTCAATACAAACAGGACCAGAGATCGCACGGAATACTTTTTTCCTTGACTATTTTGAGACTATGCAGTTGTACGGAATTTTTTAAGATCGCCCCTCCAGTGTTGGCCGGTGAGTTTTGATTGCTCTTCTCCAGAATGGTGTTAAAAAAGTGACAGCAGAGAATTATGAATTCGTTGCCTTTGTCTTGAAGTAGTTCTCATAAACAGAGAGAAACTGCAAGGCCGAATCCTCTCACCACTCCTATGGATCCTAATGGTAAATAAGATCATAACAAAATGAGAAACGGATCGACTTGCAAGTGTGGCATACTCGCATGACGTTGTCTTTGCAAAACTCTATCGGCCTCTATTTTATTCTTCTTTGACTTCGGCTGTAATCGACACTACTATCGACTCCCATTGTCTGTTGCAAGAATCCCCATGGTGCCGTGAACAAAGGGCATATGAACTAATGCCATAATGGCTTTAATTCCCATTTGAAAGTGAATTTAAGCCATTATGGCGTTAGTTCATTTGGACCTCGTTCACGGCACCACCCCCATCACTTTTCATCTTAATCTGATCAACAATTGTACCAACACCTGAACAACCCCCACCATCTGTTGCTTGAAATAGGGGCGCACCCTGTGTCCCTTTGTCAAAAGGTGCTTTCGCATATTTTCCAAATCAATTTGTATGTATGTGTAATCTAGCTTTAAGACTCAGCGTATAAGAAATTGCATTAATGTGTAAAATAATCAAATCTTCTTATGCCCCTTAAAACAAAGGATACCTTCAACCAAAAGAACAAAAATCAAACCTTAAGTTCGTTTGCTCAACTAGTAGAATGTGTGCTTTAGAAAAAGACGAAAACAAACACTAAAAGAAATGAAAATTGAGTTTTCCACATTGGTTTTCATTTCCGTGATCCATTCAACATTTTTACACGACACCGTAGCTGTATACTTTCTTTCTATTGTGTAAGCCAAAAGTGAGTTTTTCTTCTAACATATGAATAAGGTTTTTTTTTAAATAACAAAAGTATTTGTATATTGTACAACTCGGCTCGTGAGAACTAAATAAATAAACAAAAAATTAATTAAAGCAGCAAACAAATCTGTGTTCCCGTTCCCATTTTATTAATTATACAATGAAAATGAAAAACAAGAAAAACTAAAAAAAAAAATTGAAAAGAATTCAAACTCAAGTGCATGATTGTAATTGTTAAATTTACCGTTAAGACATATTTAATAAATAAATTAAATGAATGAGATAAGAGTAAAATATAAGCAAAACATATTTAACAAAAAGTGAGGAGATCCGATCCCTTTGGGATGTGCGCAGGACTTAATATGTTTTATGAAAAATTTTGCAAGGATTATTGAGAATATAACAAAGAATACCTTTTTGTAATGGATTTATTGTAATTATTTTGGATTGTTCTTGAAAATGCTTTAAATAAATTTATTTTGAATACCACATTTGTCTGGTGAGGTTTCTAAAATTGTAATTGATTAGTTTTCTAATGTTTTGAGAATGTGTGAATGGATTTTTTTTACCAGAGGTGTGTAGTGGTGGTCTTTACAAGGAGTTGATCGGTGAACAAGATCAAGGTATCTATAGTTAGGGAATAGGTACATCAAAGGCTGTATTACCTTAATTGAGTTCCGTAAGGATAGTGGAGACATAATGACAAAATTCATGCAAGTTTCCGCAAACCCGGAGTCGATGTTGGATTCTAAAAATTGATGGATACTAAGGTCACATGTCTTCTCACTACTCTTATGTATCCTTGATAGGGTTCTTCCTTCTCAGCTGTCTGTTTCACATGTAAAATGCTGTAAAATGACAAAACAATTGACTGGCATTTTTTTTTTTGCTGAGAATGAACAAATTTTTGTCTCCAAGTGAATTTGATGATTGCAAAGTTTTGTGAAACAATATTAGGACATTTTGAATGATTGGGATATCGATAGGAAATTGATTAAAGAAGCGTAATCAGATTTTGAAACTGGGAAGCCATTCTTGGTTAGTTGAATACGTCGTATGCGATGTTTCGCTCATAAGCAGAGGAAACTGAGTATCAATGTGTTTCGCAACATATTCGTAGAAATGGAGTTGGAATAAAGTGCTTACAATCCATAGTAAACCTCAAAATAGTCGCCGTAAGAGGACACACGAAGCATGCCCCTTAAAAGGCGCTTACTAGAATGAAAAGTAAATAAGTCTACATACGTAGCTGGGCTTTTTTGAAATATTGATGTCCTACTTTTGTTTCGATCAAAGTTGGGAACCCTAATCCTAGTGGTCAATGAGATTGTAAAGAAATTAAGGAGAGATGGAATTGCAAGTGGACGCATTGAGCGTGCAAACGTGCGTTCGACAATACTTGGCGTTTAACCCACGTGCTTCACACTAGTTATACACGAGGACTGATCCATCTTAATCTATAAATAATAAGTCTCATGGAAAGTGCTTGAGAAGTAATATCACCTTTCTAACCTGATGGAGATTTAAAGTTCGGTCTGCTTAGGAACAGACGGGTCCTTTGAATCAGCACTAACAGCAGCACCTAAAGTGTACTAAACCTTAATTCCTTGACATTTTCTGAAGCAGAGTGGCCACAACAACCTTCAGGCTCAGATAAGAAGGGATTTGGAACAGCAAGCCCTATGGGCATGTATCCATACTTTATCCGAATTTCTGACAGGAGTGCTTGGCTGGAGCAGGTATCAGTGGAGAAAAGGGAACTCGCTCACACTGATGTTTCAAGTAGGAACACAGGCATGGGAGCAGGGACCTCTACGACGTTTTTAAAAAAATCCCCCACACTAAACAATGACTGCAGGGTTTTTTCACACGAAAGATGCAGCAATACACGGTGCTCTAACTCAACTAGTAAATAGTAATCTATTCACTCCCAAAGCCAAGCTTTTAAATACCCAACTTTAATGAAAAAACTACAAAAACTTAAAAAAAATCCTGGGTGGTTTTCATCTCCAGCGGAAATAGACGATTTTCATGTTGGTATCTTTCTTTCCTAAGGGCATAATGGACATAATCTTAAGGTTCAAGTGAACTGCTGCTGTTAGCCGCTAGGGCGCCTTTTTGTGGACTTACCTGCTTAACACGCAAGGCACTATCTACGCTAGCTAAGATGAAGTCTTAAACATTATCGGGCGCTGGCTTTGAAATCAACGAGGATAACGCTAAATCAATACTCCAACAGCTATAAATTTGACTTAGCTAAACATTTCACCTTAGAGCAAATATATATACTCCACAAACGACACACGGGTGCATGTCTGACGCTACAATTTTTGTCTAAATAGTTAGGATTAAACGTCTAAGGTGGCGCACGCAAGTGAAGACGGATCCCAACCAATTTAACGTGGGTAGTAAGAGACAACTAGCAAGAGGTCATGTCAGTTGGAGAGGCTGTTGGGTGAGGCACAGCTCTACGCCGGACTGTAGTGCCACAAAAGGAATTAGAATAAGCGGTACGCCCCTAAACAATCGTAATACTCGATAAAGTGCTTATCTTGCCAGTTCTTCTGTATGCAACCGACGAGTTCATGCTGGTATCATTTCAGATTCTTTGTTGGAAAGTTATTCCTGTCTGTGAAGAATGTGAGAGGAGAAGGGGGCAAAACCGTGAAATCTTTTAACTGTTTGTCTACACTTGCTCTGCAAATTTACCTTTGAAAGAAAATATCTTCCAACCCCATCCTTTTAGTTCGAGATGAAAAAAATAGAAGCTCCGGTATCGAGACAAAGTTAACACGGATGCCGGAAAGTCTGTGTCTCTTCCTAATATATTGTTAGCCTAGCAAATAGGGAAACATTCATGAAGGTTGGACCAGTGTACATTTTTCCATCATTGTGAAGGAATTTAAAAATTGTTTGAGTTTAATTTGAAATTTAAATACCTTGGCGAAGAATAGGTCTTCGCTTCTGAACTCAACGGAGTAAAAGTAAAAAGTTAGGTTAGTGGGTAGACAAGTAAGCAAAATATCTCGTTTTCGGTAGGTCCTTATGGACCCATTGTCCATCCGCCTCTCATGTAACGCACAATGATATGCGCAGTGTTCTTCTGTAAAAAGGAATTACTACATTATCCACAATCATAGGCTATAGTCCGCTAATGAAGCAGTCTATAAGTGAACCGTGTGATTTTGAACAATAAAGTTGCTTGAAGCGTCCCACAGTGGCATCAAGTTTCGTAAACATACAATGAATTCAAATTTTGTAGCCTCCTTTCAGCAGGAATACAAAATTAAAACACAACCATTTGTAGCGCATTAAAACTCGCATTTATAAAAATATCCTTCGTTTATATTTAACAAAAATGACTCGTTTGTAGAAAAACCTATGTGTGCACATAAATAGAAATGGAATAAAAAGAAAACGAATAATAACAATCCCGAGAGTATTTCCTAGTGTAAAAAATGAATCTAAATGACAACAACACCCGTATTAACTACATCTCCTGCATGGCTAAAATTATATTCTCCAACGCTGTCCTAGCATCGGAGGGTGGGAATTCTTCTAAGACTCGCATTGCTGCGGTCGTATGCTTGTGTTGTAATTCCTTTGTTCTCTCCAGTCCTGGACCATCGAGGATTATCTTATGCAATTTGTGATAGTCAATGTTCTCAGTTGAAACCTTTCCCTTTTCAATTTCATTGTATATCGATGGATCGTGTTCGAGGTGGAAGAGTACTGGTGCACCAATCAGACTGAATGTCGTGTCTGTGAAAGAGTGCAATTATTGAATGAACTCAAACATGGTGGAGTTGGACTTACCCAATGGAAGAGTGCTACTCTGGAAGGGTTCAGCATCCAGACAGGCCTGCCAAGCCAGGGACAAATGCTTTCCAAAGAGATAACCCAATTTTTGCAGCTCCTCACTCTGGCCAGCCATTCTTAGGGATCCTTGACAGCTTTTTCCGAGCAAACTGCCAGCGTTCAGAATGTGACGAACTTCCCATTCCTTTTCCGGGTTGCCAATAGTTGCGACGACATTAAGCGGGATGAGTGTATCGGGATCGGTGAAGTCATCAACAAAATTTTTTGCGGCAATTGTGCTTCGCTGTAGTACAGTTCCTGGTTTATACGGAAGTGGATTGTTTTGTTCGTCACGTTCGCCAACGAATTCCGCTTCACTGAAGTCTCGCACAGCAGAAGATATCAGTTCACTGATTGGCAGATTTCGAAGGCTTGTCAGCTCGGCGCAAGCGTGTCCCAAAAGGTAATCGCCGGTAAGCAGACCGATCTTGTTACCGAATGTCATGTCATCATAGTTGGCCGTGTCTTGTCCTGCTTCAGTTGTACGCTGCAGGTTGACTAAGCTCTTTAATGAAAGAGAGATACAAAAGAGGTTATGTAAATGTAAATGGTTTTCGTATGAATAAATCGAATCAAAGGCAAGATTTTGTGATGCGTTTGATTAAGACGTAACGGGTGTTTCGAAAGCTGTTCACTAGAAATATGCAATGCGAGACGCCTTTCTCTTGAAGACGCTACAGTTCTTATCGGTGGATCTGTTGCTCAATGCGTGCTTGTATCAGTCTATGCGATTTTGCGGCTCTTAACGAGATAAAATTTGTGAATATTTTATGGTTTAGTTGAGCCGTAAGTCAGTTGTTAGTTCAAAGTGCTGACTGAATGCAGTAATTCTCACGTGCAAGAGAGAATTACGCTGCCATCAATCGCAACGCACAATACAAGAAGTGGCATCAAAGTCCAAATCAAAGTCTACAGCAATAGAAAGCAGGGTCTATTTTTAGTTCACCCCACACATGGAATTCAGCTAACGTTCGTACAAAATGCCAAACTTATGAACATGCCCAAAAGCAAACAGTTAGACAAACCCCTCTTCTGTCATTACCCATGCTTCCTTTATGCCATCATCACTGTTTACCGATAAAATATTTCCCAATTTACATTCGGAGTATTTGCTTTTCCTTTTACCAGTTAATGGCTATGAATTCGAAAACCCTCGCACTGGAGTCGAGCACTTTGTCATGTTCATACATATTCGATAACCTTGAGAGCAGCAACGCACAAGCTCAAGCTTCCTTAAAATCATAAAAAAGTTGATGATACATATTTGCATCGACTTTGTGCTTTCTACTTCGACCAGAAATATGTATTCACTTCACGTCGGAGATCACATTGATGGCATTAATATTCATGAACTTACAACGCGTTAAATTTTTTGTTAAGCTTCAATCTTTGCTCTCACTAAACGCGTCGTATACCCGTGCGCAGCTCGTTAACTTATATACGAGTATTGTTGGCTCGAAGGTGACAAGGTGACGAGTGGTACACTCGTTAACACTCGAACCCATCTCAAGTACGTATTCACTCACCTTGTGCACCAGCTGCGAGATTCGAATCATTTCGGTGATTTCGGCCAAGGCTCTTTGCGAGTGTAGCACTCCAGCGCTTTTGTCCTGTTCCAGATCTGGAATGGTTGGTGCGTGACCAGCTGCTTTCGAAATCAGCAAAACAATTAAACCCCATGCCTGCATAGTATTCTTTCCATTGTACAAGAGTTGCCTGAAAACAAACAAAAAATCAAGCACTTCAATAGATTTCAAGCTCTATGACGTAAATCCAAAAGAAAATTTACTTAGCAGTTTTGAGTAGAGGATGATTACTCCCCACCAATTTCCGCAGATGCAAGGCAACATTGGCAATTTCATCACTTAACAACCATCGAAGACTTAGAAATGAAGTAGGATAGCCAACAATGCGTTCAGCTTCGCTTACAGCACGATTCCAATCGTGTTTTGGTACCTGCTTTGTAGCGAGTTTCTCTTCGCGCCTCTTGGAAATATGAATTGCTCGTGCATGAGTGAAAGTCGGAGGAAGTTGCACCGTTGTTGACAAGGAGGCACGCAGCCTCACTTGTTGCATAAGAACCTTACTTAACATATTTGCTAACAATAACACTTTGAGGCACTAAAAAAGGAATCAATTTAAAGGTAGGATTCACCAAGGAATCACGATGGAATCTCGAATTTTTTTTTTGGGCAAAGCACAACCGTCACCGAAATCGAAAACGTAAAAGTGAAACTCTGAACGCAATAATCACGCTGAACCGACAACGACAACGACGACGACGACGAAGACGATGAGACGACCCACTTTCTTTTGTTTTGTTCGTTTTTTCTCCTGCTCTGGTGCTAGCACTTTTCTTGATTCGCTACTTCTCGCGATTTCGTAAACAACATTGGAATGCAGCATCAACAGCACCAACTACACGACTCATAGATTCCAGCTGAGGTAATCGCAATCGTAGGTGAGCCCCAACTGAGGTGTGCCGTCTTAGTAGCCACTAACTTAACAAATCGAAGTGGTTATCATTGTTCGCTAGAGTTTTACTTCGATTCACGGTAGGAGGCCCCATTTGTTTGGATTGGTGAAGTGTGTAATGTGTTTTTGTGATGTTGCTTTGACAGTGACATTTGTTAGCGGGAAATTTTCCGGAGGGAAATTTTTTTCAAATACCTGTCAGTGGATGTGTTCGAAGAGTGAAACTATTTTACATGTGAATTTGTTCATACACGGAGTTGCAGTTTTAATTTGAAAGCTAAACAACCGCTGATTAAAACATAAAATCCGTGAGTAATATTGAATGCAGTTGCGTCTGGAATAAGAACTAAAAATGCTTAGGTCATACAGCAACTGCAAGTGCGCTACTATTCTACTACGTCCTTATCTCGAACGATTGATTATTTCGAAGGCAGTTAAAGTGAGGAGAAGCATGCGAAAAATTAGTGTTTAGTAGCCTTAAAACACAAATCTCTAAAGCAGTTAACGTTGGGAGAGTTATCATGCGAAAAAAAAGTGTCAAATGATTAATTTTGTGAACGGAAACAAAACAGATCTCTTAGGCAACAGTCGACAAAAACTACCTCTAAATTCTGCCGCGCCGTGTAAAGTTTCACTCGACAAACGCAATAGAAACTAATTTTAAAAAGAATTCCAAAAATCAGATAAACCACAAAATTTATTTCACATTATCTTTAGAATTTTTGGTACTTAAGTTCCTGACGCATAGTCATGCAATCCACTTGATCAATTTTGAGACTGTTCGCCTTGATGTTGATTTCCTCTTCCTGCATAATCTGAACGTGCAGCAAATACCGAAGTGAGGCCTTGCATTCCGTAATTTTGCGCTTCAACTTTGCAATGTTAGCTTCTAGGTTCGCCTTTTCAGCAAGAAGTGCGTCTTGCACGGCATCACAAGTCAGCTCCATCCCTGGTCTCTGAGCACGGTTATTCAAACGCACATGACACAATTGCAGGGATTCCTCCCTGTCAGACAGTTCCGACTGCAATTTGATCAAGTTCTTGTTGATTTCGTTGATGTGAACGCCCACATCGCTGTGCTTCCGTTCTAGCATTTTCTTCACATTACAGACTTCGCTGATTCTCATATCAAAAGCCTCGTTAGTCCGATCAGTCTGATTCTGCAAATCTTCCACGACCTGCTTCAGGAGAAGATCCACATAAGCACGCAGTTGGGATGCTGCAGTCAATTGCTTGGCGTTGTCGTCCAGATTTTGATAGGTCTTGTGCTCCCATTCGCTCAGGGAATATGTGCTACAAAAGAAACATTGTATCCGATGGTGTTTTTTGTTTCAACTTACCACACAGGATTTCCAAGCTTAGTTTGACTTCGAACATTTTGCTGCGTTTGCCTGAGAGTCAGATTTGCCTCATCAATAAGCAATGACTTATCCTTTTGACCGAGGTCCTTGTCAAGCAAATATATCGCTGCTCTCAACTTTCGCAGTTGTTCAGTGGCCTCCTTTAAGACCTTGTCCAAAAGGGCCTGGCAGCCTCGAGTGACCTTGAGCTCCTGTCGCAATTGACGGTCCACTTCGTCATCGACCAGATCTACGCCTATGCGACCTTCTCTTGAGATCATGCAATCCTGACAGATCTGCAGTGATTTTGCCTTCAAAAAGCTGATAGCAAAGTTAATTCGGTCGATGTAAGTGGTCAAGGCTTCATCCTCCAGTGAAGCGACCTTCTTTTGCTTATTCAACTCCTCTACCAAGAATCGAATTTCATCGGTCCTCCCCCTCATTTGATGCTCCACCTCGCGCTGCCAGTTGGTGGTCGTGTCCTTGGTCTCATCCGCAACGCGTCGGGACTCCCTGCAATTCGAACATTGATAAAAATTTTCAAAAAATCTCTTCTCAAAACTTACTCCACAATCCTCTCAGCAAGTTTTTGCTGGTCATCCGTAATGCGAAATTTAATCTTGTTGTTAAAGTCCCAATCCTCGTCGGTGTACTTCGGAGGTAGCCTGGTGTTAAGACCGATATTTTGTCCCAACACTTTAATCGATGCGAGTCGACGAGATTTCGAATCTCCAAACATTTTTCCGAACTAGGTGCTAGAGGCTCTCACTCGAAATGAAATACAAAAGTTCAATTGATTCGAATGAAGTTAAAATTTTCTAATAAATTTGATCGATTGTTAGACCGGTTGCCTAGGAAGTGCTCCTGGTTTTTACAGTCGTCCGTTTCTAGGGCATTCCCAACAGTAACGGGATAATAATTTGAGTTTTTGCAAAACCAGTCACGCGAGTCAGGTTATTTCTGGATTGTATTTGTTTTTTGTTTTCATTTCTGGGACAGCGGATGAATTTAATGTTCTTGGATTTCAATCAAATGAAGGTGGCACCAAATGATTTGCCACCGATTAAAGTAGTATTTTAGTGTGTACAGATTGAGGTTTATGCATAAGGATATCGTGAAGGACTTGTGGTTCTGTTTACCTTGAAACATTTACATAATTTTATGCAATTTATTCAAATTTGAGCTTTACCTTGACAATTGAATGACACGTGAATGAATCCTCAGATAAAACAAAAACGTTTAATCACGTATCAATCAATAGCACACAATAAGCAGGAATTTCTTCGAGACTCGAAACTGATAGTATTTCTATTAAAGCCTATCTGGCCACTACAATCAGAGATTAGAGAGATTTACAACCAAAACCACTCGCGGGCGCCATTTTTGTTGCAATGCAAATATATAGTAGAAAGACGGCATTTGAAACGAACATAGAACGGAGCGGGTAGCAAGGTTTCAGTGTGGCCTGCTGACCAAGAATAAAAGAGAATCAAAGGTTTCAGAACTCTATTCTTCATGAAGCCTTTACATTGGGTCTAGAAGCTTGCCTCTTTTTTTCTTTTCTTTCCTACCTTTAGATAGGAGGCATATAAGACTTTCTTCTTCCATCTTTTCTTATAGAAACCCTCTTATCTAGATAAAGAGAAGAGATTATTTTGTGTGCAATCGGGTGGTGTACGAGTGGAAGGACAGGAGTCGGCGAGCAAATTCGTGCAACAACAAGCATGGCAGTTGATCTGCCAAGCCTGTGTAACACTTTCCAGCTCCACAAATAATGATCAAATTCGTGTCTTCCTTTTAGGATTAAAAAAGTTTTAAGCTTGTATTCGCTTTCGATTTCTTCAACCGCGTTTAGATGTAAACACGGAAGTTACTATCATCTCCATCTCGTCCAGCTGCAGGTCTACGCAGGTGACGTGGACATCGCCACGTATTTTTCATATGCCTTTGTGGAGCATTCGCCGGGCTTGAAGATCAGGCCATACGAGCTGAGTAAAAATCGATCAAATAAATGCTATTGAGCAAAAATAGACCAGCCGTTTTTGCACAAACGGTAGGCAGGGCCTCTGGGGCAGCTTCGGTACGCTTGCGTTTGAATGACACGGCTCGTCGGCACTTGCCCCCTTACTCTTACGCCACCTTACGAACACAAAAATATCTCATGCCTTTAGCTAGCTATGAGAGATATAAAGTGAAGGAAAGATAAACAAAGAAAAATGTCACAATCGACGAAGTAGTTGAGGAATTTGTCAACCCCGGCTAAAACTTTGGATCGTACTGCTGCTATTTTGGTTTGTCGAATCAAATTGGATCAAAGCGCCTTACTCGAAGGACCCAAATCGTGCTCTACAAAATCTTTTTCCTGCTGGTTTTACTGCATGAAGCCAAAAGCCGGACTACAGAACTTTGTGTCTTCGAAAGAAAAATCCGACGTTGTTCTTTATCTTTTTACGATACTTTATGATGATCTTTATAAGCTGTACAAAGTAGTGGATAGAGAGCGGTTTTAAATGGCTCCGCCACATTGTGCGCACGAACACCAATACTCCAGTTAATAGTCTTCAAATCTGAGCCTCCTGGCTCGATGAGAGGAACACTGATCCTCCAGTACAAAGATTATGTGATCGCAGATGTAAGGTAACTTTGATGATTGTAGGCAACGTGCCCGGAATCGTGAAAAATGGAAAATGACAAATGCTCGCGCTATGGCTCGTTAGCCTGGTATGTAAGTCACGCTTTTAATTCTTTCTTAGGTTATTTGTGACGAAAACAAGGAGATTTTTTAATCTTGTTACTGTTACGGAACGAATAATGGATAATGAAATGAATAACTACATATTTCATCTTTGACATCTCCATCTCCAATTGATTCACTCATTCCGGAGAGCAAAGCGGATGACAACTGCTACTAAGTTGATGCGCATAATAAAGGAGTTCTGAAACCGTGCAAAGCGTGAGGTCTCTATATTTGTGTACGCTCAGGTTTAGCTTGGGTTGTAACACCACCAAAAAAAAAACTTCTTGGTCTTCGGTTGCGTTGACTTACCGATACTGATCCATTTTACTGGTATGGTGGCCACTTGTAAGGGTAACAGTTGCAATAGAAAATGTTACCTTTCGTTGCATTTTCAAAGCATCATGCTGCATGTGGATCATAAAGTGCAGCTACCATACTGTTAAAGTCAAAATCTCAAAAATTTTCTTAAAATCCTCATCGGAGTAACAACTTTTTTCTATAAATAAAGAAAAAAAACACTAAATTTTGGTCTCTTGTCATAGTTCAACTTTATTTCTCAAAAACTCTGAATCTGATACAACGCTCGATACTGTGACAAAACATGACTTACAATTCAATTTCAATTATAATGCTTTTTCACTGCCATATTTATCAATCATAAAATTATCGCTAAAACCTGTGAGCAGCTTCAGACGACACCAGCCACTTGCACACCACGCCCACATTGCCGGGCGGGCATGCAAAGACCGCGTCGACACACAACAACTTTCTTCCTCAAATTGCCCTGCTATGGAGAGATTACTTTTTTAATTATAAAATACATTTGATTTCTGTTTTCACTTAGGCATACATACTAAAATATTTCTTTTGTTTCGTACTTATAAAAAACTTAATTGTACACGTGATTTTGTTTTCTTTGTTTTTTTTTGTTTTAATATTCCAATTTATTTTCATTTTTCAAACCAGGTCCAACCATTCTGTTCGGTCACACCCTATACGCCAGTGGAGTCCAGTGCCCGATTCCAAGACCTTGCAGGTACCAATTTAAAAACAAACCAAGCTAATGAGAATTAGGCTGTGTTCATGTGCAAATAACAAGATGGCGACTTGGAACTCCGAAAAAAACACGAACAAACTTTTTCCTAAAACTCAGATTGCATTTCTTTTCCTGCATTATGTTCAAATTGTACGCATAAGTATTTAATTTTGTAATTTCATACGAGTACATATGAGAAGAGTTGGCTATGCTTGTTGTTTATATTTACATTTTTTTGCTTTGTGTTTTGCTTTAGGTTTAGCTCCTTATGCACTTCATAAAGGATATCATTTCTTGTTTATACATTATTACTTATTTACAATATTCAATGACAGAACATAGCTTTATGCTTTGTTTTCGAAATCAATTCGTTCGCCAGCGGGATGCGCGTGCACCCGCAGCGAAACACAGTGGAAGTAGGTATATTTAACTATTTTGACTTTGGAAAAGTAAAATAACAGGCTAAACCAAAGTAGATGGTGAAGGAAAAAATATATAAATATTTTCTTTCTTTTTGTTTAAAACGATTTTTCATATTTTTATTTATTTATTCTTTTGTTTTGTTTTTGAACACTTTTGGCAGTTACGTTGTATTTGAATTTCAATTTATTTTATGTATTGTTTTGTTTTGTTTCATTCATTTGTTTATGTTGGAGAATAATTAAGAATTAGTAACTCAGACTATGTTATGTGACTTTTAATTTATGCTTTGTTGTATATACGTTTTATTTGTTTTATAAATTACTAAAGTGTATTATTGTAAATTAGACGGTATATGTGTTGCGCAATTATCAATCACTTTATTATCAATATATGTGTACACACAAAAAACTAATTAGAAATAAACAGAACTACGTTGAGCAAATTCTAGGGGCACTCCTTTCTGTTGATGGGTCAAGGAGTGTCACACAATTTACCCCAAACTTATGGTCACAAATATTATATTAATCACAATAATTAATAAATATTGCTGCGGAAGCAATATTTAGACTATTTCTCTTGAACTATATTTCAATTTAACTGATTAACCGTTACGATCTTGAAATGAAAACACGCACGAACTGTGGCCATTGACTTATTGGACATAGCCCCAAAAGTTGAAAATTGTCTTCGCTCCTGATGGCAAGGTCGTGCATTCAAAACTTTACTCGTATAATGCTCTTCAACATCAGAATAATACTAACACACAATTCAGAACTTGGCTAATAATAATGATTATGGCCGAAACAACCCATAAAGGGCTCATAGAATCACTTGTGTTGTGCGTGCTGTTGTTCCGCCACGAAGGTAGTGACCAGCAATTTTCTGCCGACTTTGAATGGCGAAGGTTGAAGTGCTTTACATAAACGTGATACTCTGCGAACACTGACAGTGGCCCGCGAATGATGGTGCCGTAAAAGTGAACGTTGGTGTGTTGGTCTGGAGTTGAAGCGTAGAACTTCTGCGCACTTACCCACTACACCACGGCGACCACAAAACTTGGTCGCTACACTCCGAAGTGGACTTGGACCCAGCTCCTACAGCAGCAACGCGTGTTGGGCGTCCTACAGTTTTATGGCGACTCCGAAGGTCGAAGTTTGAGATGCCTTATGAGATGGTTGCTCGCAGTGAACCGTAAAAATTAATGTTGCTGCGCTGACACTGAATTGATGCGTTGACGTTTGGTGTACAGACCACGACGACCACATAACTTGGTTGTGAGTGGAGGGAATGTAAGGTTTTATGCCGACTCCGAACGGCGAAGTTTTAGAAGTTGATGATGATTGTCAGAGTGCACAAAATCAGGAAGCATACAAAGCTGACCAAGGCTGAGACTTTGATATCAAAACAGGGTTTAGACAGGGGAACGCAGTCATGAGATTTTTTTAATTTTATTCTCGAGAAAATCTCGCGTGACTCAAACGCGGCACGATCTTTCACAATTACAAATGTACGTATGCCGATTACATTGACATATCGGAAAGACACAGCGAGCTGTCAGTGTGGCTTTTGTGAGCATCGAGAAGGAAGCGGCTAAGATGGGTCTTGCGGGTCTACGAAAAAGGTCCACCAACGCCGACGTCTTGAACAAAACCGTCGCTATAGACGGCTTTGAGGTATTGAAAGATTTTGTTTACCGAGGCTCCAAAGTAAACTCAAGCAATGATACCACCGCAGATGGATTACTATTACCAATCGCTGTGTCTTTGGGCTTAGAAGGCAATTGAGGAATGAAGCCCTCGAAGGACCAAGATGTCTCTACGTACTAACTTGATAGCCAAAGCCCTGCTGTTGTGAATCAGGGATATTATCCAAAGCGAACGAGGAGATTCTTGATCCTTCGGAATATCTTTGGTTTCGTATGCCATGATGATTTTTGGAGGAGGGAGCTGAATGATGAACTGCTGTACAGAGACACTAATCTACTCAAAAGACTTCGAGTCACCAGTCTCAAAAAGCAGATCGAGCGAGTGTATATGAATGCTCCGTCTCGGAGTCTTCGATTCTAGCCCGTAAAGGAAGACTACGCCTCCGGTGGTCGGACATCAATCAGCTAAACGTGTATAACTTGGAAGCAACTAACGCAAATCCGTGCTGTTGACAGAGCCCCAGGTCCACCTCGGTCTGAAGCGCCAACTGAAGAAGTATCTGCATCCAAACTCCAAAAATATGAGTTCCTTTTGTAAAGCCTCTTTTTGAGACAAATCTCGTTGCGAGGAATTAATGGTCAGGCATATTTTTCTCGTTGCGATCGGGCTATTCAAAAATCTCGCAACGGGATTTGTTCTTAGATTGAATGGCTTAACAGCTTTCTCAACGCATCTCTCAATATTTTAAAATCTCCAAGTCTGGCTGAAAATCTGATGGATCACCTTTCTGGCGTCATTAAATCAGGCAAATCTAACTTTAAAATTGTTTTGAAATAAACAAAATAAACATTGTTTTGTCAAGAAACCCATGCTTGATTTATTACACACAATCCTTTGATATCTTAAAGGAAGATTTCCTTACGATATTTCTGATATTGACTCCCATGTTTGGATGATCTTATGTGGAGCAAATTGAAGAGTCAAGCCGTTCGGCCCCTGAACAGTCCAGTGTTCAAATGTCTATACAAATTTTGATAAATCTTATATGTTGTGTAACAGGTTGTGTCATTAATTGTCTATAGCTTAAAGAGAAACTAACAAAGTAAGAGAAAATAAGAAATCATTTGGATTTTTATTTAACAAAAAATAAATCTTAATTCCAAGTTTATCTTCTTCTCGTTTATCATTCTGTTTATACATTTTCATCTTTTATATATAAAATCAATCATGGAGTGAATCGTTTTTTTTTGTTTATTGATTCTTATTTCATATTGCTTTACATTTCTCTTATTATTACACTTGTGTTATGTATTTGTTTTTTGTATTTTATTTATTTATTTATTTGTCTCGAAAACTTATTCGTTCTCTCTTATTTCTCTTCTCATTTTTTTTTGTTTTTTTATAACGAGGATTTAAAATTATTTTAATTGCTATTTGTTTTTGTTTTCTTGTTTTTATTATTTTGTTGTTGTTGTCTCTTAAGCCATACATACGAACAAAAATTATTTTGCTATCGAATTGTCTTATTCGTAACTGAAGTGGTTACGTAATGATTTTGAAGCAGATAACGGTTATTAACGAGTGATGGAGGATGAATGTTGAAGAAGTGTCACGTGGAGTTTGTTTACAGACATGAGTGAGTTCAGAAATGCATCAATGATGTATTGCCGTTGTATCACTTTCAAAAACAAATATATATTGGCATCACTTTCAAATGTCAAATGTTCATTGAAGGATTACTTCGTGCAGCAGAGGCGCAAACTTTAAGCAAATGAACATCAAGAATTTATTTGATGCTTGTTGATCGACATGGATCAAGTGTCCTTTGCAGCAGCATAGTAAACACGCGATGACACTGGATGTTTGACGTCTCTGAACTCGGTTTTTTCAATCTTTAGGAGAGCAATGAAAGTTGGAAGCAACGTGTGAGTTATAATCAACTATTTGCTGTGTCACTTACAGACTGAACTTCTTCTATTTATTATTCTATATTTCAACAAAACGAAGTCGCCTTCTTCTTGTGATGCTACACTCCGAGGTGGATCTGGGCCTTAGGAAACAAGCCTTGCATAAATTGGTTTAGAAACTGCAATGAAGAGACTTCGATCCGAATTGTGAAAAAAATGAGCGACTGACTGACAAGATAATCACGTCTTTTCGAATTTCGAAACTCATTAGCGACTACATCGTATTGAATCTTCGACTCTGAATCAGTGGGACAACGCAACAAAGGGGGTCCACATCTAAAGTAGCGCACCCAAGTGGAGACTGACCAACTTGACAGGCCCAATTGATGCTGGCTGGAGAGGGTTGTTGGTTGAGGCCCAGGTCCACTCTGAACTTTTGCGCCACTAGAAGGTGACTACGTTTTGTTGAAGTTTTGAAATATTACGCATCATAAATGCTTTTTGGCAAGAAGCTATTTAAAGGAGTTCCAATTGAAATGCTTCAAAGAAAATAATTTTCCTTTTGATGTTTATGTGCAGTAAAAACGGAAACATTGATTAATGGATGATAAACAGGCCATCACATGCGTTTATAGGAAGTATTCAGTGTGCCTTATGGCATTAGACTCGTACACATGAGGCATTTTGTATGCAAAACTCAAATAGGAAAATGGGGACAATCTTTGCAAACCCGAAGTGAATTATGCTGCGTTCGTAAATACGACACATTTCTTTAAATTTCTTTCCAACCCCAAAGCAACCTCGCGTCAAAAAGTTTTCGAATAAGACAATTCGAAACCAATGTTTACTTTTATTGTTTATATAATATATATATATATATGATTCATTATTAAACTAGATTATAGTACTTCTTTCGTTTTAAGCCTTTTTTTATTGATAATTAATAATAATAATAATTAATTAATAAAAAATAAAAAATAAAAATTTACTAGAGTTCTCTTTACATACGCTTCTTGAACACTTTCCGCTCTTAACTAACGGTTTATTGAATTTATTTCAAACAAAGAAACTTAATTTGAACTGTTATTTGTAAAAAACAAGGCATTTCATGTTTTGCTTTTTATTTTTGTTTTTTTTTTGTATTTTGTAATTTCTTGTATCTCTTTTCATCTATTGAGTGAGTTTCGGTATAATTAAGAAATATAATAAATTGCATCGAGGTAATTGTTATATTTTTTTATTTTCTGTCTTTTTGTTTTTATTACATAATAATAGTTTATTTTAATTTTATTTATTTTTATTTTTTTTGTTTTGTTTTTATAGCACCTTTTGATTATTTGTATTTTTTGTTTTCTTTTTCTTTTTAATTTATTTTAGTTGTAGTAGCGCGTAGCGAAATGTTTTGTTTTTCTTATATAAAGAGCTTGACAAAAAAATAAACGTATTCGGTAATAGTATGTAGTTGCATGCGGAGTTTCTGTGTTTTGTTTTCATTTTGTTTCAAATTATTACTTTCTCTCGTACAGTCTCGTAGAAAAATAAAATTGTTTTATTTGCTTAGTTTCCATCAAAACGGGTAAAAACGAAAAAAACAAATCGATAAGACAAACGCAACGAAATGAAAATAAAAAACGAATCTGTTTGGTTGTACTGGAGTATAGCCACGCGTAAAATGCCTTATTTTTTCCTAAGTTCTCTTCCGGTGTGTTACTCAATCGAACATAAATCTGTGTATTCTAAATCTTAAACCAAAGAAAAAAATGTATGTTTATGTATCTAGGTGAGGATTGTAGAAATCGTTTAAGAAGGCTGTAACAAAAACAACAAACCGCCGCATAAAAGTATTAAAAAAAAATAAAAAATGAAAAAAATATGTTCTAAAATAACGGCAAAAACTTTACTTTCTTGTAATTTCACTTAAAATTATAAACTATAAGATACAAAAAATAATAAGATATTTAATTGTAAAAAAAGGACCATGTTTCATAAATATATGTATATATATAGTATATATATATATATGCGCGTATAATATTTAAATATGTCTGTATATATAAATTATATTTGCAATTATTAATGATAAAATAGTAAGTAACAACAAGTTTGCATATATTTACTTTCATTTCCTTTTTTTTATAATTCTTACTTTCATCTTTTTCATTATCTCTTTCTATGTCTTCTCTTCGTGATCATTCGTTTTTTTTTCCTTTTAATTTTCCATTTTTTTTCAAATCCATTTTGAGAACAATAGATTCCCTTACTTCGTGTGCTTATTTCTGTTTTTTTTTCAGTTGCAATTGTTTGCTTTTCTTTTCATAATTACTAAGTGTTGCTTAAAGAGATTGAGGGGGAGTACGAGGAGGAGGAGGAGCTGAAGGATAGAGGGAGGGAGGGAGAGAAAAAAAATATTTCTATATGTAAAGGATATAGGATATTAATGATTTTTCGGTGTTCATCATAATGTTTGTCTATTTAAATATTATTTCCTTTTCTATTTTGTTGTGTATCTTTTCTTTCACTTCTGTGTGTGTGTGTATTTTGTTTTTGTTTTAATGTAATAGGAGCTAGTTTTTGAATTTATTTATAACAGGAGGCGGCATTGCGAACTATACGACAGGTCCTTGTACGTCCATCATTTCGTCCTGCGGTGATGGCCGCGGTGCAAATGTCTGGAGGTGTGGCGGTGTTGCACGTGAGCACATACCTCGTTGTGGTGGAAACGCTAAACGATATGAACCATCGTGAGTTTGTCGCGGTGTACGGCGCGGTGACCGTGCTGGCATTCGATTTGCTCGTTGCATATCTTCTAGGACTGATGGCGCTACGTAAGTAAAACCCTGAAAAGAAATAACAGTTAAATTTTGACATCTACGCAAATTTGATTGCTTAAAGTGACAAGACACAGTATTTCATTCTTAACATACAAATCAATATAAATTAATAAAATCTTAATTCCAGAAAGGAAAGACTAGGGGGCGGTTCCAAGACGGATGAAGACACAGACCTAGGAGTTTTTGTAACACCACCGGAGATTTGCCTTTAGCCTGCATAATTATTGCAGTGTATTGCAGACAGAAGTTAAAGCAATTGTACATTTACTCAATTATTGTACATCGCAATCTAAAACTTTTTGCCATCTCTCTGGTCATGTATGGATACCTTGCCAGAAAACCGTTAATCTTTTGAGGCAAAGAAAAAAAATGAAGCCAATTTTGGATGCCTTTAGTTGATGTGAATCGTATTCCTGAAAGAGCGTTTTACATTCACCGAAGTAAATGAAAATCACAAGCGGCCATGTCTGATCAATACGGGTAGGACAGACATCCTATTGAAGTACCTACAAAATTTCATTGACGACTTTTACATATTACCGAGCGTTATCGTGCTGAAAGATCACTTTGTAGAGTCTCTTGGCATTTAGTGGACGTTTGAGCTACATTGCTCGGCTCAATTCTAACAAGTAACGTTCCTCTAGTGTTTTGGCATAAATCTTGGTGCAATAACACCTTTAACTCGGCGTCTTCAAACTTACTGACCTTTCTTCGCGTTCTTCGTCACTGGCGTCAAAATCGACACTTTAAAAACGATGGAGCCAATACTCCATCTGGTTTACACAGCAATCGATGTCCATCAGCTGCACTCTTCTTCAAATTAAAACAAAAAAGAAGCGCTTCTCTTAAAACACAAACAAATGCTTCACGCAAATTTGACACAATTGACACAATCGTTGACATAGATAAAAAAAAAAAAACGGTGTTTACACTTGAGCAAAAGAACATTGGATTTTTAGATGAAAATTATGACGTAGACAAAGACAATCAGTGAATTCACCACTAACTTCAGCCTAAATCCAGTGCACAACATACCTCTACTCAAAATACCCAAATACACAAGAACAACTCTCCAATACCCTTTGCGTTCAACGGAATCACTTATCATGACAACTGTGTGTAAGTTGTTGTTGCACATTTAGGGGTTGAAACGAATGAAAAAACAACACATTCTCGATTTCAACGACGAACTGATGTGTAGAAGCTCCTCCCCTTCTTCATCATGGCAAGCAAAGCAGAGGCCATTTTGTTGGTTTATCTTGCAATCATGAAGTGTCCAGTGTACGAACCTTTTTTGCTGATTCTGATTCTGATCAATCAGAGCATAGTTTGATATATAGTATAGTTTGCCGAAGATCAGATTTGGTTTGAAATTAGGAACGTTGTCCCTTCTGAGTATCTGCGATTGGAGGAACTTGTAGGGCTTTGTGTAGAGCTTTCCTGTAGTGATTGGCATACAAAGTTTCCATCGACAGGGATGTTTTGAAGACATTGCCAAACAACTGGCGATTTCGTCGACTTCGTCCTATCACCCAGATAAGGTGAATGTTGATATGCTATGCCATCTCGTTGAGAGACCTTTGCCAGCTAAGAGCGGGCTTCGAGCAAAAAATGATTGAATCTAGAGATTTATTGGCGCCCAGGCTGTTAGTACAAATGGCAATATCCCAGTAAGATATAACATTGCCAAGACCATCGACATTATTTCCGCCTGATAGACGATGCCAAGAGATGCCTAGAGACATGTTTAGTAAGGTCACTGGAATACAATCTCAGTCCCACTTCCGACTACTTTTTTGATACGTCTGTAAAGAATTTCATGGTTCTATGGTCAGTAACCCAGTCATCGCTGAATGAAATGTTGCGGAAGAGTTATTGTCGAAGTGTAGCTGAAGGAGATTATAGCCTGGTCCTATATGAAGGTACCTTATTTTAGCATAATGGATCGACAAGTCCATAAAACTGCACGGGATTTTTGAATCTATTACATTTTTGAAAAACAAACTTTGTTGGGTATATCTATATAATGTCTGTCAGTCTTAGCTTAAATGGGCTCAGGAGTTAAGGAGAAATAACAGTGACGACAGACAACGAAGTGAAACCATAAGAATTTCGTTGGTACCATTCTGGTACGTACACCTAAATGCAGCAAAGTTTTTAGTTACGAAATTGATTCCCTTGCACATTAGAATCGAAATTGTGAAAGGATGTTTGAAAGGAACATTCAAAAAATTCATTTTTCAATTTAAATTAACACTATCTTGCATAAAAGCTTCCACCACCAATTCATTACTTTGTCTAAAAGCAAAGTGACGTTCATGTCACATAACAAACCACCGATCAATGACTTGTGGATTGACAGATACACATAATCAAAACCAAGTAGCATTCAAAAGACAAGTAAGTGATACCTCAAGGGAACAAATCAAATAAATACAACAATACAGAGAAGACAATGACAGCAATTTCAATTTTCTCTCCATTAAATCCCCTTACAGTTCACAGTGATTGACTGAAATTGAAGGCAAACCAAATTGACCTTGACACAACACGCTTTAACACTCAAACCTTTCATTACAACATCGCTTACAAGATACAATACAATTATACAAAGAAAAAAGTGGATGAGGTCACAGAGTTCTTCAGTAACTTAACCCACAAAGAACAGACGCCACTTGTGTGGATTGGATAGAGGAAGGTGGGTACTCGTATGGGTATGCGTTACCTTCATTAGGAACGATGTCATTTACTGATTTACACCTCAAATTTGTATGGTATTGATATTCAAGGTACACTGTTTGGCGCTAATCTGAGAATTTAGGTTTCTATTGTGGGTGTGGAAATATAAATATGTAGAAATTCTTCATTAAAGAAAAAAAAACTTTGTGGAGAGAGAAAAACATGAGATCCACAATGCTTCTTGGTAGAAATGTGCACCAATGTCCATACGGAAATTCTTGCTGCATAAGGTGAATGAGTTAACCGAAGAAAATGACCGAGACAAAGCCGTCATAAAAACGGAGAAGTTTAAGGTCATAAGTCAATGCTGATTACATCACGTTGAATGCGTGTAAGAAACAGTACAAGAATGCTTCTTAATGAATTATGCAAATCTACAGCAATTCTGTCTTATAGAGTCTTAGCTGACAGCTGTTTGTTTGTTCTTTTATTTGTGGTCAAAAGAGCATTCGAATACAGTACTAGAGTAAAAAGCAAACTCTACTACAACTACCGCGATGACAGTTGCTTGACATAATCTTGACAAATTATAGACATAATGTACACATTTATTAATTGGTATCATTTTGAATCTCTTTACTGCACTTTCGGCGAAAAAGAAACTAAAAGAGTGATATTTTGGTGTTTGTTTTTTAAGTGTTCTATTTTTACACCGCCGTGGCGTAGTGGGTAGGTTCGTCGACTCCTACGCTCGAGGTCGTCAGTTCGAATTTCGAAAAAAAACATCAAACATTTTTTTCACGGCTCCACCTCTTTCGAGTCACTGACAATGCTCAAAGAGTATAACTGTCTAGAAAAAAGCTTCTCAATCTCGCCGTTCGGAGTCGGCATTAAACTGTAGGTCCCCTCCGCTCTTGAGAGAACAATAGCACGCACAACACGAGTGGTTGCTGAGAAGCTAGGCCCAGGTCCACCTCGGACTGTAACGTCGCCGTTATTATTATTTTTACACCTTAGGTAGGCTTTGTGACATGTGCCAAAATTACTATCATTTAGCACTCCCATTTCTTCACGGAGAGACTTACTCTCGAACAAATTACTGAATTTTAGTATCAAAATGCATGCTCTTTGAAAAATATTTTTGGTCACACTTTACGGCGATCATAATCGACCTACTGAACAAGCAATTCAAACCATTGTGATCGAATTTCGCACCAATTTCACGCTATTGGACTTAAGGCCACGGATGCGTAAAGTGATTACAGAGGAAACTATCGCTGCTGTATCCGCCAGTGTTAATAAAGAACCTGACATTCGTCGCCGTTCGTCACAATTTGGATTGTGTTACTCGACCACGTGAAAGATTTTATTCTTAGATTTTTATCTTGGTCTATAACCTCAAAAAAATATAGCTCATTCAAGAGCTAAAACCAAATGGCCTGCCACAGCGACACATTTTTGTTGAGTGGGTCTTAGAAAAGCTGAAGGAAAATCTCCTTTTTTACCGAAAAATTGTCATCAGCGACAAAGTTTATTTAACAAAACTACCATATTTGGTCTGTTGAGCAACCTCAGGCAATACAAGAGCTGTCAATGCACCCAGAAAGACGTTGCTACGTGCCACACATCACGCGACTCGATGGACCAATTGAGAAATAAATTTGGTGGGCATTTTATCTATCGTTTCAGACAGGTGAATTTGTCGACTAGATCGTGCGATTTGACGACTTAAGACAATTTTTTTATGAGGACATGTCAAATTACTCGTCTATGCCGATGAAACAGATTCAATTGTAGCCTTGGAAGAGAATTTTGCACGTGTTACTAGCAAGGCATGTAAGGTAATATGCTCGAAAAAGAAACTACAAATTTGATTCTCCGTATGGACTTCAAAAAAAGACATCGTAGTCAATATTTACAAGAAATATTCTTAAAAAAGTGAAATGGAAGCAATGGTTTATTAACTCAAATACAAATTATATGCACTTTTGCAATTATCCTGTTTTTTTTTAACAATTAAAAATCAAACGCTAGCAAAATCGCCCTTTAGATTCGTTAAGATTATTACCAAGGACTGCAGTGAGGAATATCAACGGGCTCAACATATTGAATGCACACGATGCTTGTTAGACCAATCATACAAGGCGAGCAATGTCAACTGAATAGACATTGCGCCCAACAATTAATGCCATTTTACCATTTTTTTTTGTAATTTCATCAGTCGTTTGCTCTATTCCTGTTGTCATCACTGGGCACTGCTTCAAAGGTGAACATGCTAGAAGGTTCGGCGTTCTGGCAAAATATGTCTGCGTGGGAGAAGTGGAGAACATTCCTCTGTACCCGCCCGAGTCTGGCATCCCTTCAAAACAACAACTACTTCTTTGAAAGAAAGTGAGGCACCAATCAGCAATCTACTAGGCTACATCGCAACTTGCAAACGGTTTCCCACAAGTGGACTAATAAGGAACACATAAAAGGGACCGAATGCGGAGGTTTTTGTGGGAATGACTTGCATATATTCGTGTAAAATTTGCAAAGATAATCACTGAGGACGATTTTACCTACGCTGTGAACAAGGATATGTGGTTGCAAAAATTTCGATAATACGAGTCTAAACATCAAAAGACGAAAAATGATTGCACACCGCGTCAACGGAAGAGATTATTTATGTTGCAAGTGAACCTAATTAATTTGACGAAGACCTGACAACATAAATTTCCCAACATCCCGCCTTCATTAACTTAAAAACACCAAACATTGCAGTGACTCCAAATATGCTGATACATATTCATGGATGTAAAAAAAAGAATTAGGCCCTCTTTGTAAACTTCAACTACGTCGAAATAAACCCAACCAAAGACGCTCAACCGTTAGATTACTTATGTATTTTCCGTTCAAAGAAATTAGCAACTAAGTGTCAGTTTTTACACACATCAAGTGGCTAAGCATAAAATTTGCAATTTTCTCATGGGATCCATTGTCTTGCGTGTGTAATTTATTGAATTTTTATTCATTCGGAACAAAAAACACTTAATTGTATTCATGTCGACCGACATTAAACCTCCGTGCAGTGATTCAGCCAACAACAGGTTTTCCTTCTTCGGATTTTCATCTGCAAAAGGGAATCCTTATCTCTTCTTCTCGGTTTTATGCCAACAAAACCGGTTGATAGAAGTAGGATTATTCATCGCTCCAACTGGCCCCCTCGTCTCAGAGTAGCGTCCGGGACTATTGGCTATTCTCGCGGTGTCCTCATTCTTGTGGTTTTCTCTGCCAAATCCACTTCTCGCTTTCTTTATCCGCATTTTCTCGTGGCGAATTACTGCATCTCTTTTTTTCTGCGTCACTTCTGCACCGATTGGTCAATGGCCTGCACCCAACGTCGGACAACATCTGGCCAGTCTTTGTTTACATGCCACACACTCTTCGGCCATTCCAAAACCACAAAACTCTCGGCTGCAAACAGAATTGTGCAACTGTTTTATCTTCACTGTCGCTTTGATAATTCAAGGTTAGCTCGGCAGTAATGTCAGGCAATAAGCCATCGATGACCCTGGTCTGTGAAAATCGATACATCAACTCCTAAGCCACGCCCCTCCTCCTAATCAGACAGAAATTTGCATGTTCACTATTCAAACTTCGAGCTTCCAGCCACTTGTCGCTCTTAGTGACAAAACCCCCCCCCCCGCCGGCGGGAAGGTTTGAACAAAGGCGACAGTGGAAAAGAAAAACGTTGAGTTTGCCAAGAGTCACAGCAGCGCATCGAGCGAAAGAAGAAGGTAATGACACGAAAGAGAGATGTATTCAAAGCGAAAGAAAGAAGAAAGGGAGTAACTGAATGGTTTAACAAGCCATCGAGAGACTCCAGTCAATATCATGCTCGGCTGACCCAACGGATTCAGTCGGTATGCTGAAGCGAACTGCTGCGGTACAGGTTCACGATCTTTTCGGCGAATTTTTCACTCACAAACCCTTCGCTTTGATATTTCGTTCGTTCGCTCAGATATTTGCTATTCAAAAAATGCACCCGAGGCAGCAGTGACTTCCTAGTTCAATCGTGTTTCGTGCTTACCGTCTTCATTACCGTCACATAGCACGCGTCGCGCGGTAACGACTCCCAACGTGAGAGCTCTTCAGAAAAAAGAAATAAATAAAAATAAACTTTAGTGAGCTCACTCTGATTGAGGGCAGCGTTAACATTTTTTTTCTGTTTTGTTTTATTTACTTTAGCCGCAGCGAGGTTTGTTTTCTATTAAACGCGCGACGACGCTTTCCATTCATGCAAAAGTTTTTTTTTTGTTGTTTTTCTTGAATAAAGAGCAAAAAATATATTCAAACTTCAGTGAAGCAATTTCGGTAGCTGATTAAGTTTCACTTAAAAAAATTTGTATCAACACCTGCGAACACATCCCTGTTTTTGTGAAGTGCATCGGCCTCGGCTTCCAAGTGCCAAAACCGAAGATATGGTCTTAGTCGGTGGGTAAATCATGAAATTGAGACCCAGTCAACAATCGGTTCGAGTGCGCAAGTCTTATGACTAAGAGATTGTGTATTTGGATAAGGAAATCGAACTTTACGACCCACCAGCAGCAACAGGCAACTGAAGTGAGAAGCAAAAAGTTGACTGTATCGCGGGCAGCAGCAGCAGTAAGTGCAACATGGGAACTAGTTATTTGCCACAAATAAAACCAACAGCGACCACAACGAGAGCGGTAATTTGTGTTTGGACAGTGTTGGTCGGCGTTGTCGTGCAACTTTCACATGCCCATGCGGAGATAGTCTCTACCACGGTAACGACCACCGCCGCCGAGGCTGGTGGAAGATTTTCATCCCTTGAAAAAGAAGTAGGTACGGTTAGATTCAACAGATTTTCCTCATTTATTTACTGCTAATACTAAAACTGTTTCAATTCGGCTTGACTAACTTTGTGTTCATGTTCTTTTGTGCTTGTGTCTTTTGTGTTGATCGCCGTGCGAAAAGAAAGTTGTGAAGTTGGTTTGTTTAATGTTTTGTAAGATCGACACACAGCAGTAGTTACACCTTTGTTTTAGCTAATTACTTTTGCTATAAAAGTGTTAATTAGTCTAATAGTTTTCAATTTGCAACAAATGTTGCAATATTTCAACCACTCTCTTTGGTGTCGGGTCAGATAATGGGTTATGAGTGGTATTTTGTTGCTTCATCTTCAAATTGTCTTATTGATTGTGTATCATTAGGATGTGTTGGGAAATTTGCAAACGGCCTATGCAATTTTATGAAAGACATTCGAATTCGATTGTTTGTCAACAGCTCCCATCGTACATACAATACGTTGTCTAACGAGACACCTGAGAAATAGGAGACTCTTGTTTGGCTTTTTTAATTAATGAGAACTGACATCTGACCTATTTGATTGACTGGGCAAAGACAAAGAAATATAATTAATTTTGTTTTCTCACAGGTCTTAAAAAAACTCATTTGACTTTGAAAAAAATCAATGCTGCCAAGTTTGTGCTTATTAAGCTTGACATTTCTTTATTTTCGAAAGAACGTTCAACTTTTTCAACCTTTTCCCTTGGTTGTACGACTTGTAATACAGTGGGAACGCGGCTATTATTAAATGCATTAGCCATTTCTTTCGTTTCTTGTGAACCCAGTCTGTCTATAATAAAAAAGTGAACATTTGAACATAGCCAACAATAAATTGAAAGAAAACAATTCGAATCTATTTCAGCATTCAACTAAAACTTGACTAGACTTGCATATAATTCAATTAGAAATTAAGAAAAGTCCACAATTTCCATTCAACTGTGACACGTACCGCCGGCTCCATCCATTAAATCATTATCTAGCCTTACTATCTTGTTACGAAAAAAACAAACGAGATTTTAAAGTGGTGACACTGATGAGTATATCTCACGATAACGGTAGTCGTAAAAACCTTAAGAAATGGTGTGTGTTTTTTTGGAATACAAAATGCATGATCATCTGGCTGCTTGTATTTAGAAATAGAAGATGTTTAAAGTACGAACTAAAAAAGAAGTTTATGACAGGAAAGTTAGAAATCACAAAAAGATATTGCACATCGTTAAAGTTTGAGTAAATTACTCACTTTCGCAAATAATTGGCACAAAGGTCATTAAACAAATTTGCTGTTTTCACCGGTTTATTTTGAGGTTGTTGTATCAACAAATTTTCAGAAAGGATTTTATGAACAAACTGGAACATATCATTTCGATGGCTGTTTTCAAAAGGGAACAACTCAAAAAAAAATTGAATTTAGTTAAAATTAAATTAAGGACACTAAAAGCAAATACAATCATTCAACCAAACATTTTTGTAGCAAAATAAATAAGAATGTTCTTATTCTTAAATACATATAAGATATTATCAGGCATATTTCAGAAAAATGTTCAAATCGCGTTTTCTCGCTCAAAAGTAACCCTTTCGAGTTGTTGCCCTTTTGTACACAGCCACCAACATACGCAACATATTTGATGTTGAATGTTGAACATAATCAAAACGGTGTCAAAACAAAAACCATTTGCCTACGAAACTAATGCAACAACCTTTATTGTTTCCGAAAGCGAATTCGAAAAATTCGAAATCAATCAATATGCAGAACATAGAAATTCACTTCGTGTGGAATGGAAATTCGATTTCAAATTCATTTCAATCAAAATGCAGAACATGGGTGATTATTCGCTTTAAAAATATGATGTTCTTGTTTCTACCTTCGGAAAGTATTGTTATCACACCTATTAAATATAAAAAAAAGAATAATCTTAGAGATAGATGCACACACGCTATTGATAAATTATTTCCAAACGACCTAATTTGGTGGCATCATTCTGTAAAACAACTCACACCACGAACACATCCCACCTCTGCTGAAGAAGAAAAATAAACATGAAACCCCACAAAATTAAAACAGCATCAATCTCCATTTGCATTTTGACAGCTAAAATATTAACGACCTGCAAGACTTCACACTTTTCCACAACTTTCTTCTTGAAAATTGTTAACTGTCATTAATGTGAACATACCCATCTTATAATTGTGCTGTCGTATAACACAGGGCGCCCCACAAGTAGCGCGTGACTGAACAAATCAATCACTTCAACAAGATCGATAGGCCTTGATCTCTTCTTAAATTTGCTCAATAATTTATTCTAAATGGAAAAGAAGTGGTTTTCTCCAGCAACACACTGAACGCGATCAGCATACATTAATGCAACTAGATCGAGAGTGGGTGCAACTGCATCCATTTCACAGAAAGTGATAGGGGCCACCATATTCGTAGCAACATGAGCCAACAATTGGAATTTATTTATCAACAAGAGTCTTATCTAGATAAACAGTCTCTGTGGCGTGTGCCACTCCCAAAAAAATGAAACCGAACACCTTCTCCTTACTCTTCCGTGGGGCAACACCTAATTGGCATGAACCAAAACGAGTTCGGATTCGATACAAGAGACGGAACAGCGAAAAATGATTTGCATGGCCAATTCATTTGAAATGGAACGCAGATCCTATGTTGCTACAAGAAGAAAGGATGTCGCATGCACACACTCACACACACACAGTCATGTCGTGGTGAAATCAGCGCAAAAGTAGGTAATCCAGGTCAGTCTGTTAGCACAGTTGCAAATGTTGCAATTTGCCACATTTCATAACCGAAACATTCCAAACTTGCTAAAAACAATAACGATAATTTCGCTCCATTACGACGTATCGTGTTCACATTAATTTCCTTTAATTTTTTCTGCAAAGAAACTTGCGCAAAGTATACCAGAGGTTTGACTCTCTTCCGTGATTGTTATGCGATGCGCGATCCCTGGAATCTGGCGTGATTTGAAATATCATTTTGCCCAACGAAGAGATTGTTTCTTGATAGTTAATGATATGAAAGCAATTTCTTTTTTCTGTTTTTCTGTGAGTTAAATATTGTCTCTAGAAATAAGCAGCTTATGTAAGTCAGCGTAAGTGAATTTCATACGCCATCCGGTCATGCAAATGAGTAGTTTTTCAAGCAAAACATGTGCAATACACGAGTGCGCACTGACAATGCGTAATTGATTTATGTAATACCCACCACAAGGGCTCAACCATCATACCACAATTTCTTCTTCTTCTTCTTCTTCTTCTATTAGCCATCAATTCACACAAAAAAAAAGCACGGGAGCATTAGCAGCCCAGCACACACATGTGGCTTAAGTTGCGCCCGTGCAAGTGTGTTACAGAAAAAAATGAAGAAGTAGATTACCGAAACCAAAAGCGTTTTCTAGTTAACCAGATTTGAGCGGTTCCATTTTGATTGTGCCACAGGTGAAATGTTTAATTGAACAAAAGGCTTAGACGATCCCCCCATCAGACGGGAGGCTCGCTGGTGTAGTATTATGGGAGAAATTTCACGTGGATTTTAATTTAATGTGACATTATGTTTGCGCATCTCTTTGTAGTTGAGCGTTTGATTAGAGAATGGGCGCCAATTGTTTGGCTTGCGCCGGAAGAAAAATTTATGCCACTGGGCGTTGAAGAGTTTTTGCGAAATGTACACGCAGTTGACAAGGGTAATACCGAGGCGAGAGTGAAAGGAATGCCACTGGGGGATAACTCAAAGAAGGCTTATTTAGTAACCAATGGAGATGTCGGTAAGGTGGTGCATGTTTCATTAAGTGATTTGTTATTTGATTTTATCCCTTTTTTTCAGACGAACTTCTTGAGGATGACAATTCGTTTCTTTACGGCAAGAACCCGAATCAACATTATGTACCCATTTATGGAGTCGTACGACTGTGTAGTGTTCCCAAGGAGCCCACTACAACGACAAGTAAGTGAAGTGACTGTTTCCTTTTTTCTTTGAACGCATCCCAATAAGCCCTCGCTCCTATTTTATCACCTCTGTTCATAAACAAATTCAATTTTAGCAAAACCACCGCCACCACCACCTACACCACCGATCCAACGTCGAGTGCCCTACATTCCAGTCTCCATGAACGAATCAGGAGAGTCCGGCAACATGATCCGTCGTTCATCGCGACTGTACCCGGCCTTCGCTCGCACAAGACGCAACACACACCCGTACTATAACAATCAGAACTTGACAGCCGTCAACAAATCAGAGAGCACACCGCCAGTGCAAGCATCACAAAATCCATCCACCGATCAAGACTCTTCCCATTCGACAGAGAAGGAAGTGAGTGAGTTTATTGCGAACCTAGCGGACAATGTCAAATTCACTGGTGACAGCGGAATGAACAACAACATCAACGACGACTATGTTGAGCCACAAAAGAAACGCCAGTCGATCCCCTCATTCCATGTCACGTACTGGATGTTCTATCCATACAGTCAGGGCAAAACTATGTGCACGCTCAGTTTGGGCCCCCTGGGTAGTATTCCGTTCCCCGCAGTTTATGGGTATTGCTTGGGCAATAGAAAAGACATTGGCAGTCACGTGGGCGATTGGGAACACATGACCCTGTACTTTGATGGCACAACCACACACCCGAACTCAATGTACGTGTCGGCGCACGATGCAGGCGCCTACTACTCGTACAATCACTTGACCGGCTCGTTTGAGTTCAAGAAGCAAGAAACACGAAAGGGAATCCTGCAGAGGCCAAACTTTCCAAAGACTGTTACGACGTTTACAAATCACCCGGTTCTGTTTGCAGCTAAGGTAAGTTAGACTTGCCATACCCGTTGTTTTCGTGTTTCAATTTTGTGCACTTCAGGGATCCCATGGCCTTTGGACAGCGCCGGGGAAGCATAGATTCGTAAAAGTGGCGAGGCTGTACGATGTGAATGGATTCGGTACTCCGTGGCATACCTGGAAGGCGGTTGATGTTTCGTACGAAAATGTAAGAACTGGTAAGTAAAACAGATGACAGCTGTCTCGTAAAGTGTCAAGAAGCTGCCAAGAGTTTGGCTGAACTCACCCAATCAATTCGATTTTCAAACTTCATTTAAATTTTGTTCAGCCCGATCCTTTGTCCCCACTTGGCTGTACTTCAAGGGTAAATGGGGGAATCCGAAGAGTAAATGTCATCCCCTAAGAAGAATAGGACTGAACTTTTGTGAGTACACAGACGGACCGACTGGAATACCACTCAAAGAGCCGCACTTCCAATGTGATGCACCAACTGTATTATAGTAGTCGTGAGCGATCATGTTTTTATGATTAACTTAACGTTGCCTTAATTAATTTATTGATATATCTCTTTTATAAACAGTAGAATAAAGTTAATGATATTTATTGAGAAAAGAATAATCATGAGATTTTTGGGAGTCAGGGAGAGAGATGGTGGTTTGAGTTCGGAGATGCTGTGTGTGTCTAGAATAAAATGTAAGTACACAAGACTGCTTTATTCAATTCCACTCAAGAAGTCTTAGGCAATAACTTAAAATGTGCGCACATAAATAACGGGGCTTTCAATAAGGACGCTCGATTTTAAAACAATGGCGTCTATAACTTGAAAATGGAGGTTTTGCAAGAGAGGATGTAACCAGTATTACTCAAAGCTCAAAGAGTTGAGTAGGAGAAACCGAGTAAAACTCTGTTGGATACCCGGCCATATGGGGATACAAGGCAATGAAATGCTCGAATCCCTGGCAAGGAAAAGACCATCAAAACCCTTCATAGACCCTGAACCATTTTGCGCTGTAGGAGACCATATCCTCAGAGAGAAGAATTTAGGGAATTAGAAAGAAGAAACCGGACAGAAACCTGGAACAACGAACGTGGAATGAAGCAGGCCAAGAAACTCCTAGGGCAATATAACCGAAAGAGGTTCAAGGTATGCATCAAAATCAGCAAGAATAACCTCCGTATCCTAACAGGCTTCCTAACGGGGCACTGTAGACTCTGGGAGCATCTAAGGAAACTAGGTGTATCAGAAGGTCTCTGAGGATTTTAAATTTTTTTTTTGAAATTTTTAATGAAATTCCAAAACATATACTGGGATTTTATGAGGCACTTGCCCACTAGCCCAAATCTTAACCTGACTGTATCGTATGTTTGCTACAAACAGCCATTGGGCCGATGACAACACAACACAAGTTGACACAGCATTTGTGTATCGTTTGTTTCATGCTTAAAACCCTTTACATGCAACTGTAAGTAAACAACTCATGAGCAGCAGGTGGCCATTTTTAAGCACGTTCAGTACTCAAGTAACTGTACTTACTTGCGTACGCATATGGCATTTTTAATTCTTGACTCCACACATAAAAATTCAATGAGCTTCCGAGTTTTTTATCGGAAAACAAAGACAAGCACTAAAAGCACTAAAATGCAATTTTATTGAACCTGATCTAATCTACAGCAATTTTGAAGAAAACACAAGTTAAATGAATGCACAATCATTGCCGATCCCATTCGATTAAATTGACATCACCATCTAAATCGAGAGTCGATGATCGTGTAAGAATTCTTTTTTAGATAGCTGCACTTTTTTAAAGTAAAGCAAAGGGTACGTGCGTCGACACTTACGCTGAAAGTCTATGGTTTGACAGCTTCATACCCAAATCGCGACAGAAAGTTAGCGCGTTCGGACTTTGACAGTTTAAGTGGAAAAACATGAACTCATAAGGGGTACTCATAATGGATACTCGTTAGCTTATGCACATATCGTAATATCGTAAGTTCGAGCACGAATGTAGGTAGAGGTACTCTCTAAAATCACAATTTCGACAGCTGTGTGATTTATTTATTTTTTTTTTCGTAGGATTTTTGAGACACTACTTGAGCACTCAGACTCAAAACTGGTCCGTTGTACTGCCAGGTAGCAATCTACTCCAGTGCCGTTAATTTGATCTCAACGGCAAATGGTGACTGGACCAGATTCGATTTCACTGGGATTCGAACCTGGGACCCCTCGAACTTGGGACAGGCACTTAACCAACTGCATCATCCACAATTGCACCATTTTAAATAAACTCTTGAACATATAAAGGGTCTTCCAATAGGGACTTCTGAACTTTGACGGCTGATAGCGGCCATATTATTGAAGCTACATCTGTCAAATTGGCTTTCATTTATTCAGTCAGTTTTGTCGAATCACCAAGGACAGACATAGCGTCAACAACACGTGCAATTGATATAATTGTTTTATCAAAATTGGTGTTCTGCTCGGGCAACGTCCCGAGCGCTTTGCCCAATTTACGGTCGTCATAATTGTGCTTCCGAGAGGACTATTCGTGTGGTCTGATGAATAAATTTGATTCCACTGGTTCAGTAAACGAAAAACCAACACCCGTTCGTCGACGAAACGCAAAATCTGTCGAAAACATCGCCGTTGTCCGTAAGAGTGCAGGAGAATCAGAGGCAGTCGATTTGGCGTCGCTCACAAGACGGCCTTTCACAGTCCACAATTTAGCAAATTTTGCGTCGTGAGTTGGACCTGCATTCGTACAAAATGCAACTGACCCAGGAGCTGAAGGTAAACGACCATAGACAACGACGTGTGATCGCTGAATGAGCCAAAGCTGCAGTTGGAAGCTGACCCTAATTTTCATCGAAAAATCATCTTCAGCGATGTGGCCCATTTCTGGACGGACCTCCAGTGTAGGAGTCGACACGATTACCCACAAAGCCACGACGGCCAATTGTGGTGCCAAAATCCAAGGTAGACTTAGACTTGGCTTCTACAGCAGGCACTCGTGTTGTGTGCGCCCTTATGCTCGACGAGTCGGTAAAGACGAAAGTTGGTGCGTCCGGGATCGAACCACAAACCTCCAGCCTAGGAGTCGACACAGTTACCCACAAAGCCAAGGCGGCCAACAAACAAAAATGTTGGTTTTGGGACTATACCAATCCACATGAGATCCAAGAGCGTCCAATGCATTCAGGAAAAATCACTGTTTGGTGTGAATCATCGGTCCATATTCCTTTGAGAACGACTTTGGCTAGGCCATAACCGTCAACGGCGAACGCTATATGTCGATGATTACCAACTTCTTTTGGCCTCAATTGAATGATATGGACACCAACGACATGTGGTTTCAACAGGACGGCGCCAGGTGCCACACAGCTCACGCCACATTAGAAATTCTGCACGAGCGATTCGGGGGCATGGTCATCTCACGTGGAGGTGATATGAACTAGCCACCGAGATCGTGCGATTTGACCCTGTTAGAGTTTTTCTGGCTGGATTTTCTGAAACCGCAGGTCTATGCGAATAAGCCAAAAACTACAGCGGCCCTCAAAGCCAACATAACCTTGTTAAATTCAGTGCGATTTATGCGCCAATCATGGAAAATAGAGCACTTTGGATGCGCACCACCCAGAGAAGCCGCGGCGGATATATGAACCAGGTTATATTCCATACATCGATAGGCATTTCAAACGAATAAAAAATGTCAATGATATATCACACAAACTTTGTTTTGTTTAAATTTAAAGATAGGAAGCGCTTATGTACAATTACACAACCAGTTTCAAGGCTTTTACAATCCCACAGCCTCTAATTGGTTTCTTAATTCTGTCTTAAACCTCCCTAGTGACATTTCCTGCCTTCTCATCCTCATTTTACAATGGAGCCCTCTTAATGAATGTTATATAAAAATAAATTGAACCTCTTTACCCATCATTAGCTTCTGTAAAACAACAAGATTAATGGAACTCAGTTGTCGTACTCTTCAAATGTATCAGTAAGTACCCTCTAAAAATTGCATCTTTTTTGCCAGTCATAACTAAATAAACATCACAGACTCCACTAAAGAATTCCCCACCAAAAAGAAAAAGCAAAAGCGAATAACTCCGTACCTAATTCTTCTTCTCCATCACTGTGATGCAGAATGTCGACTTCACCTTTCTAAAGATGATAGCGAAAGTCCTCCACACACCAATTGAATTTCACTTTTCACATTCAAGTGCATATGTTTATTCAATCTTAAAATTTGAGTGTGCCCAACGGAAACTAATAAACAAACAAACAATACCCAGATGAAGAAGATAATGACCGCAAGATGCATTGTTTTTTTCCGCCTGACCCAAGGTGCATCCAAGTCATTTGTTTGATTGCGCATAACTTAATAGTCTAATCATTCACCTGCTTCGTGCATGAACGTACGTGGTAATTAATTGAAATTCATATATTCTCCACCACCTGCACAATTGTTTTAACAAAACATCAAACACTAATCCAGTGCATACATTGCATCAACTTAGTCAATATCGCGTTTCGTCTTCTCTTCCGTCGGCGTACACTCGTGTGTTTGCCCAAACAATCAAACATAGCTCCCGCATGCTCAGTCGCAAAACAAACAATTTCAAATATTTTCACTCACTTGAAATATTAAATTGGCACTTTCACTAAGGGTTGTCTCATCTGGTGAATCAACTGGAATTTGTCTGGTGAACTTTGTATCGAACTGTGACACGTCGTCTTCACTTCTCTGTAAATATTTTCAAAAATCACACAAAATGAGTATTGATGCACGTGATGAAAGAATAAATATCAACACTTACCAATACTGGCTTGATTGGTGGCTCTAAGCGTCTGGCTAATACGTCATCCCAATTGACATGCTTGAAGAATGGATGTCCACGTACGGCATCGGCGTCTTCGGGTCCGTATCCCAGTCTTTGGTGAACAACGCGTTTAAGTAATCTACGTACTAAGTCTCTGGCGTCTTGTGTGAGGTATCCAGGTATGAATAGTTTTGATTTCAATATGGTTTCAATAGTCTTCTTGCGGGTATCTGCTGTGAAAGGCGGCTGAAAATAGAAATTAGAAAATCATTTCATGATCGATAACAACTTAGTGATTTTTTGAACGCCTAGTTTTTTTCCTAAGCTATATTTCGGTGTAAGGTTAGGTTAGGGGACTGCACTAGCCTGAAGAGAAATATGCACAAAGATCTTGGAAAAAATTTAATTTTGTTCATTTTATTGCATTTTTAAAAAGAAAGTTGAATTTGGTTCACCCTGTATTGCAATTGCTTTTTTTTCTAAACTAAACTTCTAGCCTTTTAGGCCTCCAGTGTACATTGGTGTGATCACTTTGGGTAGTGCACTGTAGGGTTAATTTAAACTTGTCTCATCGGAAATGGGACAGACTGTATACGTTTATAAAAAATAACCTGTCTTGTTGATGAAAATCTTAGATAAACCATATAATTTACAACACAAATAACAAGACTAGATCTAGACAAGCGAAGTGTAATGTTGACTCATTGATTATGTGTAACCAGATGTAGTAAACAATTCTCAGAATTGCCCTCTGTCCCTATCGCACCATAAAGCACGAGGCAAGTACGTAAAAAATTTATTTCTTAAAACTAGAGATCAAGATCATCGATCAATGATACATAAATCTTCTTATTGATTCCTCTACAAAAGCTCTTCTGCTCTTTGGACGATCATTCGTTACGACAATCGATCGTCTTCAAAGGGAAGCTTACTCAGCCTCAAACAACATCTCACAAGGAATTAAATTCCAAAGTCGACGAAGCTCTTCAACCAAGCTTACAATTTCATTACTTCTGTATCCGCTTAACAAATTGAAAAATCCCTCAACAAAAAAACGCCGTGTTTATTTCTCGAAGCGATCGTTTGAACTCATAAATTTAAACATTCTCAATTTATCTGATGAAGATGCAATACCGGTTTCCCGTTTTCTGAGAACAACTGGCGATGGGAATAACACCAGTAATCTTCGTGCGTAATACGAAACGGTTCTTCGAATTTGACTTTTTATCACTTGTGTGTGGGGTACGTAGGCAATAACATCCTAATCTCAGCGAGATTTATATACAGTCAGCGTCAAAAACAAATGTAGTCATTTGCTAAAAATTTGTCCTTTAAATTAAAATTGTCCGAACCTACGACAACTACTGGTACTTTAAATTAAAAGCTCTGAAATCATATTTCAAAATGTGGCATCTCCCACTCAACATACGGAAGGAAGTATCTTGGCGTAGAGATGCTGATCCATAGTCTCCTTGATCCAAAATATAGGACCAACACCATAATAATAATAGTAATGGCGGCGCTACAGTCCGAGGTAGACCTGGGCCTAGCTTCTCAGCAACCACTCGCGTTGTGCGTGCTATTGTTCTCCCACGAGTGGAAGGGACCTACAGTTTAATGCGGACTCCGAACGGCGATTTTGAGATGGTTTTCTAGACAGTTATACTCTTTGAGCATTGTCAGTGAAACAAAAGATGTGAAGCCGTGAAAAAATTGTAGATGTTTTTTTTTATATTCGAACCTTAGACTTCGAGCGTAGGAGTCGACGCCCCTACCACCACGCCGCCCATCTTAGAACACAGATATTCTTTATTTTCACCCCTACAGCAAGTATACTTCAAAAATAAAATAACAAACTACACGCCACAATCCGAAATCCAAAGCCAAGTACTCCGGTCTTGTTATTTTGTCCGCACCCTTAATCAGTTCGATCGCTTTCATTGAACAATTTTCTCCATATATTCACGCTTACATGTTATCCTCCTGCTAAGAAGAATGTACCGTTACCAACAACAGAAAATATGCAGGCAGCCGTAACGGTTAATCTGACGCCAATGAAAAAAACAACCCCAAACTATGTACCATTGTACATAAAATAACTATTGTGCAAGATTTTCGCACAACACGATGAGTAGAACAAACGTTATGAAATTGTGTGTGTTCACTATATTGTTCTTTATATCGAGCGTCCACTGTATTTCTTCGCTATTGAGTTTATTGTTTTGTCCATAACTGTACATAGGCATTTTTAAAATATTTTGTATGAAATTTAAGAGAAATATTTAGCCTAACTTCGCATGTGGCCAACGAGTAAGTGTAGCCAACTTAACAGGCTTCACTGTACTAATCAAATAAACGCCGTAAAGAGTGTATTGTTTTGGCCAGAAATCAAATTTTCTTCATGGCCTTAAGCAAAATATGATGTACGACCAACAAAGCCTTGGACTAATTTGTCTTTTTCCTGTTCTCATCTCATCTCATTTTCAGTGACCCGCATGTTCCACTAAAGGGGTCGCGGGAGCAATGCATGCACGAGAGATCTCCAGGCCACTCGATCCTCCGCCATCGACTCTAACTCATCAGGAGCTATGCCCAAGCGCAACCAGTCGAGTTTTTGGACTTGGTCCCACCATCTCGTCCTGGGTCTGGTTTCTGCTCCCTTCTCGAGTGTGATTCTTAGAGTGAAAAGCTGGTCGGCTATACTTCTGCCGAGACGAAAGCCGCACTGTTCATCACCCATCCTGGATTTGACCATAGCTCTATAACGCGCCCCCAACACCTTAGCGTAGACTTTACCGCGGAGAATTAAAAGAAATATGTAGTTAGAGCACTCTCTTTTGACCCCCTTTTGGAAAAGAGGGACAATCACCCCTGTTTGTCAATCGCCAGGTTTCCCACCGTGTTCCCAAGCCACCTAAATCACACGAGAGAGCCATAAAACTTCCTTTTTACCCATAGCCTTGAGCATTTCTGCCTGGATTTGACAACTTTTACGCGATTCAATCGCCAAAATGACTTCCTTCTCCGCTGGACTATACCCCGCCCTACTCAAGACTACAGGTCTGTTACCTTCAGTGTCCTGTTCGGGATTGAGCACCTCCGAAAACTATTCGCTCCCTCTGCGCAAAATGTCCACTTGATTGGAAAGTAACACATCATCTTTGGATTTGACTCCTTCGATGATGTTGAATTTCCTTCCTCTGAGCCGGCGGATAGTTTGCTAGAACAACTTTTTCGCAGGTCGCTTTGCAACTCCTCGCCGAACTCCTTCCAAGACTGGTCCTTACTGCTCGCACAGCCAAATTGCGAGTTCTTCGCTCCTCAGTATTCCGGTCATAAGAAGCATGTTTCTCTTTTTCATGTTTAATATTCAAAAACTCTACAAATGTCATACCAGCGGCTGTCGAAAGAGCATAAATTCAGGAAGTGTATCACTCCATCTCACACTATCAACCGTAAATATCATCGAAGGCGTATTACATAGCATAAACTACTCAGTCACAGTACTTGGCCTGGATTCGAAAAACATTCTCATTCTTGTCGCGTTTTTTTACAAGCTAAACATTCTCGCGCAAAGGCAACCGATGAATCACTGAATTTTTAAGTTCCTATCACAACAACTTCATTTGAATGTGATTGTACATATGTATGTATAGTATATAGGTACATTTTAGTTAACTCACCACACCAGTTAGCATGTCAAACATAAGAGCACCAAGTGACCACCAATCGACAGCTTTGCCGTGACCGCTTCTTGTGAGAATCTCTGGAGCCCTGCGACCATTAAAAATTTGCTTATATCATTCAGAATTCATAATGAGCGGGTAATTATACTCACATGTATTCAATTGTACCGCAGAATGTGTGTGTCACACTGCCGCCTTGTATGTGTTCTTTGCAAAGACCGAAGTCGGTTAGTTTAACATGTCCTTGTGCGTCTAATAAAATATTTTCAGGCTTCAAATCTCGATATATGATCCCAAGTGAGTGCAGATGACCCAAAGCCAGTATGATTTCACTCAGGTAAAAGCTAAAAAAAACACCCACACACCCACATTAGCAGCTGCACATTGGGAATTGTTTAGAATAAAAAATTTACCATGTTGTGTCTTCTAGAAATATTCCCTCGCGTTCCAAATGAATAAATAGCTCACCACCACTTAAATATTCTAAGATTAAATACAATTTTCCATCTGTTTGGAAGGCATAAACTAGTTCTACTATGAATGGATGCTGGAAATGAAAATAAGAAGAGAATTAAAAAGAAAATCGATGAAGCAATTCGGCGTTTGTGTGTGTCACCAACCTTTACGGCTTCTAGAATATTTCTTTCTGCTCTTGTGTGGGCTGTATCTTTTTGATTTGTGACTATTGATGCTTTCTTGAGGACTTTCATGGCAAAATATTTATTAGCGTCGCGTCCGGCTGTTTTACGAACCTGAAATGAAAATTAATTGATAATTTGATTAAATTCTGTGTTTCTGCCAATGTTCTTTCTCTTCTTTTATCAAAACCTGCCGCCCAGTCTTATTGTCAAGGAAGTATCAGACGTTTGCATATCAATTTTATTAGCGGTCATGGTCAGTCCCATTTGCTGTAATCTCTTGATTACTTACGTCATACCGAGGGAGATCCGTCATCTCCCGACCGCATGAAAACGAGGAGGACTGTGTTCAGACACTCTGAATCAAATGTGATAAGGCGCGGAGACATTTCTGCGATAACCGGACATCAGCGACAATTATTCGGTCATTTAGTGTCTTAATTCGGAGGTTTTATTCTAGCGGAACATGTACACACACATGTGCACGGAATGAGGACACATAAGTTCACAATTATTGCAGTTCGGAGTTCGCAACAGTTAAACTGCTTGAATACAAATTGAATCCCCTTTAAAAAAACAACGAGGATGAAAAAAGCTTGCATTGCAAACCATCGAAGTACAGCCCTTTGCGTTCGAAGAAGTAGCTGCCCAACGTTGAGTTCCTCGCGCACTGGGTTTTTTTTTATTTTCGGCGGATTTTTGATACACTTCTGGAGCATTTAGACTCAAAACTGGTCCATTGTACTGCCAGGTAGCAACCTACTCTAGTGCCGTTAATTTGATCCCAACGGCTAATGGTGACTGGACCAGATTCGATTTCGCTGGGATTCGAACCTGGGACCCCTCAAACTTGGGGCAGGCACTTAACCAACGGCGCTGACCAGTCGTCTGCAGTGTTTCTCACCCTATTCCGGCGAGTAATTCCCACAAAAGCACGAAGAAATCTCGTGCGATGTTAAGCGATGTTAACCGACTTTCTGTAGCCAGAGCTCGACAACGTTCATATATATGCGAGCTGCGGTTCCAAAAAGACGCTGATGCTGATTTGAAACTTTGAACGCCTCTACTGAAAAAGTATAAAAACCGACTTAGGCGGTTATGCCTTGTGACCACAGAAATTCTAACTCGATTTGAAAATTGTACGGTCACTACTTAACACCACTCGATTATTATCTCTGGGGCTACGTCAAGTACTTAGTCTAGGCTAACAAGGCAATCACTTTGGACGAGCTCGAGACCAACATTTCAGACGCTATTGCTGGAATAACGCCGTACATATTGGACTGAGTCATCAAAAATTGGACCGACCGCTTGAAGCCCTCTCAGCGAAGGTGAGGCAGTTAATGGTTAAATGGATGAAATGAAAAGAGGTGCGATTCCATTGATTCCATGAATGTAGCTTCAAAATAGAGCCAGAATCAAAACCGTTGTTGTTTTATTTAAATTTATTTTCACATCGTTCTAGTCTTGTCACCCTGTATTAAAGGTTGACTTCAGAAATACATCGCTGCGGCATCGATGTGGTATCACCCTTGCATCATGTTCATAAATGCAAATATTGGCATCACTTTCAAACGTCAAACGTTCAGTTAAGTGTCAATCTTGCATCAGATGTGCAAACTTTAAGCAAATTTACATCAAGAAATTACTTGATGCTTTGTTGATCGACGTTAATCAAGTGTAGTTTTCATCAGCATTGTAAACACGTAGTGATGCCGCATCACATTGCAAATGTTTGACATTTCTGAACTTACCCATCATTGCTTGGAAGAGATCTTCGAAATCGCCTTTATCAAGAACATTTGTTTTGAATTATAACCACAAATACGTCGTGTCCGGCAAGATAAAGATTCCCTCTGACTGATAGGCCGACAATAACCGAACCGGAAACAAATAACATTTTATCTTAGATCACAGGCGAACACCCGAGAGTAAAGTTATCTCAACAAACGGCACTAGATAGTGACACCTTGTGACAAGTCGATAGTCAGTTTTTTTTAACAAACAGAACTAGACAATGACGCTTTTTGACAAAATACCACCTCCTATGAATCAAATCCACTTGAATATGTCAAAATGATAAATTTGAATTGAATGCAACTTCCTTTTGCCCCACGTCATATAATCAACAAAATATATTATGTTTGCTTTTTAGTGTACTTACTTGAAAAACTTTTCCATATCCGCCTTTGCCCAGCACCTTCTTTAATTCGAAATCTTTTGGTCCCAATTTTAGTTTTCCAGGGTTTACATTTTCTTCTGATAACTGTATCGTTTCTGAACCATCTTGTCTAAAATTTGAGGGGAATAAGAAATGAGATAAGATAATTTAAGGGTGCAGTTTGAATATTTGGTAGTAATTTGTTTTTATCAAAGAAACGAAGAAAAATGTGAGTACATGTGAACCTGTTTATGCTAAGTGATAACGCTAAGGGTACATTTTCTGATAGACAATTTTGATATAGATGGTAGTTACCAACGTGCCACATAATGGACATCAGCGAAGCGGGCACGTCAATGCGATCACCGATCAATGCATTGTTTCGGATCATAAGCGATGCAATACAAAAAGAGGCCAACTCGTCTTGGCTTGCAAGAAATGATTGTCACACGACAAGATCAACGTGGTCAAAGCTTAACAAAAGCAAAACAAAGAAGCTTCTGGTGTTGGACCTAAACTCGATCCGTATGCTCGTCGGAGTGATCACAGCACAACTGCCCTATCGGATCAATGCTCTGGAAATGGAATGCGGAATCCAGCGATCTCTGCCGGAGCTGCGGAGATGAGAAGGAGACCGAGACGATCCAACATCTGCTTTGCCACTGCCCAGCTCTCTAGAATCGGCGCCTAGCTTCGTTGGGCCAAAGATTCTTCACAGAGACTGCGGATTTAGCGAATGCAGATATATCGGATCTTCTAAAATTCATAAGGAGTATGGGGTGGTTTCAGCCATCACGTGGCAGTCTAGATTAATAGATTGTGTACTCCACAATTGAAGGGATTCACAATGGGCCCTATGGCCTCCGAGTGGAAGTGATGCTTTGACCATCACACTCCCCTTCCAAAACCTAACCTAACCTAAACTACCAACATGCCACACCTTAGAATGAACTGGTCTAAACTAGTTCCCAAACTATCTAAAAACTGATGTTGATAGATTGAAAATTGGCATTATGACAGGTGGCATCAGGGGACACTGTCTACTAGGTGAGCATGCAAGGAGACTTGGAGTTCTGTCTATAAACTTCTGTCTGGACGAGAAGAAAGTGGAAAATATTCTGCATCTCCTCTGCACAAGTTCGGCTCCAGCGTCACTTGGACGCACTCATTTGGAAGCCTTCTTCTTCGACAACACTTGCTACCTTCGGAACGTATCCATTAGAATCCTACTGCACTTCATAGAAAGCACCAAATGGTTTACCGCAAGTGGACAAGCAGATTAACACATGGATTACCGCAGCGTGGCTGCACAGAACAGGTCTGAGTACACTATTAAACCACTTCAAGCTTCCAAGGAATATGCTAAATCTTCATGCTAATTCAGATTTCTTACAACGACATGATCAAGCCAAAGTCCAAATGGAGAGAAATTTATCGAGAGTCCACCAGCTGTAAAATAAACATGTTCTAAACAAACAGCACCATTGAATACCAAATGGAATGAGTAAGCGTTTGTGTAATGAGATGAAATAAATAATTTGCAACATCATTAGCAGTGGCCTTTGCTCGATGACTCACGCGCTTGATTCTTTTGCGCACGTTACATCGTTGATCCAATGGAAATCATAAACATCAGCATACAATGGCAGAGACAACATTCAATCACTTTAAGGTGCTAACAACTGGAGTTTCTTTTTTTGACCGTGAATAGTTTTTGATTTTCCTATTCCCACGTTTGTATGAATCACCCAATGGTCGGGGGCTTGGGAGGATAACCTATTCTCAATTATTTCTGGCTTTGAAAACAGTCGAAGAAAGAGGGCACACATTTTGTCATGCATTTTGTGAACACACTCTATCACCAGAAAGCGAACTAGTCGGAGGTTAGTTTTGTGATGATAACGGCACCACACCGATCATCTCAAGTTCTATCTTCTTCGTTTTTTATTGTTGCTTTGTGCTCTTCCTTGACCCAAGATGATTAACAAAGATCTTGCGATAAATGCTCTCGCTGAACACACTCACTTGTGTTCCCGGAAGCGACAGCTTCGATGTGTAAGAATGTGAGCACACTCGCATGAGAACGAAGGAAGCTTGACTACACATGGCTTCATTTATCTGTCAATAGGCACGTTCCCCGGGGGGAGATGGGAGGAACACAATGAAAATTGTCTGCAACATCCGCCAGACAAGACACACCAAGAATGCACCCAATTGTCGGCGCCACTTAAGAATTGTCCTCAATGAAAAGCTAAGAGCATTTGTATGAATGTGCAGACGTCTGTAAACGCATGCACTTTAGCATCAACTGCTTAATAAGATCACTTCATGATTCATCTGATTAAATTAGAAGAATAAAAGTTGGCAAGTGTATGGAATTCTAGAAATCGCATTCGTAGCCATCGCCATTGGCGAGCGAACAAAGAGAACTCGGCGGCGTGTGGCGCCATCAGTGGGTTTGATTTAACTTTTTTTTGGCGTCGAAAGTATTCGCTTGTCTACGATCTATCTATAAGCAAAAGAATTTGTCGTTTTTTTTTTATCAAACCGGAGCATGCACTGAACTCGATCCAAGTGACAGCAGACGGTACACATTGTGGTGAAGAAAAGTGCCATCGGGTTCTGAAAAAATGCACTGAATCATGCGCGCATAGGGAAATTCCATTCGATTTGCAGGCAAAAAAACGCAGGAACAACGACATTGTGAATTAATAGCTCACACTTCTTAAGGGTATATTCGGATAGTTTCCAACTCTTGCACATGTCACTTTTGAGGATCTGTTTGTTTTACATTTTTCCTCGTTACGCACTGGAGTTGAGTTGGGCCGAGCTTCTACGGCAGCCACTTGTCTTATGCATGCTACGAGCGGTTTTCCATTCGTGAACTTTTAATAATTCTACATCGAAGCCAGACATGCAATTATGAGACAATATCAAGTGCGAAACAGGAAAAAGCAGTTTCCTCTGTTCGCTTCGACAATCAAAATGCTCAACAATCAATAAAAATGAATGCAAATCAACAAATTTAAATGACATTTTACACTCGTTGCCACCCACTGAGCACAAAATAAATAAACTCTAAAAATATCTATTCTCATCTCCTTCAGAGTATAAATTTTACGAGCACAGTGGATACTACACTTAACTACACCTTGTAGCGCCTTACACTTTTATCACAACTTTAACAGTCACATTAGCACCCTCGCACTCATCATTTCCCCTCTTATGCTTGATAAATATTTACACTCACTCGTCTGCCGAGTGTAGATAAAATACCAAACACCATTGCACTTATAATAAATTTTCAATTAACACTATTTTGATATTTTAATAACACCGCGGTGAGTTGTTGTGCAACAAATAATGAAAGCAACTTACCCTTGTGGTATGTTAATACTAAGTTCCGGTTCTAGGTCCACCTGAAATGAGTAAACATAGATTTTTTTTTGCATTAATATGGTTACCAAGCACAAGTGTTCATAAACTATATACAATTTTGAGGAATTTCACAGATATCATGGTCAGTTTGTGGATCCTATTTCGGTGGCTTCGATTCAACCGAAAGCTCTATGTTTACACAATAATTTAGAGATAAAAAGACAAGACCACTATTTCTGGTTCATTCCTTAAATGCTGCCCCTTTTTCATCGGTCCATTTCATTTCCGAATGAATTCCACAAAGGAAACACGTTCCACATAACCTTGAACACAGAGTTCACTCATAAATGACATCTGTCTTAATAGGGGCCATAAAACTAGCTCATTTACGTAACACATTTTTGACAGCTACGGATGAACTCTTCACTGCTCAGTTTCCTCATATTTTTACAGATACCAGATAAGAGTGTGAATGATACTCCAGCCTTGCCTTGTCATGCAGATAAAGCATTACATGACATGTAATTTTTTTTGATTATCTTTGACGATTACAATAAATACAGGGTGGGCCAAATAAGTCGTTTCACGAAAGTCGGTAGCGAACTCACTGAGACGATCAATTTCAAAAAAGGTTTTAGGCAAGATGACGTGATGTCATGTAACTTTTTTAATATCATTCTTGAGAAGATCGTTCAAAACTCACTGGTCAACACTAGACGCACAAACTTCCGAAATTCCGTACAACTGCTAGCATACGCAGATAACATTAGCGTGATTGGTCGAAGGCAGCGAAGTATATGCTCTCATGCGTAAAGGACGCACAAGGTTCGTCAGTACCTAAATTTTGTTCGTACTTAACCTTAAACACGTGTTTTGCCAAATCAGTTTGAATAGACCATCCGCGGCATTAGAATCTTACCTAACCTAATGCATTTCCAGGAGGAATCGACGATAAAGTGCATTTATTCAAATGTCTTATGATCATAATTCTGGAGAGATTAATCAAAAAGACTGAAATTCGTGGTCTGCCTGATAATTCATCTCAATGAATCTGTATTTCTCCTCCTGGAGAAGACCTAAGAAATGCAGATCGACACACATCACTTATTTGTCGATTTCAAGGCCGCATATGACAGCGTGCACAGAGGCGAGCTATACAGCGCCATGTCTAGTTTTGACATTCCAGCCAAACTCGTCAAACTGAGCAGGATGACGATGGAGAACTCTCGCTGCTCCATCAAGGTCGGTAACGAACTCATCGAGACCTTCAATTTCATAAAAGGTTTTAGACAAGGCCACGCGCTGTCATGTGATTTCTTTAACATCGTTCTTGAGAAGATCGTGCAAAACTCACTGGCCAACACGAGAGGCACGATCTTGCAAAAGTCCGTTCAACTGCTAGCTTACGCGGATGATATTGACGTGATTGGGCGAAGACAACGAGCCGTCAATGATGCTTTTGCTGGCATTGAAACGGAAGCGGCTAAAATGGGTCTGGCGGTAAACGAGGGCGAAACCAAGTATATGCTGTCATCGAGAAAGAACGCACAACATCGACGACTTGGCCAGAACGTCACCATAGGCAGCTTTAACTTTGAGGTAGTAAAGGACTTCGTCTACCTTGGCTCCGCGGTAAACAGTACAAACAACATCAGTACCGAGATCAAACGCAGAATAACTCTTGCCAACCGCTGTTTTTATGGGCTCAAAAGGCAATTGAGTAGTAGAGCCCTCTCTCGGAAGACCAAGTTGACTTTGTATAAGACCTTGATCATCCCAGTCCTGCTTTACAGCGCAGAGGCATGGCCACTATCCCAAGCGTATGAACAGATTAAGCAATCACTGCAATCAAAATGTTGTCGACTTGTTATGGGCATTTTACCCGGCATTTCATAGTTTCGGGAAATACGTGACAAAAACTGCTGATAGCTGCATGAGTCGACATTTGCAATGTAACCCAAAAGTACTTCAAGCAGAAGTGTTAGGCACATCATAAAGATAAATTCAACTCCGAAGGTGATTTCAAGCAATGATTAGTTTGCAGGCGTAGGTAGCAGAGGCAGAGAGTGGCGGCAAAAGCCCCACATAGACTAGCGTAGGTCCACAGTGTTGCGGCAGTACTTGATGCATCAATCAATAGTCGATTCTTTTGAACTGAAGCTAACAGAATCTTCAAAACGCCAAGGTATGTAGTCCGTCAGTGTAGCCGTATAACAAAGTTTTCGACTACTCAAACCCCCCCAAACCAAAATCAAAGAAACCATTAAGATACTCCTATTTAATCTCGATTGATATCCGTGTGTGGACGCAATTAATATTTCTCAAATCGTTTTGCATCTATCTCAGCGTAAACAAAATGCATCTGCAGTGCCTGCAAAGACTTAAGTGAGCAAACTTGTTGGCACAGTGTCATCTGAGGCCCCACTTTCTTTCGCACCAACACCAGTGGTTATCTCTTATGCCCACTCAAATTTCATAGTATCCGCATAACGGTGCATTCTTGTATAAATTCTCCAACGACAATGAAATGTAAACACACTGATGACTGTACACTTTCCGCTGCAATTGCACTCATCACACAAATTTATGTGCAAAATTCCGCCCGGGGACACGTGCTACTAATAAATTGCAAGAAAACTAAGAGAGTGAGAGAGGAAAAAAAACCACTGCCAACAACAACAACAACAGCAACAAAATAAAACATAAACATAAATGAAAGTTACACCACATCAACCCGTTCCGCTGGCGTTCGTCGTTGGTCGTTCCATTCACACAAGGCGTGTGCACTTCGAGTGGATGTGTGTATAGACATTGCCCCAGAAGTGCAAACGAACGCATATTGTAAACACTGTAGCGTCTGTGTGTAGAATTCTAATCGTAAACACGTGTAGCAGTCACAGAGCGCCCGCTCCCTTGGCAAAGCACGACCCCCCCGCTTTTCGTTTTATTTCCTCCTTCCTTCAAACACTTGCAAATTTACAACAAATGAGGGAAAAATAATTTATTGATGCATAATATGCAACAAGTTATTACGTCGCAATTGCATTAGCCGCACTGCACCCCCACGGGCGGAATGTGTCAGTCTTCGGCTGTGGTCTGCTGTTGCTGTTGGCGTTCAGTTTCTGCTGCAGCGATGTGCCCAACAGAATTACAGGTATTAATTGCTCGTGTCGCTTGTCAAGCTACATTAGGCAAATAACAGATTAGATCGGGCGCTCGCTGTTTACACGGCGTGTGGAGCGATCCAATGCCACGCGTTGCATAATTTGAGGTTACACGAAGGATGATAATCGAAGTCGCACTGATATCGATAGTTGCAGTCGCAGAAGCAAAAAAAAATGGCGAAGAGAAACGCTGATAATAGCGGTGCATGGCCTGCTGCGCCATTGCAATTGTTTCGTTCGCCGCTGTCAATAATTGCACGACCCGCACTCGCCGCGCCACGAGAGCCGAGCAAGAGGTGATTTGAAAACCTGTTTGCGTTTTGGTAGCGCACTTCGATCGAGGAATTTCCGGGAACCCAACGGAGGGCGGGAGTTGAATGAATTTTAAATTAAAGGCGAAAAAAACGCTCGTGCTGTACAAGTGGTTTTATCGATAAAGTTGCTGGAAACAAAAAAGTTGATTACCGGGGGAGGACAAAAGTTTTCAAACACGATATGCTAGCGAGTCTAATCTCCCTGCATTTGCGTCGAAACCGTCCGAGGGGGATTTGAGTTCCAAACTCGTAATTCGAATTTCACACTAAAACGGACAAATTATTGGCCGGAGAGAGACTCGGCGGTGGATTGTTTTGTGTCTCTGGTGATTAATGGTGGTAATAATTTGATTTTACATTTCATTTTGCAACTTTGAACTTGGATTGATTGCTATCATGAGTCATTTGTTTCTGCGAGGCGACTTGGTGATGGATTCATCACCGGGGTTTTGACGGATTCAAATGATTAAGTGCTGAGCGTTGAAGTTGTAAAAGTTTCAAGCTGAGATTGGGGTACTTACTTGTGTCTGAGGTGGGAAATTAGAATAAAAGTAAGACACGCGAACATTTCTTTCAGCTGAGATAAATTAAAAGTCTATCTCGTTTGGATCTTCTTTTTCGGTGGTCATTAAACTTCGTGAATTATTGATAGCATTCTTAAGAAAGTGCAAAAGTCAACTCAGAGGTAGCACACTTACACAGGCGTCAAAGTCATTTTAAAAGAACAAGTGTTAGTCTGTGCATAGACATTACATTAGATACGCCCATTAATTGAATGTATTCGTTCATAATTTGACGTACAGTGGTGGAAGGGTAAACAGCACTCACATCTTACGTTTCTATTTGAATTTTGAAAAAAGAATAGGAACCAAACGCGTTTAAATCTTTTGAAACCAAAAATTGCATTTTAATCGGATCCATAAGACTGTAGTATGGCTTTGTATTGATGTTGGTCCATCTTTCTAGGATGTTCTAACTTTTGACCCAAAATCAAGCTTCCTAACCATAACACTTCCGCCACAGTTCTTGAGCTTCTTCAATTGTTCTTTTGGGCGGCGTACAAAAACGCTTCCATCAGAGCTGGAACTTGAACTCGTCGCTGCAGAAGACATTGTTCCAAATTTGAAAAGACTTGTTTAAGGGTTTTCTCAAAAACTCCAGACGTTTCTTCGTAGATATCTCTAAAAGAATATTACTAAACGCGACTACCATGCGAAAACTTCAACCGGTTACTAAAGACCCAAGAGCACTGAAACTTCTTAGGGCGCTACAGTCCGAGGTGGAATTGGGCCCCACTCAACATGCCTCTCCAGCCAGCACGATCTCTCGCCAGCTGTATCCAGTTTTGCACTCCAAGCCGACCGAGGTCCCCCTCGACTTGTGTGCGCCACCTTGTACGTAGACGTCGTCTGTTGCGTTGTTCCACAGGCTCAGAGTCGAAGACTCTTCGGGCCGGAGCTAAGTTGCCCAAACTCTGTACATGGCCTAGCCATCTTAGGCGTTGGATCCGTAGGCGCCTGGCTAGACTCATGTCGCTGTACAGCGCATACAGTTCGTGGTTGAACCTTCTCCTCCAAAAGCCATCAACGCAAACAGGACCAAAGATCGCGCGCAGAACTTTTCTCTCGAAAACACCAAGAGACTGTTTATACGCTTGGGATATTGTCCATGCCTCTGCGCCGTAAAGCAGGACTGGGATGATCAAGGTATTGTATAGAATCAGCTTGGTCTTCCGAGAGAGGGCCCCAAAAAAACAGCGGTTGGCAAGAGTTATTCTGCGTTTGATCTCGGTACTGATGTTGTTTGTACTGTTTACTCCGAAGCCAAGGTAGTCGAAGTCCTTTACTACCTCAGAGTTATAGCTGCCTATGGTGACGTTCTGACCAAGTCGTCGATGTTGTGCGTTCTTTCTCGATGACAGCGTATACTTGGTTTCGCCCTCGATTACTACCAGACCTATTTTATGCGCTTCCGTTTCAATGCCAGCAAACGCATCATTTCACGTCAATGTCATCCGCGTAAGCTAGCAGTTGAACAGGCTTTTGGAAGATCGTGCCTCTCGTGTTGGCCAGTGAGTTTTGCACGATCTTCTCAAGAACGATGTTAAAGAAATCACATGACAGCGCGCGGCCTTGTCTAAAACCTTTTTTGACATTGAAGGTCTCGGTGAGTTCGTCACCAACCTAGATGGAGCAGCGAGCACTGAAACAACCGAGCGAATACACAAAAGTGATGCACTGTGACTACAGCAAGCGGTTCGTTAAGTTTCGGTAAGTTCGTTCATTTTTGCCTACTGACGCGGGAACGCTATGAATCGTTCTCTACGTATCCAAATGTCAGAAGGCCTACATAAGTTTCCATAAGCAATTATAGACATTTAGATATTTTACGATGCATATGGTTACTTTTTGTTTAGTGTAGATAAGCTTTTGTTTTTCGTTAAGTAAGGAAGATATTTATTGGGTGCTCTTTATTTTGAAGACGTTAACTTTCTAGGGATAAATGCTGGCTTCGAGTGAATGTAACAGAATCCAGAGATTTTATGGCAGCTGCTCTATCCACAAAAACAACAATGCCCGTTCTGGATACCACATTCAATTTGATCGCCTTAAGGGGCTATTCTGAAGCGACAACTCACGTGGAAAAGCAGGGCGGAGAGAGCGGAGGGTAGACAGAGTTGCCTGTGCAGATGAGTTACTGGCAATTTCGTGCACCTGCTCTCTCCTCGTCCTATAGAAAAGTGAGGTGGAAATAGAAAATTTGCCTCTGAACAATAACCACGAATAAAAGCAAAAGGCAACCGCGATTAAGAATTGCTGCAACTAAAACATACTCGCGTAAAAGCCGCCTTAGGCTTCACTTGAATGACACTACTATGTATAGAAAGACAGGGGTAATGAACAATGATGTATTGATATCGAGATCCTTCTAGAAGACGCCGTATTTCAACCCCATACTCCATCTACATCGTCGGAGAGACCCACTCAGAGTCTTGAAGTCTGTCAAATAAGGTGAAATCTGGAGGGAACCTGATTGATAAGATTCCACACAAGTTGAGGGAGTGTGTGGTAAATGTCTTCAGGAAGGATTCAAAGTTTGAATAGTGGAGTGGTCGATAAGTACAACGACATCATAATATGGTTTGGCCAACTACCTTATCGACTGTAGTTTCGTTTATCTGGTTCTCCCCTAAAAAGCTCTCTTGGCAGATCTAATTGCTCTAGGAAATCAAGATATTTTTCTGGAAAGATATTCTTGACACTATATCCTGAATACAATGCCCAATTAAGATATTGAGAATAACATTTCAAGCTTAACAGTGTCTTCTTTTCTCGCGAATTATTCCCAGCCCCCTTCCCTTGGCTATTTTCGCTAGATAGTAGATTAATTTCTAAGTTTACTATTAACTCTCAAGCTCTCCGGTTTTATGTATGCCCCTCTTGTTTCCACCCCTAATTTTTACATTTCGAGTTGTTTGTTTTTGAGTGAATTCATTTCAGGTTTGAACTCTTTTATAAACATTTATTTACATCACCGTCTGATGTCATCTGTTTTAAAAGAACCTCGAGCTTCTTTCATAACCGCAAATCTAAACAAAACACAGCTCAATCAATGTTCAATCGCATGACCTCATAAGGCAGGAGATGTCGTTCAACACAATAGAACGGGCACGTGACTTTTCGATAAGTTATGCACGGTTCGACAAGAAAGTGGTGTTAACCTTTGCTTTTTCCGAGAGTTGTTGGTTGAGATCTTTAGGTGAGTGCTGAAATGGGTGTATTTATGCAAAAGTCATTGGAGAAGTGTCTAATTCGTTTAGCGTATACCCCCATGAAGCAGTGTCCTGAAATAACTTCATGATCTCTTGAGAGCGCTACTCCGGAGGTCCTACCTACCCAACAATCTCGCAAAACCAAACCGTGTCCCTTCCCACAAATGTGCAAATCTTTAAAAAAAAAAAAAAAAGAAGCTAAAATCGATTTGATCCCTACCAAGTGAAGATGCACTCGACTTGTGAATGTGCTACAAAAACGCTTAAACAAATAAAGATCCTTTCGAAACCAAGAAATTCAGCAATTCATTGATGCAGCTGATTGGTAGACCTGTCTGAGTTTAGTTAGGAAGTAAAAAGAATGTCGGAAAACGTACGTAGAAGGCACAAATTTATTTCCTTTGCACCAAATTAAGAACGATCTAACATCGTTATGTGAACTAAGGACAGGGAATACCTCAATTCTCTTGAAGAGAATTATAGGTTCAAAAGAGCAGCAGCAGACGAGCGCCAGTATTGCTTAACGTCGTAAAACAATTTTAAAAGCCCATTTCATTTAACCAGACTCATCGGCCCATCTACGGACAAAGTTCACTAGACCAAAGAGAATACAACAGAAAAATGCCCGTAGCCCTCCGCTCAAAGCGAACGCGATACAATGGAACTATTAAAACCGAACACGAACCGAATTTAAACATCATTTTCACACACAACGGTGTCATTGAACCCGTTGGAAATGATTTTCCGTAGGGCGACAGCTAAAAGATCTTACATATACCGCACATTATCGAAACGGCAACAGCACAAAATGACAGATCACCCCTGCTGCTGCATCGCTTCAGTCGACGCCTGCATCTCTGCAGCAAACATCGTGAAACGAAGGGAACTTCCAACTTACACTCTCGGACTTGTAAACCCCCGAGAGTGAGACTGGAAAATTTTCCGTGAGGTGATTAACCGATTAGGTTCGACGAGTGCATAGTAATTTCAGTCTGGATTCTAAGACGACGCAGCTGTTGCGACGGTGCACTGCTGGCGTTCCACATTTGTCTTCCCAGTCTGACATGGCACACATGAACAACAACAAAAAAAATACAAAAACATTGCAAAATCCTCCTCGCCGTGGAGGACTAAAATTAAGTCTGGTAGATCGGGTAATTTGATATACACGTGTGTGTGTGCCCGTATCATTATTCTCGGCCCCTCTTTTATTTGTCCAAGAAGGGGGAATGAATAGCAGTGCATCTACGTACATACATACGAACGTCCAACTGTTTAGCGTGCTCGGTTTATTGACCCTACTCCTGGTGAGAGCGGCCAGCAGACAGTTCCTTGCTCGTGTGGCGTTACCTTGGCAACTCTAAGGCGTTCCCATTTATCTTGACGACAGTCGATTAAGCAGAACCAACCTTGTCGGCATTCGGTGGTTGAAAATAAAATAGATCTTGAGCTATTTTCGAAATGGGGATCCGCACTAATCGGAGGGGTCTCTATTTTTAGACTCAATTCGGGTCGATGTGAAACGTTTTGTCAGCGACGACTCTGATGTAATTTGTTCCTCTTTTTTTTGCATGTAAATCGACTATTAGCAGCAAACAGTTATTACAGAACATTTATTGGAAGTTTAAAAATAAATATTGCAGACAAGCGATAGACTGAAAGACTTGAAAGTGGCACAAGTTGTCGCCTAAAAACGTCATCGTGTCATGGACGATTTAGACTGATAAATGAACGTGTTCAATGAGATTCGGTGATGGTTGCTTGTGAGAAATGATTATTCATTTCATCGAGGCGAATAAATTAAGAATTACGTCATTTCTCTTTTGACATTTACGCGAGTATAAACCAGGGGGTTGTTCAGTGACGTCGTATCAAATGGTTAAGGCTATGTTCCCTCTGACATTCACACAAGTCTCAAATGAAACTTCAAAGTTGTCAAGTTTCACGCTCTTAAATTTGCCGTCACCCACTCGCAATTTTGGTAATAAATTTTAATTATTTGTAACCGTTCTTCGTTTATAAACTTTATTATGATGAAAATGTTTTTACTGAAATTTTTAACATTTACAGTTTTGTCAGAGTCTGAAGGGTACGTTTAGAGTTCAGATTTCCCAAATCCCAATTGGAATACAATTTTTGAACCAGGTGTGGGTGGTGTTCGGTAACTTCGTCTCAAATGGTTAAAACAATGTTCATTCTGACATTTACGCGAGTATAAACCAAGGGGTTGTTCAGCGACTTCGTCTTAAATGATTATAGTTCATCAATAATTACTACGTGATGAGTTTTCTAACACTCTTCCGAGGAAAACCACAAGAGCGGACCAACTCATCTAGTTGTGATTGAAAGACTAAGTTCATTAAGAAAGACACTGGTTGGAATGGCGAGTTTGTTGAAGCCCAGACACATTCAAAACAGTGTCGTTAAGTATCCAATAAGGACTTGCCAAGTTAATTTTTTTAAATAAAACGCAGACCATTTGAGACGTTTTTTTTTTGGTGGTTTTTTGAAACTGCTGGACCACTCAGACTCAAAACTAGTCCATTGTACTGCCAGGTAGCAACCTACTCCACTGCCGTTAATTTGATCCCAACGGCAAATGGTGACTGGATCAGATTCGATTTCACTGGGATTCGAACCTGGGACCCCTCTCACTTGGGGCAGGCGCTTAACCAACTTCGCCATCCTTTCGTGTGAGATATATGTTACTATTGGTTTAAAGTATAATCAAGATATTTATGAATGGAATTCGTCGTGGTTTATATGCCCACCACGGGCATGCTTGCTGAGAAGCTAGGCCCAGGTCCACCTCAGACAGTACCGCCGCCATTATTATTATTATTATTACGGACATGCTTGCAGTGGTCGATTCATTGAACTCAATTTTCGATGATTTGGCCACAAGTTTCCGCGGAAACAGCAGCTATCTCCCATTCAATATTGGCTCAGAGCTCCTCTAACGACGCCGACTTGTTGGCACGGACCAATGATTAAACGTTGCCCCCTAAAAAAGAGTCTAAAGGTGTTAAATCACACGATCTAGGCGGCCAATCGACCGACAGGACAATTTCTTGGGATAACACGTCCACCGAATTGAGTTTTCAATAAGTCAATTCTTACACCCGCTCTGTGGCTTGTGGCACTGTCTTGTTGAAACCACGTGTCATTAATGCCTATCCCATGCAATTGACTAAAGAAATAGCCTTGCAACACGTCACCGTAACGATCTCCATTGACTGTAACGTGACGGGAATTTTCATCACCGAAAAAAAAAAGAACGGCTCAATGACACCACCGTCATGAAACCTACACCACACAGTTATTTTTTGTGGATAAAGTGGTGTTTCTTGAAGCACATGAGGGTTTGGACCTGAAAAATAACGCATATTCTGTTTGGTGACGAAGTCATTTAGCCAAATATGCACTTCATCACTGAAGGTGATTTTACGATGAAATTGGAGCATTTCTAGATCGGATAACGCATGTCGCTCAATATGATCGAGTGGCGGCGAAATTGATCATCTTCTTCCAACATCTCTAGAGCCCAACCCAAGACGGACTTTAGTTTTTGAGTTAACTTTATCTTACAGAGGTACAGGCCAAGGTCATTTCTCAAAATTCCACAAAAGCATGATCTTAGCGACGCCTTATTCTTGAGAAAGCCGTGGAACTGACTGCCTTGGTCCGTTTGCGATGAACGCTTGAATGTCAGTAATTTTCTCGGCACTTCGATTTGCCGTTGTCTCACCGGCATACAGCACCAAAAATTTCGACTCAAATTTGTTCACTGGACTTGAACTTTTCTACTACGAGGAGAATTATGACAAAAAATTGGCTCTTAAGATTGGCACTGACTTGGAATTTTTTTCTTCCGTGAACTTCAACTAAAGAATATGTCTTTACTGAATATTATGACATTGACAGTCTGGTCATAGGTCTATAAGGGTGTGTTCAGAGTGAAAGTTGAAAGTTATCAAGTCCCACACTCTTAAATTTGCCGTCATCGGCTCAGAATTTTGGTAATACATTTTAATTATTTGAATGATGAAAATGTTGCTTTTAGTGAATATTTTGACATTGACAGTTTTGGACATTGGTTTAAGGGTGTACTCACAGTGAAAGTTAAAAGTTGCAAAGTTGGAATTGGAAAATAAGTGAATTAATGAATTAAGCGTTATTTTTGTGAGATTATCTTGCTGTTATCAGCCGAAAAGAAAATGTAGTCATCAATTTATCAATTTTTTTTCTTCGACTCGATAGCCATTAACTTGAACTGGGAGTCTGTTTGTTTCGTTCGATGAAATCAATTTTCAAACATCTTAAGGTTTTGACACAAAGAGCGTGGCTGAACGTGGCATTTGTTCGTCGCGTTTGATCGTCACATTTGATTTCTTCGTTTCATCCTTACATTTTATCGCCTGCTCAGGTCAGGGCTATATGGTGGATGTAAAATCAATTCGCACCAAAACTCCAATAGCATTAGTCGCATGACCAAAGATGTGTGTGGCCTAGCGTTATCCTGGTGAAAAATTAAATTTTTTCGATCGACCTGTCTGTCAGTTTTTCGTTGATCGCTGTATTTGATCGATCGTTTGATGCCTTGGAAGCAACTTTGAGCACAATCTTTTGGTGTATATCAGCTTTCGATGTGGATTGTTCTGACTCATCTAGCCTGAACCAAGATCACTGTAAATAGCCAATTTTTCATCGCCAATGACGATTCGTTTCAAAAAAGGGTCATATTCATTACGTCTGAGATGCAAATAACATGCGTTGATGCGCGTCCGTAAATGAATTTCTTCCAAATCATGTGAAACCCAAATGTTAAACTTTTAACGAGTTTCATACGTTTTAAATGCTTCATAATCGCTGAATGTGACGCACTTAAATTGTTGGCTATCTCTCGAACAGTGACATGATGATTCGACTCAATTATGACTTTAATTTGATCACCATCCAGCTCTTCTGGTCTATCTCGGCATTTTCTTAGTAGCCAATGTAATATATATCACTTCTCACACAAATGTCATTTTCAACGTAGCATTATGTCAAAGTGTTCCAATTGCGGCGTAAAATAATCTCACCGCGGCGTAAAAAAACGTTCTCCATGTGGCAAAGCCTTTAATTGGTGACTCTCCTCTTTCAAAGTCAGTACTAACTCCATCACTTGAGCAGAACTAATCAGCTTACAAGTATAAAAAAGTATAAAAAAACAACTCGTTCTTCCGGATAATAGCTCCAGCTTCCTTGCTTGCGCATTTAAACCCACTTGGGATCCAAGTCCATGAACGTCATGAACAATCTACTGCGTGCAGGGAACGAATCGCAATGAAAGGTCTACTGCGTATGAACCATGCGTATGAATTTGTCATATTTAACTGCGCCGCTATCACGTCAAAACTAGAGTTTGTTGATTTGCGGCGCAATCACAACGTTATTCGTTTTTGTCCGCAAATATTCGTTTTCTGAACAATGTTCAGATCACAACTTTTGTCAAATTTCCTACTTAACATGAATTCACTAAAATACGCATATATGTAGGTCACCCTGTAGAGCCCACCATCGATTGAAAATTTGACACACTTAGAACATTTGTGTCAACTGTGTTCGAAAAACCCCAAATCGAGTTTTACATCGGCCCAGTGAAGAGCGTGATCGAATACATCTAAAAAATCATGACACTGACAGAAGCGATAATTTTGTGATGGCAGAATGAAGAATGTCAAAATCAAAATCTCAGCTCATTTCTATTTTAACGCCATTCAATCATAATCATCTATTTGTGTGTTACACACCTACACCAACACAGCAACAGCAACTTCTGTGCACGACATCATCACACTCAGTCGGCTGGGGAGAATATGTGTGTTCTCCCACTCAAGGTCGCAAGGTAGATAACCTCGCTCCAAATTGCTGCCTATCGCCTATTTAATTGTCCAGCATAAAGTACTCACAGCCCACCACATGCATGGGTGCTGATTTATTTTTTTTTTTTCTGCCGGATGTCTGTCACTAAAATGAATAAAGTTACACGACCACATACACACACGTGTGCGCCAGCTGTCAGTGTCAAAAAGGAGGCGAAGGTGGCCCTCGATGAGAATAGAAAGTCACCCACCTTCAGGAAGCCGTGCCGGGAGAGTGGTGGGAAAATCAAACGATGGTGAAAGTGCGACACGATGGTGAAATGAATGCGCCATGTTTGACGACAAACACACCGAATGGCAGCGAATTCAGAAGAACAAGCGCAGAAAAGAACAGAAAAAGCAGGAAAAAAACCCCAAACACACAGACCCCGTGTGAGCTGTGAAAATCTATTTTTACTTAACAAAATTGCGGAAGCGAAAATGGAACAGAAAAGAGCTAAACTAACATTTGAGACCATAATTTTTTGACTTGTAGTTTCTGTTCAATGCTCCACTCGGGCTCTGCGGCGAGTGTGTTCAGAATTCTCCTCTTCTAATTCACATAACGAAACCGAACGCCCAAATCAATTCGATAACAAGTCGTCAAGGCTAAGTTCATAAAAAAGTAAACTTACTGGACGTTTACTTACACTCATTCAGGTTTGCACAAATACACGCTGCTGCGCGGACGAGAAGAAGGAAGCGAAGGCAGAGGCGGAGGCGGAGGCGGAGGAGGAGGTTCAACTTCGTCGGTGGTTTCGTGGTGTGTATGCGCGGCGAGCTGAGGCAAAGGCACTCAATCAAGATGTTGGTATTACGATAGAATGGAAACCTCGCATTGGTGTGCGAAGAGTGCGAACAGTTGTTACTCAGCACATTTTTATTTCCCCGCTGCTTTGCAGCGCTTAGATCGAAAAGGGATGGAGGGTGGCTGCAGATATTCATTTTTTTCGCTGATTGCTAAGATGGGGTCAATAAACAGACGTTATGAACATTCAAGGTCACAGTCGAAATTTTGAGGGAATACGAGAGAGATCTTTTCTTTTCCCGTCTAGGAAATATTTTGAGGTTATTTTGTTGAAAGTGCTGTGTTAATGGGAAATTTTTGTTTGACGATTCCAAATGGGAGGGTGCACTGCTGTGATAACTAGCGGTTTTGTTTAAAGAGCGACGTGTAAACACGAAGCGATGGATGATCGATCGATTGAATATTTGTTTCGAGCAAATTTAGACGATCTTAGACGGTGTTAACAAACGACTGGGTAATCTGCCTGGGCAGGCAAAATAATCGGGTTATTAAGGCCGCTTATCGGCGCATCCATCCCATCTCCTTCTCGCTTGTGAGAATCGTACATTGTGTCTCCGATCATCCTGCCTTTTTTCGCTCATGTGATCACCGTCTTAGGGAGCGTCTTTTTGATGGAAAATGTTGCCGCCTTTGAATCACTTTAAATGACAAACATCAAGACCTGCATCCAACGGTTTTCTTCTCAGAAATGCAGACATTTTGACTTACAACATTGTCATCAGCAGCAGTCTAGAGAAGACTGAATGTGGCTACACAAATTCAGGCCTTAAAGTAATTTCCTTTGCGTTATAGGCAGTTGGAGAAGAAGATTCAACTACGAAGTGTATCAGATTGTACAGCGACATGAGTGTTACCAGTGTCTAGGGGTCCAACGCAAACTATAATAGCCGTGCAGAAACTTAAGCTAATTTCAAAAGCAAACGAAAAGTAACCAGAAGCTTCGTTAAATTTCAAGTATCATGTCATATTCCATTTCAATCCCGTGAAGAGGGAAAAGTGAACGAACTCAACGAAAACGAGCGAAGAGTCGCAGTGTGTTTTGTTTTGCGTTATCGCTCGGTTGCTTCAGTTCTCTTAAGTTTCCTTATGGCCGTTAGTTTGCCTTTTAGATGGCTTTTAGATATAGAGCGCATGGACAGCTCAAAAATGTTCTAATCCAAGCCTGCAATGCAACAGAGGACGTCTAGGTGATGTACACATAATAGGAGAGGAACATTAACTAACTTGATGTGCGCCGTTGGAGACAGCTGGCGAAAGATTCTGTTAGCTAGAAAGGTTGATTGTAGATTGTAAGTTGAGGCCTAGATTCACCCCAGAAAATGGCGCCACAAGATCAATTTCCAGTCCAATTTTCGTCTAAAGAAACCGGGCAGCGCTAATAGATGCTTTAATTCTTTGGAATTCAATTTTAATCGCTATTTTTATTATATAAGGAGCTTCTGTACACTTGTATACACTTTTGCAACCGAAATGGAAGTGTATGCTGTCATCTGAAGGGATCCTAATATTCCTTCGTCAAGTTATTATGCCACCAAAGGACAGGTGGCGATGTCAGCAATAAAAGATCAGCTATGTTCGTTTTAAAAACCGATCATCCTTTATACTCTCCTTAACCCTTTCCTTCGTCTCTTAAAGCCAACTATAGTAGCCGTATGAAAACTGCTTATGTCAAAGCCAAACGAAAAGCAACCAGCACCATCGTCAAATTAAAAAAAAATTCTTATTGAAACTTTAAATTTAGCAGCAACTGATATTTGCATGCGTTATGAGCGGTTTATTTCGCTCCCGCATAAGTAGCCAAAAGTGAACGAACTTTACAAAACTAAGCGAAGCGGTTACTATGGTCTCAGCGTATCATTTTTGTGTGTTCGCTCGGTTGCTTGAGTTCTCTTAAGTGTCCGTATGGTCATTTTAATTGGCACTTTAGTTTGTGCACCAGAAAAGAATCCAATTTTCCCACTTTTGGACTCTAAGTCTGTAGGACAACACAACAGAGGACGTCTGCCTTTAAAGTACACTCAAGTGGAGAGGGACCCCAACCAAGTTGGTGTCCGCAGTTCGCGAGAGCTTGCGAAAGATCGTGCTGTCTGGAGAGGGCCTAGATCCACCCCGGACTGTAGCGCCACCAGCAGAAGAAGAAAGCTATTTTCAGTAAAATGTTTGCCTGAATAGTCGGACAGTGCTGAAAGGTGCTTAATTCGCAAGCCTTCGTATGTATGCTACTGCACAAGGAAACGCGCTTTAATTTTTCCATATTTCGTCTGTGAGACAACACAACAGAGGACGTCCACGTTTAAGGTGACACACTCAATTGGAGAGGGACTTCAACCAACTTGATGTGCGAAACTGGAGACAGCTAGCAGAGAATCATACTATCCGCTGAGGGTTGTTAGTTGATGCCCAAACTCCACCCCAAATTGTAGCCCCATACGAAGAAGGAGAATGTTTATAATTCCAACAGGAATTCGAATTAGAGTTGTTCCGGTGAACAATGTTTACATTCCACGGAAATGCTTCGGTTTGCCTATGGATTATATACGACCGCTGCTGCATGGTTTCTCAACGAAAGTGAAATCTAAAAGCACATAGTTTAGCTTTGCTTCTCTAAACAAATATTTGCTCTTGTTTACCTGGAACAAACAGAGAATGGCGCTAATAAATCTTGATGTGGGATGAGTTCAAGAGTGTCCGCGCACGTTGCACCCTCTGTATCAGACACAGACTCGGTAAACCACATTTGAGGAGGAGAGGTTAGTCACAGTTGACGGTTCAAAATTCGCCCGATAATTCTCACAGACTAACGTGACCAAAACCTCGCAAGAAATTGTCGTTTTTTCTTTACTTCCAGATAAGGAGAACGAGAGTTCGGTGGGCAATGATTAACCCAATAAAATGGAGGTTTTAGGCGGCGCCGATTTGCGAATGTGGGTAAATAGGTCATCGATTATTTGCGCTTTTTTAAGCATAGAAAGAGGCGGGCAGATATGTGGTCAAACTATTTGTCATCTTAGTTAGTTATTCATCGAAGTCTTGCTAGCTCTTCGTTTCAGTTCCCTTGCACTGACTCTTGTGTCAATTATCCAATTAACTGTCAGGAAATAATGAGTCTTCAGTTGCAATCTTATCGTTTTAAGTATATTCACTCGCCAGCATTCTATATATAGTAAAAAACTATCTACATTATTTTAATTTAACCGATTTATGATAAGATAGTTGATCCATAGGTGAGCACGTTCGGTGCTCAGAGGTCTATACATATCCCACGACTGTAATTTATACCGTTATCGTGAAAACTCTCAAATGAATATAAATTATTACTTATCGGCCTAGGCGTTATCAACGGTTTAAAAAAATTTCGATAGTGGAATGTGTTTTGGCAAAGAACTTAAAGCCAGCGATTCATTTGGTGATCAAGCGACTAACGTAACCTAACCTTCAAAGCCCATGTGAATATGTGCACAACTGAAATACATTTCGTGACCTAATGCATGCATACAGATAGCATCGTTTTCTTAATCATTAAATCTGATAGGGAAGGAATTTATATACACAAGTTTCAGATACACACTGATACGAGCCATGTATGCACGTGAATCTTATAGAATCGATCAAGCGACCTTTGGCATACACATATCTATTCACATGTTCACACAAACCATAAATTCTCCTCGTTAGTAACCTTGGGTGAGTTAAGGATCTTGTCTACAGACAAGGTGGAGGTGGACCTGGGCCTAGCTTCTACAGGAACTACTCGTGTTGTGTGTGCTGTTCTCTCACAAGTGGAGAGTTTAATGCCGACTCCGAACGGCGAGATTGAGAAGCTTTTTCTAGACAGTTATACTCTTTGAGCATTGTCAGTGAATCGAAAAAATTTTTAGGTGTTTTTTCTGCAATCCAACCGACAACATCGAGCGTAGGAGTCGACGCACCTACCCACTACGCCACGGTGCCTATATGTCTATGTACAACCCCCTCCACTCATCGTCAACTCAAACAACTTCCTTTTATATCCAACTGGGGCCTACTTATCAGTTGCGGACAACTTGATTAGGGTCTTAAAGAAAGTCGGGTTGGTCCCGAAACAGAGGGACCAGCTAGTCTGCTTGAACCCAAAGAAACAGCAGTTTACAAGAGTATAGAAGAATTTCATTGATGTCTGTGTTGATGCCGTTTCGCGTCGTTGCTGTTGTGCCGAAGTAGTGGAAGTAAATAACTACCTCAAAATTAAAGTTGCCCAAAGGTGATACTCGAACCAAGTTGTCGATGGCGTGCGTCCTTTTCTGATGACAACACACACTTGACCTTGCCCTCATTTACCGTTAGACCCAGATCTTGTGCGCGATGTTAATTGTCGATGTTAATTGTACAAACGAAGAATCTAACTCGTTCATTTACAAAGATGGTGTTTGCGGATTATATGCAAACCTTTGGACGTGTACATTTGGGTTTGAATAGCTTGAGCAGTTTCGGTCTCAGAGTAAGAGTGGCAGACACAAAATTACACCATTAGGCCAGCTAAATGGATGCGTGTATCAAAAAGAGGTCACTTTTTTGGGAAAAGGATACATAGGGATCGAAGGCGACCGAAAGGCAGACGCAAAGCGGGGATTAAAATCGGCGCTAATTTGTCCGGATCTATTTGCTGCTTAAGGTAGAATGCCTGATCTACAAATGGAATATGTCGAAACATCAAAGAAAGTCCAGCATAAAAGGATGTAGACGTACAGAAATGACAATCAAAATGTCATCAAGCGTCGCTCTTGAAGCTTGAAACGAGGGATATTAAAATGGGTTTCGCTATTCACAATTCATGGGAATTTCAAGTATTATGCGGGGAAGATAGGACTTCTTCAGGATGATGCCTGCAGACTACGCCCGGAGGAACAAGAGGCTATAGCGCACATACTGTGTTAATACCCGGCATTCTGCGGCAAAAGAAAAGAGATTCTGAGCCATTACTTGATGAAAATTCTGTGAATGATATCCCTTTAATAGATGCTGGCGTTAACACGAGGAATCAGAAAAAAATTCTGAAGACACTTACGGTTGCCTTGAGATTGATGAATCGAGAAAACGGGACGAAATTGCCAATATATTGCGAACTGTTGCGACATGTCTAGAAATCTTTTTTTTCTCGTACAATATGGACTTGGGACTTGGGCCCATTGTGATCCTAAGCAGTTCGGGTTATCTCCTACCAACTGAACCAGTCCATACTCGTTATGAAGTGATTGAATTGTCTGATGCTGATGTTGTTCAGTTCGCTTAGGTTGCCGAAGAATTTCTTTTCTTCTTAAGTGAATTTTTCCGTGGCATCACGTGTACAGAGGTGAATAAAAGTCCTCTTCCCTTTCTCATCCCTGCAACTTCTACAGAATTCGAGGTGGTATAGGACATCCATCGTATGCTTACTAATTGCACAGTATTCTGTTATAAATCATTATAGTGCCCTAAATGCTGTCTGATTACACAGGGGAGGACTTAAGCATTGGTGTGGGACAGATTTGATTTGAAATGAGGCAAGTTGTCCTCGGGCCACCTACCATTGGAATAAATTCGTGATACTTTCTTAGATGTCTACTTGTAGCTAAGAGCATCCATCGATAAGATACATATTCCCACCCCATCTTCAGATTTGGGTCCATCTGTGAAGAATCGCAGACAATAATCCACCGCCTGAAGGTGAAATTCCAGTCAGATCTCACCCCTTATGGGCAAGCCTTACAGTATTGAGGTTTGGCACATTCTTATTTGAGTTGGTAGCAGATTTGGGTTGCCAGATGAACGAAAAATCGGTACGGAATCAAAGCTACATTCGTCGTCGTTAACTTAAAGACAAGTTGCAAAATAACTAAGAAACCTTTTAAGGGGAAGTTTGCATCTTGTGATGTTCTGAACTTTTTATAAATCCCTCTTAGTCTTTGGGTATCCAAAAAATTCGATAACGCCATGTTAAGTCATGTGCTTCGTTAAGATGTTATTCTCCGGCTAATTTTTAACACCTATGAGGTGAATAAAAAACTTCGCATTTCTGGAGCTTCATAAAATGTGTCCCCTCGGTTATATTTTGACAGATGTATCTAGCTATGAAGGACTGACAAATATAGCTGTTTAATAATATAATAATAATAATAATAATAATGGCGGCGCTACAGTCCGAGGTTGACCTGGGCCTAGATTCTCAGCAACCACTCGTGTTGTACGTGCTATTGTTCTCTCACGAGCGGAGGGGACCTACAGTTTAATGCCGACTCCGAACGGCGAGATTGAGAAGCTTTTTTTCTAGACAGTTATACGCTTTGAGCATTGTCAGTGACTCGAAAGAGGTGGAGCCGTGAAAAAATGTTTGATGTTTTTTTCGAGATTCGAACTGTCGACCTCGAGCGTAGGTGTCGACGCACCTACCCACTACGCCACGGCGCCGCATATAGCTGTTTACACTTCGATTTTCTATTTCAAATTTGATTTGTTACGATCTACACCTTGTCAGAGGAGACTACTAAAAATGTATTCACCTTTTTGGAAACCTCAAAAAATGCAATTCACGCACGACCTAAACGACGAGAAGGCTTTGTTGCGCTAACATCTGTAAATAACACAGGCATGGTATATTTGCCGGCATTTTCGTAGATGATGTCAGAATTATAATTTTATTAATTTTTTTTAAGACTTTGGCAAACCCAAGTATACCTAATGTCCAAGTATGAATTTGGAAATTGCTGTGAACTCAGTCCTTTACATTCCATCTTCCATCGGTTCAATTTCTTGATTTTTTTACGTATCATTATCCCTGGCTTTGTTCGATGTACACTAGGACGCCTAAATACCCTTCGTATTTTTTAATCCTGTCCATGCAAACATTTTAAAATCAAACCGCAAAAATCAGGTAGAAATCCACAAAAAAAATGTCCTAAGACAACACATATTTTACGAATAAAAACCAACCATTATTTTGACCTGCCCTGTCACAGTTCCATCTTAAATCCTTTTCAAAACCACGAAGAAAAAAGTTTACATCTGCATATTTTCAATTCCTTTCGCCATTTTCTAAACGGCGAAACGTAAACACCACCCCACCTACTACACCATTCCATTCCACAGCACTGAGCTCCTTATTCCAGGAACCAGTATAGTGTCATCTTTGGGCAATTCGTCTAGACAAAATAATAATAAATCCGCTGAGGTTTCGTCTCTTTCGCGCACCCACTTGGCCCGTTTTCGGCCAAAAGAGACAAACACAACAAGCCATCGTATAATTAACGGAAAATCAGAATGAAAAACTCGTTAGACGACAGCACACTAGAGAAAGAGGAATTTCCGAAATTTCATCGAGATTCACAGATGCACAGATGCACAGATGAAAGGCGCTGCAGAAAACCCGTTTTTCCATTTTACTCATTGTTTACTGCGGGGAAATCCAAACTGCAGCCTACACACTCGCACACACACACACACACACATGAGCACAGTTATGGATACAGAAATGTACAAAAAAAAAAAAAATGAAAAAAGAACTGCATATAAGGGGTGGTCGTCGGGTGGCGAGAAAACACGCCAAATCAGCGAGAAAAACAGTAGTAGCTAGTAGAGTAGTACTTACATCATCAAGTTCGATAATATCGTCGTCCGAGTCTCGATGGTTTTCCTCCTCGTGCAATTCCAAATCGAAAACGTCACTCACATCACTAACGTCAGCCATCATGAATGAACTAGGTGTAATAGACGTAACCAATAAACCAGGCAAAAATAAAATATCAAAAATGTTCTTCTGATGCCTTTATTTCTTCTGTTCCTTGCCTCTGTCGTTCTTTTTCACTTTTCGTGTATATATCTATGCGTATGTACTCCTTTTTTTTGGTTCGATTAGAGAAGTGTAAATTGTAGTAGTTACGTTTTCGGCGCGCGCGACGACACAACTACAAAATACGACCGACTGCGAGCGTACGGTGAAACAGAAATCACCCCAAAAAACCACCGTTCCACAAGCGCTGGACAAGGACAAACGGCGCGCACTCGCGACAATCACACACAACAGTGAAGGAGCGAAAGGGAGCGAGCAACCAAGCAAAGCAAAACAGAGATGACAGACAACTTGTTATCGGTTCTCAGTCTCGGTGTGCAGATTGCGATGCGATTTGTTGTTCTTGGGTTGCGCTCTGTTCACTCTATGTTTACACACATGAAATTCAAAACTCACTTGCTGCCACGCACACTGTCACTGCGACGCACACGTACACAATTCCCATTCAAATACTATTTCTATTACTCTACTTAACTTTTCTTTTCTTATTTTTCTGTCGACTATTTCTGTTCAAGATCTCACTCGATTCACTTTTCAACTTTAGGTCTTTTGTTTGGTCGTTCTTCCCTTCGAGCGGAAGTTGATTTCAATTAAAAATCCATATATCATCGACGATAGGCGACGACGATTTCCACGAATCGGCCGAGACACAAGATTTTGCGAGAAAATCAATTGTAAATACGACAAGTATGTGTCACGCAATTGATCAGCTCACCACACACCACACACGGGCTGCTCTTGATGTGCTCTCGCGACGACGTTAACGAGGTGAAATACTCGAAATTCACGGAATTGATGGGGAGTAGAAAAGGAAAAACTTTTACGCACTTTTCAACGGAATATCCTTGGAAGGGAATTGCACGCACTTTGATAGAAATTTATGCAACAAAATGGCCCGCACCTGTTTTTTTTTTTTTGCTTCTTCCTCGTTGCTTCTCGGAATTGGTTTTTACGGAATTTCTTCTCTACACAAATGGGAACCTCTTCTTGGTGGAGGAAGCACAAAATTCATTTTCACAAGCTAGACACGGTCTGTTTTACACTCCGCCTCGACCCATACCGCTGCTACACGCACGATTTGAGTACAATCCACTGTTTGGTAGGCAAACTTATAAATTAACTGAATTTCTGAGGTCTTTTCGTTTGTTTTTCTGATTTTTTATGTTTTTTTTTTTGGTAAGAAAAATATGCGCGTGTTCCGAACACGAATTCTACTTGCCACAGATTTGTTTTCACACGGAGAATGCTCAATTTCAACTGATCAGGATGAATGAAATGAAAATGGTCGATAGAATATTGCTGCTTGTGTTTGGCCAAGGACAAGTGGTATTTTGTGTAATCGCTCTGTCTCTGTCGAATGTCGTAATTACTTTGGGGGCTGTTCATTGTGGTGAATATAGAAAGTTGTAGTAATATTCTCTGACTATTGTGTATGACAGGGTGATACTGAACACAAGTAAGTTGGGAACGAGGAATGTTAGGAGAAGCAGATTTTATTTTATGAGTGCGTCTTTTTTGAATGATTACTTGGAAGATACATGAAATATTTCACTGCGGTTGGTCGTAATATTTTTGACATTGCGACCTTATTCAACAGACATGCAGCTACACAACATACAATGGCAAATAGACAGATGTGCGAAAATGTGTTTGCAATTTGTGTTTTAAATCATTTTCCCTTATTCCGTCGTTATAAGCGACGGCAATGATAATTTTTTTGAAAATTGGTCATTATATCCTTCACGTCCCTGTAAAAGACGAACAAGAACAGTATAAAATATAAATAAACCAACCAGGAAGCTGTCGTTATAAACGACTTCACTGTATAGGATATACTGTCATTAAAGTGGTGAGAGATAGCTTCAAATAAGCATATATTATATATTGTGAACTTCACAACGATAGTGAATACTGCACTTAGACCAGAATAGGTTCATTGTGTTACTACGCGGGTTACTCACGGGTTAATACGCTTGTTCACTTGTTGCAATCCAATTAGAGCTTTTAATGAAGCGCAGACCTCACTGAGGTCACAGATGCTGTCAAAGAAGTAGGCTCCCGAGTGTAAGCTTCTGAGGGACGCTAGAGCCGGCCATTTAGAGAAGAGGCATAGAACATTCTCTACTTCCTTCTCGCCTAGACCCCTCCAGCAGAAGTGATTGGGATAACAGAAATAAGGCAGTATCATGTGATGACACCTACCATAGTACCGATTTTTGATCTATCACCATAGATCAAGTTTTTAGATCGTTTAGAATCTAGCGACATGAGTCTAGCCAGGCGTCTACGGATCCAACGCCTAAGATGGCTAGGCCATGTAGAGCGTATGGACAACTTAGCTCCAGCGCGAAGAGTCTCCGACTCTGAGCCTGTGGGACAACGCAACAGAGGACGTCCACGTACAAGGTGGCGCACACGAGGGGGACCTCGACCGGCTTGGTGTGCGAAACTGGAGACAGCTGGCGAAAGATCGTGCTTGCTGGAGAGGCATGTTAAGTTAGGCCCAGGTCCACCTCGGACTGTAGCGCCCTAAGAAGAAGAAGAAGAATCTAGCTTAAGTTTAGGTGTGACGCGCTGTGACTTTCACCCATCTATTTTGTTTGTCAATTGTGACTTCTCTTGCTTTGAATAAGACTCTTATCATAGAGCATAGCATCATATAGAGCAGAAGAATGGCCCTTAATAATTACGAATGAAGAAGTCCTTAGTTGGTTGCATTTTGGACCTTTGATCGTTTTTGCGTTAAAGGTGAATCAAGACGAAGATTCTGCCACGAACTATATGAGATTTACAGTGATATGTGCATGCCAAGAGTCTATAGACTCAACAGCAAAATTGGCTAGCCCATGTAGAGCGAATGGACAGCACAACTTTGACCTGGATAGTTTTCAAATGTAACACTCTGGAAGAACAAATCAGACGACGCACACAGATACTGCGCCACGTACATTAAAGGGAACTTAACCAATCTCACATGGCGTCCTTGACACACTTGGATTCGAAGACGCTCTTAACTGGAGTATTGATCTTCGTTTGCCTGATGCGAGTTTAGTTTAATTTTTTTTTTGCTTTCCAGACTCTGCCCACAACCTTATACAGCTTTTCTCCCAATATCCAGCGTAGAATTTTCTCTTTCGAAAGCACTAAGAATCAAATCTGCAATCCTGCTTTTCGGCCAGCTATCGGCTGCATATAGCAAGACTGGCAGGATTAGGTTTTTTTTTAGAGCAGATTTCTTTAAGTCAAACCGAAGCAGCAGCGATTCGATGGGGGATCTTCACCAAGATGTCGTTTTGTTGAGAAATATAGCTTTATAATACCAAAATTGTGTAACAATGTTTTCGGCATGAATTGTTGATCTAAGCCCACGTCCATTTATTTTGTTTTATTTAGCTTATAATTAAAATTAACATAGTTAACTAAAAGAATTTCAAAGGCCCAAGGCTATGGAGCTATCAACATGCAAATTAGATTAGGCTGTGTAGTTTGGTGGTTTTAAGAAGAACGGTTATAATTTATACATACATACGAGTATGTCTTTGGGTTTGGCGGTTTGAGGGAAGTCATTGAAGTTGATTTGAAAAGATAGTGGTTGTGGAAAGTCGAACATTTGAAAAGGATATGGTGGATACTAATATGATCGTCCATTATCCGAATCTAATATAATCTAGTATTTTTTGTCATTTCAGAACGGGATATTCTATTGTAGATGGTTCTATATTTTTGTCGCAGTTTTTGGTGCATAATTTGTTCTTGTTGACATACACCAATCGGATGTTTTCTCGCAGAGACGTTGAGTAGTTGCAGCTGGTATTTTAATGAAGTTCTTAAGGTCTGGAGGGTTAAAGTTGAGGGAATGAGGTTCTGGTCACTTGTTCGGCGATTTTGTTCGCAAATTCGTTATCCCTGATTTGGACATGTTCTGGAATTTGATGTTCGGGGATTAATGTAGACTAGGTCGCGGATTAATGAATAATACTTAGGTTTGGGTTAAGGAATGCAGCGACAAATGACAGAGAGTCAGTGCAGGATATTGGAGTTTTTTCGTAAATTATAAGGCTTTTAATATTGAGGAGTAGGAGGGTAGTAGAAAGGACTAAGAATATCCTTAAGTTTTCAGTCAATCAAGAGACAACACGGGACAAAGGTATGGAGAAAAAAGGGAGAGAGTATTCCATATTCGTGTGGTACGGCTAAAAAAATAGTCCCCGAATTTAACGTCTCCGAATTTTGGACGTACACAAAAGCAGGTTTAAGAGTGAACTAATGACCATTTCTTGCGATATTAGTATTGCAAGTGAATTAATGGAGGGGAGGAATGCTATAGACTATTGACTAATAGCAACAAAACAGTGACAAGGCAGAGACTTACAGCTGTGTTGGAGTGAGACTATTGACTTCGCGAAATGATTGGCTCCTATGATTTTTATCGCTCGTTAATGAATTCCATCTAGTAGGTGCAGGGAGGTCTTGGGAGCTTACATCTAGACCAGATGTAAGCGTTATATTCAAGCTTGAGGCCTTATAAATTGAAGGCAAATCAGAGGAGGTAAAATATTTTTTGCATCTCTTAAGCAAACCTAAACATTTTGCTGAGTTTATGGCCACCTCACGTATGTGATCATTCCAAATAAGTCTAGTATTGATACACATTCTAAGGATGGAAGGTTTTTCGGTTTCATCGACGCAAGCGTCATTCATGGATAATGGCTGATTATTAAAGGTTCGCTTAAGTGACAGTAGACAGCATTGCGTTATAGAAGCAATAAATTGCACTGCATTATTTTTACCCCGATTAATTATGATGCCAAGGTCGGTCAATTTTAAGGTAGGAATTCAATGTATTTAACATACGTCGCCGTTCCATTTTTACAGCCGAAGTACAGAGTTTCCTTATGTTTATGGTTCTCTTTATGAATTTTATCAAGATATTAATATCTGATATCCCTTCTAGGATGCTAAACGAGTGTTTGCATAGCTTGCTCTTGCAAGAGCTGGACAGGTGCCGAGGTAGTGTAGTGTTGTTTCTAGTTCTTCCTCATCTCTACAGCTTCTAAAGAGGGTTCCCATCCTTCTTGCGTGTACGCCCAACAAGCAGTGGCCGGCAATAACGCCGACTACGCTATTTATTTCCTTATTTATTTTTAAGAGTTGAATATCTGACTTGAACCCATACAAAAGAACTTGAATTGAAGGGATCTTATCGCGGTCGTTGTCTGTTGGATTTGTATTTCTTCTTGTTTACAAAGTAAGTAATTGCCACGGTCGCAGCACAGTTGCTTAGTAGGTATGTTCGTGAACTCCTACGCTACGTCTAAGTTCGAGTCTCGAAAAAATGCCTTTCATATTTTTACGGCTCCACTTCTTTCGAGTCACTGACAATGTTCAAAGAGGATAGCTGTCTAGAAAAAAAATAATCAAGCTTCGCCGTTCGCAGTCGGCATTAAACTCTAGGTCCTCCTGCTAGAACGACACGTGCGGTTGCTGTAGAAGTTAGGTCCAAATCTATTCCGGACTATAGCGCCAATTTACATTACCACGAGATAAACTTTGCTCGACAGGCGATAAAAATTAAGTCTGTGCAACTTATCATGATCAAGAGGGTCATCTTAAAGAATGAAACAACTCATTTAAGCATGGAAAATGAAACAATTTATTTCTGCAAGTTTTAATTACACAACATTCGTAACTAGACGTACATGTATTCTTTGTTAGATCTTTTGATATATATGTATACTTATATATTTCTCTGCATGCATACACAAGTAGAATTATGCAACTAAAGAGTTTCAAATACAGTTTTTGAAGTGCAAAAATATATATGAGTTGTTTATACTATCAACGTATGAAATTAAAATATAGATCTTGTATAGTTGTTGCCCTCCTATTCCGCTATTCGTGTTAATCATTTATTTAAACAAGTGCACTGTAGTTAATCCATCGGCTGACCACTTTGAACTTAAAACGTAATCGAGTGAGTTTAAATCTAGGAAATCTTAGAACTGTTACACAATCTCAAATGCAATGGTTACAAAAATTAAAAAATAACAACTAAAGTCTACTATTCGAGCACCAATGAAACTAAAAATGAAGAATAAATTACACGCGGGTGTGTTGGTTGAGAAGCAAAACGGCCACCACAGTAATGTCTCGTCCATTGAATCTGATATCGGATTTTGGATTTCGAATTTCTGATCTGAGTTGAGTTGTAAGTGAGTTTACTGCTAGAGGAGTTCTTGTTTGATTTTCTTTGTTTCTTTAACATCCGGCCGCCGATGTGTGTTATTTTAAATTGTTAAAACTCAGAGTGTCCCTTAGGATTGGTCGGTCCCTCGGTAGAATATCAATACTGTTGCGACTGAGTACGTGAAACTTAGCGGGCATCTTTGGAGAATGCTCCACCATTGATGCCTTGTCCTAGAAGAAAGTGATTATCTACAAACGGGCTGACAGATTCTTTCACAAAAAACAACTTAATGCACTTTTTATTTTCTCTTCATTCATAAACAAAAAAAAGGTAAACACAAGTTCAAAATTAAGGTATGTGATGCAGTGAACGCGAAGTATGAGGGTGGCTGGTTACATGTATCGAACTCAAAAAAAATGATACAATCTACGCACTCGTACATTTAAAATAAGGTACACAAATATTACACGATGTGGTCAGATGAAGAAACGAACTAAAAATAAAAAATAAACGGTAATGATAAATTCAAGTGAAATGGTGGTCTCTCTCTCTCTCTCTCGCTCTTGTGATCTCAACAATTGTCGCATAGTGGGTCGGCCTAAACTACCTGATTGCTGCTTGCGTCCGGGCCGGGATTTGTGTACGACTGGAATGTAGGGGCATCACGCCGCGTCGTAACCTTCTCTTGGATCGAATTGAATGTCTTTGAGAGCCACGGTTGCCAGCTGTTGCGATTTGTTTGTATCTCTGACAAGGTGGCATTCAGCTGATGATTCAAATCTTGATTTTTGCATTCAGCCTCAACCTGAGCCAGTTTAGCTTGAGCTAGTTCCAGCTCCAGCTCACGTATCCGCTGCAATGCAAGCGTGAATGGATCCAATGGACCCAGCAAGGGCTCATCTGGTTGCTTCTTTAGCGGCTTAAGACCCTTTTTGAGCGACGAATCATCTTGAATGTTCTCTGAGCACACTCCACATTTAGTCATCATTTTCTAAAAAAAGAAACAAAAAAAAGACAGTTATTCAGGAAGTCGTTAAATGTCAATCTCCATTCCACTCACATTCATCTCCTCAACCATTTCATTCAACTTCGTGATCTCCTGCTCCTGTCGCTGAATGATCTGCTTGTAGTCATTCGTTATTCCCGTGTGTGTCTTTTCCATCTGCAACGCCTTCTCATTGACGTCATCCAGTTTCTGCTGCATTTGAGAGATTTCGGCTTGCAACTTCTTGCGTTCCTCGCCGAACTTCGCCTCATAGATTTGTGCCTCCTTCTCGATGCGTTCTTCGTTCTTCTTCTGAATGAAGAACTCCTCTTCGTACTGCTTTAGCTTTTTCACTTTTCGTTCGCAGGCCATTTTCATGATCTTCCTTGCTTGACTAGAGCTTCGGCATTTCTTGGGCAAGGTCACTCGGAAATACTTCAGAATTCCTTCAAAATCAAGCTGCCTCAGTTCATTTTCACAAATGGACAACAAAGTTATCGCCACTTGAAAGAGGAGGGGTATTCCATCGAGAAGGAACACGTCCAACACATGGAATACAAAGCATAGTGGGAATCTGGCGGTGAAGAGTGTCAGGAACCACTGTGAAGCGTACATGTGTGTCTCTACGCCACAGCGTTCGAAATGCTCGTAAAGTTTCGGCAAATGTTCGCGGATCAGACGATTCAGTTGGAATAATCGAAGATAGAGTGACTCGAATCCTTGCTTGTAGAGGTCACGCAAACCGTATTCGTACATCAGGGAGACCAGCACACAGAATGCGTCTTCCTCTGGCATCTGTTTCGGCATAAAAAGGGGAATCACATGTCTGTTTATGGTTGGGAACAAGAACTTACGTGTAGCAACAAGCTGGCAGCAATGAAACTTAGACCTTGACAATAACCAACCTCACTGTCGTAGACCGCATACGCTTTTGACACCTTGAACAGTGCATCCTGACCTGATCCTCCAGTTTCTCTAAAGCATTTGTGTGCGGGAAATGTTCTGTGAATGTCTCGCTGAATGACTGTTTCACATTTTGTCTCCTGAAAAGATTTTTAGAACCAAACAGTTATGAAGGAAATCCCAGAAATTTGAACAACAGCTGCATACGTGCAAACAAGGCTATCAAATGCTACTCTAGCATGAGCAATGGGTGCTTAGTCATTGCATTCGAGAGCTTTGCTTACGTCTTTGCAGCTGAGACCACCCATGCAATGAGATCAACAGACTGACAGACTAAGACGACGTTTACATGCAACGTTATATAAAAACTCAAAATTTCCATATATACTCACTTTGGTTATCAATGTCCTGTACATGTCCGTCATATCCAACTTGCTCTCAACATTCGCCAACTTCTGCCATATTTTCCCTCTCAACGCCTCTGGAACTCCCAATCTCACAAGTGAAGCCAAATTCTTAGGCCTCTTCTCCGTATCCCACTCTTTCAAAATTGGATCCCATTCATCTAAGGTATCCTGTGAGCAATCCTTTGACACTTCTCCTGTGCCACTGAGCAGTGGTTCATCTCCATCGGAACTGTAATCTGTTGGGCAATCATCTTCAATTGAAATCACACTCGACGATCGAACCATTTTTGATAAATTATTGATGCCAAATTTAAGGAGTGACGAAGATTGTGGTGTCATTTCGAGGATCTCTTCTGAGGGATCAATAGATGCCACCTCCCAGGAGGCCTCGTCCACTTTCTTCAGCTGCAAGTAGAAACGAAGTGACATCGGTCGCTTCGGTGTGAAGTGATCCATTATTCGAATCTCTGTCTGCGATTGAATTGTGACTGGAGTTTCGATAACAAATCTAACTGGCTCTTGTATACCCCGAATAACAAGATCCACGGCCAGGGTGAGGAACATTTTTTGAGATTCATAGTTGAGCTGTTCAAAGGCTTTGTCATTGGCCTTCCATTCGGCACGGATTTGATACGGATTGAGACACAATGCGATTTGGTTGTCTGTAGTTGGTGCTATTTGATATCCCATTGAGACCATGTCTAGGAGCTGCATGTCTGCCTGTCGCACTAGCTTTCCCGGACTCAGAAGGACTCCAAAGCATCGTTCAATGTATAGTGGCTTGAGGGTGTTTGATCCGGTCTGTTTGACAGTTATGCAGACCTCTTTGTCTGTGTTGCAGCGGAGTTTGAAGCACGATTTGTCACCTCGTGGTACGGCCGAGTAAGTTTTGGCGACTTTCTCACGGATCTCGAGCGAGACTATGAATTCGTAGCCGGCTGAATTTAGTGGCTTGCCACATATGTCTGATGTTATGGAGTTAATCATGTTGTCTGGTGCAGATGTGACACTGCATGTCAGACTGGCTGGATAACGGCGGAAAGCTTTATGGAAACACGCTAAAAGACAAAACGCTTGAGTGTGGGATTGAATGGAGGGAAGGAGGAAACTATTCTTACCGCTGACTAGATCTACAGCTTCAGGTATCTGGCATCGGAACACATGGCACTGAAACAAATTCTCACCGTGCAACCACGTGAATGCAAAGCACCCGTGCTCCGCACTCTCCAATGGCCCACGGAAGTACAGAATAATGCTTTGCACTTCAAACGTCGATATCAGTGAGATATTATCAGCATCGTACAGCCTGCGAGGAGAAACAATGTTTACATGCAATAAAATATGTCATCGCTAGACACAACAGAACTCACATTACAAGTCCATTGGAACAGTTTGGAATACTGACGGACACTTTGAGACCAACCGAATTCGATCCACTGTTCAAGTCGCGCATTATACTGTGAATGTCCAGCTCGGATTTGGGTGCGTTTATGTTGGCCGCACCCAAGTATGTGACCCCGGAGAAGATGGTGCAGCCGTGTTGGTCGATATCTGAAACTGATCGAAATGAAAAACTTTCAGCAATATTTGCCGCGCAGTGCAGCATTGATGGGATACAATCAAAGTCAATTAAGAATTCATCACTGTCGCGCCTCGATTGATTCAGCATTTAAATGTCAAATGCTGTACAGTTTGATTTAGTTGGCGTCTCAATAATCACGCCCAGTTACTTACTGCAGCGGCTCTTTGTTGGAACTTCCATTCTTTTTCCGCCTCAAGTAAGTCGTGGGAAAGGTTTACATTTCTCCTTGAGGATGATCACTTAGAAAGAATCAGAAGGACTCGTGTGAATGTGTGATCGGTGAGTGTGATCTAACTGAAACTAGTTCTTGGCTGACAAATTCTCATCAGCTGAGCTGTTTACGTTCTTATCAATCGCGTTTAAAAGTGCCATGCCTCTCATCATATCTTTATAGACGCCGGTATGTACATATAACCCACTTACTGAACCTAAAAAAAGCTTAAGTTCGCCGACTAATGCTTCTTTATCCGTTTGTATACACTTATTTCGGGTGTTGTTTGTTCAAGGCTGACAAAGAGTAATACGCCGAAGTGAATAAGTAGCAATGCTCGGTAGCAATCGCGGATGTAAGACAACTTGGTCTTGATGACTTAAAGCAGCGTGCCCGAGACCGTCAGCGATAGAAGGTGGCAATTGTTCAGGCACAGACCCTTCAAGAGTCGCAGGCCTGATAATTAATTCTCGGGATTTCATTGCATTTCATATCCAACGCACTTGTGGTGTCTTATTCTTCAATTCTTCGAAATTGATTTAAGTAGATATGGAATGAAAATCGAATGTTTGACAAGCAAAGAGGAGTGATACATTTTTGTACATCAAATACTTTAGTGTGCTACAGAATTATGTGACTGCAAGCCAGTGGCCATGTTCTTTGATAAGTGTCACTATCTGTTCCTAAGATAAGATTGAGTTTTAGTGAATGTACTCGTACGTGTAGAGAATAATTTTAGTTCTTCTTCTTCGTACGGCGCTACAGTCCGGAGTGGACTTGGACCTCAACCAGCAACTCTCTTCAGATAGCACGTCAAGTTGGTTTAAGTTCTATCACTTGTGTGTGGCACCATAGTTTTTGTCGAAGGTTTTTGAAACCCTACACTGGAGCACTCACGCTCAAAAACTGGTCCATTGTACTGCCAGATAGCAACCTACTTTTGGTGGAATTTCATGGTCTTCCGAAGGACGTCCCTAGGGGTCCATAGGCGTCGCAGAGGGTTTTATCGTTTAGGCCAAGCACATTTAGGTATTTGGCGAAGGTGTGGTGCCCCGTTAGTACGCCGGTAAATTATCTGCAGTCTTTTCTGTCAACAGATAACAAGACAGGCGCGGATTTCTTACAGACGTTGGGGAGCATGCGCTTGGTCTGTCTACATCCTTGAGAGTCATGCCACCTGCGGTTGTGCTCTCCAGAAGTCCAACCATTCATGGAAGCCCTAACAAAGGACGCAGGCAGTCCCAGCGTAGGTTCAGGTCCTCAGAATGCCTCATCTGATCTTTTCCTAGCAAGTTCATCGGCGATCTCATTTCCTCTGATCCCGTGGTGTTCCGGGACCCAGACAAGTCTTAGCGAATTTAAGCTACCGATCAAATTCAGAGAAGACTTGGTCTTGGGCGTTGATAACCGACATGTCTACGGTCCCTCTTACCGCAAATTCACTGGAACATCTTGAGCGTTGATGAACGGCATGTCGAGGATCTCCCGCTTTCAGTCAAGAAAATTCGACACCAACCGACGAATAGTGTTGTCAGAAGATCATTGTTGGGCAAGTGAAGGGCAAGGCAACTGAACGATTATTTTCCTAATCATTGAACGAACGACCTAATCGTCCTAATCGTTGAAAATATTCATTCAGTTGTCGTTGTCGTTCAAATTATCGAAAATATCGTGGCCAACAAGCAATATTTCGTCATTATTTCGGAGCGTTGTTTCAGTAGTTAATGTACTGAATTGATGGTTCAAAAAACATGTCTACTCAAGTCAATCGGTTGATAAATGTCGAAGTTGTTGAATGTTTACATACCGACATCAATTTTGGCGCACCCTGTACAAATTCAGTCTTCCAAGAGAGGGCTCTGTTACTCAGTTGTCCACAAAAACAGCGAATTTCACTTTTGACGTGATACAAAAACGGACAGACATGATTGATCCTCTTCCATCTTCCAAAATTAATGAAGAATTCTTTACCAATTACCACAGACGCCAAATTATTACAACACAACAACAAACAATCTTACACAAACATCCACACAAATATATACGCACCTTCTTCATCGGTGTCACTCTTTTCTGGTTTCATGTCATCTTGTTTTTCAGCACTTGCCGGGCTGGCGTCAATACAATCATAGAACACTGAATGGCCAACCTTGTTGACGTCGGGAGTCGAAAGATCGGATTTAGGTGAGAGCAGATCGCTTGGTCGTCCTAGAGTTTGTGTACCCAAATGTGGGAATCTACCAGTTGCTTTTGAAGTCCCAGCCAGAGGGAGTGTCAATGACTTTTGTGCCAATTTCGCAGCATTGGCCGAAGCTGACAATCGAAAATAATAAAAAAAAAAAAAACAAAAACAAACATAAGACTTCTTCTCTTAAGCAGAACGAACACAATTTGACAAGCGATAAGGAATAAATTACACAATAGACCATGCACAACAACAGTGTTACACTGAAGAGGGTTGGGAAGGGTTGGGAGGGAGGCACAATTAACACAATTAAAGAAAAAACGCAACTAACTATAGAACACCGACGACATCGCCGAATTATTTCTCCTTTCCAGTAACGCAATTTGTTTTAAATACGCGCTAAGAGCAGCTGATTCGGCTTAAGTTCTACGTCTTGTCGTATTTCTTTCCCCCTTCACAGTCACAATCACGATTTATTCGTTGTCCGTCCGAGAGTTTATTGCACACGTCTGACAGATCGCTTGTCTCGAGAGATCAACAGCAAAAAGGGAAAAGCTCTCACTCTAATAATAAACCGACATTAGATCAATTATCGACCATTTGTGCTCTTTTCGTTGGAAGCGCCCAAAATCAACTCACGCGACAAAAATAAATAAAAAAAGCAACACAACCGCGATAAAGCCCAATTGAGCAAAACACGACAAAAAAAAGAGTTCACCAAAGAAAGGAATATGAGAAAAAAATAAAGCATTCCCAACCACTGCGAGTGAGTAAGCACCGAGAATTGCGTGAGTCGGAAATTGGCTGCTACTTTGTGTGCCCGAACCAGAAATCTCAACCGAAAAGAGTATAAATCAATTTGAATTGTAAAACTTAATTGTTCCTCTTTTTTGTTTCGTTTTATTTTTCGATTTGAAGTCTCATGCACCGTAAGGAAGCGATTGGGTTATGAAAAGGGAGTGCGAGTGGCTTTGGGCGGACTTCGATTGGACGGGGCTTTTCGATCGTAAAACAACAAACAAATGAGTGAGTATTCGACAGACAACGCCTACGATTAAAAGCACCTTATCAAGTGTTTCAAACAAAACATACGCATGCATGCATGTTTGTATGGACAATTTTACACATGATTACACGCGGAAAAATGGGTCTCATGCAGCTGGGAATTAGAATTTTGTTTTATTCGTTACCAGGAGCTGCGGAAAAGCTGTTCAAACTCAAGAGTAAGGGGGAGTGTTTGTTTTTACAGTAGAGCTAGGGTAAGGCTAATTATTTGTTAATCGTTTTAAGAAAAAAGAAATACTAGAAGCCAGGTGAAGTAGATGACTTAAATCTTTAAAAAGCCTTTCTAAACGCAAAGTCGAAGTAAGCTGACAGTATTGCCAATTGACTACTTGGATACTTGTGCAAATGTGAAAAAAATTCAGTTCAGAAATCCGTCTAGGAGTTAAGTAATAAACGCCAACAAACGATGGAGGCAAAGTTCTTGCAAAAAAATATTGAATCGAAGATATCTTTTTCATTGCCTACGCGCGTTTGAGCAAAATGAATACATACTCCTAACGGTATCTTAATCGTGTCACCATTATTCACTGTTATCGAAAGTGTCAAAACATACATATTTTCTATGGAAAGACACCACAAGAAGGCCAAGTGGATTAAAAGTGAGGTTAGTTTGAAACTGATACGAAGGCTGTTTGACAAGTCAGTGACTTTCTGAATTCTCCGCGCAGTAACTTTAAAATTAGCACTGCTCCCGTCAACTACCGTTAATTAATTAATAGCCCATTGTCAAGTTGTGAGCAAGCTGCGTCATTTGGTTTGTGTTTGACAGCCACTGAAAGCAGACAACCTCGTAAATTTCAATGAAAATGGAAAACAAGTGAATTTCGTGTGACTAAGCATTATTTTTGTTTAGGGAAAAGGATTCAACCACGAACTATGGCAACGCCTAAGGCGGCTAAGCCATGTAAACGCATGGATAAAATTGCTCCAGCACAAAGTTCGACTCCGCGCCCGTGGGACAACGCAATAGAGGACGCCCACGACTCTGCACCTTCAATTTCAATGGTTAAGAAGTGGTTTACTGAGTTCCGTTGTGGTCATACCAGCACAAGTGACATTGAACCTCCAGGTCGCCCAAAAGAGGTCGTCACGACTAGAATCATTTCTTTATTGTAGCCAAGGTAAGAACAGGCATTTCGAGAGATCATCAATGTGAGAGACGGGCTGGACGTGGGCAGGACAGGACACAAATGAGGGCACGCAACAAGCCGACGGAACTGGGTCAGGCCCTAATCAAAAAGGATTCCACGGGAATCGAGTGGAATTTCGAAGTTGACGAGGGAGCTTATCAAAATGCGCTGAAGGCGCCGAAATGGGTTGTCAGTGAGATGAGGTGTGAGGCATTTCCTTGAAAGTAATTGAAACTTCTCCTCCCACAAAAAGGATCTGCGTTAAAAATAAAAAGCGAAATCGCTGAGGGAAGGGATTTGCTGAGAACGGAGTCGAGAAAGAACACCACCGTTTGCCTTCGGAAGGGTACAATCGCAAGTCTGCTAGGAACTGCGGCGACTTACCTTCGAAGGAACGACTCCGCTTGCACAAACAATAGAAGAAGAATGGAAACGTTGTCAAAAAGCTGTCAGAGAAGGCGCTACTGATGTGCTGGCTTTTTTGAAAGCCTTTTTGAAACCTTCTAGAATGCAGGCAGGCATATGGAGCAAAGCAAGAAGCCTACAAGGGAACGCTGCATCGAACTACGAGAGCTGTTCGTGAGCTCTGCAAACAGAAAAGATGGGAGGATACTCGGCTTCGCAGGGAGAAAAAGAAAGTGCACGAGAAGCGCACGATTGAGGAGATAAAAACGTGGTATAGCAGGAATGATGTTCGAAAGACTTACCAGACATTGAAACTGCTATTGAATGGATATAAAGTTCGGATATAAAGCCTGCCGGGACGAAAGTACAGCTTTTAGCAGAGTCACAGTCGATACTGAGACTTTGGAAGAATCATTTCTTCAGACTGTTAAACGGCGATGAGGACACAAATGCTGCAGAAAGTTTTCGTCAACTTGGTCGGGAATTGCGTCATCCCACCTAGACGAAGTCTGAAATGCCCAAGAAACCAATGGCGCACACAGCCGACATGGCATACGTAGTTGGAGGCAGCTGGCGAAATGTTATGCCAGTTGAAGAGACTTGTCGGTTGAAGTCCAGGTTAAACGATCACCGAAACCCTCCTACCCTGTACCTTCAATTTCAGTAGTTAAGAAGTGGTTTACTGAGTTCTTTTATGGTCTTACCAGCATAAGCTACATCGGACGTCGCTACAATAGGTCATCGCGCCAGAAGTCGTCGTTAAAACCTATGGAATCATATTGGACTGTCGGAGAATAAAAGTGCTTTAGGTGGCTGAGGATTTAGGCATCTTAACTAAGCGGGTAAATCACATTTTACATGGATATATGGATATGAACAAGCTATACGCGTTACGGACGCTCACCCACGACCATATGACGGTGTTTACATGAGTGAATGAAAGAAAGCGTATTTAAAGGAGTGCTTGGCGATTTTCAACCTTTTCAAGACTATCAAGACAGGGGGTTTCTCCAGGAGAACCTGCACCAAAGAAACCCAAAGTACATCTGTTTCATGGTCGTTTTTTTTCGGAATGCACGCAGTGTCATTTACATCGATTGCCTTAAAATGATTAAAGCAATGATCGGCGAATATTATTCAGAGCTTTTTTGCCGAACAAAATATTTGGTTTTTAATTCAAAAAGTCAGTGACTGTTCAAACATTCCTCGTATTTCCTTACCAAAAATAGTGACGCCTCACTTTTGTTAGTGTTATGGCAGCAATTAATGAGTCTCAAGTGCAATAATTTTGCAACATTTTACACAACTAGTCACTTCCTTATAAGTCACATTCACAGAAGAGTATAATTAGAACTAAAAACAAGCAGTTCACTGGAACTGGTCGCCAAGTTGTTAATGGCCTTTTAAACTTCCACACTGTAGGTAATAAAAAAAACCTTAACAATGCATATTCAAATCAATTCATTCCGACGTGTGTACATACAAGTGTGTAATCCGTCCGTGTGTCTCCGACAAGCATCAACATGCAGTTCAAAAAAACCTGCTGTTTGTTTTTTTAATTTGAGGAAACTCGTAAATCTTTTATCAACCGCAGTGCACACTTTGCATGTACAAATGTGAATAAAAAGAATTTCGTTTTATCTTTAGCGTATCAAAGCTCTGGATTCATTTTATTGTTTCTCTCTTTTCGAATGTACTTAGATAAATTTAACGTAATCATGTTTGTTACTTCATCTTCCACTTGGCCTTGACTTGTTGACATCTGGATGAACTGGTGATTCAATTTCAGACAAAAGGAATGATTGTTTTCCAGCACATAACATAGTTCGTCTTATAAACTGAGAGAATATTCACTTCATTCTATAATTTTCTTTTCAGATTTCATTTTGTTGGGAAGAAACTTTTGCACGGGAGGCTATGAATGTATGACAATCTTTTTAGTAAGTAGACTATTCGTTCGTTTATAACGTAACACATTTCTTACATTTTAAGTTGAATTGCATCTTGCGAAGTCCAGCTTGATTGCTTCAAGTTTGTGACTTAACCTACAAATTTTTAAATCCGAGATTAGGCTAAGTTTTCGAGCATGTTAGCTCACGACGGAGTTGCCCATGACGAGACTAGCCAGAGTGATGCAGTGCACTCTGCACTAACGAGATTAAATGTTTCGGTTTTGTGTATGTCAGGCCAGAAGATTTTTGTTATGCGGTAGGAATTGTTCCTATTTTATGCGTTACTAACCATGGCCTTAAAAGGAATGTAATATCCGCGAGTGATATTTGCATTTTGCAGATCGACACACACCATCTATTTGTCGATTTCAAGGCCGCATATGACAGCGTGTATAGAGACGAGCTATACAGCGTCATGTCTAGTTTTGACATTCCTGCCAAACTCGTCAAACTGAGCAGGATGACGATGGAGAACTCTCGCTGCTCCATCAAGGTCGGTAACGAACTCACCGAGACCTTCAATGTCAAAAAAGGTTTAAGACAAGGCGACGCGCTGTCATGTGATTTCTTTAACATCGTTCTTGAGAAGATCGTGCAAAACTCACTGGCCAACACAAGAGGCACGATCTTCCAAAAGTCCGTTCAACTGCTAGCCTACGCGGATGACATTGACGTGATTGGGCGAACACAGCGAGCCGTCAATGATGAGTTTGCTGGCATTGAAACGGAAGCGGCTAAAATGGGTCTGGCGGTAAACGAAGGCAAAACCAAGTAGTAGTTAAGGACTTCGTCTACCTTGGCTCCGCGGTAAACAGTACAAACAACATCAGTACCGAGATCAGACGCAGAATAACTCTTGCCAACCGCTGTTTTTATGGGCTCAAAAGGCAATTGAGTAGTAGAGCTCTCTCTCGGAAGACCAAGTTGACTTTGTATAAGACCTTGATCATCCCAGTCCTGCTGTACGGCGCAGAGGCATGAACAATATCCCAAGCGGATGAACAGTCTCGTGGTCTTTTCGAGAGAAAAGTTCTGCGCGCGATCTTTGGTCCTGTTTGCGTTGATGGCATTTGGAGGAGAAGATTCAACCACGAACTGTATAAGCTGTACAGCGACATGGGTCTAGCCAGGCGTCTACGGATCCAACGCCTAAGGTGGCTAGGCCATGTAGAGCGTATGGACAACTTAGCTCCGGCCCGAAGAGTCTTCGACTCTGAGCCTGTGGGACAACGCAACAGAGGACGTCCACGAACAAGGTGGCGCACACAAGTCGAGGGGGACCTCTGCCGGCTTGGTGTGCGAAACTGGAGACAGATGGCGAAAGATCGTGCTGGCTGGAGAGGCATGTTGAGTGAGGCCCAGGTCCACCTCGGACTGTAGCGCCCTAAGAAGAAGAAGAAGATATTTGCATTTTTACAGTAATATGTTGACGCTCATCTTTAGACAAGATGGCCGAACAGTTTAATATTCGTCTGTGTTCGGTACCAGGTCACGGAGACATTCCGGGCAACTGTAAAGCGGACGAACTTGCCAGAAACGCAAACACCCTGCATTTATTAACGAAACATAGCAATACAGGCATGTTGCTACCAGAAAACGCAAATCCTAAGACGAATAACAGACGAGCGAGTAGCACTACGTGCCACATCTCCAGAATGATCTGGCCTAAGCTGTGCCCCAAATGATCTAAGGATTTGATCTCCCTAGACAGATCAAAAATTTGCATAATCGTCGGTGTCATCATAGAACACTGCTTCAAAGGGAATCATGCTAGAAGGCTTGGCATTCTGAAAAACTATTTCTGTAGAAGCTGCTTAGATGAAGAAAGAGAAAGAGAAAGAGCGTTTCACATCTTCTCTGCAACTACCCGGCCCTGGCGGCTGACGCCAATTTTTGGGGGCCTACTTTTACGACAGCATTTGTGAACTCAGTGAGGTTTCGATTAGCAATCTACTGCGCTACATCGATTGCTCCAAATGGTTTCCCATAATTGGACAATTGGATCGATCCCATTGAATCCATGTGGCGGCACAATGGATCAACTCTGGTCTAATGCACTTCTCAGCCACCTTAACCTGCCTATCTATGGACGACAACGACCCTAAACACACCTCCAAACGTGTAAAGAATAATTTCGCACTGAAGACATCAACGATTCGGATTCGCCAGCCCAGAGATCTGACCTAAACCCTATTGGGCATGTGTTGAATCGAATTTTGAATATTCATCATGAAAAAAATACAGGTGTCCACCACTGTATTTATTGGGTTCATAACTTGAGATGTGAGGCCCAGGTCCACCTCGGACTGTAGCGCCCAAAGAAGAAGAACTTGAGATGTGTCACAATTCCAACCTCAAAATTGTAGTAGATTATGAAATGGTGCTGAACAAAATGACTTATTTTTTTTTAACTAAAACTACTAAGGTCTGTAACTCATCTCCTCTGCACATGCAGGGCCCTGTCTAGGATCTAGGAGCTTACTTCTTTGATGACTTGAATGAGCTGAACAAGGTCAGTGTAAGTCAAACTTAGCGCTTCATACCAAGCACTAAATGTGAAATGAAAAAGAGACACACGATCCGCGTGGCACCCAATGGACCTATGTTGCCCTAAGAGACTGCTAATTTGCAGTCGGAAACGGGAACCTAACCTGACCTAACCTAGAAAAAATTTAATAGCACACCAACTTTTAAAAATGAGATTGAAAAATGACTAAGAAAACTTTCCACACATCTGCTTGGAAAAAACGAAGCTTAGGATGATCCAGTTTATTTGCTGTGTCACTGACTAATGCATAATATCCCCCACCTCACATGCCTTCGGTGCAGTCGAACACAGTAATTAACATCACATTAAGACCAGATTTTCAAGCAAAGACGTGTCGATTCACATTCTTAATCTTCTGGTGAGACTGCAGTCCGGGGTGGATCTCTCTAACTGGCACGATCTTTAGCCAGATGCTTGTCGATTCACATAGTTTACAAAAATTCAACAAATGGTTCCAATGACTTCGTCAGAATGGATTTCGAACAAACGTGTAATCAGATCCCCATTACGGCCTTCCCGCACGTAAGATTGGGCAGAACAGACGTGCGAAATGAGTTGCGCATGCTTCCAAAATGATTCCACTTAAGAGTTAAGATAAAAAATCATATAAAAAAGAAAAATGTGCGCATATACTTTTCAAGAGCAAACACCAAAAATAATTATCATAAGTACACATTTATAAGCATGCATTAAGAATATACGACAAATTGTTAGAGCATTGAATTAAAGACACACAAGCCCTTCTACATCTACGAAGCACATAAACACTTGTATCACCTGTTTTTTGTATTAGACCTGAGACATTCACCACATTGTTATTTACACCGTTATCATCGCACATAGCATCCAAAATGCAAGCCTGAACTTCCATCGAATTACGTCCGTTGTTACATTGAGAGAATGATTTCGCCGTCGATTCCGTATACATATCGTTCAGAAGTTCATAGTCGCACTTCGAAATAATTAGATCTAGACACATTGTCAGGCGTAATAAAAAAAAAAAACAAAAAAATAAAAAAAAAAATTAAAAAAAAACAGTGAATTTGAGAGTGTAAAAAACATTTCTATTTCGACACACTAGGTGCAGTTGATTATCTAAAACATTTGTTTCAAAATTGCATCTAAAGCACCAGAATCATGCCGATGACACGTTGTCTTTGAGTTGCATGCATTTTCGTGCACGTGGTGGTTTTGGGGAGGCATAAAGCTGACTAACAAATTACAAATCTACTGTGTTGAGGTGAAGTCAGACTCAGACTAAGTGATTGGTTTACCTGTTTCCTCCAGCTCTCGTATTGCTTCGGACATGTCGTGCTTCAGATCATGAAAATCGCCGTTGTTTGCAATATTCAGAGTTGGTGACTTGCTGGGATTGTTTGGCTTTGTATCCATAGGCGTATCGGTGACGATTTCGTATTCTCCACTTGTACTTATTGAATCAGACGATTTCGTACTGAGGTTATCATCCATGACGCTTTAAGTTCGACCTCCACTGTCTTTAGTGAAATGTGTTCTTACAATAGCTGCACTGCAGATTTAGTGTCTCAACACATTCAGACGCATCCTTTTCCGACACGAAACTCATTTAGATGGGACGCGCTTGTATTTACGATTCACTGTAATTGGAAAATGGAGAAAAGAAGAGAAAGAGTGTAAGTGTTTGATTACAATTGGCAGAGTTGTTTGCACTGTACGAAATCGATGATGATTAATCTGAGCATGTAGACACCCTACCGATATCAAATGCATATAGAGGTACGTAGAGGGTGATTAAAATGATCAATGCCCAAGCTGCCTGAGTACACAAAGCGTGGAAATCTCAAATTTCCCACAGGTCGTCGTATAATATTGACACAAAATGAAGTATACTCAATTCAAAGGCAATTAAGAATTTTCTTGACCCCAACAAGATGCAAGTAGATGCTCTTTTCTATTTTCTTTTTTTTCTTTTTCATTTTTTTTTTTCCTCTTTTCACTTGGTTTCGACTGTCAAAATCGATGACGATGGCCATCGGATATGTAAATGTTATCAAGTACCCAGATTTTTGATGCTTCAATTCTCTTTCACTTACCATTTAAGGGTACTTAATCCAGCGGACAAATTAAACAATTCGATTGGTTATAGTTTTACAACACGAAGGTATGATTTAGAGGTTTAGTTTCTTGTTTTTTTACTTTTTAATTCAGGATGAGATCTAGTTTTCTCAGCTGCGTGAGGTATCTCTCACACTTCTTCACCAAGCCGTACGCACACAAATGAAATAAATGCTCACCTATTCTAATGTTTACATCTTTTTTATTTGCAAACAATATGTGGGAGCGAATAGCCTTTGGGCGGATTGCATTGGTGGGACAAGGTTAGCAATAGAAAAAATGTGTGTCGCCATTATTGTTTTACTTGAAATTGTCAAATGTCGATAAAGTAGTGTGTGGCTGGGGAATGATTATCACTTCTTTTTCTCTGTATGAATTGACTGATAGGTGGCGCCGTCCGCCGATGAAATGGATGCACACAGCGCAAGTGAAATATGCAATTATTCGGATAAGAAATGTTATTATGTTTGAAAATGGAAATAAATTGCAATTTTAAACTGCAAGTTGGAGCATTCGAAATTCGATAAGAAAGGGTATCATTTTATGAGGAAGTTTTGAGTTTTCGCTGTATAGAACAAAATAACTCTACGACGGCGTTTATATCAGCCGAAGAAGACAAGAGTTTCAGAGGGAGAGCATATTATTTGGTTGAGATGTGTTAAATGCACTGAAAATATATCTCTTTCCAACTGTTTGGATAATCATACGCTTTCTCTCTAAAATTTCTGTCTTCTTTCAGTCACATAAACATCGCTTCTCCGAAATACTTGTCTTCTTTTAGTCATATTAGCACCGCCTATTTTTATTTTTATGGCTACAATTTTAAGTTTAAATGGCTACAATGAGAATTATAATATTTTTCCACCCAGTCAAAGAGGTCTTCCCCAATCATCACCAAAAGTTATCCAAGCTGCAAGCTTCATAAATTTATATTTCTTCTTTTTCTTTTAAGGTGGCGCTGTATACCAGAAAAAAAACTAGGCCTCTATCTCCATATAGCGCACAAACATTTCATATCTACCCTTAGCGGCTGATTGCATGTGCGGAAGAAGGCAGGATTGAGAAAGATACAATATACGATTTTCACAAGCGAGAGGGAGATGGGTTGTATGCCCCGAGAAAAGGTCTTCTTCACCCGAAAATCCACTTTCAAACTGGATTCTCGGGTGAAGCAGGCATGTTTTCATCCACTTTCGTTCCGTTTTCGACATGTTTTCCTCATTTTCTGGTGATCGGTGATCGAGTAACACCTCACGCATGCTGCGAGGCGTTTTAGGAACATTGATCACATGGACGGTTTAAATGCAATTTTAATGTTTTTTTTTACTGCATACATATAGTCCTACATGCAAACATTGCTGCTGCACCTCAAAACATTTTTTTTATCCGTACTTTTATCCGAATTTAAAAGAGGACATTATTCAATTCCCGGTATACATGATGCAACCGATTCGCGTGCTCCACACGTAGGTATGTCGCCTGCCCAGTTGGATTTCCCAGTCGTTTATAAACAGCTACTTAGCGTCGCATACAAAATGGTATCGCCATTTCCAAAATGGAGAGTCCTGTTTCTGGGCACGGTAGACAATGGCAGGTCACGTGTTGAGATGTGTCCTCCTCGATAGGAAACTCATTTTGAAAAATGGTAGTGAAAAAGGATAAAAACAATTTCAATTCAGATTTGAAGGTCTGTTTTGGCTTATCCAATTAGTTTTCTAGTTTTACTCAACAGCTACGATCTGAATGAATTGACAATTCGAACTACCTTACCATCAACGAATAACCAACAGAATTTTCATGCTCCTTGTCCTGGACTACCCCCATAAGATTGCAGACAGAAGCGAAGAATGGTACTGTTCCAACGAAAAGGACACCTTTTTGCAAGACAGCCAGCCCGATCGGTGTCTGTAAAGCATTTTATGTCCAGATATTTTGAATAGAGTTCTATGAAGCAGTATGGACCTCGCGACCTTTCAACACGACTCCTACCAAAAGTACTGTGGCGTTGTCATACAGCAACTTCGATCAACAGAAGTAAAGTTTCCTGTTTGTGGAGTACAGATGACGCCACATTTACCAGCAAGCATTATCGGACATTCCAAGCCACGGACAGTCAAAATACTTGCAAAATACAACGTATTCGTTGGCAGTCTCGTTCCGTATTTCATCCAGTGCAGTAAAGTGTTGCTTGAAGTCGCTGTATGAGGAGGCCACAGTACTTTTGGCAGGAGTCGTGTTGCGATTGCGAGGAAGGCGAATGGAGGAGAAGACACAATCGCGAACTCTATGAGGTGTACCAGGATGTGGATGTAGTCCGGAAGGCAAAAATCCGTCGACTGCACTGGCTCAGCCACATCGAGCGCCATCCCAACCCGCTGGTTCGAGAAGGCGAGGAAGACCGAACTTGTTGGACATCGAGAGCATGGCCAACAACACTACAGCTAAAAGGGTCTTCCAATCCGAGCCTCTTGGTTCGAGAAGGAGAGGAAGACCGAACTTGTTGGACATCGAGAGCATGGCCAACCACACTTCAGCTAAGAGGCTCTTCGAATCCAGGCCTCCTGGCTCGAGAAGGAGAGGAAGACTGAACCTCTGGTACAAAGACCAAGTCATCGCAGACGTAAGACAACTTGGTCTTGATGCGCAGGACCGTCAACGATATCTTAGGCTCGAACCCTCCACGGATCGTAGGCCTGTTAAGTAAGTAAGTAAATGTTTATAAAATAATGGCAATGAACTCGGAGGAAAGTAAAAGAAAACATTTCTGTCGAAACGGATGGAATATCTTCAGTTCAAGAGTCAACGGAAACCGTACAGTTCCTATATTTGCCGTAAAATTTGCCATTTTGAGCGATATGGTAATATTTTGTACTCCAGTGTGGTGAATTCCATTTGAAAATACTGGCAGGACTGCCCGTCGGATTGCCACCCTTGGGCGAGTATAGGGACTGGGTCTCCCTGCGATGACTTCTTTGGATGCGAAGGAGTGAAAACCTTTTCCTCAAAAAAGACAACACACAACAAAAAGTGATGAAATTTCCCAATAGTTTATTATTATCAAAACAATGCATAATCAATTTGTGTATTTAAGTATTTCTTTCTTTTGTTTTCATTTCGGTTTTCTCATCTTAGACTTTATGTATTACACTTCATTTTATAGTAATTTTCTAATAATTGAAAATGCCAATAAAAATACATACATATATCATAATATATACTATATACTCGTATTTATAAAAACAACTTAACTGTATGCGTAAAAAATTTACAAGTATTCAAAACAGTTTTCTTTTTCTTTTCTTTTATTTTTCCCAACTTAAGCTACGTATGTATACATCTAATATTAATTAATAAATCTTTAAAATGCTGTTGTATAAATAATAATTATCTTCTTTTTTTTCAGTTGCGAATGCACGCATCTTTTTATGCATCATTTAAATGAAGTCAAAATCAAAGAAATAACGTTTAAATTTAAGAGAAGCTTTCGCTAAAATATAATATATCATTGGACTATCTAACGTGTGTGTGTGTGTGTGTGTGTGTTTTTTTTGTGGTGTTTGTGAGTGTGTCAGTTGATCGAATTCAATGTGAAGTATTTAGCCTAACGGTATCATATCGTTTAAGTTTCATATGATTTGCTTGAAATATACAAAACTGTACGAATGTTGTGGAGGTATAAGTGTTTTTTTTTCTCGTTATATATATAATTTACTCTTAAAAAAAATTTTGCTAATTTTATGTATCTAAGGATGGTATATTTTTAAAATGTGTAAAATTTAAGATTTATCATATTAATTGCAAGCCCTCTGACATTTTTTTGGAGAAATTTTCTAACGAATTTAGTGATTTTGGGTTTTGTATTCTTCATTTTTGAAACCTTTAATTTGAATTTTATGTCGATAAATTGATAGAAAAACAATGTTTGAAGATCCAACGGTGGGTATGGTGAGTATGGAAAGCAAATGATTGAGGTTATAGACTGGAAGGACGAAGTTTTTTATGTCGTGGTTATATCTTGGATTTTTTACAACTTTTGAATTTACAGGGGAGCAAAAGAGTAGATTGATTTGTGGATCTTAGAATAGCAAAATAAATACGCATTTCGTCAAGACTGATAAGATACGCAGTATTTTTTGTAGCATTGTCTTGATGGTTAAAATTAACTAGACCATCGGCTGTACAGATTGTCCTTCCACGCAGTTGTGCGCGATCTTTAGGAGTATTTCTTTGCAATGCATTCTTTCGCAGTAGATTATTATTTTTAAAAAGAAACAAAGTAAATAATAAATAATAATAATATAATATAAATAATAATATAATAAATAATAATAAAAGTAATAAAATGAACAATAGAAAAGTAACATAAAGATCTGTTTACATAACGGTACGGTAAAGTCTCTTTGATAATACGCAGTGGTAGCCGTCAACCTCAGTGGACGTAATTTAGTACTGTGAATGGGCTCGGTTATGAATAGTAAAAAGTTGTTATTTTGTTCCAAAAATAACGTATTTTTTCGATCTTGAAGTATAAGCAAGCTTACTTCAAAGATGCAATAGATTTATTTTAATGGCAGTCGATATACGGCAATTGAAACAAAGTGACAATACTGGATTTGATTTCGATCTTGAGCGTTTAATCAAATCTTAAGAATACATTCGAGGACAATCAGTGAGGTGTAATTCGAGACTTTATTTCAGATTACAGTAAATTTTAAGATCAATAGATGACTAGCTGCGGTTTCCGTTGATCAACGTTGTTTTAGAGTAATTAAAGTTCAGAATGGAAATTTAGCCACGATGTTGGCTTTATGTATTTAGTAGGCCAGCGTGCCAGCTTCGAATGAAACGGAATTTCAATGTAAAAGTATAGCACTTGTAGGGTATATTTAAGTTTTCAAGTGGTTCCAAGTCTTTGGTTTGTTTTAGACTAGCGACATTACATTTCCCCACAGAATAAAGTTCACTGGTGTGATAACAAATTACCTTGGAAGCCAATTCAGTGGTCCATTTCGTGAGATTTGTATTGGTGAAAGGTTTTTTTCAAAAACTAAATTGTGCCGCGCATTTTGCGGCATCTGGCGCCACCTTTTTAAAATCAGAGATATTCTATCAAACCAAAATTTTCTGTCAAGACTTCTTTAAGGACCTTGAAGGATTGTCGATTTTTATTCACTGCAGATCAGAAAAATTTACCATTTATTGTAGCCATTCAATCAGAAGTGAACCTCGTCTCCAAACAAGCAGCGCACAGTAAGTTTTGTAAGCTAAACCATGGTTTTTGAAGTAAATTCGCAAAATTTGCAAGTGTGACTGTACACAGAAGCACTAGCTCCTGCACCAATCACTGGTGTTGCGCGTGCTATGATTCTCCCATGATTGGGTAATCCGACGTAGAATCGCCCTTAACAACCGCTGCTACTTTGGTTTGTCGAAACAAGTTGGCTTAAAACTCTAATCATGCTAATCTGGCTAGGATCTGAAAGCTAGACGATAGGTAAGACTGCAGATCTGATTCTGAGTTTTCAAATTCGGTTCGAGAAGAAGAGGAGGACCTAACCTCCCTCCGGTACTAAAACCAATTGAATGCGGATGCAAGACAACTTGGTCACTTCGTCACACTCTTTCTTAGAGAGAAATTGTAGAAAATACTAGAAAATAGTCGGTTGAAGTGGCCTGAACTTGAACATACCAATTGATCAAGAACTTAACGAGCGATGAAAAGTGATTCTTCGACTCTAAACTCGAGGAAGACCACGCCTCTGGTGGGTAACATAACTGGTAAGGGACCTCAATCAGCTGAAAGCAACGCGCACAAGACCATGCTGGATGGAGAGGAATGTTGACTGAGGCTCAGGTTCAACCTGGACTGTAGCGCCACGTGAAGAAGAAGAAGATATAATATAATAATAATGGCGGCGCTACAGTTCGAGGTGGACCTGGGCCTAGCTTCTCACCAACTACTCGTGTTGTGCGTGCTATTGTTCTGTCACGAGTGGAGGGGACCTACAGTTTAATGCCGACTCCGAACGGCGAGATTGATAAGCTTTTTCTAGACAGTTATACTCCTTGAGCATTGTCAGTGACTCGAAAGAGGTGGGAGCCGTGAAAAAATGTTTGATGTTTTTTTTCGAAATTCGAGCTGACGATCTCGAGCGTAGGAGTCGACGCACCTACCCACTACGCCACGGCGCCCACGAAGAAGAAGAAGATAAGTGTTTCAAATTGGAAGTGGGCATAGAACTGTACAGCCTAGGATTCGAGTGAGAACAAAAAAGGGGGGTTGCGGACATTTGCTAGGTCCATTTACAGATGACCAGTAGATCAGATCTTGCATTCTAATAATCTGCAGCTAGAAGGGAAGCAGAATAAACTTCTGGTCAAGAGACCAAGTTATTGAAGGCACAAGAATGCGTGCTTTATTGAAATAGAAACAGGATCTCATATTTAATTTTTTTTATATGACGAGTCTTACTTTACTCAATCTTGTCCTTACTTGGGCAAACATTTAATAGGATATTTATTGAAATTCTTAAGAACGCTTATTAAACCGTATTAGCTCTATGAACAAGAACTGAGCCACATTTTGTACATCCCATTGCTAGAAAAGTTGAAATGACTGCAAAAGTTGAATAAGCATGTTCCCTCAGAGATTTTGCAACCAATTTATATCGTCTGTTGCAATTGTTCTGAAACAGAATCAAGTTTGAGGTAACATTGACTAGCCTTGAATACACTCATTACCAAAAATGAGGAACTTTCACGGCCTTTTCTGGTGTAAAAACATTTAGTGGGTGTATCGAAAATATCTTAAAAGTTTAAGGGTTACTAGGATTACCATTTTACTTCGGGTGTGTTATTTGAACTAAGGATCTCGCTGTTGAATTATTTTAACTTTTCTTTTGTTTTTATTTCGAAATGGCTCTACTCAGGGAATGACTTTAACATTTTTGTCAGGAAATATGGGCTCTGCGACGTAAGTGTGTCGACTTCTACGCGCAAAGTCTACATACGTTCGATTCCCGAAAAACATCTTTCATATTTTAATGGCTCGACCTTTTTGGAGTCACCGAGAATGTTCAAAATATACAAATGTATAGAATAAATTCTCAATCTTTGTCGTTCGGAGCTGGCATTAAATTGTAGGTCCTCTCTACTTGTGAGAGTACTATAGAACGCAGAACACGAGTGGTTGCTGTGGAACCTAGGCTCAAGTCCACCCTGGATTAGAATATTATTATTATTAATTTTCCAATTTGAAAATCCCTAACTTGTAGGACCTCAGTCAACTTTGCGTGAATAATTGGAGGCAGTTAGTTAGGTTTGTTGGTTAAGGCCCAGGTTCACCCTGGACTGTAGAGCCATCAGAAAAGAAGAATAAACTTGTAAAACAGAGTATCTGACCGATTGACTGAATCTTTCGCTTTGCCATCTCAATCATAATTCCCACCATCATTCACAAACTAATCTAAGACTTACACTAAACTAAACGAAAAACCCTTTCTATTGCAATCACTAAATTCTCTAAATATCCATTCTTCTTTCGTCTTTCAAAAAACCAAAAAAAAAAAAAAAACTAATGCCAATTTGTCACCAAATTCTATAATCTATCTTAACCATTTCATAAATTTATTATCTTACTCTGCGACACAGCCGAACTTTTCCATATCCACATATAGCATGGTGTCTCCAAATAAAAAAATGTTTTCTTTTTTTCATTTTCTTCAAAATTTTCTTAATAAGTTTCCTACTCCTACTTCTCACTTTTTGCCTAGATCCTATCGTTTCCCTAGTCGAAAACGAGACTTTCGATTTAATGAAATTTGAAATATACTCAAAATACTTGTTCTCTTAAAGCTAAAATTTTATGTGAATTTTTTTGTATATTTAAAATATTTGTTTTTTTTTTGTTTTTAAATTTAATTTTTTTGTTTAAATATATTTTTTTGCCTTTTGTTTATGATGGAGCTTTGCTTGTATAAAAAAGAAACAACCTTAAGATAGGCATATACATATATATATATATTTTTTTTACAATCGTTTTGTTCTATTTATGGTGTATCGATATTACATTTTTTTAGAAAAAAAAAGGCTGTGTGAATTGTTTTCTATTTTGTTGGTTATTTTTGTATATGGTTTTTTTGAAAGATTGTGTACTCTTCATTTATCGTTATATATATAAAATTTGTATTTTTTTTCATTTAATTTTTATTCATTAAATTTCTTTCCTTAAAACACTCAATAAGTGTTGTGTAGAAAAATCGGCAGTTTTATTCTGGTAAATATTGGTTTTATGCACAATGGTTTTGTGGTGATTTTGTTTTTTCTTTCATTTTTACATATGCAATAAAAATACTCTATACGATTTCATAATCTTTGTGAGGATTTCTTATTCATGGATAAATATATATATAAATACTTTACACAATATGCAAATATGATTTAAGTAATGAGGTCCAAATGTTGTTGGTATTCTTTTATTTTTTTTTTTTTCAATTTGTTTGTCCGAAAAAGGTTAAGAATAGTTTTTGTTTCAGTTTTCTTTATAAAATTGTATTCATAGACTTAACGTAAATTTTATTTAATTGATGTTTAAGAAACGAAATGTAGAGACGTTCCTTCCGCAAATGGAAAATATTTGCTTCACACTTTTGTATTATTTTTTTCATTATAATTTAGACTTTGAATATATATCATATGCATATAATTATATATAAAAAAGACAATCTCCAGCCAATAATTTGTATAAATTTTTAATTTTCAAATTGATGAAAAAATAACCACAAGAATTACAACAAAATCACTTAAAATTTCCTATCAAAAATGTTCGTTTTCTAAAAATTCGAAACAGTCTTTTTCCACACGAGAAACTGAAAGAATCCAACTGAAAGGGGTCTTCAGAAAATAACCAAATGTTTGAGTTAAATCAAACGTAACAATCTTTTTTTTATTTTCACATTTTATTCAATAATATTTTTTTTTTCATTTTTTTAACAATCACAGAACGTTTCTTTGTTTTATATTCACACATCTTTGCAGCCTTTCCCTAAAAATCTCATGTATTTTCATGTTTTGTTTTTTTTTTTTTAATTTACTTTAAATTGATATGACAAAACTTATTTTAGAAAATGGTTTAAATTAATTGAATTTTGTTTAAGAAATAATGAGAGTATATATAAATTCCCAATAGAGAGCTTTTAATTTTGTTCTTTTTCTTCTTCTTGAAGAAATTTTCTATTTTCTAATTGAATAGGTTTTATGTATCATTGTCTAAATTATTATTCTTTTATTTATTTTTTACTTACTTCGTTGTACTTTTTGTTTTCCTTTTATTTTATTTATTTTTTGCTTTTATAATAAACAGGGATTATGTATTCCTAAAAATCTGGGACTGTACAAACTTTATTCCATTTAACTTTAATATTGTGAAACCTTTCTGAGGATTTTTTTATATATTCTTTTTTTCTTTTTGTTTAGAATTTTTTAACTCAATTTTTCGCGTTGACTTTCTTATTATACTTTATAATTGCTTAAAATACAATAGGGAAATAAAAAATGAAAAAAATGGAGACAAATTTTGTTTTTTCTTTATTTTCGCGATCCTTTTCTTGTGTAAGTCGTTTTATTATCTTCGCAAATTATGCATTTCCATGCAAATATTTATGTAAGGCTTTCAAACGATGTGGTCTAGACCGCCATTTTGGATCTGTTTTTAGTTTACGTAAAATATGATATGAACTCAATGAAAACTATGTTCATCCACAATTTTTGATCCAAAACACCAACCTTCACTAAAAAAAAGATGGAGTCCCATATTTTTGTGAAAATTTCCTATGGGGTACCTTGGTCGTATTTGAATTAATTTCCTGTGCCTTATTGATTGTTCTAGTTTTCAGTGGACAGGGCGAACTAAGCCCCTTTTTGCTAAAATCAATTGCTGCAAATTGTCGCAAGTCTCTTAAGAATATCTCTCGGAATTTCGAAATTAATCTTAATTTGGTGTCAGGGAATAGTGCTAATGCAGGAAATTGTGACGTCAAACCTTGCCAAACGTGACACCAGCTCTGCCTTACCTCCCGATGAAGAAACGTAGTGCATCTCAATTAATACTCGAACACAACGGAACAAGTTTAACTGTAAGCGAGGAAAACTTAGGAGGAGAATGTTTAACCATAAACTACATGAGCTCTACAACGACATGAGTGTAACGACAATGCCTAAACTTTGCTCCGACCCACGAAGAATCGCCGCCTCCGAGACTGTGAAACAACGCAACAGACGACGTCCATATCCAAGGTGGTGCACACAAGTTGAGATGAATCTTAACTAACGTGCTGTGTGGAATTTGAGACAGCTAGCGAAGAAGGTTTAAGTGGCTAACTTAGTCTCACTTAGGCCAACATAGGGCCAAAATCGGCTGCTCCAAATTTCCGACAATTTTTAAACAACCTGGTTAGGGACCAGACACCACCTCATTTGGTTGTCAGGGTAGGAAAGTGCGAATTCGATAAACTCGCCAGACGCCCTACCTTTCATTCCCATAAATTAATATTTTAACTCATACTAAAGTTGTAAATTCCATAGACCGTAGGTTGACAACTATGACGAATGAGCTACTAGCCTCACACGGCCCTCAGTCAGTATTTAGCGTTCACTCTGTTTGATTAGAATGAGAACATCAGCAATACGGACCTTTATAGACTTTGTTGCAGGAAACTGCGTCGAAAGACAAGTCATTAGTTTAGGTTTCGCCGGAAACGGCTTCTGTCATAGCCGCAGATGTGAAGAAAAGTAGGTTACAATTTGTCACCTGCTCTGATTTTGTAGAATCTTTCCGTTCCGCAGAAGGACAAATCTTGGAACATACTTCTTCATAAATTTGAGCTATCGACATCAATCACCTTAATTGCTTCTTTTGTAAGCTCTCGACTGGTTTAATGTATCGGAGAAATCATGATAGCGCTGTGATGTGACAGTAGATCTAAGCTGGGCTCTACGATTGTGGTAGAACATAACCTGTTGAGTTGAGCTAGAATCTAACCTGCCAAGATCTGCAACATGTACATTTTTCCTGTAATAGAAAATACAACTTTAAAAATGTTGTAAAATTTTCTAGACTGTCTTAAGAACAAAAAATTAAAAGGCGGACTTGACTGCAATTCTGGTACTTTCCGTCAACCTGATGATGATAAACACAGTTCTGGGGGAACATAGCAATTTACGGGAACATCGAGCAAGAAGCGGTAAGTTGTAACAGCGTAAAAGGACTTGTCAACCAAGAATTGCAGGGATGTCTCTTTTAAAATACTGCGTTTCCTTTAATTTTAATGTTTTGTTATACATATATTTAACAAAAAGTAAGTACTTAAATGAGGAATAGATATCACAGATGAGCCAAAGAACTCATTTGAAGCCGTGAGAGATACTGAGACGGGAAGACCCCAAATACTTCTCGAAAATGCACCTAAGTCGAAAATTGCATGCCGATATCTTTATAAATGTAGAAACAATAAAGTAACTTCGTCTGACCTCTTCGTAAACGGAACTTTAAAAACACATTACGAGAGAAGTGACACCATAAGACTTCCATTAATACCATTCTATTACGGAGTTTCAAAAAAAGACCTCAGTCATCTTCATAATGCGTACAGGAAACGCTTAAAAAAGTGTTATAACCCATTTAAGATTCTTTAAAGAAAAACGTACAAATTCGTCGAATACCTCTGCTACCATTCAAACCATTAACAAAATGTATTCACGTCAAGAGGAGAGCGTGGTAGAAGTAGGAAGTATTTTTAGTGTCTAGACCAATTTTTAATGACTGAATAAAAAATAAAATAAACAAGAGCGTCGCTGTTAAAAATCGTCTACGGTTGATGATTATGCCAATTTTGAATTCAGTAAACGCAGCATTTTCCCCTCACACCATCGACGACGACTTGCCAAGAACATCACCATGGGCAGCTATAATTTTGGAAGTCGTCAAGGACTTTGTCTACCTCAGCGATATTAGCATATAGATCTATCACAGAGTTAGTCATGTCAGTTCGCGAAATTTGAGTAGCAGATCTCTCTTTCTCTCTCTTTTCCTTTCTCTGTCTCTCTCTCTCTCTCTCTCTCTCTCTCTCTCTCACTCACTCTCTCTTAGAAACAATCTGTCTTCGTATAAGATCCTAATCATCCTGGTCGTGTTATATGGTACGGAAGCATGGAGCATGTCAATAGCGGGTGAAGTAGCCCTAGTGGCCGACTGCAGGCTAGCAGTTTCAGTTAGGCCAACTTAGGCCCATTGTGTCAAACTCAAGGTTAGGTAGGTAGGTGATAGGGTGTTCTTGTGACCAGAACATTGTGCCCTATATGTGGAGGGGTGTACCCCGTGAGACCTACCTCAAGGTTAGTCGAACGGAAGGTGCTGCGCTTGATCTTAAGTCGAGTTTGAGTTAACGATACATGGAGGAGAAGGTTAGGGTTAGGTTAGGTTAGGGGGCTGCTAGTGAATTCACCAGCACACTTAGACCATGTTGGTCCATTGTGATACAGATTTAAAAAACCGGGTAAAAGCGTATTAACTTTGCTTTCACTGGGATTCTAACTTAGAGCAGGCACTTAACCAACTGCGCCATCCAGACGATGGAGGAGAAGATTCAGCCTCAAATTATAAGACTTTGTGCGGCTTGGTGTGGCGCATAAGAAACGTTATGACTTAATTATTGAATACTTTTCTTGTTTATGCATTTTTTTCAGGGCTAACTTTGAAATCTTGGGAAATTTATGATGGAAAGATTCAGCACAGAACAAAGAATCAAAGTGGTTCAATTTTTATTTTGAAAGTCGACATTCAATTATTCAGACATAGTCTTTATGCCTTTATGTTATCAAAATTTCTTTCATGTTCGAAATGCGTCCAGTGCTCCAACAATTAACCGATTGGGCCAGCTTTTTCAGCAACAAGGGACTGTCTGTAATCTTCCGCGTGCTGGAAGATCTTGTACAGTTGAAAATGATGTGAACATTGTTCGGGTGCAAGCAAGTATTGAGGAAAACCCCAAAACTTCCACCAGACGACGTTCTCAGCAGTTGGTAATGTCAAGGCGGTCTTTGCAAATAATTTTAAAACAGCAAAACCTTTAGCAGAATGGACTTTGTCAAAAGCGGATGAGGTTGCTTTTGGCTGCTTTGAGAGGGAAATTCTTCGGGTATTTTCGGTACCGTCTGCATAGAGGGTGAGTGAAGGAGAAGATATAACAACGAACTGTACGTTGTTCTGTTCAGCGACATTGACTTAGCCAGAAGGGTGAAGATCCAACGATTGAGATGGCTAGGTCATGTAGAGCGAATGAAAACCAATGCTCCGGCCCGGAAAGTCTTCAAATCCAACCCCGACGGACGGCGCGGCGCAGTAAAGGAAGACTGCGACTCAGGCGGCGCACGCAAGTGGAAAGGGACCTCAACCAACTGTGCGTGCGAAACTGGAGGCAGCTAGCTAAAGATCGAGCTGGCTGGTGACGCTTGTTGGTTGAGGCCCAGGTATACGCTTGACTGTAGCGCCACCTTAATAATCACACCTTTTTCCGCACAAGATTCAATTGGTTCATGAGTTGAAAACAAATGATCTGTGGATCGTTGAGGGACATTTTTGATGATCGGATAATATCGCGTTTTTCTGATTTTAACTGGCCGAACGCAGTCGCCCTATTTAACGGCTCCAGATTTTTTCTTTGGGGCTACCTAAAAAGTAAGGTGTATCCCAATAAGCTAAGAACCATACAACAGCTTAAGGTCAATATCTGAGAAGAAGTGAGGGCGCTGGGACCTGAAATTCTAAGAAAAGTAATGGAAAATGCTTTGGAAGGAGCACGTCAGGTCGAAGCAAACAATGGGCACCATTTGAGAGATATTATTTTTAAAACATAATATGAACATATTTCCAAGCCATCATCTAAATTTTAATAAATGCTGGGGTTAAATAAATTCAAAAAGAAAAATGTTATTCATCAAATAAATCCTAGCGTTTCTTATGTGCCACCCTGTATAACATGTAAAATTCAACAACCGTAAACGGGCGGTTTCAGAAAACAGAGGCTTTCATCTTTTTAGCGAATTTCATGAACACAATAATATTTAATAAAAGAGACAATAACAAAATAATATTTCTTATTTTGTATAATATTTAAAGCGAAAACTAAAAAAATCATAAAAAATGTTTAAAACCGAAAAAGAAACATCAGCAAAAATGAATCAAAACAAAGGATCAGGAGAAAAAAAATACCAAATAAAACAGAACGAAACATTTTAATTTAAAAATATTTATTCCTAGAAAAAAAATTATATATAATATATTTAAGAATTGGTATAGAAATAATAATAATTAAAAATAAAATAATAATTATTTATACAATTTTTTTTATTCTTTATACAATAACTATACACAGAGCAAAAGAAAAAAAATATTTATATAACATTTAATCACTAAGAGACAAAAAAAAAACGAATAAAAACTTAAAAAACTAACGCAAAAAAGTTGTTCTCCTTAAAACTAAAATCAAAAAATAATCGTATGATACAAGATAATCCTATTTATCGGGCTAGAGTCGAAGAGAAAAAAAAATTAATAACAAAAATATACAATATATGGTATTATTTAAAAATAAAATAAAAAAAAAATATCTGTACAATTGTATCTTGTTTTCGTTTGTTTCCTTCTCTCTAAACTGTGTTTTGATAATAAAAACGAACAAAATAATAGGCAGTGATCCTTGGTTGGTGGTCTAATCAATAAGTGCTTGATTGTAGTAGTTTTTTTGTTTTGTTTTTACATTTGTTTGCGGCAGAAAAGAGGAAAATCTTTGCAAATTTTCCTTTTTCTCAGAGGAAAAGTTCAATTAAAACTATTTATGTATGTATCTATATGCATTAACGGTAATATTACACAAGAATTGGATCGCTTAGCAAGGCAGCTAATAACTTAAAATTTAAAAACAAACAAATACCTATGTAGTCTAAGCATCGATTTAACAACAGAAAACAGGGTTACACAAAAAAAAAGAAACGGGAACAAATCAAAAATTGAACAGTAAAAAGGAAAAAATATATGTTCAGCAGCTTCTTAAAAATTAATACAAAACGAAAATATATGAATATCTAATGGATATACTCGTACTCGTATTTATATTTATAAATTAGACAATTTACATTTTCGCTCGCTTGAAAAATAAGTTATCAATAAGTTTTGTTTTTCTTTCTTTTGTTTATGCATTTTTTTTTGTTTTTTGTTGTTTTTTGTTGTTGTTTATTTTACTATATTTGACCTAAAGTATATATATATTTTTTTAGATTTTTTTTCTTTTTTGGGGGACCCTATGGTCCGCTTAAAATTTTGTTCTAAATTCGACGAAAAATTGTATCTTTTTTTTCTCAGATTTTTTGCATCTTCACACACTTGCAGTGATTTGTACAAAGAATGTGTATGTATGTGTGTTGTGTTTTGTTTTGTAAAGCCTCCACGCACAACTACAGTTTACACGCCGTTGCAGTCAATTTCGACAATGTCCTTGGGCACGTCGACAAATTGATAGACCAACCGCTGACCGTCGACCTTCGCAAGGATGCCACGTTGATAGTAGTACCTTAACGCACGACCCATTGTCTCGTAGTTCATGTCTGGCTTGTTCTTGTGCATACCCCAGAGGCGTGAGACCGCCTTGGAGTCGACCAATTTGAAAACACCCTTCTCTCGGTTCGTCCACTTAATGTAACGCGGACAGTATTCACGATCCTGAAGCAGCTTGAGCAGGAACTCCCACAGATACGTGGTGGAGCCCTCTCGGCTGCGCCGTTTGACACCCATTTCGATCTTCGGTTTGCGTGGTTTCTTTAGTTTTCTTGGGGGAAAGCCAAGCTCCAGCATGTAGGAGAGATCATAGTTTACACTAGATGTCGCCGGTTGGATTACACTCTGTGGATGTAAGCCAAGGTTGGGGCCGACTACGCCAGCTGCTGCCGCTGCTGCTGCTGCGCTATTACCGGCCGCGGAATGTGGATGATGATGATGGTGATGCGGGTGGTGCTGGTGGTGCGGTGCATGCTGCTGTTGCTGGTGATGTTGGATGGAATGATGCGATGGTGGGGCACCATTGTTGGAACGTGGCGGGGACGGTGTGGTGAAGTGTGGGGAGCTCGTATAGCCGTTTGTACCCCCACCTCCGCCTCCACCGCCTGCATTCCCACCGCCTCCGCCGCCACCGGCATTACTTCCGCTACCGGAACCACCACCGGACGGCATAGGTAGGTAATAGTTTTCCGGCACTGCAAAGATACAAGATACAAAGGTATTAGTTACTGACTGACTGTGTGTGTTCACATGTTTCGTTTTATCGCGCATTTAACATTAAATTTACTGCCAATCGAATTAGAATTTCTTCGTAAAATAATGAGTGGAGGGAAAGAATGAATTCGCGAGAAGCATCGTGCACGGCAGAGGAGACTGGAGACCGTGACACAGCGCGCGCATGTGTGTGTGTGTGTGCCTGGCTGAATCAGTAATTACGTGCGCGCGGGCGAGCGCGGATGCATATGCACACACATGGCCGTGGTCGTGTTTCGGTCTGTATTATCAGCGAGGGATGCTACATTCCCCAAAAACAGAACAAAAACAAAAAACCGTACGTATGTCTGTAAGTTTGTGCTGTTCGTTGTTGTTGTTGTTGTTGTTGTTGGTGGTGTCTTTTGTTTTGTCTAAGCTTATTTGTTGTTGGGCAGCTTTGATTAGCGGGGAAGCCTAAAGCGAGGAGGTGCTGTCTGTGGGCAGGAGCAGCGATCTGTACTGTTCTGCTGTGACGATGATGAAGATGAGTTTCAAAAAAAAAAAATATTTGTATACACTTCATACAGACACACGTATGTGGGTAGTGGATGTGTGATTCTTCTTTTTTTTTTTGTGGATTTCTGCAGTTTTTTTTCCCGTGCTCAATTTAAATGTTGTTTTCGTGCGCGCACATTAGGGGTGGTGCAGGGATACGACGAATTTTGGTTGGTGTCAATGAATTTTTGATGTCTTGGCCTTGAATTCTAGTTTGAAAAGTTCATCGAAAAATACACGGAGAGTGATGATGTGTGATTCAGTGTTTTTTTTCGTTTTTGTTTCATTTTTTTTTTTGCATTTTCGGGTTTATTTGTTATTTTTTGATATTTTTTTGTTTGAAAAGGTTTTCTGCATTCTTAAGTATATTTTGGGAACTTATCTGATTTACGTGCTTCATATGATATCTACTGTTAGGTAATTATTGCTTTTGTGTAGCAACTAACTGGGGCTAGTATAATGTCGGGGGCAAAAGGATGTCGTCACGCGAATGGAATGAGGAATCTAAGCAGGGATCAAATTGCACTGGCAACAGAAGAAAGACTTTGGAGTGAGTCAACAGAAGAAAAATCCAGCAACTTTTGACTGTATTTTAATGTGCATTTGTTCAGACATGTGTAATCCAGATTTTGATCAAGTAAATGATGAAATGTTATGCGTAAGGTTGCTGTTTAGCCAAAAATATAACTTCTCAGATTAAGATGCACCTGAAACAGCGACAAGCGTTTAGGTTAGGTTAGGTTAATGGGTGCCCTTGCTGACATAAAAACATGTCAACGGCTCACTTAGATCACTATGTGTTCATTGCTCCATTAAAGGCACTCGTTTATGTATGTATTTCAACGCCTATCAGGTTGCATATCGTTACGGGGTGTTGCTAAAGATTTTCTTGTGTAAAGGTCCAATCATAACCGGTGAAAGAACCCTTACGTAATGTAAATGTGCGATGCAAGCAATTTACTCAGTTTCGTCCAGTTTTCGTTAACTTTTACTTCCCGAAGTAAAGTGCGATCTAAGTCTCATTTCATACGCCAATTTGACAGCTGAAATTAAGGGGACCAACTATAACAATTATTCGAAGACTTAGGCTTATGTCAAAACCAAACGAAAAGGAAGCAGAAGCATCGTCAAATTGTGTCAAGTGTTCAAATTGCTTATAGAAACTTAAGGAAAATTCAGCTGTCAACTGACGTTAACTTAAGGAAAATTCAGCTGTCAACTGACATCACATTGGCATACGTCGAGAGTGATTCATTTCGCTCTCGCGTAAGTAGGAAAAAATGAACGAACTTAACGAAACTCAGCGTAGCGGCTATTTTAGTCACAGAATATTATTTCTGTGTATTCCCTCAGCTGCTTCAGTTCTTCAGCTGAAATTTATGAATGAGTACAGCGGTTGTTCTTGACCGATGTGAATGTTTTCAAAAGTCTCGTCCGTTTGAAGAAACTTAAGGAAACGTTTCGTTCAGTTTTAACATACCTTCGATTTGCCTTAGTCAATTAATATTAGATCTTCGGACATGCCCTTGTGAAGAATTCAATGTCTTCTGAAAATGGCATAGAAAAGGGATTCTTATATCTGATTCAAATATGTGTTTTGAACACCAATTCGACACCTGAAATATTCAGACGAGTACAGACGCAGCGGTTGTTGTGAACGTTTTCAAAAGTCTCGTCTAACACATTGCCTGCCATCTACGAGATATCGAGTAGGTTGTTCACTTGCCTAGGACGCTGTCTGGCAATTTATCTCGTCCCTTCAGAAAGAACAAGTTTTTGCAAATTTCCCGGTGTCGTGAAAAATTCTGTGGCAGTCAACGTGTTAAGGAAATGTTAAGGAATAGTTCAGTTTTAACATGAGCGGAAGCTTGGTTTCGTTAATTATTATTTGACTTTAAGATATACTTCGTTCAGTTTTGACATAAGCTTCTATGTGCTTTCGTCAATTTATATTTGACCTTAAAATCAGTAGTTGTCAAGTATTCTGTGACTTCTGAAGAGAACATAGACAAATGGATTCTTATACTAACTTCTTCAGTAATCGCAAATTTGTATTTTGAACGCCAATTTGACAGCTGAAATGTACGGACAAGTACAAAAGCAGTGGTTGGTCTTGTAAGACGTGACTTTTCCAAAAACCTTGTCCTCTTGCAGCAACTTAAGGAAATGTTTCGTTCAGTTTTGACATAAGCTTTCGTCAAACATGGACAGGATTTAAGATATGCCGTGGACGACTGGATGACGCAGTTGGTTAAGTGCCTGCCCTAAGTTAGAGGGGCCCCAGGTTCGAATCCCAATGAAATCAAAGATAATAGGCTTTTATCCGGTTTTTCAAATCTAGTCCAGTCACCATTTGCAGTTGGGATCAAATTAACAGCACTATCACTGGAGCGGTTGATCAGTGGTGGACTGTGGGTATCGCAATGGACCAACATGGTCTAATTGTCCTAAACTGCGCCATCCAGTCGTTTGTGTCTGGTCAAAGAAACTTCTCATTTTTTACCAATGATAGCTAAGACAGCTGGCTAAAGACCGTGTCAGCTGGAGAGGCTTGTTGGTTAAGCCCCAGGTCTGCCCCGGACTGTATAGCCATCCAAAGGAGCAGCTGAGTCAAAAAAAATTCGCAAGGATTGCATACAGTGTCAAGATCGAGAACAAAGAATGGTCAAGTAAAGGGATCTCTAATCTTTCTGTTTTGCTTCATGCAACTAACACGAATACGGTTAAGCAAGCTTCCTCCCAATCGATATTCCTTGAATTGAAATGCAAACATCCGCCTTTATCCATCGGGAAAAAATGTCATTTAATCATTTTTAGGCACTTTTTTGGACAATCAATTCATCAATTCGTCTGTGTGAAGTTGCTGAATAATTAAGAACCAATTGACGGCATTCATTAGCCGAACGGGTGTAATAAACTCCTTCGGCATGTAATAAAAATGATTCACAGACACATGATGAATTGTAGTCGGAGACTATCGGGACATGACAAAGGAACTGGTATTTTCAGGCGCCACATCATTCATTTAAGGTCAAGCTGGAGAGGAGTTGAGGGAGTCAGCAGCTTATTGCACACGTCTGTCAAAAGATCTGATCATCAACAGAGTGCTAGGAAATATGAATGATTCGATCTGAGCGTGCAATTTTTAGGTCAAACGAAATACAAAATTTCAGCAAAATCCGGTTACAACAGGAAGTATTCTCTCGGAAATGTCACAAACGCTTGCGTTAAGCGTGAGCTCAGTCGAATTGTGCAATCATCGGGTGTTGTTGACTAGCGATTTTTACAGGAAACTACGACAAAATTACTCCCACCCGGAGCATTCTCTCCACAAGCACACACACACACAGTCGGGAATACATTCATGTGTACATTCAACGACAACAAATGGTTGAGAACATTGCACATGATAGCTCCTCGTTGTTGGTACACCTCGCGCACGACTGCAGCGTCCTCCCATCCCACTGGCAGGCAGCCCACATGCCACGCAGAGGACGAGGGGGGATGCATTTTCTATTTTTAGCCGCACAACATGAATCTTTCCCTGTGTGTGTTCCGCAACAAAAGTCAGACACACTCAAACACAAGAACACATCCCATACGGGTGTGTGCGTGTGCATTCAAACAACATCCTAGAGGAGAAAGTAATTTAATTAGAAAGAGAAACCTGCGCAAACAGCAACAGAGATGGATAGAGTGAAAAAGGGGTCAATGCAACTAGATGCCCTTCAATTGAATAGATACAATAAATTGATCCACATAAACGCACACTTTGACAGCAGCGAGCAGCAGCGATGCAATCGCATGCGTGTGTGTGCGAGTGTGTGTGATGATTGTGTGTAGGGAATTCGAAAACGAAGTGGGAAATAGGGAGGAACACACCAAGTAATTAGGCACAAAATGATGACACCCTTATGTCAAAATCGACCAATAGAAACGAAAGAACACGGAAAACGCGAGGATGACATTTTATGACACCCTTTTTCGGGGATGCGAAGAGGAGAAGCAGACGTAGGTATGGTGGAAATACCACATAAACCAGAAATATCTTCCAATTTGTAATGCAAACCAAGACAGCACCATGTACAGACGGGGTATACATGCGAAAACGAAAACAAATAGGAATTCAAAAGAAGGAATGCGAGAAAGGAGGGAACAGAACAGAAGAAACAAAAATCACACCTCTTCTCAGTCTCTCTCTCTTACATAAAAAGCACAGCAAATGGGCAAGCCCCGCTGGCTTCTATGGCCGCCAAAGTCAGAGCCAGCCGAAGACCGTCAGTCAGTCGGTTAGTCATTTGGGCAGTTAGGCGGTTATGCTCTTGCTCTAGCAGGCCACGAAGAGCGCGCCGAAGGGTAATGGAAAGCATTTTTTTTTTTGCTTGACTCTGATGAGGAGGAAAAGACTACTCGCCTCGCCACAGCGGTCGCTCTTGCGCCCTGTACACTGCGCGGTTGAGACTATAAAAATGTTTTTGTTTTCATCCTCCTCCTCTATCTGACATTCTCTGTTCGCTTGAGCGAAGATCTTGGGAATGGGGGCACATAGAACGCGAATTCTGCATCAAGGAGGAGAAGGAGGCAAACAAAAAGAACAGCTTGTGCACCCAACACGACCCCCACACAAGAGTCGCACGGCGGTTGTAAAAGAGGAAATGAACACGAACTCATTGCGAAAGAGAAGATCTAATAGGCTTCACCCCACAACGACCAGCGAGCATCCCCAATAGCGCTGAGCTTCACGAATTGAGAACAGACGCCGGGGGTTGATGCGGCAACGATCCAGAGCCAACGATGAATGTTGCACATTTTTATTGTACCACTCTCTTCTTCTTCTTCGTCTTCTTCCCACCACAAAACACGATTAGTTTTACGTTGTCTCGCCCTCGTTTGCTACCCCCACTTCGGCAAGTACACACGTACATACCGTGTACTCTCACTCTCCCCGGGAACAGCGGCGACAGAGGACTGTGCAAGAGCCACAGCGGATTTGTGGTGTCAGTGGATTTCTAGGGTGATCGTTCGATAGAAGGTCATGGTGGATTTATTTATAAATGCATGCCAGCACCGAAGAAGAACTCACTGTTCTATGCTACAATTTGTGCGAAAAAAAGAACAGGAAAAAAAAGAATGAGATCCAACACTGGCGTGTAGGGTGGGAAGGTAGCCGAAGGAGAAGAACGAAGAAGAAACGGCAACGCGAAGAGAGCTTATCAAATATTAATGGTTGGCACTGGAACGGTAGGCAGAGGATGAAGAAGAGACACTGAAATTGGTGTGGGGTTACGCACGAGTATGAGTATTCTTGCGGTCTGATCACATTCGCATCATAATTTGATTATAGTATTCTATTCTTGATGAACTTGCTGCTATATTTATGTAGATTTAAAATTAAGTGAAACAGATGAAAGGATGAGTTGTTGTGGCGAAAGAGATGTAGGCGCCTGTTGTGGTTTTGTTTTTGCCGTTGTTTATGCACACAACATGACTAGACTAGATGAATGACTTTTAAAACGTCAAAACACTTGAATTATGAAATATTCCACTCAAGATGTTTGTTTTGTTTCTTTTATTTTCGAACAGTCGAATGGGATTTTGAAAAGAATTTCTCAGATTTTGGTGAAGAATGTTGTGCGAATTTATTTTTTTGGGTCAACGTGTAACGGAATATGCATTCTGTCGGAATCAAGTGAACTTAATCTCAAAGATGTCAAATTTGTGCAATTTGTTCGACAAAAAAATGGGAAATGACTTAAAAGAATTGAAATAATTGGAATTTATTGCATTCCGCAGGGGATTGCTGGCGTCCGCGTTCCTAGTTTGGTCGAACTGTCAAATTTCTGACAGAAGGGCCAAATGAAATAGGCCCTTTTATGTTGACGAAAATTCAACGAAAACGGCCATATTCTCCACATAGTCATGCAGTTCTTCTTGTAGGTAATGTGACACTCAAGTAAATTGACTTAAGTCCACTTAGGTTCACTATGTTTGACAGTTTACTTCCAGCCCACGTTGCGACACTTTTGGGGCAACTACCGCCGCAGTCTTGTCATTTTAAAAGAATGTTTGACTAAGCACTAAAAATCAGACACAGCAGATGAATAATTAGCAACTCAACAACTTTTAGCAGAAAAATGTTGAAAGAAATAAACACTGAAAGACTATGCAGCCAATAAGTCAAATTCACCAGATTTCCTGAAGATTTTGTTTCTCAAAGCTAAGAAATTCAAGAACGAACGAGGCTTTTAACTTAAGAAACATCAAGCCTGCAGCCTGTCACTCTAGTACATTCAAGAAGGTAAACCCACAGAATCCCTGAAGATTTTGTGTTAAATCTAAGCAATCTACGAGTATAAGAGGTTTTCAACTTAAAAAATGTTAAAACTTAATGTTCTGTAGACTTTTGTGTCAGTTTACCCTATTTGTAGCCTGTCACATTCCATTAGACAGTTGAACACAGAATATCTGAAGACTCTTTCTTAAGCTGAGAGAAGCTAAGAGCTGAGAGAAGCTAAGAGCTGAGATAATAATGGAAGCGCTACAGTCCGATGTGGACCTGGGCCTAGCTTTTCAGTAACCACTCGTGTTGTGCGTTCTATTTTTTTTCTTACAGTGTAATGCCGACTGCGAACGGCGAAGAATCCCTGAATACTTCCTCTTAAAGCTGAGAAATCTGACAGCAAAATAAGGTTTTGGCTCAAAAAATTGCAAAACTGCCTTATCTACAGATTTCTGTCAGTTTATCCTATAATCTGTCAATCTAGTACATTTTTTTCATTTTCCGTTCAAGTTGACTCATGTGTCACTTAGTGCTTGACAGCTCCCAGCTTTGAGTGCGTTCGCACGCAGAAAATCCATAACGATCATGCAAAATCAATCCACATTAAATGAAATCGAAAGTCGCATTTAACTGCATACATCTTCACTCCTTTGTATGATAAAACGCAATAATGATCTCATCAAACTTTATTTTCTGACTTAGACTGTTATTCTTCTTTCGACAGCGATTTAATTTTTTTTTCTGTTCTGTTCTCTCATTCATTTGCCTGCGACATGTAGCCGAATGGATTCAATCTGAAGCAAATGATCGCACAGGTCTGAAATGTTGTTGTTGACACTAAACGTAGTTATTCTAACGTCAATGATCTTCTTTCGCACCAAACTCCGAGTGAGGAGTGAATTTTAATCAAGGTGTGGTTGGGCAAATGACTGAAAACAAGCGGAAGTCATAAGACTACAAAGATCTGTATGATTGAAGATCAACAAAAGCAGCGATGGCCAACCGAGAGACAATATGGATCTGTCAATTTAGTTTAATGCTAGGATTCGTGCACAAAGAAGCCGATGTCGATAAGACCTGTGCCGTTCATAATAAGAAGGAGCAGTCCGTGAGAAAACTATTAAATCACAGTCTCAGCCGATCGCTGAATTGATCAGAATACAAAGTCGAAAATTACCAAGGATGTGAGTGATTTATTTCGCTGACACTAGGTCTGCATCTTATTTTGAATTTCTTTAGAATGTGTCCAAGTCAAGTTTGCTTGATTAACTATATTTATCGAGCGGGTTGACACATGCTAGCGCCACTTATCAGCAGAAGCCGGCCCAATGGGACTTCGAACAGGAGAAAGAGAAAGAAGTGTGTATACTTTTTATTTTGATTTATCAAAATCATGATAATTCGGTTAGAAATGTTTACTGATTATCGTATGTAGATTTCTCGTGACAAACTTGAGAAGTTTTGACAGTTTTGCGACATTTTTTCTTCGATCGCATGCACAGAAGACAGTGAATGTTTGAATTTCATTGACAGTTGTGCGACAGTTTTCTTCGATCACATGCACAGAAGACAATGAATGTTCGAACTTCATTGATAAGTTCGAAAAATCTGATGACACTTCAATGCAGGAATGCAATCTGCTCACTATCTGTCACCCATCAACCTCTTTCTGTCATCGCTTATTTACTTGTGTGTCTGATCATGTGTCTGATCTAAACGAATGCGAAGTGGAAACCATGTAATCTTCTTGACTTTCGATTTCGAAAAAAAGAAGTCATTTTTAGATAGAAAATCAACAAAAACACCTATCATACGTCATGCGAAAAACCAAAAACAAATATCAACCATGTCATGCTCTCAATTGGCAACAGAGAAACGAACGAAAAAAAAGAGGGCAGCACTTATGCATACATGTAATGTCTTTGGTGATCATCATCTGTTGCCCACCCCCGTGTTCGGTATCCGCGATGACTGCTGCTTATAATTATGTCAATGTGTCCGTGTCGATTGCAATGTAAATATAGCACAAACACCCATCTCTCTCTCTCTCTCAGCTAAAGCTCTATGTAATGCGCGAGCGTTACAAACTCTTACGTAAGTTGGTAGCGAGCATGGTCACACAATTCAATTTGAATTCTTGTCGTTGTCGCGCTATTTCTGAGACTTCAGATCGAAATAATGAAGTAATTAAACGAGGTAAGTCTGCTTTAAGTATTCGTGTCAGTTTTTTTTGATCAGCTTCTTTTTTTTTGGTTTTGTTCGTTTTTTTTATTTCGAATTCAATTTAATTTCTTTCTCTTCCTCCGATGCAGTGACAGATTGTTTACAAAAGTTGTCAATTGACTTGCTGGATGGAATATTCGTATCTGTTAGTTTTGTTTGTGGGTGTTTGGGTGAGTGAGTGTGCGAGTGTGTATCGAACAATATTCAATTCAATTCTGATGTGCTGCGCTACTGCAACTGTGGTAATTTATATTTATTTACATTTTGCTTTAAATTCACCTTGACACAATTCAGCAGCAACAGCAGCAGAGGTAGCGCGCTACTAGCTCTGGTCGTTGTCAGCGTCGTTGTTTTTGTTGTTGTTGTCGGTGCTGTCGGTCTACATCGTCATGAGTGTAGGTGCAACATTTCCTGTAGCTCTCGTTATTTGTTGTTTTTGTTTTTTTTTCTTTTTATTGTTTCGCATTGTTCAGTTGTCAGATTATTAAGTAGTTCGACGAGTACGTACAGGTGTACTATGGTCTAGTGTTTATTGCTGTTGTATTGAGTTCAGGAAATACCCATATGTTCAGATTGTATACAGATTAATTGCATCTGTTGAATTGACTTAAGTGAACGTGTTCTAAGCGGATGCTACAGTTGTGCTGAATTGTATTCCGCATTGCTGACATTAGTGTCATTTATTGAAATGGGAAAATGACACAATTGACATGTCAAAGTTGACAGTTTGTTGTAATGCAGATGATGATGATGATGCATGTATTGTCTTTTCAAACACAAACACACATCATTCCCCTTTTTGCAGCAAGTGTCAAAATTCAAGGAAATTTGAGTTATCATTTTTTTTTATTCTGTCAGTGTCACAACAAGGTGTAGTGACATTGATTTGACAGTTTCTGCAATTTGTATTCATTTCAGAGTTCAAGGCGAATGCTTAGTCAGCTTCGGATGTCGGAATTTTTGCGCTTGAGTTGCATGACCGTTTCTAATCGCAAAAGTGACTCTCAAGATAAATCACACGGAACTGTCAGTTTGACAGAAAATTCTGCAAAATCAGAAAAAAAAGATGAATGTCATTCTTGTAGATGTCACACTGACATCTTCTGTCGTTTCGAAATCGCGTTGATATTGCTGAACGCAGTTGATAAAGATTCTTGTGTACACAGTGTCATGCGTGACAGAAACGTGCATCTTTCAAATTGCGTTACGTCAGCTAAAGGACTCCCTACTTATACAAGGATCATTTGCAATAATTCAATCAACTGTAACTTGCATGTGACAATGATGGAGTGAAGACAGTCAGCAGTGCGATGAACTGTGTGTGTGTCTAACACTCTATTCCATGCCAAATCATACCACAACTGTCATGCAATTCAGCAATAATGACAACAAATTACGTCTCGCGTAATTTTTGTTATTCTTTTTTTTTGCTTCTTTTGCACACGATAAGATTTAGGAAGTAAATACAAAAGTCTGCGGTGAGCGCTTTTTGTGCTACTGCTGCCGCTGTTGATCCCAAAACTCTCAACCCCTCCGCCCACCGGAGCTGAACGCCTCTTATCCTATTCCGCACACCATCCATGGAGGGTCTATAAATACCGTTTGTTTTTATAATGATGCGCGAAATGCTAAGTTTAAAGAGTAAGAAAAAACCAAACAACACTACAGACACATGTAGATGGATTGTGTGCACATGTATTTAGCGTTTTGTGCGATATCTCGTTAGAAGAATGTTTACGCTAAAATAGAATTGTATGTGATTGTGGCGCTCGCTCAGAACGGTGTATCATGTATTAGTGCTGAATGGTGGTGGTGTTTTTGTGGGCATGTGGCTGGGAGTGAGAGTGAGTAAAAATGTGTTGGGTTCTGGGGGGATACTAGCCGCCACCGCCGCCGCTGCTGTTGCTGCTGCCGTCCTCATCATCATCGTCGTCGTTGGTCGTCGTCGATTTCGTTGTTGTTGTGACTGCTCCTCTGCTGCTGCTGTTGCTGCTGCTGCACGGAAAGAACGTTGACGATGTCGTCGTCGTCGTAGTCTTTGGCTTCGTCGTTGTCGTTTCCGCGCGCACACACACGGTTCCTTGTAGTTGTGACCTTCAGAATTTGTGCAAAGGCGATGTGTCGATGACCACGAATTTATTTGCTTATTTTGTTTTATTTTTTTTTTTATTTTTTTCTCCTCTTGCTCGCTTGCTTGGTTGTTTGTGCTTGTTGCTTGATTCTGTTCTTTTTTTTCCTGATATTCTTTACTTGCTTCTTTTATTTTATTGTTCTTTTCCTCAAGTTCTTTCTTTTTCACATATCATTTCTGCTTTGCTTTCGATTGCGCTTAGAGGTTTTGTTTTGTGTTTAATTTTTTTTTGTTGTTGTTCGAATTCGCCTTTTTCTTCCCCTTTTGGCAGAAAAGGTTTGTTTAGCTTGTGTACTATGTGCAGCAACAATGTTCTTGGCGTTTGTTCTTCCCTGCTGCTGCTGTGGCAGTGGGGAGTGGCATGGAATGTGCCTTATTTATGTAAAGAAGACGCTTTTCCTTTTCCTGCTTCTTTTTTGGATGCAGGTTTTTCGTAGACGATGTATATAATGTATGGAAATTTTAAAGGAACCACATTGAATGATTTATGTACATATGTACATGGTGCATCTAGGAATTGTAGCAGAACATGGAAAATGTTTTACTTTTTCGAACGAAATTGTTGCCCGTTTCCTCTGGTGTTGACACTTCAGTTGAAGTATTGCTAACTCTAAGGAAGGGGTTATACTAGGGAGAAGTGTGGTTGAAGATAAGAGAGATTTATTGGGAGCTATTTTCCCTTCTTCCCCAACAATGCAGTGATCGAAAGACAAAGTTTTGAGATCATTCCATCATCGACTGCAACCATTCACCACTCCTCTAGATCACCATTGCCCACCAACAAGCAATAAGCTGAACATGATTGCTGCTCATTAAACGACATTGCACCTAACAATGGATTGTGTTCCTCGTTTGAAGTTTGTTTCTTTTTCTCTTTTTTTTTCTTGCCTTCAAGACATGCAAAGAATTTTGCAAAACTTTTAAAATGCATGACAAGAAAGGCCTTGTACTTCAGCATTTGCTGGATGGCATTGAATAATGTGGAAAACGAAAGTCATGACCAATTGGCCACGATCAACTTTATGTGGTAAAAAAAAATGAAGGAAAAAAAATCAACGACAGCAGATTTGGTGTGAATAAGTCAAGATCTGGTTGACTTTTTACAAGTTTGTGACCTTTACTATGTGAACATACCCCTATGACCTATGTTTTGTATAAACATGCCCATCATTCGACCGCATGGAAACGGAATCCTTTCATTTTTTTACTTTATGAACATACTCTTATGAACTAAGTTCTTTACGAACACGCCTATCAGTCTACCGTACAGAGACGGAGGTATTTCATTTTGTTTACTTTATGAACATACCCGTTGGACCTATGCTCTTCACGTACAGGTCCATCATTCCGCCGTATGGAGACGGAATCCGTTCATTTTTTTGACTATATGAACATATCCGTATGAACTAGTTGTTAACGAGCTTGTCCATCATTCTACCGCATCGAGATGGAATATATGAACATACCCGTGTATTCTTTACGAACAGGTCGACCGCATGGGGACGAAATCCTTTAATTTTTTGTTTACTATATGAACACACTCGTATAAACTAAGTTATTTACGAACATATCCATCGTTCTACGGCAAGGAAACTTTCATTTTGCTCGTGATCATGAAAAGAGCTGTGTTTTGACAGTTAAATTAATTCACAACATCCTTTCATTTTGCACGCGACCAGGAAAAGGATTAAGGACCAAATATAATGGCCGCAGTGCAACTTACTGGGAACTGAAGCAACCGAGCGAATAAAAAATAATTGTACGCTTTAACCGCAGTGACAGTTTCGCTCAATTTCGTTAAGTTCAGTAACTTTTACCTATTTACGCGGGACCGAAATGAATCGATCTCTACGTGTGCAAATGTCAGTTTACAACTGAGTTCCCCTTAAGTTTCTATAAGCAATCATGAATAGCTGAACTCTGGTTAAGTTCCTATGAACTACTTTGGACAGATTGAAATTTGACGAAGCTTCTGGTTACTTTTCGTTTGGTTTTGACATAAGCTTAAGTTTTCGTACGCCTATTATAGTTGGCCTTTTCGGCTTTGGCGCTCTAAAAGCTCTAAAAGACGTATGTCATGAGGAATCATTACGACAATCGAACAGAATGTGGAATTTAGTGCCAAAAAATAAGTTTAGAGGCAAAATTGATTCTCATTCTAACCTCATTCCAGACAAACATCAAATTGAATTCACAGCAAAAAAAAAGTCTACAAAAATCTAAATCATATCATAAATGGTTGAAAAAAAGAAAAAGAATAAATTTGAAAATCCCCACGCCCACAGGGATCCATTGACACAAACCGGATACATTTCAATTGAAAAGAAAAAAAAAATTAATGTATATCAATGCATGACATTTCAGACCGGTCTATACGATTCAATCGAACAGAGATATGTAAATTAGAATATTTCAGGTCATCGTACTCCGCAACAATCTTCTTATCTGACTGCAATTTTAAGATTTCTAATTATAGCTTCCATGTTGCGTCAATTATTCAAGTGCGACCTTCACCTTAGTCAAGTACACATTCATTCAGAGAATTCAGACGATGGGAGGTGATCATTTCTTTTAGATATTGTGAAATATCAGGCGATAGAAACGAACAAACAAAAACGAGGTTATTGATTTAAAATCAATTCAAACAGTGTTACTGTTACCCCCCATCACGTTGCATATTTTGAATGCAATTTTTTTGCAGTTTACAACTGCGATGGATAAAGATTTATTTGCATTGCAAGTGAATTGGTTACTTCCTTCATTCATTATGAATGCGCTTAGCTTAGCTTTCTGTCCGACTGAGCCGACAGTTCCCAATACAATTGAAGGCAATTCACAGGAAGTATTAGCGCAATTTTTCTTTCGTTACTTTTCTTGAAATTTCAATTTAAGGTATGTCAACATTGAAGTGATCTAGTTTGTTTTTTTTTATGGTGTGACTACATTTAGGATAGACTTACATATCTTCACAATCTAGAGACTATCCCTGAAATTATTGATGACAGTTTTTTGACAGCTCTCGCTAATTTTCCACGGAGCGTTCGAAAACAGATCTGTTTTTGATGTTGTGCCTACATCTACGATAGAGAAATTCAAACAAACTAGATTCAGAATGAAATTGACTATCCCCAAGTTCATTGAATGACAGTATGTAACATTTTCCATGTTTTTTGACAGCTCTCGCTAATATTACAGGGAATGCTGCTCAAAAACACATCAGTTTTTGATGCTGTTGAATGACAGTTTGTAACATTTTCTATGTTTTTTGACAGATCTTGCTAATTTTGCACGGAATGTTGTTGAAAACTGATCTGTTTTTGATGGTGTACCTACATCTACGATAGAGAAATTCAAACAATCTGGATTCAGATTGAAATAGACTCACTGAATGACAGTATGTAACATTTCCTATGTTTTTTGACATCTCTTGCTAATTTTACACGGAATGTTGTATGAAAACCGATCTGTTTTGATTGTATTTCGATTTCCTTTATGGTTCTGTTTGTTGTTAACAACGAGTAGGATAGATCCTTCTCCTATAAGCCAAACGACTAGCATCGAAAGTATTTATATCATCACTCTCCACACCACCTACGGGAACGTGTTGTGAATTCCATAAATTTTCGTAAAAAAAAAAATAAAAGAAAAGAAAGAAAGAAATAACAACACAAACACAGAGATAGCTACTTCTGTGTGAAGCAGATATTTTGTTCCCTCGTGCCGGGCGTTCGTCATCACGTTGATTATCATCCAGAGTGTGTATTCAAAAAATTTCAAGTTCAAGCTCAATTTGTTTGTCATTACTACTTAAGAACACAAACTGTACATTTGACAGTAAGCAGAAGAAGAAATGAAGCGCGGATGTGTCCCGGCGAAATTGAGACAAATTTTCACAAAAAAACGAAGCAAAATGACAGAAAGATCTCCTTAAACGATTAATATGCAAAATAGGTTGTTTTTGAGATACATCATAGAACAGGTATCTTCATTACGTAAAATGAATATCTCACTTTCGTGCTTCTCAAAGTGCGATACTCTTCTTTTTTTTCCTTCAAAGCGCCAAGTGATCATAAGCAAATAAAAAAAAATTAAATAACTTCAAGTTGTTTGCGTTTTTCCTCCCAGTCATTCTTCCAATTCACATTCGTATTTATAGCCGCGCTATTGCGGAAGTGGAAGATATTTTTGCCTCGCTAGTGTTTTTTTCCTTTTTTTCTGAATTGATAATCCGCCTGTCACCGGTTGCTCTATGATCGCGGGAATTGCAACTTTTGACAGATGACCAATCAGATGCGCATGTGAGATGGGAAATGTAGTTATTTTCGCATTACAACTTCCACATTTCCCTCTCTCTCTCCCTCTCTCATCTGATTTCGCTCGTGTTCGAATTTGAAAAATGATTTTCTAGCGAAAATAGCTGGAACCAGCTGGTTGTGATTTATTTTTGGAATGTTATTTCCGAGACACCAGCGAGCACTGAATAATGACTCCGATTTGCACCGAGACCCGAGGATTCATTAAAATAGATTGTTTTACAAAATATGCAAATCGATTTGCCGGAAGCCACTGTAATTAAATCTTTTATCCAGTCGACCTGACACATTCGCGATGATGATGATGATTTTTTTGAATGAGATCGTCAGTCTCATCGGGGAGACAGAAAAAAACGAAAAATACTTCTGTTTAACCGAAATTTCTTCCAAAATAAGTCAAGCAAAAAAGAAAAGAAATCATTTTGCGGCATTTGTAAAATTCTTTATTTAATTTACGAGGTAAGCAAACACATCCCGAGAAAGCTCACAAAGAGAACAGGCTTCGTTCGTGTGCTTGTATCACAAAATAATACATAACCGGAAAAAAGTCATTGTTTTTTGACACCGGAGAATGTGATTAAATTATATTTTGTTTTCTTGATCCAGTGGTTTATATATTGTGTATTAATATATTACAGTTCGTCATTCTGCTCAAATATGGGCGGTGAGTTTGTGAATTCCACAGCAGAACACGTCACCGTGAGTGCCCGGTACAGGTGAACTTAAAATGCCAGAAGATTGTGCTATCGGCGTTGAAATATCGGTAGAGTGACGCTAATATTATCTTAAGCCTTGTAGATCGAACGGAGGAAATCATTGATTTTTGCATGCTTTTGTACTTGGAGTTACAGTTGTGGACAGCGAGGGTTATGGCAAAAGTGTTGTAAGAAAGCTGATAAAATAAACACACCCGAGGAGGACTGATCGGACGCAGTGACGTAGAGTTGCCACGAAACGACTAATATGTCCATGGTTCTTTAAGTTTTTCTACGCTTCTTAATTTGTAGCTATGACAGCGAGTGCTACAGCAACAGTATTGCAAGAAAATAGTCAAAACGAACACACCTGAGGAGGACTTGGCGGACGTCGTGACCTAATGTTGCATCGACTAATACGCTGAAGGCCTATGATCCTACGAGTTTTTCTTCGCTTTTGAATTTGACGTTATGACAGAAAGGGTGTTATAGCAACAGTGTTGAGGGAAAGTACTGCATCGACTAATACGCCAAAGGTCCATAATTCTTTAAGTTCTTCTGCGCTTCTGTAGTATTCTTTGAATTTCTGAATTTGAAGTTATAATAGCGAGGGTAATAGCAACGGTGTTGATGTAGCCAAAAAGAACACACCTGAGGAGAACTGAGGTCGGCCGTCGTGATGTAATTTTGCATCGGCTCTTACGCTGAAGGTACATGGTTCTGTGAGTTTTTGTATGCTTCTGAATTTGAAGTTATGACAGGCAGGGTTATGATGTAGCTTTGCATCGATTCATGCGCGGAAGGTTCACGGTTCGATTCCGAACAAAAAATTTTCACGACACTTTTCAAGTTTGGGGAATGTTCAGAAAGTATAACTGTCAAACAAATGTCTCAAACTTTGCCCATTGGAGTCGGCAAAAAAGTGTAGGCTCCCTTCACTCGTGAGAGAAATATAGAAGCTAAAAAAATTCGAAACTAAGGGGAAGATCTCTCCCTTAAGTCTTTTTGAATTTCGTTTTCGATCACATCATTTGGAGTGAAGCTTGGGGAAAATTTGGAACAAAGCTGAGTTCAGAAATGCTGTCAAAACGTTGTTTACGCTGACTAAACGAAACAAAAAACTGAAAACAGAAAGCAAGAACTATTCCTATTCTCATTGCGAATTTCGACTTCGATGACATATTCTTAGGAGAAGTTTAGGGAAATTTTGGAACAGATTTGACAAAAGTTGAGTTCAGAGCAGAATGTCGTTTTTACACTGACAAAGAAAAAGAAAGAACTGAAAATTTAAAAGAATAGCTAGTCCTGATGTCGTTTCTAGTAATTTTTCGACAGACAGTAAGAAAAACTCAAGAGCAGAGATGTCTTCCACGGAATCAATTCAAGCGTCCGTTCAAAGCGACGTTTTGACACTCATCTCAAAGATGCTGATTCAAAAAAGTGACATTTTGTAAACATTGATTGACAGTTAAATTTAATGTTAAATTTTTGACAGAATTCATATAAAAAAAATAGAAAAAAAAATGATCTACTTACATCCAACTCCACGATTCCATATTCCAATATTCCGCGGAGGTGTATTGTGATAAAAATTTGGATGCAAAAACGTACCATTCGGTACATGACCCTGGGGTGGACAATGCGGAGGCATACCTAATCGCGCCTTAAGCTCTTCACTGCATGGTTGACCACCGGAACTGGAGCTATCTACATCGGATACACCGCTGTCAGCTGGACTGGGTGGAAACGATCCTGAAACGAAGAATTGAGAAAAAATACAACAAACATCGTGTTGCTATTAATAGAAAAGGATTCAGTTATGTAAAAGGAAAAAAAATAATGTAATGACAATCCTAATCCTAGCTATGACCCCGTTTCTCTTGGGATAATCTAAGATTTTCACTTCAGTGTACTTTCTTAGCTCTCCCCCTCTCAATCGATCTCCTTGAATGGAAATACTTCCCCACATGCAGTGAGAAGGAAAAGGGGGAATCCAACCAACTCTTAAGAACCTCCGAACAATGCCTAAACGCTTTGGATGCAGTTTTTTTTTTGTCATACCTGTCTCAATCAAAAAGATTATTGAATCCCTTCGTTGGGCTTGACAACAAGACAACAACAATTGCAATGAAAAAGGAACAACAGCCAACGCTCCCATAACCTCTTTTTATGTGTAAACACAGCAGGAGCATCAGCGGCAGCAGCAGCAACAGCGTCGCTGCATTGAATGAAATTTAAAACATTTTTTGGCCTCCCGCAATACCGTTTTGTAATTATTCTCCAGATATTTCTTTTATATCGACTCGCTATCGAAACTCGAATTAAATTTCGCTCCACAAACCCATATAAATAAGGTCCTTGTTCGATAACAAAGCGAATAAAAAAAGAAAAGGTTCAAGGACTCCTCTGCCATAACACAACCCCAACAACAAAACAACACAAAAAAAAAGGTATAACGAGAGGAAAGGGAAAGACGAAAGATGAAATTCCCAGACATATTGTCTCGCCAATACAGTTCAGCAAAAAGTGAAAAAAAAACTGTAAACCGTTCCAAACATATTATTATCATTTAAGGGGACCCAAATACGAACGACCCAACAAGACACGTACACACACTTTTGCACCGCTTTTTTCAATCGGCTGAGCACGACGTTTGTTGTTCCTTTTTGATAGCTACAGGTGAACAAAAACCAAAGTCTCATGACAGGCGACAGAGAGTGAGAGGGAGAGAGAGAAAGAGAGTGAAAGAGGGATCCCTGCACAGAAGGATGACAAAACAAACCTCAAAGTGTACTTGAACGAAAACATTGAGATTAAGAAGAATCTCATTTTTAGCAAAGACCATACGAATTCGCCGTCTAATTAGGTTTACCGAGGGAGCGGAAAATACCCCGTAAAAGTGACATCTGCATGTGTCACCACGATTGACATTGTAAAGTTAATTTCTCATCTTTCGATGTGAGTGGGGCACTTCAAATCCAATCACAGAAACATCTGCGGGACGATGGGAGAATGAAATGCCAGAAAAGGAAAGGATTTTTCTCATGTCGTCGTAGGCGAGACGAGGAAACAATTTATTATTAATTTCTTTGTCAAAAAAGGGTTTTTTCCTTCGCAAAATGTTTTCCATATTTTCATTTTTGGGGTAATGATGTTGATTTTTCCCGATCCACCGTGGGATCGTGGGAATATTTTGTTTCGAGTTTGCAAATGCATAGGTGAAAGGATAGGTTTTACATGTGGGAAGTGTGGTCGGGGGTTTAAGAGGGAATTCATTTGTCAGACTGGTGCAGTTTATCAGATGTCACTGAAACCTTTCAGACTCATAATTGATGAAATTTCTGAGAGGAAGTTCACTCAAATTCACTTCTTTTTCTCAAGTGAAAGACGCTGCGTTCTTCTGCTTTAAAAACTGTTTAAGTTTGACACACATTTTCGACATTTGAAACGTCATCCGTTTAAGTTTGTTAAAGTGTTGATTTTTAAACAGTGAACAGATTGAAAACGAACAGTTCTAGTAGCTCTTGTTTGATTAAAATCCTTTAAACCATGGTGAGGCGAAGCAGTGTTTGACGTCCACTGACATGCCCCACTCACATATGCAATGATTTCTACAAATTGCAAAGACTGTCACTTTCAGGCAAGATGACTGATGAAACACTCGCTCCCGTTTCTTCTGAAAAATTCTGAAATTATGCAGATTCTCTATGCAGTCCGAAATAACTGAGACGATAACAATGGCGGCGCTACAGTCCGAGGTGGGCCTGGGCCAAACTTCTCAGCAACCACTCGTGTTGTGCGTGCTATTGTTCTTTCACGATTGTGGGGGACCTGCAGTTTAATGCCGACTCCGAACGGAAAGATTGAGAAGCTTTTTCTAGACTGAGACGATGTTAACTTGCTCACCGCTTTTTTCGCGGTGTATTTTACTTGCTCTTCTATCTTTAAAGTTTGACATAAGTTTTGACATTTCAACTGTCATTAGTTTCAGCTTGTAACGAGTTATATGTGCTAACGAATTAAAATACTCGTACTCGTACTCGTACAAGACTGGCGCTAGGAGTTTTTAACGTTCATTGATATGACGAGGTGTTTTTGTGCATACTTTAACGCAACATACCCGATGTGATAGCCGCTTTAATTTCTCCTTAAAAATAGGATTTATCTTAGATTCTCCTCGAGTCGGACTCGAGGCCTCGAATTTCTTAGACGAGTTTGACTGAAAATCGCTTTTTTTTAAAGAAAAAGACTCAACACTCTTGTTTCTTAAAAAAATGTGTTCAAGTTTGACACAAATTTTGACATTTGAAATGTCATTCATTTTAGCCTGTTGACGAGTTTAGTTTGAAACTATAAAGCGATGGTATACGAACATCTCTCATCTCAAAAACTGAACTTAAGTTTGAAACACATTTTGACATTTGAAACGTCATTGATTCCAGCAGGTTCAGCTAATTTCAGCAGCGAGTTGTGTTCTGAACATTCTATTGATTGTCTTTTTCGATGAAAATACTTGTACAGCAACATCGGAGCGAGGAGTTCTTGACGTCCATTGACACGACGAGAAGTGTTTGACGTTCACTGACATGGCTCACTGATATATGCAGTGATTTGCACAAACTACAACAACTGTCACTTTCAGCCAAGATGGCCGATGAAACAGCCGTTTTCATTTCTTCTAAAAAATTGAATTTATTTCAGAAAGTTTGCAGATTCTCATCGAGTTTGAAATTCCTGAGACGAGCTTGACTGCAAATCGGTTTTTTCGAGATGTCTTTCATTCGCTCTTCTTAAAAACTGTCTTTAAGTTTGACATTTAAAACGTCATTTATTTTAGTTTGTCAAGGATTGAACTGTGAATGACATGTTTTGTTCAAATGAAAAACTCGTATTTAAAAACATTGGAGCGAGGAGTTTTTGACGTCCACTAACATGACATCGAGCTTTTGACGTTCATTTCCACAAAACTGCAAACAACTGTCACTTTCACGCAAGACCGTCAATAAAACTGTCAGTTTTTACGTATTTTAAGTCTGATTTTTTCCCAAAGATTGGATTTATTTGAGAGATTATGCAGATTCCCTTCGAGTCCAGTTGCAAATTGAAGAACAATGTATTCAAAACATCTTATAGAACTAAAAATTGTTTGTGTGCGACAAATTTGTCAAAATCTAAACACCTGTGAAATTGGATTATCCCCTATCCCGTCCATTGAAACCCGAAAAAAGAATCCGGTGCACCGACAGACAGAGAATTTGCAAACAAAGCGACAACAATCAGGTACTACATCACCCCGGGACGAAGGATTATCCCGCAAACACTTGGCCCAAACAATGGCCATTCAATGACCGCGCTGCAGGGACACACGGTCACACCGAATGTGTGCACAGAATAAACTGTCAATAATAACATAATCAATTTTCTCCTCCACCTCCGAATTTGCTTTGTAATCGAGTGTGTAAGTGAAAATGGACACATGTGAGGGACCCTATTCGCCCGCACACACAATGGGCGCCCTCAAGTATTGCACAAGTCTGAGTCATCGACGGTGACAATTGCCGAATGAGTTCTTTCAATTTGACACATCGCGCAACTCTTTGCCAAGGGCAACGTTGAATGGGTTCGGGATGCGGTCCCATTGTAGTGCGGAGTGGCATTCATCGATTCGGTGGGTTAATTTTTGGCAAGATGTTGTCGATAAAGGATAGTCGTCGGCACTTATCCCCCCGGCATATGCAGATGTTCGGGTGTGTTTGATTATTCAACGCATGCAATGTGCATTGCGCTATGTTGAGCGACAAAGGGTGTTACGCTTGACAATTATTCGATTGACAGATCGATTTCGACGCTGAGAGGACCTTGCATTGTGCCTGATTGCATCTGCGAAATTCACTGCGAAAATATGACGAAAACTCATGAAAAACCATGGAAAAGATGTTTGCATAGTCACCGGCACACATGGCCATTGTGGAACAAGATTGGACAGGAAAATGGATGAAAAAAGGATTAGATTCTGCAGCAGATGTTAGGTAATGATGAGTGATTCGAAAGGATATTCCCCGTGAATATGTGAGCACGGAATTGTCAAGGGACCAGTTGCGGGCTATAAGTTATATTGACATTTCGGGTATCTTGAAAGGACCTCTTGCCTCGGTTTTCATTAGACCTCCTTAATTTAATCCCTAATGCAAAGGAAGAGTTGAAATCAAATATATATGAGGCGTCCGTGGGCAAATGTCCCCCTCTCCGTGGACACTGGTCAGTCGCTGAAGAAAGGGATATTCTATTCAAAACAAAAGGACGAGTGAATGAAAAGAAGGAAGCGACCAGCAGATTCTCACACACAATAGCCGGGTGTCCAGTTGATGTGTGCGTTTTTTTTGCTTCTATCATGCGGAAGGTAAATAGGATCTTCCCTCTTTCTTGTGTGTATCCCCGTGAGGAATCAAGGATTCACAACCCTTCTTTCGATTAAATGCGATTTCGGTGGTGTGCTTCTTACGACGAACGACGAAGATCATCACGTTCCACACATTTGTTAATTTATGCACGCGCAGAGGAAGACGATCCTTTTTGATTATAAATGATAGTGTAGTGTATTTCCTTGTTGATCAAAATGGGGGAAAATCAGGAAAGAGCGAAACCTCGTCAAGGATAATTGATTCATCGCCTGACCAACGGTCAGTTTATTGAATAGAATAAGAATGAAACTTCCAGGAAGGATGCGCATAATCACAGCGAAGACCCCGAGTGAGGAAAAGAACCGGCACGCATAATGCGGACGGGGAGGGTGAGACAATAAAGGAATTGGAGTTCGCGTTTTTTTGCTTAATATTGCGCTGATCAATTTTTTTTTTCATTTCATCATTGTGTACCCTTTCTTGGGTTAACGGTTCCGATTTTTGAGAGAAAAGAATGGTCACACAAGGGACAAAGGGACAACGGTCAAGGTAGCGTCCCTTTGAGGTGACCACTTACTCAGGGGATTCTATCGCATAAGTCCTTTATTTCGCGTTTTGTTCATAGTCCTCATAGTCTTCTGCTTTTTTCCTCTTTTACTTAATTCACTCGTTCATGTAGGATTTCGCGAGCACACGGATTCTGGTTATTGCTGGATGTCGCGACCGTGGTGGGGGTCTATCTGAACAGTTGACAGGAAGTTGTAAATTAAGCTTTTTATGGCAGCAAGACTGAAGAACTATCTGAGGTCGAGTACATTTTGGAATCTTAATTTACAAGTGACCATCAAAAATTGTCTATTTTGCGAGACAAATGATGGATGTGTTCGGCAGTTAAAAGTCTTCCGATTTTCTTTTCTGATTTTAAAGAGGTTTAGTGATCATTTAAACTCAGTTACGGCCTTCTGATGGAAGAGGAGTTATGTAATTTTTCAATTTAAGAAAACTCTGAACTAAAGGGCCAACTTTAACAACAAGCGTTCGAAAGCAGAAAAAGTAATCAGAAACATAATTAAATTTCGAAACGCTCACAATTGCTTATAGAAACTTAATGAAAATTCAGCTGTGAACTGACATTAACTTAAAGAAAATTCAGCTTTCAACTGACATTCGGATACGTAGAGAGCGATTCATTTAGCTCTTGCGTAAGTAGGGAGAAATGAACGAACTAAACAAAACTGAACGAAGTGGTTATTATGATCGATAGTAATCTCTCGGTTAGTTTAGTTCTCTTCCGTACGGCCATTATGGTTGATGGAGTGATTTATTTCGCTCCCGCGTAAGTAGGCAAAAATAAACGAACTTAACGAAACTTAATTATAATCGCAATGCATTATTTTTTTTTTGTAATCGCTCGGTTAATTTAGTTCTCTTAAGTTTCCGCAAGACCATTATAGTTGACCCTTAAGGTGGCACACACAAGTAAAAAGGGACCTCAATCAAATTAGGGTCCGCAATTGGAGACAGTCAGCTGTAGAGGTTTGTTGGTTGGATCCCAGGTCCACCCCGGAATGTAGTGCCACAGGAAGAAGAAGAAAGAGAAGTGTCCATACGATCATTTTTTTTTTATTTTCTGTGCAAAATTTCGACGTTTAAAATGACAAAAAAACATGGAAGATGGTATTATAAAATTAGTTAAACGATAGCCTACAACTTTGGCAACCTAGGACATTTTAAAAGGACTTAACTAAGTCGTTCAATGCTCAGTCTTCCCCTGTGACTACTGTTTTAGAACCTTTAACTTCGTTCATTTTCGAAGATCTTCCTGAATTTATTTTGCAGACAACTTGTACTTGAATGTTTTTGTTGATGGCAGGGTTCTGAACTAACTGAAGGCTTTTTCGAAATTTGATTTTCAACTTGGTAGCACTTTTCGTTGTGACAGCCAATTTGACAGCTGATTGATTGGTTTCTTGTCAGAATATTTTGCCATGAATAGCTCTCTCTGGAGGAATGCTTCTAAATTCTGCAAAGATACTTCTAAACGCATGGTTCATGACGCGAAATTTTTCGTGCGATGTTAGAGTGTTGACGTGGCTCACTTCTGAGTGAATGGTTACGTCGTTTGACAGAATTGTCGGATGTAGAGTGAAGAAAATGTACAATAGGTGATGTAGACGTCGTTCTTCTTTTCTTTGTATGCCGCTACAGTCCGGGTGAATCTGGGTCTCAACTAAACACGACGTTACATCCACAAAAAGTCACTGCTTAGACCGCTTTATAAGATGATGGAGTCGTGGGCTCAAATTTCTTTGAAGTTTAAGCCGGCCAGCGTGTTAAGGTCAATGTTTTTTATAAGCTGGTGGAATCAATGGATATCAATCAAGTTAAAGACGACCAGAGCGGAAAGGTCAATGAGGAGCGCCAGAGATAAGTGATCACTGATTCTTTGGTTCCCCGATACGGGCTTAACAAGATGGCGCTGTAAGCTCAAGAAGGTGCGACATAATCAATTCATTGAAGGAATCTTTTGAAAAGCTAATTTTTTCCTGAAATGAACCACGCAATTGGCACCTCTGGGCTATTTTATGCGGGAATCTGTAATGTCGATGGTCTGTATAGGTAACTCACACGATTGAATGTCGAAGAGATCTGGTTTCAAGACGGCGCTATTTGCCCGAAAAGGCGTGACACAATCGATTCCTTAAAGGAATCCATTGATGACTCCAGTATTTCGCGAAATGGACCACGAAATTGGCTTTCAGGATTGTGTGACACATCTAGACTGTTTTCTGTGGGAATCTGCAATGTCGCCAGTCTCTAGTGATAAAACAGAGACTTGGAAGCACTTGGAACCGCTTGAAAGTCGGAATTAATCGCGTTATTGCTATACAACCTCTTAGAGGGCTTCCAACCCGTGAAGGGTCTTTGCCTGAGACACGGCAGCCTTCCATGTCCTATGGTCCCGGGCACTCTGCTTCCAATTATGTCAGACCAAGTGCTCTGGCATCCGCAATAGCTTGGTCCTTGAAACGGAGGTTCGACCTCAGCTACTGGGAAAAAATAGTGCAAAAGGTTGTGGTTCATTCGATGCAGTCGCTGCTACGGATTAACGCCAAAAATCATATTTAAAACATAATGGCATCAAATAAACTTTGGAATACAGTCAATATCGTGGTCGTAACTATGATTTATAAGCATCTTCTTCCATTTAGAGTTTCCGCACGTCCAAAAAACACCCAATGCTTCTGTTCTTCAGGTTGGAAGATCGAATACTTCGCGATTTGTGGATGTTTGTCCAGAAATACGAAGTGTGCGGACAGATTGTAGATCTCTCTACAAAAAGGAACATTCCACTCCACGCCAATCAACCATTTTTCAAAAACACCCTTTCACAACGTCGATTGCGTACATCATTAAAAAACAAAACTGGATACATGACCTTCAGAAAAGTAAATTCCAATATTCTCTAGAGCAATTTATGGCAAAACATTTGACAAGATCCAGCAATTTGTGATCCCAAAAGCATCCATACATTCAAAAAAACAAAACACCCTGTTACTGACCTGTACTGGAGGTGCAATAATTTCTATGGTATGATGTGCTGTGAATTGGCGCTCCACTCAGCAAATTGTGCAACAAAGGTCGATGCTGCGCCGCCGACGTGGTCTGTTGTTGCAGTCCCGATGGGCCATTGTGTTGCGATTGCGTCTGATGCTGTTGCTGTTGCTGCTGGTGTTGTGGCGATAAGGCAGTGTTATGTTCCGATTTGATTTGCAAGGCTGCCGCCGCAGCGGCTGCTGCTGCTGCTACTGCAGAAAGCGAGGACTGATGCTGTGACTGTGCCTGTTGTTGTTGCTGTTGCTGCTGTTGTTGTTGCTGTTGCTGTTGCTGCTGTAGATGATGATGTGATGTAGGTGGTGGACTTGGCGACTGTTTTATAATTGGAATTTCGGTATCTACTGAAAAGAAAGCGAAGAAAAAAGAGAAAGAAAAAAAAGACACGAAATGAAATACAGTTTTTGACAAGAATGAAGTGTTGTGTGCAAAATTATGCCCTAGAGGCTGGTAACCAATTAACCATTAACCAACCCCCCCACCCAAGACACACACTCGAACGCATTGCATAACCCAATCCCAGGCTTCGATACGTGCGTAGAGCACCTTACCCACGAACCCACTCTCCGCTCTGCATGTGTATGGTTCCAAAAAAAGAAGGAATAAGGTGTGCGAAATTGCTGTGGCACACAACTATTATTAACTTTGTGCGATGGCGAAACAGCGCGCCAGCGAGCGAAGCCAAAGCCTTAAAAAATTGTACTTTCAAATGGCCGACCGACATTCTCCAGATTTGCTGCAAGGAATGTTACCGCACTAAGTGCACATGCCAACCAGCGCTAGCCCCACTGAGTTAGCCAGTCAGCCAGCAGGCAGTTGAAGTGCGTGCGACTTACGCAACATTTTTGAACGTTTGCCTGTCTGCGTGCGAAGGTATAGCCAAACGGTGAATGTGTTTCTGTTTTCATCATTCTGAGAGCTAAACCTTGTCAGTTGCAGGACTCCGCCCGCTTCGAGAATTCAGAGATGACAACTCCACGGGGGGTCGATAATAGACATCCTCTCCCTTCAGATCTATCCACACTTCAATTAGCATAACCGTCACACAGCGACTATTCGGAGCACACGGTATTCGTCACAATAGTAGCGAGCACCACCAGGCAACCAGATCGATACGGCTAGACAAGGTATTACGATACCGGTACAATGTTTCTCTCTCGGCCCGGCCGACTATGTGCGGCACACAAAGTGGGGTGCGCGCAATTGTGGTGTGAAATGAATGTCTTTTGTTTTTAAGCTCCCCACACACCACACCCTCCACGAGTAGATGAACTATTTTCTATTTACGAGCCCACACTTTGTGATGCGATGGGACACAATAAAGTTCACATTAATCAAGAGGCGCCCTAATATTTCCACGGAGAGACTGGGGTACGATTACACTTTGACATTCTGAAAGCGGCCTTTATTTGATTAAGTGGATGGATGTCAATGTTATGACATGCTAGTGTTGTTCTCTGTTTTAGAACGAGTGCTTTGTTTTTTTTAGAAGAAAAAAAAAGAGAATGTACCGTATGTGTGTGTACCATTTTGACAAGTGGAAGCTGAAATGTGTCAGATTGTGATTTGCGAATGACAGCTTCGAAAATGTTTCGAAAATGGTGCACATGTTTGTGAAGTGAATGACAAGCAGTTTGTATTTCCTGAGCTGAATATCTTCAGGCCCAGGTACACACCGGATTTTAGAGCCAGAAGAAGAAGAAGAGCTGAATATTTCTGAATATTTTCTTTAAGCTGTTCTCCTCTAGGAAATGTCCCCAGATATGTCAAAAATACAGCATAAATCTTTTCCAGAAAAGTTACTTTATTTCTTTTTTTGTTCGATTGCTGAATAGCTGAATTGAATGTTAAAAAAGTGAATGAAAGACAAGCATTTTACGTTTCCCGAGCTGAATAATAGGACCTGATCCACCACAGACTGTGTTGCAGTAAAAAGGAGAAGAGCTGAATATTCTTGTATACTCTCAACTTTTAGACCTATCTTAAAGACTTAAAGCCGTCCTCTTTAAGTAAATATCACAAAAAATATCAAAACAGTATAGATCATTTCTAAAAAAGTTTCTGTATTTCTTTTTTTCGATTGCTGAATAGCTGAATTCAATATTAATGTTAGGAAAGTGAATGAAATGATAAGCCTTTGGTATTTCCCGAGCTGAATACTAGGCCCAGGTTCACGTCAGAGTGTAGGGTCACAAGAAGAAGAAAAACAACTGAAGATTTCTGAATTCTTCAAATTTTGGAACTGATTTAAAGACTTAAGGCTGTTCTCCTCCAGGAAATGTAATCAAAAATGTCGAAAATACAGCACAAATCTTTTTCAGTAAAAGTTCCTCTCCTCCTGTTCGTTTTTTTTCGATTGCTGAATAGCTGAATTGAATGTTAGAAAAGAGAACGAAGCGACATGTATTTTGATATTTCCCAAGCTGAATGCTAGGCCTAGGTACACTCCGGACTTTAGAGGCACAAGCATTAGACGAAGAGCTGAAAATGTCTGTATGCTTTACACTTTTGGAACTGTCTTAAGGACTTAAAGCCTTTCTCCTCCAGGTAATGTCACCAAAAATGTCAAAAATACAGTGTAAATCTTTTACAGAAAAGTTTCTTTCTTTTTTGTTTTTTCTTTTCGATTGCTGAACAGCTGAATTAAATGTTAGGAAAGTGAATGAAATGACAAGAATTTTGGTATTTTTCGAACTGAATACTAGGCCCAGGTACACCCTGACTGTAGAGCCAGAAGAAAAAGAAGAGGAGCTGAATATATCTACATACCTTTCACTTTTTGTTAAGTCTTAAAGCAGCATTCCTTAAGTAAATGTCACCAAAAATGTCAAAACCACGACGGAAATCTTTCCGAGAAAAGTTCCTCTCCTTCTCCTCGTTTCTTTCGATTGCTGAATAGCTGAATTCACTATTTTAATTAAATTTTAGGAAATTCCTCAACTAATTTGTTACAAAATCTCAACATCTGCTTCCCAAAAATGTTGTAAAAACTCAAAAACATTTCAATTTGTCACTTCTAGACTAGGTCAGGGATAAGTAGTCTCGTTCCGTTTCAGACTTGAATAATAAACATCCATCCTACGTGCTTGTTCTAGGAAAATTCGACAAAATTTGTCTTGACTTTCCCTTGACAACAATATTCATCTTTCATCGCTGATTAGATGAGGATTTTAGAACAAACATTTTCCAATGATCCAAGGTTCCCTCCAAACAGCACATTTATTAGGCACGCCCACACTCCACCGCTAAGGGCAGCGGGTGGATAATAATAAAATCAACAATAAATTGTTTCTGAATTTTAAGGGAAAATGGGAAAAAAAAATTATAAAATATTTACAATCTTCCGCAAGCGAACGAGGTAAATAGGCCAAGTCAAGAGAGAAAAAGTGGATTTTCTTTTTAAGTCGTCCCTCTAATGCAATTGCACTTGCTCTGCGCCTACACACGAACACATCATCATCCCACACAGAAGCACACACACACAGGCATTCGCTCACTTTCGCATTGCCAAACCGCAACCAGTGTAATGTGTCTAGCAGCATTCAAAGTCTATAAACATTGTATCTTAACTAGACGAGCGAGTGTTGCAAGAGAAGCGATTTAAGTTTTGTAGTTTACTGCGTTTTTTTTTTGCATAGATTTTCTATGGAAACCATACGAATGCGCGCGCGCCTGCATTCTTTTTAATTAAAATACAAATGCAATTTACTCCACTCCACTCGGGCACACATGCATGAGAATGTGCAATTCAAAGCGCGCTCAATGAAAGTCATTCCTCTCTCTCCTCGTTTGACGCGTGTGTTGTGCTCGTTTGGATGTTATGCACCACACGACACACACCACACACCACACACAGAACGAACGGAAGTGAAAGTGAAATATTTTGCAAGAGGCAAGCAAAAAAAAAAAGAGGCACAAATCTGTACGTACGTATGGATGACAAACTAGGCGCTCTTCATTTGAATAAAATGAGATCCTCCGCGTTCCCTTTAGTTGGCCTAATTCGAATGCCTGCCAGAGCATAAGAGGTAAACAAAAACAACACTATGCACCACTTTCGCCGACACCCTGTACTAGTTTTCTGCATCTAAGCTGAGATATTGGATGCTTTGCGAAACGACCACATAGCTACGGGTACATGCTGACACAAGATGTGGTAGATACATGACGCCCATTAAAAGTGATTTGCATTTCCGCCACTTGGAGTCGCTGAATTTCCCACCTAACCGCACACAACTGACATTTCGGCTGGTTTCAGATGCATAAGCCGAGGCAAAAACATCTAGCATCTAATGGCCAGAAGTATGACCGAGTGCTGAATCGGTGGTTTGAGTGTGTGTGTGAGTCGGAAGAGGGAAAATTGCAAAGCGACGGCGATTCACATCCGATAAACTGCAACAAACAGCAACAGTCATCTCCTTATGGGCAAGTGTGTGTGTGTGTGGATTCGAATGCACTAAACCATATGCAACTGGCATCTCTCGTGGATGTCGTGTGCACACTTAGTGACGACAAACGTTCAGCGACGACACGACACAACTTCACAGCGACAACGACAACGACAACGACGACGACGCCGATACACTAAGCCTTGACCTGATTTCTCTCTCCGTCTCTTTCGTTCGTGAAGTGCATTCGAGCGTGTTCAACTGCAATTTAATAAGCGTATAGCGCGCTACAGCGACGACCAACTGTAAGGGGACCAGGGCGGCCGCTACCGCTGATCCGACAACCATATCGTCGCACGCTACAATCTTCCTCTCCGCCGCTGCTGCTGCTGCTGCTGATGTGCAACAAATAGATGCATCTAATGGACGTCAGCCAAAACGTTAGGAAAATTGTTCACTTTTTATTTCTCCGTTCACTCTCTTTCGCTTTTGCCTGCCTGATGAGAAGCAGGTCCCGTACAGGCAGACCGAGCGAACGAGCGTGCGGTTGGATGGATGGTTGTGTTTTGCTGAACTTTGCCGCAACTTTTACTTTCGATCAGGAAAACAGGGGGCATACCCACTTGTAAAATGGGTCTCTCTCTGAACACGTCTGTTTCTGTGTCCGATTTTTGCGTGCAAAACTGACCCTGACTTCAAAAAAAAAAAAAAGAAATAACCTGACGAATAATCGTGCACAGAAAACCGAAAAGCCAAGCCATCAGAGTGTGAGCCATGTTTACTACCGCATTACCGAAAAATTCGTGAATTGCCTGTGTAATGGAAGCGAGTATCTGATGGGTCGCTTTTTTGTTTCGTACATACCCACAGACGTGTATATTTTATTATTTTTATCTGCATCGTTGCCGTGGTGTGTTGAATCACGATTTAAATGATGTGAACGATGTGAACCTGCCTTCCGACGACGACGTCGACGGGTATAAATGCAAAAAACCTAGACCTAGTTTCCGTTTTTTTTTTCTTCTTTTTTTTTTGCATTGTTGTTGTTTATCGCGCGCTTCTCTCATTTTTAATCATTTTATATACTATACACACATCTGAGTGGGAATCGAGGGGGGGACTGTCTTTTTTTTGTATTTTTTCGATGAAAGCAGTGCAGCAAAAGGGGTTGTGTAATACACATGTCTTCACACACAAGTGTATACACAGTTTTTTTGAAATGAAAATGATTATCTCCACCTTTGGCTGTCAGAAGCTGTCAATGGATCGATTGGTAACCTCGATTATTGAGCCCGTTATGAGTGTTGAGCCGTAGGCTTTGGACTTCCATTAGAACCTGAGTGGCAATCTTCAAGCAGTGTCTTAAGGCGGATATTTTGTTCAACTTCTCCGTCTCTCGTTTAGTTGTTATTCAGCGCTGAATTTGGGGAAAGGTCAATTTGAAAGGCATTACAAAAATACTCGACTGAATTACGAGTGATTTTTTTTTTTTTGGATGTGTGCTGTGTTTTGCTTTTTTGTTTTTGGTCGAGGATGATCAGATATCACTTGACAATCTGATCAAGTTGCATTTCCGTATTCAAGGCAGGCTAGGTTGTTATCAAGACAAAAGGATGAACATAAGAGATCCGCTGAATTGAATGGCATTCCGAAAATAACTTCATCGAATTTAGGTCAAAGGCGGCGTATTTTGCGACTTATCTTGTGTGAGTCATTATCTCGGACAGCAAAAGAGAAGACTTTGATTGAAAAGGGGGGAAATTGAAGCATTTTTTCTTTGTGCTTTAGAGATTATCGTTGAGAAATATTGGTCACAAATGTTTTCGGAAGTCTTTTAGGGTGATTTCCTTAAGAGACGGGTGATCTTTTGACGATCAGAACATTCTAAGCGAACATTTTCAGCATGTGAAGCAACGTCCAAATCTCGAAAGTCTGAATAAGTCAGCATCTGGCGCCCGGTGCGGGAAATCATTCAGAATTCAGACGCCAAAAATTGTAGGCCAATTTTAAAGGAAAAAGTCTGAAAAATCTTTTTATAACTCGATAATTGTCTTCAGAAGCTCTGAATAGGACGGAATCTGGCGCCTGGTGCGGGACTCCATTCAAAAATTCTGATCACAAATTTTTGACCAATTTTCTTAAGAAAATCTGAAGTGTACACAAATTCGAACATAAACACCTACACCGTCTAAGAAAATGTTCGTATTTCAAGTTATCTTCAGAAGGTCTGAATAGGACAGAATCTGGCGCCCGATGCAGGACGCCAAAAATTATTATTTAGAAAATCTGGTTGAAAATTTCGATGCAAGTCTATTTTAAGGCAATTTCCTTAAGAGATGAGTGATCTTTTTGCGGTCTGAACAAGCTAAGCTAACGTCTACAACTTGTTAAGCAACGTTCTAACCTCAAAAGACAATATCGGACGTCCGGTAATCAGAAATTCAGGTCAAAAATGTCGATTTTAGGGTTTTTTCCTTAAAAGACGAGTGGTCTGAATATGCTAAGCGAAAACCTACAAACAAGTTAAGCAACGTTCGAACCTCAAAAGACTGAATAAGACAGAATCTGGCGCCCGGTGTGAGACGCCATTCAGAAATTCTGGTCACAAACTTCTTTGCAAGTCAATTTTAAGGCAATTTTCTAAGAGAAATGTACAGACATCTGAACGTGTTAAGCAACATCTGAAACAGTGTTCTTTTCTCAAAAGTCGTCTTCAGAAAGTTTGAATCGATCGCATCTGGCGCCCGATTCGAGACGTCAGAGATTCTCATTTAGATGCTACAGCAACCACTCGTGTTGTGCGTCTTCTTATTCTCCACTGAGTAGAAAAGAACTATAGTTTAATTTCAACGCTGAACGGCAAGATTGAGAGGCTTTTCTGGACAGTAATACATTAGACATTTTTTTCACAAATTTTGTTCACAAAATTTCTTCGCAAGTCTATTTTAGGGCGATTTTCTAGAAAAAGTCTGTAATGAACAAAAATCTGAACAAACCAAGCAACCACCTCTAAAATCTGAAACAATGTCCATATCCCTCAAAAGTGTTCACCACAAAGTCCGACTATGATCACATCTGGCGCCCGCTGAAAGAAGGATCGGTCACGATCATGTGTGACCGATCGTTAACAAAACAATGTGACCCGCGAAATGTCATCCAAAGCAGAGTGACAGTTGTCGCGACTACGTTCAATAAAATGAAAGACATTCTCAAAATGACATTCCGCATAGAATCGTTCAGCGCCAAGAGAACTGGCATTTTTCCAAAACAATTGGCACATTCATACAGTCGCTGTTCATTCATGTCAATGTATCTGATCACTGATCGACTATAGATGTGAACATGTTTGGGATCGAAATCTTGAGAAAGTGATCACTGGAAAACAATGTATAGCTGCTTTTTAATTTCCGCTTAATTTACTCTCGTAAAAAAAAATATTTAATGAATGTCACAAAATTTTTATGTGTGCTTCTACCGGTTTTTCGCAATAAAATTTGATTGGGAACTCATAAGACATTTTGTCTTTTGATTTATCAAAGAAATCGGGAGATTCCGAATGAAGATCGCTAAGGAATTGGTTTTTGATCGTTTGTGGACTTTTTGAAACTGATCTAGTCCGTTTCCCTTTTTGCCAATTGTCATGAAAATTTTCTTTTAATTTATCAATGAAAGCATTTATTTCCAGGAAATTACGAATAAAGCATCGTATCCGAAGATTCTCGCTAAGAAATTTACATATGATTGTGGACTTTTTTAAATTAAAAATATAGGGTGGCCAGATAAGAACGATAGGAAAACACATTTAAATAAGAAAAGAGTGGTGTGAGATTTCAAATTGATTCCAGTTTTATTTTGAAGCCACATTCATGCCAGTATGCATCTAACAGCACATCATTCAAATGGCTGCCTCGCCTTCATTGGCAGTGTTTCAAGCGGTCGGCCCAATTTTTTTGCGAAATGGTCCAATTTTTGATGACTTGTTGCACTGCCCGACCTCACGACGAAATTGACGTTTCGTATTAACAACTGGGCGCCGTGGCTTAGTGGGTAAGTGTGTCGATTCCTACGCTCGAAGTCTGTGTTCCATTCCCGAAAAAACATCTCGGACTGTAGCGTCGCCATTATTATTATATTTGCAACTGAATTTGAACTGGAATTTCGATGGTATTTCTTAATAATTTCCGCATGTTCGGAAACCGTAAAACGACACATGATGAAACCTCAAACCTTGTTGAGTATTTTGATAGCTGGATGTCAGTGGTAATTTTGACAGCTGATGAAACACAACAATTGGAAGAACAATCATTGCTATCTGGTCACCCTTTAGTTGTCTACGAATCTCAATCCCTTTTCTTTCTTTGCCAATTGTCACGAAAGTTGTGAAATTCGAGCCACGGATCAATAACTCCTAACCTCAAATCAGTAATCTGTCAAATCTTAAGCGAGGTAAAGCGTAACCAAAATATTTACAAAAGTAACAACCTTAAGCGTAACCAACAAAATAGAATTTCATAAGACCAAGCGTGTATTTCATCGCTTCCCTTCAAACATCTTCCCAACACACAAACAGTCAGACCAGACCAAAAACTTAACTAAACGGTTGTCTTTGTTCTCTGCTCCTCATCATCGTTCTAAAAGAATGTTGTCACCTCAAGAGGAACAATATGTCTGCTGAATTCGAATCACAAAATACGCATTAACTCTCAACGACCTACCAGCTTCTAATTCTATGGCTAAGAGTAAATATTTATAGGCAACTTTATGCCAATTCACTTTGGTTACGAAGAAATTACTGATGCCAAACATGGATAACATCCAGAAAGATGTTGTTTACCTTTTGTTCGATGGGCGGTCAGAGACTTTAGGCCAAAAAACAAGTTTCGAGAGGAAGCGACTGAGCAGCAAAACAACGATCCCTCGTGTAGGAAATTCTTTTCGTTATGGATGATCGAAAAATGTAACGACTTTCAACAAGTCGACGATTACCGTCACTTAATATAGTTTTATGCGCTGAACTTGGCAACAGTTGGTGTGTGCAAAAAGAAGGAGAGAGAGAAGAAAAAAACATCAAGTTTATAGCATTTAGTGAAAATGCTTTAAACATGACGCATCACACACTAAACTGACAGCTGACAGAGTTGTGTGATGCATTCAGCATCCGTTCGGAGTGTGTTCGATGATTATGATGATTTCACTTCTCATCCGTTCGCTTTTCACTCATTCTCATTCACTTTTCCTTGCCGTGATTGGAAAACAAACAACTTAAGAGGCAGCAAATTGCAAAAAGAAAAAGAAAATGCAAAAAAAACAACACCAACAGAATGGAAAAGAAAATGAAAATCGCTTTTCTTGGCCAACTGAATGGAACCCTATATCGCGGCATGAGGCGCTGGCTGCACACAACGGATGCAAGCGAGAGAGATGGATGCAATTGCAACGGTATGCTCAGTTACAAATGGCAATAAATAAGTGAAAATTTAGGTTAGGAAAAGGAAAAACACAAAATAACTCGTTCGCAACGACGACGACAAGATGACGTGCGATTTTCTTTTTTTTCGTCTTCTTTTTTCACCCGTGAGAGGAAAGCGCCAAGTTAGTTGGTTTTCTCTTTCCTCCTCCTCCTCTCTTCGACTGCTATTGTTGCTGTTGTTTTTTTTTCACTATCGATTTTCCTTTAAGACGTTTTATTCGCTGCTCTAAACTCTGAAGCAATATTGTTATGTGCGCTTACTTCGCGTCATATGCTAAGCGCTAATTAATGCGCACATAACGCAACGTGCTTTGCATTAATTAACCCGGATGAAGAGAGAGGAAGAGAAGAATAAGAACGCGCACAATATTGTCAAGAAGGGACACCCTTGCTCGCCTGCACCGAGAGAGCGCGCTAAGCTGTGCGCCTTGATACAGCAACACTTCAACAATGCTCCTCATGTAGATTCTGAATAAAATTACTTTTAATTTACAAAAAAAAAACTGAATTTGAAATGCGTTTCGGTTGTAATCTTCAGCGAGTTGGACACGATCGGACAATGAGGGAAAAAAGGTGCCATAACGTAAGAATGTAGGCTGAATCATCACACAATCAGCAGGTATGACAACTCATCTTCCGGATTGACATCTTGATATCCGCTTTGAATGTCTAATTAGAATGCGCACGGTGTTCTGACAGCTTGTTGAGTTTGTGTCTTGTGGGTGTGTGCGACGCGAGTTAAGATTGGGGGAGAACGTGTCTTCATTCAAGAGTGTCCTTCTCCGTTTCGTTGCGGAGAAAAGGATAAAACGTCCTCAGTTCACTGTAATTTTGTGTCTATGAAGTCAACATCCGGTTGAGTTGAAATCGGAGGAACAAAAAAAAAATTAGAAATGAAAAATAAATCACTCGTACTCGTGTGTAGTCTTCACTTCTATTTTTGGCAAACACAGGAAAATCGTCATTCGATGTGAATTCTGTGGTTGTACACATTGTTCTCTCGGTGAGGTGTTGATTTCCGAGACAGGTGGGCACCCCGTTTTTGAATTTTGAATCACTGCCAATGAGCAGTGAAATAGTTTCGTAATATTCACGAAATTTGAAAACTCAAGCACGATCTCTGACAGATTATCAAACGTCAATGAGGAATTTTTTGACAGAAGTGATGGCGTTTTGTGCGTCAGTGATTTTTGAAGGAACGGGATGAGAGCAGGGAAAACTCTGTTTTGGTCCACAACTCGAACAAGATCAAAAGTACATTGAAAATGCATTTCAAGCACGATCTTTGACAGATCATCAAACGTCAATGAGTAATTTTGAGAGAATTTATGGCATTTGGTACGTCAACGACCTTTTAAGGAATGAAATGAGAGCAGAATCGGTACTGGGAGGAAACCTAAAGTAGACAAATTCCGTTCTGTTCTGAAACTCTTCAAACGTCAATGAGGAATTTTTGACAGAAGTGATGGCGGTTTCTGCGTCAGTGATCTTTTAGGGAACGGTATGGGAGCAGTACGAGGCAAACTTTGTTCTGTCCCACAAATGGAACAAGATCTGGAGTACCTTGAAAATCCATTTCTTACCAATCAACAATCAAATCTGAAAATTCGAGCACCAACTCTGACAGATCTTCAAACGCCAGTGAGGTATTTTGACAGAAGGGATGGCGGGCCTCCATGATCTATTAAGAAACGGTATGAGAGCAGAACTGGAACAGGATCAGATCAAGAGTAACTTGGAAATGTATTTCATACCAATCAATTTTTCAATTTGAAAATTTAAGCACGATCTCTGACAGATCTTCAAACGGCAGTGAGGAATTTTTGACAGAATTGATGACGTTTTCTGCGTCAATGATCTTAAATGTAACGGTTTAACGTGTAATCAAAAATTTTTGACAGAAATGATGGGGCTACTGGGAGCATGTCTGAACGGAGTAAACTCAGTTCTGTTCTAAGACTCCTCAAACGTCAGTGAGGAATTTTTGACAGAAGACAGAAGAAGTGAAGTACTGGTACCGGGAGAATATCTGAACAGGATATCTGCTCTGTTTCCCAACTCGAACAAGATCAAGATTCCCTTGAAAATGTTGACAATAATATCGCATTCAATTCACAATCAATTCCGCCATGATTGTCAAAATCATCGACTGTCATAATTAGCCGGCTTAAAGGACGCTGAATAAATACTCAATTTCCAAAACCCACCACCACACCACACCACACCACACCACATCCCATCACGTCTGCGGAACTGATTTTTATTTCTAGCACAACTCGAAACCTTGAAAACCCCCAATCGACACAACAATAAACCTGACACAGTTTCCAGAGGACGAGCCTGAAGTACAAGTCCGCAATAAATAACAGAGAAAAAAAAAATAAGTTACATCACTTAGAGGTCATTTCCTTCACCGAATCAGCTAGTCGTGTAGATACAACAAAACACATCGCGCGCACGCCGCCACCGATCTTTTTTTGTTTTTGTTGCTTCCCTCACTTCAATTTCATTTCCATCGAAAAATACGTTGCAAGGTCATCGCCATAACAGTTATTCTTGTAAAACGAACATCAGCTGTCAATTGCACCATCATTATGACAGATAGGTGTGATTTTCTGATACCGTTTCCTTTTCCATCTCCGATCTGATAGCTTCCTAGTAATTATCCCCCATCAAGACTCATAAAGCGCGCGCACACTCACAAGATGGTCATTCGAGTAGAAAGGCAAAAGAGTACAGGGAATTCTGTTATTGTTTGTTTTTATTTTCGGGTAGGTCATGCTACAAACGTCAGTGTCAGACTTGAAGTTAAAAAAAAAAAATCGAAAAATTGTATGTAGCAAGCAAAAAATAGCAACAACATTGAAAAATGGTCAAGAGTAAACAACACAATAAACAAGAAAACAAATTTCCCAAAGGTCATTTCAACGATGATATCGTAATAACGGAACGTGCTCTGACAGAAGGCAAGCCAAAGAAAAAAACCACTGACAGTAGCGTGAATTTGAATACGACCAAACTGGAGTTTTGATTTTGGTCGTTTTGTTTTACTGTGTGTTGCTAAAAAAATGTTGCGTTTACGCAACTTCCAGCGAAAGACGCGTAAAACAAAGAAGCGGAAGGTGTCTTCCCAAAAAATGACTCTGACTCTCTGACACTCTTATGTCATAATCCCTCATTCATAGCGAAAATTTTACAACAATAGGTTAAGAGTGCTGCTGCTGCTGCTGGTGGCACTGGTGAAGTGAGTCTTTCCCATTTAGTAGGTCATCGTTCACACACATCCGCACCACGTGTGCATGTGTATGCAGTTTGAATGTGGCACTGCTCCCTCCGTGGAGAGGTGAATGAATATTTGTCACATTATACGCAATATGGGTACGTGGAGAGTTCGAATGAAAGGCGATGTGGCGGCTGCATAAATTTGTACGCGCCAAGTTGAATTCGATTTGAAATAAGTTGGTAATGCGCCACTATCAAGCAGATGGTTAAGCTGCCGTGTAAGGGGAAGAGGAAGCTAGCTTTGGGTTTAAATCATTACCGAGTGTTTCTTCTTCTTTTTTTTTGGAATTAAATTATGCCGTGAGTTATGAAATCGTTGACGATTTGACACACGAAAGCAGTAAACAGCGATATTATGAGAGAGCGGCAACATCGGCGCGTTTGGAGCTTGCAACATAACAGCGTTTGAAGTTGCCTTCTTTTTGGTTTTTTCGTGTTCTGCTTTTTTTGGAGGGGAATTTTTTGTGTAATGCGATGGCACATCATCAAAATCGTTTGCAACAAGCAAGCGTTGGGTTCATGGTCTTGTTGGCAGATTGGGACGATGACATCGTTCGTTGAATAAACGTTGCTTTTGCTGATTTTAGAACTCTCTGCTCTTGTAAGTTGGAAGCATTCAGCCAGATTCGAACGTCGTTTTTGTTGACGTTTTAGAACGTCAGATTTGACCCGATTTTGCAAGCTGACAGTTCAAAGCACTCGCCCGGTCCGTGGTCATGTTAGCAGATTGGGACGTTGTAGGTTTTAGAATTTTCGATTTTGCTCTTGTAAGCTGACAGATGGAAGCATTCAGCCGCTTCGTGGTCTTGTTGGGAGGTTGGGACGTCGTTTTTGCTGACGTCAGATTTTGATACGATTTTGTAAGCTGACAGAAACATTCAGCCCGTTCGTGTGTCTGTGCCAGATTGGGATGTTGGTGGTTTTAGAACGTTCGATTTTGATTGCGAAGCTCTGCTCTTGTAAGCTGTCAGAAGGAGCTTAGCCGGTTTGTGGTCTTGTTGGCAGATTGGGACGTTTTTGATTTTAGAAGTTCTGCTCTTGTAAGCTGACAGGTGGAAGCATTCAGCCCGTTCGTGTCTTGTTTCCAGATTGGGGCGTTGACAACGTTATTTAGTGAATGAACGTTGGTAAAGTTGTTGATTTTAGAACCTTTGCGAAGCTCTGATTTTGTAAACTGACGGATGGATGCATTCAGCTGGTTCATGGTGGAAGATTAGGACGTTGCTTTTGTTGACGTTTTAGAACGATCGATTTTGTTCTGATCTTGTAAGCTTGGTGGCAGACGCTGTTTTTGGACGTTGTTGGTTTTAGAACGATCGATTTTGATTAGACTTTATAAGTTGACAGATGGAAGCATTCAGCCAATTCATTGTCTTAATGGCAGATTGGGACGTTGTTGGTTTTAGAACCTTCTCAGCGGTTTCATGGTCTTGTTGACAGATTGAGACGCTGTTTTTGTGAACGTTGTTGTTTTTAGAACGATCAATTTTGATCTGATTTTGTAAGTTGACAAATGGAAGCATTTAGCCAGCAACTAAAGGTCCAACTAGAATGGCTGTAAGGAAACTTGAGAGAACTGAAGCAACCGAGGGAATACAAAAAAAAAACAGTGCACTGTGAGAATAGTTATACCTTCGTTCAGTTTCGTTAAGTTCGTTCACTGTTGAAAACTTAAGCGGGAGCTAAGTTCCTACTCGTGCAAATGCCAATTAACGTCAGTCTACAAATGCAAATGTCATCTGACGTTGGTCTATGTATGCTAATGCCAGTTGACAGCTGAATTCTCCTTAAGTTGCTGTAAACAATTATGGACAGCTGAATTTTCGTTAAGTTCCTGTAAGCAATTATGAACCCCTTGAAATTTGACGATGCTTTTGCTTACTTTTCGTTAACTTTTGACATGAGCAACAGCTGTTAGAGTTTGTCCTTAAGACTCGTTGCAAAGTGAAAGTATTCAGGCAAAAAAATTAAGTCACCCAACTGTCAATTCACATCCAAATTTAAAGAAATAAATGAACGTCATTAAATCTAATTTCAGTTGTTCAATTAATTAAGCTCGATATAACGACAGAGTTTAGGTTAACGAACCCAAATGGCAATGATTATATAATTAACTTCGCATAAATGATTCATGAATAATCCAGTTTGCCACCGGGCGCCATTCTAATTGTCTGTCAAAGTGAATGAATCTTATCAACATTTCAACAACAAAATACGTATTTAAACGAATGGCTTCTAAACCACAGGAATTTCGAACGTCAGCTCAAAGGTGAGGCGTAAAAAGAACCAGAACATAACAAAAAACCAGACACATAATTCTCACCACTTGTCATCTGTCAAAAAAAGGACTGTATGTATCAAAATAATTCACTTAAAGTCCGACTCCTCATCCTCAGCGCAGAAAAAAAAAAGAAAGAAATGCAAAATCAACAACAAAACAGGTTATTTTGACATCATGTGACAGATGACATAAATATGATAAGCGAATTTCATTTCAAATACATGCAAATCACACATTATGACAGGCGATGCAACTAACCCATCGAATATGATAATCCCCCTGAGTCACATAACTTCTCTCTGAATTTTTCGGCTTAAGATTATGACCTTCGTTGCTTTTTGTTGTGTGCAATGACATCTGAATGACGCAAGCCTCTGTTCCTCTGCATCGGACAGAACGCATTCTACCACCACGCTTATCTCCTGCTACAAGTGCACATATCAGTATCAGACTGAAGCAACCCACTCAAGTGACTGTGTGTCTTTGTGCCAGACGTAAACAGATTCTAATTACCAACTCAAGTATCGACTGTCAAACTAAATGACCATGTACACATACTTCACGTACTCGTATACTTCAATTAAACAATTATCGTCCATGACCTACCTAAACAACTTTAAATTGCACTTTACAGCGTTCTGGACTGGTGCACTTTTGCCTCGATGTAATGTCACTCAGACGGAGCTGGGGGCTGTCAATGTCATTTGCATTTCCTGCTGCTGTCAAAACGCATTTGACATATAGCGTGTATCCGAAAATATTTATTACACACCTTTTCTCGATTTTCTTGGGGCCTTTTTCGTCTGCTCCCTCAAAAAAAAACAACGCGTTGGTGTGCGTGTGCACGGTAGCAGTTAACAAAAAGAAACAACGTTTAACAACAGGAAGAGGAATTGCCGAAACAGTCAGAAGACGGAGAAATAAAATGACAACAGAAAAAAAAGTCTGCTAAAGAACTCAAAGTTCTTTCTTCTGCGTCTGCCCCTGTGGGTGTGTGTGTGTGCGCGAGTGTGTCCGTGTGTGTCTGTTTGGCTTTTTTGGAGTCCGCTCCATCGTTTATCACTCTCAATTCTGATGTGGAAATTGTTGTATTTTGCTTCTTCGTTTTTTTTCTGTATTTTTGGCTCGTTCTTCGTTGTTTTTGTGTTTGTTGTTTTTTTTTTTCTCTCCTCAAATAATTCGTCTCAAGTTCAAGGTCTTTTGGATAGCGTGTACTAAACGACGACTGAGCACGCATGCCGTCTCGTTTTTTTTCGTCGCTGGCCGTCGAATTGATGCCGAATTTTTTATTTTCTTCGTTCGTTTTTTTGTTCAGCTTTTTCGGCTTATTTTTTTTTTTTTTTGATTGTTTGTTCGCATATTTTTCTCTCTCTCTCTCTTCGTGCTAAGTGCCGTTTACTTTGCTTTCTTTTTTGGAGTCGCTGCGTGTAGTTGTTGGCGGCGCGGCGGCAATGGATGAGGATGTGATGATTACAATGTTGAAGATCACACAATATCAGTGCGTCCGTGTGTGCGTGCGTGTGTGTGTCTGATTTGAGTGCTTTCTTTGCATCCACAGTGGGATGGGGATTTCTTTGCATAATTACACAAGTGAAGAGAAGGGACGTGAATCTATCGATGAATATTAGCAACATCACGACCGCACGTGTCGATTGAGGAGTCTCTTCGAAGACGTAGACATTCCCGTTGGAGGGCAAGCAATTCCAGTTGGCTTGGCGAGAGGAACGAACGAGAGGCGAAATTGTGACGTTTTCCCCCCCGATATTATGGGGAATTTCGCTAATAAAGCTGGTTCGCCTACTGTGCTAGAATAATAGGTTGTTTTTGGAGGGAACTGTCAAGACTTGCTAAATGGTTATTCTTCGACTTAGCATTTGATAGGTTCGTTGTAAAATAAATTAAAATTCTTCATTTTTTTTTTTGCTTCCCTGCCTTTTTCGGGGGAATGGACCGTAGATGTGAGGGAGCGTTAGTGTAAATTGTTTATAGTTTCCGATGAATTTTGTGATTGTTACAAGAGTCATGCGATTCATTAGATTTATTTGATGATTTCAGGTGTGGAATGTACTTAACTTCGGAGTATGCTTCAACAAAATCGATAAGAATGATAGTTGAGGGTCATGTGACACTACGTTCTGACAGATGACAGTCGAACGACGCAAGCAATACAAGAACTACTACAGATGTCGATGAAATTGATAAGGCAGCGTTCTGCTTTCCAATGACAAGCGTAATTTTTTATGAAAATTTCTTGTTTACGGTACGGAAATAACATTTGATAGATAATTTGCAGAGTCAATGGGAAGATCTAAGAGATCACGAGGTTCAATGAACCCAATGGATGAATGACAAGACACGTGACTGTAGAGTGATAACTTAGGAAATAGGAAATGTCAAAGTTTTGACGTTAGAGTCCGAGTTTCGAAACAAAGAAATGTCAAAGTTTATTCATTTTTACTTTGTGTTGACAAGGCATTTGACGTTCGAGTAAAAATGTCAAAATATGCTTATTCAGACTCTGCGTTGACAAGTCCTTTCACGTTAGACCTCAAATGTCAGTTTTTTTACGCACTCTGCTTTGACAGGCCTTCTGATGTTAGGGTGACAATTTAGGAAAAAAGGAACTGTCAGAGTTTGTTAATTCAAACTCTGTGTTGACAATCCCCTTTGACGTTAGATTGACAATTTAGGAGAAATTAAATGTCAAAGTTTGACTTTAGAGTCCGAATTTAGGTAAGAAGCAATGTCAACGTTTTTTATCGTACTAGTCGTTAGTTTGACGTTAGACTGAAAATGTCAAAGTTTGCTTATTCAGACTCTACTTTGACAAGTCCCTTGACGTTAGAGTGACAATTAAGGGAAAAAGAAATGTGAAAATTTGACGTTCGAGCGTGAATTTAAGAACAGAGAAATGTCGAAGTTTGTGCCTTGCGTTGACAAGCCCCTTTGACGTTAGAGCGACGATTCGGGGAAATTAAATGTCAAAGTTTTGACGTTAGAGTCCGAATTTAGGAAAGAAGCAACGTTGTTCTATTTGTACTCTGCGTTGACAAGTCCTTTGACGTTAAAGTAACAATTTAGGAAAATTAAATGTCAAAGTTTGACGTTAGAGTCTGAATTAAGGAAAGAAGCAATGTCAACGATTTTTTATTCGTTCTTTGCGTCAACAAGCACTTTAAAGTCAAACTGAAACTGTCAAAGTTTATTTATTCGGACTCTACGTTGACAAATCCTTTGACGTTAGCTCTCAAATGTCAGTTTCTTTTTATACGCACTCTGCTTTGACAAGCCTTCTGATGTTGGGGTGACAATTTAGGAAAAAAGGAACTGTCAAAGTCAAATTCGAACTCTGTGTTGAAGATGATGGCCTACATTAAAATTGGTTGCTGCATAAAAATACAAAATTTCCAGAATGACTTGCAGCCCCCTTCCCTCTTTACGAGTACCGGCATTTAAGTAAGTAAACGATTGAAAGATTTCTCCGCAACAAAGGAAATCCCCGAAGCTACGATCATAAAAAATTGATAAAAAGAAGTCCATTTTGTCTGTTAACTAATTCAATTCATTTACCAATTCATTCAAAAGCGAATTCCTATGAAATTCCATCAAATTATCTCATAGGACATCATAAATAATCCGCCCTTAGTCCTTGATTACCCACCGACTAGTCACAGCGATAAAAGCAAAATCTTCCAAATCCCGCATACGGGCCTGTTTCCAAACCTTCCCAACACCCCACAAAATGACAAAACCACGAGGAAATGAAAAGAGGGAAAAAGAGAAAGCACAATTGTCCTTGAACGAATACATTATGTACGCCATAGACAGGAAGTTCCTTCTCACCCCAAAGTGTGAACGACAAAACACGGGGGAATCCCCTTCAAAAACTTTTACTCTCTACCGGAAGCTCTCGTGAAGCTTAAATTTTTTGGCCTACATCCTCTAATTTTGTTGAAAAATATTTATAACTCTGATTCTGTGACTAGCTTGCGGCACAGAGAACGGAGTACACCCACAACACAGTCACGGTGGGAAATGGGTGAGGTGAGGGATGAGACTTGGGTGGATACGGCCTAACATTGTTTAGTCAGCTGATGTTCGTCCTTGCTAGGTCGGCACAAGGAGGCCGCCCACTACACCTCTTTTTCTGGCTTTTCTCTGTGTGCGCCGAAGGAGGAAGTGTAGACACCGGAGTACATAACCAAAACCAAAGTCAATTTAATGGTTCGAGTTACATCAAAATGTGGGCATGTACATAGACAGAGCTTATGTAATGTGTTCTTCTAGAGATATATGCGAACACCAATCTACATCTGATTGATTATTCATGAAGAGGAATGGTTTATTTCCTGAAATTCAACCAAGGTCACTGGTTAACACAGAACCATCTCCCTGCGGTGGCAAAAAAGTGGCAAAAGTTGAGTGAGAGAGACCTTCTCTCACTTGTCAGGGAAAAAAACTTTCTCTTTTCGCGTGGACTCTATGGTGACGAGTGCTAATTTGAATATTCCCAGTCAATCGCGTTCATCCATCATCGGCGGCCGAGGATGAATGACAACTGGACTGGCACACGACTGTCATTAGGCCGGTATGACACTTGCTCCATCTGTCAAAAAATACGACCACCGAAATGAAATGATACTTTACTCAACTCTGATGTAACAATCAACCACTAATGTTATAACGATATTATGCAAAAAAAAAAATGGAATAACGAACTAACCTACTCTAGAGCAACTGCTGCGCCAAAATGAAATGAAAAGAAAGTGAAATGTGACAGCTGAGGTAACAAATAAGTTGTTTAATAGTTTCGCGCAGATCGCTTTGGGCTAAATTCACCCAAAAAAAAAAGAAGAAACAAAACTCCCAACAAATCTTTGCGCCTGTCTAATGCGGATTTTTTTCTTTTTCGTTTTTGTAGCTTTGTTCGATCGTGTTGCCGAATTTCAAAATTATTCAATATTTTTATTATTTTTTTTTTTGCTTATGAATAGACAAACGCGCGAGGCAGGCAGGCAGGAATCGAAAGAAGGAGGAGGTGAAACAAAATTCGGGCTATCATAATAAACTAACGGTTTGGTGAGCTAAATTCACTGCGTTTACGTAATAGACATCAACGACGGCGCAACGATAGCGCGACAGTCGACAACTACACAACGACAACGACACGACAGCGACGGCAGCGGCGGCGGCGGCAGCGGTGACGGCAGCGGCGAACGGAACCCATTAATGTAAAGCAAAAAAAAAAATCTACATACAAACAAAAAATTCATAGATACATCATCTGTATGTACGTGCTTTTGGGTTACCGAAAACAAAAAAAAAAAAAAAAGGCGAAGAAATGTTGAAAAAAAAATCAATAAATTTGTTGAGGTGGGTTAGGAAATCATTATACGCACACACACACAAACGTCAGACGCACGCAAAGCACAGAGAGAGAGGCAATCTCTCGCATACAAACGTCACACATGACAGATAGCAAAAGTTGAAGGGGCACTACTGCTGCTCCAAACTGAAGCGGCATAAGGTGCGCGCTGTGTTGGTTTTTGTTTTTGGGTTTTTTTTTCGCCTCCTCCCCTCTCCAAGAGTTTTCGACTTAATTCCGGAAAAGGATTAAAGGGTCCTCTTTCAGTCCGCACACATCACATATGTACGCACAGAGGACGTGCGAGTGGGAGAAAAAGGGTTAATGTGAATGGCATCCCCTACACATTAACTGGGTCACTGGATAATGAATATCCACGCTAAAAAGATACTCTTTGCTGGATACAGTACATCCCTTCTCCCCCTCCCCCTTCCCCACAACACACGCCCTCACAGACATGCATGAATGTACCGCTAGTTTTTAAGTTAACCACTAGTCGAGAATCACGGAGGAAGCAACAAAAAAAAATTCAAAATTAATTCAGGAATGACATTGTGCGCGACAAAAATACATATTTTCCTTGTGGTTTTCTTTCCGTCAAACGTGCGTCTGTATTAATCTAGGGCAAGAGCTCCTGTTTGTGTGTGCGAGAGATAATTAGGGCCGCTCTGTGAACATCCAAAGGTACCTATCGATTTCAAGTTCAACCGAGTGTTTAGTTTTTTTGCGCCTCTGTCGCGTAGCTTGGGCGACGCGTTAAAAGGCCCAATAAATTGTCAATCTGTCCGGAAGGGTGGACAAACCATTTTTTTTTTTTGGATTTTCAAGTCTACCGGAGGGAATGCCGATCCGCAAGGTGGATACGGCTTGAAATGAGTTGTTGGGAAATTGGATGGGCAATTTGTGGCGTTGTCGCCGACGATTGTATTTTTGTTGTTTCGAGTTAACGTGAAATGCCAGAGCTTACACCTACGTCGTGTAGCGTTTATTAGTTATATCGAGGCTCTTCCCTTAAATTCTGGTCGTTTTTTATGAGAATTTTTGTTAATTTGAGGGTTATTGTGCAATTTTTTCAATTCCATTTGACGTTGAGGTTGTGGGGAGATGCTTTCAGTGTTTTTTGTGAAAAACAAACTGAAGGTGGTTTCAATCGTAAGAGTGGAACGTTGACAATTTAATATTGATGATCGTTCGAATGTCTTTGAATGTCTTTGAAAAGGAATTAGATTTGGTTGTGAAATCAGTTTTTGACATTTGATGACGTTGAGGTGGCTTTGAGACGGAAGATTTTGTGGGAGCAACATGTTTGCTGTCAAAAGTGGAAATTGACAGATTTGAGTGGTTATGTCATTTGACGTTTGAAGGTTAAGAGGGAGTGTATTGATTCAGTTCTAAATTTGCTACATTCATGTCCTGTGAAAAAGAAAGAGAAAGAGGGGAAGATTTTTGAACTGGAAATAGGAAGGAATTGGCCAAAATTTGGAACAGTTTGCTGTCAAAAATTGAAATTGACAGATTTGAATGGTTATTTCATTGACTTTTGCACGAAATATTTTAAATATGCTACTTATGTACACATGTCCTGTGTAAAAGAGAGAGAGAGAGAGGGTACGATTTTTGAACTCGAAAAAATAAGTATTTGGTCCAAATTTCCAACAAAATTACAAACATTTGACAGTTCTGTACGGAGGAAAGCTTCGACTATTGGCTTCATCAAGAACATTTTGTTAAATTCACGTCCTGTGAAAAAGAAGATTTTTGGACCCTCAATAAAAAGCAATTGGTCCAAATTTGGGACACATAAAAATTGGAAACAATTGACAGTTTTGTACGATGAAGCCATGGCATATTAGTTTCACCAAGTACTTTACTGTCAAATTCACGTCTTGCGAAAGAAAAGATTTTTGAACTCTCAATATGACCTATCTGCTCCAAATTTAGAACAGAAATATTGCAAGCATTTGACAGTTCTGTACGACGAAGCCTTGGACTACTCGTTCGATCAAAACTTTTTTGTCAAACTCACTTGTCTTGTGAAAGAAGATATTTTTGAACTCCCAATAGGAAGCATTTAGTCCAAATTTGGAACAAAAAAATTGCAACATTAGGCAAATTCCATACGATGTAACCTCTGACTAATCGTTCGAACAAGAATTGTTTGTCAAATTCAAATGACGTCCGTTGAAACTTTTTGACACCTGACCTAAATTTGAAGTCAAAGTCAGAATTTTTGATCCAAATTTTGTGACTGTGCACGAAAGCGGGTCTTAAACCTTTTCCTAACCAAAATTTGGTTTAAAAAGATGGCTTTTCTGAACTTTGTTAAGGACAAACTTGCTGGACGACAGATTAAGGCAACATATGGCTCGGATATCCTTCGTCTATGACTTTAAGGACGGACAAACATTTCGGACGCGTACATAAAACGCATTGTACTTCAAATCCTCTGCAAACCATTGTTCCTATTCGCCCAAAACTAAGATCGCACTTCACCTCAATCTGAGATTTAAATCTATTCTTAACCAAAATTTGATTCAAATCAAGGAATTTCTGAACTTGTTCAAGACAAACTTGTTGGGTGTCAAACTGAAGCAAAATTTTGGGCAAATATCTTTCGTCTATGAGTTTAGAGACGGACAACCATTTCAATGTCATCCGCGGACATCAGAAGTTTGTAACATTTGGGGCGGATACCTTTGGTCTATGATCACAATCACTTTAAACCCATGTCCCTATTTGCCCACGAAGTTGCAAACATCTAAAGTCAAACCTCTGTTTTCTGACAATTCAGCAATTCAGCGCAGACTGAAACTCAAATATTTTCCTAACCTATTCAAAATTTTGGATTCAAATTTGTGACTGTACACAGAAGCAGTTTTTAAACCTTTTTCTAGCCAAAATTTGATTAAAAGAACCCCGTTGCTGAACTTGCTCGAAGGCAAACTTGTTGGGCGACAGATTAAAGCAACTCTTGGGGCGGATATCTCTCGTCTATGACTTTAAGGATAATTTGCACCGTGCCCATCAAAAGCATTGAAGCTCAAATGCCCTACACCCCATTGCCCTAATCCAGCCACAAAGTACCCCAAAACTAAGACCAAAACTATTCTCATTCTGACCATCGTCAGCAATTCAGCGCAGAGTGAAACTGAAATCTTTTCTTAACCAAAATTCGATTAAAAGAACAGCGTTTTTGAACTTGTTTTGAAGTCGAAGTCAGATTTTTTGACACAAATTTTGTGACTGAACATAACTGCAGGTCTTACATTATTTTAATAAAAATTTGCTCAACGCTGACTGGTTGGGTGACAGATTAAAGCAACTCTTGGGGTGGAAATCCTTTGTCTATGACTTTAAGGACACCGTGATTCGCGTCCCTCAAAAGCATTGAACTTCAAATTCGTCCCAATCCGACCCCAAAGTAGCACCCAAAGCTAAGATCAAAAAAATTCCCATTTCTGACCATATCGTCAGCAATTCAGCGCAGACTGATTAATTTTTGACATTCATTAGCCATTTCTTTTGGCATTTAACTCATTGCTCGATTGTTAGAGCGACTTTTGCCCTGCTGGCCCAGATTTCTCGAATCCATTCCATGACAACTATGCTACCCTTTAGAAAAGTCTCTCACGTCAATTAGTTGTTCACTCGCTTGTGCAGTTTTTCCTCTTCCTCCACTCTCTCTCCACAGTTTCCCTAGAGTAGATTTCAGTGAAATATTTTTTCGTGTGCTTGTAGAATGTGTATGCACCAGCAGTGAGTGCATGTGTTTCAGTGTTTTTTTTTCTGTTTTGCAGTCAATTTCATCCCTTTGGAAAATTCTCTGACCTAGTTTTCACCCTCTCTCATCTGTTGGGTTGGCCTAGCTACCCCGTTTACATACTTCTTTCATTTTTTCCGTTTTTGATTTGGTTCGGTTTGCAAATGCATGTTAGGTATTTGCCCTTCCGGTATGTTCTACATACCGCAACATGGGGAGTGTGTATCTTTGGTATCGAAGTGAGCGCTGATTACCCTAGAAATTTGTCATCAGAGAGGGATGTTGAAGTTAACTCGGGAAAAATTATGTGTGTCAGTGATTCCTTAATCACGTGAGAGCGAGAGTTTAATCGATACATTGCCGATCGATTGATCTCGACGGGGGGCCATCGTGGAAACTGGGTTAACTGGATGTGTTTCGGTTCAATAAGAGGGTTGAGTCAAGAGAGAGGGGGGGGAGATTTAATGCATACTCACAATAACGCTGCATAAGGCTCTTCTTGTAGGCAGCTCTTCCCTCGCCGCATTTCAACTGACGATGCTCGCCATCACCAGCGCCGGCACCCGAGTCATCGGAGTCATCCGTACCTCCCGAGTAGGTACGACCCCTTCTCCGGCCCAGGGCGGTGCTGAGTGACAAATCCAATGGACGATCTTCTTCGTCGTCCTCCTCCTCCTCTTCGTGGTCATGGATGCTGACTGGATGTTGTCTCAAGGACAAGCAGGTCGCATCCTTCCGATCACAATCATCCGAATCATCGGTAAAGGACGTATGACGACTGGAACGATAATCGTTGGCACGCTGATCGTCCTCCTCGTCGCCACTTGTCGTGATGACACTGCGACGCTTCTGCTGAAACTGATAGTTTCCCTTGGTGATCGACGCTGGTGATCCCGCCGTCGAGAGCCGCGACTCTGGCGATGGCGATGGGGATATTGACGTCGATGTAGCTACCGTTGGTGGTGTCTTACATTGCTGCAGTTTTTTGTAGAGCATAACAATGTCTGGATGCGATTGGAGGATGTTGTTCGCCTCGGCGGGACTTGCCGATCGTGGTCGACGTTCGACGATCACATCGGCACGCTGGTGTATTGTGGGCGTCACTTCGACACGTTCACTACACGGTTGGCAGGTTAAATTCTCACTATCGTCCAATTGGACATCCTTCTTGCTATCGTCCTCGACTGTGACGGCAACAACTGATGGCTCGTCCTCAACGATCGTCATCGGCTGTGGGGAGGTATTTGAGTTGTCCGATGGTGAGGCAGGAATTAGATTGGTGTGTCGCTGCCGCTTTGGTGAACTCATCGGGCTGAGCGACTCTGAACGTCTGTGATGGAGTATATGATGATGATGGTGATTGCTGCTCGCCGGCGATGGTGATGGTGATGAACTGCTGCTACTTTTCGATGAGGATGATGATGATGATGTGGTTGCTGAGGCGGTCATTGTTGTTGTTGTCACACTACCGACTCCACCTCCTCCGCCACCGACAAATGAATGCGGATTCGCGGCTGTCAAATGTTGTAGCATTATCATTTTTTGACTGCAGGTTTTTTTGCTTTTTTTTTTGTTTTTATGTCAACTACTTTCGTATTTTTCTCTCGCGCGACTTACGTTATCCGATAAATGTCTTGAGTTTTTTAGATTCTTTTATTTTTTCTTTTTTGTTTTGCTTTGCTTCCTTGTGAGGGGTTTTTTTTTTGTTGTTGTTGTTGTTTAAGTTTAATGCTTTGACGCTAGTAACATTTTAAAGCGGCACAATTTGTACATTGAGTTTGACATTTGAATAAATTTTTCCTTTCGTCTTTCATCGAGATACTTGTATCTCATTTAAATACACGCACATATTTACATATAAAATATAGAATATATTTTTTTTTCTTTTTTTTTGTGTTAAATTTGTAAATAGAACCTGAGTTAGGTTAAATTTTATTTTTTTTATTTCATAACTTTGAGGTAATAACTTAGATTCATTTGTACATTTCTTCTCTAACGGTTGGATATAGAAAACTAAAAAAATCAGCACACATTTCCTCTCGGATCTATTCGAGCTTTTCGCATTGAACCGGAAGTTTTGCAGAAAAAAATCACATTAATTTTTGTTTATTTCTTCTGTCACTTTGAGATAAATATCATGTCACTCATGACACACACGAAAATAACTGAAATGTGAATTGAAGAGCAATTTGTTTTGTTTTTTTGTGAGGCAGGGCGGGTGGATTTGTTTTTTTTTTTGTTTAAACGTCCGCCGGATATAATTCACGTTGTCACTTTACACGGTCAAAAAAATCCAACGTCATGTATCTATCACGGTATCAGCGACACTAAAAATCAGTATCTCATGTTCGAAACTCGCTACTGTCAAAATCCGAACGAACAGCAATAAGACAGGCAAAAAAAGACTCAAATTTTTACTTTTTTTTTTTTTGGTTGGTTTCAAACTCTCTTGTGAAGGAAACTGTGAAAATAAGTAAACGACGACGACGACGACGACGGTACAGACGACGACTGAGACGAATACGAAGACGCGAGGAGAGACACACACAAAACAGAGCGCGTCGATGATGGTGAATGACGGACGGTGCGGTGAATGACAGAGCCGAACTCACGAATAGCGAACGAGTGGAGCTGAATACGATGACAGTCTGTAGGTATCTACAATGCAATCCGCAGCACGACGAACGAAGAACCTCTGGTGAAGTAAGCGATACACAATCATTTACTACCGAGCTCTGTATAGATGCCCGACACACACACACACCGCATGTGTTGGTGAGAGAGTGAGAGAGAGAGAGAGGACGTGTAGGGGTTGAAGAATCGCGTTAATAGGCCGCCGCCGGCTTCTCTCTTTCTCTCTCTCCAAAACGTCTGTCTCTTGAGTGGTTGTTTTTTCCCTATTTTCTCCCCACAATCAAATCTCTTGCAGTTGTGTGAGTCTGGTTTATGTTTTCCTCTCCAAGAGAGCGAGAGCAGAATTTTCTTTCAAACAACAAGTTGCTGTTGGTTGATTTTGTTCTCAACCAACGACGACGATGATGATGTTGGCGTTGGTGTTGGTGAGTGCTCGAGTGGCTGAGTATCTTCTGGCGAATTTTAAACGCGTATCGCACACGCACGCATATGCATGCACATGCACATTTGGGGTGCAAAAATTTTCACTTTCCGTTTCGTTACGCGGGCCAAGGGAGAGGAGGAACACACACTTCAAATCACACCAATTACAGGCGGCGCAACATTGTTTTTGCTTTTTTTTTGTTGATATTTGCGGTTCCCCAGAGCAGTGTTCACAGTGTGTTGCTAGAGAGAGGAGTGTGTGCGAAGAACTATTTTGCGCGCTCTCAATTTCACACAGAGAGACGGCGAAAAAACTTCACTTGAACCGAGTGTCATGTATCTTTCTTATGTACTTTTGTTTCCCCCCCCGTAAGGGTGGGTGGTGTGGTGAATTGGGGTGGAAAAAGCTCGAGTAATTTTCGTGAATTGCAGCGGCCAGACAACTTTTTTGTTTTATGTCCTCTCCTTCCGATTGTTTGGGTGGTTTTTTTTTGTTGTTGTTTGTTCTCCTGTTGCTCTTAAATAATTAATTACTTTTGATTGGAGTTTCCGATTTTCTTGTTGAGGTAGAATTTGCACTGGGGAATGGTTGGGGAACACTTATGCTTGCACTTCGTACACTGCACCCACTTCTGACACATTTTCTTCGATTGTTTCCCCTCTTTTTTGCAAGTCTCAAGACGGAAAAGCGAGAGAACGAGATTTGCAAACAAAAACAAGCTCAACTCAACTGAAAATAACAAAAACGACGACGATTTGAACAAATGAAAGAAGAAACGAAAAGTACGACCCACTGTTTTGGATGCACGCGTGTTGACCCGTCCCGTACTCGAGTCGGAATGATGAAACAGCAATCCCGCAGAAGCTGTATAGTCTCTGTTGTCTTGTGTTCGCGCTGTTCGCTGTGTGCTCCCCCCGGTGTGTGGTGTGTGGGGTCTACCGTCTGAGTCTCCCTATGGGTTGTTTTTTTTTGTTTTTGCTTGTTCTTGTGTGTTCTCTTCTTGTTTTCCTATGCTTGCACCCCGTGCCACCGTGGACCCTTGTAAAACCTAAAGTTCGTCACTTTGACGCCATACAGTCGCAGATGCAAGAATCGCGGCGCATACAATTGCAAATGTCTGTCCGTGTGGTGTGCTCTCTGTTCCACCGCCATCGCACATCAGAGAGCGAGACAGACAGAGCGAGAGAGCACAAAAAAGTGCAACATTTCGTTACCTGTTCCCATCCATCCCAACAGAGTCGGTTACATACGAAAACGAACTCGATATGTACTCCGCCCTGTGTGTACCCTTACGGAGGGTTGGAAAATGACCTTCCACACCACGGTTTTTCCTCTTCCTCCATGCCAGCGGATGATGATCATCATCATCACCGACAGACTGACTGGGCTGGGTTGCTGGCTGGCTGTGAGGAAGAAGGAAGACCACAAAGAAGACGACCGAAACCGAACAGAATCTCCTCCCTCCCGCAGCCTGCTGCTGTTTCTTTCAAACTCTCATTTTCAATTCGGTTTCGCCGTGTGCTACTGTGCCGCCGTCGGTGTTGCGTGTGCATGTGTAGGCAGGCGCAATACAACCGCACGCCGCACTCGCAGTGAGAGGCACACTACACTAGTAGTACTTCTTCGCTAGCAACATTCGCGGATGTTTTGTGGGCTTGCAAGTAGGGCAACATTCCCATGGCTGCTGTCGATAGATACTCGCGTAGCTACATACGGGTGTAATGTGTGCACTGATGAATGGATCTGAGATATGCCTTAGCCGCCTGTGATTGCTTTTACCTGATTTTTTTCTCTTCTCTCTCTCTCTGTCGTCTTTTTTTTGCCGTTTTCAGTTGTTTGCTGGGTTTGTTTGCCAGGAAATGGATGCTGGCATAGATTTGCTAGCGCAGTTGAAAGCGAAATTAGGAAATATTTCGAGTTTTGATTGATGTCAAGTGGTTTAAAGGCGACTCAGTCGCTCCGCTGATTGAGCACTTGTGACTGAACAGAGTAGATGCAATGAAATGGCATTGGAACTTATTTGATAAGACTTTCGAGAGGAGGGGGCACAAAACTTTGAACTGCTGTGTCTGTGGTTACGGACAAAAAAATAAACCAAGTAACCCAGTGTTTCCCCGTCAATCTTTGATAATTAAAAAAAAAACTAAATTTGATAAGATTCCCCGTCAATCTTTGATGTAGTTATTAAAAAGCATGTAACGTTTCGTTGATTCAAATAGTTTGAGGGACAACTATAATAGCGGCACGAAGAATTAAGCTTTTGTCAAAAGCAAGCAAATAGCAGCCAGAAGCATCGTCAAATTTCAGTGTCCATAGGAATTTAACCAGAGTTCATCTGTCCATGATTGCTTATAGAAACTTAAGGAGAATTCAGTTGTCTACTGACATTTGCATACGTAGAGAGCGATTCATTTCGCGTAAGTAGGCATTAGTGGACGAACTCAACGAAACTGAGCCTGCGGTGCATTTCACATCCGCGTAACTAGGCAAAAATTGACGAATTTAATGAAACTAACCATTCGTACGAAGTTAGGGATGTTGGCAAAAGTGAACGAACTTAACGAAATTGAGCTTTCATACGAGGTTAAGGATGAATAGAGGAAGACACAGAATAGTGGACAAAACCGGCTGGATAACAACATATTTCAAGTTTGAAACGAAGATCGCTTCGGAAGCCTATGTATCTTGTTAAGGCGAAAATGCTCTATTATCATGGCGACGCAGTCCGCGATCTTGTACTTGAAACTGTGCTCGAAAGAGGTGGAGTTCTGGTAATATGAACTGTGTTTTTTTCTGGGAATTGAACCGAGACCCTTCGTGCGTAGGAGTCGATGCACTTACCACGGCACCCATCTAAGCCCTGTACGCTTTAGAGAAAAACTGGCGACCCTTATCCTAAGCGAGCATGTGGGAGTTTTAGTTCAACGGAGAAGAAAAAAGTTCATAAAACTATCGTCATTTAGTTCGTTCAGTTTACATTATCAGTAGTTTACAACCTCTGAGAGTTAAGTTCTCGTTGCAGATGTCGTGGCAACCGGAGGACAGGGCAGTAAAATTGGTCAAATAACTAATATAATCGGTCGAATATACAATCGGTCGAATATACAAAAATGATACACTGCGACTATAATAATCGCTTCGTTCAGTTTCGTTAAGTTCGTTCACTTTTGCCTACTTTCTATGCAAATGTCAGTTGACACCTGAATTCTTGTCAATTTTCTGTCACTTTGAAGTTTGACGATGCTTCTGGTTATTTTTCGTTTGCTTTTGATATACATATGTAAGCTTAAGTCTTCGTGCGGCTATTATAGTTGTCCCTTAAGTCCTAGAGAGATATCAATTGTGGCTAACTGTATAATCCCTTTTTTATCCAGAACGGATGTGTTTGGGCCTCAAGTAAAATTCTTTTCAAATCCACGCTGAGCCTCAAATTGGATGAGGTCTCTTTCAACTTGTGTCATCAAATCCGTGGTCGTTCTCTGCTGCGTTGACCTTCGAGGTTAGATTCGAAGATTCTCCGGGAAAGAGCTCAGGTGTCCATGGGCTTTACATGGTTTAGCCACTTTAGGACATTTCATAGACACACGCCCATGCCGATGATGCTGTACTTTTTTTCTTCTTCAGCTGACGCCACAGTCCTGGGGTGGATCTGGGCCTCTCTCAATTCTCCTTTCACACCAGCACGCACATTCAGCCGGTTGGGGTCCCGTTTCAGCTGTGACTGCGTTGTGTATCGGGTTTGGAGTCGAGCATTTTCTGGGCCGGAGCGTTGGTGTTTATTCGCTCTACGTGACCTAGCCATCTGAGACAGCAGACGAACTCGTTTGACCAGATGTCGCTGTACAGCACGCACAATAAGTGGATCAGAAATATGGTGTCCCGTCGCTCTACAGGGCCTAGCCATTTTAAGCTTAGAGTCCGTAAACTCCTAGGGAGGTCGATATAGCTGTACACACCATATAGTTTGTGGCTCAATCTCTATTCACCGTCAACGCAAACTGGATCAAAGACTAAACTCAGCACTAAGGGCTTCTCCTCTGCCATTGATGAGCCTCTGCCTCTGCACCATATAGAGCGATCGGAATGATCAGGGTCTTCTATGAACCGTGTTTGGTCTTGCAAGAAAGGGCTCTGCTACCCAGTAGCCTTTCAAGCCAAAAGAGTGAGCGGTGACTGGCAAAAATAATTCTGCGCTAGATCTTCGTCGTTGCTGCGGAGGTAGACGAAGTCCTTGACTATCTCGATAGCTGCTAATCTTGGTGCTTTGGCAAAGTCGTCGATGGCGAGCCAACATATACTTCGTTTACTGTCAGCCTCATTTAAGTTGCAGCCCCCAACGATGGCTCGCCGTGTTCGTCCAATTACTTCAGTGCAAGCAATTGCACGTACTTCTGAACGAGCCTCTTGTTTGACCAAAGATTTTGCATGGTCTTCTTAAGAAAGATGTTGACATGACATGACAACACGTCTCGCCTTGTGCTAAACCCAGGCCTGGTTCTAGCTAGATGAGCGCCCTGTGCAAGGCATGTGTTTAGTGCCCCCACTCAAATGAATCCATAGGAACTGAGGATTGAGGGCACTTGACGCCCTGTGCATTTGCACATCCTGCACATATGGTAGGACCGGCCCTGGCTAAACCTTCGCGTTGGATTTTAAACGTCACTCAAAGGTAGCACCAACGCAGTATTGTGATTCAAGCAGAAAGGTCTAGCTTAGTTCGTCCCTGATCTTTATGAAACAGCGGATACCCTAAACTATTATCGGAGATGATCTTGCAGCCCAACAACACTGACTACACCGAGGTAGCAGTTCCTCGCTGGGTTTGCTCTAGGTACTGTCTCCTCGCCTTCAAGAGGGACACGTCTTGAGACAAGCTTCTTCAATCATCTGAGTGCGATGAATCATCGCAAGCTCAGATAGATTTAACTGGGTAGGAAAAAAAAGTATGATCCACGTGGTATCGTATTGGACCTTTATGTTGCTGTAGTCTACGACTCGTGCCTAACCTAAAAAAATGTCACACCAAATTCCGGCGCCTACATGTCAAGAGGTTCAGAAGTCTGCACGTTAAACCAAGCTTCACCAGATCTTGAGGTTTAAAAAGAAGCGGCAGACTCGAAAGCTCTAAAAAAACAATTTTTAAAAATATATGACAGAACCGTTTCAAACATTCATTTCCTGTCTTATATCGTTCCTCAACCTTGACCTCGTCTCTCGTGAATCTCTCGTGAATCTGTGAAAAGAAAATGACAAGAGGAGGTGACTAAGTGTCTTTAGAGTCCATCCTGCTCAATTTGACCGAGACTTGTTGGCGATGAAGCTCCGTTTACGTTAAGCAAGCATTCAGTTGACTCGAAACCATTCCCATGATTTTGAGATTTGAGATTTATTTAAGTTGACTTTTTGCGCTTCAGATTATGTCATTGAAATCTGTCAAACATCTTACGAGTATTTATCCAAAGAAATCCCACGCATTCCTCTGATTAGCGGTAATTACCGCTGTCAATCCAATGACATCTACGAACGAAATATTTATTTGTTTTCGAAAACAACCGATTCGAGGAAGTTGTTGTCGGAAATCGAGGACAAGTGCTACTAAATGTCACTCCACTTATCTATCCCGATAGCCATCAAGGCTGTGCGGACGTGACCAGTTGAAGTCGCCACCAGCCACGATTCGATTTCGACGCGTTCCAAGGCTTCGATTACAAGAAATCAATCTTAACCCAGACTGCAGCAGACATTTTAAGCACATCCCCTCATCGTCATCGTATCGTCGAGGCTTGTAAACGGTCGCCAGTTGCGGTGAACCCTATGCGACAGCACGAACATGTAGCTTTGCGTGCGTTTCAAAAGTTTCATTGCCACAGAGCGCTCGTCGGATTTCATGAATGACCGACGACCGCCATTACATTACACCAGCTCGCGTGGCAGTTTTCGGAAAACAGAAAAGTGCAACACGAGTTTTGGCGGTCAGTTTTCCCGCGAAAACGGGAAATGAATTCGCATTCGGCTGAAGTGTACACGAATGGATACGAAAATTCTGCCGATTTGATACAATTCGCGAGCGAGACTATGGACGGCGTCAAGAGCGCGCTAGCAGAGCAATGTCAATGACTCAGCCGAACCGATCCCGCGGTCGAATGTTTACGTTTCTGGCACGTTCGCCAGCAACAACAACACCAGCAGCGGCAGCACTCGTTCACGGTGAAGGGGGCCAGAGTTGGGCTCCACTTGAACTGTGATCGCACACACATCTGCACCAGGCAAAGCCATTAACTATTTCGAGATACTTTATGAACACACACTTCCCACCAAATGCCAGCGCTCGCAACACCGTTATCGGAAACAACTCCTACCGACATGATGCAACTGCTCGGCGTTTATCGTCGACGTCGACGTCGGCAACAGCTCGAGCGTGAAACTGTGCCGTGCCAATGCGATCAGCGATCGGCTTGACAATCGGAAGTTTAACTAATTGATTTGTTGTCGATTTGAATTGGGTTTACACTCGTGCCTTTCGCAACTTGTCCCCAAACGCACCGAGATCCAGACCTCCGCCGTGGCGTGACGTAGGCCACTTCCACTCGTTGTGCAACCCGATCGCTCGTCTTATCAACGCAGCAACCCTTCGTGCCTACGAGAGAGAGAGGGAGAGGGAGAGGGAGCGAGCTGGGGAACTGGATTAAGTCAATATGACGGTCGGAGTTGGCGTTTTTCTAGGCCACCCCGAGCTCAGTCGTAACGCCGGACGAGATCGTTCGCCCCGATAGCACCCACCCAACGCTGGAGATGGCGATAAGATAAGACCAGGTTCGGGCCTGAGCAGGTGTAGCGAGTGCAAAGGAGGAAACAAAGGCATGGGTGATGATTATGATCCGTTCGCGGTTGTTGTTGTTGTTGTTGGGCGAATCGGAGTTGCTCACGCAGAATCATATCACACTCGGTCGCCGGGGCACACGCACAGCCCGAGGGCCTGTAGGGCAAACCGAGTATTGTGCAACCGACCGCGCGCAAGGTGGCCGCGGAGTGGGGAGCGCTGCGGCGGCGCGTCGGTGCTACGCGATTAACGATGTTTACCTTAATTCAATAACAGGTTAATTGTGTCATCGAGGAAATGGAGAAGAAACGAAAAAAAAAACACGAAGACCGTGTGGAATTTTTTTCAATCGAAAGCTCGCTCCCTCTCGCTCGCTCCTCCGCCAAGCTTGCGTGCAGTGAGCGCGCGTGAGTGTGTGTGTCACCGTCTGGCGAGGAGGATTCTTTGGAACCGATGGGTGTTGCATAATTCCCTTTTTTTTGGATTTCGTAATGAGGCTCGGATAAGGCGGCCGCCGACGGATGGATGATGGTGGTCAGGAAATTGGATCACGGGTAATATGAATGGAGTGCCCTCGTGAGGCTGACGTTTCATTGATTTTGACTTGTGGGCCGTCTTTCGCTTTGGGTTTTTGGGAACTCGTTTGGTCGGGGCGGGGATGGAAATGCGAGAGAGAAAGGATAAATGGTAAATTGGATTCGGTTCGGGTTCATGGACTTTCTACAGTTTTGACACCGCTCGAGACACCGCTCGAGATGATTCGGTGAAGGGAGTGGATGTGGGATTGGGTGATCGTTATTGGAACGTGTTCATGTGGCCCTTTTCCTTCTTCCTTGTGCTTGGGTGTGTTCTAAGCGGTATGACGTGGAAGGAGGTCACGTAGATTCACTTCCAAAAGCACTGACTGTGACTTGGGTCCAGGATTGCATCAGATTCTGGTCTTGAAATGATTTTCCCTCGGATTAATTGAAGTCGATAAATTTGACTTTACTTGAGATTTCTTACGAAAGAGGAGTCATCATCTTGAGTTTGAGGAAGAAATGGTTTTTAAGAAAGGAGAAGTTTGAGGTTGAGAACTGTTAGTCAAAGGGAACAACTTTCCGTGGCTTAATTTTGAGAACTGATGTGTTCGGGATCATATATACTCATTCCAACAGCAGACATTTGGTTGTTGGTAATTTAAGCACCAAAACTGTGCTCGATTTACAGAACAATCGAACAGATTTGAAAGCGAATGCATTCGCATCACTACGCGCTCCACTCTCTGTGGCCTTGAATATAACGTTGCATCTGGTCCTCAGTGGTTATTCTTGGGGAAGCAAGGCGGCATTGAAACTTACAGAATCCAATTAGTGGAAGACCTGTACTGTCTTTTGAAAATCCTTCACCGGGCTATAACTGCTATGTTTGGCGACTACAGTACACACAGTTTAAGGACTTTAATCATCAGGCGTGTTTAAAGCCTAGTCGCTGTCGTCTACGTAGACACCCAAGACGCTTGACACAGAAGTGCGGGCACATCCAATCTTACCCTTTTCTGAATCCGAAAGCACCAGTTTGCCAGGAAAAACTCCGAAGAGGGAATCGAAATAACCTTCAAGGGACACCATTTCCCTTCAGTGTAAGCGATCAACTCACAGCCATTGTTGCAAGAGACTTTAGATATTGAAATATTGAGTTATGCAAAATATGCTATAGCCAAAAACGGATGTAAACCAGACCACAAACTTCTCTTCATTCGAAGAGATCAATTGAATACAGTCACAGGCGTCATCACATGGCACTGCCTCTTAAGCTGACCAAAAACTGTACAGTTCAAACTGCCATTCTAAGCTGTCCGTGTGTGACCGGCTTTAGCCACTCCAAAGAATTGAAATCCTCTTTAAAGACTTCTGTAGGAGATGCAGAGTCAAGAAAGAAGATTAAATCACCATGCACTCTGTTGGCACCTGTCCAGCACTTGCGGTGTCCAGATAAGAACGAAAGAAATAAACGAACAACGACGCAAGATATAAAATTGATTCGGGCTTTGTCTTGAAGTTACATTCGTGCCATTATGTATGGAATAACTTACTTACTTACTTAAAGTGGCGCTACAGTCCGGTGTAGACCTGGGCCTCAACCAACAAGCATCTCCAACCATCTCGATCTTTATCTAGCTGCCTCCAGTTTCCACGCACAGTTGGTTGAGGTCCCTTTCCACTTGCGTGCGCCACCTGAGTCGCGGAATTGTCTTCCTCTACTGCGCGGTCCCTCGGGGGTGGATTCGAAGACTTTCCGGGCCGGAGCATTGGTTTCCATTCGCTCTATATGACCTAGCCATCTCAATCGTTGGATCTTCATCCGTCTGGCTAAGTCGATTTCGCTCAACAGCTCGTACAGTTCGTTGTTATATCTTCTCCTCCACTCACCCTCTATGCAGACGGAACCGAAAATCACCCGAAGAATTTTCCTCTCAAAGCAGTCAAGAGCAACCTTATCCGCTTTTGACAAAGCCCATGCTTCTGCGCCATATAGCAGGACTGGGACGATTAAGGTCTTGTACAGGGTTACCTTGGTTGTTCAAGAGACGGCTTTGTTTATCAATTGCTTTCTTAGCCCAAAGAAGCAGCGATTAGCAAGAGTTATTCTTCGTTTGATTTCAGCGCTGGTGTCATTGTCTGGGTTGATAGCGGTTCCTAGGTGGACAAAGTCCTTGACTACCTCAAAGTTATATCTGTCTGCTGTGACGTTCTGTCCGAGACGTCGGTGTTGTGTGTCCATATACTTGGTCTTGCCCTCATTTACAGTTAAACCCATCTTCGCGGCCTCCGTCGCAATACTCACAAAAGTACCATTGACATCACGCTGTGTTCTTCCGATTATGTCAATATCATCGGCGTATGCAAGTAGTTGGACGGACTTCTGAAAGATTGTGCCGCCGGTGTTGGCGCGCGAGTTTTGCACAATTCTTTCAAGAATGATGCTGGCTGAAGAAGCGTGTCGCCTTGTCTGAATCCTTTTTTGACATCAAAGGTCTCGGTTAGGTCTTTACCGAACTTGATGGAGTTGCTTGCATTCTCTATCGTCATCCTACACAAACGGACGAGTTTGCGCCCAATTAGCGAACTCACGGCATAGTCTACGCTCATCGGGCTTCAATTCATGCATCAGCACAATCTTATATGAATGAAGGCCAAAATTCTACCGGGGTTGATTTTCTGGCGGCATTTCTGAGTCTTTAAGGATACTGCCCGCTACGGCGGCTATATTTTCTTTATTTCGCACTAATCTCTATCTGCTTAGTTGCTAAGGTCTAGAAGAGTGTTCTCAAGCTCAAACTTTCCACGGTGCGACGAATTGCCTGCAACCTGAAGCCATGATGGCGACAGACCTCACGACAAATTTCTAGACGTGGCTACTTTGTAACAGGTTTCAGCGTCTCCATGTACAGATGGTAAGGGTATGTTCATAGGATGTGATGGCAAGTGTTGCCAGCGCCCATCTTTTGTCGGTCTTTTGAGTTGTATCTTCTCGAAGCAACAGTTTAAAAGCTTGTTCCCACGTTGGAGCATTCGTTTCTTCTCTGCATACGTCACCACATACTAATCCAAACCAACCAATAAATAGAAAGAACATCAGCAGGACTCACGAAATTTCTGACAACAGTACGCACAACGATCTGGTAAAATATCCTTCTACCAGTGGATACCTAATTTAAAGTTTTAGTAGTCATTAAAACCCCCAGAGCAGATAAAGGGAGTAAAACAGGACATCCTTTTGCTCCAGATTAAGTTAATGTACACATTTGGTCTACATGAGGGTATGTTTGCGGTTCGCATGATTTTAAGCAGGAAATTCTCGCACATAGTAAGACATAAAGTTGAGTCAACCAACACGCGATGCGTCCTTATCCACAAATATGAACCAGAGATGGACAGAATATGAAGGAAGGGTATGACTTCACTTCACTTCAGCTTTCAGAAGAAATATTAGAACCTTTTCAGCGCTGTACTCCCTCGAGACTAGACTGCAAAGCCACTAGTCAAAGCTTGAGGCATGATTTCCTAAAAGTCTGTGCATCTCATAGAATAAGGAAAATTATTAGGTTTGGGGGAACGTGCAACAACAAAGGCCCAGGTCCACCTCGGACTGCAGCGCCCTAAGAAGAAGAAGAACGTGCAGCAAAACTTGCGTTACGTAGCATAGCTGGATGTAGCGCTGAATTACTTACATACTTACTTAGCAGGCATACGACACATGTAGGGTCTGAGCCTGATATATCGCTGCCTTCCATCGATGACGGTCCTGGGCACGCTGCTTCCAGTCATCAAGCTGAATTAGAGCAAAACAAATAACCGTCGAAACTCTTTAATCCGGAACCGGCAGCTTATCCGGCTGTCTTTTTAGCAAGTATTTCGATACTATTCGATCTATCATCTGCAGGAACCTTTAAGATCCGAATCCCATGGACACCCATTCAGACCTCACAAAGATGTGTTAAAAGCAGACGTCAAATGTATTTATTTTTCCAAACGCTCTCCGGATTAAGGAGTTTTTCGCTGAGTGTGTGCTATCCTTAGAGTTGGGTTCATTTTATACGCCATATTGGCATCACAGTGGGCCGAGAAGGACCTGAGTGAAACCTGACATCCGCCCCGTCTAGAGAGAGACTCTCACCGTTTCAACGAAGTTTCGAGAAGAACGCCACTCTGAGCATCTGCAAACTTGTAGGTATTTTAAGACTTCATCCATGAACATCATCGCACCGGTTAAATTCAGTCCATCAATTGTCATTTCGTTGCAAGACCAAGTTTACTTTGAGTAGCATTCTGATAACCCAAGTCCGGTTTTGTGGCACGGGAGTATGATGGACACTCGATTGGAGTCAAGGTCTAGGCAGCATCAAATGACTACCACCACAAACTGTACAAGGATACCATCACCCAAAAGCATCCACAGATCTCGTGCCTCACGACACATGTTGCATCATCATCATCCAATTCGATCGCAGAGCAAAAGTCCGACCCGAAGAATCGTCCTCAAAACTGTAAAATTAAGGTCAATCCACCTTGACCGACTTCGGCACTCAATTAATGCAAATGTTTGCCTCTAACTTTTACTTATTTCCCTCCCCACCCTCTCCGGTGGAGAGGCAGGCAAACTTTCGATTTTTTCAGCGTGCTGCTCACAGAAAAAGAAAATTCCACGGGCGAGAAAAAAAAACGAAGCAAACAGCCTACAGATCAGGAAAACAGGTGGAGAACCACGCGAGTGCAACATAATTTCAAATGAAAGTGAATCCATCGTGGAAAATTGCAGAAGAAAATTGCAAAAAAAGACCCACCATCGACACCACTGGCGACGAGGAGAAGCACAAGAAAAAAGCATTCCTCATATTTTCCAGTATTTACTGTTACATTAGGATAATAAATTATACAAAACGAAGAAAAGCGAAGTGGAACGCGACGGACGGTAGAGGAAAATCGACGGAGAGCAAAAAAGAGAAAAAGAAAAGAAAAACGAGAAAGGAAAATGCAATGACCTCATTTTCACCAGACAAGGCAATCATCCGGCGGTCGTGAAGGCAGAGGCTCTGTTCGGATCATGCCACAGCAACGGTGGCTAACTAGTCTGGTGCGTTTCATGGCTTCGAGGGGGCTTGGAGTTGGTTGGGGAGTTTGTGAGGAAGACACATCCCGGCGGATAATGGATCTACTAAGATCTCAGTGTGTGAAGATGGGGTTTGTGGGGGACTATCGCACGAATATTTGTGTTTTGCACAAAATTCTAACAACGGTTAAGGTCTAATCGAAGCCATTTTTGGGCGGATTGTTCTAGAGGTGTGGCAAGTGTTGCCAGTCGTCCATTTTTTGTCGGTCTTTGCAACTTCTCGAAGCAAGAGTTTAGGAGTTTCTTTTTTTATAATTTGCGCGTGCAAAAGGGATTGTGAATACCCTTAAGTGTCTGGGTTCAAGACACAGCACGGGCCGAATGTATAGAGGCAGAGAGGGAGAAGAGATACATGTGCACGTTGGAGTTTTTGGATGAAAGAGACTGTGTTGTGGCCTGCGTGACAAGTTCGTTCGTCCAGTTCCCTCGAATGTCTCTATGACACGACATCAAGCACAGGTGATTCTTGAAACATTCCGTCACCTCATTAAGAAATAAACTACGACGTAGTAACACTTTGGAGATGACCAGTTGCAGGGATTTTATGGCAGCCCGACTGTTGGTGAAAATACATATTTCATCGCATGTGGACTTCCGTTCCACCTCAGAGAGGAACAATTGCCATAATCTCCTCTTAAAAGACGGCACAATGTTCAGGGGGGCGAAAGAGGAGACTAATTTTTAGTTAATTGAAGCACCACCCTCTCCTCTCTTCCGTTTGAAGTCATCAGAATTTGTTTGAATCTTTCGAGGGGTTGTTTACTAACGTCCCAGAAATTCCATGCTGAAATAAAGTCTTTGGAAACTCCGTGGAGGATGTAGAAAGAGAGAGAAAGTAGTAGTTTGGATGTTTTTAGGCAAAAATTGAATTTTTGTGGAGTGTCCAGAAGATAGACTGGACCATTGAGAGGAAGCGTCAAGACGAATGCATTTTTCGCTGACATTTGTCAGACGAATAGATCCAAAAAGATGAAAGAGGGTATCAAGCGCGTCCGAGTGAGCAGTTTTGAGTGCACAGCGTACACATAAGAAGGCTTGTGTCTAAGCCATGATGGGGGCTGTAGTGTACTGCCGCGCGAAGTTAAGGCTACATTTTAACGAAATGTTTCGCCATGCAAGCCATGCATAGCCATCAGTCAGAATTTCATTGGGTGTTTTGTCCCATTGATGTTCAACTAGTGCCATTTTGAGATTTATGTGTTTTTGTGTGCCAGCTGTTAAGTAAAATGCTTAACAAAATGTTCCAAAACAAATTGCCGACATTAACAAATTGTTCGTGAGCTCCATTGTAGTCGCTCTAATGGGAGGTGCGTTTGCTAACTCACCTATGGGCGGAACTTTGCACCCATCCCCTTCGAGTATAAATGATTATTTCTAGCTCACACAAAATAGGAAAGAGTGGGAGTCTACAGGAAGAAACAAACGTCGTTTTTCTTAAAATTATTTTAAAATAACTGCTCTTCACAGCCCCCAAAAACGCTGGCGACGATCAAATTCAAGTGATTATCTCTGCCTGGTTGACCGCGTTTCAAAAAGAATAATAAAATTTTAGCGTCATTCAAATTTTCATGTTATCTCAAGTCATATTTGAATTAAAGGATTCCCTGACTTGAATGTCAATTACGCAGCCTTCAGCAACTGATCATGCAGATGACTAGATCAATTCAATTGGTTGAATGCGTAAGTAAACTTTAAATGTCTGTGACGACATTGTTTTGGTGGTACGCAGGCTATTGAACTACTAACACCGTTTGAGAAAAACCTGAATTCCGGGATGTGTTCAGAAACTGGTGGACAAAATTAATGATCTTCAGGAAGTCAAACCACAGCATCACTCGAAATTTATTTAGGATTCAAATGATGTTGACGTCTGAATCAAAGTTAGTAACGAACTCACTGAATCATTTAATGCCAGGAAGCGCAAGACGACGCGCTGTAAAAAGAGTAGGCTGTCTTCGAAAAAGGACGCAAGCCATCGACGACCTGATCAGAACCTCATAGTGAACAGTTTTGAAAGAAAAGTTTTATGTGCGGTCTTTGGCCCTGTTCGTATTGATCGCGTTTAGAGGATAAATTTCAACCAAGATCTTTACGGATTGTACAGCCGCCAGAGTTTAGCCAGACGTCGATTGATCAGGTGTCTGGATCATGTAAGCCGCACGGAAAACTTAGCTCTGGCGTGAGGAAACAGAGAATGTCCACTCGAGAAGGACCATAACCAACCTGACTTCCACAGCTGGAGGCAGGTAGCGAAATATCTTGCTAGTGGGAAATGGGTGTTGGTTGAGGTCCAACTTGAGACTGTAGCGCCACGCAAACGATCTGGTAAACATTTTATTTATTTATTTATTTATTTATTATAATATTAATGTACAATTAAAATTGTAATCAATATGAACTATAGGGGCCAAATAGTGGCGATGACTTACGGCCCTCTGGTAAACATGTATGCAGTTATCGAGAATGGACGCAAATCCGTGACTACAGCTGCTTTATAGTTGGCAACACTTATGTTGAACAGTGAAATATCAGACGAAGAGTCATAAAGTCACAAATATGGGCTTATCAGGCATTCAGTTTTAGAGGCTTCACTCGTTAGACCAAAATGACTTGGAATAAGACACATCCGATATGCTTTGCGGCACAATAGTAAGAAGACCCAGATTAATTAAAAATAAACGTTTTTGAAATGACTTTTCGCTGCATCGGTGTTGAGATCTAGAAGGAGGTTAAGGATGAAAAGCGAAATAGTCTTGTCAGGCTTCTGTGGATCAAGAAGGTGACTTGGTCATCCAAACTGTATAAACAACACAGCTCTGACCCAAAGGATCTTTGATAAATTGTACAACACAAAAGAGGTCGTTTTTGGTACTGTTTGCGTTGATGCCACCTGGAGAAGATTCAACAAGGCTATACAGCTACATGAGTCTAGCTAGGCATGCAGGCGTAGACTGTGTGAAGCGAATGGACAACATTGTTCTTTAACAGCACGATCGTGGAATAGTCCACGAAACTGATCGCGTACACAAGTACAGAAGGACCTCTGCCAACTTGGCGTGCGTATTAGGAGGTCTTCTGGCTAAAGATCGTTCCAACTGTAGAGACCTGTTGGTTGAGGCCCGTCCATCCCGGGGTGTAGCGGCACCGGAAGAAGAAGAAGAGAGGGCGATCACGAATAAAGCGGCGCACGTAATTTAACACTAGAGAGCTAAATACGTTCGTTGGTTGCGAAGACAGGTTCGTTTCGGACTTAAACGTCTATTGTAGATCTTGTAAGAGAATATGACGTATAGTTGAAGGTATCTTCAACTTATTTACTTAAAAACTCCTTAAGATCAATTCCAACCATATGATGACAACTTAGTCAACTTCTTCACGAGAAATTGTCAGGTTGTGGAAGTCAGCTGTTGAGAAACTTGAAAACAAATTGGCGGCTTTTTTTTCACAAATATACGACCTCCACCGACATTACATAGGCATATGTAGAAGTGATTGGATCTCTGATTCGATTCCCGGAAAGAACAAAAACGAAGCACAAAGCAATTTAATTTCCTAGCAAGTCCTCTTAGAAATGACAGACAATGGTTAAGCCGTATAATTGGTATGAAAATATTTTCAAAAATCGATAGAAAAATGGAGACAAGCCACTTCGTGTGAACACGCACAAAACGAATGATTTCTAGAGAATCTCCTCGAAGTCTGCGATTGATAGAGTTTCTTATTGTGTCATGCAATGGAAGCGAAGTTACTTCCCAGAATCACTTTTACCTGTTCTGGTGACCGACTTCGCGCATAGAATCAGCAATAAACTCGCCCGGCCCGGAAATCAAGTTCTTTTCAAACGAAAGTTAGTCATTACTTCCTTCGAATGAAAATACTCTAATTTGATACTTCCTTCTGAAGAATCGAATGAACAATGCGCTATGAATTTCAACAGGTTTTTAGTGGAAAGGTGTATATTTTTTAAATTTGTTTTTGTAAACCGTTAGATATGAAAGGTTGCTATTTTAACATTCAATTGAAAGGAGAAATGGCTTTGGAAAGGACTGATAGAAGTGGGATTATGAATCGATATGTGGTAACTGTGCTCCTCAATGTTTATACATTCAAACACTGGTTTTGTAGTTTCCACATTTTTAGCTAAGTAGACGATAGTCACTAAGCCGCCAATGAGGCATTTGCTGGCATTGAAATGGAAGCGGCTAAAAAGGGATTGATGGTACACGAGGGCAAAGCCAAGTCTTCAGAAAGGATGTACAACATCGACGACTTGATCACAAAGTAACGATGATGGGCTGCTATAACTTCGAGGCAGTAATGGACATCGTCTATCTAGGCTCCGCATCAACATCAGTACCCTAGAGATCAAATCAGAGTAACTCTTGCCAATCACTGTTTCTTTAGAGTCAAGATAAGGTGGAGTAACAGCGTCCCCTCTCGAAAGACCGAGCGGACTTTGTACAGGACATTGATCATCACAGTCCTGCTCTACGGCCCAGAGGCATGGAAAACATTTAAACCGGATGGAGAAGCTCTTGGTCTTTTCGAGAGAAAAGTTCTGCGCATAGGTCCGGCTCGAAGAATCTTCGACTCTGAACAAGTGTGACAACGCAACAGAGGACGTGCGCGATTGAGAAGGCCCACACAACTGGAGATAGGCCTCAAGGGACTTCGAGGTCGCAATTGAATGCAGCTGAAAAAGCTTGTTGGAGGGGCTTTTTGGTTGAGGCCCAGGTCCTCTCAGGACTGTAACGACTTCTTATTCTGCTTGTGGTGCTATGGCATAGTTCTGCTGAAAGTAAATGTCTCAAAAGAAGTTGCTCTGTACCAAGCGCACGATCTATGAATCGGTAAATATGAACCTTCCTCAACCAGCAAACCTCGCCCATCCCAACAGACAGTCTAGGGCCTGTGGAGGCTATCCAGAGGGCGCCACGAGGAGACTGTATATCAACTAGACCCGTGCATTTACAAGAATTGGTTGTAGCAATTCACCAGGTTGGGAGCAATCAACAACTTTACCCTGGGTGCACAGGCCCATACCCTGTGGCGCCATACAAAGAAAAAGAAGTGTTCTTCTGTGGGAGCATTTGTTTGTAAAATACGGCACCAAATGCTGCAAAAAATGCTCGAAACATGGAGCCCCAGGATTCATTACCTGCGACGTTCATGTAGCCATGTCCACAAAGACTCCTAAGCTCATCCGTCAACCGCTTGCTTTAGGGATCTTCAGAATTCAATTAAAACTCGCAAGACCTCCCACAACGCGGTCTAGTTTCGTTCAAAATCAAAACTGAACTTTGCTGCCTGTCTCATGCAGACTTACCAAACGACATCCTGCAAGAAGGTGTTTCAAAATTGATTTCCTTCAACCAAGCCGTCTCTCCTCACGATGCCCCAACAAACCGTCGTTAAACTTTGAAAAAAAGATTCACTGCTCCAGCCAAGCCCCAACCGAAAGCGCTTCTCTTCCTTTCAGAATCAGAAAACCTGTCCCGCCGCACTCTCCCGAGTTCCGCATTCTTCCATTCGCCATCGCGCGAGTATCATTGTCAAACGAAAAGGAAAACATCGCAGTGTTTGCGGATAAAAATGAAAGCGTTTTCACGGACACGACGCCGTTCTCATCCGCAAACACCGCAGCGGCACTCACACAGAGGCGCCCGCTTGCGACTGTATTCCTTGCGATGATCCCCCCTGTGTCGTGCCCATGCAGCAAGCCGCGTTTTCATGGGCAACGATCGCGTGTGCAGCATTTTTGCCTCTGCTTTCGCTTCCACTTTCTTCGTAACCTGTTTACTCGCATTTCGCGCATTGTTCGGGCCCATCCGACCACCAACACTGGCGGCCGGCTCGCGTGTATGGGTGTTGAAAAACTGGCTTGCTGGCTGGTACGGTCTCCTTTTTGCAGCGACGACGATCACAAAGACGGAGAGGATGATGATCAGATGACGGCGGACGGATGGAGGAGATGCAGAAGGCAAAGTGGGCGAGGAAAGATGCAGTTCAGTTGGTTTCTGGAGTGGAGTCGCTGGTGTAGCACCAGATCGCATGCCACCGCTCCATGCGATCGCAGGCGAGGTTTACAGCTGGCTAACGTCGATCCTCAATGGATCGTGAATGCACAACAGTGGTGCAGCATGACGGTGGAGGCAGTTGCGGTGGCAAAACCAGATGATGACAGGATTGATCTCAATTTGGCCACGCCGCCGCCGCACCGCTGCGCCGTGCCGCCGCCACTGTTCTGCACGCAAACACATCGGTTTCGCTTTTCATTAATTAATTCAACTTTCCATGATGGGAATTATCTCATGGGGGACAGCGGCGTTAGAAAATAAGTCCATCGTCGTCGTGTGATGAGGCGCTGTCGTGAGTAACCGCACTTGGGTAACCCAGACTTACTTAATCCCCACCAGAGGATGGCGCTGGCGGTTGGCGGTAGGAAATCGAAGATCGATGTGGAAATGGAAGATTTCCCCGAACTGCATGAGCGTTTTTTGCGCGCAAACTCGGAGAAAACGCGAAAAATCAAAGGAAAGCGAAACTAAGAGGGAAAGTGCACTCGAATGCTTTGCATTTTTATCGCGCTGCACCGAAGGGGAGTCGATTAATCTACGGGTGGATATACTCACCAGCCGGCGGCGGGGGTTGGATGCCAATTAAGCAATTAGACACTCACCTGAAACGAGAAAGAAGACGAGGAGTGAGAGGAGATTTGATTAGAAAATTGGCTGTGATATGGTCTTTAAGCTAGGGAGTGTAAATTAAGTCGATGGTGGAGACTGGTTGGTTGGACTTGAATCGAGATTCCTTTTCCAGGCAACCGTGGTGAACAGGATTTTTCTTCTGTATTTTGATTGATCGGACGCGGGAATTTGATAGGTTCACATACTTTCTAGGGGGGTTTTCTGTTTTTCGAGACTGCTTCGGGTCTAGCTGGTTCATGGTTAGATTTTGTTTTCGCGGTTGAGCTGCGGTTTCGAAACAAGGGGAAACGGGGTGTTTTAACTTTCGAAGGGAATGAGAGAGAACCTTGTTCTGTGATAGGAGCATCCTACAGGGTGACCAGATAAGAGTGATAGGAAAAGAGATTTAAATAAAATAACAAACGGTGTGAGATATAAAATTGATTCTGGCTTTATTTTGAAGCTACATTCGTGCCATTAAGGGAATAATACATAAAAGGATCACTCTTAATTGGCCGCCTCGGCTTCGCTCGTATTGCTTCAAGCGGTGGCTCTAATATTTGATGATTCGTTCCAATTTTTGATGATTCGATCCAATTTTTGATGACTCGGTCGAATACGTTTGGCGTTATTTCGGCAACAGCGTCTCGAATGTTGACCTCGAGCTCGCTTGTCCAAAGTGGTTGGCCTGTTAGCTTAGACTAAGGACTTAAGGTAGCCCCAGAGGAAATAATCGAGTGGCGTCAAGTAGTGATGTACCAAACCGTACATTTTTGAAATCGAGTTAGAATTTATGGAAACCGAGTTGCGAATCGGATCGGCTGATTCGGTTTCTAATCAAAAATCACAAGAAAACAGCGCATACCAATCTCGATGTCGATTTGACACATCACTAGTGTCAAGCCATATGATCGCGACGGCCAATTGATTGCTCGTCTTGAGATGACCCAGTCACCAAAGTTCCTCTTCTCAACTTCGAGCGTTGCGTTGCTTGTTTGATCGTCTTGTTGGAACCATACCACGGATTTATTGACTTTGTGAAGCTCTGGTCACAGAAATTCGGCTAACATCGCTCTATACCTTAGACCATTGATGGTAAAGCTGTTGCCTTTCTTAATTCGAAAGAAATAAGGTCCGATAATGCCGCCATGTGGTAGGTCGTATAAAACAGTTAATGTCTGTGGATGTATTAATGCTTGGTGAATTGTGTTCGTTCCAATGGCGGTAAATATAAGGATAAGAAGATGATTTTTTGGGCAAAAATACAGATGTAGGCCCAAATCTAACCGTTCAATAAGCCGGGTTGACTCTCTGACAATGCCCAATTTAGCTGATCGGCGCTAAATTGACATTTCTCGGTCTTCTACTGGTCGCTAGGTGGCGGCTATATTTTCCTCATTTCGCACCAATCTCTTTGAGGTTGGTGGCTTAAGGTCCAGAAGAGTCCTGTGAAGTCGACCAGCCTCTTGCCAAGGAATACGGCAAAGATCTGGCACCAACGTCGGATGCTTGAACGAAGTAGCGATGCTTGAAGATCATTTGGTCAGTAATTCATAATTTGAGCCTCTCTCCTCGCATTCAAATACCTTTTCCAACTTCTCGATCTTGGCATATTCAAGCCCATCTTTATTCTGAAATCTTTGTCGAAAGATTTGTGTGTCGATTTATGGAACTAGGTAAAACCGATCCAATGAGAGGTTTTGATAAGGCAATTTTAAGTTCAAAAGGTTTGTAGCCACCAAGCGACGGAGGCTCTCACCTGAACGCCTTTCATTAAGACCCTCATCAACACGGACTTAGATGTACGCATACGTAGCGGTAGATCGTGAATGCACAATTAAATGAAATTGGGACATTCTAGGCTTCTAGAGCTTGATTGTCAGTTGAACATTTAAATTCCTGCCTAACGAGATGACGCACTGGTGCATCAGTTATAGCTTCATAAAGACACCTTTACTTATTTATCTGGCCTGGCTGAGCAAGATCAGATCCTGAGCAATTGCCGCCTTCAAGCGCTGTCGGTCCCCGGCACGCTGCTCCCAATCACCAAGACTCAGTTGTCTAGCTTCCACGATCGTCTTCTTCTTGTGGCGCTACAGTTGGGGGGAGCCTCCTCGGAGGAACCTGGGCCTCAACCAACAAAGCTTCTCCAGGTAGCACGATATTTTGCTAGCTGTCGCCAACTGCGCAGTCAAGTTGGTTGAAGTCCCATTTTAGACATGGACCTCCTTTGTTGCGTTGTCCTTTTGGATCAGCGTTGAAGGCATCCGTGATCACTTCGTCTTTAAACCGAAGGTCTGAGACCCTGAAACCGTGAGACCTTGAGATCATAAGACCCTGAGACCCCGAGACCCACTTGGACAACGCAACAAAGGACGGCCACGATTAGGGGGCCAACATAATGGTCATGCGAAAACTTAAGCTTATGTCAAAAGCAAACGAAAAGTAAGCAGAAGCAACGTACAATTTTAAAGAATTCATGATTGCCTGCAGAAATTTAAGGGGAATTCAGCTGTCATGTGAAATTTGCATACGTAGAGAGCCATTGATTTCGCTCCTGCTGCGTAAGTTGGCAAAAGTGGACGAATTCAACGAAACTGAACGAATTTAACGAAATTGAACGAACTTAACGAAACTGAAATAACTTAACGAAACTGAACGAACTTAACGAAATTTAACGAACTTCACGAAACTGAACGAAGCGGTTGCTATGATCACAGTGTATTTTTTTTTTGTATTCACTCGGTTGCCTTAGTTTTGTATTTTTTTTTGTATTCGCTCGGTTGCCTTAGTTTTCTTCTTCTTCTTCCGTACGGTCATTGCCTTAAGGTAGCACACACATGTGAAGAGGGACCCCAAGCAACTTGGTGTAAACAGCTAGCGAAAGATCGTGCGAACTAGAGTGGTTTGTTGGTTGAAGCCCAGGCCAAACCTGGATTGTAGCGCCACAAGAAGAAGAAGAAGAAGAAGAAGAAGAAGAAGAAGAAGAAGAAAAAGAAGAAGACACATTCTTTAACTACCTCAAGATTGTGGCTATCGATTGTGACGTTACCTCCTGGGTAATGGACGGCGGCGAAGGATCGGTTTTAACTCTAGAGCATGTACTTTGTCTTTGAGACCCAGGCCCACCCCAGATTGTAACGCCACAAGAAGAAGAGGATATACTTCGTCTTCATCTTATTTACCCTAAGACCAGATTGTTTCGCAATGTTCTTCAACCACGGTGAATGCCTTTTTCAACAGCTTGCTGGGAATGCGTGACAATGTCGATGTCGTTTGCATGACTTAGCAGCTGAACCGATTCTAGAAAATAGTGCCTTCCGTGTTTAGAACTGCCTTCTCCTTCCAGATTGAAGAAGCCTCCAAACAACGCAATGCCTTCCGTATTTACACCTGACCGCCGCACTTTCATTTCCAGAACTAAAGGAAGTCACACGACAGTGCATCTCCTTCTCGGCGATTATTTACCCAAGACCGCCTGCGATTTAGCCCACACTAAGCCCCTCTCAAAGCAAACACTTTCAAGACCTTCTCTCAAATCGAAGCGGGAAATGAGACCTCCATTCTAGACATGCATCTTCTTCTCCCTCAATATGTCATGGCCATCGATGGAGGCTAGCAAACAAATGGAAACTTCAAGCGCTGATGCAACGCCTCGCACATTCGTACAGTGCGTCTCCATTACGCGAAGCTTACCCAATCGAACAGATCAATTACATCGATATGAAATGACATCCCCCCAAGAGTCACTGATAAAGCTGACATCTGTCAATCCGTCAACCTCAACTCGAGCAACTTCCGGGCATTCTTCAAGCCAATTCGCCTGATATCCGATAAAGCAAACACAACGCGAGAGGGGGAGCAGAAAATGTGAACAAGACTGACTACATATCCTCCAGTGTAATGTTTACAAATTGTTTAACAGCTCACGTGACGCGCTTTGAGAGATAAACCAAGCGCGCCGCCGTGTAAATAACGCCAGTCACCAGGCCGCCCTCCACACCCACTCGCGGTGTGCATTTCATCAAACGACTTTGCATACGGAGGGGCGGAGAGTGCGCCACATGCTCGCTTGCTGCCCGCCGCGACTCGATCAGATATCGCGGCTGCTGAATGTTGCCGCCACAAAGTGTCCCCACTTCGAGTGCCGCAACACAGAAAAACTGCAACAAGCCAAAGATGTGCCACACAAATGATCCGCGGGAGGGTGCTGCGGCGACGCAAGAGGCCTCAAGTCGATGCAATAGAATGCACAAGTGCGGACTGCCTGCTGCCAGCACCTCGCCTCACTCCCCCCCCGATATCATTTCGATTCGACGCGCGAGAGGAAAATTACAAACAAACAAACACACACATGGATGTGTGCAACAACAACAAAGTTTTCCTTTTCTAGGTCTAGGCCACACACATGACAGCATTCATTCGATTCGCTTTTTATGTCTCTTTCGCTTTTCGCTTTTCGCTTTTCACGTTTTCCTCCTCCTCTTTATTTGCAAATTAATTGCAATTATTTAGCGGATTCGGTGTACAATGCGAGATTCATGCGATCAACAGGGTCGCATCCACTGTACGTGTGCCGCGCTGCGAGAGTGTGCACTTGTTGGCAGATTCTCGCGCGGAGTAGGCTTCCCCTTTAAATGTCAATTGAACGAGTAATCAATCCGAGGAATTCGATTCCTCTGAAGGCGACCGAGAGGCGAGTGTGCATGTGGATGGGGCTCGCGAATGCAAAAATAAAAGGTTTCACACAATTTTCCTATGATCACTTGTGGACTTTGATTGGTTTGGTCACGGGGGCGCGCGGGATGATCGCTTTGAATGCGAGTTCCTTAACGCGAATTGATGATAGCGTAATGAGACACTGGTTTTGTTGTTGAACGTGTGTGAGTATGGCACAAATTGACTTAAGCAGCCTAGCAACACCTACCAGTTGATTGGGAGGAGATGTCAGATCGGATGAGATAGTCTTCATACAGAGGATGCCTTGTCTCACTTTTTAGAAGAAGTTAATTGGCCGAGATTGAGATGAATTCCCTGATATGTTCCATTCTGTCCTGATCTGTTCTGCTCCGTTCTCTTCTGTACTGTCACTCTTCTGCTCTGTTCCGTTTTGTTATGTTCTATTCTGCCTCTATTCTGTCTCCGTTTTGTCTCTGTTCTGTTCCCTTCTATTCTGCTCTGTTCCGTTCTGTTCCTTTTCTGTTCCTTTACCGTTCTGTTCTGTTCCGTTCTGTCTCTGTTCTATTCCGTTCGCTTCCGTTCTCTTCTGCTCAGTTCCGTTCTGTTCCCTTTCTGTTTTGTTCCTTTTCGTTTCTTTTCTGTTCTGTTCCTTTTCTGTTTCGTTCCAACTTCTAACTTCTTACTTGACAGAAGCATCAAACAGACGGACTCCGTTTTGTCTCTGTTCTGTTCCCTTCTGTTCTGCTCTGTTCCGTTCTGTTCCTTTTCTGTTCTATTCTGTTCCTTTACCGTTCTGTTCTGTTCCGTTCTGTCTCTGTTCTGTTCCGTTCGCGTCCGTTCTCTTCTGCTCTGTTCCGTTCTGTTCCCTTTCTGTTTTGTTCCCTTTCGTTTCTTTTCTGTTCTGTTCCTTTTCTATTTTGTTCCAACTTCTTACTTGACGGAAGCATCAAACAGACGGACTTAAGTCAATGGGCAACGTTAAATTTCTGTAGAATTTTTACTTTAAGGTGAAGGGTATGCCATTATGTATGCAATATAAAATCGTTCAAATGTCCGCCGCAGCTTCTTTGTGTAGCGCGCATCCGAAAATTCAAATTTTCCATGACTCTGGTGCATAAATCAGACTGAATTTAACCGATGGCATGGCTTAGCTTGGCTTTGAAGGCCGCTGTGGTTTGTGGCTTATTCGCATAGACTTGCGACTTCAGAAGACACCACAGGAAAAAGTCTAACGCACAATTTCTGTGGCCAGTTCATATCATTTCCATGTGAGATGACCATGCCCTCGAATCGCTCCTGCGGAATTTCTAATGTGGCGTGAGCTGTCTGACACGTAGCGTCATCTTGTAGTCAGTTGTAGTCGAAATCATCCCATTCAGACCAAAAGATGGTGGTAATCATCAACCTACGGCGACGGTGATGGCCCGGGCAACGTCGTTCTCAAAGAAATATGGACCGATGACTCCGCCAGCACAGCGCACTACGAAGAAGAAGAAGACGCCACCAGGCCAAAATCCACATTAAACAGTGATTTTTTCGAGAGGTATTAGACGCTCTCGCACCAATTTTCGTCTTCGCCGACTTGTCGAGCACACGAGTAGCTGCTGTAGAAACTTGTTCTAAGCGCCGCATTTGACAGCCTTGACTATGTGGGTAAGTATTTCGACTCCTACGCTGGAGGTTCGTGGTTCGATCCCAGGGATACCAACTTTCGACTTTGTCGATTACAAGTCATTGCTATAGACACATGGGCCAAGTCCACCTTGGACTCTAGCGCCACATTTGGTTGCCTTGGTTTTGTGGGTGAGAAATGGGCCTCATCGCTGAAGATGGTTTTTCAATGAAAGTTCGGGTTAGTTTCCAACTGCTTCAGAGCCCATTCAGCGAACACACGTCGTTGTCTAAATTGTATGTGTGTGTGTGCCGCAAAAACTCAGATTTTCCTCTATGGACGCCATGTTTTCGTTTACGAGCCATCAATTGAGGAGACAAATCGATATCTGACACTGAAGCCAAAAGCAGCAACGTACTCCGAAGAACATTGCTTCTGACACTCCCTGACTACAAACCAAACCACTCAAACGAATCCCTTCCACAACCGACATCAGTTGTCAGCTGGATTCAAAGTGAATTTGACTAGAATAAAACGCCAATTAGTGGAGCATTTAAATTCCCACGTGATATTTTAGGAATCCCAGATAATCCCAGTTCCAGATGCACCGATAATCCGCATGCGAGTTCCCTACTTTGACGTCTCACTGAACACATCCGATAAATGAACAGTTTCCCCGTGCCCGTGTCAAAGTTTTATCAACGTGTCATGCGGCAGGCGAAACGTTGACAGACCCACTATCCAATTATCCACTCCAGCATCCACTGGGGCAGCGCGGCTGAACGGCTTATCGGCCCATTATCTTTATTTGCACAATCGACGTCGATGAATTAAATTTGACAGTTGCCAGCAACGCCAACGGCCAACATTGTAGCGCTGCTCTAGAATTCGTTGAATCGCTTTTTTTCCATTTGTTCCACCCCACCTCCAAACCAGGATTTCACACATTCCATATGAAGTGCGTCAAAGTGCTCTTTCCAATGCGTGCACACGACAGCGGCGCGGACGGTGCGCGACGAGCAGAACAACGATCGAGCGATTGAACTTATTTTTTTCAAAGTTTTTCGTCCAAGGAAAACCGCTGAAAGCTCACTGACTGCGTTCATGGGAACGAGCCGTTGCATGCGAGCTCGGAGGTAATTTTCTAGATTAGATTCTAGATTCTATATTCAATGCATGCACTTCACTGCACCGCATCTGCGAGTGTGTGCGCGGGACATGGCAAAACAAGAAGAAGAAGAAAAAAAGGCAGAGATCGAAAACAAAGCAAAGAACAGTCTAGAACGCACAAAACGAACGCCAACTACGCGCTTTGCACTCAATCACTTAGAATGGGAGTTTTCGAACGCGCCCGCACTCACACCGTCACCCGGTCGTCGTCGCGCGCACACACACCCCGACAGACGAGAAGCAAAAACGGAAATTTTTAGGACAAGGATATCATCTATTCCACAATTAGCCGCGCGTCAAGCTGCACACAATGCAGCGCGCGGGGCGAGACGCAACGAGAGAGAAAAATGGGAAAATCTATCGACGCTCGGTCGGTCGGACGGTCGTAAAGTTTTCCAACAACTCCGCCAGCGTTGCCAGTCGTCGTCACCATCGCCACCATCGCCACTTAACGAAAGTTAATAGTTTGTGACTTTTAAAATGGACTCTTAATTGATTACCGATTTGGCGTGAGTGGCCGACCGCGTGCAGTGTCACACCCTCTGGCACCTCCACTGCAGCGGCTGCGGCGGCGGCTCACCCGACTCCCATCGAACTACTGGTGGTTTTGCTGCTGCAACTGGTGTTGGTTGTGATGGAGGTGCTGCTGGTGGTGGCGGTGGTGGCGAGGCATTAACTTGACGTGCATCTAATGGATGAATGCGTTTTAATTAATCGCAATGACATTATGCGGTCGAATATGCGTTGTCCGCGAAAGTGCGCTGAACCCAATCACACATGTGTCGCTCGGCATCGGATTTTGAAGGATCTCTAACGAGACGCAGGCAGCATGTGATTGGAAATTGAATTGAATCGAATGCGAATTGGGAACGAGTGCGTTTTGCGTGCTTACTCATACCGTGTGTGCACACGGGCAAGCCTGCAGGTGACTCCTTCTAACACTGGAAGGTTACATGTGTGGTTTTTCCCGAAGATATTTACGTAAACACGAGAACGCGCTGCTTGCTGGTGAATTCGGGGAACTTTTCCTTCGCGTCATGAAATTTACAGAATTGCAGCAAATTAAGTGAGTTGAAGTCGTTAAGGCGGGGTCTGGAGATCATAGACTTGCTTGGGGATATCCATTCAACTTGATCACGGGGCAAATTTGCAGCAACAACAGCCAATTTAACTGCAATATGTACGCAAGTTTTCGTTTGAGACCTCCTCAAAGCACATATTTTGCCGCAGCGTCACTTTACGGAGGCAGTTATTTTAAGGGTCTGCATCCCTTCTTCGTATTGGTCACTTAATTTTATAATTGGTCCGCTCTGCAGGCGTGACTGCAACAGTTTGCTTTCGCTTGAAGGAACCACAAAAGAATAACATAACCGCTATGAAGGTGCACAAGCCAGTCAGATTCTTCGCTTTTGGAATGTCGACCGCATTTTCATATCTTCCGTCCTCTGCACGTAACGCTTGATTGCAAGAGCTGACAGCTTTTGGGATCGACAGAGAGTCGAGATCGCAGACATTTTTATAAGAATCTTACATGCATAAGGGCCACGGCGCAAAAGCAGGGAACGAGAGAGCGGACGAATTGGCCAGACAAGGGTCTGAAGTGGACATCAGCGATGTGGACACGTCACTGCGTTCACCGATCAGTGCATTGTATCGAACCATAAGCGACACAATACAAAATAGGCCAACTCGTTTTGTCTTGCAAGAAAAGATCGTCACACGACAAGATCAACGTGACCAGAGCATAACAAAGAAGCTTCTGGCGTTGGACTGAAACTCGATCCGTGTGCTCATCGGAGTAATCACAGGATACTGCCCCATAGGAACAATGCTCAGGAAAAGGAATGCGGAATCTAGCGATCTCTGCAGGAGCTGCGGCGATGAGAAAGAGACCGAGATGATCCAACATCTGTTTGTCACTGTCTAGCTCTCGGCGCATAGCTGGGCCAAAGATTCTTCACAGACACTGCGGACTTAGCGAATGCAGATATATCGGATCTTCTAAAATTCATAAAGAGCACCGGGTGGTTTCAGGCACCACGTGACAGGATAGGTTTATAGAATGTGTACTCCACAAATGAAGGGATTCACAATGGGCCCTATGGCCTGCAAGTGAAAATTATGTTTCAACATCACACTCGCCTTTCTAAATCTAGCCTAACCCACCTAAGGTAATTGAAGATGATCTTTTGCCTTCTTCTTCGTCAGCGATACAGTTTAGGCAAAATCTGGACATCTGCAAGCAAGCTTCTCGAACTAGCCTGTTCACTCTTGGCAACGTTGGCTTAAGTCCACTTCATTTTCTTACGGGCCTGCTTACTCATTTTCCTCTGCCACGTCTCAGACTGGTTGCGGTGGGAAATAGGTAACGGCGTCGACTCCTATGTCCAGTGTCTCAGATTCGACGGGGTAAAGCCAAGAAGCTTGCTTCTGACAGCATAACATCCTGGAAGTCCTTGACACAAAGGGCCATGGAAACGTTCTCAAACTTCACTGTTTACAGTCACTCCATTCGCGTGAAATCACGAAGGATTGCTGAAAAAGTTAAGCAAAGATTGTTCTTGACCTGTGATGGCAGGAATCCTACAAATACTGTAAAGACGGGCATATCCCTTAAACGGACAACTTTTGCCGATTTACCTTCCAGCTTGCGTGCATTGCATGATCCCTTGAAAGGGCACCTCTCTTAGGCGGAAAAAAATGTGGCTGTTGTGGACGAGAGTGTGAAACTCAATTCACGAACATCAACTCGTCATCGATCTCCCATCGAACAGCTCAACATTTCACTCACTAGCCTGAGGAGAACTCTGCACAAAGATCTAGGGTTATTCACTTAACAGGTCCAATTGACTTAGCAATTGAAGGCGCGTGAGCATCTGCTTCGTTATCGGCCTTAGAGCGGCTTGAATTGGACAACGATTTTGGGCGAAAAATTATATTTTCGAACGAGGCGCATTTTCATCTCGGCGGCTACGTTAACAAACAAAACTGTCGCATCTTAGCCTCGGAAAACCCTTGTCGTTGCTTCATCAAGTTGGGGAATGATCTCATCGAAACTGATAGTGTTGGAGTTTTTAGACCGGGCGAAGATTGTGTGGACATGTCACGATGGACTCTAATCAGATTTGCCGCAGAACACTCGAGGAGAAATCGAGGAAAAGAGTTCAGAGGATGTAAGCGGCGTGGCAGCAAGACGCGCAAAATGATGCGACACCCTGAAAGATTTACTGAACAACACTAGAGACGTGGTCTCCCAAAAATCCGTAAAATTGCTATCATATGTGGGTGACGTGGTCGGCGAGGCGTGAATGAGACCTTTGCTGAAGTTTAGGTAGTTCAGAGGCAAAACGCTTCTGGTGTCCAGTGGGAGCCGTGGCGGTCGAAGTCTAGTTTGGAATTTAGAAAAAAAACATTAAAGCATTTCCAGCTCCCACTTTATCGAATCACCTGACAGAGCTGTCTGGAAAAAGCTTCTCAATCTCGCCGTTCGGAGTCGGCATTAAAATGTAGGTCCCCTCCACTCGTGAGAGATTAATTGCACGCACAACACGAGTGGTTGCTGAGAAGCTAGGCCCAAGTCCACCTCGGGTTGTAGTGGTTGTGAGGCAAAACGTTGCTTTCGAAACAAGACGCACACTGACACGGCCAAAAAACGTCACTATAGGTAGCTGTCACGTCGAGACAGTAAAGGAGTTCATAATACGACTGGATGGCTCAGCTGGTTAAGTGCTTGCCCCCAGTTTGAGGGGTCCCAGGTTCGAATCCCAGTGAAATCAAATCTTGTCCAGTCACCATTTGCCGTTGAGATTAAATTAACGGCACTGGAGTAGGTTGTTACCTGGCAGTACAATGGACCAATTTTTGACTCTGAGTGCTCCAGAAGTGTTTCAAAAATCATCCGAAACAAAAAAAAGGGGTTCATCTATCTCGGCTCATCCATCTCATCTGCTCCGGCCCGGAAAGTCTTCGAATCCACCCCCGAGGGACGGCGCAATAGAGGAAGACCGCGACTCAGGCGGCGCACGCAAGTGGAAAGGGACCTCAACCAACTGTGCGTGGGAAACTGGAGGCAGCTAGCTAAAGATCGAGCTGGCTGGAGACGCTTGTTGGTTGAGGCCCAGGTCTACCCCGGACTGTAGCGCCACCTTAAGTAAGTAAGTATCTATCTCGGCTCCGCCGTGAACTGGAGTCTCAACCCTTGTGGAGATCAAACGTGGAATAACCCTTGTCAGTCGCTGTTTCTTGGAGCTCAAGGCTCAATAGAGTGATAGAGCACTCGCTCATCGTTTCTATAATACCTTGACCGTCCCAGTTCTGCTTGAGGGCCTGGATGATACCCCCTTGACTATCTCTGTGCTGCTGGGGGCACTTGACCTCTCTGCGCCCTCAAACAAAACTGGGACGGTCAAGGTATTGTAGAAACCATGATTAAGCCAAGATTTCTTCCAAAATTTCGCAAAATTCTCCACTCAAAAGACACAGAGAATGTTTTTTGTCTCTTGGTTCGATCGAGCAATGTGATCTATTCTCGATCACACCTATCCACTGTTTTGAGCTGTTTGCTCGATATGGCGTCAACAAGGTGTCATGTAACCTTTTGTAGCTCCCCATCTCGTTTGGACACATTTCTCTGCTCCCGTTCGCATAAATTAGAGCTCAAAAGAAACAGATGATCAGATGATCGTCTGAATTACGTGATCCATCTCGACTGCACAAAATAGAAGAACCCGTTCCTAAATTAGCAATTTCTGACACAGCAAAAAAAATAGGAGCTGCTCATAGAATTCCGTTGAGTCAGACTTGTGACTGATGTTCGATTTATGGAAACTGCTTCGGGACTTGAGTCATGCGACCCGTGCCCGTTTCCAAAACGCATGAGGCGATCGTTAGATTCGCTGGGAGTTTTAGAAAGGAGGGTGGCAATGGAGTCAAAAAGGATCATCAAAATCAATTGAATCATTCTAAACGAACGCACCGCTTGGCAGTGAATTGCAGAAAAAAATTTCAATTCCATGCCAAGTTCAGAAACACGGATACCACCATTCCATTGCACACTCCAGTCCGAGCGGTTTCGCGCAAGGATTTCTATTTTTACAACTGCAACTGGCGGAGAAGAGGAAAAACAAAAAATCGAGAAGGCACTTCCTTTCATTGAAATTGATTATGACGGACGAGTTGTGTTCTGTTCTGGAGGAGGAGGCAGATCGCTCTCGCTCTATCCTCTCGGTGGCATAGAATGGCGAGAAACAAGAATTGCACAACCGGTTTGCTGCGGTGAAGGTATGAAGGAAGTAGACGACGAGAATTGAATTGAAAATTCAGATGGCAGAAGGAGCCGAAGAAGACGTTGGAAAAGCCACACGCTACCAAACGGCAAAACAAAGCCCAGAGAGTCAGCGAGCGAGCGAGTGAGTGAGTGAGTCTATGTGCAAAGGCGGATACAAACACCAGTGCGCCGGGCTAGAGAGATGACTCCGCTTAGGGCACCGTATGTGCCCAAGACAATCTCTGCAAACTAGTTAAACACCTCTCCGCGGCCCACCCCGTCGAGCAAGCGTTACGCCACGATTAGGGCCGGAACTCGGAGCCCAGTGCATGACGATGGTACAACATAATATTGATTAGGGTCCACCACTGCGAGGAGCGCTCGTTAAATACCAGAAGACGCGGCGCGGCGCACCGCATGTGTGAGTGCAAAGAAACGAAATCACATAACCGCCACTAGAGGAGCACCAGAAGCAGAGATAAGACACATGATTGCAAAGTAAATACGAACGGCGTGCCGCAGAGGAACGAGCGATAGAGAGAAGCGAAAGGCACAGAGAGAGAGAAATAACCTCGTCGTCAGTCGTAGAAAAAAGAAAAACAACATCATCGTTGGGAAGATCACCATCCCTGGTCGCTGCGGTGGAGCACTGGGGGGAGCACACACGAGAGTGCAGCGAACTAATTCAAGGCTGCATACCACACGCCAGTGATACATACACGCGAAGCATCGTACAAGCATACACCGTGCGCGATGGCGGGGGACTGCGGCGGCGATAGAGACGAGTATGCAGTTCTATTGGTGGCGCATGCTCTTCTCTAGCGCGATCGTCGTCGTCGTCGTCGTCGTCATGATCATCGCCATCATCTCCGCGATGAGTGTGCTCTGTGTGCTGTGTGTATTTCCCTCATCCACTCTGATTCGTAGCTGGAGTTAGAGGCTCCTCTCAACACGCGAGCTGCTGAAGTGTAAGTGGCTACAAAAACGTGTGATCGTGTGCGCGCGCTGTGTTTCGCGATCTTAGGCTTAGAGAGGCGAATGGAGAGACGACTCTCAGTTGTGGTCGGAGTGTCGACATTGCTTGCGATCGCTAATCTATTTGGACATGCAGTCAATGTGACGTCCGAGGGGGAAATACCATCGTTGTGCCCACCAGCCCGATCCTCCTTTGAAGTCAGATGTCAGATTCACGATCATTTGTTTTAATAACTCTTTTTTTTTCTCTTCTGTTTCTCTCCTCTTTGACGTGGGTCTGTATGCTCCTCAAAGGCAAGTGCAAATTACATGAACGAGTGTACAGCTTGAGAGCTGCGTCTATGTACGAGGATTCCTTGTGCGGTTCTGCAATCCGAACAAGTGCTCGACGGTGATTGAAGAATTCTTCCTCTTTATCCGTACACATCTGGGAAATGTACGCGGTGAGGTTGTGTTGTGGTTATTGTTTGCTGCTGCTGTTGTTGTTGTTGTTGGTGGATGAAACCAATTAATCGCTTCTAGTCAAAGGATTCAAGTTGCACAGTCGAGTGGGGGTTCATTTTTGAATTGTTTCCCTTGTCCTATCAGACGACAACGACATGACTTTGAGAGGGAATTTGATTGGTAAATGGGCATCCCACCACAGTCGCCCCTCTCGAAATCCAACTTCCTCTAACTTGAACTCACTCCAACTCGACTTTTTTTCCCGTATTAATTTGGGCATTCTCCTCAGTTTTCCATATAAAGAACCATCCTCTAAGTCGAACTCCGTTTAACTCGAACTCCGTGTAACTCGAACAAATTTTGATATCCCGTGAAAATTCGACTAAGAGGGAGGCGACTGTAAATGGACGCTTCTTCCTCTGCTCAAATCCTTTGATGTGTAGTTCTCAAAAAGAAAATAAGGCTTGTCTGTTGTAAAATTGGAGCGGATTCATTGCCTTGAGTTGCAATTTGGACGGAAATTTAGACCCTGTAAGAACTGTCAAATTTTTTGACTCGTCCACTGGAAGTTGTAGATTGGAAGCATACCTTTAGGCTTGAAGGGAAAGAAACTTTTATTACTGCTCTTTGTCTTCGACATCACAAGCGGACAATTTTGACAGAAATGTAGACCCGACTTCCGAGGCGTGCCTTGAATGCGATTCCATCAGATAGGCGACCGCTTAGCAGACCCAGGACGAGGTGGTTCAACCAAGTCCAAAAACTCGCCTGGTTGCGCTTGGGCATAGCTCCTGATGAGTTAGAGTCGATGGCGGAGGATCGAGTGGCCTGGAAATCTTTCGTTAATCTATTGCCCCCGCGACCTCTTTAGTGGAACATGCGGGTCACTGAAGATGAGATGATGAGATGAGATGTAGGCCCTGTTAGAACTGTTAAATTTTTTTACTCGTTCACTGAAAATTGAAGATTATGGACATGCCTTTAGGCTTCAAGGGGGGAAGCTTCAAGGGAAGGAGTCTTTTACCACTACTTTTGCTTTGTCACAAGTGGACAATTTTGACAGAAATTTAGGACCTGTCAGAAATGTCAAATTTTGGCAGGCCTACTAAAAATTGAAAATTGGAAGTACACCGCCCTGGATACCTTCACGGCTTCAAGGGAGGGAATCCTTTAGTACTGCTTTTTGTCTTTGACATCACAAACTGGAAAATTTTGACAAACGTCAAGTGGATGTCAAGCAATTTTTGACGGATCATAATTTGGGTTCGATTTGTTTACAGACTTCTGACAGATTAAACGTTTGCTCAGAAAGGAAACAAAACAAAAGGGAGAACTGAACAGATCGCACGAAATTTGATTTTTTGAACAATTCGAAATTTTGACAGATGTCAGAACATTTTAGAACTGTAAAATCAAGGAGACTGTCAAAAATTGAACTCCAAGTCGGTGGATTTACAATAAATTCTCGACTACAGCTGTTTTATCAGGAGAAGAACAGACCATTCTGTTCCAAATTGTTGTGACTTATGTTCCTCGAAGAATGGACAATTCTTCCAAACTCTTCTGATTTATGCTCCTTGAAGAACGGACAATTCTGCTCCAAATGTTCTGAACCATTGAACATTTTACGAACAGTTTGGAGTAGAATTGTCTTTTCTGGTGTGGCGGCTGGTTGTGAGAAAAGAACTGCGTGGTTTAAAACACCTGGAGTTCAAGAAGCCATCAGACCAGCGACCATAGATGTGTTACAGCAAACCATTCGCCGGCTAAGAGGAGGGAAATTCAACATCATCGAAGGAGTCAAATCCAAAGATGGAGCGAGGACTTTCCAGAGCTACTCAATCCCGAACAGGGTACTGAGGATGACAAATCTGTAATCTTGAGTGGGGCAGAGAATAGTCCAAACGGCAGAGAAAGTCTTCTTCATCTTAGGGCGCTACAGTCCGATGTGGAAATGGGCCTCACACGGAGGGGGAAGTCATTTTGGCTCAAAGTTGGCAACTCCTACGATGTGGATGAAATCAGTCCAGAAATGCTTAGGGCAATGGATAAAGAGGGAGTTTTATGACTCTCTCGTGTCATTAAGGTGGCTTGGGAACACGGTGAGGCACCTGGGGCTGATTGTCCTTGTTTTTGAAAAGAGTGACAAAAGAGAGTGCTCTAACTACAGGGGGATATCTCTTCTAAGTCTCCTCGGCAAAGTTTATGCTAGATCGGCTTGGCAAACTCCCAAGTCTTGTAGAATAGTATTCTTAGAGTGAAAAGCCGCACCGTTCATTCCACATCCTGGCATTCCCATGGGCCATGCGGCTCTAGAACGCGCTATGGTCGAATCTAGGATGGGGGATGAACGGCTTTCATTCCGGCAGAAGTACTGTTTTTGACTCTAAGAACGAGAAGGCTTGGGAGTATGCCAAACTGATCTACAGTAGTTTTGTAGATTTGTGAAAAAGGCATACGACCGAGTTCCTTGAGGTAAACTCTGGAGTGTTCTGGAGGAGTAATCTCTGATTTCTGTTGAGGGCTATTCAGTCTCTATGCACAAACTGTATCAGCTGTGCTTGGGTTAAAGGTACTAAATCAACGGCTTTCACCGTGGTCATTGGACTTCGTCAAGGGTGCGTGCTGTCAAATCTTCTTTTCATGGGCTGGACGTTGCAGAGCAGTCGATGCGAGGAAAGTTTCACATTGGGAGAGTAGAGGGTAAGCCATCTTCTTTTTGTACATGACTTAGCTATACTCTCATCCTCCCAGATGGAACTCCAGCGCGCGCTAGCGAGGTTTGTGGCCGTTTGTGCTGATGCTGGGATGAGGGTTCTTAAGGCACTGATTTTAACTAAAAAACATGTACAATGGCTTATATAAAGGGTCTTTCTATATGAACTTTGGAACTTTGACAGTTGATAGCGACGGTTGATAGTTGCTATATCTGTCGAGATTTCTGTCATTTATTCAGTTTGTTTTGTCAAATCACCATAGACGGGCAAAGCATTCAACAACACACGCAAATGACACTTTTTTTTAACAAAATGGGTGTTTTTTTCGGGCAACGTTCCGCACCTCGCCCATTTTACGGTCGCCATAATCGTCCTACCGAGAGGACTATTCGTGTGGTCTGATGGATAAATTTGAGTCCACTGGTTCAGTAAACGATTAACCAACTCCCACATGTCGACGAAACACAAGGTCTGTCGAAAATATCGCCGCTGTCCGTGAAAGTCGTGAGAGTCGATTTCGCGTCGCTCACAAGAACTTGGACCTGCAGCCGTACAAAGTTTAACTGACCCCAGAGCTGAAGGTAAACGACCATAGACAACGACGTGTGTTCGCTGAATGAGCTCTGGAGTAGTTGGAAACTGACCTCAATTTTCATTGAAAAATCATCTTCAGCGATGAGGTCCATTTCTGGACGGACCTCCAGTGGAGGAGCCGACACACTTACCCATAAGACCAAGGTGGCCAAATGTGGTGCTAGGGTCTGAGGTAGATCTCAACTTGGCTTCTGCAGCAGCCACTCGTGTGGTGCGCTCCCTTGTGCTCGAACTTGTGCTCTTTTGCCCTGACAGCCACACCACATTAGAAATTCTGCACGAGTGATTCGAGAGCATGGTCATCTCATGTGAAACTGCTGTGAACTGGCCACCGAGATCGTGCGTTAGACTTTTTCTTGTGGGGTTTTCTGAAATCGCAGGTCTATGCGAATAAGCCGTAGACCACAGTTGCCCTCAAATTCAACATAACCCATGCTATTGGTCAAATTCAGTCTGATTTATGCGCCAGAGTCATGGGAAATTTTGATATTTCGGATGCGTGCCACCCAGAAAAGCTGCGGCTGGCATTTGAACGATGTTATATTCTATACATAATGGCATCGACGGGCCTTTCAAACGAATAAGAAATTTTGATGATATATTACACAGACTATGTTTCATTTAAATTTAAAGATAGGAAGCGCTTAATGAAGCACCCTTTAGAACACCAGAACTAGTGGTTTTATAAGGCTGCGTTCACAGGGTCGAATCCTTTATAATTTCAGTATGTCCGTCCGTCTGTCTACAGTTCCTACATTTTGAGGATGTTGGCATGAAATGGAACTATCCTGAGCGATCTCTTCAAACAAAGTCTGTCTTCTTTATGGGAAAGAGATATGACTGCGATGACAGCTCGGGATGTGTTCAAAAGTTTGAAGCAAAATGGTGGATCACGATCTGTCAAATGTTCGAATTGACTAATAAATGAAGACAAATGAAGTTGCTGACAATGAATCAGGCTGATAGCCATATTCAATGAGGCTTAAAAAAAGTGGAAACCTTCTGACTTCTGTGACGGTTTGTGTCCCATTAGACAGACACAAGGTCTTTCCGTACCACACTCCCATCAGGGGATCAAAAAGGCCAAACCATAACTGGCCATGCCCTACGCGACCCCCAGCCACACCAAAAACCCTCTAAGTCCCCTTAAAGGCCGCGCCTGTCGATCAATGGGAGCCAGTAGGTTAATCAACATTTGCCCATCGAAATAGAAATTCTCCATTGAACGCAGCAAAACGTAAGCACCTCAAGATCAGCTCTTTGCGCGAAATGAAAGGAAAACACTCGAGACAGATGGGAGAAAGGAAAAACAATTTTCTAGCAACATGCGCGTTTCCCGCGATTCGACGCCAAAAAAGAAAAGCGCGCGTGCGCACTAGCGTACATAAAATCAAGACAAAAGCAACGCAAAGAAAAGAAATCGAGAGGAAAATCTTTCGCGTCGCGTACATGCAACAACTTTCCTTTCCCTTGCAGCCGTCGTATCGTATCGGCAGTCGGCACCCAGGTGCTTGTTGAAGGAAACTTCAGCTCTGCCTCATTGCACCGTGGCTTGGAAAATCTTTTTCGCGCAACTCACTTGACGGAAAGCGAAATTTTCCCGCGAGACCACCGCTGGTCCATAAATAATCGCGATATAGCGTGATGCAAATGCCGCCATTGGTTCTGCTCCTCATCGGGCCTGGCGCGGATGAAAATGAAATGCATTAACTGGACGGGGCGTTGCGGTGCGGCGGAGGGGGCGGACTTGCATGCAGTCGCAGTGCGATAAGTGAAAAGTTTTGCTTGCGGTATTTTTATCTTCGTTTTGTTAAAGGAAACTAAAAAAACGGGACACACAAACCTTGACTCTGATCCTAAAAACGTGGAACACGGCTGCCAGTAGCACAACGCGGCGCGGCGGCACTTTGCATTCAGATAATCGCTGCTGTGGCGAGCGCTGCAGATCGTATGATGATCTTGGATCGGATCGGGTTTTTGTGTTTTGTTGGGCGAACGAACGGATGGGGAGAAGACATCTTGACAGTTTCCGAGGGGCAGCGTGCGTCTGCATTCGCTTGTTTTTTTGGGAGAACACATGGAGGAGTGGGTACGGCTTCTAGGAAGTCTATGTTGCTCAATGCGAAGGGAAGTGAACAAATGACAAGCTGCTATCGCAGAAATCAACGTCCAAAATGTTTGCAGTCTTTGAGTGGAGTAGAAAGTCGACAGGGAGAGGAGGAGGAGGCAAGTCAAGAACCAGGGGGAAATGCGATAGCTGGGGTGGAGTATCGTCGATGTGTTCGTTTTGGATTTGAAGTGGGTTCAAGGAAAAATTGAGAAATCGAGAGAAGCGGCAAGAACACCGATTGGAAAGGAAGTTTCGAACACAAACTCGTTACTTGCATCGATTCGAAAACTTAGGATGCTTAGAATTTTGCAGAATAGACTCTGGAAACTAAGGAAACACTCCAGCCGAAGCAGGTCATAATAAGGGGCGAAGTTTGAGCGTGTCTCTTTCGAGATTGGAGGATGATGAGTTAAGTAAAAAATTGCAGGTTGAGAAGCCCCTTTAAGTATCGCATCAGTCCGAGATGTATTTGGGTCTAGTTTCTACAGCACCGACTCGTGTCATGCGTGCTCTTGTGCTCGACGATTAATAGGGACCTACATTTTCATACAAACACGGAACTGTGAAGTTTGAGAAGTGTCCCTTTACAGCCATACTCTCTGAGACTTGTCAGTGACACGAGAGAGGTGGTGCTGTAAGCACGAAAGTTAGTGTCCCCGGGATCGAACCATGAGATTTCTGCGTAGGAGTCGATACGATTACCCACAAACCCAAGGCAGCCAGAGTCCGAGGCGGACATGGACCCAGTTGCTACAGTAGCCACTTGTGCTCTACGAAGTCGAAAGTTGGTGTCCCTGGGATCGAACCACGGACCACCAGCATAGGAGTCGAGACAAAGCCAAGGCGGCCAAATGCGGCTTTTGGACCAAGGTTCTACAGCAGCCACTCGTGTTGTGCGCGCCCTTGTGCTCAGCGGTCGTCGAAGACGAAACTTGGTGCGTCCGAGATCGAACCATGGACCTTTAAGTCGACATTCTTACCCACACTTCCAAGTCAAATGCGGCGTTAAAGTCCGAGGTGGACGTGGACCTAGCTTCTGCAGCCGCAACTTGTATCGTGCGCGCCTTTGTCGGTGAAGACGAAAGTTTGTTTGGTGGGGATCAAACCCCAGACCTTTAGCGTAGGAGTCGACATAGCGTCGACAAGCTACGAACAAAGTTCGAGGTGGGCGTGGACCTAGCTCCTACAGCAGCCACCCGTATTATGCACTCACTTGTGCTCGACGAGTCGGCGAAGACAAAAATTTCTCTGTTGGGGATCGAACCATAGACCTTCAGCGTAGGAGTCGACATAGCGTCGCCAAGCTACAGGACAAAGTCTGAGGTGGGCGCGGACTTAGCTCCTACAGCAGCCACCCATGTTGTGCCCTCACTTGGAAAATCAGATTTTGTGAACCCTATTCTTCAGATGAACAACGAGTCAGACGATTTACTACGCAGATCTTCATCTGTTAATGGCCAAATATAATAATAATATTATGACGCTACAGTCTGAGTTGGACTTGGGCTTCTCAGCAACTTCAACATCCGTACGAAAATGTAAGCTTCTGTCAAAAACAAACGAAAAGTAACCAGAAGCATCGTCAAATTTCAGAGTATCCATGATTGTTTTTAGAAACTTAAGGAGAGTTCAGCTGTGAACTGACATTTGCATACGTAGCGAGCGATTCACTTCGCTCCCCATCGGGAGGCAACACTTAACGAACCTAACGAAACTTAACGAACTTAACGAAACTGACAGAAATGGTAACTATGGTCACCATGGATCATTTTTGCGTGTTCGCTCGGTTGCTTCAGTTTCCCAAAGTTGCCGTAAGCCCATTAAATGCGTCCATTTAGCCCTTTAGGCTAAGAGATAATCGAGATAATCTTGAGCAATTCGGTTGCTTGCATTCCGTCTCTTCTAAACGTGTGGAAGGGCGAGATAGAAACAGATGGATAGAGATAGAGATAGAAAGAAATAGAAATTGGAAAAATGAAGGCAACCGTAATGAAATGATCGATACTTGAACCAACCAACATTCTCGTGTAGAACCTGCTCTACTCACTGTTTTTGGCCTCTTCTCGAAACTTTGCTGAGAAGGCTCCGAATTTTGGTGTTAAAAAATAGCCCACAATCTCTACCTTGAAGCAAGTGTTGGCGTTTCAATTCCATTTCGTTCCACATTTTGCAAAATTTCTTTTTAGTGAGTTACTGAGAACTGGAGGAACAGTTGTCTTTGGGTTACAATCTACACGCTTCCTCAAGCTATGTCTTGGCGTTTACTCGTGTGTACTACGTCTTTCATGTCTTGCCTTATTGTCGTTGGCAGCTTTGAGTCTTGAGAGTCGAGAGTCGTACTTTCAGTCCACTCACATTTGGATGCCTTTTTGATCTGTTTTCCCTCCAACCAAACATTCTGACTTCCCCAACAAAGCCAAACAACAAAACGCTCTCATATCCCTTCTCCACTCTGCATCTAGTGAAGTTCCGCAATTAAGATTGCAAAAACCTGCTGCCTTTCAATGCACATTCTAGTTTTGCTTTGTTTCCTGTCCGACCAGGTTCCTTTCCCAATTTCCGCAAAACCAATTTCCAGCCGGGCAAGCAACCTACCGGCCATTTGCCAACAAAGAACACGCTACTTTACGATTCCCTGTGTTGCCACATTCATTCGACCCCGCAACGCTCCTCCAGTCGGGGAGCGAGTCAAAGAAGCGAACCCATTTCCATCCAACATCCGTGTGTGTATCTAGTCAAACAAAAGCCTCCGCAGATGAGGCAAGCGAGCGATCATAAAAGAGAACGATCATCAATTCCACGGATGTTCGGCTCAACAAAACGACGAAAGAATAGAAGAGGATGACGACGATGGAGGAGTAGACGAAGGAGCACCACTGTCTTCCGAAATCGACAACTTTTGGCGGCTCACAGCCAACAACCAACAGCCAAGAGCCATCACCAGCAGCAGCAGCAACGAAAGATCACTTCCAGCAGCTAACACCGATCGCCGTCTATTACAACATCGATGGTGCAACCCGACACAAAGCACTTATGTACTGCCACACAGCACATACCTCCGCGGCTCTGAAGAACCAATCTTGCAGCCAGAGCCGTTGGCAGATGCTGTTCTCTCTCTCTCCCTCTGCGCGTACCCCACGCAGGCCGCGGCTTATTCAAATCGCATCCCAGGCACACCAGGGAGCTCTGCGCTTCCTCCTCTTCGACTGCAGCGCAGCGGCTTCTGCCACATCCGTATCGTCGCTTTGTGTCGTTGTTACCTACGAGGAGGAAATGGCTTATACCCGCCAGGCAATGGTGAAATCTTCTCCTCCACCAAGCCGGCACTAAAAATCTTCTAAATCACTAGAATCCGCAGGCTCCCCCCGCCCGCTGGTTGCGCACACATTCGCAGGCCGCAAACGTACACGTTTATCTGTCTGGCTCTCGGCCGCAGCGTCTGTCTCTGGGCACGACTCACTGTTCGGTTGGCCGGTGTTTGGCATTTCGTTGCAGAATCTTTTCCTGTTTATCTCCCGAGCGGTGGTACTACTCCGCTGACATTATTTCCAGTTTGGTCGGCTGGTGCACGTTTGCGTCTGTGTGGGGAAAAAGAAGACATGGTCTGGTTGGTTTTTCTTGCCTCTCCTCGGACCGAGCTCGGGCTGTAGTTGTTTTCGTTCGGTTGGTTTTCCCACTGCTCCAAAGCCCCAAAGACTTCCATTCCTTCGTCGTCGCCGCTGCCGCCGCCGGTTGAACTTCCTCTTAATGGGCCCCTGCACTCGTGAGTGGCGATGTACGAGTGCATGTCGGTTGATTGGGAAAATTGCTCAATCCGAGAAAATCCGAACTTCAAGCCTGTTCCGAGTCGGGTCTGAGGAGCCCATGCACACTCACACAGACGCCACACGTTCTGTTCGAACAATTGCTAAATGACAGAGGCCTGTCAGAACAGGAGATTAATCTCTGGTGGCTGTCAAGTGGGACAGACAATTGCGAGTGGAATTCGATTTCGTTTTCGATTTCGATTCCGATCGAAGTGACACATGTCAACTTACTGTTTCGCATTATCACCTGCTGTCACGATGCGATACAATCGCAGCAACTTACCACACATCGCCACTGCCTGAGTGACAACGGGGAAAATTGAATGCGCCAACTATTTTCATTTTCGTTCGATTTTTCATTTTCAAGATGAAAGTGGGTCATAGCGCACGTCACACTCGGTTATGACCGGCGAAGGATGGCGACGGCGGTGGCGGTGGCGGTGAACGAGTGCGGTGCGATGCGCTTCCTCGAGAAGAAGCGTTGGCGCAGTAACGATGCTCTGTGGTTTTTAGGAATTCGCAATGGTTTTTGCTGCCTTCACTGCTTCACTCGCCCGCTGTGGGCGTTCGAACTGGTAGCGGAGCTGAGGTCATCGTTGGCGTATTCTGCGACCGGATGTCGTTAGGGGAAGTGTTGGAAGTGACATTTTGGGACACCTTTTATTGGCCGAGTGTTTGATTGTGTGGAAGGTGTCGTGGGGCATGGATACACAAAAAATGAGTTAATTGACTCAATTTTTCTTTTGATTCTCAAGGCACATAGTTCGTTTGGATGGTTGTGGTGAGGTTACATGCGAAGTTTGGCGGATGTGTTTTGCAGCCACTGCGTCATGTCAGTTTTGCCATAGTCGTTCCGGTGTCATTCAATAAAATATTTAGTTTAGTGTGTGTAGTCTCGTGCATATATCTTTGCGTGACAGTCTTCACATAAGTTGATAAGAATGAGGTCGAAAAAGGATACATATACTCGTATACGAAGTTCCATCCTCTTTGGCTTTGATTTCGAAAGATTTGTCAACCAACAAGCCAGGAGGTGCACATACTCTCTAGTCTCTTCTGGAAAAGTTGTCAAAAAGCCATCAGAGAAGCCGTCATTGATGTTCTGGGTTAAGCGGACTATGACTGTTGCGCCACAAAAAGCAGAAGTCACTTCGCTTAGTTCGGGTTCAAAACTTTGACCAACCAAAAGGAGGAGAGACGACTGGATGGCGAAGCCTGCCCCAAGTTAGAGTGGTCCCAGGTTCGAATCCCAGTGAAATCGAATCTGTTCCAGTCACCATTTGCCGTTGGGATCAAATTAACGGCACTGGAGTAGGTTGCTACCTGGCAGTACAATGGACCAGTTTTGAGTCTGAGTGCTCCAGTGTAGTGTTTCAAAAATCCTCAAAAAAAAAAGAAATCAAAAGGAGGACGCCAGTTTTTCAAAATAAAAGACCCTTAATAAAATCTGGGCGCCGTGGCGTAGTGGGTAGGTGCGTTGACTGCTACGCTCGAGGTCGTCAGTCCGAATCTCGAAAAAAACATCAAACATTTTTTTACGGCTCCACTTCTTTCGAGTCACTAACAATGCTCAAAGAGTATAACCGTCTAAGAAAAGCTTCTCAATCTCGCCGTTCGGAGTCGGCATTAAACTGTAGGTCCCCTCTGCTCGTGAGAGAACAATAGCAAGCACAATACGAGTGGTTGCTGAGAAGCTAGGTCCAGGTCCACCTCGGACTGTAGCGCCGCCATTATTATTATTATAATAAAATCTGGATCAACTTTGCCTCTCTTGTCTGTCTAGTTAAGTGTGTTGCCAAGTATACTCGTATTACTTTTGACATGATTTGTTATAAGAAAAGAGTCTTTTTTTTTCCTGTAGATGCCGTTTCAAAGGTTTGTTCTTCCCTTTTATTCTCCACTGCTAAACTAGATATCTCATATTTCTGCTAGGACGGATGGCGCTAACTAACGAATTAAGTCTTTGCCCACTTAGCCAATGTGCCAGCTGACCTTATTAAAAAAATGCAAGCTAACTGTGTTAACAATTTGCTGCATTTTTTTGTGTGAAATGTGTAATTTTTTCAAAATCCGATTTTCGTTGTTTTTGAACTGAAATTTCCACTCAAAGGGAAAGGGCCGAATGTGAAATTCAATCGAAAATTTAATTTGAAATCCTTGAAAATATGGAAATACAGTCGATTCCCTCTAAGTCGAACTCCCTCTAAGTCGAATTTTTTTACCATATTTATTTTGGCATTACCTTCATTTTCCATATAAAAACCATCCTCTAAGTCGAACTCCCTCTAACTCGAACTAATTTTGATGTCCCGTGAAAATTCGACTTAGAGGGAGTCGTCTGTACTGAATTTGTTACTTTGTCAGAGTTAAACCCTGAAGTCCCCTTCCTTTCTGGTTGCCTTGTTGTGGGAGAAGAGCTTAAGAGTCAAAGATCTTCTGTTCTAAAGATTCCAGGTGAGACATCGAACCAAAAGCCAAAAACGTCTTGACTTCGATGGTAAAAAAGTCAAAAAAAGGTGTGACGGACAAACATATATGTATTAGAGATTACTCCAGGTGGCACTCACGAGGTGAAAACATGATGCAAGTGAACCGATTCGCGTGTTCCACACGCAAAAAGTTTTGCCTGCCTGGTCGGATTTCCCAGTCGTTTGTAAACAGCCACTTAGTACGAGAGGATGGACAAGATTATGAACTAAGCCGTGCAACCGCAATTGTGCCACCGTTCTGACAAAGCTGACTTTATCATCTCTCTTCTCATCGGCATCTATGTGTAACCTCCATGAAACGACTCGTGTTGAAAGTAGGGTCCGACCGAACATTCGGCCTCGGTTTCGGCCGAAAAACTGACCTTCGGTCGGACTCTAGTTGGAAGCAAACATTGATTTTCATTTCACGCCATTTCTTCTCGCGCGTCGCTCAATGATCTTCATCGTTCGGACATGGCATAAAACTGTAGGCCTTCCAGACTTGATCCTACCATCGAAACGAAGACTTCCGCCCTTGCTTTTGTTAAAAAAAGGTACAGGCCTTAGAATCATTTGGGCATTGTCAAGACTATATTCATTCACTTGGACGATTCCCTGAAATCTTTTATTCCATAGATCCTTAAAAATGTTGAGTAAGCTGGAAAAGCTTGTCAATTGAAGGCCAGGTCCACCCAGACAGCGCTGAATAGTACATCTTCTTCTCTTCGTGTCAACCTGAGCCTCAGCCAACAACAACTTCTCCAGCCTTCGACGCCGAGCCTGTGTCACAAGGTAACAGAAGTCTTCTACTTTAAGTGGAACCTCTGACTACAGTGCGTTACAAAGAAGAAGACAAACTTTTGTGTTAAACAAGAATATTTCGGGGTTATTTTGCCCATTGCACACGCAAACATGGTTGAGGTCCCGCTCCACTTGAACGAGCCATCTTAGACGTGGACGCCCTCCGTTGGGTTGTTGTCACTGCTTCAGAGACGAAGATTTAGACTATAAATGAAGATTTAGATGAAGACTGAACACCAAACTCACGTCTGTACTGGCCCTGAGTGAGCGTCCAATCCGACCTTGACTGTATGTGTAAATTCACATAGTACCACCACGGTTCTCTTTCCCCTCGACTTATTTACATGTCCGATCTCTCGAAGCATCTGCTCAGCATTGAATTTGACCCACTTGCTGCCTTATCACAAACTACCCGCCAATAAAGCAGAACCCCCGAATCATTCAGAACGCCAATCACTTCACCATCCTGATGCAATCAATTGCCACCCCATGTCACAACGCGTTTCAGAATTGGGCGAGGGGGGTAGCGGTATCTAAACTCAATTAACCTCATAAATACGAGCGCTGTCCCTCAGAAGAATCACCTTCGCTGCTCTCTCGTTACGACACCACTCTTCCCTTTGGAAACATCGAAAAACGAAGTCAATTTCAACATTGCACCTCCAACTCTACACAACCACTGCTACGCAATCGCCGCTATTATGTATCTCAAACTCCCAACTGCCGCCACGGCGACCTTCTGCGAGCTCATCGCAAATGCACGCTACACTTTTAAGCATTGTATCTCAGCGGTGCCGCTGCCTCTACCGCTGCCGACACACTCGCTGCTAGAGTGTCAATAACCCGTCAAGGTTTCTCAGATATACATATATTATTCACATTTCTCCACCGCCGCTCCGCGGCCAGCCATGCGCCGCTGTGTCGTCAATCGCGCGCCTCTTGGATCCATTCCAGTTCGAAATTCGTTTTAATTTCTCCGAAACTCGAATGTGATTCGAATCGAATCGAGAAGACAATAACACACGCTGTCGCGCTGAACTGTCACTGCGAGGCGGCGTTGCGACATTGCGCGAGCGTCTTAAAAACGAAAAAAAAAAACAACTCACTAAACGGGAGCGTTGACCTAGCCGGCCCCCCACCCCCCCGTCATCTAAGACTAAACCGTGCTTGTGTCGCTCATGCTGGACGTCAAATCTGGGATCCGATTGGAGGCAGCGCGAGAACATGAAAGGGCTGCCACGCACCGCGTGTCCTGGTGGTACTCGAAACATGTCTAATTAACGATTCCGGTGAAGGATGTGCGTTGTGCCCGCACGAAAATCTTGTCGTGGGCGCGATGCCCGCGAGACAAGTGCCCAGACGAACATATCCTGGGTGGAAGTGTCCGATTGTCCCGTGTCCCTTGTTGAACATGGCCAAAGGGACGAGACACCGCCGTTGCTGCTGCTGTTGCGCCGCCGCCGTCGCTGTTGCTGCTCATTCATCTGCGCCGCATGTCACCTTTGTCGTGAGCTACGTACGTGCGGGGTGCGCGGCTACTTGGTGGCGACTTGTTTGATGGAACCGCAATGATGCATGTCTCAAATCAAATGAATTACGGGTATGCATGGGTTTTCTACTGTCACATGTCATTAGCATTTCAGTTCCAAATGCTTGTCAGCACGCCATCGTGGCTTGCGCGAGTGATCCCGCCTGAGTCGTCGGCGTTTGGAGGCTCCCCCCCACCGCCGATGGAATTAATTCAAAGATGAGACGAAACAGGGTCTCTCTCTTGGCTTTTGGGTGTACTCGTATTCAAATTCATATCAAGATGACGTGGCCTTTCATTTTGGGGGGATTTCGAATTGAAACATCGTTTCGTAGGCGATGGACGTGATCCACGTGACAGGCTGATATGAATGAATAAATTGTGGCGCAGTGATCTGAGGGGTTGGGGAGGGCAACAGACCATCTGGTGGTTGAGTCCTTATCGAATTCGACTGAAATAACAAAAGAGTAATTGGGCCTTGGCTTGTGAGATGGTGTCGACAGTCATCCTTTGAGTGACAGGACGATGAATTTGACAGAAAGACAAACAGCCGAGAAGAACAGGACAACAGTCGGTTCAAGGCAAACTCGATTACTTGCTCAGTACTGTGAAGCGAGCTTGGCTTGTAGCACATGTGTGCACATAGCTCGAGAGGAATTTGAAGACTCTCTGATCTGATCTGATCTGAACACTTAACTTTGATGCGCGGCTCAATTCCTTAGCTTGTAATTTGACTTCAAAGTTGTTGGGTCGGTCTTAGTCAAAAAACGCAGCGGATGCACTAAGAATCGTTCAGACTTACGGATTGACTATAATAGCCGAACGAAAACTTAAGCTTACGTCAAAAGCAAACGAAGAATAAGCAGTAGCATCGTCAAATTTTGAAGCATCCATAATTGCATACTGAAACTTAAGAAGAATTCAGCTGTCAACTGACATTTGCATACGTAGAGGGCGATTAATTTCGCTCCCGCGTCAGTAGGAAAAAGTTAACGAACTTAACGAAACTTAACGAACTTAACGAAACTTAACGAAACTTAACGAATTTTACGAAACTGACCGAAGTGGCATAAGCTAACCAGTCAGATGAAAGGTCTCGAGTCTGTTTAGTCCTGGGCTAGGTTTGTATTACTGTCAAAGATCAGCCGTGACCCACTTGGGTCCTAGTTGGATCCCATGTGCTGCCACTATCCGATGTTAGTCACACTAGCTCCACTCTAGCCAAATGACTAGGGACACCTGAAAGTACCAACTGCTTAACCCTAGAAAGTGAGGGTTTCGTTTAAAAGCCGAGCGTTCAACAAATGTATTCCTATTTCTTTCTAATTTTGCGTGGCTTTGCGTCAACTTTTTAACCCGTAGACTGCGTCGCATTGTGGTCTCGTTAAGCTGGTAAATAATTTGATATACTCACTCCATGTTCGTTATTTATAGCTTATGTGTTATAGTTAGCTTATGTGTTCAGAAGCGTAAGTTACCTGGGATTAAAGAAAATAGGGGTCAACGATTGACATTTGTTTCTTATACTTCTTCTTCGGGTGGCACTAAATGTCTCACCAGGCAGCGCGATCTATTGACAGCTGTCTCCAGTACCGCACTTTAAGTTGGTTGAAGTCCCTTTCAAGTTGTGAAAGCCACCATGACAGTGGTTGTCTCCTGCTGTGTTGTCCCTTCGGGTTAGACTCTAGGACACTCAGGGCTGGAGCTGCGGTGTCTATCCGCTCTACAGATCCAGTTTTCTGACGGTTTGGTGACAGTTTTGTGACGATTTTGGTCAATTTTGTGACGGTTTTGTGACAGTTTTGTGACATTTTTGTGACGGTTTTGTGACGATTTTGTGACGATTTTGTGACTGTTTAGTAACGGTTTTGTGAAAGTTTGGTGACAGTTTCGTGACAGTTTTGTGACAGTTTTGCGACAGTTTTTTGACAGTTCTTTGATAGATTTGTGACAGTTTTGCGACGGTTTTGTGGCAGTTCTGTGAAAGTTTGGTGAAGGTTTTGTGACAGTCTTGCAACAGTTTTGTGACAATTTTGTGATAGTTTTGTGGCGGTTTCGTGACAGCTTTGTGGCAATTTTGTGACAATTTTTTTTGACAATTTTGTGATGGTTTTGTGAAAGTTTGTTGAAAGTTTCATGACAGTTTTGTGACAGTTTTGCGATAGTTTTTTGACTGTTTTGTGACGGTTTTGTGAAAGTTTTTTACCAGTTTTGTGACAGTTTTGCGATGGTCTTGTGACAGTTTTCATGACGGTTTGGTGACAGTTTTGTGACGATTTTGTAACAATTTTGTAACAATTTTGTGACGGTTTTGTGACAATTTTGTGACACTTTTGTGAAAGTTTGGTGACATTTTCGTTACAGTTCTTTAATAGTTTTGCGACAGTTTTTCTGACAATTTTGTGACGGTTTTGTGGCGGTTTTGTGAAAGTTTCGTGACAGTTTTGTGGCAATTTTGTGACAGTTTTCATGACAGTTTTTTTTACAGTTTTGTGACGATTTTGTAACAATTTTGTGACGGTTTTGTGACAATTTAGTGACAATTTTTTGACAGTTCTGTGAAAGTTTGGTGAGGGTTTTGTGACAGTTTTGTGATGGTTTCGTGATAGTTTTGTGACGGTTTCGTGCCAGCTTTGTGGCAATTTTATGACGGTCTTGTGAAAGTTTGGTGACAGTTTTGGGGCAGTTCTTTGATAGATTTGTGAAAGTTTTTTACCAGTATTGTGACAGTTTTGCGATAGTTTTGTGACAGTTTTGTGAGAATTTCGTGATAGTTTTGCGACAGCTTTCTGAAATTTTTGTGATACTTTTGGTACAGATTACATGTATTCGTGACTCGCTGCATACTTCTGTCAAAATCAAAGAAAACCGATGGACAATTGCTGCCTGTCGCAACTCGGAAGAAGACTCATCTGTTTCCCTTGCATTAAATGCATCTAATTAAATGGATACAGAATCCATCCAACCCTCATCTCACAAATAAATACATTTCCAAGAATTCACCCTTCCATTGAACTGAATAGAAGGTCGATAGCGTAACCAACGACAACGATTCAGCCCCAGAATTCCGTTTAATTGCTTCATTATTTCAACGACAAATAACTTTTTACCAGGGATTGCAGGTTACAAAAAAAGAAACCAATCAACTGCATGCACTCATACGTAAAACTTCATAATAAACTTAAAAATTCATGGCGTGGGAGCTTCAAATTGCAACTGACACTTTGACTACGGGTGCAGATCCAACGCAAGCGCTGCATCCGAGCGAACCCCTGTTTGCCATAAGGAAGTTATCCTCTTTATGCATTCGACCTTTCCTGGTTGCGCTCCGTGGATGTCGTTTACTTTTGAATGCATTCGTTGCCCTCTTGCGATAAGGGGAAACTTTATATGAAACCCGTCCCCCCACGCCCCACCTCTCAAGATTCGATCTAAAAGCAGCCACATCCTGAATAGTGTTTAACGAAGGAGAACGGGCGGCAATATCCTTGAGAGTATATAAATACTCGTACTCTGTTAGGGACTATGCATGGAATGCGCGCACAGGAACAGGAACCTGCCACACCGACTCTGCATAACACCGAGTCGGAGGTGTGCTTATGTAATTCCTCACGTTTACATTGTCACAAGGAATGTGCTCCCTTGTGAAGGACAGAAAACAAAAAAAAAAAACAGAAAAAAATCGCAGAAATTTATTTCAGGATATGCTGCAAGCAGATAACTGAAACTGACATGTCATAGACGAAAACCGTGGAATACAAAGGGACTGACGAAAATTAAGGAGGGTTGATGAACAGAGTCGCAGTTTGTGAATAGAAATGTTTCCTTTTTTTTTAGAGAGGCTCCAGAGTTGATGGAGGGAAGTGGCTAGCTAATGAGTGGAAAAGAGGAGGAAACGATTTTGAAATGTGTCCTCAAAATTGAAGTCGCCATCACGCGGCCAGACAACTAGTGACGCATCAGAGACATTGCTTCACCAGCTGTGTGGCATGTAACGTGATCCTACTGAAAATAAACGTTGTCAAGCCACATAGAGTCAATTTCAAGCAAAAGACTGTCGTCAAGGGCGTTCGGTATCGCAATCCATTCACTGAAACGGTCGCTCCTGCATGATTTTCGAAAAAAATATGCGGCCCAATGACACTGATAGCCCAAAAATGACCGACCGCTCCAGTGATACTGCCGTTAATTTGATCCCATCGGCAAAGGGTGCCTGGACCAGGTTTGAAAAACCGGATAAAATCATATTAACTTTGCTTTCACTGGGATTCGAACCTGGGGCCCCTCTAACTTAGCCAACTGCGCCATCGAGTCTTGTAAAACAATACCAAAGTGTCACTTCTTGGGGAAGAAGAGCTTGTTCCTCTTTTTGCCTTTCGGCTCCCCATTTGCCGCAGTTTTGTTTTGTTAACGTACCCCAATTGGAAATGAACGCCATAACTCAGAAGAGTCTTGTGCAAAAATCATGATCTGGCTCATTCACGTTCGGAACACAATTTGAGAAAGTACACCGTCCGTCGTGGATGGAGATGGTCCCCAGTTGGGTCAGTTTTGTTTGTGAACATACCCCAAATGGAAATGAAGGTCATAACTCAGAAGAGTTTTGCTCAAAAATCATGATTTGGTCCACTTATGTTCAGGATACAATTTGAGAAACGACAGTGTTCGTCGTGGATGGAAAATGGAGTCTTGGATCCCCAGATGGAGCAGTTTTCTTTGTGAACATATCCCAAATGAAAATTACGTCATCAAAAAAGCATGCTTTTGTTCATTCATGTTCTGTAGACAATTAGCGAAAGCCCGACGTTGTGAGTGGTCCATTGGCTTTAACTTTCATATCATCTGGACCTTATAAGCATGAAGGCCAGGATCTCGTGGCAAAATGTGGTCCAAAGTGGCTCTGAATGGGGCCAATTCTTTCTAAATGATCGTCTCGAAATGAATTCACCTTGGATTCTTGTCATCATTGTAGCCACGGTCGCGGTATTTTCGAGCTGATCTTGCAGGGCGAACGTGAGTTAGAGTCTTCACACCATTATGCGGTCCGTGGCGTTGAGATTTATCGAATTCCAAATTCATCATGGCCGTGCAAGCGCCCTCTCGCTTGATGGTGATCAAAATCAGCACAAGATTTTACGACACGTTTCTGCGATATTTAGACCATTTTCGCAGTGGATTTTCACCAATAAGCAAAGGGTGCTAATATGTATCGACAGTTACGTGAAAACCTCCTAGTTTTACTTATTAAAAGTAGAGAGCAAAGAGATTTGATTGTTGACAGTTTAAAAATGGCGTGAGATTTTAAATGAAACCTCTTGTTGGATAACATAGAATCTGAATCATGACATCCATCTTCTCTCCAATGGCTCTATCTCCGACTGCGAGCTTTTAGGATGGCGCAACAAAGGACGAATACAATTAACGTAACCTCTTAGTTTCTAGTTATCAAAAGTCATGGCAAAGTTAATTGAATATTGACACTTCAACAATGGCGCCAAATTCAAAATGACACCTCTTGATGGAGATGACTCTATTGAAGCTAGGCAATGACTCTCCACCTTCGAATGTGAATCTTTGGCCCAAGGTAATGAAGGAAGCCTACATTTGAGGTAATCTCCTAGTTTCTAGTTTTCAAAAGTCATGACAATGACAATTACATTTTGACAGTTCAAAAATGGCGAAAAATTCAAAATGACACCTTTTGTTGGATGATTATATAGAAATTAGGCAATGAATCTCTGTCTTCAACTGTGAGCCTGTGGGATGGTGCAACAGAGGATGTCTGCGTTTATGGTAACCTCCTAGTTTCTAATTATCAAATGTTATGACAATCATAATTACATTTTGACAGTTCGAAAATGGCGCGACATTAAAAATGACACCTCCTGTTGGACGACCCTATTGAAGCTAACCACAGACTCCTTATCTTCGACGCTTGTGGAACGTCGATACCCAGGACGCCCGAGTTTACGGTAACCTCCTAACGTCTAGTTATCAAAAGTCATGGGAAAAATAATTAAAATGTTGATGTTTAACAAAGGCGCGAAATTTAAAAATAACACCTCTTGTTGGATGGCCCTATAGAATCTAGGCAAGGACTCCCTCTGTCTTCGACTCTGAGCCTGTGGGACGATGCAACAGAGGATGTCTGCGTGTGAGGTAACCTCACAGTTTCTTGTATGGCATTCATAGCAAAATTTTGACAGATTTAAAAAAGGCGAGAAATTCAGAATGACACCTCTTGTTGGATGGATATAGAAGCTAGGCAAGGACTCCCTATGTTCGTCTCCGAGCCCGTGGCCTGACGCAACTGAGGACGCCCGCGTTTATAGTGGCTCGCGCAATTCGAGAAGGATCTAAACCAATTTGGTGTGCACAATTAGAGGCAACTAGCGAGAGACTGTGCTGACTGCAGAGACTTATTGGTTTAGGCCCAGGTTCTCTCTCGTAGGAGCTCTAATTGATGGGAATTCTAGAATTCTATTGGTGAGCGAAGTTGTTGGATTTTTAATAGGGGACAATTGTCAATATTTTGCCTGTTAATTCTGTTAAAAATGGCATCATCCGCAACCATCTCTGTTTTGAGAGAGTTTCCTTTCACACGATTGGGGCCTATACCTTTATACCGACTCTAAACGGCCCTTTTAAGAAGCTTTCCATGAGATTCATCCCCCCAAATCTGACTCAATGAATCACCAGAGGTGATGCTGTGGTGTTTACCATGCCCCGGTCAAGGACTGAACGATGCGCTCAAAAACTACTTTAGATCCTGTTAAAAAAATCATGAAAAATTCCCTCTTCCGAGTGGTTAACATCCATCACGAGCTCGGATATCCTTCATTTCCCATTTTCAACCGGCTGACCTCTGAATAATTTGCCCTTCAATTTTTCCCTCAAAGTCTTAAATCCTTTCCGCAGAAACTTCCACTCAATTACTGGGCTTTTTCAAGTAAAAATTCAGCACCATCTCCCCCCGCCCCGGATCCACTCACCCACAGCAACTACGCGCCGAGGAAAGAGGAAACGAAACACTTATGGCATGCTATCTGCCTTTTCTAAATATACTCAGTCTTCATTAAAGTTAAAAACAAGTTCTTACCTCCGTTTCAGCAATTTTTCAATGACGGCGGCGGACGTTAGGTTAAAAACCCCGCCAGCACAGATACTCGTACATCCAACGCCTCGTCTGTGTGCGAGATACACCGACAGACCGTGGAAGGACGAGCAGACGATGGGACACCCCGCTGAAAGCTCTCTCATCCCACACCCCCTGCGATGAGTGCTCGAAGAAGAAGCGAAAAAGGACGAACGGAGTACACAGGTTCTCTCGAAACTGGAGAAATTCACTTATTTACCACCCACCGTATTGCAGTGGGTACTTATGTACAGCCGGAGTTAGATGGGACCGACCGACCGACCGTCTGGGGGTAGGTAGTCGCTTAGGAGTCATCAGCTTTCAAATCCAGACAGAAGGGAGCAGAAGACTCGGCGTATGTAAGGAACCTCGCCGTTCTCCGTCCGTCAGCGCCCCAACCATTCGATATTTATCATGTATTTCGTGGATTATATCTTCAGCCCCGTGGGGGTGGTGGCGCAAATGAGTAACAGTTTTTATTCGGTCCTCTTTGTTTGTGTTGCGCCTGTTTGTTCAGGAACACTAAACCGAACGATTAGGGCGGAACACCCGTCGGGCGTGAGCGGGGGCTCTGGCTGCAGACGTCTCGCTTGTGCGTGTGTCTTCTGCATTTTCCGGAGCGTACTCTGTGTGCTTCCAACTTCCAACTAATTTTATTTATTTTTTCGTTTGCTTCTACGAAATTAATACAAATGAAATTGTCCGTACAAACGTTCGTCCTGGTGGGGTGTGCTGTGGGGAGGGCGGGGGTTTGTGGTCGTGGCATTGTGCCGTGTACTGGGCGCAAAGTCCTTGAATCAATTCATAAGGTCAAGGGCATTGGGCAAATGAAATGTCTCCACATAAAAATATTAGGCCGCAACAAAGAACGGGCCGAATCATGACCTATGAAGGGATGAATGCGAGTGGGAAAATTATTCATCGGCGACTGGGAATGGGGCAGTTTCTGAGTACCTTAAGGAAGGCAGTAAAAAGGAAGAAGAACCGTCTAAGCAGTTTTAAAGAGGGATTCGTTGCCAAGAGGCCGGTGAAGGACGCTGCTTAGAAGTCATAAAGACGGTCCATGCAAATTGAATATGATTTTTATGTGGACCTATGTATGCATAGATGGTCAGTGGAAGGAAGGGTTTACTGAGGACATCAGAACTTTTGGGTCTCGCAAATGGGGGCAGTGTCGATTTTGGGTCAGTAACTCCGGAGGGAACGTCCTTGAAGTGCTCACGGAGTATCGAAGAGTAATGAAGCGGTTTTATGAAGAGGTTAAGGCGAAAATGGAATACATTGGCTTTTCGAAATACGTTGACTTGCGTGACTTGAAGGGACAGAGGGGGAGGGACAGAGGGAGTCTGTCGATTGTAAGTCAGTATTTCATCTAAAACATTTTTGTTATGAGGTCACAAAGAGGGTTACCCAAATAGAATGCTACGCCTAGTCTAGCTCAGGGTGTAATCCTTTTTGTTCATTCTAGATTTTTTTAAGGTTACAGAGTTCAACTAGGACCATATTTTTTTAGTTATTATTCCAAGAAAGAGGACCTGGAATGTACCACAAGCAAGTTTAAATCGATTGCCGTAATAATGGAGGTTTTGGCATCTAAAGTCATCTTCGTTAAGACATACCTCTTAACATACCTCTTAACCTGCCAGAAAAAGCTTTTTTTTATTCGTAGCGGGTCTTAATCCAATCTGGATCATTGATTGAGCATCGCGCTGTAATTAAATTTCTCACTAAGCAAGGAAAAAGTCAAAAAACTATTCATGAAGAGGTGGTGGCTGTTTACCAGGGTTCCGCACCTTCATTATCAACTGTGCAAAAGTGGTCAAGTGAGTTCAAGAGAGGCAGAGAGAGCATTGAAGACGACCACCGCTCCGGCGCCCCGGCTACTGCTTGTACGGGAGAAAGCATCAAAGAAGTCGAAAAACTTGTTCTTGAGGATGCCCGAATAAAGGTGAAAATGATGGCAGAGATCACCAAGCTTTCAATTGGTACCATTCACACCATTCTTCATGACCATCTTAACCTTTCAAAGGTCAGTGCAAGGTGGGTGCCACGAATGCTCACAGCGCCTCAGAAAAAAGTGAGAATCGCATGCTGTAGAGAGCTTTTGGAGATGTGTAGTGAGAACGCGGACGGTGTTATGGATCGATTTGTTACTGGTGACGAAACATGGGTCCACCACTATGACCCTGAAAGCAAACAAGAGTCCATGCAGTGGCATAAAAAAGGAACAGACCCCCCCAAGAAGTTCGGAGTGACTTTGCCGGGAAGCTCATGGCCACAGTTTTTTGGGACTCAAAGGGAATCTTGCTCATTGAGTACAAAAAAAAAGGTGAAACCATCAACGCCACATCCTACGCTTCCACTTTGCATAATTTGCGGGAGGAAATTAAAAAGAAAAGACGGGGTAAACTCGCAGCGGGTGTGTTGCTTCTTCATGACAACGCTCCTGTTCACACGGCGCGAGTTTCCAAGGCTGCTGCGCGAGATTGTGGTTTCGAAGAAATCCAACACCCACCCTATAGTCCAGACCTTGCCCCTAGTGATTATTTCCTGTTTCCGGATTTGAAAAAATGTCTTCGTGGAAAAATATTTTCGGATGATGAAGAACTCAAGTCGGCAATAAATGGGTATTTTGCAGAGAGCTATGAAATTTATTTTTTTGAGGGTTTAAAAAAGCTTATCTCAAGATGGAACAAATGCATTGATGTTAGGGGAGATTATATTGAAAAATAAAAACAATTTAAATTGAATTCGCGTTTTCCTTCATATCGATATCGAGAATATATTGAACGCCCCTCGTAGATATCTCATATTTCTTCTAGGACGGATGGCGCTAACTAACGAATTAAGTCTTTGACCACTTGTGCCAGACCCATGTTCCAGCTGAACTCGTATGCCTGAAGGACTACTTACGTAACACAGAAGCGTCAGCACCAACGCAGTATTGTATTTCTCGCATAAACGTCGCGTTTTACCGGCCTGGTGTAATATACTGCAACAACATTGCAACAAAATTCAACGTTGCCTTTCGTCAAAGTAGTCTTAGCGCCTCGTAGAATAATCTTACCAAAAACGCTCGGTGTAGCAGAGCCTTTAAGGTCTAAATTTTCATTGGTCTTAGAAACTTTCTACCAAAGTGGCGTTTCTTGGACAGAAGTTAGTACAGGACCCAGTCAATGGCAAAAGTGATCCTTCGTTTAATTTCTGCGTTGGTGTCATCGTTTGAGCCTAGGTATGCGATTGGTCCTTTTTAGGCTTCTGTATCAAAATGCTGTCAACAGAACACTAACAGAACCACTTCGTTTTCTGTTTGTCTGTCTAGTTATAACTTTGCAATGAAGACGTGAAATTTGGACTAAGGATGAATCGACCAAACACAACAATTTCTAAAATGCTTCCCTTTTCATTCAATAGATCAGTGGTTTGACCAACTGAATGGGATGCGGAACGGCATGTTAGAATCCCATATGAGTGATGTCAAGCCCATCCCATTCTGGTCAAAAACTCTTGACCGTAGGTTGATGGGTAAACGGGGCTACATCTCATTTAGGTCCCAGTTGGGTTCCTAATATAATGGTAGATAGATAAGTTAGTAGTTGAAAAAATACGCTCCAATCACACTTCGGTGGCGCCATGTAAAGGAAATGGCGTCTCTTGAACCGCATATGGAACGAACATCCAAAAATTAATTTTCTAACAGAATTTGTACAACAAACCGTGGAAAGTGTATAAAGAGGCATGTTGTCTCGGAAGTTTTGGCATTATCGCATTTGGCCTTGTTGTACTTAGCCTCATATCACGTCACCTTTCTAATACACTTTCCCGTTAAAAGGACATTCCAAACAAGCCAATTATAGCAAAAACCAAATCGCGGACCACACCCCACATGAATATCTCATCTCGCCTCGTATCAATAAACCGTTTCACTCCCCATTCCCCCCCATCAGTTACAACCCCATTTGCAAGCAGAAAACGATTACCCGCCGAAGGAGAATCGCGCATATTTCCCTCCACCATCACTCTTACTTTTGTTCGTTTCCATCGGAGATGGGGTGTCAAATAGAAAAAGGATCAACAATCCACACAGCCTTGCGAACAGCCAAACTTTTAACAGTTCCAAAAAATATCTTTTCCAAATCATTTCACCGATTTTTATCCAATTTCCCCCCACCACCACCGTCACAGAAACCCCCCAAGAGTCCAGGCGCAGCTCCACACCCGGTGTGAGTAAGGCAGGGCAGGGCGAGAGCATAAAACCGAATGAGTTGCTTGCACCCGACGAAGTGGAATCATCAGCAAAACTCTGCATAACTTACGGGTATTATGCATTCCGAGTGAAAACAACTACGCCACCCCCTCGCCCACTCGTAAGTGTAATGAGTTTTTCCACCCCTGTGCACATGCCATCCACACCCCCAGCAGACGCATAACCGTAGCTGACGATGAGCCCTGCAGCCATTCACGTAAAATTCACAATCCCACCGAAGCGACGAACACACAGCCACCACCGAGATGCATCTGAGATTTAATTTGCCGGAGCTGATAACGTCGTCTTCGATGTTTGTGTACACGTCGATGTCACTCACGAGTGGCGCGGTAATGCTTCCCTTCTGCACACAAAAGTCCACACAAAGAGCACCACTCAGGCGAGGGAGTCGCCTGCAGTGAGGGAAGGATAAATAACCGCACGGATTGCACAATGGCATACAAAGCAGCCGAGTCGAGTTGGGCAAGACTTTCGCTTTCAGAATCGGAAATAGGAACGCGCATCCCCCAGTCTCGGCCCGCCCCATCAGCAGCGCAAGCAAACGGGCAATAGTTCCGTTTTCGTTTTCATTTGTTCCACATGGAGTGCTACTCGTTTGCATTGTTTTTTTCGGAGCGGAGGGTGGATGGGGGTTGCTATTGGATTATTGCACTGCCGCTGGGGGGAGTTTGATAACTGCGGCGGATCAGTGCGATTCCACTTTACGTGCAAGCTGTCTGGTGAATTTGTCTGCGAGCATTATGCCATCAGCTCCAGTGGTAGCTTTTACGACGTCGGTGGTGATTTACAGGAAGGCAGTGGGGGGGGCTGGGGGTGATTTGGAACAGTTTTATTGTTGAGGGAAAACTCAGAGCGGTTGGGTGGTGGTTCGGAATTTTTCTCTGGGCGACGATGAATTAAAGGCGGACACAGACACGATTTCGGTATTGGTTGCTGGATGTCCTTGGTGGAAGGTCACAGAGGCGTGCGATGACGGGTTGAATTAAAGACTGAATCGTTTGGTCAATGATCCCCTCGTCATTTGTCCTGGACTTGTCCGGGAATTCGTCGGGGGGGCGAGGGAGATATCTGTCGCCACTTTCACTTTACTCATCTCTCTTTTGCAAATCTCTTCGTTAATGAATTTCGGACAGTTCAGACATATTTATGGCGGTTTTGGAAGGATGACAAGGAGTCAGTCATTGGGAGAGAAAGGGGCAGCAGGCAGAAAAGTTATTTGAAATGGAAGCACGAAGGTCGGAGTTGTATGGATTCAAGTCAAGCGGGGGTTGGGTATAGAAAATCTACTTCGAGTGACGCTACAGTCTGGCGTAGGATTGGGCCTAGCTTCTACAGCAACTCCTTGTGCTGTTCGTGTCATTGGGCCTACTGCTTTATGCCGACTCTGAATGCCAAAGAGGGGAGGATTCAACCGAGATTTGTATGAGGCGGAGTTCAACGTTCGGCGACATTCAACGCTAAGCGGCGTTCAACATTCAGCGGCGTTCAACGCTAGGCGGCGTTCAACGTTCAGCGGCGTTCAACGCTAGGCAGCGTTCAACGTTCGGCGGCGTTCAACGTTCAGCGGCGTTTAACGCTAGGCGGCGCTCAACGTTCAGCGGCGTTCAACGCTAGGCAGCTTTAACGCTAGGCGGCGATCAACGTTCAGCGGCGTTCAACGCTAGGCAGCGTTCAACGTTCGGCGGCTTTCAACGCTAGGCGACGTCCAACTTTCGGCGGTTTTCTTCATTCGGCGACGTTCGACGTTAGGCAACGTTCAACGGTCGGCGGCGTTCAACATTCGGTGGGGTCCAACGATGACCAGGCCGTGTAGAGCTCATGGACAACTTAGCGCCTGTCCGATGAATCTTCGACTCTGAGCCTCTTGGACAACGCAATAGAGGACGTCTACGCCTAAGGTTACGCACAAAAGTTGAGAGGGGCCTCAATCAAGTGCGAAATTGGAGACAGTTTTGGATTGGAGAAGAGGAAGAAGGCCGTTTGTGAAGTTTGTGAAGCTTTCCTTGACAGTTTTGCTCTCTGAGCATTGGCAGTGTCTCGAGAGAGGTGGTGCGTGAACATGAAAGTTCTTGTGTTCGGAACTGAACCGTCTGTCTTTTATGTCGGCTCCGAAGGCAACGTTTGAGGCGCTATGTCTGACAGTTGGACTTTCTGAATATTGTCAGTGACTCGAGAGAGGTTGATATGACAGTTCGTGTCCTCGGAATTGAACCCGAACCTCCAGTGTAGGTGTCGATCAACTATTGCTAGTGATTTCTCACGACTGAAGGGTTTCGTCTTTTATGTCGATTTCGAGTCAAGGTTCAAAAATCTTTTCTTGACAGTTGCTTTCACAGAGCACTCGGGAGAGGTGGGGCATGAATAGGGAAGTTTTTGTGCACGGAACTGAAACTGGAACTCCATCGTAGGAGGCGATTGGTTAGACTCTGAACGGCGAAGTTTAAGAAGCTTCTCTTGACAGCTGCATCTCCTGAGCGTTGTCAGTGACATGAGAGAGGTGATGCGAGAAAATAAAGGTTTTTGTGCACGGATTTGAACCTTGAATTTCTATTCTACAGTTTGAGAAGTTTTCCTTGATAGTTGCCCTCACCGTTCGTGGGGCGTGAATATGAAAGCTTTTGTGACCAAAATTGAACATGGACCTCCATCGTAGAATGAAACTTGGACCACGGTGGTTACGTAGAACTAAAATAAACGAATTCCTGCTTAAAATCTCCTCCACCCTATTCCTTCTTTTCTAAAGGGTGGCCAGATAGCAATGACAGTTTTTCCAAGAGTCATGTTTCAGCAGCTGTCAATCTCACCAACGACATCTAGTTGTCAAAATACTGAGTAAGGCTTGCCATTGTGCCATGCATCGCTTGACGTGTGCCGAACGTGCGGAAATTAATAAAAAAAATTTTTTTTCGATAATCCGGATCAGTTGTAAATACGCAACGCGTCGTCATCATGACTCGGTGTGCAGGCAGTTCGCCGCACCGAGGATAAGTTTGAGCGTGAGTACACTCTATTGGACCTTAAACCACCAACCAAACAGAGATTGGTGCGAAATGACGAAAACATAGCCGCCATAGCGGCCAGTGTCAGAGCAGATTCAGAAATGTAAACAACCACCCGAATTGGACATCGCCAGAGTGTCATCGGCTCATTTTGCAGTTGTATTTGGGCCTACATCCGTATAAGATTGTGCTGATGCAAGAATTGAAGCCAGACAACGTCGAAAGTTCGCTAATCGGGTGCTGGAAATGTGGCCGGAGATCCGGATTTTGAAAAAAAAATCATTTTGGACTACCATAAACAACGCCGTGAGTTCGGTAATGTTGACCGGAGATCTGTATTCTTGCCAAAAAATCATATTCTCGCCCTGAGTTTGATGATGTCGACGGAAGATCCGGATTTTGGAAAAAAAATCATCTTCTTGGATGAGACATTTTTGGTTCAGCGGCTCGTCTGAGCCCCATTTTTGATTCAGGGGCTATGTCAACAAGCAAAATTGCCGTTATTGTGGGGAACACAATCCACAAGTGTTCGACCAAGCATCAATGGTATCCACAAAGACTGACTGTTTGGTGCGGCTTACGGCATGGCGGCATCATCGGACCTTGATTCTTTTGAAATGAAGAAGGAGTCACCGTGACTGTCAGTGGTCTCAGATATAGAGATATGTATGTTAATCGACTTTCTGTGGCACGAACTTGACAAAGTCGATATATCGAGCTGTGGATTCAACAAGACGGCGGCGACACATGCCATACAAGTGACACAACACAACGTTCGAAGTTATGAAGGAGAAATTTGCCGACTGGGTGATCTCACGGCGAGCGTGTTCATAAATTGGCCCCGCCAAGATCATGTGACTTGACACTAGTGATGAGATCGAGATTTGTACGCGTTTGTTTTTTGTGATTTTTGATCAGAAACCGAGTCAGCCGACTCGATTTGCAACTCGGTTTGCAGAAATTTTAACTCGTTTCTAACCGACTTTTTACGGTTTGGTACATCACTACTTGACAACACTCGATAAGTTCGTCTGGGACAAAGTCAACTCCGTAGTCTACACTAACAGGCCAACCACTTTGGCCGAGCTCTAGGCCAACATTTGAATGCTTTTGCCGGAATAAGGTCGCTCATGTTGGACCGAGTCATCAAAAATTGGAGCGAGTCATCGAAAATGGGACCGACTGCTTGAAGCACTGCCAGTTCGGCCGTGACGGCCCATTGAATAACGGACTAGTCCACATAATGGCATGAATGTAGCTTCAAAGAAAAGCCAAAATCGATTTTATATCTCACACCGTTTGTTATTTTATTTAACTTTCTTTTCCTATCGTTCTTATCTGGTCACCCTGCATTAAGTCAACATAAAAAAGGTCGGGACCTATTTTACCAACTCATGGCACCACATCTTAGTAATTCAGTCTGTCGTCTTGGACAGCATGACCTTTAGACCAGTCCAGCACCCCAGTCAATCTTTCATCCTTGTCAGCCTTAAAAGGTTCCCAGAACCCAACGTCTACCCTCCGGAGACAAAAATTCCAATTTGTATCCAAATAAGTTTCTCCACATAATCGAAGCTTCACTCGGCTCGCATATATATCGCCTCACATCCGAAACTAATGACACATTCGTTATGACTAAAACTGCCATACTTTCCAAGGACGTGGAATTCGGAGGCGAAAGGAACCCGAGAAGACATAAGCCAACTAACCGCCTCCGCAGTGTGAACATTTGCAAGCGGATATCGAAGTACATGCTCGTATATCATTCATCTCCAAGGACCCAAGAGCAGGCATCGCCACCACCACCAGGAGATGGTACATTATATTTTATAGCCACTGGTGACCTTGAAGCCTACCTCAACCCCCCGACCATTTGAGACAGGTCATTTCTTCCGTTCTGCAGACACACAGCGGTACATATGTACGCCGAAGGATTCGTCCATAAATTCATCCTCCACCACACAGACGCACACTGGGACGGGAAAAAAACGAATCATCACGCACACATTGGCAGCCAACACCAGCCAGGAGCAACTTTTGGGAAAGGTTGTCGTCCTTCTCACCCAACACCCCCACAGCAAGTGTCTGCCACAACAAGGGGAGGCGACCGAACATTTTGCAGTCTAGCTGAGCTGTGCTGTGCGTGCGTGGGTATGCGTCACGCTATATTTCAGTGGCACACATATAGGCCGCCTGGGCGAGGGCGAGGGTGAGGGGATGCGGAGAGAGCCTCATTGTGTACAACCACCCCGCCTGGAGCAGACGAAATTCACATCGAAGCACTCGGCAAATAAGGAAAAGCTTTTTTGGAGAACAATTTTTCAAGGACACGGGTTTATTTACTCGGCAGAGGACAATGTCGGTCTGAAATAAATTACCGCCGGCTGGGCGGGGGATGGTGGCACGACAGAGTCGCACACAACGACAGACAGACGCGAGCGGGAGCTTAGGGGGTCTCGTCGTTCGTTTACGGCCGGTCCGATATAGATTGTCTTCGAAATCGAAACTACCCTTTGGCCGTGAACTTCTGAGGTTAAGGATACGACACCAGTCCCGCCCCTCCCCTCGGCCGGTGGAATTATCCATTTCGGAGATATTTCAAGGACCGAGTTGAACTTCCCCTGAAATGATCCCGGTACGGCGACGTTCCGCATATCCTTCTGCGGCCCACGTACGCAGGTCCGCCCCCGTCGCCTCGTCGCCCCGTTTCCCCGGCCAGACGGAGTGACAAGAAAATGTATCTCACAGAGTTCGTTTGCCTGTCGAGTGATTTCGTCTGCCGAAGGTCCTTGGCGGGGGAACAAATTCAAGGTTACAGGAGCAAAAGTTCCTTACACTCTCAGCGACAGCCCCAAGAACACGCCAAGCGAAATCGGTGGCGTGGGAGTGGGTTCGGTACGTCTGAGCGCCTATGCGGCGTGCGCCGGCATTGACTTCAAGTGTGTGTCGTTTATGACGGCCGAAAGGTCACCCAAGGCAAGGATAGATTTGATCGCGGACCCAGACTTAATTAATTGACGGGCTAAATCAAATGGAATTCAATTTGCAAGAGAGGGCATTAAACGTGAATTATCGACGGCCTAATGGACTCTATCACTTCACTAATACCTGACGGCCTGGGGATGGTCAATTGAATTGGACACTTTATCTGGTTGCACCTGTGGGGGGATGCATGAATCCCGGTGGGAAATGGATGGGTGTGAGTTTGTTGACAAGTGACCACTTCTTTGAGGGTGACAGTGGGGCTTTGTCGCATGAGATTTGGATCTCCTCTGAGGGTGGATTGGTCTGGATGCTTTTTTTGCCTGTCATTCAAAAGTTTAGGACTGCGTTCCTTTTCAGACTCAAAATGATTGGAAGAGTTGGCTGGCGTTGAGGAAGGGAGAGTTGGAGAGACCTACGTCTCTGGTCCACCCCGGACTGTAGCGCCATACAGAGAAGAAGTAGAACCTACGGCGGGAGGGTTCCTCAGTGGAACACTGTGTCGTTAGAGATTGCTCGGCTAGGTGTGCTTGCAACGATCAATTTTTGGTGGTAAATTATCGCCTAATTGACATCTAAATACTGTAAAAAAAAAAAAAAACTTGAAAAACTCGTAACAACCCGTACCCTCCTAATTTTAATATAATTCTAGCTAAAATTATTGAGCCTGATACTGGAGCTTCAACATGAGCTATTGGTAATCATAAAAGTACTAAGAATATAAGTATTTCAACTAAATAAGGTAAAATTAAAAATAAACAGATTATTAAATAATTAAAATCAACCATTTTTTATTTAACGATAATTTTAATAAATAAAAATTTATAGAATTTAAATTGAAACCTGAATTGAATATTTTACAGAAATATTTTGGATTTCTACTGGGCTCTGTAGAGAGTTATCCAATCGATGAAATAACCAAGACACCCCTCTTGTAGTTAGAGATGGATCCAAATTGGGAACTGTGTCTCTTAGTGGAATGAATGCGTTCAAGAGAATTTCAAATTGAATAGGCCTTCGAGGAATGCTGTCGTTTTTTGACAAATTTTGTGTCATTTCCACTGGGATGAGGTTTTTATGTGGAACGACGCTATTGGGTTATTATTTACTCTAGAGGATAAACTGGATAAAAAATATATTCCATAGATCCATACAAGTAGGAGTCTATCTTCTGGATTTCCAAGAAAAAACATCTGAAACTTGGTGGAGGAGTTCCAATGGATAGGATCGAACTGGGGGCAAAATATCCTCGTATTCATGTTTCAAGTTGGAGGAGAGGACACGGAAAGTCGATGTGTGCTCTGAACTTGGCGGAATGTCAGCGACAATCCTTGCAAGTGCGCAGGTTAAGGTGGCATTCAATCTTCTCATGGACTCCTCTGAATAGTCTGTAACAGCCGTTGAGGTGTAAACTAATGGTTGCAGCGACCACTTTAGGCAAGAGCTTGCAATTTCATCCCAAAGAGACTAGCAATTGCTGAGCTGATAGCCAACCCATATGAAAAAGAAATGCAAATACAACACAAATACAGTAAATGCTCGTAGAGATACAAAAGAATTCTGAACATGACGCCAAAAAGGAGCTGCTCCGAGAATGTCAACTTTGTACACTATCGGAAGTGCTCATCCAATGGATAGGATCCTCATATAGTAAAAGCCAAACATAGCTACGATCCAGAACATGAAATGGAACGATAAAGAAGAAAGACATTTATTGCAGCTGCCACTTGTTGGGGGTACGGATTCGTCATCGACGTTCGACAATCTAGGAAGAAGCTGAGATTACCTTTGGACCTGTTGTCATCGAACAGAAATCCTTTGGTACGCGAGTGTGATAAAAAAAAACAAATAGTCGACCAGGCATACAAAAGACACTGTCATAAGAAACAAATGCAGGGCCAGAAAAATGTTGATGCAAAGGAGGTTGGGTTGTTTACTACCTAACAGCTCATGGATACAGAAGACTTTGGAAAAGGCATTTAGCCTTTTCGAAGTTGTAATCTTGTCACTCCGGTCCAGGAACTACGCTATTACCACACCGCAGGGAATAGTGGAGGTTTTCAATGGATCGTGTTGGCTGAGGAGCTTTGCTTGGACTTAAATAGTTGACGACTGGATAGCACAGTTGGTTAAGTGCCTGCCCTAAGTTAGAGGGGTCCCAGGTTCGAGTCGCAGTGAAAGCAAAGTGAATACGCTTTTATCCGGTCACCATTTGTCGTTGGGATCAAATTAAGGGCACTATCACTGGAGCGGACGATCGGTGGTAGTAATCTGACTGTGGGTATCACAATGGACCAACATGATCAAAGTATGCTCGTGAATACACAAGGAACTCCTTAACATAACCTAACCTATGTAGAATAGTCGGGAAGAAAATTGATAACTGGTAGTACTACAGCTTAACCAACCAAATAATGTGCGTGTCGACCTCAGTTAAGTTTAGCCTCCATTCTCCCGTTGTGTGCGGAATTCCTCGTCCGACTGATTTAGCATTAATTCTCCCCTAGTCCGGCTTACTCTGGGTACCCTCTTAAGGTAAATCTTTCGTTTTCTTCTCCTGGGGTAAACTTGGGTCTCAACCAACAAACCTCTTCAACTAGCAACATCTTTCGCGAGTTGCCGCCAGCTGCTCGCATCAATTTGATTGAGGTCTTGTGTGCGTCACCTCAATGGACGCACTCTCCTGTGTTGTCCCACTGGTTCAAAGTCGAAGATTCTTCGGGCCGGAGCTAAGTTGTCCATGTGCTCTACGTGGTCAAGCTATCTAAGTTGTTAGATCTGCAAATGCCTAGCTAGACTTATGTTTTTATACTTCTTCTTCTTCATAGGGCGCTACAGTCCGAGGTGGACCTGGGCCTCACTCAACATGCCTCACCAGCCAGCACGATCTTTCGCCAGCTGTCTCCAGTTTCGCACACCAAGCCGGCCGAGGTCCCCCTCGACTTGTGTGCGCCACCTTATACGTAGACGTCCTCTGTTGCGTTGTCCCACAGGCTCAGAGTCGAAGACTCTTCGGGCCGGAGCAAAGTTGTCCATATGCTCTACATGGCCTAGCCATCTTAGGCGTTGGATCCGTAGACACCTGGCCTAGACTCATGTCGCTGTACAGCCGATACAATTCGTGGTTGAACCTTCTCCTCCAAATGCCATCAACGCAAACAGGACCAAAGATCGCGCGCAGAACTTTCTCTCGAAAAGGCCAAAAGACTGTACATCCGCTTTGGATATTATCCATGCCTCTGTCCGAAGAGCAGTACTGGTATGATCAAAGTTAGATTAGCCTTTCGAGAGATAATTCTATTACTCAATTAGTTTCTGACCCAAAAGAAGACAAGCAGCTTTTTCCAATACAAAGGACCTTTGGTCAAGCAACTTATTTCAGACAAATTCTTAAGAATATCATTTGAAATACATGGGAACTCAAACAGTACTCTGATGACGTGCCTAAAGGGAATATCACAAATGTCGCCCCCTAATAACCAATCAAGTCTGATATGACGTTTTTCCAATCAAATTCCTATCCATTCAGATACCCCACATTCGAAAATCGTTTCATAAAACGTTGTAACCATCAAATCTACTTCGAAAAAAATTCGTTAATTGTCAGCAAAAAATGCGAGCCAATTGTGTCATCATTTTACCGCATTTTTTCGTGCAAAATGTGTCATATTTTTAAAAGTATATTTTCTTGGTGTTAGAAGAGATATTTCAACTCAAGTTTAACATTTGCATACGTATGGAACGATTAATTTCGCCCCCGCATAAGTAGGCAAAAGTAAACGAACTTGTCGAAACTGAATGAACTTAACGAAACTGAAAAAAACTTAACGAAACTAAACGAAGCGGCTGCTATTGTCACAGTGCATCATTTTTCCTCGGTTGCTTCAGTTGTCTTTAGTTTCTGTACGGTCATTGCAGTTGGCCCTTAAGGCATTTAAATATTTTTCGTTCATATTCACCGTCGTTCGGTTCAAATTCAAGGCTTTTTCTTTATAAAATTACGGTATTCCCGGCGACCCCTTTAGTGGAACATGCGGGTCACTGAAAATGATATGAGATGAGAAATTAGGGTATTAATAAGCGCCACGTTAAGCGACACAGTTCAATTCTAACGCATTGTCACACGAAATAATAAAATATGTCTTTTTCGTAAAGAGCTGACATTCGAGACCAAAAGAAGACGGAACGGCGATTAGTTGAACAATGGTCGATCATCCCAAAAGGAGGACGGTTGGCAATCCTAGCAACTACCGTAAAGCAGACGGGCATACGCAAAACCTTGTTCTTTGGATAGACTGAACTGCGTGGAGCCATAGGATTTTATTACGAATAGTTCCAGAATCCAGACGTCTTCTGCCAAATATGAAGCGTGTTCTCAAACAAATGAATGAAGCGCCATGCATTTCTCCAACAAGTGTGGACACCAGTTCCACCTCAATAACAGGAATTCTGAAAGCCGACACTGAATTATGTCCAAATTTTTCTAGCCAAGAGGACTTTGATTTCGAAAACTAAAAGCGAAATAAATTGCTACTCACAGTTCGTCAAAAAAGGATTTGCTCAGCTCATTACACACCTTCTCAGCGACCATCTAAGTCCGAGAAATATCTCCCAGACCACAGCTCACTTAAAATCGATGATCAAACTCTAACCCACTGCTGCTGACCCCAGATTTATGGCATTCCTCAGACATGGAGCGAAAAATTCAACCCAGAAGTTGGCGCATTGATCAAACTCAGCGCACAAATCAAGCGCAGTCCAGACGGAACTACACTCTCCCACCAGGCAGCCCCTGTCAGAGATTCTAGGCCTAGATCCCCAAAGACCTCCAGCCTTGGTGCATTGATTATCCGCTGCGGCAGTTGCCACCTTTACCTTCCACAATACCACACGCCACTGCCGAGGCTCCGGCGGCGTGTGCACACGAGTGTGCGCATTGTTCCCACATGGAAGCGCTTCTCTCGCGGCTCACTCTCACTGTCTGTGCACGTCCACAGTCACCGCCGCGCTATTGAGGTCTATGAAACATTTTGAACTTTTAAGACGTAAGTTCTTGACCAGAATCTCGACGCCTTATGGCCGATTCTATCTGAGGCAGTGGCAGCGCAAGCAAAACAGCCTATGCCACATGACGGCTACATGGTGGCTGGAATAGAAAGGCTGCGCGCCGACGCCGCTGGTCGGCCGGTCGGCGGGTTGGCTGGAGGTGCCGCCGCAGCATGACTTTGCGCTTGAAGTTGATTAATTTCGTCGTTCTTTCGGCGGTAGTTAGTCAGCAGCGATCGATGCTGAGGTGAGCAGTCATTTGTATCTGCTCGCTGCGCTTTTTTGTGTTTCTCTGCGTCTTTTGTTTAAGCGATTTCGATTGCGATTGTACTGCAGGCCCGTCCTCCTGCTGCAGCTACTCCCTGAGCACTGCGTGCGTTTGCGTTTCAAGGCCGGCGCAAGTACGGCCGCTGGACTTGCGCTGCGCAAGTGTACGGCAGGAGAATTGGAAAATTGTTGACAGAGTTTGATTTAATGCCTTCCATCAAATTTAATTGAATTCGCTGGGTGTCTCGAGAGATGTGGAGAGTTGGGACCCGGACTGGTTTGCGGATGATTTGTGCGCCGTGCACAGGGTTAATGCTTGTTGCATGATACCTCGGGTTTGGAATTAGTTAAGGAAAAGCCAGCTCGGGGCTGTTGGATGTTGGATGCCCGAAAGTGGGTTGATCCGTCGGTGAAGGGATCCGAGCCGTTTCTGGTCGAGATTGATTTATTTTGGGGGATTTGGTGGAATAATCTTAGGAATCTGGTTTTGATGTCTGTGATTGGTGGTTGATTTATTTGAGGTTCTGTCTGAAGTGCTGACACTGGCGTTGAATTGCTGCCAGAAACACTTGCAAACACCACGCACAGCCAAGCGATGTCAAGCGATGAATGGTGAGGGTTGCCACCCAGCCGGTGGGAGTTTTAAGTGGGAAAAGTCAAACTGAATGTTTTATAGAAGGGCGCGTCAGTTTTGACGTCAAAAGAATTTCTCGGAACTGTCAAATGTGAAATGTCACAAATAGAGAGAGCCAGATCGATAGCTGTCTGAGGTGAGTTGGCATTTAAACTCGAGGTGAGAAACGTATTTTTTTGAGGGTTCGTTCGTAGACACAAGTTTATTTGAAAGATGACACAGAGTAGAGAATGGATGTGTTCAATACGCGACAGTATTTTTCTGACTGCTTTTGGATCATAAATTGAATCATAAAGAAATACATATAAATCTCCCTTATCACGATCTCTCTTAGATTGCTGAGAAGCTAGGCCCAGGTCCACCTCGGACTGTAGTGCCGCCATTAGGCCGACAGCGATGGTGACTATATTTTAGTCCGGCTAAGGGAGTTTTTCGCCTAAGGGAACTCAAGCTAAAACGTAAATTAGGCCTATGGGAAAGGCTGCGTATTTTTAGCTGTGCCTCTACTTAGCCATAACTATGGAATTAATCTCGGAGCTGATTAGTTCGGGGCCATTTGCTGCTTAAGGCAGAGGAGTGGTTGATTGCCTGATCAACAGAGGGACCATGGCAGAACACCACAGAAGACGGTCTTAAATGGTCTTAAAGTGAAAAGACTGAACTTGAAGGTAGTGACGGTGGCGCAGTCTTTGCCGCCGCTTCCATGGGACAATACAATAGAGGACGTCCACGAACCCGATGGAGCACACACGTGAAGAAAGACTTCAGCCAATTTGGCGTGCGTGAAGATCGTTCCAGCTGGAAAGGTTTTTTGGTTGAGGCTCAGGTCCGTAGCTATCAGAAGAAGAAGAAGACCGTGGCGAAGTGGGCAAATTTGTCGATCCCTTCGCTAAAGGTCCATGCTTCGATTCCTGAGACAAAAACTTTTATTTTGACAGAACCACTTCTCTCAAGTCGCTGACCTTCGCACTGTTCAAAATTGGTACTAAATCTCTTGTGAGAGAATAATACCACAAAAAATAAAAGTGGTTGCTGTAGAAGCTGGGACCAGGGCTACAAGAAGAACAAGGAGTTGTTTTTAGACATGCAATTATCTGGATGAATGAGGAATTAGTCAAAAATTTCAGGAACTCTCATTCAAGCGTGATCAACTTTAAGTGCTTGCTTCACAATAAATTAACATTAATAAGTAAATGTGGTTGATAGCACGACTACATGGCCAAGTTCGAGGGGTCCCAGGTTCGAATCCCAGTGAAATCGAATCTGGTCCAGTCATCATTTGCCGTTGGGATGAAATTAACGGCACTAGAGTAGATTGCTACCTGGCAGTACAATGGACCAATTTTGAGTCTGAGTGCTCCCAGTAGTGTATCAAAAAATTGTCCGAAAAAAATTAATGTGGTTGATATTCCGATTCAGGAACAAGTTTCGTCTTGCTTCCTGATCTTGACCAAATCCTAAAGGTGACAGAGAGATGCCAAAGAAGGACACTGGTCCAACAAAAAGGCGATTACCAACTCTATTCGCAAAATAGTCTGGCTTTTCGTTCGTCCTTTTAAGCTTTCGTGGCCAGGGATTAATGTGATAGTGACTTTGTTGTTTTTGCGCAATTTGTCTAGTTGTGGGGTATAGTCTTAGACTAGCCTAGACTATATTGCGTAGGTCTTTAAGTGTAACCTGGCTGTCAAATAAGAGGTAAAGACAAAACACGAAAATGCGTAGGTTCTCGCTCAGCACGGCGCAGATCTCCTTCTGAAAGATGGCGAAAGTAATATCCCTTGCAATGGCTTCTTTTGAATATCCGCCCATCTCCATCTTGTTCGATGTCAAGTTTTGATCAAATTGGGTATTCTTGCTTTACGAACATTTCTTTGTATTTCTAGGCAATTCAGTCTGTAAAAATGGCGTTAAATTTTTTAAAGAAATTTTCTTTAACTTCCTTTGAAAGAATTTGAAGATCACGTCTGCTTGGAGATTTTGAAGATCTCTAGATGACCCATCCGATTGCCAATTTTGAGCGAATGTAGTCCGGGTTGATGAGTTCTTGTCACAATTTATTTATGCCACTCAATCTTCATCATCGGGCTAATTCGTCATCTAAATCGTCCTAAATCTAGAGTCCCACCGAACATTCGGCTTCAGCCAAAAAACTGGCCTCGGTTGGACTCTAGCTAAATCTGAACTTTAACCAACAAGATCACTTGCGAATTTTATTCAAAACCGTCATCGTAGTTGTCCGCGATCAACTTCTCTTAATTGACCAAAATCCACAAGTTTTTGGTTGGAACTGTGTCGTCTATGCAAAGTTTATGGCCTTATCATCTTGAGCCCTATTCTCATAGACTCCTAACGATTCACTTGAACTTTCTACATAAAATATGAAGAAACACCTTGTGGAGTTTCGAAAGAAAGTCCTTGGCAACTGATGTCACTCCGGTTGATCAAAAAAACTGGACCTAAAGCATCTAATTAGAGGAACAAAAGTTCTACAACACAAAACTTCCCTGTCTAAACTTGGACAAGAGTAAGGTGACAGGCCTGATTCTAGTCCATTTAATGGAGGACCATTGTCGAGTTTTTACATACCGATGAAGGGACCTCCAGATTTATACCGACTTCGAGCCTCGAAAATTAAGAAACTACGAACTCTATGAGCTTAACAAGGATGTGGACAAAATCGGGAAGGCCAAAATTTGTCGCCTATGTTGGCTCGACTCAAGCGAGCCAAAGAACATTTATGTTGCAAGAATGTCTCAGAAATTCAGCTAGAACGACCGAACTACTGATATAGACGCCAAGCCAATACGCAATCAAGAGGAATCGGGTTTGATATCTGGAAGCTGTGTGGTCAGGACCGGAAGATAGATTGTGAAGAGGAACGAGACTTATCCTCCGGTTTCTCTTATATTTCATATTTCAAATAAAGCTTGGTCAAATAAGTGTCCATGATTCTAAGCTTAAAACCGATCTCGATACGATCCAAATTCCTCACAAGAATACGCCTCACTTGAGCTATTTTTAACTTATCCCAGCTTCCTGCTTAATTCCACGTGCAAGTCTCGCGCAACTCATTTCCACTATCTTGCAAATACAGACCTTGACATCGGCAAAAGAATGCCTGTCGTCTATTGACATGCCTTCGCTGGAGACGAGTGAAGACACCTTCTGTTCGTATCTCACGACTATCGCGCCATTTCATCGATGCTCAACCAGTGTTTACGATCCGCAGATGCAAACTCTCTCGTATTCCTTCGTCTATCACACTGGACATCAGACTGTTGGTTACGTCACTTGGCTCGTCGACTTTGGGTGTTTTACGATCGCAGGCGTCTCGTATCTCGTCGGCTTTATGGGCTCATTAAATGGAATGACCATAAACATAGTTCATAGATTTATCAATTATCCGTTTTGCTGATTGGTCTCCTTAGGCATTGATCGAACGGGGACCAGTCGCCTGCACCGAGAATGGATTCTAGTGGCTGAAGGAACCACAATTAGACTGATTGCTACTTTGGATCATATCATATAAGTGTTGGGTTGGAATATGTCCGGGCGGCGCGGCGGTGGGAAGCAATCAGTCTGTCAAGGCGTGGGGTCTGTTTTGAATCTCACGGTGTTTTTTGTTTTGACGGTTGGAAAGTGATCTTGTGAGTGATCTTGACTTCGGGACACCTTCTGTAGATCAGTTTGACAGGCAACCACCTTCTTCAAAGATATCTTTGGAAATGAGTAGGTTGTTGAATGTCTATCGAAAAACTGTGCTGGGCGCCAGCAAGATCGGTACGAAAGATCGATCGGAAACACGAGAGAGATGGTGGGGCATTAAAACAACTACAGTACTCAGCCAGCCCCGGGAGGTGCAAGACACATCAAAATTGCTTCGGAAACAGTAGCTCTTAATGGACATCCGTGGTCTTGGCTGCAATGTTCGAAATTCTGATCTTCCACTTCAAGGACTGAAAACACGATCGTCTCAAACCAAAGGGTTCCCTTTCTTCCCTTCTTCTCTGATGGCACAACATTCCTGGACCAACCTGGGCCACATCCAATAGAGCTCCCTTTACATTTGACTGTTCAAAACAGCGACCCAAATGTTGGCAGATCACTGATCATGATCGTGTGGACTTATCGTCTCCCCCAGACATCCATCCCCAGCCCAGACAAAAGCTGTTCACTTCAAAGATACTTTCTGGTTTTTTGGTTGCTTTGTCGTCCACCCACAGCAAACCTCTTTGAAGATTAACGTCAATGCCCTAAACAGGCTTACGGCATCCATCAAGTACCCACACAGACTTATGCCAATTGAATGCGGACCCACAAAGCCCTCCTCTTGCACTCCGCCCCTGCTCGGCGCGTCACCATTCTAGGTCCGCATGTGACATTTATGTGTGTAGCTTTGCTGCGCCTATCGCCACATAGGCCTACCACAATTCATGCCTCCGGGGCGTGTTGCGAAGGCTGTTCATTAGAACTCTCTGCCAAAACAAGCATTCCAACCGTGTTTTTACACATGAAAAATGCAAATCTGTTGCTCAGCACTTTATCTAGCCCCGATATCGCTCGCTTCTAGGCTGCTGTTGCTGCTGCTGCTGCAGCACCGCCGCCATCGCATAGGCCCAACAGCGCACGTCCTTGGACGAGGAGCTCTCGCACAGAAGTTAGCTGTGAGCTGTTGCACTCTAATTACCCAGCCCGGCCTGGCCTGCCTGGTCGAGGACAGTGCTGCCGAATATTTTAAATTTGTTCGCGAAAAAGGGAGTTGTCCGTGTCCACCGGTGGTGGATGTGGCTGCTGCGGCGGCGGTGGTGGTCTCAACTAGGCCGAGTTATGCATAACGACGACAATAACAAACGTTAGGCCTAGTTTTTCGCTCGCTGGTGTGTCACGCAAGTTCCATGCAGGAGTTCGTGCGCCGTGCGACGTCTGATGGTGGCGATGTTGGTTTCGGCGATGTTTGCCGTCAGGGTCACTGATGCAAATCTCTCGGCACAGCAGCAAGTAAAAGTGTTTTCGCAGCAGCAGTGACCACTTTGACACTGATACCCGTTCAATGCAATCCATGCGGGCCATGAAGACCGCCACCGCCACAGCTACAGCCACAGCTACCGACGACCGAAGAGGAAGAAGAAGGCGACCGCAGCGCAGCGCGCTAAACACATCACGGGAGCGCATTCTAAGTGCGTTCACGTCGTTGTGCGTTGCGCTATGACAGTCGCCGCCGCCGCTGCAGCCACTGCCGCTTCTCATGCAAGTTAAATGTGGCATTTGTGCGAGAGAGTATAAATTAAGCGGTGCGCCTTGACATCAATTAGTTCATGCACATTTCAAAAAAGAAAAGAGAAACACACACAATGAGTGAGTGTTCGTGAGCAGCCGTCTCTGTCTCTGCAGGGCCTCTCTTTCGACCAGTCTCTCCCTCTCTCTTCCATTCACGCTCTAATGTCACGGCATGCGAATTGTGTGCGTTTTTGTCACTTGGGTTTGTTTGTTTTCGTTTTTTTTTTGTTGTTTTTGTGCGAGCTGCTGCCAACAAGAAACGTTTGACATACGCAAGTGACATTTGGGTGTTCGTGCGGCGACGTCTAATGCGCATAAGCTGCTGCAATTATGACGGCATTCTGTGTGCCGCTGTGTGTGTGTGTGCGGTTTGTCCTTAATAGGTTCTTGGCTTCATTCCGTTTGGAGGTATGAGTTATGCAATGTTGCTGGCGATTTGATTTCCTTTCCAGAAGCACTTCTGTTTTTTTTTGTTCGTTGTTTGAATTTTTTTCTTGTTACCTTGGGTGTTATGGCGAGTAGACCACAGGTTTGACAGTTGGGAGAGGTGGGAATTATGGCTTAGGTGGATTGGAATGTCAGCAGTGGAATCCTTTGCTGGTTCGGGGGACAGTCGACGACGTATGAATCATGTTTTGCAATGAGTTACGATGACATTTGCAGTTGGAAGTGTCGAATTTCGGCAAGTCAAGCAGGTTGGGTTCGTGTTTAAGGTAGGTCCTGTAGTTTTTCGAAGTAGTCTTCGGTGAAATAAGGATTGTTTGGGCATCGTCGCAGGAGACAGGGCCAACTATAATGACTTTAAAGAACTAAATCAACCGAGGGAATACACAAAAAATGATAACCGGTGATTGTGTAGTCGTTTTGGTCGGTTTCGTTAAGTTCGTTAAATTTTGTCTGCTCACGCGGGAGCGAAACTAATCGCTCTCTGTGTATGCAAACGTCAGTTGACAACTGAATTCTCCTTAAGGTTCTATAAGCAATAATGGACACTTTGAAATTTAAGGATGCTTCTGGTTACTTTTCGTTTGGTTATGACTTAAGCTCAATTTCTTGTACAGCTATTATGGTTGGCCCTTCACGCATACAACAATCTCTCCATCCACTATGAGTGACTATTTTTTGTGTGAAATTGATACAATAAACGTGGAAGATGTTTATTTTCGGCTGGACGACGCCACATGCCACACAGGTGGTGAAACAATAGGTCGTTTGTGTTACAAATTTCCTGGATATTTGCCTTTACGAAATGGATACTTCAATTAGCCCCCAATATTGAACATAATTATACATTTTCTTTTGGGGCCTATGTTTAAGTTGAAGTCTACGCTAATGCTCTACCAACGATTCTTTTTTTTTATTCGCCGAAAATAGCCGCAATTTTGGGATGCTTAATCAAAAGGATGTCCTTTTATAGCCCAATTTGAGACGAATATTTGGTTGTTTTTGTACTCTCTTTTTAAACTCCAAGTATGTATTCTTGATTGAATTAAAAGTTTCATAACTTTTCATTAAATTATTGCACTTTTTGTTCATTTAAAATCACACCTCTTGTTGGATGACTCCATATAAGGATTGTACGAATTCTGTTAGTCGAAAGAATACTTGCCAGGGTACACCAACAACTTGTTGATCAAATTCAAGATTTTGTATTCAGGAATGTGGACACTCTTGGACTGTCTTGACTTTTCAGTTTATGAAGGTGTTCCTAGTTCACTGAGATGAGATGGACGTTTTGCAGTAAGATGTCTGAATACACGACTGGATGGCGCAGTTGGTTAAGTGCCTGCCCCAAGTTCGAGGGGTCCCAGGTTCGAATCCCAATGAAATCGAATCTAGCCCAGTTACCATTTGCCGTTGGGATCAAATTAACGGCACTGGAGTAGGTTGCTACCTGTCAGTACAATGGACCAGTTTTGAGTCTGAGTGCTTCAGTAGAGTTTAAAAAATCACCCGAAAAAAAAAGAATGGAACTGAATGGAACGCCTGACATTTTTGCCAAAAGGAACGATTTCAGTCTCAAAGACTTTGAAGTTTTATAAGAAATATGAATGTGTTCAGACATAAGTGAGATATCACAAGAAACTCAGTGAATAAAATAAATCCCTCCAGTCTAAGCGATTTTCGCAGGTCATCGTCTCCAGCAGTGTGGGCGCCGTGGCGTTGTGGGTAAGTTCGTCGACTCCTACTCTCGATGTTCTCGTTTCGATTCCCGAAAAAAACACCTAACATTGAGTCACTGACAATGCTCAAAGAGTATAGATGTCTAGAAATAGCTTCTCAATCTCGCCGTTCGGAGTCGGCATTAAACTGTAGGTCCTCTCCACTCGTGACGGAACAATAGCACGCACAACACGAGTGGTTGCTGAGAAGCCAGGCCCAGGTCCACCTCGGACTGTAGCGCCGCCATTATTATTATTATAATCGATTCCAGCAGATTTTAAATTTATAAGTTAAGTTTATGTTACAGGCTCGAGTCTGTTTCCACTCCTCGATATTATCGTCCAACTGAGCGTACTAAAGGCAACTTTTATTCACAATGTCACCATTCGTGAGTCACTGACAACGCTTGAGCGTATATATCATGGAAAGTCAGTTTGTTTGAGATCAATTGCACGCACAACAAAAGTGGCTACTGCCGAAGCTAAGTAATAGGTCTTCATGAAAATGGCCGCATGAAATAAAGCTTTCTTAGAGCCCTCCAATCTGAAGCCATAGAAAATACGATGTTTCTCAAGACACGAAGAAATAATGGGGAGTCCTTTAGTTTCAGAGGTAGAAGCGCCACTCAAAAAGAGGGTCGAAATTTCATGTAGAAAAAGAAAAGAGTAGACAAACGCCAGTTCTACAGACACTGCTGTCTGTCTGTGGAAGTCTTAAACCGAAAATTAGAGACCAAGAGTGCTGTGAGCAGTTAAGATGTGAACTGGATTGGAAGTCGCAGACGGGAGATCCAGAGCCCTGAGGGACGCTAACATTTGTTTGGTGATTATAAGAGTTGAAACAGTTAAAAACTGCTTGAGGCTAAAGCTTTCTAATCCATATGAAAAGAGGCTCGTCGAGGCCATAAGCAAGCATTTTTTTTAAACAAAAGAGCTTACTTACATAGCAGGCCTACGACCCATGTAGGGTCTGAGCGTGAGCTATCGCTGCCTTCCATCGTTGACGGTCCTGGGCACGCTGCTTCCAGTCATCAATACCAAGCTTTCCTACGTCCGCGATGACTTTGTCTTTGTACCGGAGGTTCGGTCTTCCTCTCCTTCTCGAACCAGGAGACAAAAAGAGCATTGATGATAAAATCCGTCTTTGAAATATCGAGCAAAACGATCTTGTTATCGACTAGATGGTGCAAAGATTGGTCCCACTTTTCGGTAAGACGTGCAATCAAATCACTAATGGAACCTACTATTGATCAGTAAGGATGTCTACGCGATGTCAGATATTTTATAAGCTAATGAGCAGATTATGGTCGGCATCATCGTCCATCTGGGTGTACCTTAGGCAAAACTGTACTGCTCTTTTACAGAAGTCATAAGGCCTGTCCATCATCGAAATCCACGCTCTACAGAAAATAAGGCTGCCGCCAGTGCATGTGAATGGTGCGAATCGATGGATTTCACGACGAACATAGCATTTGGGTTTGTCTTATGACACATTATGGGGTATTTTGCATTTGGATGTGTTTGTGTTTATATAAAATCCATAAGTTCAAAGTTAAAACCTCTTCGATCAATGGCCTTGGTACCTTCGGTGCGCAGTCTGTAGGGGTCTAATTAGACTCAGGTCACTATGCGCCTGAAGAATTTGAGGTGGAGACTCCTTCTCAATCGTCTCTAACAAAAGTTCACAAGCCGAACTTCCTTGTTAAAACGACCAAATGCTTCTTAAGTGCCCTCGCAATTTCTGCTCCTATTCTCCTAGTCAACCGATTCGCGAGAATGCAACGAATACAACATCCAATCGTAACTTCACCTCAAACCCTGTTCGTAACAACACCATGTGCATAAGGAAATAACCATAATTGTCCAATGAGCAATCAGTTTTACTCGAAAAATTCCCCCGAGTGTGCTTCCCAGCGCTTCGCTCAGCCTCTCGATTCGCTAATCCCATCCATCACCAGTTGACAAGCGAGTAACCTAACCCACCATCAGTTGATCGTTGAAAAAAAGAAGCAGAAAAAGTACGGGTTCGTCAATCGCCACAATGTCAAACGCTTTACAGCGAATCTATCTCCTCCTGCATCGCGAGTGCCCGCCGCCGCCGCAGCAGAGTTCTCTCTCGTTCTACGCGCTGCAACAAGTAAAATGATTTTCATTTTCTAACATCATCTCGTCTGCTAATTGAGTTCATGGCTGTACTCGCATTTGCATTTCTAATTGAAAGTGTGTGCAACGCGAAAAGTGTTGGCAACGCTCACGGGCCGCACCAACCACCCAGCTGTCGGCGTGCACACACACATTTCTGCGTGCTCAGTGGAAGCGTACACAACCGCACGCACACTCGACCGAGTGCTGCAGGCTCAGTTCCAACGCACTCGAGAGGACATATTCCGCAGCCTAAACCCGCGCCTCCGCAAACTTAACCCAAAAGTCTAGATAATTTTTTGCTTTCATTCCATCGATCCACTTTGGAACGTTCTGGGGCTAATGGCACGAATGGGCCGACTACGACGACGACGACGACGACGCCATGATACTAAACAACTACCTCCATCCGGTTGATGATACAGCCATGCCGACTGTTCGGTGCGGGGGAGGGAAAAATTTCCTAGTAAAAGTTTTTTACCCCCGAATTCAAGTTCAAGGTCAGTCGAGGCATGGCAAGACGCAAAACAAGGATTTCCATTGAACCCACGAGTGCTGAAGAGCCATTTCCACCCCAACTCCTCCACACGCCGCCGCCGCCGCCGCCACCGCCTCGTTGTGTCGGCATGGAGAGAAACACCGTCGACTGGGGACGTCTACGCACACAGCAGCGTGTTAGTGAAAACGAGAGCAGCAAACCCCAACGAACACAGACGAGCTGGGGGAGCCGCCGTCGAGTGATTCCTGGAAAGCCGTTCTTTCATCGTTCGTCTCTGTCACTCCGAGGAATACATCCCACGTATCCAGCGGCAAGGATTCAACTTCCCCCATTCAGACGAAACGAGCGGAGCAAAATAGGGCTCGCGCCGAGTCTGGGAAGGAAGGCAGCGCGAAGTGCGTGCGACAAGGCAATATCCTTTTAACCTTGAACGGTTACTTCGGAGCCGAAAATATATTGACCTGCCACAGGGAGGACGGACTGCCGTGGAACGGGACCGATGGGACCGAGAGAATTTTCGCCAGGAAACATTAGCCCCACACCCTCGGCGGCGGCCGGCGCCACTTCGTTGTTGTTCGGTTGTGATGTCTGTTTCCATGGCATCCTCATCACTTGTTTGCGTATTTTTGTGTGACACGGTGGGCAGGCGGGTGGGTGACCGACACTCCGCTGCGTTCTGCCAGACAGTCAACGATTTCACAATTTCCCCCAGCCCTCAGTCTAGGCGGCTGGGTGTAGGTACCCGATGGTGGACGTTTTTTCATGCGGCCTGGTGGAGGGAAATCGATAGGATTGCTCGACAATGCTGTGACCCACCATGTTTTTTTCGATGAAATCGACGCGATTTATCCTGGAGTCGGTGCTGGAGATGGCACAGGATCGTCCAATTAATTCGTCATCGGCATGATGGATTGGCTGGTGATGAGTACACGTGTCTGGCGTAGACTGGCAACAGGTTAGCAACGATGATGAGGACGTGATTGACTGGTCTGTCTCTGGGTCGGATGAGGGCTGTTTGTTGCTTGTGAGACGTCGTTTAAAATAGAAACGAAATTTAATCTACTTCCTTGCCATTTGAGAGAGGGAGAGAGAAGACTTTGAGTACTCGTGCAGGTTGGAAAGAATATTTTGCTCGGGAACTTTGTGTTGTTCTGATCTGTTCTGAAGTGTTTTTGACGTGTGCGTATAGGTTTTTGCACGCAACCAAATTTCAGCTGTCTGTAGCTGTTTGGACAGTCAAGTACAACTGAAGTGTTTACGAAAACCTCGTTCACGTGCGTACTCCCTCCAGTCATCAGCTTTATTGTCCGTCATCGAAAATGAGTACAGTCAAGTCCCTCTAAGTGGAACCTCCATTGAGTCTTATTTCCCTCAAAGTCGTATTCTTCGATCCATTTTTTGGCATTCCCTTCAGACTTCCATGGAAAGGTAAGCTTCTTAGTCTAAATCCGTTTAATTGGGACTAAATTTGATGTCCCCTGAAAGTTCGACTTAAAGGGAGTCCACTGTAGTTCATCTTTGTCTTCTTAAGCGCATCTTTCCCTTGAATTTTTCAAAGAAAATGAGACTGACTCTCTTCACTTACCAAGTGGAGCCTGTTTCTAAGAGGTGACCAGATAGCAACGCTGTTATGTTTCAGCATCTGTCAAAGTTATCAGTGACAGCTGTCAAAATATTCAGTAAGGGCCGCCATTTCATCAGGCATCGCTTCACGCTTGCCGAATGTGGGAAAATTAGGAAAAAATATTGTCGAAATTCCGAATCTGTTGTAAGCACGCAACGCGTCATCATCATGGCTTCAGTGTGCAGTAAATTCGTATGAATGTGTCATATGAATGTGTCATCATGGCTTCAGTAAGTAAATTTGTATGAATGTATGACTGTGTTTTACGTCTAGCGCTACCAGGAGGCGTCATCGGGCTTGTAGACGACATTGCTGTAGTCACATTGGCAAATAGGATCAGGCAAGTGGAGCTCGCTACTAATGCAGTGGTTTCAATGATAAAAAATTGTTGGCTAGAGTCAGCCGGCCTGGAATTAGCTAACCACAAGACGGAGGCTGTCCTCATAACCAGTCGCAAAAGTGTGGAGAATATGCAAACTTCCAGGTTGGAAATCAGACGATCAAGTCCAAGAAATCGCTTTAGTACCTTGGAGTAATGCAAGACAACAGGTTGTTCTTTAAAGGAGCACTCTCCCGAATGCTAACGAACATCAGTGGTCCTGGATACGAGCACAGGTCCATCTCGGACGACGGAGCGTTCGTTCTAGAAGGGATAGTACCCATCGACATCCTGGCAGAAGAGCTGAGTAGAATGCACCGTAGGCGCACCCTGGAGCAGATCAAACAAATAAAAAAAGAAGAGCGGGCAGCATCGCTAATGCAGTGGCAAGCCAAGTGGGACACTTCCATAAAGGGAAGATGAACTGAGAAACTCATTCCCGTCATCGAGAGCTGGACATCGAGTCTGATAAGAAACTGTAACTACCAACGTGGTCGCCGTGGCGTAGTGGGTAGGTGCGTCGACTCCTACGCTCGAGGTCGTCAGTTCAAATCTCGAAAAAAAACATCAAAACATTTTTTCACGGTTCCACCTCTTTCGAGTCACTGACAATGCTCAAAGAGTATAGCTGTCTAGAAAAAGCTTCTCAATCTCGCCGTTCGGAGTCGGCATTAAACTGTAGGTCCCTTCCACTCGTGAGAGAACAATAGCACGCACAACACGAGTGGTTGCTGAGAATCTAGGCCCAGGTCCACCTCGGACTGTAGCGCCGCCATTATTATTATTATTATTATTATAACGACCAACTTACGCTTTTCCTGTCTAGACACGGGTATACCTACGCAAATGTGGACACGATAGTTCGCCCTTCTGTCAGGAATGTCAAAATGTGGAAGAAGACGCTGAGCTGTGAGTTTTTCACTGAGCAGTTGCTTTGCGGCAGAAAGACAGTCAGTTAATCTGTCAATTGCAGTGAACCTGATCCACTACATGATGGGATCAGAAGTTAAGTGGAACAAGACAAGCTCCAACGTCCATGATATGTAATTGAAATCGCGGAGGGCGGAAGCAATGGAAAAGACCGCCACCCAGAATGCAACATAATTAGCTAAACAGCCCCGAGAAATAATACCTAACGGCAGTTCCGCGGGGAGAGTGATAGAAGAGTGCAAGTTGTGAGTTAGTACGTAGGCGTATTCCCGAAATCGAGTACTTGGGTTTGCAAATCGTGCATGATAGCCCGGGCTATTCTTGGAGCCAACCAAAAATAAAAAAGAACCTAAGCCAACTTGGCAGCTTAATTGGAGGCAGCTAGGCAAGGATGGTGCCAGCTGGAGAGGCTTGCTAGTTGAGGCCCAGATCCACCCCGGACTGTAGGGCCATCGGAAGAAGATGAAGGACATGCGATTTGACACCACTCGACGTCAAGTTCTTAGTTTACGCTAACAAGCCAAGATTTTAGACGAGCTTGAATTGCCTTAATAACGCCGCATATGTTGGACAGAGTTATCGAAAATTGGACTGAGCCATCAAAAATTGGACCGAATCATCAAAAATTGTACCAACCGCTTGAAGCACTGCGATAGGAGCTAAGGCGGTCATTTGAATGATATTCTATTTCATACACAATATAGCTTAAAAAAAAGTCAGAATCGATTTTATATCTCACACTGTTTGTTGTTTTATTCAAATTCTTTTTCTTATCGTTCTTATCTGGTCACTCTGCAGTTTTATACAACCTTTTGCATCGTTTTCGTCTTCTAAAGCGCATCTTTCCCTTGAGTTTGTCAAGGAAAATTTGACCATCATTCTTCTCTTGCTAAGTGGAGACTGTTGCTAGCAACAGATTTGAGGCACGCTGGTTGATATCATCGAGGGGCATTGCCTTGTGGGCCATACCGCTCGAAAGCTTGGCTTAGTGACTTGAAGGAATGGTGTCCTAGACTTTAATTTCAAGTTCGACCAGAAGCAGAGGAAAGGTTTTAAAATGTCGCTGACAATTGATATGTGGAGGAACTATTGAGTTTTTCGTTTGTTTTGTTCGGCTTTGGTCTGAATTTGCGTTGCTTTGGCCGGCTTAGACCAGAATCTGCTCTGCTTTGCCGGGCTTTGGGCGGAATTTGCTCTCTTTTGGTCGGCTTTGGGCGGAATTTGCGTTGCTTTGGCCGGCTTAGACCAGAATCTGCTCTGCTTTGCCGGGCTTGCGTGGAATTTGCTCTGTTTTGGCCGGCTTTGACCAGAATCTGTTCTATTTAGGCCGGCTTTGATCAGAATTTGCTCTCTTTTGCCCGGCTTTGGCCAGGACTAGACATAAAACCCTAGGACATGACTTCCTTAGGCCATTCAACTGATGAAACGTCTTGAAACCGCGTCGTACTCTTAAACTCGCACACATTTCTAGAAAATTCTGCCCACAGAACGAAACTGATGGCAACGTCTCCTTCATTTTTTGATCTGGCAACACCGTGGACCATCAAAGTTGCATCCCAATCGATGGGCCTACGTGAACGTGTAGACTAACCGATTGATCGAATTCTGATCCTTACCTTTCTCTTGTCCCAGCCCACGGGTGGAGCTTCAATTTCCTGTTCCGTAAAAGTGACATGAACAAAATATGAGCTAAAATTTGAAAACACCCCCGACTAGACGACCAGAAGCCCGTCTCGATGTGTTGCAACTCATTTGTCCGGCCTGCAAGTCGGTTACCCTTCCACTTACCATCTCCCTGCCTTCCTCCCCCACTCCAAATCAAACGACATGAACAAAGAGCCCCATCCTTACCTGAAAAGAAAAGCAAAAGGATATTTATAGAATTAGTAGAAATCAAATAGGATACAAGGAGCACGAGTGTGTGTGTGTGCGGGTATGTAAATGAACCGATTCAGGAAACTGTCAACGAAAAGGGAATAAACAAAAAGGGACGAACAGAAAGAGGCAAAAACAACAAAAAAAGACAAACTTCTGTCAATTCAAATACGATATCCTCCACTGGAAAGGGGCATCCTCCCCAACATGCACTGACATGCAATCCACAGACGAATTCGAAAGACAAAAAGGAAGATACCTCGGCCGGAGACTTTCGTATGCCAGGCACGTGTCTTTGCACAGGTCCTCAAGAAATTTATAACAATAGTCAGCGCGCAGCTACCGCCTCGGGCTGGCGGATGGCGACGCACGGGTCGACTCGCGGTGTGATGGTGTTGGTGTGGTGTACAAAATAGAAAAGAATTCCTCTACCGGAAAGGGTCACGGCCAAACGAGTGCGCGATCCCATCCGCCGCGACATCAGCGGCTTTTGATCTCCACTAAGTGACTCCAATAGTGTCGTCTAATCGATCGCCACTAGCCGTGGGGTGGCGGGGCTATGGCTCCTGTATACCAATTAGAGTAATGTCGCCCGCAGCCACATCCTTTTGTTATCAATCAAACGTTTGTGCTACCGATCGTCCGGGCGATCTTTGCTGCTGCGGTGACCGTGGGACGGTATAATGCGGCAATTCGTATGGACGTGGTCGATTCAGTTTGTCACCGGGTCTTGGCTTAGATTTGACTCATTCGGGCGGTAATGGTCAGTCGGATAGGGTGGACGGCATTTCAGAAGGAAGCAATCAATTGACACCGAGCGCTATTTATCTTGATGCCAGGCAGTGTGAAAAGGAAAGCCCCTAACTGCTGCATTTGATGCGTAATTAAATTTATCGATAGGACAGCTCATTGGACATTGGGTGAGTGTCACTTGCAATGGCTCCATTAAATGCGTTTAATTGCAACAAGTCGATGAAGCACGAACCTGGGGACGAATAAAATACTACGTAGAAGAGCAGAACAAAGAGTTACACGTGCAACGTGTTCGACATTCTTTAAGATTCAGTCGACGGGGTAGGAAGTTGACACGTTATTACTGGTGTGGGCGTGGAACGAGCTTCTCCAGTGCGTCCTATTGTTCTCCTATAAGTGAAGAGGACAGTTTTCTGTCGACTCCGAACTGCGAAGTTGAGAAACTTTTTTTTGGCACTTATGCTTGAAACAGACGTGCAGTAAAATGCGTGCAGCAAAATTGTAGAACATGACTTTAGAGTGTGGGCCATCTTTTTTTTTTAAATCACAGGTTATTTTGACACTGGCAGCTGGTTCTCGCTCGAAATCTTAACAGAAAGTCAGTATCATACCTCCCCGGAACGAAATGGGTCGCTTTACGCTTGAACAACGTTGGGAAATATTGGAAACTTATTTCCAAAGTGAGTGCTGTGCAGCCCAAAACAGTGCGTTTTTTGAAAATAAGTTTTTGGCCGAAATGAAGTACCCACCGCGACTCCTTTGCGCAAGTTTGTGCAAAGAGTTCCTGAGACTGGTTTGCTAGTGGGTCGTCGTACGTCGCGTACAAATGACAATGTGGCTGCTGTGGCCGAGGGTGTGAGACTCAATTCAAGAACATCAACTCGCCATCGATCTCAACAGCCTCACATTTCACGCACTAGCTTGAGGAGAACTCTGCACAAAGATCTCGAATTATTCGTTTACAAGGTCCAATTGACTCAGCAATTGAAGGCGCACGACTAACCGACACGGTATCGCTTCGCAGTTTGTGACTTAGAGCGGCTTGAATTGGACAACGATTTTGGGCGAAAATTCGTCTTTTTTGACGAGACGCATTTTTATCTCGGCGGTTACGTTAACAAACATCTGGGACTCGGAAAACCCGCACGAAATCAATTGTCACTTTTGATAATGATAGTAAACGACGATGAGATGTCAAAACTTACTGCACATCTGTTTCGTTGTGCATCTCTGAACGCATTACTGCTGCATTTGCTGCACATCTGTTAGAGGCTCAATGCTTTCTAAGGTCGTACATTAGTGGAATGTCTGATGCAAGACGAAGAAAAGTGCAGCAAATCACCCATCAAACGCTCACTGTCGATGGATTGAGAGAGGTGGTGCCGTGAAATATGGAATTTTTTAGGTCCAGAATCGAGCCTAAGTCTTCAGCTTAAGAGTTGACGCAATTACTCACTACTCCCCATCGACCAAGTTATTACAAGTTACAAATTTCGAACCCTGGCTCCATAGGAAGGGTGACGACAGATGAATTAATAAAAATGTGAAATTCAAACAAGAGTCTATTTTGTGCAACGAATTGACTCAAATAATGAATCCTCATTCATCGAGACGATGAATGGTTGCCTCGAGTGAAGTTGATAAGCACCGATGACTAGTCAGTGGAATAATTGGAACGCGTTCCAAGGGCGGAAACATTTTGTATGATTTGTTAGTAATTTTTAATTGGGACAAGCGATTTTCATTAAAATACCTCAAAGTGGTGTCAACTCTTAAGTTTCAAAGGAAGTGCGACTACAACTTAAAACCTAAATTCGAGGTTCGAGGTGAGTCCATTCATCAGCACTAAATCAAGGCGTTTTCAAGCTCGTCATATCAAAAAATGTCGAATACTTCACGTCGGCATCATCATCATTTTCACTGACCCGCATGTTCCACTAAAGAGGTCGCGGGGGCAATGCATGTACGAGAGATCTCCAGGCCACTCGATCCTCCACCATAGACTCTAACTCATCAGGAGCTATTTCCAAGCGCAACACGACTGGATGGCGCAGTTGGTTAAGTGCCTGCCCCAAGTTCGAGGGGTCCCAGGTTCGATTCCGAAATCGATCCAGTCACCATTTGCCGTTGGGATCAAATTAACGGCACTGGAGTAGGTTGCTACCTGGCAGTACAATGGACCAGTTTTGAGTCTGAGTGCTCCAGTAGTGTTTATAAAATCCTCCAAAAAGAAAAAAAAAATGTCCAAGCACAACCAGGCGAGTTTTTGGACCTGGTCCAACCATCTCGTCCTGGGTCTGCGGTCGCCTACCTGATGGAATCGCATTCAAGGCACGCCTCGGAAGTCGTTCAAATGGAAAACCAAAATCAAAAGGAGTTGCCTAAGACGTGTGATGATGACACCGATGAGAGTCCGTAGAGGTTTCTCAGATTCACTCAGATTCAAAAACTGGTCCATTGTACTACCAGGCAGCAACCCACTTTTGCTGAAATTTGTTGATCTTCCGGAGGAACAGCAGCAGGCGCTTCTGCAATGAGGAGCTTACATCATCAGCTCTCACCTCATCAGCACCGAATAAAAGCCATCTGATCAGAGCAAAAACGGGACAGTAGTAGAGGAAGTGCTCAGCAGTGTCATCGTCTTCTCCACACGCGTCGCAGAGGGTTTCATCGCTTAAGCCAAGCACACTTAGGTGTTTGGCGAAGGTGTAGTGGCCCGTTCGTACGCCGGTAAGTTGTCTGTAGTTTTTTCTGTCAAGAGATAACAAGTATGCAGCGGATTTCTTACAAACGTTAGGGAGCATGCGCTTGGTCTGTCTACATCCTGGAGAATCATGCCACCTCTGGAGTTTCAACCGTTGTTGGAAGACCTAACTAAGGACACAGGCAACGGCAGGATGACGCAGTTGGTTAAGTGATTGCGCCAAGTTAGAGGGGTCCCAGGTTCAAATCGCAGTGAAATCAAATCTGGTCCAGTCACCATTTGCCGTTGGGATAAAATTAATGGCACAGGAGTAGGTTGCTACTTGGCTGTACAATGGACCTGTTTCAAAAAATTCTCCGAAAAAAAGGACGCAGGCAGTCCCAGCACAGGCTGAGGTCCTGAAAATACCTCTGATCCTTGCCTAGCAAGTTCATCGGCGATATCATTTCCTGTGATCCCGTGGTGGCCCGAGACCATTCACCATAACGTGACTCCATTTATCAGTACTGGTCTGAACACTGCTTTGTACAGCTAGTACGCTATTAGTCGCTGTAGTCCCTATTTACATTCAATGGATTTTTTCGGAAGAGAAGAGTGCCGTAACGGCTTTCTTAACACGCTCTTTGATGGACTAGCCAAGAAGTAAACTTGGTTTTTCGAGAAAGGGGCCTACGTCTCAACTGTCAGTTCAGCCCAAAGAAGGAGCGACTTAAAAGAATTTGTTTAAGTATGATCTCCGTATTCATAATTGCCGCACTTTACATCCACGACAACATGCATCTAGTGTGAAAATGGATACAAAATGCATACGCATCGAGTAGATAATTCGACAGTTCTCCTAGAACATCACCACATACAGTGGGGAACAGAAGTATTCGCAGACACGGAATAGCAAAATTCATTGATTTCCATTTAAGTCTTGAAAAGAAGCTTGCGTGGGGTCGCGCACCAAGCTCAACTACGAATTATCGAGACTTCAAATCACAAAACCAGAATTGAATACCTGTATTTATGAAAGAAAAAAAAGCCGTGTTTTACAGCTTCCGAGCATAACACTGCAAAGGGCTGTACAAGACAACTAGACTGGTTAGACATGCACAGCATACTTCGCTTTGAAATTGAGCTCACGAGCAGTGGCTTATCTCGCGGATGAGCAGCGAAAAACCCGATTTCCGGGAGCGGTTATACAAGCCGGTATCGATCGCTTTATGAGGTCATTCGTCTCTCTGAGGAGAAATAAAATCTCCAAACAAATGACCATACACTTGGCTTATGAAATTAAAGCCACATTTCCGCTTTATGTTCCCACACTGAAATAAGATCTTTACAGCCGATTTCGTCAAGGTTGCTTTCCCTGGCAACTGCTTAACTTGTTTTTGTTCCAAAATCGAGTGAATTTCGATCGATGAATGTGCGCCGGGACTTTGTCTGACACGAGTTTGGAGGGATGATGCCACTTGTTGTGTCCCTACGGACACTCGAGATATCTCACAGAATCTGTTGCAATCTCAGGCCAAACAGTACACTTCACCCTCACTGTGCGACGGTTTTAACAGCTTTTCGTTCACTTTTTGGTTCGTGTGGGTTATTTTTTTGAAATTCATGTTGTGTACGATTTGACATTCAATTTGCATACTCCCTACTCGCTTCGGCTACGTGCTCTTTTTTATGTTGCTGCACAAGTCCACGCATTTATTTAGCATTTCACGAGCACCGCCACCGTCGATTAGCCCGTCACTTGGTGTGCACTTGGAACGCGTGCATGGGAAACTATAAATTTCCACACTCACACATGCACACCGGCGGCGGGAGACCCTTGACCGAAAAATCTCAATATTATTTGCAAACTGCACGAACGATTATTTTTATTAAAAAGAAACAGCAGCAGAGGGAGATGAAGAGAATATTACTGTTCTACATTAAACCGTTCTGGCTTGCATATTAATGCGGCGCGTCAAGACGCCTAATTCGTTAGCGTGGACTCAATGGCTGCGAGTGCTGTCGACCGATTCCGAATAAGTCTGCAGAATTTGTTTATTCATTTGTCAACAGACTGTCAGTGGGGTTGAGTGAAGGTTGAAGTGGTTGGATTCAGGTGGAATTGGGAAGGCCTACGATTGGATGAAGTGGATGGCGAGAGATAGAGTTGGGTCTGGTCGTTCCTGACGTTCAGGATGTTCATCAAAGCCTGGCGTTGGCCTGTCTTCAAATTGAAGACACAGTCTTTAAGACATTGAACACTTTTTGCATGCGTTGAGAATCAGCCAAATTGATGGATGGATCTTTAGCGCCACAGGATATGCTAGCATTCTGAAAAAATTTTAACAGATTGTCACTTTCCAGAAATGTGCATCCAAACCTGTCTCCTCAACTATCCTTCAATCACCCTGAACCCATCCTTGAATCCCATCTCATTAATAGCATCGAAGAACAAGTCAAAGCAGGAGTGCTCCTTAATAATTGGTGGGCAGATCACGACGACACAACACCAGACTACAACTCCTTCCTGTTAAAATCCTTTCACATGGAAAACATAAATATCCCGACCCTTGCTGACTGCAGATCATCCCTGTCTTGTTGGGCACTTAATGGCACCACTTGTTGCACATTACATCTGTGCCACTGCTCTGTGTCTCTTCAGTTTCAAGTGAGCTCAGGTATAGGCCCGACCACTTCTGGTTGTGGTTTCCCATTCAATCTCTTGTGCTTCAGTCATAAGTGATCGTCGGTTAATAAACGATTCAATGACGTCTCTCTGGGGGAAGACTACACGTCTTCCTTGACTTGACTACACCGCCGACACATTGTCAACGATGATTGCATCTCAAGTAGTCGGGATGCGATGAAAGGAGTCGATTTGGGACTCTGTCTACCTGCTGTGGGACACTTTTCGATTCTGTTGTGAATGCCACAGAGAGACAGAGAAGTTGTGTGGAACAGATGTGCGATATTTGAAGACTGAATATCCTTTCCGGAATCGATGGAAATGGAGATGTCGATGAAAGTGAAATCAATTTAATGATCCTAGAACTCACATCAGCACAGGCATTTTTGTACTAATTGTCCTGGTGATTCCCAACAAAAGACCACCCAAACTACGATAGTCTGGCGGTCGGATGTTTTATGGCAAAAACTGAATAAGGCTAATTTCAAAATACGCCCGAGGGAGTACCTACGCAACGCAACAGTATTGTGTCACCAGTGCAGAGGATAAAGTCAGTAGGCCTGATGGCCTTGATTGCTGTTTGATTGTCGGAAAAAAGAGCGATGTTGGCAGTTAGTGTGGATAACTTGTTCTATAGGAGACAGGCTTGTTCTAGCACGATCGGGGCCCTATCCACGTATGATGACAATCGTCTGACGATAGCATTCCTTCACGTTACTAAGTTTTTATTTAAGCATTCCTTCACGGAAGGATAAAAAAAGGACATCGACTGAGAGACGTTGTTCTGAGTAGAACTTAAGCTATTAGAAAAACGCGACAATAATGACGGAGTTACATAAATCAAATCCTTTACGATATCATTTGACTCAATCCTCTTGCAGACAGTCGACTGAAAAGTTACGTAATGAAAGCCCTAGTAGCGAATAGATCTAGACACTTGCAGGTCATTTAAGATGATGCCTGCCATAACATCGCATTCATCTGCAACGTGTGCGCAGACTTTTGTGGGAAAGTCTCTAGTCACCTTGCCACATTTTTATTCGTCCTTTTTTGGAAAAATGCTTTTCTAAAGCTTAAGCTGGGAAGGGTGTAATCAGTCAAAAAGGCAATTAACTTACTCGGCGAGGCCACTTCAGGACATTATTGAGACCGTGTATGGACCAGAAATCCAATAGTCGGAAATTCAATGAATTGGTCAACAGGAAGCAGATGTACGACACTTTTTGAGTCATCTGTCAAAAAAATCGAATGGCTTCTGTCCAGCTTCAGATACGGATGTCCAGGAAGTGCGGTGGGATTGGCCGGATAAAATTAGGATGAAAACAGCGAAATATATTACGACGATTGCTACAGAGAGTGAAGGCATCGCGTATTCGGATGTGGACAACTAAGCAAAGTCTTGAGCTTCGAACCTGTCAGCTAGCGCAATATCGCACATCTAGTGCTAGTCAGTTAGTTTTTTACGATTCTCTCAAGAATAATCTTAATAGAATCAACTGACATCACGTCGCCTTGCCTTCAACCTGTTTTAATATTGAAGGTCTCAGTGAGTTCGTTATCGGCCTCGATGGAGCAGCAAGGATTCTGCATCGTTATCCTACTCAATCCGACGAGCTTGGCAGGGATGTCAATGCTAGACATTGGCAATGAATAGCTGACTTGAAATTGACGAAAAAGTGAGTGTCGGTCTTAATTTTTCTGGATTTCAGTATTTCGTCTCGACCCACGCTGCACCAGAATCTGACCAGAATCTACGCAGATAAGGACCTGTCAGATTTCTAACGAAAGGTTTTGTCACATTCGTCTTTGTATTCATAAAAAGGTAATCGAAACGGGCCTATGTTGGCTTAATTGAGATTGCTAACCTTCAATTGGGCACCTTAAACCAAATCTAAGTCACACCAACTTTTATAGACCTTCTCTGGCATACAACATAAGTTTGGTCACCATGTTAGGAGCTGGGCAGTTCTTATGCTTTGCATTACGCGGGCTCTTATGGACCGATGTCTACGCGATCGTTCCTTTATCACACTTATGGCCCCTTGATATAGAAATCCCGTGATACAAAACTTCCTTGACGCTGAACTCCCTTGATACGGAACTCTCGCGGCACAGAACTCCCGTGATTTTCATCCTTTTGTAGGACACTCCTTCAAAGGAACACATGCCAAAAGTTTAGGACTCTTTCAAGATGACTTTTTTAGGAGTTGATGTCACAAAGAAGAGGAGGAAACTACTCACCACGTTCTCTTTACCCTTGTCCAACTATTGAGTTGCATAGATGCTTAAACTTAAGAGCCTAATTTTCAACAAATTTTGTTACAAATTTTGCCACAAATTTTGGTAGATATTTTGGTACAGATTTTGGCAGACATTTTCATACAAATTTTGACACAAAATTTGGTACAAATTTTGGTACAAATTTTGCCACTAATTTTCGTACAAAATTTTGATTAGAATTTTGGTACAAATTTTGATACAAGTTCTGGTCTATCCTTCGGTACAAATGTTTTGCTACAAATTTTGACACAAATTTTTGCACAAATATTGTTGCAAATTTTGGTACATTCTTTGATACAAATTTTGGCACAAATTTTCGTACAATATTTTTGTTAAAATGTAGGCAGTAATTTTGGTACAAATTTTGATAAAAATGTTTTGGTACAACTTCTGGTACAAATTTTGAAGCAAAGTTTCATAAAAATTTTGAAATTTAGGCCTGATGTCTTGTCATAGTCAAGCCCTCTGGAAATACTGATCAAATTTATGAAAAGACTGGAAAAGGGAGCACGTTTACCAAGTCTCTCAAAGCATTCGAAGAATTAGCCCACTACGAGTGGATTCTTTCGAATTTCCTATAGTCTTACTGAACAAGGCTTGCGAATAGCGAATATTTTTGGAAACATGTTATGAGGCGTAAAACATATTTTGAAAATACAATCTCCCCCAAAACCCTCACAGCATAATCTAAGACAAACGTCCATTCCTATAAAATTTTAGTGTCCTTCTCCAGCTTCACATCTACGGCTATCTCCCACCATTTCCCCCTCCCCCAGCAGTTCAACAACGATTGCCCAAGTAAATGACATTCCAGCGCGGACCACGAAGACACCTCGTTGACTGTCAATGCGATCAGTTAGCAAATCAATTAAAGCACTTAAGTTCCCCCCAAAAAAAGAACCTGCTCTAGAACCCCCGGAGGGAGGGGGATGAACCTGCTGAAGTGCAAAAACAAACCAAATGAAGCACAGAAATAGAAAACGAAGCAAAAAAATGCGAGAAAAACCCCACAACACGCTGTGGTCGCGCTGCGAATATGTAGTTCGAGGCCCTCTGCGGTTGCACTCTTTTACCATATCGGTCCAGAGAGCAGAGTGTTGACGCACGCAGCAGTCTGTCGGTCGATGTCAAATGCATTAACTTTCGATTTCGCTTCGGTATTTCCTTCTGGGGACACTTGACACAGTTGATCGAACGCGCACGCAGCATTCGCCGTGTGTTATCGATTTGGCGTGTTATCGATAGGCCGGTTGACATTCATGCGAGATTCTAGTTCCAGCGCGCTGCTGGGGAGAGTTCGTCTCAGTTCATCGGCGAGGGTATCGCAGATTTCCATTCCGATCCAAAACTTTGGGAATCCATCGAAGGAATGAGGGGAAATTCATCGATTTTGAGGAACAGCTGACACTGTTTCGATTGGCGATTGCGGTGTACCTGCTTGACACACGACTGACATCCAATATCAGCATTTGTGTATCTTGTATCTGAACTGCTGCGGTTTCCTTCTGAGGTTTTGCTTTATCCGCTTGAATTGACTCCTTCCCCTCGCATCGCCGCCGCCGCCGCCGCGCATTTTTCTCCGTCCGCCAATTGCAATGTCATTGTTTCGCGCAACAGCGGCGCGCGGATTTCTGCCGCGCGATTGTGTCTATCGACACACAGGGCAGACAAATTTAGGTCGATTGTCTTGAGAGATCGCTCTCGAGGTGTAACACACCCGTTTTTACGGCCGCGTGTGTATCTGAATTTCACTTATTTCAGTTTTTTCGTCTTTCGTTTTTCGGTTTTTTGGTTCGCAACGAATTATGTTGTGTGGCGTACTTTTCCTAATGTGATGTAATAATTTCTTTACGACTCGGCATCGTGTTTTTGCGCTTATTTTGTATCTTTCGGCTAAAAAGTCGGTTAAGGTTGTGGATGATGGGGCGCACACTACTGGCGGATGGATGGATTTTGAGACGAAGATACACCAGCGAGGACGTTGTAATCCTTCGGGATGCATTAAAAAAGGGGCGTGTTGTCCCGCATTTCATATCCGTAACCGTGATGTCCGCCGAAAGGAAACCTGATTTTGTCAATGGGAACGCGTTAAGAGATACACGCAGCAACGGTGCACACAAAAAGGATACGCTCGTATATTTTTGGAGCAAGGCTAATTGTCATTCCGTGTTTAACCGCATTTTAATGATCCCTCTCCTGTGGTGTGTCATGTTGACGTAGTCATCGTCATCGTCGTGTAGTATTCAGCGTCGTCGTCGTCGTCGTCGTCGTCGCTCTTGTCAGGAAAGGGGATGGAAAGTGATTTTCGTTATAAAGAGTCTTGCGGAAAAGGAAGATATAAAATTAATTACATACATGCCCCCGTGTCTGTGTGCGAGTTGCAGTGCGGGGTAATGCTGACAGTTCGAGGAATCAACAGCAAATTCGTGAGGACACTGTGGATGTCGGTGAGATTTTCAATTGAATTTAATCGGTGGATGACACTTTGGAGGCACAAGGCAGGACTGCCTGAGTGGCTGTGAGTGAGCGAGCATATGGAATGCATAAATTTTGAGTTGATCGCGACGCAGACGCCTGCTGTGTTTAGGCATGTGATGCGCTTTGTGAATATGTGCCACATTTGTATCGGTTTAGGCGGTACAGAGGTTCTAATGGAATAGAGGGGATTAACACGATTTTCAAGAAAGTAGACCCATCATGAGGTATTCTTCGACTCTGAAACAGTGGGTCAACGCAACAGAGGACGTCCAAGTCTAAGGTGGCGCACCCAAGTGGAGAGATACCTCAACCAACTTGGTGGGCGCAATTGGCGACTGCTAGCAAAAGATCCTGCTAGCCGGCGAGGTTTGTTGGTTAAGGCCCACGTCCAACTCGGACTGTAGCGCCACGAGAAGAAGAAGAAGAAGTTTCATCACCAATCCTCCAGCTTAGAGGATCTTCTAATCCGAGCCTCCGTGCTCGAGAAGGAAAGAAAGACCGAACCTCCGGCAGATAGACCAAGTGATTTCGGTAATTTGGTCTTGATGACTGGAAGCAGCGTATTTGGCACCGTCGAGGATGGAAGGCGGCAATTTCTCTAGCCAAGACCCTCCATAGGTCGTTGGGCTGATAAGTACTCTTAAGTCATTCCTGACACATGAGGAGTCAAGACATAAGTTACCAAAAATTTGTACGGATATATACAATCCTGAGCGACGTACATTCTGCCAAGAAGGTCCAGGGAATAGGCCAGTGAAACACGAAATATGTATTATTCATCCAAATTTATTGTGGCCTCTTTAAAGTTGAGGGCAATGAAGTCTGCCAATCCCGACCATTCCATAGAGCCAACATCGACTACTGCTTTATAGAAACTCGGGGGAAAAGTGCAACAGATTAGTTTCGCGGCACCAAGATATAACGTGTCTTCTAAGCATTTGGCACTGGCTTCAAGTGCAGAAGTCTTGATACATCTTTGCCAATCATTTTCATACACGTAACCAGAAATGTCGTGAAGTTATACATGGTCGCCTCAGAAACACGTAAGATTCGTGATGATGTAAAAATGCGTCCTGACAGGATGCACGCAGGGGTGAACTCTAAGATTGTTCGCCAAATCTACGAAGGAATTTGGATGGAACGGCCCTGTGTTAATTTCAAGGAGATTATACATCATTCTGAAGCAAAGAAGAAAGGAGATTTTGGGTCGCTTTGAGAGGAAGGTCCTTAGGACTATATTCTGTCCCGTATACACTGATGGTGTTTGAAGGAGAAGAACGACGAACTTATGACGTACAGCGACATCGATCTGGTCCAAAAAGTTCGACTCTCTGTAGAGCGAATAAGCGAATGGACACCAACACTCCGGTACGGAAATTCTTCGAATTCACAATAGAGAGACAATGCGGTAAGGGAAGCTCACGCGTTAACAGCTGGAAAGAGACATCAATCAGCTGGACGTACGTAACCTAGCACAAGACCATGCTGGTCCACCCCGGACTGTAGCACCAGCCGAAAAAGAAGAATACTCAAGAACTACATACAGGGATGAGAGTTCTTTGAGTGGATTGTGGAGCAACAATAAATGGATGCTTCAGCGATGAGGCTCATTTGCACCTTGACGGCTTTATTAATCGACAAAATTGTCGAGTTCGCGGTTCAGAAAATCCATGAGCCATTTCCTGGGCGCGTGTGATCATGCGGTTTGACACCGTTGGACTTTTTTAATTAAAAACTTGTGTAAACACTTTAGAATGACTGGGCGACTAACCTAAACTTATGCTAGATGTAGACAACCCGTGACCAAATGCGTTTGATGGGTGCAGGAACTGGTCCATTGCCAAACTAAGCCTAAGCATATCGCACTCTGATCGACATAGAAATCCCTTTTAGGTTAGGTTAGGTACAGGTTAGATCGACTGCGTGGTAGCAGTCTCATTTGGTCCAACACAGGCCCATTGTGGTACCTCGCGGATCGGGTATCTCCTATCTATCAAAACATTTGGGCCTCGCTACGAAGCCTTGACTGATGTTGTTGACCGGCGTTATCCAAATCACTCACTTACTTCTAACTTAGCGGGCCTACGACCCATGTAGGGTCTGAGCCTGGGCTATCGCTGCCTTCCATCGTTGACGGTCCTGGGCACGCTGCTTCCAGTCATCAAGACCAAGCTGTCTTACGTCCGCGATGACTTAGTTTTTGTATCGAGGTTCGGTCTTCCTCTCCTTCTCGAACCACGAGGCTCGGATTCGAAGACCGTCTTAGCTGGAGCGTTGTTGTTCATGCGCTCGAAGTGGCCGAGCCAGTGCAGTCGACGGATCCAAATCACTCAGGTCGTTGAAAAAGTAGGCTCCAATGTATTTTTTCCTGGGATCTAGGCCTCAAACAAGAAGGCCCCCAACGATCTTTTGCTAGTCGTCTCCAATTGCTCACGCCAAGTTGGTTCAGGTCCCTCTTCAATTGGGTGCGCCCTCTTAGAAGTGGACGTCCTCTGCTGCATTGTCCCACTGGCTCAGAGTCGATGATGACCTTTTACTATGTTTCCAAAATAAATGTTCTCAAGAATTGCTTTCTGCCCATAAGACAACAAGGACTGTAGCTGCAACAACGAACCCCCCCGCCATTAATCAACCGCAACACCGAAGGTCTGCCTTTCGGTTTTTCTGGTTCAAAGTGCAATCGGTTCTCCAAATAATGACCGCGGTTAAATCTCAAAAACTGCTCTCCAAAAATGTGTCCTTCAAGGGAGCCCCCCTCCCAATCTCCTTCCCACTCAACCGGTTCCCCTCTGAACAAAGTGCCACCAGTCTCTTGTCGAAAATCGAAAGTCCAAGCAAGAGCCTTCACACCTTGCGAAACAGCAATTTCCTTTCCCTTACCAGAGCCGCTTATCCCATTAATCAGGATACCGATTGCGGTTTCTCGTTCCCTAGATAAGCCACCGAACGAAACCCAAAGTGCACTCGCGTCCGACCGCACGGAATGGCATTTTCGGTTTTCGGTTTTCGATTTTCATTTCCGTGTGCGCATTTCCAGTTCTCCATCCGGTCGGGTGGCATGGCTGCAGGACACCAACTCCGTCCAGGGAATCATGCAGCACTCAATTTGCCAATTTTGAGTGGCCAAAGCGCGATTGACTGCAAGCGTTTAGTGATAGATACGTACGAATATTTAAATTTAAATTCAGTTCGCATGGAATGCGGTTCGCAACTCGCCTGCCATACGGCACGCAGTGGCACGCCAACGACATGTGTGCTGTGCCGTGCAGCGCGGTTCCTTCGGCCCAAGGAGAGAGGTAAATGTGTGCAGTCAGCAGATATAATATTCATGTCATGCCAAGGAACAACTTTTGCTTTTCATTTAGCCAAGGCGAGTTCCGTTCTACAACGCGCAGATAGTGGCAGCGTACACATGCATGCGAACGCATGCACTAGACGCCAACGACACACGCATTTTATTTTCGCTTTCCCGTCGCTGTTGCTGTTGCTGTCGGTGTTGTCGTTCCGCCGCAGCCGCTGCAGGTTAAACGGGCAGAACCTGGCATCTGTGTATCTCTGCTTATCTGAGGCAACAATATTTGGCCGCTCACTAATGGTTCTTACAACTGCAGCGACGAAAACGACTGCCTCGGTACGTGTAGGCATTGACGACGACCACACTCGCAGCGCGCACAATGACAACGCACGCTGGTTGCGGGTTCATGTGCGTATACGCGACAAAAAGTGCATTCTATCGGTCGCACCGTACCGCACCGTCACCGCACCGCAATCACCGCCGCCGTGGCCTCTGCGCTAAGCGAGAGGGTGAGGAAGTCATGAAGGTGGCAGTGGCAGTGCGGTGGAAGCTGGCGCAACGCAAATGGAATAGATCCAATAAAGAGACATGATAACCCTGACCTAAACGCGGATAGCGATTTTGAAATATTTTATTTTTACTTTTTAGCGCTAACTTTGTACAGAATGAGCTTACAAATGAAACGAAAAGAGAACTGAAATAAATGAGAACGATTTAAACGGATCTGGTTGGCATCGTTTTTGGATTTTATTTATGAACTCGTCGTCGTCGTCTTAAGTGTGTTGTTACAACGCGATGCCATTCACAAAAAGATACAATGCGACAAGGTTTAGCAGTTGGAACTTATGTCGAAGGAGTGAGTGGAGAGCATGGTCATCCAGCGAATGCGGGAGAACTTGAAAAGGCATTCTTAGATCTTGGAGTTCTTTATTAACAGCGGTGGGCTCAATTGACTGGATTTTGGGCGACATAAGCCCCTCTTTCAATGACAAGTTGACAGATTTTCACAAGATTCAAGTTAAGGGACGTCTTCAATTGACGTTCGACAGGTTCGTCATGTTCGTTAAGTTCGTTATGTTATGTTTGTTGAGTTCGTTAAGTTCAATATGTTCGTTATGTTCGTTAAGTTCGTTATATTCGTTAAGTTCGCCAAGTGCAACTATCATTCGAATGGTTGGTGCAGTTGGTTAAGTGCTTGCCCTAAGTTAGAGGGGTCCCAGGTTCGAATCCCAGTGAAAGCAAAGTTAATACGCTTTTATCCGGTTTTTGAAATCTGGTTCAGTCACCATTCGCCGTTGGGATCAAATTAAGGGCACTACCATTGGAGCGGTCGATCAGTGGTAGTAGTCTGACGGTGGGTATCACAATGGACCAACATGGTCTAAGTGTGTTGGTGAAATCAATAGCAGCCCCCTAACCTAACCTACCCTACCCTAACCTAACCTATGTTTGTAATGTTAGCTAAGTTCGGTATGTTCGTTAAGTTCGTCAAGAGCAGCTATCATTCGTCAAGATTCATCAGAAGCTGGGGATCAAAGAATCTTTGATCGACGATGGCAACACTTTCTATTTTTTGACTGATTTATGAAAATCTTGGGCCCAGTTTCTCAGCACTCGTGTTGTCGGTTTTATCGTTCTTGGAGGAGGGTGGGGACCTACAGTTTAGGTGTTTTTTCGAGATTTGTCGAGTCGTCGCACTTACTCACTACGCCACGGCGCCTAGCTGAGAAATTAGGCCCAAGTTCACCTCGTACTGTAGCGCCGCCATTATTATTATACTATGAGAATCTTAAGCAACAGTCACATGAGCAAACGAAAAGTTTGTGCCCTTCACTTGGTTTCTTGAAGATTCGTCACCTCGTGCTATGATCAAAAATGATCAGACAATTTAGTCTCCAAAATCCCATACGAGGGCTTATGTTGGATCTAGATCGAGACCTGCCAACAATTTAATCAAATTGATTTGTCACTGTCAGTGACCTGTCAAAAAAGTTCAATCTGTCAAATTCCGTCTCTAGACTATGTATTCATTTCTGACTTCGGCGCCGAAGTCCCCAAAAAGGAGTCTTATACCATGAATGACTCATTCTCCATGACCTAACCAGTTATTCCTCACAACATTCGAAAACTGCATCAATAAAGAAGTCTTCAGAATGTCGTCGCATGCAAGCATTACGCTTGGCTTAATGACTGACTTTTCACGTTTTCATGTGACCAGGAGCGGAGTAGATAGGGTTTGCAAAGTGAATAGTGTTCATATTCGGGGCGCAGATGATTGTGACATTTCCTATCTTGGAAGAAGGCAAACGGATGAGCAGACAAGACCTCGATATCTATGAGGTCTATAGGAAAGTGGACTTTATTCGGGAAGCAAAAATGTGCCGACCACAGTAGTTCTAGACGAAAATGTTTACGAAACTCCCGGTTAGCCTACCTTTTTACTCACCAAGCTAGCGACCCCCGGGAGGGTCTGAGCAAGAGCTATTGTCACCTGACGATCCTGGGCACGCCGCTTCAAGGGATCCAGACCAAGTTACCTTGCATAAACAATGACTTGGTAGTTATACCGAAGGTCCTGGTCCTTCTCGACCCAGGAGGTATCGGATACGAAGACTGGTATTCCCGGAGACCCTAAGACCCTGAGACCTTGATACCCTAAGACCGTGAAAGACTGAAACCTTGAGATGTGGCCGAGTCAGCCAGTGCCTTCCGGACTATGTCCACATCCACATCCATCCACATCCTACGACTGGATGGCGGAGTCGAATACGTGCCTGCCCCAAGTTAGAGGGGTCCTAGGTTCGAATCCCAGTGAAATCGAATCTGGTCCAGTCACTTGCCATTTGGTTGGTTGCTACCTGACAGTACAATGGACCAGTTTTGAGTCTGAGTAATCCAGTGCAGCACTTCAAAAACCATCCGAAAAAAAAAAAAATGTCGACATCCTTGGACAGTTCGTGAAGTTCGCGGTTGTGTCTTCTCCATCATTCCCCTTCCTCGCAGATAGGGCTACATATCCGACGCAAAATTTTACTTTCGTGGTCCCTTAGAATCAGCTCAGTCTCAGAGTTTTGTAGAGCACGATTTTGGTCCTTCGAGTCATGTTAGGCCTGAAAAAGCGTCGAAATTTGATCATGCTCAGCATTTTCCCGTCAAAATTTGATGTGGGTGGAAGCACAGTCACTGCAAGACATGACTGATTCACTCCAGTCGCAGAAAAGGCTTAGAGCGCTGCTGAAGCATATTAGCTCCCTCTTCGTCCCTTTTCCATGATTCCTCTTGTTCAGGTAGATCATCTGGAAGATCGCTTATTTCGACTTCTTGTGTTAGCGCCAAGATCTGCTTGGCGAGGATTTGCCTCATCGACTTGATTTTCATCAAACATCACGACGTATCTTCGACTCTGAACCAGTTGGACAACGGAATAGAGAACGTCCATGTGTAAGGTGGCGCAATTAAGCGGAGAGGGACCTCAACCAACTTGGCATGCGCTATTGGCAACGGCAAGGAAATTATCGTTCTACCTGGAGAGGCTTGTTGATTGAAATCCACGTCCATCCCGGACTGTAGCGCCACGAGAAGAAGAACGACGCAGCAAACTCCGGCTCGAAGGACCTAAATAGTGGTCTACAAAACCATAATTCTGCCAGTGCAGCTGTATGGAGACAATAGCTAACCGATTAGCAGGACTGCAGAGTTGAGTCGCACCAAGCCTTTGAGAGAAAACGTCTTCGTCGGAAATTTGGTCCTGGAACGCAAATGAAGAAGGAGACATAAGTATGACCTCTATGAGCTCCATTTCTCGGGACCGTCAGCGATGGAAGGCGGCAATTGTTCAGGATCAGACCCTACAGGGGTCTATGAGCTGCATGTGGATGAGAGCTGAATTGGCTCGGCAACATCGATCGCATGAACGCCTCCTCATAGCTCGACCCAAGAGAGTCTTCGAGTTTGTGTCTTTAGGTTCGTGAAGGAGAGGAGAGAGAATTTCCGGTACAAACACCAAGTGATCGTGTATGTAAGGCAACTTGGTGACTGGAAGCAGAGTGCCTGGAAACGCCAAGGATCGAACGCGACAAAGTCTTAAACTGGGTCGTTGGGCTCAGTGCAAGTAAGTAATGACGCAGCATCTATTTTCCAGTTACAACTAAAATCACTTAGCACGTGCAAAAAAGTACTTCCCACGATCAACTTGTCGCTCAGTCATTTACTAATCAGAACACCAATTTCAGCGCCCCCCAACTGAATGCCCGACCTCAGACAATCCGCCCCTGTTGCTTCCTCGACTGCATTTGAATCTCTCGTGTTGCATAACCATACATCATTCCCACGTACTGATGATGAATGCATTTGTCAGATGGAAGAAATGGCTGCGTCGTAGCTGTCAATGTCTGCTCGCCGGATTGTGTGCGAAGCAATTATTATCTCGTTGAGTTCAGATTAATCCCGCGCGCATGTGTGCGTCCGATCCGGGTCCCAATGGGCAGCACTGGCCGCCGCGGTTTTTGATAGAAATCGTTAGAAACATCTCCGCTGCCATATGGACGCGTCACATTTCCTTTTATAGTCTCAAACTTTTTGAATTCTCCTCCGCCCGTCGGCGGCGGCGGCGACGGGAACACTCAGCCCAATCGACTGGTGTATTAAGACAAGATCATTGGGACTGCCAAAAGACTACACGCCGGCCGTGCCGCACCGTTTTGGCCGCATCATGACTCGGCGTTTGAGTGCGGTGGGAAAAAATTCAGCCTCGAAATTGAGCGCACAGCCCATTGTGGAGTTCCATCGTCGTCGCTGATCGCGAACCGATCGAGCGAACGTTCATGTCGATCGCGGCGGCAGCCGCGTACGGATGCCAACGGTGGGATATCGGATGTGGAAGCACGCAGACATTTAAAATGCATCGCCGTCTCGGGCAGGCCACACCAAGCCGGGCTTTGAAAATTAAACAGCGATTAGCGCAAGTATACACCTGTAAAGCGGTCTTGCGTCCTGCTCGCCCGATCACTCTCGCTCCCCTTTGCGCAGCACTCGCCGTCCCTCTTCCGCTGCAGGCGCTGGCGTCGTCGACTGTGTTGTGTCACTTGGATGTGTGTTCACCTTTTAATGAATTTCTGCAATACCGGAACGTGACGGGGCAATTTAGGTCAAATACACCTTAAATTGGTTTTAAGCGACTTTGGCGCGCCCGCTGCTCCTCCGTGCGTCCGCCCAGCCGGTCTCGGCTGGTTATCGTCCGTCGCGCGTGTGTGTGTGTGTGTGTGTGCACCGACAGATCGATACTTTCGACTGCGGCTTTTCATTGCTCACCTATCAATCGTTGGTTCTGCGCCTGGATGCTGGTGGGGCGGGCTTTTACTTGTTTTTTCGTGTTTCCTTCAGTCCGTGGGTACGAGTGCACGAGTGCAGCGGACAGCTTCTGACGGGGGGTTAGATCCATTGTCTAAACATGCCGATGGCGTTAATTAAGAGATTATAATTACTGAATTAAGCCTGCCGCTGGGCTCAGATAAGAGAGGCGTGCTTCGGCCCAGTTGGGTAGTTTGTTGGACTTATCTCTGATCGACATTGCTGCGGCTAGACGGTGACAAGTGTAACTGAGCACGATTTTTGGGTGCACGGGAGGAGGCATTTCCATTGGGATGCATGTGTGAGAGGGAGGCTTACTTTGCTTGTTTTGAAATGAGAGCATGTTCGGCGGTTGTTGATTGGCTTGTAGTTGAGACTGGATTCGAGTGGAGATAAGATTGGACGTGGAATCTAACTCGAAGAAGGACATTTCACATTCATACCGGAAGCAGCTTCAAAAGTATGTACCAGTGGGGCAAATAAGACTGACTTTGCATGTTGACAAGCCAAGCTCACTGAGGCTATGTTCGGCTTTGTGGAAGGACACTTTCAAACTTTCATTTGGTGGACCCAAAGCAGGCTTTTTAAGCAACATTTTCTCGAAAGACATTGTTTTAGGAGTCCTTCATGACGACATTGGCAGAAGCTTCTTCTACTTCTTCTTGTCCTACAGTCCGGGGTGGACACGGCCTCAAGCAACAATCTTCTTCAGCTGGCACGATATTTTGTTAACTGTCGTCAATTACGCACGCCAAGTTGATTGAGGTCCCTCTCCACTTGGATGCGCCACCTCACCTTAGACATGGACGTCCTCTGTTACGTTCTTCCACTGGTTCAGAGTCAAAGACGCTGCAGAGATTGTTAAGAAAAGGAGACGGTTACTCATCTCCCCTGCACGTGCAGCGCCCTCTACACCCGTAGGAAAACTTACCTAGGACCCTACTTCTTCGATGACTTGAATTAGCCGAACAAAGTCGGCATCAGTCAACGCAAGCGCTTCATAGCAAGCACCCATCCAGTCGGACAACGCAACAGAGGACGTCCACATCTAAGGTGGCGCGCACTCATACGACTGGATGGCGCAGTTGGTTAAGTGCCTGCCCCAAGTTAGAGGGGTTCCAGGTTCGAATCCCAGTGAAATCGAATGTGATCCAGTCACCATTTGCCGTTGGGATCAAATTAACGGCACTGGAGTAGGTTGCTACCTGTCAGTACAATGGATCAGTTTTGGACAAGCTGCAAAAACCGCCGGGAAAAAAAAAACGTGGCACACTCAAGTGGAGAGGGACCCCAACAAACTTGTTGTGCGCAAAAGATCGTGCTAGTTGGCGAGGTTTGTTGTTTGAGGCGCACTTCCAACCCCCGAAGTGTAGCGCCATCAGAAGAAAAAGAAGAAGAAGCAAGCACCAATTGGGTTAATGGGTAGAAGTCGCCCGATCCGTGGGGTACCACAAGGGGCCAATGTTGGTCCGAGTGAATCTACTAACCTGCAGTCGGCCACTTTAACCTAACTTAAGACATTGTTTTTCCCTTTTCCATCGCATCATCTAAGATAAGAGTTCATATAATTTAAAATAAACCAAATGTCTACCAAAAGCCTGTACAGAGCCATGTGCTGGCATTCGCTTTAAAGGACTTGTATCGTCTATTCGAAGCGTTGGCCACCTTCAAACAAAGATTTCCGTTGTCACCCTCTCCAAGCATTCTCAGAGAGCAGTTGGCGGTGGGGTTGGAGGTGGGGTTGGATGTGTTTGCAGCAGAGGAGAATGCTGTAGGAAGCACGTAGTCAGTGTTGTCTAACTAAACTGACCTTTTTCTGAACCCCTAGCAATTACTTTGATAATTATATTCATTTTACAAAGTATTTACTTCGAGTTTTCTAGTTTTCCTATGAAATATCAGACTGACATGGAAAATGTCTTGAAATTCGATGAGTTTTGGATGTAAATCTTCCTTATGTGTGTTCTTTTCCTCTTCCTTTCATTAAAAGTTAACGACTATTCAAAAAACGACCAATAGATCGATGAGAGGCATGCGTCGACTATGATCTGGCCTAAGCTTGATCCTCAACGATCTTAGAATTTGATCTCCCTCGACAGATTGAAACTCAGCGGCGGTGTCATCACTGGACACTGCCTCAAAGGTGAACATGCTAGAACAAGACTCAGAGAGTTCTGGCAAACAATTTCTGCAGAAGTTGCTTAGCCGAGTATGAAGTGGGGAACATTACACATTTCCTCTGTATCTGGCCGGGCGGACGACTCTTCGACGTCACTGTTTGGGGCGCTAGGCAACATAAATACGTTGGATAAACTTAGACAAGGATAGATCGATTATGTTTTTTTTGAAAGCGGCACAACACTTTGAGGCAAATTTAGGCCTGGCTTCTCCAGCAGTTGTGTGTGCTATTGTTCTCTCATGAATGTCGAGAGCTATCGGTGAAGTTTCGGAAGCTTTTTCCAAACAGTTTGACTCTCTGAGCATTGTCAATGACTCGAGAGAGGTGGTGCCATAGAAATTAGAGTTGGTGCGTTGATCGGGACTTGATCCACAGACCTTCTTAGTATTATTGACCTGGACACCAATTACAAATCCACTACGCTACATTGAAAGCTTCAAGTGGACTGATGGATTGAGCCATGTCAATCTATTGGGACAATGGATCAACTCTAGTCTAAATGCACTTCTCGGCTATTTCAACCTACCTACTATGTTGATGTTTTGGATCAAGAATAACACTCTGTTGAAGGTTTGACTCCTGTCTCTTGTGGTTTTGAAAGACCGAAGAACATAGCCTTTCTTCCGTCAAACCTTCAACAGAGTGTTGTTCACGGAACTTGACAAACAACGAACATGCGCCACAAGACAGACAGTAATCAATCATACCAATCCTCCGATATGCAGCGGATCGATTGACAATAAGCACCTAGAACGATGCTGATCCTATATTTCTGTCGGAGGTTTCCTTATTCGGTATTTGGTCGTGTCTTCGAGGAAAACAAATTGAAGAAAATACAAAGCCATGAACTCCACAGACTGTATGAAGACATGGGTGAATTCTGGACAGCAAAAATTCGTGAACACTGTCTTCACTATGTCGAGCGCATTAACAGTAATACTTCTGCCATGAGCTTCCTCAACTCAAACCCTACTAATTCGGAAGGGAGTGTAAGATTCTTCAGTAAGAAGATCATTCATTGAAAAAGTGGTGTCATCTTAAATTTCTCGCAATTGTTAATCAACATTCAACTGTCATCACTGATGACCTCTAATAAGTTAAAACTAAAAGGTCATTAAATATGGATTGAAACAAACTCAAACAACGTCTTGAAATACGAAAAATTTGCTACAAAAATTATAAAAATATTGGAAAACGTTTCTTAAAGTCCGTACTGCTTTAAGTCATCGTCAAGTTCCATCTCGAAGAGCTTTAGGAGGTTTCTTTAATCAATTTGAACGTCTCGGACATGCATGTGATGTAACATCACCTCAAGTTCATCCGACAAGATCAGCTGAAATTTCGTCGGAGTGGCTAATGAGTGTGAATCAAAACCCAGGTGTATCAATTTCAAAGGATCACAGGGTTTGGTCCTACCCGCAGCCATTTTGTACAAAAATCTTGGTCTACATACTTATATGATCAAGTGACAAGATTTGGACTCGTTAGACTACACGCAACGCCGTAACTTACGTGGATTGGGTGCAGATCATGATTTTTTACACAAAATTATTCTGAGTGATGAGGCCCATTTCCATTTGTGCCGCTACGTAATGAAACAAAACTGTCGCAGATGGTTTCGAAAACCCGTGACAAATAGTGAAACAGCTTCTTTATCTGCAACGGGTGACAGTTTGGGACAGTTTTTGAACCCAGCAGTATCATTGGGCCATAATTTATTTCGAAAATGATGCTGGTGTGACCGTTTTAGTGAATAAAGTGCTTTGTCTAATCTTTTTTGTCTCAAATTTATGCTAAGGATGTGGACGATGGTTAGGACGTTGTATAGCTCATTTATTTACACGCTATACGTCATGTGTGGCCTATAGATCGACGAATAGGTGGTGTGTGTCGATCTGCACTCCCTGAGATTTTTTTGGGAGGTTTGTTCATTGAGGCTCAGGTCCTCGTCGGACTGTATCGCCGCAAGAAGAAGAAAAAAGAAGAAGACAACAAACTTGTAACGGTCAGCCTACATCCGCAAAAGAAGACTGCTAGTAACTCTACAATGGAAACTACCGGGAAGAAGGGAAAGCCGCTGAAATCAGCAAACGGAGCCGGACTATGCCTAGTGTGGACCTAGTAGGAATCACTTAGTTGGAGCCCCTACTAGCGACTGGACGGTTGCCAAGATGGCAAGCAAGCATCCAATTGGTGGGCAAATGCCTAGTGCCTCAAAGAACTCTACGTTCAAATGACCGAGGTCCCTGAGTGAGGCTCAGAAAACTCCAAAGAAGGCGAGGGACCCTAAATCAGTGACCTCAACCTTCAGCGAAGCTCCCAAATACCTTCACTATAAGATCTCTGCTTTACAGAGCGACGAAGGCTGGCGTCTAACGATCCAGACCAAATCCTGTCCCAATAGATAATTGGAAGTTCATCAAAGCTGACAAACAGGAAAAGCGAGGTAGCAAAAAGCGGATAGAAACTGAACAATGGATCCAACTAGTATCAAAGTAGATCACGGCTGATCTTTGCTCTTTCACTCCCATGCGTCTTCGCGTCCTGGTCGTGCTTAGGTGAGTTGGGTTGTGCGGCTCTGCTACCGAAGGAAGGCTTGGCGGAAACCATTGATTCCAGGATTCAATGACATTTAAGCAAGTTTGACTTCATGAGTCCACTTCTCACATATTCCGTTGGTGAGTTCTAATCGCAATCGGTTCTCCAATCAATCTTGCAAGCGTCGTCACATTACCACTTATGAATCATTTTTGCCAAGACAGATCAACGCTAGTGGCCATCATTTCAGGACATTAACAAAACTGAAGGAATGACTTCGAGGAGAGGAACCTGGCGTCTAGTTTGCAAACTCATTCAGGATCGTATCCTCACCACATTCACTTCACCTACCGCCAACTGACATTCCGATCCATCTGTTGATCACCCATCTGTTTAATCCCCCGTCTAAAGCTTTTGACATGCACCCCACCAGATCGCTGGCATGACCGCAATCAAAACATAAATCGATTCCATTCGAATGGTAATTATGTCACAGCACAAGCACCACTCATAGCCGCCGGTTGCTGACCCTTGGGCATGACATTTGTGGGTATTTTGACGCAGCGGCCATTGTTTTGATCATGACACCGCCAAATGACAACGGAATGCTGGCTGACTGCCCGAAATATGATGAGTAAAACCGTACGGTTTCGAATTACCTCGCTTCGATTGTGAGGCGCGGTCGCGAAGAGACACCGTACACATGAAGTGCATATGGGCACTAGTACGAGCATGTCGACGGGAAGTCGTCGATTTTTGTAAACGCAAAGGTTTGCACTTAATTACGTCGTCATCGAGGTTGACACCAAACAAAGACCCCTCCGGAATGCTCACATGACGTTGCGCCGTGATACGATCGGTCGCTTGTCCGTGTGCGCATGCGACGGGTTCTTAAGGGTTTTGGGTCAACGCCTACATTAGAAATGCGATCGATGGGAATTGGGGAATGACAGCTGAGGTCATTTGAGACGAGAACTGTGGTCATCGCTGGACCGTGTTTGGCGTCTCAATTAGACGGAGGAGGATGAAGATTTACGAGCGGGAAATTAATCATTCAATTTGGAGAGTTTCGAAACGGAGATTTATGACCGCTCAGAGGTGCTAGGAGACACAGCGAGATGGTGTGGAGGGCAATTCATTTTGTGGCAAATTAAGAAAAAAATGGGAGTTTCTTTTTTAACGGGATGTGACATCGGTTTTCAAAGAAAGGAATTTGTTTGTTTTTTTGGAACATGGAACATCGAAGGCTGGATCAGTGATAAGAGAGGCGAAGGAGACATGGGAACTAACACGGTTTTAAATCCATGGGGATTTGGGAGACACTCAAAACCTTGGCTTCCCGTGAATGTCGACTGCTTGGGTTAAGTATAACAAGACTGTCGTCTACAGGCTTAGGAAGGGGTGTAGTCATAGTCTGTATAGATTTCGCGTCAGTAAATCCTTTGGAGTTGTGCCCAGAGCAGAGAAGATGGAACTTCACGCATGTGAGCAGGAAAAACTTATTTTTACAAGCCACGGTCCTGACACTGACATTCAGACTTTCCACTCAGAGTTTTCCAGACATCGGTTTTCCAGAACACAAGGACGTTGCTGAAGTGGAACAACCTTTTGCTGTCGTAAAACAAAAGTGGTTGAAGGAGCAATGAAGGGAATGAATAAACGAAGGATGTCTCATTTACCAAATGCTTGACTACTGCTTAAGAGTTTTTCACATAGAGCGCGTTTTTAACGCCGCGTTTTACCGTCGCGTACTACCACCGTTTTAATATATTGCGGCACATATTATCTGCCACAACGACTTCTTTTTTAACGTCGTAAATTAGTCTCACAGCGTTGTCAAAAACGCGCTGCGTGGCGAAACCTTTAGAGAAAACAAATAACCGTTAATTACCGAACGAATGTATTTTAGATTAAGACGGAAAATGAGGTGTAATCAGCGTAAATAGAAGGGCTTATAGGTCGCATCAAGTCGTGAGGAGGGCTTGTAGGATATGAGTCAAAGTTGTTTATAACCGACTAGACAATCCGCCAGAGCAGGCAAGAGTTTCTGCGTGGAGAACACCCTAAAATGAGGAAAATATGTCGAGAATGGAACGGTACGGAATGACGAATGGTGAAGAATGGCACTTTCCGGAGCATCCAACCCGTTCCTCTATCGCTTATGAAAATCATATATTCTGTCTCCGATACTCTTGCCTTCTTCCGCTCATGTAACCATTGTCTAAGGTTTCAATTGGAGCAGTAAGGATAAGCAGAATATTGGCTCAGCAGAAAAATTCTTCAACCTTCGGCTTGCTTCAGATAGACTAAACTCAGCTAAACAGATGAACATTAGTTTTATTTGAGACTAATGTAGATACCAACGTTATTCATGGACAAGCATCATACATAACTCAGACGCAGTTGAGAAAGGTATTGAACATAGAAATTTATTCTTTGTGTGACACTATAGCCCGGCGCGGCCCTGGGACTCGACTAATAAGCTTCTCAAGCCGCAACGATGTTTTGCTAGATGTTTCCAGTTGCGCACACCAACCTCAATCAATTTCCACTTGTGTGCGCAACGTTAAGCGTGGAGGTCATCCGTTGCGTTGGCCTACAATTTTGGAGGGGAAAATTCGTGCGGCCTCGTGCAACTGAGTACCCTATATGGATTAGGCCCCTTAAGCGTTCGATTCTTGGGCGTCTCGTGTTGTTGCGAAGCCCGTACAGTTCGTGGTTGAATCTCCTCATCTATGCAACGCACGCAGGACCAAAGATCACCTCGGAAATTCTTCCTCCGCCGAAGTGATGGCCCGAAGAATCTTGCAATCCAAGTCGGATGGACAACGCAACAGTCAATGACTTCGAGTACAACCCCGAGGGACAACGCGGTAAAAGATCACCACGCCAGCGGTGGAAAGGGACTTCAATCAAATGCAAGACCCCTAGATCAAAGGAAAGGGGTACAATAGATCTTTATGGTCGCAGTACTAGTGTTACATACATGACACACCCCGTGTTCTTCAATTCAATTCAATGCAAGACCGTACCGGGTGGAAAGGAATGCTAATTGAAGCTCAGGTCCATACCCGACTGTACTGCGCCAGCTGAAGAAGAACACACATTTTCAGTCCGATCAAGTAAAGGTAAACTACAATTATTCAAGGACAGCATCGACACTGCAACTGCACTGCTGGCATGCGCTGAAGAACAACGATGCAACACGTCATGCCTGCCTGCTTAAAGATGGACGTTTCAATATACTGCAAGATTCCGAGCGGTCGTTCTGCAGCAAAAATTTCTAAGTGACCTTATCTTTCATTTTTTCCCGTTTTTGAGATTGATCCGGTATGACTATTCGTTTTCTTTGTCACATACCTTGCGATCAAACCTTGCGAACATACCCTTGCAGGATAAAAATGTGAAACTGTGGAATGAGCCCACATCAACTGTGACGAGATAATTAACTGCCGAGGTAAACTTCTCAAAATTATCATGCGGAGTGTCTTAATTTTGTGGGAACAGGAGCACAAAACACGGGACAATGGACCAGTTTTTGAGTCTGACTGCTCCAGTGTAGCATTACAAAAACCACCAACAAAAAAAAACCATGGGATAGACGCATGGCAAGCTGGACCGAACTCTGAAACCCTCAAAAACAATCACTGGTGTACCCCGTAAGGACTCTGTCCTTAAAAATGTTGTAGCAAAAGGGAATAACAATTGAAACAAACATACTGACAAGAGTGTTTAAGTTGACAACACAGAAGCCACTAGCTTACCTTTAATTTCCGGAGGTCGTCCATTCCTGCTCCCGATCGTCAGACTATCCAAATCACTCAAACTGTTTGTATTCGGTGAAAGTAGCTTCTCTGCGAGCAGTGGATTGGCGGCAATCGAGTATCGACTGCTGCTGCCACTCGGACCGTTAAAGTTCCTTTGATTCTGTTGCTGCTGCTGATGCTGTTGCTGCTGTGGCGATAGACTCGAACACGTTGTCACGGATGCGGCCAACGCCAGCAGAGCCGTCTCCGCTGCCGTCACAGCAAGACTATTCACTAAAGCAGCGTTCTGTTGCTGCTGCATAAAATTACTACCGTTAGGCTGCATGGAGTTATCACCGGGAAGGAAATTCGCCGACCCATTATTGCTGATATTCTGTTGGATTGTCAAGCTGTTGTTGTTCTCCTCCTGCTTTTTGGTGCGAAACAAGAAAAGAAAAAAAAACTCTGATTTCTGAGGGGATTATGAGGGAAATGTGGATATCAAACCTTAACTTCGACCGTCGCCAAATCTGACAGCAGACTTTCGATTTCGAAATTGTTTTCTGACAATTGCCTGAAGAGCTCTTCAGACGAGTCGTTGCACAGGGGATCCAAAGAATTTAACTCACAGCCTCCGTCGTTTAGATCCGTGTTTTGATTAGAATTTCCATTTCCGGTTGAGGCATCCTAAAATGACATAGAATAACATAGAATTCATAGAATTTATGGGGTATGTGTGCAAACCTGAAGACAAGTGGAAATATCCAAGCCTCCAACCATGCGACCATCGTTATCGGGACACCATAATAATGCGTCATCGATAAATGGCATCGCCGATAAGGCAGAGCCACTTCGAATGCCTGTCGCCAGTGCCAGTGTATTGGTTTCTGTCCCGGCTTTTGATAAGTCTCCACTCCCACCTCCGGTAGAGTTATTGGCTGATGGTAACGTGATGACGTTTCGATTAACTGTTTGGTTTTCAATTTTTCGATTGTTTTCTTTTGATTCTTCTCAGTCTTTGCTTTTGATTTAGTTTTCTCGTCTGTTTTTTGTTGAAAAGGCACTTCCTCTTGTTTGGGTGTGTGTATGTGGTGTGTGTGTGCTTGGGTTTATGCACAAAATATATTTATCCTAGGCACTTTTCGAATTCAAAGAAAAGCTCTTCCGACCCAGTGACAGGTAGAAGTTATGTTTTTGTAGAGAAAAGTTTCTACCGTACACTCGCTATGAACACTTGATTGTGATTTTTTTTTATGTTGTATACTTTTGGTTGCTATAAACTTGTAGCATTTAAAATTCACTTGTAAATATTCTTAATTTAAAAATTTTTATATAAAAAGGACGTATGTGTTTCGAATAGGTACAAAATGGTGACATTTTCCTTACCAGACAAAGACTATCTGGCCGGCAGAGATAAATAGACTCTCTTAGAACGAATTTGGCGTTTAGTTTCAAGTGAAAATCAGACACATTATATCTCATTGAACACATAGGTAAGGTTGCTTTTTTTGCTGGCTGTGTTGTGGTTTTTTTTTCTACAACTTTATGTTATAATATTTGATTTGACGTGTTGGTTAATTATTTTAAGTCTGAAAAGATATAAGAAAAAAGAATTTGAGGTTAATTTTCTGTTAAATGAAGCATTTGCAGTGTAATCAGACCCTCATGAGAAAGCAAAAGTCAATCTAAACCTTTAAAAACTGAATATGTTGCATAGTTTTGGGTGAAATTTAGACGTCAAATGGCTTTTTTCAATCAATTTGCTTATTTGTTAACTGTTAACTGCGAATTTATGGAACTCTGTATCATTAAATTGCATATTTTTCGTCAATTAATTGATTAACGAGTTGAATTACATTTATACATGAGAACATTGAACGCTTTCCCAATTCAGAATCAATCAATTTCCCAATTCAGAGGTCTGAACGTATTCACTTCCTCATTGACAACTAAACATTTTGACAGCTACCTCAACAACTGATTTCCTCACCACAAATCTAAACAAAATTTCGTTCATTTCTGTTTTTTCTACTTTTTGTATCTCAAAATGACCGAATAAGTGAATCAAAACACCCACAATGGACGAACAACAACCATCGACTTCAAAATCTGCCCAAAACGAATCCCCACCACTGCCTTCAGAGTTGGATATTTCAAGTGAAGAGTTCGATCCCCTTCAGGCGCTCTATGCAGACCCCAAAGTAAAACTTACAAAACGAAAATCAAAGATTATCTATCAGAACATGGCAGCCTTCGAGATAGAGTACACAAAGAAAGGCCTCTACGGTCTTTCAATCAAATCTGAAAAGAATTCTCCCCAAAAGACCAAACCTGTCAAGGATCCCGAATCCTCCATGAGTGCTCGACGGTTTCTCCCGCACCAAAGTGAGTTTAGTCGCATTTTCCTGGTGGAATTCCTCTCACCTCTTTCTCGTTTCAGTGGCAATTCAGACAACTGGTGTGAAAATGAAAAACAAAAGGACTCTGCTGAAACAAATCGCTGACATTGAGGGACCAATGGCTTTGTTTCGAGATTGTATGGAGGGAAAGCGAAAACTCACAATCTACACAAGATCGGAACACGGAGTTCGTGGGACAACCACTGGATATGTGATAAGTTTCGATAAACACTGGAATCTGTTGCTGAGGGACGTCCATGAGACATGGAAGCGCCGAAAGTACAAATATGATGAGAACAAATACTGTGGTATGACTTTCAAGTTGTTCTCGTGGAAATTGTGCTGATCGAGGGTATTTTCTTTGCAGGAACTCCGAGCGATTGCAGTGAAAGACTGCGGGATTTAGGAATCTGTGTGCCAGCCATAAAGGCTAAGAGTTTGAACAGGAAGAACGTGGAGCTGAGCAGGAACATTCCTCAGCTTTTGATACGCGGAGAGCAGATAGTCCTCGTGATTCCCGAGAAATCTAAAGAAGGCGGTGGGGCTAAGGAGACTGGTGGTGGTGAGAAGACGGCACTGGAAGTTAAGTGAATTCTTTGGGATTGTGTTTTGTTTAAAAATAAAGGGAAAAACGCAAAAAAATGTATGTCTTGTCTTTTGCAAAATTAATTAGACAACTTCTGAAGCTAATGAGCTAGGCCCGAGTCCACCTCAGACTAACTTATGAACAAAATGTTTCATGCATCATCATCATCTTCAGTAAACCGCATGTTTCACTAAAGGGGCCGAAGAGGCAACGAACGCACGAGAGATCCCCAGGCCACTCGATCCTTCGCCATCGACTCTAACTCATTAAGAGCTATGCCCAAGCGCAATCAGGCGAGTTTTTGGACCATCTCGTCCTGGATCTGCCAAGCGGTCGTCCACCTGACGGAATCGCATTCAATCGCATTCATGTTCCACGCATTTGAAGGATTATGAGGAATGTCTAAGTTCTTTGAACTAGCTCCCCTTCTGCTGTTTTTTCTGAGTTATCTGCTCACAGGAGGTGTTAACCTCGACGTTTTGTGTTTCCTTTCCAAGAATTGAGTGCCAGATTTGATGTAGTACGCTAGCCACAGCTCCACAGCGATCACATCATTTCTTATCAGTTATTCTGTAATCTGCGCGAATTTCTGGAAACTCAATTTAGCTGACGATGTTTCAGTAGCGCATTGCTCATGCCATGTTAAACATGCACTAACAAAATGATTCAAATTTCTATATTTAGCTCCAGACTAGTAAGTCGTGAGTAGGTGATTGCATAATCGAAAAACGTCGAAGTCTATGATCTATGAGTCTGTACGATTTGGCATGAATGGAAGGAGGCGAGAATCCAAGCATTTGCTGATTAAAGGGGAAGGAGCACATTGTAGTGCTCGTTGGTCTAATCTCTGGTCTACACAAGGATCTCAAACGATATGTTTCTTCATCACACTCAGTCCTTCATTGCTAGTCTTTAAAGGATGGCCTTCATTTCTGAGCTACCGCATCACCCATGTGATATATATATTTCGATCGAGTGCTTTAAATGTTCGAGCGAGTAAGGTTGATTAGCAGGATTCGATATGAGGAATTCTAGCACAACGTTCTTATCGAAAGATCACGTTCAAGTTTTCTTTCTCAATTCAGTTGGCGTGTAATCTGAATAAATTCAAATATAGCCTACATTTCTATATAACAAATAAGGACTGTGAGGACACTTTTTGAAGATTCAGCAATAAGCTGTATATACCAGAGATTTACATGAACAGAGTCAGTCCTCTTTGGATCCAGAGCCCAAATCGATTAGCCCACGTAGAGCGTATCCGGGCCAAGAGAACAAGCCATCAGCAGATGACCAAGACTAAGATGCAGCTACAATAAATCTCTTTAGGTCGCGATGTTGTTGCCATGGCGGCTGGGTTGTACAAGAGGAAAAAAGGGTGCACCAAAGTTAAAAGGGACTTTAACCATCTTGGCGTGGTACTCTGAAGACAGCTATTGTAGTAAAAGACCGTGCTTACTGAAGAAGTTTTTGCTTAAGATCCACAATGCTCATACGTCAAAAGTAAGTGCACGCTTTGAGTGATTAAACTTCAATCAACCAACAAACAAAAGTGACACTTTCCTCGTGTAATTTAGCCTCATAAGAAGAAGAAGAAGAAGCCTTTGACGTTTGAAATCCAAAATAGGCCTTACCTTCAGGCAAAAACTTTCTTCAGCCAGAACAATATTTTCTGCTTCTTTTCACACACGTTAATTTGGCTAAAATCGGCGTCTATTTGAGAATTCACTTGTAGTCTGCGGCATTGTTCCGCTGGATGCCACATACTCTACGCAGACCTCCACACTGGATGCCAGATACTTTGCGTAGGCTTCACCTTAGGCTCTTGATCTCACAAAGTCAAACTTTCCTGGGTCCCGGGCCACAGCTTAATCGCAGGGAACGCAAGAGCAGACGAATTGGCTAAGCGAGGGTCTGAAATGGGCATCAGTGAGACGGACACCCCATTGCGGCTGCCGATTAGTGCATTATACCGGATCACAAACGACATAATACATAAAGATACCAACTGGTCTTGACTTGTAAAGAAAGATTGTCCCATGACAAGATCAACGTGGCTAGAGCTTAACCTAAACAAAGAGGCTCCTGGCGTTGGAACGAAGATCGATCCACGTGCTTGTCGGAGTAATCACAGGATATTGCCTTATTGGAACTATGCTTCGAAAATGGAATGCGGAGTCCAGCGAACTCTGTGCCACTGCCCAGGCCTTCAGAACCGGTGCCTAGTTTCGCTGAGTCGAAGACTCTTCTCATAGACTGCGGACTTAGCGAACGCAGACATACTTCTTCTTCTTCTTCTTCTTCTTAGGGCGCTACAGTCCGAGGTGGACCTGGGCCTCACTCAACATGCCTCTCCAGCCAGCACGATCTTTCGCCAGCTGTCTCCTGTTTCGCACACCAAGCCGGCAGAGGTCCCCCTCGACTTGTGTGCGCCACCTTGTTCGTGGACGTCCTCTGTTGCGTTGTCTCACAGGCTCAGAGTCGAAGACTCTTCGGGCCGGAGCTAAGTTGTCCATATGCTCTACATGGCCTAGCCATCTTAGGCGTTGGATCCGTAGACGCCTGGCTAGACTCATGTCGCTGTACAGCCCATACAGTTCGTGGTTGAATCTTCTCCTCCAAATGCCATCAACGCAAACAGGACCAAAGATCGCCCGCAGAACTTTTCTCTCGAAAAGACCAAGAGACTGTTCATTCACTTGGGATATTGTCCATGCCTCTGCGCCGTACAGCAGGACTGGGATGATCAAGGTCTTATACAAAGTCAACTTGGTCTTCCGAGAGAGGGCTCTACTACTCAATTGCCTTTTGAGCCCATAAAAACAGCGGTTGGCAAGAGTAATTCTGCGTTTGATCTCGGTACTGATGTTGTTTGTACTGTTAACCGCGGAGCCAAGGTAGACGAAGTCCTTTACTACCTCAAAGTTATAGCTGCCTATGGTGACGTTCTGGCCAAGTCGTCGATGTTGTGCGTCCTTTCTCGATGACAGCATATACTTTGTTTTGCCCTCGTTTACCGCCAGACCCATTTTAGCCGCTTCCGTTTCAATGCCAGCGAACGCAGACATACTGGATCTTCTAAAATTTATAAGACCACGGGGTGGTTTCATTCATTACGTGATAGGATAGGTTTACGATTTTGTGTACCTCAAAAATTGAACGGACTCACAATGGCCTTTGGGCCTCCGAGTGGAAGTGATAACCTGGCCTCAGCAATTGCTGCCTTCCATCGCTGGCGGCTTCACTATCAACGCAATCGGGGAAAACAAGGACGCGTGTATGAATGTTCTTTAAAATCGCCTAAGGGCATCAAGAAGAGGTCTAGAAGAAGGCTCAAAAAGTTCACGAAGCACACTTCTTCTTCTTGTGGCGCTACAGCCCGTGATGGACTTGGGTCTCAACCGACCCGCCTCTCTAGCTAGCACGATCTTTTGCTAGCTGTTGCCCATTGCACACGCCAAGTTGGTTAATGTTCCTTTCCACTTGTGTGCGTCACCTTAGACGTGGTGGTTCAGAGTCGAAGATTCTCTGAGCCACAGCCAAGTTGTCCAAACGCTCTACACGGTCTTGCCATTTTAAGCGTTGGATCTATTGGCCGCATAGCCAGACACATATCGCTGTATAACTTATACAGTTCGTGGTTGGGTTTTCTTCTTCAAATGTCATCAACGCAAGCAGGACGCAAAAAGATCGCCCGCAAATATTTTCTCTCGAAAAGAATAAGAGCTTTTTTATCCGCTTTCGATGTTGTCCATGGCTCTGCGCAGTAAAGCAGGACTGGTAATCATCATCATCATCGGCATTGCAACGCGATCCGGTCCTGATCTCCTTCAATAAGTCTACCGTCCACTGTCTCTACCGATCGCGAGCGGAGTTCGGTATCTGAAGTAGTTCTGGTTCTGAACTGTATCGGCACCAGCGCCACGATGTAACAGCAACATCTACATCAGGCTTGGATGAAACAGGATGTGCTGCATTGTTCTAATGCTGTTCCATCGTGTCGGTAGGGTCGCTGTAGTTCTAGATCTGTAGTTCTGTTTCGACAGAACACCTGAAGATCTGCAGAGACACTAGCACTAGTGGTGCTTCAGTTCAGATGCAGAGCTGCTTCGACACCAGCGACACCAGCAGTTGAGATACAGAACTACATCGACACCAGCGCCACGACGGTTCAGCACTAACTATGTGAGGGATGGAACAAAGCAGGATACGCTGCATAGTCCTGATACTGTTACGACGTTTTGCTGGTGTCGATGTAGTTTTGCATCTGAAGTTCTGCATCGACAGAACATCTTAAGTTCTGCATCGACCCTAGCGCCACGATGTAGTTCAGATGCAGACTTATGTATGTACATCGTCAGAAGCGCAATTACGTAACAGCACCATTTACATAACATCGTGGCACTGGCGTCGATGCAGTTAAGATGCAGGACTACATCTGAGATTCTACGTCTGAAGTTCTGCATCGGAACTTCTGCTTCTGAAGTTCTGCAGCGACACCAAAAGAGCGATACAGTTCAGATGCAGAACTGCATCAACACTAGCGCTACGATGTGGTCAGATGCAGAACTTCAAATGCACAACTACATCGACACCAGCGCCACAATGTATCCCTGTCGCAGACACACATATTTTTCCACAGCCTTTGAGGTATTTACGCTTCAAACTGCAAATGTTTACAGTTCCCTCCAGGAGGACAAGCCAAACCATGATATTTGTCCATCGAACCCTATTCACCGCTTCACAATGGATTCCCTGAGCATACTTCTTGTCGCAATTGTAAAGGAAATTCAATAATCCTCACGGCAGCGGCTGCGCACATTCAAATGAGCCGACAATACAATTCCGTCTTCTGCGCGCAAAAAATGCAAAAAAAAAGGAATAACCAAATGAGAGGATGGCGAAAAAAGTGCCCATAGCGCCTGCACGTTCACAGATGAGGCTAATGATTTAATACTTTCGGAGAAAGTTTGAGCCTAACACGATCTGCACAGCACAGCAACCAGTTAGAGGTCGTACCGTTTGCATAGCATGCAGCTCTTGCCAATTGGCCACGGAGCACAGCCGCACCACTTCCCACTTCCCGTTGCTCGATCGCAGGTTCCGCGGATCATTGCCTTTTGTGCGCGATCGAAGCGAGATTAGAGCGCGCCTGGCATCGCGGCGCACATCTGTGCGCACACAAAACTCTGCAAAAACCTGTTGGGGCTCAATGGCGCATTAGATGATCACCACAAGCACCACCGACACCAACACCAACGCCAGCGATGCACTCCTCTCCTTCGCTGGGGCTGTATCTAATGTCAAAGCCATGGAATCTCATCTTTCATGTTTGCCAGCTTCCTACAGCCGCACTGCGTCGCGGGTGCCAAGGAGGCCTTTCGTTTGTTTTGCTTAGATACAAAGACCGACGTGGACGGGGCTGCAACAATGGCTCTGGGTCCGGCCCCGGTGCGAGCAACAAAGAACGCAGTCGCAGTCGCAGTCGCAGTCGCAAAGTCGGCAAAGCTGCGAAGTGAAGGAATTCATTAGAATTCATTTGCTGGCGCATCTGGCATTGTGCCAATGCGCTCGACCGCTCCAATGCTCGAATGCTCGAATGGTGCGTATACGTCCGAGTGACTCACTCGCAGTGTCTTTGAGTGATGGCTTCCAGCCGACTACGCTTCAGCGCTGGCCTGCTGCTTTGAATGCAAAATTGAATTATTATGTTGTGGTCTCATGTAGGAAACCAGTGTTCATGGTTTTCATTTTCAATTCCAAGACCATAGCCGTGTGCAGCGCTAACGACTAACAACAACCGCGCCACCAGCCTTGCGAGCAGTGTGCACGGGCACCGAGAGTATCTGGAAGCCAGTTAGAGTGTACACATCGGTCAATGGCATGGACAGTGTGCTCGAATGCCACCGGCTACCACCGCTGTGCCATAGTCTGAGGTGGTTCTGGTGCGTGCGCACACGGCACGGAGTGAAGTAAGAAACAACAACAAATGACTTTAAGTCACCACTGCAATGGGACGTAATCGACGAGTATAATAACCGTGATGATGGCGACGATGGTGCTACCATTCTCGCTCGATCGTGTGCATGTGGCTTGGCTTTGCTTAGCGACCAGCTATAGCTGCTGTCGAGTGTGTTTTGCGAAAAGGAAAGTTTTTCACTTTTCATGCTTTTTTTCTCTCTTTTTTGCCGCTGTCGTTGTTTGCTGAGTGCGTTCACCAGCTTCTTGAGGAAATGTAATTTGACATTTCTAGGCACATCACGGGAGGGTATTTGTAGTCCGTTGTGGTTGCCTGATAGAACCGCGTGTGTGGGGCGGGTTTTGCCACAGGAAAAGGGCTTGGAACATGTGAGCTAACGTCTTTTTGGAGATCGAACGATGTCTTGACGTGAAATCAAAGAGATTTACTTAAGGACCAGATGACAAACGTCTTCGGCTCTTAACCATTGGGTCAGCAGCATGCTCTCTCAAAACTTTCGGCGTGGACCAAAGTCAACGGATTGGGCATTAATGCTTCCAAAACGGAAATTGTCCTCTTCACACGAAAATATAGTATCCCCTCGATCGACCCCCCTACCATTAACGGCACCAGTTGCACCTTCTCGGAGTCTGCTAAATATCTGGGGCTCATCCTAGATAAGAGGCTAAACTGGAAGCCGAACATAATGGAGCGTACCCGCAAGGCGACGCTGGCTCTCTACATTTGTAAAAGAGCATTAGGAAAGAAATGGGGTCTCCAACCTCATATGATCCACTGGATCTACACAACCGTCGTTAGACCCATTCTGTTGTATGGAGTGCATGTCTGGTGGCCAATACTAGACAAAGCCATACACTACAATCTCATTAGGAAAGTTCAACGTCAAGCTTGCATTTGCATAGGAGGTGCTCTGAGAACCACACCCTCAGATGCACTGGACGTGATAATGAACCTATCCCCAATTGACATTTTCGGCAAACAACTAGCAAAGAATACTGCTATCCGTCTTACAGCCTCTTCCCAGTGGACCAACAATTCATTTGGCCACTCCACTATACTAAGTTCTTCTAACTTCCCCACGAGAATTCTGGACCATACCACACCCCTTTACTTCCCTGATAGACTTTTTAAAACCCTTATTCCAGATAGGGACTTCTGGAATGATAATCCTAAACCTTTTGCAGGTTCTAGGTCTAAAACCCAGGAGGGGGTGGGTAGTGGCGTTTTCTCTGATGAACTAAATATAAGTCCCTCCTTTCGCTTACCCGACTACTGTAGTGTGTTTCAGGCGGAGATAATGGCGATAAGTGAAGCGCTATCTTGGCTCAAATGGAATGTAATATCCGCTCGTGATATTTGCATTTTCACTGACAGCCAGGCAGTCATCACAGCCCTGGAATTGGTCTCTACGAACTCTAAGACTGTAATAGACTGCCGCTCATCCTTAGACAAGATGGCCGATATGCTGGGTGCCAGGACATAGAGACATTCCAGGCAACTGCAAAGCAGACGAACTTGCCAAGTTCGCAACTTCACAGCCATTACTTCCCAAACACAGTAGCTTGGGTATGCCCCTCACAACTTGCAAATTGCTGCTCTCATTAGAGGCAACTCGTGAAATAGATAACAGGTGGGCGAGTGGCACTCCGTGTCACACCTCCAGGATAATCTGGCCTAGGCTAGATTCCAAAAGATCTAAGGATTTAATATTTCTTCACAGATCGCATATAAGCTCAATCGTCGGTGTCATCACAGGACACTGCCTCATAGGAAACCATGCCATCAGACTAGGTGTCCCGGCTAATGATTTCTATAGAAGCTGCCTAGATGAGGAGGAAGTGGAAAGAGTCCCACACCTCCTCTGCTCCTGTCCGGCTCTGGCGTCTATTCGACGCCAATATCTAGGGGCCTACTTTTTTGATGACTTGGGTGAACTTAGTACGGTTCCCATTAATAATCTACTTCGCTTCATTATAGGCTCCAAATGGTTTCCCTCGGACAACTTATTGGTTTGATCCCGGTCAAACCATGTGGCAAACCAATGGATCAACTCTGGTCTAGGTGCACACACAGAAAAGCCACATCATACCTAACCTAACCTAACCATTGGGACAACGCAACAGAGGACGTCCACGTCTAAGGTGGCGCACCCAACTGAAGAGGGACTAGCTTAGCGTGCGAAATTGGCGTCAGCTAGCAAAAGATGGTGCGAGCTGGAGAGGCTTTTTGGTTAAGGCCCAGGACCACCATAGACTGTAGCGCCACGAGAAGAGGATCACAACCGTATGACAAAATCCATCAGCAAACTGAGGGGATACAAGGTCTAAGGCAGCTGCCATCAGCTCATGTCCTCCCTGGAACCCAAGGTATTCCTCAAATTCAAGGTTATGAAGATGACTTTCCTGTAATCAACAGTAGGACTTGAGGGACATGCGCAGAAGTTATCTGCTGTCAATAAAGTTGAAGGATGAACATAGTTCCTTGACTAAGGTCCGAATGTACTCTCTAGAGTGTTGATATGACCGACAGAAGGCCTGCCTTGGTCAAGAAACTCCATACCTCCTCCACGTCGTTGACAGCAGCTGACTGTTGCGTATGCCCCTCAAGTATGTCTGTTGATCTTTCTAATCGCGCCTCTTGCCTTGCGTCTTTTGGTGTCTCTCCAACCAACTCATCTGCCCAATTAAGCCGAACAACAGGTCTGACCAAAGAGTGGACCAACAGTTGTTCCGGCTCCCAGTACTCTTTGAAGCACCCTTCCTTCCTTAACCCAAGACAACTTTCTCTCTCTCTCATCAGACCTTGGTTCCATCGCGAACTGATTTAATTCAATTACCCGCTCGACGTACGAACCGCTTACAACGTCTAATTAAGAAATTAATATGTGCGACTTCGCGCATACCTTCGAGAGCGAATGCATCTGAAGCACACACGAAAAAAAAGCACAAAAAAAAGCGAAAGTGCATTCACTGATGTAGTGAATGTGTGTTCTGTGCAACACACCGCCGCCGACACGAAACTCTCCGGCGCACATGTGTACGTACGGTTGTAATTATAATTGTACCTCATTCCTGCCGGGCTTACGAATGGCCGTTGGCGCGAGAGCAGCGATTGCCGTTTGCTCACCTCTCCGAAATCGCAGTCTGTTACATTACTTCCTCACATTTGCCGCGCGCATCCAGGTGCAACAACCGCACTCCAACTCACATCATTGCACTGACAATGGAATATACTATATCCGACACCTCTCCGTGAACCGAAAGAGGGGGCCGGGCAAGCTACTGGGATTGCATCTCGCGGTGGAGACAATCAGACGCTGGGGGGAGGAAGAAGATGAATTAAATAATACACGAGGAGTGTCGTGGAGTTGTGTAATTAGAAATTTGTGGACGCAACAGGGGGCAGTGATCTTTCTTGATTTTCCACTCGGAATTGATCGTGTGGAAAGGGGATTTCGCAAAAAATTGCAAATTTGAATGAGGGACAAGATTGTCTTCAGTCGACTGCTCGCGATGGGAGAGTGGATGGAATCTATGAAGGAATACATTTTAGGGATCTTTGTCTGGAAGGGATCATCGTTGATCCCTAAATCATCATTGAAGTGAGATTCTCTGAAATATAAGCCTTAAATAAAGATCTTAGTTTGAACAGAATTTGAAAAGACCGTTAAACACCAAAACTGGTAGGAGTTTGATTTACGAGATCTGGAAGTAGTTCTCCATCAAATGACTCCAATGACTGCCAATTGTTCATATATCAAATTTTCCTTCAAGAAGATTTGCAATTGTTGCAGATGCATCGCGTCCATGCGTATGAATAAGGCACTATCCTTTAACTCTTGTTATGCCAGGAGGCTAGGTATCTCCCACAACGACTATTGTAGAATTTGCAGGAACGAGGAGGAAATAGAGTCCGTTCGCCACCTGCTTCCAGTTCTACGGGGAAGGAGAATAGTAATACTGGGCAGTAACTTCTTCGACAAACTGGAAGATCTGAAAAAAATAGAGCTGAGGCGCCTCCTGAGATACATACAGCAATTTGCGTGCTTGATTAGCAGTGGTAATGTAGGTCCCACGGGATATATCACATTCCCAGGGCATAATGGACCCAAACTGTGTGTCTAGGTGAGCTGCGACGCTAGTCGCAAGGGCACCCTTTAAGCTACCTACCTTAACTCTTGTTATCGCGGAAAAGAAAAAAAATCTGAAGCTTGTTTTGTGCTTCACATGGTCACCCTTGCCTGTCAACTATTCACCTTTTAGTGGCCAAGTTCGAGTTGACAGGTTCCGTAAAAAATCGGCCCACATCTCTACGTCAGCGAAACGGAAGACTTTCCGAAAACATCGCCGCTATTAGTGTGAGTGTGCAGGAGAACTCGATACAGACAATTCCATACCGTGCACAAGAACTTAGCCCTTTGCAGACATCAACTTGGGAGATTTTGCTTTGGGCCTTCATCTGTACAAAAATAAACTGAATCAGGAGCTGAAAAAAACGATCATAGACAACGCCGCGTATTCGCTGCCTGGGTACTGGAGCGATTGGGAGTTGACCCCAGTACCAATGATTCCATTCCCTTGCGGAGATTCTACGAGTTGGAGGATAATTAGAAGAATAGAGAGTTGAAAACTGTCAGATGGACTTTCTTTGAATGTTCTGTCACTTTCTTTTTCTTCTTCTAATGAAGTGGACCTGGCCCTCAACTAACAAGCCACTCCAGCTATTGTGATCTTTTGCCAGCAGTCTTCAGTTGCGCACATCAAGATGGTTGAGGTCCCTCTCCACTTGTGTACGCCATACGACGTTTGCTTTGTCCCACAGACTCAGAGTCGAGGATTCTGGCGCTTAATTCTAGCTTAAAAAATTTAAAGCACTACCCGATTTTTGTTCGTACCCCTTTTGTGAATTTTTGTTGGTTATGGACTAAGTACAAGAACATTCTATTGGACGTTCAACAGCAGCTGCAAATTGAAAAGATACTTAAGCCTTTCCATCATTCGATGCAATTTGACATTCAAAAAGCTGCACTTTCGCTTTCGCATCGCCTCACAGAGATCTATCAACACATTATCTCTCGCATTACCCCACCTAAGCAACCATTAAGTTATTGATTACCCTCAGCTGGCTGAGAGGTGCTTAGACCAGCTGCCATAGCCACGGTAATTTACAGTCACAAAAATCCTGGGGAATTCAAAGTCTCGACTCGATAGTCGAATCTGCAACGCGGTAGCGGCGATATCGCCGCTAAACGGTTGCGGTATTCGCTATCCCCCCCGGAGGAGTCGGAAAGAAAAAAAAACACACAAAAACCATTTGATTACTCGAGCGTAATAAACTTGTTCGCTCCAATGTTGTGGTAGGTTGATGAATTCAGTTTTTTCTTTCTTTCTTTTGCCGCCTTTCTCCGGTCCCCGCATCGAATGGCGCGGCGTACTGGATCGACGGATCAACGGAGCACGTAGTTCAATGTTAACGAACTGGGAAAATGACTTTCACTGCTGTAATGCCACCGCATTGCATCCGTTGCGATGAAAATGGAAAAACTGAAACCGAAAACACCTAAATTACCTTTGTTCGTCGGCGTCTTGACGACTCGGCGGGCGGGCGGGAGACACGGCTGCTGTTATAGCAGCATCAGGCCTCCTAGCATCAAGCCAGGCCAGGCCAGGCCAGTGCCTAGCGGTGTTATACAATATAAATGCAATGAATGTGTTTTCGAGCTTGTTTTCCCCATTCCCTGGCCATATTGGCAGCAAGAGTTATTGAACTGGTTGGTGCGGAAAGCTGCCTGCAATGCTGCAATTAATATCGCGCTGCATAATTAGCGTGAAGTGTAATCCGAGATGATCGTGTCGGTGCGAGATGGAGTTCGACGAACTCGCGATGGGGGACGGGTGTGTGGTGCACCGGCTAGATCTCGGGGGAGACGAGGCAGAGAGAGGGAGAGAGATTTTTCGTAACAGACCCGAGTCGAGGTGAACCTTTCCCATTGAAACCGAAAAATTGACGGCCAAGAGCACGGTGACGCTGTGACACTGATGCTCACCTTGAATTCATTAACGAATTTTGTTTTTTCAGCTTTTTTGGGTTTCGTTTGTTTTGTTTTTATGTAATAAAACGTGAACATGACACTTTTATGAGGAGCGCGGTGTTCGTGACGCTGCACGTGGTTTTTTGGGGGAAAACTTGAGCGAACTCGGACGTGATGTGCCGCCGTGATTAGTGCTCGTTGAGGACAATTAAGGCAGCATATCCGATTCGACGACGAGTGGAATTTTTAGCTTCGACCTGGTAAACTTGTGCACAGCCGTAGCCGTAGACATTGAACTTGTTGCCTGAAAGTTAGGCTGAAGGCTGAGGCGTTTTTCAAGACCAGTACGGACGGAAAGATTTTAGGGTGGATTAGTGCGCAACACTGAGCTTGTGCGTAGACATTGAACTTGTTTGGCGACTGTTGAGCTGAAGGCAAACTGTTTCTGGGATTTGGGCAGTAGGAAATACCCAGAGTCTCAGTGACCTCTGTCTCTGTCTCTGTTTCTGTCTCTGTCTCTGTCTCTGTCTCTGTCTCTGTCTCTGTCTCTGTCTCTGTCTCTGTCTCTGTCTCTGTCTCTGTCTCTGTCTCTGTCTCTGTCTCTGTCTCTGTCTCTGTCTCTGTCTCTGTCTCTGTCTCTGTCTCTGTCTCTGTCTCTGTCTCTGTCTCTGTCTCTGTCTCTGTCTCTGTCTCTGTTTCTGTCTCTGTCTCAGTCTCAATCTCTGTCCCTACCTCTGTCTTTGCCTCTGTCCCTGTCTCTGTCTCTGTCTCTGTCTCTGTCTCTGTCTCTGTCTCTGTCTCTGTCTCTGTCTCTGTCTCTGTCTCTGTCTCTGTCTCTGTCTCTGTCTCTGTCTCTGTCTCTGTCTCTGTCTCTGTCTCTGTCTCTGTCTCTGTCTCTGTCTCTGTCTCTGTCTCTGTCTCTGTCTCTGTCTCTGTCTCTGTCTCTGTCTCTGTCTCTGTCTCTGTCTCTGTCTCTGTCTCTGTCTCTGTCTCTGTCTCTGTCTCTGTCTCTGTCTCTGTCTCTGTCTCTGTCTCTGTCTCTGTCTCTGTTTCTGTCTCTGTCTCAGTCTCAATCTCTGTCCCTACCTCTGCCTTTGCCTCTGTCCCTGTCTCTGTCTCTGTCTCTGTCTCTGTCTCTGTCTCTGTCTCTGTCTCTGTCTCTGTCTCTGTCTCTGTCTCTGTCTCTGTCTCTGTCTCTGTCTCTGTCTCTGTCTCTGTCTCTGTCTCTGTCTCTGCCTCTGTCCCTGTCTCTGTCTCTGTCTCTGTCTCTGTCTCTGTTTCTGTCTCTGTCTCAGTCTCAATCTCTGTCCCTACCTCTGTCTTTGCCTCTGTCCCTGTCTCTGTCTCTGTCTCTGTCTCTGTCTCTGTCTCTGTCTCTGTCTCTGTCTCTGTCTCTGTCTCTGTCTCTGTCTCTGTCTCTGTCTCTGTCTCTGTCTCTGTCTCTGTCTCTGTCTCTGTCTCTGTCTCTGTCTCTGTCTCTGTCTCTGTCTCTGTCTCTGTCTCTGTCTCTGTCTCTGTCTCTGTCTCTGTCTCTGTCTCTGTCTCTGTCTCTGTCTCTGTCTCTGTCTCTGTTTCTGTCTCTGTCTCAGTCTCAATCTCTGTCCCTACCTCTGCCTTTGCCTCTGTCCCTGTCTCTGTCTCTGTCTCTGTCTCTGTCTCTGTCTCTGTCTCTGTCTCTGTCTCTGTCTCTGTTTCTGTCTCTGTCTCAGTCTCAATCTCTGTCCCTACCTCTGTCTTTGCCTCTGTCCCTGTCTCTGTCTCTGTCTCTGTCTCTGTCTCTGTCTCTGTCTCTGTCTCTGTCTCTGTCTCTGTCTCTGTCTCTGTCTCTGTCTCTGTCTCTGTCTCTGTCTCTGTCTCTGTCTCTGTCTCTGTCTCTGTCTCTGTCTCTGTCTCTGTCTCTGTCTCTGTCTCTGTCTCTGTCTCTGTCTCTGTCTCTGTCTCTGTCTCTGTCTCTGTCTCTGTTTCTGTCTCTGTCTCAGTCTCAATCTCTGTCCCTACCTCTGCCTTTGCCTCTGTCCCTGTCTCTGCCTCTGTCCCTGTCTCTGTCTCTGTCTCTGTCTCTGTCTCTGTTTCTGTCTCTGTCTCAGTCTCAATCTCTGTCCCTACCTCTGTCTTTGCCTCTGTCCCTGTCTCTGTCTCTGTCTCTGTCTCTGTCTCTGTCTCTGTCTCTGTCTCTGTCTCTGTCTCTGTCTCTGTCTCTGTCTCTGTCTCTGTCTCTGTCTCTGTCTCTGTCTCTGTCTCTGTCTCTGTCTCTGTCTCTGTCTCTGTCTCTGTCTCTGTCTCTGTCTCTGTCTCTGTCTCTGTCTCTGTCTCTGTCTCTGTCTCTGTCTCTGTCTCTGTCTCTGTCTCTGTCTCTGTCTCTGTCTCTGTCTCTGTTCTGTCTCTGTTCTGTCTCTGTTCTGTCTCTGTTCTGTCTCTGTTCTGTCTGTTCCGCCTGTTCTGTCCCTTCTGTCTCTTCTGTCTGTTCTGTCCCTTCTGTCTCTTCTGTCTGTTCTGTCCCTTATGTCTGTTCTGTCTGTTCTCTCTCTGTTCTGTCTGTTCTGTTGGTTCTGTCTGTTCAGTCCCTTCTGTCTGCTCCGTCCCTTCTGTCTGTTCTGTCCCTTTTGTCTGTTCTGGCTGTTCTGTTCTGTTCTCTCTCTGTTTTATCAGTTCTGTCTGTTCTGTCTGTTCTGTCAGTTCTATCTCTTCTCTGTCTGTTCTGTCTGTTCTGTCTGGTCTGCCTGTTCTGTCTGTTCTGTCTGTTCTGCCTGTTCTTCCTGTTCTCTCTCTGTTCTCTCTCTGTTCTGTCAGTTTTGTCTGTTCCATTCTGTTGTCTGTTGTCTGTCTGTTCTGTCTGCTACGTCTGTTCCGATCTGATTTGTGTCTGATTGATTTCCATTTCAAATTACAACAAATCGCCTCCATTCGAGTCGTAAAACATTTACAGCCGAGGCAATCAAGTGAAACAACACCCATCACATATCCGTATCCGATAGATTTTGCAGCTCGCCCATTAACACTAAACAGGTAACAAAACAATGCAACATTTAAGGGCACTCATATAAGTCAGCCGATAATTGACAGCGAACCGGTTATTACTTAACCGCTAAAAGACTCAACGAATTTCCAATTCAAATTTCAAAGTTTACAATTCAAATGTGTCATAAAGCGATTGCTGATCACTCATTTACCTAGTTCTTAATGAACAATTTGAATAATCCAGCGAAATAATTTATTAATTCAATCGCAGCCCGTCCAGGAGCATACTCAGTTCTTGGAGAACGCTATAAAATACTTTATGACCTGGGCAGCAATAAAACTCAATGGAATCGAGTTCTGACGCCTTATTACGTTTATGCCAAAAATGTCAACATTCGAATGAATATGGATAATTTGGGTTTCGATGAGGATGCCTGCGGGGTTCGACATGAAAGAATTAAAAGATCTCATGCTAATTTGGACCATATAACTGAGTTATTTATCCAAGGTTTTGTTTGGAGCTTGTCTCAATTGGGTTTCGTCTTGTTTTTTGGAAAACAAATAATGTCTTCAGGTTTGAGGGTGTGCTTTAAAATAGAAATTCTTTTCGATTTCGATCGAGGGAAGTCACTTAATTATGACTACCTCTTGAGCAGACATAAATGTGGTGTCATCCAACAAGAGGTGTCATTTTAGATCTCGCGGCATTGTTGAACTGTCAACACACAGCTGTCATTGCGATGAGTTTTATGAAAGTCTAGGAGGCTATTGAATTTGGATCAACAAGTACTCGCAGAACTTGTTGAAATATTGAGAATTCACTGCAAAAGCGAATGACAATTTCGCGGAAACATTTCGAAAGGTTCGTGAAGAGTTTTGTGGTCATTGTGTGTCTTCTCGCTGAGCTAACGTCAATTTACGAACGTCTCAAACAGGTTATTGATACGAAGACTCCAACTCATGTTCGTCCAGAAAATTCAGATGAAAATATCATCGCCATAGCTGAAGGAGTAACTAAAAACCCTCGTGAGTTCATTTCGCGACGATCACACGAATTGGGTCTATCGGCGACCCCTTGTAACACGTAAACCTCTTGACATACATATACAGGGTGAGCCATGGCGGTAAATGACCATGAATAACTTTAAAAAAAAACCGAATTTGGTCCTTTACAATTTATTTGGACTAGTTTTTGAATACAACATGAATCAAGTGACCGCCTCTACTGACCAAAGCAAAAATGTGCCCTTTATCTGCGTTTCCCATCATTTTTTCGAGCATCTCGGGCAGTATAGCGATGTTGATGTTTCAGCACGAATGTTTGCCTTGATCTCGTCAAAGGTCTGAGGCTTGCTTTGCTTTCAAATAACTCCACAAAAAGAAGTTTGGAGGGATAAAATCTGGAGATCTGGGTGGCCAGTCAATTTTTGACAGCATACGTCCAGGGAATTTTCATTGCAGAGACTGAATTCTTTGATTTGCAGTGTGAAATGACGCACCGTCTTTCTGAAACCAGTAACCATCCAGACCATTTTCACATATTTGTGGACAGACATAATGAGCCAACATCCACAAATATCGATTCCCATCGAATGTTTCGCCTTCTCCAAAGAAAACTTGTGGTTTTGGCAATCGTCGGCCCAAACAGTCAACTTTTGGTCATGCACTGGTATTTCGTGGATCTCGTGTAAATTCTGGGTTCTCCAAATGCGATAATTTTGCTTGTTAACCGCGTCAGAGAGTGTGAAATGGGCCATCAAAATTTGCAAGAACCAACCATAGTGGTCGTACAGAAACTTAACAGAATTGAAGAAATCAAGCGAATACAAAAAAAATGATACAATGTGACCATAGCAACTGGTCCGCTCAGTTTCGTTAAGTTCATTCAGTTTCGTTAAGTTCATTCAGTTTCGTTAAGTTCGTTCAATTTAGTGAAATCAATCGCTCTCTACGTATGCAAATGTCAGTTGACAGCTAAACTCTCCTTAAGTCTCTATAAGCAATTATGGACACCTTGAAATTGGAGGATGCTTCTTGTTACTTTCCGTTTGGCTATGACATAAGTTAAATTTTTTGTACAGCCATTATGGTTGGCTCTTGACTCCTACCTTTTTGTTACTGTCATCATTCGATGAATATAATTCGCATAAGAAACTGTCACAATTTGCTATGTCATAAGTTAGTGTATGTACTGCTGAACACACTCAATCTATTGACGACGCTGTGTGTTAATTTGGACCCCGATTGCCAATTTGGACGCTGAATGTTAATTTAAATTTTCTCTAAATACAATAAAAAATACAAGTCGTTTCGCTGCTTGAAAGAAGTAGGTTTGTCTTCAACAGTCTTCACGTTAGAAAAATCCACAGGATTTTATGAGCACAGAATTTAACGAAGCCTACAGAATTTAACGTTTTTAACGAAGGAATCTTAAATCAAAAAGTCCTGTTTACACAAAAATATTCCAACCTTCATAAGAGCTTAAGAAAATCTTGACTGAGGCATCGCCAGCATAAACTGGGCCCTGCTTGTTCCTATTTGCTGCCATTGTTCACTCCCGGTCAAAAAGCGACTTAAAATGGTTCGGGGGTAATCGAGGACATAACGAATTTTAAGCTGTTTTCGAGAAAAGACGCACAGCATCGACAACTTGGCCAGATCATCACTATATGCAGCTATACTTTCGAAGGTAGCAAAGGACTACTCCCAGATTAAATCCCCAGGAAACAATACGAGCAACATCAGCACCGAGATTAAGCGCAGTAGAGCTCTTGCCAATTATTTTTCCTTTGAGCTCAGGAAAGCCCTCTCACGAAAGACCAAGGTGACGTTGTACAAGACATTGATCATCAAAGTCCTGCTTTAGGGCGCAGAGGCATAGACAATATCCTAAAGGAATGAAGAAGCCCTTGACCTGTAGCGACTTAAATGTTTTTGGATCCAACGCTTAAGGTAACTAGATCAAGTAGAGCGCATGGACAGCTTAGCTCCTGCCCGAAGAGTCTTTGAGTCTAAGCCTGCGGGACAACGAAACAGAGGACGTCCACGTCCATTAACTCTTCTTCATGGACAATGAAAAAAAGTGGATGAAGGTGCTCCTCGTCTTGTTGAGAGAAAACTTCTGCGCCTGATCTGCGATCCTGTTTGGATCGATGGCGATTGCAGAGATGATTCAACTACGAACTCTACGACCTGTTCACGGACATGACTCTAGACAGGCGTCTACGAATCCAGTGGCTAAGGTGGCTAGGCCATGGACAACGTTGCTCCGAGTCGAAGGGCCTTCGACTCTAAGCCTGTGGGACAACGAAAGGTCTACAATTAACGCGGCGCATAGAAATGGAGAGGGTCCTCAACCAACTTGCCGCGTGCGTATGACGACAGCTAGCAAAAGATCGCGCTGGCTGAAGAGGCTTGTTGCTTAAGGTTCAGGTCTACCTTGGACTGTAGCACCATATGAAGAAGAAACCAGTCCAGAGCACGCTAACAATCTCGTTTAAATCAGTTTCATCAACGACTGTCCGTCTGTTAGTTGTCAGACAAAACAATGCCCACGAGATCACTGAAGATCGATCGATCACCCGTTAATGGAACACGTAAGAACTCGCCCCCTTCGACGACACTGAACTGTCTGCTACTGTTTTTCACTCGACACAAATGTGAAATGTCATTACATCGTGTTGCGTTCCGTTGCACTTACATACGGGTACGAATTGTCATCCCACTGAGAGGCGTCAACAGACAGAACAGAATTCTTTGACCACAACTCGTTGGGAACACCCCCTACACCCACACATCCCCTTCCGCCAATCAAGCAGAATGCAATTAATTTCACTTTTAATTACAAGCGCTAGTCGTCAACTATGAAATTGGCCGAGAGGAGAAAAACAAAACGAACACACTCGCCCCGGTGTGTATCTCAATCCGAACTAATCAATGTCAAGCCGCTGTCTCGCGCCGATGTCTCGACACGACGCTGTTTAAAAATTTAAATCAATTCCCAACATTTAATTGCCATAATTATGCAGACCAATAGTGTACACAGCATCGCACAGGCAGCGCTGAACGCGGGCGACTTGCAGCAACAAAAGAGCGTTCTGATGAAGTAACAGAGTGCCCGCGCACACAATTGGTATTCATTGATTCAAGAACAACTTTCTGCCATAACTCACACTCCCTGCCGGCCAGGTATTCCAGCCCGGCCGCAACAACAGATTCGACTTTTCCGGCACCCAGCGAGGAAAAGTAACAAAAACACTGCACTTGTCAGCTGAAAAGAAACAAACTCGCGGCTGTCACAGCGCCACAGCCACCGAGTGCGATCATAGCACGACAAATTCAAATTTATCTCGGCCTCAAGGATTAATTGAGCTCCGCCGGAGGTGGACGCGTCTGATGTCGCTCCTCCTCCCCCCGGCTGGAGATCTGTCCGTTCTAATTGACATTCCACATGACACTGCAACATTTTTGCTTTCAGTCGACTTATGGGAGCCTGGGTGACTCTGGGGCATACGTACCTTATCGATTGATATTGTCATTGATTTTGGCAGTGTTGGTTTCATGTTTGTGGTCCGTTTACATGTTTGACTTCGGGTGCGATCACTCAACCCATGTGATTGAACCTCCTCTTTCTGTGGACACACGTTGTGGCAGTGGTGTTTAACATCTACGCCAGGCGATGGTGGAACATGTTATGTGATGTTTCCGTTTTCTATTGCACTTGTGATGTGATTCTAAAAAGATACAAAACATATATCGTGCGTTAGTTTGATGATCTCATCGGATTACGTGAGCTATCGATAGAAATTTTATTTAAAGAGAGAGAAAATTGAAAGAAGGTGTAAGTAGACAACAACTATCTTCTTGTTGTTATGGCGCAACAGGCCTCAAAGAACAAGCCTCTCCAGTTAGCACGATCTTTTGCCAGATGTCTCTAGTTGCACACCCTAAGTTGGTTGAGGTCCTTTTCCACTTGTGTGTGCCATATTAATCGTGGACACCCATCGTTGCGCTTCGTTCGTCTACAGGCTTCTCTTCAAATACGAGTAGCTCCAACAAATAACGAAAAAAACGTCAAAACGAATGCATATAAACCCTTGAGGTAAAAGTCAACGACTTAGGTTGGGTTGTGGAAAGCACTAATTTACTGCAGACTTTGACAGTCATCTTCAATAAATCATCATTCATATCGAATATCGAAGAAGGCGATACAATTCAATGAACACTACTTTGACTGCATTTTTCTGGCTTCATACAACTCAATTCTATTAGTATTCACAGCCGCTATTCAGTAACTGGATAAGGTTTTTAGGAGGTGATAAGTGGAGAATGGTAAGAAGCTGAGGATGGTAACTACTGCTTAAATACCCGTCGTGGTCCAGTAGGTACATACTTTGACTGGTAACATAAAATATCCAGGACTTCCCAACATTATGTTAATCCCAAAAAGACCATCAAGCCATTTCAAGATCAAGGACACCTCCCTTTGCACTCAAGGAAGAGGTAAAGTTCTTGGAATACTGGACAACAATAAACTTTCCTGGAATGAGCTGTGCACCGGCCATCGGCAGAATTATGATTAGAACACGATTCTACGTCGTTTGGTGAATTCACGTTTGTCTCGATAAACTCTTTGACTGCCTCCAAATTATAGCTATCGACTGTGACGTTTTCTCGACAGCATATGACCTCATTAACATTAAGACAGCATACACATATGTACTTCGGATTTTCCTATTTACTTTAAGACTTTGATTGTTTTGCCTGTCCTTCAATCTCCGTACACCGACTGGCGGGGAATGTCGATATCATCTACGTAACTCAGCATCTGGACCGATTTGTAAAATATAGTGCCTTCCGTGGGCGCCGTGGCATAGTGGGTCGACTCCTACGCTCGATGTTGTCGGTTCGATTCCCGAAAAAACACCAAACATTTTTTTCACGGCTCCACCTCTTTCGTGTCGCTGACAGTGCTCAAAGAGTATAACTGTCTAGAAAAAGCTTCTCAAAAATCGCCATTTGGAGTCGGCATTAAACTGTAGGTCCCCTCCACTCGTGAAAGAACAATAGCACGCACAACACAACACGATTGGTTGCTGAGAAGCTAGGCCCAGGTCCACCTCGGACTGTAGCGCCGCCATTATTATTATTATTAGTGCCTTCCGTGTGTATAACCGCCTGGCGCACTTTTCTGTCCAGAACCAGATTGAAAATGTCGCCTGATAGCGCAACTCCTTGCCGAATTCCCATACACGTTTCAGACGGTTTCGGATACCCTGGAACCGTACTGCATTGTTCATTGCGTATGTTTCAGCGTGGCGCGTTTTTCAGGTCGAAACCGGAAGGTAAACCACATGCATCTCATATGAATTTTCATAAATTAACCAACACCTAGGGGTTTTAAAAAAGTCGCCATAAGCAAGTTGAACCATTTGACTTCAGTGGTTAATTTTGTCGTATACTTGTACATCTTATACATCATTCTAAGCGTGTTTTATCTACAACCTTCATCATCATCATTTTCAGTGACCCGCATGTTCCACTAAAGGGGTCGTGGGAGCAATGCATGCACGAGAGATCTCCAGGCCACTCGATCCTACGCCATCGACTCATCAGGAGCTATGTCCAAGCGCAACCAGGCGAGTTTTTGAACCTGGTCCAACCATCTCGTCCTGGGTCTGCCAAGCGATCGCCTACCTGATGGAATCGCATTCAAGGCACGTCTCGGAAGTTGTGATGATGGGGACATTCGTGCCATGTGTCCAAACCATCGCAGTACAGCCCTTTCCGTACACTCTACAACCTTGAATTGTAAAATTATCGAAGGTTTCAGGGCGGGTGACTTGGGCAATTAATTAAAACAGGATTTCAAATAACCGGGCTTCACATCACATCTTGGATAAATTGTGACGATCGAAAAAAGTGCATTGATGGGTAAAAATAAAGCGTAAAGATGCCACATTTAAATTTAAATTAAATATTCACCACTCATCATAAAACTGTTGCATTTTTTAATTGATTTAAAATGACACCTCTTGATGGACTATCCTTGCATTATTTGGAAGGACTGTCTGTAGGTAGAGTTGAGGGAGATGTATAGCAGATACTAACAATAGAGCTTTTATTTCTAGTAGATATTGTATTTCATAACTAACGTCAGAAGGTGTACTTAAAGCTGAAATAAAAACGTCATCACTTTTGATAAAAATTGTGTATTTTTTGATTGGTTTAAAATGACACCTCTTGTTGGATTATCCATGCGTATTTCAAAGAATGACTATCTTAGGTAGAATAGAGGCGGTCGTCTAGCAGAGATCGTATTCCATTACTAACAACAGGGTTTGTTATTTCTAGCAGACATTTCATTCCGTAAATAACGTCAGAGGGTTACATGAGACTAAAATACAATTTTTACAACTCCATATAAAAAATGCTGTATTTTTCAATCGGTTGAAAATGACACCTCTTGTTGGATGATTCTTTGGTGATTGCAAAGGATGACTGTATGGAGGTAGAATTGAGGCGGTCATCTGGCAGATTTCGTATTCCATAGCTAACCTCAAGGCTTATACTTTAAAATGATCTATAAATATCAACACTCTTCATAAAAAATTTGTATTTTTCAAGGAATTTAAAGTGACACCTCTTGTTAAATCCTTGTATTATTTTGGAAGGTCTCTGTAACAAGGTTACCAGTCAACGACGCTAACAAATTAGTATTTCCTAGTTATTTTTTTGACTGCCTCTTAAATCATCTACTTTTTAGGAAAAAAGCCTAACCGCAAACAAAATGCGATTCACATCGTTTCTCTCTCTCTCTCGAATCTCCTTCAACTCTAACAACTGGCTTTTGTTACACATCGACTTGTAACTTTCCGGAAGAGATCTGGAATTAAAATTCTAGTGAGTCAAAGTCGCCCAGAACCGGAAGAGTTTATCTAACACACTCACATGTGGAATTGGAGGTTATTTTTTCCTTCGTTTCCATTGGACTGCAGCGTGGAAAACGATTTGAATACATATCAGGTTTGGCTGATTTAATCGAAAGCTGCTGAGGTCAAAGAATAAACTAATTCTTTCCGATACAAGTCGAGAATTAATTTATGAAACCAGTAGTGACATGGAAAATTTATTGATTGACTGCAATGAGATATTGGCCTGAATTGCTTAGGTAATGAGGTGATTCATGCCATCGGTTTCGAATAGGAACCGAGTTCAAGGATTTTCTTGGAGCTCCAAGATTTTCCACATGCGCTCCACGAGACGCAACAGTCTCCAAGATTCGCAATTCAAATTCGATTCACTGATTTCAAGGTCAGACGCTGTTTTGGTCTTTGCAGACCGCAAATAGGATAAGTTTTTTTTCTTAAAAATTTCATAAATTCGTTTGACGCTCGTTTTAATTCATTGCCGAGTGGGTAGTCGTGAATATTCATACGGGTGAGCAGGACCGCATGTAGCAGCTGATTGGGTGGCTATTTAGCGCATCAACTTTCGCGGCTGAAATATTGTCCATGAATCTTCGATTTTGAATTATTCATATCCGAGCTTTGAATCTCTCACGTCTTCTTGAGCTTTCAGGCATATCCACTTATCTGGTCTTGTTTGATCCACAATGACTACTCGTCTATAATTATTTAATAGATGGTGATTCGCCTGTCGAACCAGGAGCACTTTTTCCAGCGACAACTAATTTGACAGCTCACAGCTGATTTGTGTTAAGTGTAGTTTGACATTTCACGGCAAATGGTCTTCGCCAGACCAACTCTTTTAAATTATGCGAATTTCTTTCGAAAATTGAGTCTCGTTTTCAGGAATAAATATTATTCAACGATAAGTTTAATTTCTGCTTTAAATAGCTACGTAAACAGCTTGGCGCCATGGCGTTGTGGGTATGTCCGTCGATTCACGCTCGAAGTTTAGGTTCGTTTTCCGAAAAATAGCTTCCAAAGTCAAAGCTCCACCTCTTTAAAAATTAAAAGTTGCAGGGACGAGGAGGAAATAGAGTCCGTCCGAAACCTGCTATGCGATTGTCCAACCCTACGGAGAAGGAGACTGCTAACACTAGGCAGTAACTTCTTCGACGAGCTGGAGGATCTGGAAAAAATAGAGCTGCAGCACCTCCTGAGATACGAGTACAGTGGGTGAAGTTCCTCTCTATTTGGGCCTCAACATGTCGCAGAATTGTTTTCTCGGCCGAGTAGTCGGCAAACGCTTGGTACGGAGTCATGCCAAGTGGCATATCCTTCCACAAATCTGGTTTAAGATAAACGTAGGTCTTAACGATAGCGGCATAGGTGGCCTTGGCGAAGTTACCTAAGGTACCAGTGGGACCACGAGCTAAGGTGTAACAATCTTCAATATCGGCCATCATCAACAGTTACTGTGAAACTACAGCCGATACAATGCCTGTACCACGGGAAGCTAGGATCAGATGCACTGAAACGGAGCTGCACTTACCGGTGAACTTACATGCTACGGTGTTGAGTTTACCGATCTTGTTACTCCGGTATCCACAGCGAACAGAAGCAAGCGACAACTTAGCCAAGGTGATAGCTCCACGAATGGCTGTAGCGACTTCCTTGCTGCAATCCATTTCCAAGCTAATGTGTCCATTCTTATCGGTTAATGGCGACGAAAGCCTTGAAGCGAGTACCTTGCCTAGCACGTCTAGCATAACTTACAGCGCCTCATCAAACTTTTTAATTTGCAAAGAAAACAGAAAGATTTCTTCGAGACTTAGGATCTTCCCATAGCGACAGAACGTCCCAATTTGGTGACTGGAACCTACTCCCTGGAGTCTTCCTTGAGTATGATCTCTGCCGTATAGATGGCCATGACCGCGTCTACGACCACCACCGCCACAAGAATCAAATCATCCATAGAATCCTACACAGAATTCATCATGGAATCCACGGAGTTCACCATGGAATCCACAACGTGCTGGAGCTGCGTTCGTCATCCATTTTCGGCGAATGGAAAGAAACGAATGGTTACGTTTTTGAGTAATTGTTGCTGTTTTTCGCAAAATTTAGCTCGGGCATTTGCTTTTAATGCATGAATAGTCGGAGGAGAATTGGGCTAGACTTTATATTTAATTTGAAGTCTTCTTTTCGAGAAGACACGACGCTAGGAAATTTGTCGGACAATAGAAAGAAAGAGAGAGTGCGAGAGGGTGAGAGAGAGGGAAGAGAGGGAGGGAGAGAAAGAGAGGCTGAAAAGGGAGAGAGAGAGAAAAAGGGGGAGAGGGAAAAAGGGAGAGCGAGAGGGAAAAAAGGAGAGGAAAAAAGGAGAGGAAGAGGGAGAAAGGGGAGCGAGAGGGAAAAAGGGAGAGGAAGAGGGAGAAAGGGAGAGGAGAGCGAGAGGAAGAAAGGGAGAGCGAGAGGGAGAAAAACAGAGAGAGAGAGAGAAAACATTTGACGACTCCTGACTGAAAATAAGCGTCTTCCTGTTGGAAATAAATGACGCTCTTGTCCATAACATATATTCCAGGCCAAAAGGATCTCAACGTCGTTTAGTAATGCTAGACATTCTCTGAAACGGTGGGATCAGCATCGTTTTCGAAAAAAATGCGGCACAATGACACCTCTAGCCCAGAAATCGCACCAAACGGTCAACTTTTGTAGATGAAGAGGTTGTTCCACTATTTGTCTTGGGTTCTCGGAGCGAGAAGCGATAAATTTGTTCGTTCACGAACCATAAAATGTGGACATGAGCTTTATCACTCGGAATATTTTGTAAACGTGATCCTGATCATTTAGTTCTAGTACACAATCAGCAAGAGACGGCGTTGTGCGTGGTCCGTTGGCTTTAATTCTAGTTCAATTAGATCTTATAAGCGCGTAAGTGGCCTACTGGCTCCAATTTTTGTGTCAATTGGACGTCACGTGCGTTTAGGCCAAGATCTGTATGCAAACTGTGGTACAAGGTGGTTGCAAATAGCCCCAGTTTCTGTGATGGTCTGGAAATGAATGCACCATTTTCAGCTGACCTGGACTTCCGGTCAATTCGCACTAACATGAGCAGAGAATCCCGGCGAACACATCTCATCCGTCTCATAACTTTTCCCCGTCACTGTGTTACGGTGACATTATTGCAATGAATCATAATTTAACGGTCATTCGTGAATCACTGCTCATTTGTGATTAAGTTTTGAATACTTCAATCACTCATCCATAACTCTGTGGGAACGTCCATCCTCAAGATTGCGTTACTGCCAAAATGCATAAAAAATAAATTTAAATTAACGCAAGTATCTCAAAGAACGCCTTTCATCTATCATTTCGTTTCTTCTTCTTCGCTCTCTTTATGACTTGGCCTCTCAAAGTAATCGCATTTCTCGAGATTTATAATCCACATTGTTGGCGAAATTGATGTCTATAACATTTTCACGGTTAGAAGTAATCAAACACTTTGACGGGACGATTTACGCTTTGAAACGCAAGAATTATGAAAATCATCTGACTGAATGGCTGTCTTGTGTGTGCCTTGCTTGACCTTGAGCTGTGTGTGACATTTGCTGTCGATAATCGACCTCGAATGGGAGTTATGTCAACGCTGTGGTAGATGTCTGTTTACAAATCGTTTGACACTTGTCACATTTGCTTTGACAAACTAGTTGGAACCGTTAGGAAACGAAAAGGGTGGGTGATTCGATGGCGAGCTTATGAAATGGATCAATTTCTGAGGTGGCCGCGGTCAGACGTTGACGGTTTTATCAAGTTTTGAAAGAAACTGATGAGAATGTTGTTTTGCTCTTACCCGAAACCCCCTTCAGTCTTAAGTCCAAAACATGACGTTAGATAACTCAGAGAAGTCGACTTGTTCTGGGCCATTTCACTAAGCCCCCTGCGTCAACTTCAAATTCATAAAAATCCCTCAAAGAATTCCAGAAGATTCCAGTTTTCAATGGATTTCAGTCTTCAACTTAACGACGTATCCATCTGTCATCACGATCTCAACGAAACTTAACGAAAGAAAAAACAAAACAAAAAAAAACTGAAACAACAAGTCTCGTACCTTGGCAACATTTTGAATCACATCATTCTGTGAAATAGCCGACAATTCGATTAGAGAACAACCGATTCACCTTGTATCACCTCACCGCCACTGGCCCGCGCTCAGCTATCGCCACAGAGACCCTGTTCGCCGAGCATGCGTGTGTGAGTGCGTCTAACACAAAGCCGTCAAACGCTTCCACTCGACGAAACCCCATACATCACCCGACGGCGGGCACACACATGTGCAGATAGCCCCCAAGACCATCGCGCCGCTGTGTGTGCGCGCGTTCAGGAAACAAAGTTTCAAGGATAGAACGTATTTAATCGTGTAGAGTGTAGAGTACGTACGGCAGCGGCGATAATATGCGCGCAAACAAGCGCTGGTTTCTACTTGACGACGAACGCCGCGTCGTCGTTGTTATTGTTGACGTTTGTACGGTTAGGTTGGTTTTTGGGGGCCAGCGATTCCTAAAGGTGTTCGCTTTGGACTTCACTGAAATACCCCTCAAGCTCAGCCCGCCCGCCGCCGGTGGTGCAAAGAGAGCTTTGTCTCTGCGACCCGCAGTTAATTGGATTTGCTTTGTATCTTCGTATCTCTCTGCGATTAGCTGTTTTTCTAACAACGCAACACTGCACTGCGTCCGTGTGTAGGAAGTTCGAATCAAAATCGCATTCAGCTTGTTTGCTCAAGTAAAGTGCGCACCATTTCAAAGCTCAATGCGCACACCCTTGGGGACGAATGCGAATCAAGGGTATTTCTAAGCACACGTAAACATGTGTGCATTGCCATGCGGCTCTGTGTGTGCGTGCGGCATTTCAAGTGCAGTGAGTTCGCCCAAAAATTCATAGGCACACTGTACCACTGTACTTTTTAGTGCGCCAGTGGGGGTGTGGGGGCTGGCGCTTGGTGTAGGAAGCGACTTGCATTTTGATAACACGTACACCCTCTAGAGCGCAACTCTCTGAAGTGCATTATCGACCTTAGCAAACTTTCGCATTTCTGCGATCCACACGACAGTAAAGCACTCGCTCGAGAGGAGGAGAAGAAAACACGCAGTGCATAAATGCTTGTCACTTGCATACTCATGGATGTGCATACTCGTACGTATCCGTGTGTAGAGCTGTGTCCGTCAAGGCTTTTTGTGTGCGGCTTTGTTATTGCAACCGTCGTCGTCGTCGTCGTCAACGAATGGTAAAGATCGTACAGATACATATTCATATGCTAAGTATTTGATAAATACTCGGAAATTTTACTGCAAAATGATTCATGGTTTTATGAATAGAAAACGTTGGAGGGAGTACAACAATCGCACATGAGTCTTTGTGCACAGTTCGGGGAATGTTGGTGCATTTGGACAGAGCCTAGTGCTTTCGAGTGGATGGATGTGCGTACATTTGATTGTGCGGAGTGAAGGGTGGTTCTAATACGAAGGCCAGATGGGTACTTAGTCATTGAGTGTGACTAAGCATTCTAAATTAATTATCTTGTTCTAGACTCTCTTGGAAATCATGCTGGTTGAGTATCAACTTCTTGTGACTTTGGACAGACTTTATGAACCAAGTCCATAAAAAATACCGTGAAATTAGGCGTTTTAATGCTTTTAATGGCCATGTCGGCATTTAACACCTCAACACAGGCGCTAAGCCTAATTAAACATGGAAGGAGATGGCTGACTCACGCCATTTTCTCTATAAAATCGAAATGTTCTTGCAACACTGAGATCAATCTATCTACGATATTTCACAACATTTGTTATAACCCCGGCTTTATAATAATGGCGGCGCACTCCTACGCTCGAGGTCATCGGTTCGAATCTCGAAAAAAACATCAAAACATTTTTTCACGGCTCCACCTGGGCTTAGCTTCTCAGAAACCACTGATGTTGTGCGTGCTATTTTGTTCTCTAACGAGTGGAGGGGACCTACAGTTTAATGCCGACTCCGAACGGCGATATTTAGAAGCTTTTTCTAGACAGTTATACTCTTTGAGCATTGCCAGTAACTTTCGAGTTAATTAAAATAGCACGCACAACACGAGTGGTTGCTGAGAAGCTAAGCCCAGGTGGAGCCGTGAAAAAATGTTTTGATGTTTTTTTCGAGATTCGAACCGACGACCTCGAGCGTAGGAGTCGACGCACCTACCCACCCACCCCGTCTTTAGTTGAATATTTCGAAAACACTAAAATATCCTGCATATGTCAAAAAATCGAAATCGGTCCTTAAAAACGACCAAATGCTTGCCTTAAGTCTCTAAGCATGTTTCACTTTGTTCTTTTTTTGATATTCTAGGGTACCGTGCGTGCTTCGCTAAGGCGCCTACTGGGGTGTGCGACCCTCTTTTTCGAGTAGATCGAAGTTTCCCGGTGCCCTTAACGCATCCCCAAAAATTCATAATTCTGCGACGAATATTTGCTAAGATACGCGAATATCCGCTTTCTGCTTGTTAGAAGGAAGGGTTAAAAGGCGGGGGAAAGTTATATGACCAATTCCTGATCAATTTTAACAGTGTTCAAAATTTCATAAGGATCTGTCCAGTATTATGGAAGTTGATCCCATACAGAGACACACAGAAACAGAGAAACAGACAAACAGGCAAACGGACATTCAATTTTATATATGTATAGATTTTTAAAGAGGTTCAAGAGTAGTCCTTCGACCTATTATGTATGTATCAGGAGTCTACTACGTTTCATACTAAGCTCGAAGTGGTATGTTACAAGTGAACTGGCGGATTGATCCACGGGAAACCCGAGAGGGAGCCCAATGGATCTACTTGTTTTAAATGAAAGTACTCAATGGAGCGAAGTTTTTGTGATTTTTTCAGATTTTTAAACTCTTTGGTTTAGAAATGGCAGGGGGGATGCATTAAAAAAAACTTTGGAGCTCCATATTTTCCGAACGGTACTTTGGATCAAAAAGTGTTGAAGCAAACCTCTACCTCATTTCAAAAGATCTATCGATTGATAGATAAGTCGATGGGGTGCGACAATGTTTCAAAATTAATGGCAACTTCACCTATACTGGTGTCACCCCCAAATGGCCCCACTTTTTAAAATCGCTGCATAGGCAATGACATCTAGGTCTGAAGTACCTAATTCCAAAATTTCATGCCGATATCTTTATAAACTTCGAAGATAAAAAAGTGTGACAGACATGACGGACGGACGGACGGACACACCGAAATTATAAAGGTTCCGTTTTTGTAGACGGAACTTTAAAAAATTGTGTAGAAATCGTATAAGAAACTCATTCCATTGAAACGGTTTGGTTGAAGGAGAAGTCCCAAGGATATTCTGACATTTGAAAAGGTTCTAGATTTCATTTGGCATGGCGACCTTATTCATAAGCTCTTCAGAAACAATTCCCTATTTTATCTTGCGTAAATCCTTAGTGTCGACTCCTGCCGTGAAGATCTAGGTTCGATTTCAGACACACCAACTTCGATATTTACGGCATCACGTCCTTTGCATCACTGTGAATGTTCAGAGAATGTAACCGCCAAAAAATGCTTCTCAAACTTCGTTTAGTTTGAAAATGTAGGCCCCATTCACCAGTGGGAATGTAGCTTGGACAGCATAAGTGTTTGCTGTACAAGTTAGGTGCAAGCCTATCCCACTCGAAAAAAAAGATGAATATGACTTTCACAATGTACGAGTTCAGAAACCTCAGGGCGACGCCTAAAAATTTGTCCGTTCTTCTCTTAGAACAGGACATTTATCGGTGATGACATGATGAATGATGTCTTCTCTTGCCAAGGAGTTGTATAGACTGTGGTATGAAAGCAAGCCCGCACGATGTAGAGGATAACAGAATGTTCCCAACAATCCTATTAAATGGAAAAAAAGGAGGAATTCGTTCCTGTGTGTTGATCTTCTCAAAGTAATGGCGCTCAAACAAATTATGCTTAAGGAGACTGAATATTGATCTTTGGACTGGGCTACACTATCAATGCCGTCTTGTCTTAGCGTACGCCATTGAAATAAAGTCATGGGACGTCTCTTTTGACAGTCTTTTCCCTGGAAGCCCATTCCGAAGTACCAATTTTGTAGAACTTAGGTTTCTTCTCTTAGTCCTGGTTAAGGTTTTGCATCGATCACTGATAGTTTGACAAGAATTTGTCAGAAGTGCGAACTTCTCCGACTTAATTTCTTTCCTTTCTATTTCACACTAAAACTGTCTTCCTCCACCGCCAGATTCATACGCCAATGAAACATGTAAAAATGTAATTATATATCAAAAAATTGTAAACATTTCCGTTGACAGTTGCATATCCCACACACAACGCGCAATCGATCACGCCGCCATTATCTCCCATCTCCACTGTCAACAGCCGCCGTGTCTAAAGCGACAAACTATTATAATCTAATTACCGCTCCACAAGAGACCTACACCAGCTTATAACTTGATCCGGTTGCAAGTCAAGTTCAACAAATTAAATTCAATTACAAAATCAGAACACGGCAGGCTGTGACCGGTAAAGGACCACAACCACTCATGCTCTGTGCAGTGTCTCAGATCTCGCCCGCTACCACGCCACGCGGTCGTGTGTGTATTTAGGTTCTGCACGCGTTCTCGGGAATTATTGTCACGGCTAATGTATGCGACAACTCGAAGAAAGATTTATAGGTTAATTAAAGTGCGATTGTAGTCACATTTCATATCTGGCAAGCAACCACCCCAGCTGCAGCGTGATGGTATGGCACACACACGCAAGGGAGCGAACTGAACTGGAGCTGGTGCTGGAGCTGACTTCGCCTCACCTCCATCCGCACACTATTGTTCACGGAATGCTGTGGAATTAATTAAACCACTTCGATGGGGGCTCCCTCTCCTAAGCAGATGCAAAGTGTACCTTACTAATCGCCACAAAGGATTACATCTAGATCGAGATAGATTTGCTTTTCTCCATCGTGATAGGCGAGTGGATTGCATGCGGCACTGGCATTCCGATGTTAAACAAGACATGAAACACGGGGATACCAAGAGTAATGGTCTGTACCCACGGCTGAGGGTAAGAAATGAAGAATGCCTTGCGCCGAGGTGTTCCAATTAAAATGACTGACGGTTTTTCTTCCTGATTGATTCCTAGAAAGAAGTGCGGACACTTTTCAGATGCAATTCTGAGACAAAGAAGTGGATTTTACAGAAACAAATGCATGTCTTTGTTTGGTTTTCATAAGACTCGCACGGAAAAAGGGAAGAAGTCTGTCACCAGTGGTTCCTTAGTCCCTATTGTTTCATACTATAATTCGGTGCCGTGTCATAACGCCAAACGAGATAAGGCCAACTTCTAGAATTTGTCGTTTGGCGTTATGTCCGGGCACTCTCACATTCGTTTGGGGCTAAGGAATTGTTAGGCTCAACAAGTTATTCAGTAGTTAATTGTCGCCTCAAGAGGAATTTGCAATCACTTTGTAACCTAAAATACTGACAAATTATGGTTCCAAAGTGCAACGACTGGAAGGCGCTGTTGGTTAAGTGCCTGCCCTAAGTTGGAGGGGCCCCAGGTTCGAATCCCAGTGAAAGCAAAGTTCCGGTTACGCTTTTATCCGGTTTTTCAAATCTGGTCCAGTCACCATTTTCCGTAGGTATCAAATTAACGACACTATCACTGGAGCGGTCGATCAGTGGTCAGTCTGACTGTGGGTATCACAATGGACCAACATGGTCCAAGTGTGCTGGTGAATTCACTGGCAGCCCTCTAACCTAACCCTAACCTATGATTCCAAAGTCGGTTGAAGGCGTTGCTCATTGGCTGGACCTATTTGTTGGCTGAAGCCCAGGTCGATCCGAGACTGTAGCGCCACATAAAGAAGAAAGAAGAGGGATTGGTTTACAAAAATTCTACCAAAGATAACAGAAGGACGAAAATAGTTTTGTTTTTATAGCTCAGGTGGAACTTAAAAATTGATGACATTTGGAGCGACGTACATTGGCTTCCTCTGAGTAAATGTCATCAAAATACACGGCTATTTACCATCAATCACTTCAATTTCCATTATCTTAAGTCCCTTTGTGGCCGATGCAGCTTGTGGGTAAGTGCGTCGACTCCTACGCTGAAGGTCTGGGTTCTAGGCCCATCACTAATGGGAAGGAGTTTATAGTCCTTCTTTGTCTCCCATTTTTTTTTTCTTTATGATCCAGGATGGACCTGGGCCTCAACCAACAAGCCTGTGCAGTTGGCGCGATCCTTTGCTAGACGTCTTCGAATCACAGCCCACAGGTTCGAGAAGAAAAGGAAGACCGAACCTCCGTTTCAAGGACCAAGCTATCGCGGATGCCAGAGCGCTTGGTCTGGATAACTGGAAGCAGCGTGCCCGGGACTGCAGGGCATGGAAGGCTGCCGTGTCTCAGGCAGAGACCATTTACGGGTCGGGAGACCGCTAAGTAAGTAAGTTTGGTAGACGTCTCCAATTCTACACGCCAAGTTGGTTGTGTGCGTCACCTTAGCCGTGGATGTCCTCTGTTCGGTTGTCCAACTGCCTGCAGAGTTGAAGATCCTGCAGTTACTGGACAAAAACTTCTTTGTCGAGCTGGAAGATCAGAATAAGATTGAGCTGAAACACCTTCTGAGATTCAACTCAATTTCTAGATGGTTTTAGTCATCAGTGGATGATGCAGGCCTCAATGCCGTAGTATATCCCATTTCCAGTGCACAATGGACTCAAAATTGTCGGTTTAGGTAAACCGCGGCTGTTAGTCGCTAGGGAACTCACGTACCTACCTCGAAATGCCCTGAATACGAATCACAAATAAATAATTTTACCAAAGCATTGCGTCTCATTCATTGTCGGACTATACAAGCGCAGAGATGGTTACAAAACAAAGCAGAAATCTCCCGAGTTGTTCTCAGGACACGGCTACAGCTTGACAGAATCAGTAGAGTCTAACGCAGCATGAAATAACTATTTAAAGACTTGTAAATATGGACATGAAATCCATAAACTACTCCCATCACGATAAGATCGTCAATTAAGATCTTAAACACAGAAAAGGAGTTCAGTTTAACGCCAATTACAGTGGTGACATTTGAATTTGAATTATTTTATCGTTATCTTAAGTTTCTGCCGAGATCAAATAAATATTCATTGAACAAGACATTTAGGTATCTTAAGCGGCGCCGCACTTCTGAGATAATTGTGGACTGAAGAGAGAGAGCTTCAAAAGGAGCCACTTTCAGTGAAGCCCGGCACAGATTGACGCCAGTTATCGCCTTCAAAGGCGACAGCTCCGACGATCTGATAAACGGCTAATTAAAACATTTCGATTAACCAGATCGAATGACAAAATTGCACATTGTATCTGCCGTCGCAGGAGAAAATGCAAACCATCGATGTAATTATACGGTACACCTCGCTGACATGTCCACAAGCTGGGCTGCAGTATCCGCTTGAGTGTCTGAATATGCATTCGCGGCGATCGCATAATTTCATTATATTTTCCAGTATCTCAAGAACGGCATTAACTGTGCTGTAATTTGCTGGTATTTCGTTTATGTGTCTTAATTGGCATTCCGCTATCTGGCAGTGAAACGGCCGCAACACCTCCCACGACAACCAGATCGACTGGCACGAGTGTGAAAAGTGCAACGTTCGGCGCTTAATGGTCTGCCTTTGATCTGGCCTGGGGCGATTTGTATGCAAATAGGCTGTCTCATTAGAAGCAGTCAATGGATTTGCTGTCCGCCAAACCGATGAGATGAAGAAACAGTTTTTATCGGGTGGAGTAGATGGGCGCTAATTGGTAATGCTTTCCATTTGCGCAGATGAGAAAGTACAGGTGTGAGAAAGTGTCGTTCGAATAGATGAAGTGGCAGTCGATGACAGTGACGGGAAAAATGCAAATAGCGTAGGAAATGGTTGGTTGAGTAGATTTGGTTGTTTTAGTTGACTTAGGATATCGGGTTCTGAAGGACAAGACAGTCCTCTTCTTCTTTATGTAACACTACACTCCGGAGTGCACCTGGACGTCATCCCACAGCTGTCATGATATTTTGTTAGCTGTCTTCACATCAATTTGGTTGAGATCCTTCTCCGCTTGTGTGCGCAACATCAATCGGGACCGTCTTCTGTTGCGTTGTCCCACAAGCTCAGACTCGAAGAAAGCAGACATTCGTCAGAGGAAAATGATGTGCGATTTAAGTTTGCCGTAACATTCATAAATAGGTACTCATCATTTGAGACGGTTCTTTTGCTGTGATGCGGTGATGCGAAGAGAAACCAGATGTGGTGCGTGTTTATGACATATGTCAAAATTTAGCTGAATTTAGTACATTCAGCGCTAAATTTGTTTCTTTCAGGCACGAGTAGTCGTGAGCTTATTGATTTGAGGTAGAGAATTAAAAAAACGGTCCTACGGTCCTACGGTCCTACGGTCTAGGTGTTAAATCGCATGATCTGGACAGCAACTCTGATCACCAAAACAGTAAATTACCCCAACAGGAAATTACTCGTGGAGTAACAGAACTGTTGACGACTGGATGGCGCAGTTGGTTAAGTGCCTGCCTTAAGTTAGAGGTGTCCCGGGTTCGAATCCAAGTTAATACACTTTTATCCGGTTTTTCAAATCTGATCCAGTCACTATTTGCCGTTGGGATCAAATTAATGACACTGTCACTGGAGCGGTCGTTCAGTGGTCAGTCTGACTGTGGGTATCACAATGGACCAACATGGTCTAAGTGTGCTGGTGAATTCATTAGCACAGCCCCTTAACCTAACCAAAGCTCGAGACTAAGCAATTCACTTTGTAGACGCCGTCCTCATTCAGCTCGATTAAATTCTCAAGGAAAAGGAAGAAGCCAGGTATTCACCCTTATTACGACTGGCGTTTAAGTTCATCGACTCCTGTCGTTTTTTGAGTCGAGGCGGTTAAGTGGCGTTTTAGTGTCGGTATTACGGTAGTGAAACGCCTTGAGTGTCGTTTTTCTTATGTTCCACATATATTCCACAGAAAAAATTTGCAACTGACAGATTTATATTTTTTTTTGTTTGAGTGAACAAGTAAGTCGTCGGTAATATTGAAAAATGATTTTGTGAGCAATATGGACAGCATTTTGATATGCTTGGTTTCAATAAATGCCCATCCTATTATCATGCCAATTGTTGGGAGTCCCGTAGCAACATCTGCAAGAGTTCTTAGTGTTGCTCTACTCCGGAGAACTCCAGGCAGAGGAGGCGCTTGAGTTTTACAGCGGACTAGATTTGCATTTTGTCACCTCAGGCCACCTTCGATTTGTGGTACTTTTGGCGTATGTATAGATTTATTTGACGTTTAGGTGTATTTAGAGGTGCCATGACATAACCAAATTTAAAAATTTATTATTATTTTATCAGAGTGACAACTAATTCGGCTTCATGTCACTTTTAGAAAGCGACTTGAGGTCAAATGCAAGAATTTGGCCTTATGTCGCTTGGCATTATGTCCGGGCACCGTATTTAGAGGTATGCAGAAATAGCCTCAATCGGAAACAAATTGGGAGACAGTTACATGCCTGACAACTTCGTCCATTCCGCGTGATACGTTCTCATTGTACCGACATCTTAAAGAGTTGAGTTTTGAATTTCCCCGATCTTAAGAGGATCTTAAGAGATATAATAATAATAATAATAGCGCCGCTAAGGTCCGAGGGGGACCTGGGCCTAGCTTCTCAGCAACCACTCGTGTTGTGCGTGCTATTGTTCTGTCACGAGCGGAGGGGACCTACAGTTTTAATGCCGACTCCGAACGGCGATTTTGAGAAGCTTTTCCTAGACAGTTATACTCTTTGAGCATTGTCAGTGACTCGAAAGAGGTGAAGCCGTAAAAAAATGTTTGATGATTTTTTTTCGAGATTCGAACCGACGACCTCGAGCGTAGGAGTCGACGCACCTACCCACTACGCCACGGCGCCCATCTTAAGAGATAAGCAGCAATTAATGTCTGTCTTTGAACGGAATATGGCAGAATCTAGCGTAACGCCCTTTTTACCGAAAACACTTTAGGCTGCTTGCGGTCTCAGTAGCCTTGAAATTTGTACATCAGAAATAGTAGGCGACTAATGAGTATAAAAGGAAGCACAGGAAGCAAACTATAATAAGTTACAAGCAAACTACGAAAGAGGACTGACACCTTATCTTTTGAAAAATAAAGCAAGCAGTGAAGAATATCCCAAAGCCGTTGTTTCTTTTCTTCTATTTGGGTGTTTCGTTTCGGTGTCTTACAACATCAGAAGTGGGATAAAGTTCTAACGCGAGCCTAAGTGCAAGTCAACGACCGAGTGTGCTGTTCCAACCGAAAATTAATAGCGATCCAAGGCAAGAATGAGTGAAGCCGAACAAGAAATCGTCAAGTTCAGTGCGTATACGAGGGACGAGCTCCGTGATGAGCTGAAGAAACGTGGATTAAAAGTGGCAGAAGAAAAGCCCCAATTGCTACATAAGCTGTTGGTGTATGAAGGATTAGTTGAGGAGCAGGAACCAGGTGAGACCGGTGCGAACAAACCTGAAGAAGACACGGGATCGGACGATGAAGAGCAAAGTGAAGTAGAGAAGTTGAGGCAGGAGATCCAGTCCATGAAGGCAGCACTGGAAAGCATCAAGTCTGAAGTCACAGAAGGGGAGTGAAAAGAAGGAGAGGGCTCGAGCGCCTAAACCAAGAGCAACAAGTTGTGTAGAGGAGAAAACAGAGTCGAGAAGTGGCTACACAGTGAAGGATGTGACTGAAATGCTTTGTGAATTCAATCCAAGGAATCCAACAGGACTTTCTTCAACTGCATTAGTCCGGAGAGTTTGAGAAATCATAGACGTGTATCAGCTGGATATGATGGTCAGTCAGTCAGTCAGCTAGTCATGATGGCGGCGATCGGCAAGCTAGCAGGAGCAGCAAATAATAATAATAATGGCGGCGTTACAGTCCGAGGTGGACCTGGGCCTAGCTTCTCAGCAACCACTCGTCTTGTGCGTGCTATTGTTCTCTCACGAGCGGAGGTTAATACCGACTCCGAACGGCGAGATTGAGAAGCTTTTTTCTAGACAGTTATACTCTTTGAGCGTTGTCAGTGAATCGAAAGAGGTAGAGCCATGAACAAATTTTTGATGTTTTTTTCGAGATTCGAACCGACGACCCCGAGCGTAGGAGTCGGCGCACCTTCCCATTACTCCGCGGTGCCCAGGAGGAGCAAAGCTTTGGAGTAATGGGGCTCTTCACTCATCATTGGAAGAATTTCTTTGCGATTTAGTCAACAATTTCCCAGTAGAAAATTTACACGAATTGTTGTGGAATAAAAAGCAGTGATCACATGAGGACACAGAGGAGTTTATGTATGAGATGTAAGCAATAGACAGGCTAGCCTCTAATAGTAGTGAGGAAGGCACAAAATTCTTCAAAAAGGCACCCACTCCGTTACCAGTTTTGGATCTGTCTGGGAAGAATTCCTGGGAACCATCTAGCAATTGAAGGCCAGTTCCCCAGTCAGATCTAGGCGGAATGCTGGTTGAGAAGTTTTTACTTCAAAAGAAATTGAACGAATGGAAAATCGGTGTCTCAAGGAAGGACTCCAACTTTATCAAAAATAAGGCAAGCTGTTTGATAACTGATCCACAAACTTTGCGTCTTCAGTCTGACCACTGTAAAGGCTCCTACTTGTCTGCTATATACAGTGTTGTGCAAAAAAATGAGAACACACTTTGCTTCCCGAGTGTAACTCATTTCTACAGTTGTTAAGCTCTTAAGGCAAAAGAATTTATTTATTGCAAAGTTTTATTTTTTTAAATTAACGGTAAGAATCAACATGACAGCTGACTCGTTACACTGAGTTGCAGGCCCGCAACATACCTCTTCCAAACGCGATCATTTCTCACTCTCTCTATTTGACATTTGGTCCCCGTTATCATTTGTCAAAGTTGTTTTTTTTTTGCATAAAGTCGAAGTCTGTGTTTGAACTAATTTCATTATTTTTAGGAAATTATCATAAAACCAGTTTTTTCACAAAAAAAGTTGTTTTGATTTCAAAGCAAGTTTATCAGAAAATTTGTAACTTAAAATAAGATCTCCTTTTTCCGCGTTATTTTTTTTTGCACACCACTGTATGTCCACCGGAGGAAGGTGGAGAAGTATGTCTAGTGCGACAGATGGTGTGGTTTTCAATACTCTGCTGATACAGGTGCGTGCTGACCTTTGTGAACATCTTAGAAGGTTGCAGCTAATAGCTTTGTCAAGAGCTGTCCAGAATACATGAGTTATGGGGAAACATTTGAAGCAAATGATTGGGACTAATCATTAAAATTTGTTATGAGTGCTTTGCCTTATACTCTGTAAAACTCCGCAGTACTTTCAAAACCCGCAGTAGAAAGCATTGAAATGTTAGTCAATTTAAATCGAATGCCCTATTTCCGTAAAAACTCGGCTGAGCTGTCTTTTGGCAGAAAATGTGATTGGCTCTCCTCCCATTGCTTAGGCACAAGTGATGTCTTCTGTTAAAACGTCGCTACGATTATCCTCATACGAGCAACTCATAACAATTGCAAAATCTATTCAAAACCTTCAATTTTCTATCAAATCCATCATAAAACTTAACTTCCTTTCTTGCATTCACAGCCTCAAAATAACGAACTGCGCACAATCACTAAATCCGTCAGTGAATCACTTAGTCACAACATAACGCAACCTTGCGATCCAACTGAAAGTTCAACCACTCATCTTGTCATGCAAATAACCCGACTGATTTATTAGAGGGCACCAAACAAGGAAATGACCTTAGACCAGCGATATCGGACCAAATCTGTTGATTAGTGCCAAAAAAAATGAGAAACGATAAAATGCAAAAAACAAACTTGAACGCCTTCAAAGCGACAGCATACACAAATCCGAGGTAGACTTTTGAAAGAGCACAGCTACAGTGGCAGTTAACACTTTACCTGCGGCATTTTAACAATAGACCGTGACAAGGTAGGGTATTTGAAAGATGCTTCAAAAGGTCACGAGAAGTGATTGCGAAATGGGTCTTAGAAGAGACCTTGTTTTTTTAACAATTTTTTGTTTACAATCTTTTCTTTTTTTTGACGACTTAAGAGTCAGAAGAATGAGCTTTGTCTAGAGGCTTTTGATAGAAACCAAGACGCTGCTGCAGAAAGACGAGGATGTCGAAGAAAACGACTGGAAATGGGGAGCTTGATGGAGATGATTGAGAACGAATGTCGCAAGAATGACGTTTATCCAGATGGTTTTGAAAGAAACCAAGGCGCTGCTGCAGAAAGCGGGGATTTCGAAGAAAAAGACTGGAATTGGGGAGCATGGTGGAGATGATGGAGAACGAGTGTCACAAAAATGACGTTCATCCGGACGGTTTTGAAAGAAACCAAGGCGCTGCCTCCAAAAAGCGGGAATGACGTAGGTTTCGAAGTAAAAGGCTAGACATGAGTGAGCATGACGGAGAACGTTGCATACTTTCCAGCGCATGAATATTCGTACCTATACTTCTCAACTTTGCCACACCAAATTTTCAACTCTTCAACTGAAGGTTGAAGACTGCTGTGCGGCTGTGTGCCTCGAAAACGATCTTGATCTGGTCGTCATCAAGATGCGTCCAGTGGAACTTTCAAAGTCAAGACATGACCGTGGCAGCAAATCCTTGAGATGTTCATTGTAGAGAAGCATAACTCGCACGAATCGGAAGTTCCCAACACCGTCTTTGTTGAAGACAACCTTTGGCACCTCATAATCGCTGACATTCTCACCTTCAAGATGCCCGTTCTTACTTGACTCGTCTTCAAACGAAGCAATAACTTCAAGTCAAGATTCCACACTGCGCCTTCCCCAAGCTCTGACCCCCAATGGGTGCTATGAAAACCCAGCACCCGTGAAGCCATAAATCGACCGCACCAGCTGAGGCGGCCTGAAAGAATCTGACTAAGGTCATCGCAGCAGTTACCTCTGCCACATTAAAAACATCACCAAATCGTGCGCTTCAGCCTTAGAGCTTTCCTTAAGCTTGAAATTTATACTCAATCCAAGTTCACGTCAATGCCAGGAGTGACTCCACTCCAGACACCCGCATCTAGAGCGAAGAGCATGTAGCCACCGGGCATATCAATTTCCATTCTGACGCTCGACGTAAACGTCTAGTGTCTGTGCCCCTCTCCCCTCTCCCGTCTCCCGCGCGTGATAAAGATCCAAGTTCACACTTTATTACACTAGTAGTAACATCATCGTGGCAGTAAAGTGAAAAAAAAAAAACTTCTGAAAGTCAGAAAGCAAAACAAAAACAAACAGCATCGGCCCCGCCAGCTCTCCACCGGCCCGCCACCGCCACCGACACCGATCGTGCCTAGAATTTTGACCTTCGTTACAAGTATTTTTGTTGTCGTCTCAGTGAATAATTTACAACCGCCTCTCGGCGGCGAGCGATTGCCGCCAACATTAACGCGTTCACGCCAGAACCATAATAGTCTCGATAGTGATACTATTGGACTACTACACGCCCGTACGGTTACCGCGCGGTGTTGTCGCTCCCCCACTCGCCACCTTGCCGTGGGTCTGACTTTTCCGCGTACAAAAAGCTACCGACTACTGCATCAGACGGCCCCCCAAATCCCCCGCCCAAAAAAAGCTTCACCAACACTCAACAGTCTCGGCTCCGTTGTCCGTGTGAGTGCGGCGGCGGCGGCGGTGGCGGCGGCGGCGCTGCGATGGTGTGTGATATGAATAGTGTGGCCCCCGGTCTATTACGAGCATGGTGACCTTCTCGTATTGTCATGGCTAAAGAATAAACAAATGCACGCACACGCCAGCGCCTCAGCACACACACCCGCAGCCAGATGCGAATGTGATTCTCTAATCGACTGCAAGGCAACGGTTAGGCGGCGTGCACTTGCGGGTTTTCGCGTTATTACAGCGACTAGCTATTGTTTATGCGAAAAAAACAGTTTCGTAGAGCTTTTCGCGAGGGCGCCAATCGCCGATTCCCAAATCTGTCCCCTAACCCCTTTCACATGTGAGAGAGAGGAACCAGCAGCGGGCACCTGCTCATCACTTGCTGCACCGTGGATGGAGGTGGTGGTGGTGGTTCATTCCGAAAGCAGGAAGAGCTCACGGCTGAGTCTAGTGCTTGCGGTTTAAGTGCTCATAATGAATTGATTATTAATTGAAGCGCGCCTCTATGTGTGTACGCGTATGGACGCGACAATCATCGTGTTGGTTGGCTCAGGGTTGCAATTGAAGCGACTTGATGGCGGTGGTGGTGGTGGGGCTCTTTTTTCAGTTCGATTGCCGATACTCATGGTTCCGGAAGTGCGATGCGGGGAGTTATGTAACAGTATTACGTTCGAATCGATCTTGAAAGAGGTCACTGGTGCAGGGTTAGGCATGCCAAGGGGCGGCCAGCCATGCGGTTGTGGAGCGAGATAACATCTGAGATATGGTAATTTGCCTTTTTTTGCCTCTTCAGACCAGTTTCTGAGTTGCTCAGGCTGGTTTGCGACTGGTCAGGTAGTGAAAGAAGTCTATCAGAGACCGAGGGAGACATGAAGTGCTTATAATTATGCATGAGAGCGCCGTTTGAAGCAGACTTGAGTGACGGATGAACTGGGATCGTTATGGATTTTAAGACGTTCCTAGTGGACACATTCTTCAATGCGTCTCTCTGACTCATTAATAGCTCTCCCAAGTGACTTCATCCATTCGCAAAGGCGGTGATCCCTCATTTGCGTGAGAAGAAGCATTCCAAAGCAATATACAGTCAGCGTCAAAAATGAGTGTACAGGGTTGGCCATCTAGTGGTTGTTTTTTAAATCATAGGTTATTTTGACACTGACAGCTGTTTCCCGCTCGAAATCTTGACAGAAAGTCAGTTTCATACCTCCGCGGAACAAAATGATCCGCTTTACGCTTGAGCAACGTTGGAAAATATTGAAAACTTATTTCCAAAATGAATGCTGTGTAGCACAAACAGTGCGTTTTTTTAAAAGAAGTTTTGGCCAAAATGGAGCACCCACCACCCGACTGCTGCACGCAAGTTTGTGCAAAAAGTTCGTGAGCTAGTGGACAACACTCATGGTCTCCGTTGTCATACTGTGCGCACTGATGAGAGTGTGGCTGCTGTGGCCGAGAGCGTGAGACTCAATTCACGATCATCAACTCACCATCGATCTCAACAGCTCAGCATTTCACGCACTAGCCTGAGGAGAATTCCGTACAAAAGTCTCGGATTATTCGCTTACAAGGTCCAATTGACTCAGCAATTGACGGTGCACGACCATCCGCTTCGCTATCACTTCGCAGTTTTGGCCGGGACTTAGAGCAGCTTGAATTGGACAACGATTTTGGGCGAAAAATCATCTTTTGTGACGAGGCGCACTTTCATCTCGGTGGCTACGTTAACAAATAAAATTGCCACATCTGGGGCTCGAAAAACCCGCAAGCTATTGTCGAGAAACCAATGCATCCACAGAGAGTGACAGTTTGGTGCGGATTGGGGAGTGGTGGCATCATTGGACCATTTTTCTTCGAAAATGAGGGTGGGAACAACGTTTTGATCAACCGTGGGCGTCACAGAGTCATGCTAACCGACTTTTTTTTTTTACTGAAATTGAAGACAAAGACTTGGAAGACCTCTGGTTCATGCAGGATGGTGCGCCATGCCACACAGCCCATTCCACAATCGATCTTTTGCGCACCAAATTCCCAAATCGTGCTATCAGCCGTCTTGGCGATGTCGATTGGCCTCCTCGGAGCTGCGATTTGACCCCTTTGGACTTTTTTTTGGTGGGGAACGGTGAAGGACCGATGTTATGGCAACAATCCGGAAACGATTCAAGCACTGAAGACCAATATCATCCAAGCAATCCGTGAGCTACAGCCAGAAACCATCAACAAGGTCTTGGAGAATTGGGGTAACAGAATGCGATGCGCTACTGCGAAGCCAGCCGAGGCAGCCACTTGAACGATGTTGTATTTCATAATAGGAATGTTTGTTCCTACTAATAAAGCCATAATACATGGAAAAGAGATAATTTTGTTCATTTTATTGCATTTTTAAAAAGAAACTTGTATTTGGCCCACCCTGTACAGTCAGCGTTAAAAATGAATGTACAGTCAGTCATCAAATAGAAAAAAAATGATGGCGCTACTGTCAGAGGTGGACTTGGTCCTAGGTTAGGTTAGGTTAGGTTAGGAGGGCTTTATGCTGTTGCCAGCAATTACAACCAGAGGCCGTGGAGGTCCATTGTGTATGGCCTGTAAGGATTGCATGCTTTCCGAGAATTAACGCAGGGTCAGTAAGCAATTACCAAAACTACCCCGTTCTAGTTAGAAATTTCCTTAGGTCAGGGATCTGTACCTTCGCCAGATCATTAATCTCGTAAAAGAACCTTGCTTTCAAGTGAGTGAGCCGTCGTTCTTGTAGAGCAGGGCAATGGCAAAGGAGATGCTCCACTGATTCAATTTCTTCTTTATCTCTACAGCTCCTACAGAAATCGTTCGCCGGGAGGTTTAGACTTCGTCCCAACTTCTCAGCAACCACTCGTCTTGTGCGCGACTCTTGTGCTCGACGAGTCTTCCGTCGAAGGCGACAGTTGGTGCGTCCTGGATCGAAACACGGACCTTCAGCATAGGAGTCGACACACTTACCAACAAAACGTCCAAATGTGGCGCTCCAGTCCGAGGTCGACGTGGACTTAGCTACTACAGCAACCACTCGTGTTGTGCGTGCTTCTTTCCTCTCACGAGTGAAGGGGACAACAGTTTAATGTCGACTCCGAACGGCAAGATTAAGAAACTGCTTCTTGACAGTTAAACTCTTTAAACATTGCCAGTGGCTCGAAAGAAGTGGACCCGTATTATTTTTTTCCATGCTAGACCTGGACCGATCTAATTTGAAGCAATCGCGTCCGACTAAGCTCTCATCTCATCTCATTTTCAATGACCCGCATGTTCCACTAAAGGGGTCGCGGGGGCAATGCATGCACGAGAGATCTCCAGGCCACTCGATCCTCCGCCATCGACTCTAACTCATCAGGAGCTATGCCCAAGCTCACTCGGTTGAATTTTTATTTAAAGAATAAACTTTCACCACTTGAGTGTACCCTCATTTCTGACGCTGACTGTACCTTCTTTGATGTTACCATTATCGCTGTGTATTGTGCACCCCTTCAAAACAAGCGACATTGTTGCATTGACTACATTGTTGTGGTCACACCACACCCATGTGAAAAATAAAGAATTCCTTCAAGACGAACTCAACGAATTAGAAACGTATTCCATCATACGAGCTGAAAGCAAGCGACAAGTACACGAAAGAATCGACTCAAAGTCGAACGCAGAATAAACAAATTAAAACATCCACGCCGTCATACATGACCATATGCTGTGTCAGAAACGAAAAACAAACGACAAAACATATCAAGGCGACGCAAACAGACGAAAATCGAAAGCGATTGGTGTGTCCTTGACTGCGTATGATGTCACACCCGTACACAGAGCCGAGGATGTCAAACTAATGAATGGACAGTTCTCGTAATTTTAATTTGAAAAACAATCGTTGTTTTATTTTTTGACATGACAAAGCCATGGGAGGGAATAACGCCTAAGTTATTCAAGAAGTGACTTCTTGGGGGGAACAAATGGCAGACATCAAGTCACTCACTTGATCATCTGTAGTGTTGAAATAATGGCAGTCAGTGCTGGGAAACTCGGCTCCCAATCAAGCGTTACCCTTGCCTAGATTTTCAAATGCAAACTTTTGAGGGTAACGACGAGGCGGATGAGCTGACTAAGGAGAGATCAACCCATACTTTAGCGGAACTAGTCTATATCGGGTGTGGTGAAGGCCAATATTTGACAACATTTTCAAAAGTTTGCCAATATTGGACGACAAAGACTCTCTCAAATGTAGATGATCTGGCACAGCTAGAACAAAACCCTAAATGGTTAACGTACCAAACAAACATCTCTAAAAAAGCTAGGAGCCATTGACCGGTAGAACTCCAAGCAGTTAAACTTGCCAGTCTCCAAAACAAGATCTTTCCGAGTTCCATCTACTCGTACAAGAAGGAAAACATCTGCAAGAAATGTATGCATGTAACGTGATTTTAGATGTGGCTGCCATAATGGGCGCCCGTATTCATCTCTCGCCCAAACTTCTCTGAGGAAAACTATCAGTATTCTTAGAGATGTGAACAGTTGAAAGTTAGGGTCTTGATCCAGACTTAAACCCGAGACCATCGGATTCGGAGTCAACACAGATCTAGGTTTACCCGCCCCTTTGGTGTCGCTGACAATGCTCAAAGAGTATAACTGTGTCGGCACTAATCTGTAGTTCCAGTCCACTCTTGAGAGAAAAGTAGCACGAGAGTTCGCTGCATAAGTTAGGTCTAAAGTCCACTCCGGGCTATAGCGTCAGAATGTATATTTATGTATTTATTTAACGTAATGTTGGACAGATTAGGTCTTGTATGCAACATCGCAATGAATTAACATTATTTAAGTTTTTAAATTAAAACCTTTCCCTTCTAAGGACTATCATGAGAGAGATGTTCACCTGATCTACTTCTTTGATATATCAAACAACTCGCCATGCAAATAGCTCTTTGTACTTGATCGTTGGCTTTTGTTACATATACGAGTACATATGTACGTGCAAATGTAAGTAGGTGCTCTAGATTGGGGAATGTCAAGATCTTACCTGCTTATATGTGGCGAATTCAATGCGTTAAGACATTTTCTTCATATTGATCCCATTTGATACACTTTAATGAAGAACGCACACAAAAACGAGCTGAAAAGATGAAATGTGGAAACAAATTCAAATTAGAAATGAGTCAAGTGACGTTCAAATCAAAAATTAGTTCGAATAAATTCAGCGACTACATGTTGAAAACCCTATTTTTTACAGTGGATTTTAAGCAAAGTGTTATATTTCAGACTAAATCGTTTGGTCTCGTGTGAACAGTGGTTGATCACGAGTTAGTCGGTGCTAAGTTTAAGGCGAAAGCCGACATTTTTTAAATACAACTGGATGGCGCAGTTTGTTAAGTGCCTGCCCCAAGTTAGAGGGGTTCCAGTTTCGAATCCCAGTGAAATCGAATCTGGTCCAGTCACCATTTGCCGTTGGGATCAAATTAACGGCACTGGAGTAAGGTGTTGCCTGGCAGTACAAGGAACAATGAACCAGTTTTGAGTCTGAGTGCTCCAGTAGAGCTTCAAAAATCCTCCGAAAAAAAAAATCGTTTGGTGGCTTCTGCAATCGAGTGGAAGAAGAAGGTAGGTGTAGAATTTCAGAGTCTTCTTTTTAAATAAACGTGAGTGAACGCTGAAAACCTCTGAATAAAGACACGCATTTGAATAGATGCAGTCAAAATTGTGCCCAGAAAGTTACTTCACCTTTTTTCGAGATGACCTGAGCTTGAGCCTGAGTCTCAGCGTGAGCCTAAGACTGGGTTTGAGCCTGAGCCTGAGTCTGAGCCTAAGCCTGAGCTCGAGTCTTAGCTTGAGCCTCAGCCTGAGCTTGAACCTGAGCCTAAGCACGAGCCTAAGCCTCAGCCAGAGACTGAGTCTAAACCTGAGCCTCAGCCACGGTGTGCGCCTCAACCTGAGCCTCAGCCACGGTGTGCGCCTTAACCTGAGCCTCAGCCACGGTGTGCGCCTTAACCTGAGCTTCAGCCACGGTGTGCGCCTCAGCCTGAGCCTCAGCTTCGGCGTGCGCCTCAACCTGAGCCTGAGACTGAGACTGAGACCTAGACTGAGACTGAGACTGAGACTGAGACTGAGACTGAGACTGAGACTGAGACTGAGACTGAGTCTCAGCCTCAGCGTGAGCCTAAGCCTTAGCCTGAGCCTAACCCTGACCTGAGCCTGAGAATGGCCTGACTTGAGCCTGAGACTGAGGCTGAGACTGAGACTGAGACGGTGCATTAACAAGCCTCTGTATTACTATTGAGCACACTCATCTCTTTTGACTAGAAATTTCAAAAATGAACAAGAAAATAAAGTTGAAAAGCAGCATTCTTTTCTGCTTTCGAAATGGTATTTTCCCTGATTGAAAGTTATGCAAGAATGTGCTTCAGAAAGTTGCTCGAAGATTGCTCCTTAAATTTTGAGATCTGAAAATACTAGGAAGGACACGTCAAAATTTGTCATCAGCGTCGTAAAGTTTGACATTTTAATGGCGTTCGTGTTCAGAACGATCTGTCATACGACTGCTAATTGCGCTTTTTACAGATATGAAAAATTATTTTCAGCCAAACAATGAAATTAAGTCGTAAACATGTTCGTGCGATAAGTTTTTAAGTTAAATCAACAAAAATATGCCATTCAAATCGCGTCGTCATTTGGTGATGAAGCACCATCCTCGGCCACTGATTCGCACGTTTTCGAATTCAATTGTGGTCACGGTCGTGGTCTTCGTGAAGACGAATTTCGTGAAGGTTGTTCAAAATAGATTGCCGACGATGCTGTGCTCTAACGACGAACTGAAAGATCATCATGTGACCTGTCGTGAGATTGAGGCATCTTTGGGCGTTAGTTTCTCTCGCATACGTTTAATTTTGACTATGAAAATTGCTTTTTTGACAATGGCTTAGATAATAAGACTCGTGTCAATTGGTCTGAAGAAATGTTGAAAAAGTTCGATTCAGCTGCTTCCAGACATGGTGACTGACTGTCATAAATCTGCTCAGATAAGCCCGAAACTAAGCAGCAGTCTTTTAAGACGAGACAATATCCAACAGCACAGAGCAATTCTAAGCAAATATGCGCCTGTTTCTTCGGAAAAATCGAAAGAATCACCACTGTGCCATTAGAGTAACGTAGAATGGTCTATTCGGCATAACAAAGATTTGTCAGAGAAGCAAGCTAAAGCAACTGCCAAGTACTGATCATTCTCCACCAAGTCAGCTCAAACAACTGCCCTTTAGATCGCCCAAAAGGTGTAATTGAAGCACGGGCGCCGCTGTGCAGCCCCAATTTGGCTGCCAATGACTTATTTTTTTATTGCCGCACTTTATAAATGAATCCCAAAACCAACGTTTTTAACGCCTGGGGAAGCCGTTGACGAGTGTGTTGAACTTTTGGTTTGAAGTAAAATACAGTGAAACCCTTACAAGTTGTCCACTTGAAGAGGATTTTAAGATTTAATTTGTTTAGACGTTTTAAAAAATACCTTTTTACGTTGGGAATCTGCCTATCTCGGAGCCTAGAAGGAACTTTCCCTATTATCACCTCAAACATAGAAAATACTGTGAAAGTTGAACATCGTTCCCAAATTGAAAATAAGATTTTAAAAGCTCGAAGAGAGAGGATGGTGATTTTGTTAAAAAATCACATAATATGATGAAAGTTGTAGAATAGCTTGTGATGCTGATGCTCTCTCTAAGGCGATAAACAGGTTTCAATGATGATGACATTCCTGTGATGCGTTGGTTACTGAAGCTGAACGCACTGCATTCAAAGTTGACACATTTCCCAAGCCTTCGACCTTTGCTCTTAAGGATTCCTTTTTAAACTCAACGGGGGAATGGATTTCAATACGATTCCCAAAAATATTGTTTTTTCCAAAAAAATGGTTTCACTGAACAGTTTTTTTGTTTTCAAAAGAAACGTCAAATGTCATTTCTCATTTCTTGTAAAAATAATTCACAGTTACTAGCCCCACCTTCCAGTCATAATCGAAACAACAAAATGTGTCATTACATCGTGTATCCATAAGAGTTTCATAAAACGAAACGAACTACAAACGATTGTGCGGGTATGTCCGCACGGTGGCTGCTGCAAGATGTCATTGTCGCGTATGCACACCGACTTCCGCAATGGTGCGATCACACCGCTCGCTCTCCTGGACGGTGGGTCTGATTCATCGAATTTAAATGCTTTACCCACATATGTGTGGTCATATGTATGTGGGTATTGCTAGTGCGCATTATTTTGAGCTCATTATCTGTCAAAGTCGGAATCTGCGTTTTATTGGTCGCCATCGTAGTCGTCGTCGTCGTCGTCGTCTCACCGGTGTGTGATTGAAGGACGCACACGCTCGTGTTTCGAACGTTTTTGTGTAGAAATCTAGTTTTCCCACCGATGGACTCTCTCAATTGTCGACACTACTGTATGCTGCAGCAAATTAAATTTGATTGGTCATTTATTTGTCGTCGCCGACTAGGACTGCTTCCTTGGGGACATGTGTGCACGCTTTTAATTACTGTGCAGCGGCAGCAGATCAGTACAGTGCGTGGAGCCGTTGCAGTGGGCACAGCGATTCTAACACTCATCTGACAGGGGCTACACACGTCCGAATAGTTTTATCGAATCAAGAACCCCACTAGCTTCGATGCGATTCACGGTCATTGGCGCACTTGTCGGCCGCTAATCGCCACTCTACTCTGACCTTCGGATAAAATCACATCGGCTAATAAATAGTGACTAATTAAGAAGCAAAAAAACGAAAAATGAAAATGAAAAGAAACCACGGAGAATATTTTAAGACCGCTGTTTGCCGAACAGACCCACGAATAGGCCCACACATTCTGACCGATTCGAGTTCGAATTTCGCAACGCATTGACGTTTGGCTTTTCCTCGCTTGTCATTGATTGACATTAGCACTCCAAATGTCACCTTCGTGAGCGTGCACCAGTCCATCTATCGGGGGATTCAGGATTGACAGAGTTTCCGTGATCATTGTTTCGAGGCAGCGGCAAGAGCACCTGTATCTTGTTATTTTTGCCCGAAGACATTCTTCGAAAATTTTTCGAGGGCAACCAGTTTTATGGAGCCCGCAACACGATCGAGTGTGTTTTCGTACACGTCTGGCTCAAGTGAGTGTGCTTGTGCTTGAGTGTGTGTTTATTTAATCAAGTTATTTATTGAAGGAAGCTTTTTGGATCTTCAAAAAGCACATCTATAGGGTTCAGGGTTCTTGCGTTCGCCGAATTGCATTCGCTCGAGAGTGACGTCCCAAGACCCGGAGGGGTTTCGAAAACAATGTCACCACCTTCGGTGCGGCTATCGCTCGAAGTTTGTTTGTCATAACAATTTTTATGAACACGGAAACAGTCGCGACGTGTGCTCTTTGCGTTACCTTGGGGTATTCCATTGATAAATAGGTGTTTTGATACACGAAAAGGTTCGAGTATCGAACAGGTTCAATGTTGAACTTCGGTGTGTTGGTGGAAAGTCACAAAATGGAGTCGATAAAGTGTGACTAACGGATTTTATGTTTTAATGATGTAAAGTCAGTGGAAAATGCTTGACTCACAAGGGTTTCTTGTCAAAACAATCAGCTCGAAACCATATTCAAAGTATTTTAGGGCTACACGCGTGGTCTTGTAAATTCGAGGGTTTTTTATTTTTGTTACACATTTGTCGCTTATTTGAAGACACGTCTCGTCTGAACTCTCAGATTCTTTCGAAAATGAGGCTGACATTTCATTCTCCGCAAAACGAATCGACATTCCTTTTCAATGAAGGGGAACAAGATCTGTCTATGAGATCACCGCTAAATGCTTACTTATTGGTTGGACTTTGTCTACCTACAGCAACTCCGATGTGTCTTTTGGCACGTAAACTTGTCGGGTACCAAAAATTGTATTCTATTTGTCGTATAAATTAAAAAGATTGTATTTCGTATTTTGGACGGAAAATAATGAAGCCATTTACAGCTGTCTAGCTAAAGTGGACACGTCGCTCACAAACTGGGATAAAACATCACGATCGACAGCTACAATTTTGAGGTAGTTATGGAGTTTGTCTACTTCGGGGCAAACGTGAACCGCACATGTGATCTAAGTCAAGTCAAGATCCAACGGAGAGCCGTCTTTGGCTACTGCTGCTACTTCTGTTTGTTGAAACGACTCCTCACTGGAAGATCTGCAAAACCCTTATCCTGTCAGTCTTGCTGTATGGAGTGGAAAGCTGAACCATAAGCAGGACAACAGAGCTGATTCTTTGAACCATCAAAAGAAGTTATTAGCTTTTGTCTGCGAGGAAGGCGAATAGAGGAGATGGCATAAGTGCCTTTCCTAAAGAGCCTTAGCGCCTTTCCTAAAACCTGCTGCCAGGTTTTTGACTTTTTATAAAATGCCCGTATTTTGTGGTTATCCCTAGACACTTCGATATCCTTGAGCTGGTAGGGTGCAAGATCCCTTTTCTTAAGGCGTAGAAGTTTCTTCTACTCCCGTCTTCTAGCCCGATACTCTTCCTATGCTGCCCTAGTTTTGCGTTGCAGCGCCTGTCGGTATGCCTCGTCTGTTGCACGTTTTTTCTGCTCACACTCGCCATCGTGCCACGGGTTTCTTGTTGGGTGTGGCAGGTAACCCAGGGGGATTTCAGCAAGCGGCAGTGCATCCACATGTTGTAAGCTTTTGTATTCGACGTAGGCATACCGCAGAGACTCTCGCTTAATAGCTCTTTATAGGGTCTGGCGATTTTCGGTGTTCTCCGAAAAAAAATTAAGGTTTTTTTTTTTAAAACTGTCCAAAAAAAATTATTTTCATAAAAGAACACTAAAACGAACGACTTTTCGGTTCGATCTCACTACATGTTGAAGAAATAATCGTTTGTCTATCCCCGTCTTCTCAATCTCCTATAAAAAAAGATAGTCAATGCATCCGCCGTCTAGAACACGGACAAAATCTTAACTATTACTCAAAATTGCATCCTTCAAAGTGACAAATAGAACAGAACTTTTCAGTACAACGTCATCGTCTGCTTTTAATCTTGTCATCGATGTGACCAGTTGACACTCAACATTTATCTTGTCAACACTTCCTTTTGACTTTGCATTCTCTGATCCTTTTACATCTGCTGACGTAATAATTACCATAAAAATGCAATAAAAAACCACTACAAGGAGAGATACTGGGGCAATTCAAATCCACCTCCACGCTATATGTACGTGCATCGGTTTCATAATTGTATCATCACTCACTTGTATTTCTCTGATTCAGTTTATTTGTCTTCCCTTTAAGCTTTCGATACTCGTACCAAGCCAATGCCATACTTAACATGCAATAAGTGGCATTAACACAATGAGATTATGAATTGAGAACTGAAAGTATGAACTGCTAGGTACACCAGAAACGCCACTTAAGCCCTGCAGTGAAACTGTTGGGAGGGATTTAACGAGGGTACACGGTGGGCAGACAAATCAATTGAAGCGTCTTAAATGCCTACGTAACCTAGGGTTTTTTTTCAGAATCATTAACTGGTCTATTGCCTCTAGATCGATGATGTTCTTTCACCTACGCAACATTCAAGGTAGAGTAAAGTCTCGAAAATTTGAACAGATGTAAAACAGGCCCAACTTTTCGAATTGTTAATTTTTCCAAGCATCGAATTGAGTTAAAAAAGAACGTTGGACCTACACAAAAACATTGTATATACGCAGGTTTCTTTAAAAAACAGGAAACATCAAAAGTTTAAAAAAAATGTTGATCGGATGACTTCTTTAGACGGGTTTCTTAAAAAATAGTGCTCTATAGTCGACTCTCGTCCAGAAAAAAGACGGGAAAAAATTGTTTATCTTTCCGAACTGATCAAATTATAGGGCTGTTCACGTTTTCGGGATTCTACTGTAGCTACAAAATATGTCAAAATAACATTCTGCTCAAACTGCTGTCTTTTCGATGTCAGTAGCGCGTACATGAGAAAGCCTATGAGGGGGTGTTCTAAAGGGTCCTTCATTAAGCCCCGTTTGGAGTCGACACTAAACTGAATGTCCCCTCTACTCGTGAGAGAACAATAGCACGCACAGCACGATTGGTTGCTGAGAAGCTGGGCCTAGCTTCGTCCACCTCGGACTGTAGCGCCGCCATTATTATCATTATTATTATTCATTAAGCGCTTCTTATCTTTAGATTTAAATAAAACAAAGTCTGTGTAAGATATCATCCAATTTTTGTACTTGTTTCAAAGGCCTATGAATGCCATTATGTATGGAATATAACATGGTTCATATCGCAGCCACGGCTTCTCTGAGTGGCGTGCATCCGAAATGTCTGATTTTCCATGACTCTGACTCTGAATCAGGCCGAATTTGACCGGTAACATGGGTTATGTACAATGAACCATTTTTTGAGTCTGAGTGCTCCAGTATAAAGCTTCAAAAACCCCCGACTTAAAAAAAAGGGTTACGTTGGCTTCGAGGGCCGCTGTGGTTTGTGGCTTATTCGCATAGATATTTGACTTCAGAAAACTCCACAAGAAAAAGTCTAACGGGGCCAAAAGTGAATTTTTCGGGATGCATTGGACTGTCTTGGATCTCATGTGGTATCGTCCCAAGTTCGACAATTTAGTCTGCTGACGTACCCATTCATCCAGAAATGAGCCTCATCGCTGAACATGATTTTTGGATGAAAATTAGCGAACTCACGTCGTTACCTATGGTCGTTTACCTTCAGCTTCTAGGTAAGTTGAATTTTGTACGGGTGCAGGTCCAAGTCACGACGCCAAATTGTGGTCTGCGAAAAGCCGAGTTCTTGTGAGCGACGCGAAATCGACTGCTCCGGATTCTCCTGTTTTCGGCAGCGTTTTGTCGACATACGGGTGTTGATTAATCGTTTATTGAACTAGTGAACTCAAATTTATCCACCAAACAGCGCACAGTCCTCTCAGTAGGACAATTATGGCGACGCTAAAATGGGCGAAGCGCGCGGGGCTTTGCCCGAACAGAACACTCGTTTTGATGAAAAAATTGTATCATTTATACGTGCTGTTGAACACTATGTCCGTTCGTGATGATTTGGCAAAACAGACAGAATGAATGTCAGCCAATTTGACTGATGTAGCTTCAGCAAAATGGCCGCTATCAACTGTCAAAGTTCGGAATTCCCTATTGGGGGACCTTTTACATTCCATTTGAGCCAGGACAGAGCTTCACGAATTGCCATTATTTCCGCTTAAAATATGCTGCAATGGTCTGGTAAGGGAACTAAGAGACTAATGACATCCAATTTGACAGATGTAGCTTCAACAATTAGCCGCTAACAGCTGCCAAAAGTCGGAAGTCGCTATTGGAAGACTCTCTACGTGAAAACATCCGTGATGGCAATTTGGCAGAACAGACTGAATAAATGACAGCCAGTTTGACAGATGTAGCTTTAACAATATGGCCGCTATCAACTGTCAAAAGTTGGAAGACAACGAGGTACTGTTATTGAACCTAAGCCAGTGGTTTCCATAAGAAGCACTCCTGACAGCAAACCTTCACCATATAACTCTAGACCAAACTGGTTTCCTTGAGGCTCAGCCACCACTCTTTAGCCTGAACCCAAACAGAATCCACTAGACGTCATTCTGACAGTTGAAAGTTTGACTTCCTGGCCCCGTCTTCTCCTTAAGATAGGCTCCATATAGCGTCCTTAAAACTACAACTCATTTTTAAAGGCGCTCAGGCTTAATGCCAATCATAAGCCTGTCAGAGATCAATCAGTCATTTACCAGCCAAACCATTTAACGATTCGTTAGACATTTTGACACACCACCCCCACAATGACTCATTCCCAACGAAATCTCTCATTAAAAGGTTAACATCTCCCACAGGAATCATTCAATTTGATTCCATCGCATCCTCCCTTTTAGATTGTGTCAAGACACGTCAAGTGTTATGCAAAGCAATCTGTGTTCATAAAAATGTCCACTCAACAATCGTTCCCTTTAACCGCATAAAACTCGCCCGACCGACAATCCATTACACATCGCCCCCAACGAGTGCCCATCGGACTCATCCATACCTTATCTGAGCGAATTCAATTCACAAAAAAAAAACGAAGAAATTTAATCACAATTCATTCGCGCCGTGCAGTCGATGACCTACACAACAATATTCGGGCGCGCAAACGTATTTTATACCATTAACCCCGAACGTCAACAACAACACTCATCCCATTGAACTTGAGGGTGGCGGACGAACGGACGAACTCATTCAATTCCACAGAAAAAAAAAACTGAAAAAAAAATCGAAGCAACAACGAAACACCGAAACGAATTGAAAAATTTCTAAATTTAGCCACAAAAAATCGATGAGAGATTAAAAATACCCACACCTGAGATGGGGTGGAGAGGGGGAGACTGAAGTGATAATAAAAATGTCCCATAAACACGGAGTCATGCATGCACCTAGGAGGAGATGCAAAGATACATCACAAGTCACCAAACAGCAGTCACCAGTCACCAGTCAGCAACCCATCCATCCCATAAGTGAATAAATTTCTCGCGCAAAATGCACCAAAAGTGCATTCATCTCTTGAATGCGTTTTCACAGTTTCAAAACCACTGGAGTGGTGGCAAATGTACGCCAATGACCGAGTTCGGGTGAAAGACCTTCCTTGGGAAACACACATTGCTGCTATCATCATCATCGTCGCCATCATTATTATCATCATCGGGGTTCGTTGTGTGCCTGCCTGCCAGTCGTCGTCGTCATCATGCACAGACAACCAAACACAGCAGCAGCAGTGGCACCGCCATCGCCATCGCCATCGACATCAGCATGGCAAGGCAAGAGCTGCTGCAAGGAGCACACCGCAGTCATCAGCCAACCAACCACATGGAACGTGAGCAACACAAACGAAGAAATGTATCTCTTGGTCGTGTCGTGGCGCGCTCTCGCTCTCGCTCTCTTTCAGTTTGTGTTTGTATTTTTGTTCAGGTTTTTCTTTCTTCCTTTTCCATTTTTCCATATTTTTTAGCGTTTTTTTTTTGTCGTTTTGTTGGTTGTTTGCTTTCCTTTTTGTTGAACTTTTATTTTCATTTTTCCCAACACAATGCCTACGGATGCATAGATACACTCTTCTCAGAGCCGAGGAAGAGTTCAATGCTTTCTCTTAACACCACCATCACTGGGTCTCGAAGAGAATGACTAGAGAGACAACAAGACGACACAGGAGGAGAAGAGGAAACAAAAAAAAACACAAACCGCCACAAATCTGTTTACGCAACATGTATGGCATCTGCAACACTTCCGTGTTCGATGGCGATAAGGAACATTTCTTTCTCCTTGACACCTATTCAAGTTCTGCTCCGTGGAGACCGGTTCAACTTGATTTTTCTCCCCCCTCCACCCCCTCTCGAGATACTATCGTATCGACGCACACGGCAGCAGCAGCAGGATGAGGAGGAGGCACAAAAAATAAATGAAAACTCAAAAATCGCTTCGAGATACACGCCAAAAGTCTGTATGCACGCACGCAAGTGTGTTTGCAGAAAACTTCTAAAAATATCACAAATTAATGGTTTTAGCTATGGATTTGAGTGACCTATTTTCTGGTGGCGAATTCTTTCACCTTTTCAGCTCCAAACGCGTCAAAAACCGCACAGAACTCGTGTTCAGTTCTGTTCGAATGACGTGTCGTTAGAGTCTCTTGTTCTTGTTTCCCTCCGGTAAAACGTTCACGTTTTCGGGGTATTGAACGGAAATAGATTTAGCGGTAAATTTATGTGCTCATGTCAAATGGTGAAAATTTAAAACAATTCCATCAGCGAGAGGGTTTGTTAAACTTTTACTGGGCTACTCGTTGTTTCAGTGACACTTCTGTCAGAGGGCACTGACACCTGGCCAACCAAAAAAACAAAAACAAAAATGAAAAAAACACAGGGACCTCAAGAGGAATTTGCGCATTTGTGTTCGACTGCCACACACACGCACACACGCCCCGTCAAAGTCACATTCTTTTCCTGACAATCGGGGATGGAAAATTGCCAATCCATCACGATAGGATTATGAATTTATTACATTTACGGATATAAGCGGGTGTAAATGCGATAAATATAGATCAACGGCCTTGTTAAATGGCTCATTTGTAACGACTGCCGCCCGATGGATTGCGATTCGTCTTCGTCGTTTTTCGTTCGTTCTTGTGACGAAACGAGGGGATTAGTCACTCATTTGTGATCGTGATCAAACGCGACCCTTTTCGCGCATGATGTCAAGCTTGTTTAAATTTTTATTATGTTCCAGTTTAAGTTGTAAACATTTTTATAGTTGCTTAGCATTTTTTTGATCTTTTTTTTTCTGATTTTTTCTGACATTTAGGGAAGAATTGTCATTTCAATGACAAGTGATGTTTGTTTTGTCAAACATTTTAATGATCGGGGTTTATGATGAACACAGCTTCGAAGGTGTGTTTGTTTTCGTCTGAAGGATACACATGAGTGAGTTATTTGGTCGATATTTATGTTGTTCTTTCAGGTTAAAAAAATGTTTTTTTGGACAAAACTATTCAAGATGGAGGCAAGTCATAAAAAGGAAATCTTGCAAATGGCCTCTATGTTTATGCCGTCGAAGGTCAGATAGACGGGTAGCTTTGTAATCATTTTTTTATGATTTTACAATGAGTCATCGTTTTCCGAAGTTGCCAAGAAATAACTTGTAAGTTTATGAAACGAGGACATGTTTTTCGATTTCGAAAGTTCGAAAAATCTTCGGACATAAACAAAATGAGTGGACGCTGGAATAAAATCACCATCAGATAATAAAATGGAGGCAAATCTTGGAAAACAAATCGAGTTCCCAGATCGACTTCAAAGTCTTTTATAGTCGCTTTACTTTTTTTTTCTTTGGAGGATTTTTGAAACACTACTGGAGCACTCAGACTCAAAACTGGTCCATTATACTGCCAGGTAGCAACCTACTCCAGTGCCGTTAATTTGATCCCAACGGCAAATGGTCACTGGACCGATTTAGATTTCAATGGGAATCGAACCTGGGACCCTTCGAACTTGGGGCAGGCATTTAACCAACTGCGCCATCCAGTGGTTTTATAGTCGCTTCATAGTCCACATCTCTACAAGACATTGAAGGAGTTCAGAATCTCGGGAAAATTGATTAAGATGTATCATCCTGCACTTTTCGCAAACTTCACAAAACCATGCAGTTTATGGCTTATACCTCCGAATCTTTGTAAATTCGCTCCAGATTTTGGAAGGAACATGCGGTATTATGGGATTTTATTAATTCGATCCTTCAAAATACGACGCCCGACGCCTAACAGCAAATGGGGACTGGAAGAAGAAGAAGAAGATCCCTTAAAATATAGTGAGGCGTATAATTTTTGTCAGGACTAGGCTGATCAGACATCCTCTTTTAAGAGGACATGTCCTCTTTTTGTCTCATAAAAACATGTCCGGTATCTTTTTGGAAAAACATGCAATTTGTCCTCTTTTTTGGTTTTCTCAGTTAACTACAATTTTCGACATCACAAAACGACAACAAAATTTTTTTTTTCAACACTTATTTAGACATTTTCTGGTGCGAACACGACCTAAAATATATTTGTATCTAAACACATTCACTTCTGAACACAACGCCATCTTTTGTGTTTTTTTAAGAGTCGTCTGAACACACCCACCCAATTCTTCTTCTTCTTCTTAGGGCGCTACAGTCCGAGGTGGACCTGGGCCTCACTCAACATGCCTTTCCAGCCAGCACGATATTTCGCCAGCTGTCTCCAGTTTCGCACACCAAGCCGGCCGAGGTCCCCTTCGACTTGTGTGCGCCACCTTGTTCGTGGACGTCCTCTGTTGCGTTGTCCCACAGGCTCAGAGTCGAAGACTCTTCGGGCCGGAGCTAAGTTGTCCATTCGCTCCACATGGCCTAGCCATCTTAGGCGTTGGATCCGTAGACGCCTGGCTAGACTCATGTCGCTGTACAGCCCATACAGTTCGTGGTTGAACCTTCTCCTCCAAATGCCCTCAACGCAAACAGGACCAAAGATCGCGCGCAGAACTTTTCTCTCGAAAAGACCAAGAGACTGTTCATCCGCTTGGGATATTGTCCATGCCTCTGCGCCATACAGCAGGACTGGGATGATCAAGGTCTTATACAAAGTCAACTTGGTCTTCCGAGAGAGGGCTCTACTACTCAATTGCCTTTTGAGCCCATAAAAGCAGCGGTTGGCAAGAGTTATTCTGCGTTTGATCTCGGTACTGATGTTGTTTGTACTGTTTACCGCGGAGCCGAGGTAGACGAAGTCCTTCACTACCTCAAAGTTATAGCTGCCTATGGTGACGTTCTGGCCAAGTCGTCGATGCTGTGCGTCCTTTCTGGATGACAGCATATACTTTGTTTTGCCCTCGTTTACCGCCAGACCCATTTTAGCCGCTTCCGTTTCAATGCCAGCAAACGCATCATTGACAGCTCGCTGTGTTCGCCCAATCACGTCAATGTCATCCGCGTAAGCTAGCAGTTGAACGGACTTTTGGAAGATCGTGCCTCTTGTGTTGGCCAGTGAGTTTTACACGATCTTCTCAAGAATGATGTTAAAGAAATTACATGACAGCACGTCGCCTTGTCTAAAGCCTTTTTTGACATTGAAGGTCTCGGTGAGTTCGTTACCGACCTTGATGGAGCAGCGAGAGTTCTCCATCGTCATCCTGCTCAGTCTGACGAGTTTGGCAGGAATGTCAAAACTAGACATGGCGCTGTATAGCTCGTCTCTATGCACGCTGTCATATGCGGCCTTGAAATCGACAAATAGATGGTGTGTGTCGATCTGCATTTCTTGGGTCTTGACCAGGATCTGCCGCAGTGTGAAAATCTGATCGATGGTGGACTTCTCGGGCCTGAAACCACACTGATAAGGACCTATCAGTTTGTTCACGAATGGTTTCAGGCGTTCACACAAAACGGCAGAGAAGATTTTGTAGGCGATGTTAAGTAGACTTATCCCCCGATAGTTGGCGCAGTCAAAGGGGTCTCCTTTCTTGTGGATCGGGCAAACGATACTGAGATTCCACTCATCGGGCATGCTTTCCTCCGACCATATCTTACAGATGAGCTGGTGCATGCGTCCTACCAGATCACCTCCAGCTGCTTTAAACTATCTGCACCAGCAGCTTTATTAAACTTCAGTCTCGATATCGCTATCTTGACTTCGTCTAGGTCGGGGGGACGGTATTCTCTTCTACCATCGTCCGTTGTGTTGAGTGGAACATTCTGCCTGACAGCGGTATTTGTGTCCTCATCGCCGTTCAACAGTCTGCAGAAATGATTTTTCCAAATTCTCAGTATCGACTGCGAATCTACTACTAGCTGTCCATTTTCGTCCCGGCAGGCTTCTGTCCGAACTTTATACCCGTTTGCCCTTTGGTAAAACTTTCGGACATCATTCCTGCCATAACACCTCTCCATCTCCTCGATCGCGCGCTTCTCGTGCTCTTTCTTTTTCTTCCTGAGAAGCCGGTTCTCTTCCCTTCTTCTCTGTTCGTAGAGCTCACGAACAGCTCTCGTGGTTCGATGCAGCGTTGCCCGGTAATTTAATCCTTCAAAATATAGTGAGGCGGATCATTTTTGTCAGGACGAACGGCACTGTCTTCATCTGTGAGCAATACTGATATCCTTCTACGCTCCCAGCGTACCGTGGGCCAGACATTCTCAGCAAATGAATAAAATGCGAGATAATCTTAGAAGAAAACGAGGAACGAGCGAAGCACATTCTATTGATTAAAAAAATCACTTAGTGTATATAGAAAATAAATCGAAAGCTTTGATTTTGTGATAGCCAGGCATCTACAGATCCAACACCTGAGATGACTGGGCCATGTAGAACGCATGAATGACGTTACTCAAACACGAAGATTCTTCAACTCTGAGCCTGTGGGACAACGCAACAGAGGACGCCCACGATTGAGGTGACGCACACAAAAAGAGAAGGACCTCAACAATTTGGTGTGTGCCATCGGAGGCAAGATCCTGATAGCTGGGAAGGCTTGTTGAGGAAAGTCCAGGTCCACCGGGGTCTGGAGCGCCATATAAAGAAGCAGAAAGGAGCTCTTCCACATCGGAGCAAATATTAACAATAATAATAATTGCGTGGCTACAGTCCGAGGTGGACTTGAGCCTTCTCAGCAACCACTCGTGTTGTGCGTGCTATTGTTCTCTCACGAGTGAAGGGAATCTACAGTTTAATGCCGACTCCGAACGGCGAGGTTAAGAAGCTTTTTCTAGACAGTTATACTCTTTGAGCATTGTCAGTGACTCGAAAGAGGTGGAGCCACGAACAAATTTGTGAATCTGACAGTGACTGAAAACTCGGGTGCGTTCATTTTGCAAAGTCAAACTCCTGTGGACCTGTCCGCAACCACTTTGGACCACATTTTGCATAAATATCTTGACGAACAAGTTTAAATGGTCCATTTGACAGAAGAATTGAAGCTATCAGATCACGCAATTCATAATTGGTTGGTCTTTCCTCCGTCCAGCCTCCGCTATCGATGGGGAGTCTGTCAAATAAACTCATCTCTATCGAGGAGTATCGGATCGACTTCCTTAGCTTCTTCTGTTTCCGTCAAAAATCCACGTCAGGAGTGGGTCTTCACCTGCTGCACCAGTCTTTTGCAACGGCCTTTGAGCCGTCTTCAGTAAGCCATTTTTGAATAGTCATAGAATAATAGTCGAAGAAATACGAAAAATCAAGGAATAACCTCTCCACTCATAACTGCTGACAGTGTGGTGCGATTTTGTTGTTGAAGTTGTCATTGGACCACTGCTTTTTCGAAAACGATTCTAGTGGGACTAGTACAGCGAATGGATCGCGTCACTAAACGATGTTGAGTGATGTTTAAAATTGATGCTGACGACGTTTGTTTTCAGCAAGTCGACGTCACATGCCACATGCTACACAGCTGCTGAAAGAATGGCTCTATAGCAAGGGAGTGTCGTTTTCTCCAAATGGAGACTTTAATTGACCGTCGAGATCGTTCCTTTAAGACTATGCTAAAGCTAAGGTCTATGTCAATGCTTCACCAATAATTCATGCTCTAAAAGAAAATAATCGAGCTGTTCATGACATGCAGCCGCAATTTTGTGAAAAGTGATAAAAACTGTTATCAAAAGAATGATATAGACAGAGCCGAGGCGGACATTTGCCAGATATTGTATTGAATTCAGCGGCATTTACACGGTCAATTGATTGATGTCAAGCACAGTCTAAGTGTACATTGACCCTTTGCTTTACGCAGTTCAAATTTAGGGTTTTTGGGAGTTTTTGTGGTGTACGCGTGCTCAGTCTCCATCCACTAGCGACTGACTTGTTTCCCCTCCTGTGACACAAAACACAATGAAATAATTTCGTCAATCAAACTCACATCAATCCGCAAAATCTAATTTACTTTGATTTTCGTCAATCAGACATCACTAAATGTGTGTAACGTATGCCGGTGGATTTTCACAAACGCATGTACAGTGGATCAATAAAGAGCTCGGACACTTACATTGATACAGAGCCAAGGTAAAGATTGACTATGAGATTTAAATAAACTAAATTTGCTCTCATCCGAGAATAAGGCTTGAGTCTAAATGGAAAAAAATCATAGTTATTATAGGTTTTTGCGAGTTGAACAAATTTATTACCAACAAAAAGTAAGAAGGTAAGTGTTCGAGTTCTTTATTGATCCACTTTAAGTGATGGATGTCAATCGATTGACCATATAAGTGCCTCTTTACAAATCTAAAAATTTGTACTTTAGACTATTTGAAAAATCAAAATGCTACCTCTTGTTGGATGTCCCTTTATCTACCATCTTCCTCATCAGAGCATTACAAAACTACGACCTTGTTGGACTCCTCTCCAAGCTAACGACTCGGCTAATCTATGAATGATTTCGATTGCGCAGCGAAAAAAATATCGATTAGATAAGATCCAATAAGGCCAACTTTATCTTCAATTCGCTGCCCTTTGTTTACGAAATGAAAATTTGTTTTCAGGGTTACCACGAAATAAACGCCCTGCCACCCATTTGGAGGTTGAAGAAACGCGGTTCCAAAAATGCGATAAGAAACTTCGTACGCTTCGATTCTGTCACGTTTTTTTTTTACACCGCCGCCACGTCAGAGTATCAAGGTTGTGACCATACACGTCGACCGATAAAAATTCGTCCCAAGCATCTTATCGAAAAATAGTTGCGATAACTTATCTTAGGGTGAGAACCTAATCTGGATACATTGTGTTTTCAATATTATTCGGTTAAATAAGGAGCAAAGGGCCCCACTCATTGCAGGATGCCGAAAGAATCGAATAAAAAATTGGACCGCCTTCTTTTACAATCGAACTCGCATATTTACCACACGCCTACCGCATACTTACCGCACGCCTGCGGCGTACTTACATCAATCTCGATCTGCGAAATCAAGTTGAGGCAAAGAGGAGAGAAGAAGAAACTCCAAAAAGGTGCCAGACCTAAACCCTGGGGCACCCCTCTCGCCCACAGAATTTCAAGTGCAACTTCCGAATGAGGCGTAAAGCGAAAAAAGAAAATCTTAACCGAGACATTGAAACAGGTGGAGCATTGATATCTCCGCCTGCCAGTCCACTGGCTGCGCTCTTTTTCGGCGGTAGCTACACGTTAAATTGGACGGTTGGCTGGCGGCAGGGCACTAAGCCGTAGTTCATCATAAAACGAAAAAAAAAACGACTGCCACTGAATACCGAACGAAAAAAACTAAATAAATGAGGCCAAGGTAACTCACCTTGAGAAGTAACTACGAACGAAAACTTAATTTTTCGTGATGACCTCGTCGGCCAGAGCACGCTCGCGGTTCATTATACAATAAATTTAATTCTCTTTTTTCTCTTTCTCCGCTAGTGATTGACGTTTGTCCGTCTCGCTCCTCCCGGTGTAGTCATACTCCGAAGGTACCGCGAAGTGACAAGTGTCTACGCTTAAACTTGAGCAGTTTTCAAGATCAACAAACACTTTGTTCCAAAACGGCTGCGCACACGGAAAGAATTTAGCGCCTCTTCACGGAGATAAGGAAGAACCTTCTACCTGCTCGACATACAACAAAAGGTGTAGTTGAATCGAAGATTTCCTGAACTCCTCCCTCCTGCCAGTCGAGCCCGCAGCGAGGCACTCACAAAATGCTCGGTAATTGCGACTGCATGCAATTTTATTCTTAGAAACGTCACTGCCGTTGACAGGACGACTGCGAAAATAGAGAGACCACCGCCGCCGCTTGCTTCTATCGCAGTTCACACTCGTTCGGAATAATTGCGGTGCGACGCATGAAAACCATAAACTATCCCGACGCGCAGTGTGCTGCAGACTCCTGCCTGGCCTACTTTGAGAGTAATTATAAAAGTTGGGGTCTAAAAATACACCCCGTCTTTGACAGCATCATATGAGCCAGTGGAGGGTGTGAATGCGTGCGTGCGTTAGGAAGCAAGGTGCTTAGGTCGTTAATAGCAGCCATGAGCAGTTTTCGCCGGCGGGCAGACATAAATGGAATCAGCCAAGAAGTCATATGGGCCTCCGAGCACACGTCTAGCAAAATGACTCAATTGACGTGTGCTCGAAGGAGGACATTTTATTTAGATGCTTTTGTGATTTAGCGATAAAGAAGATGCTAGGGGATATCACAATGAACTGGTAATTCAGCGGGCGTAAAGAGTCTTCGACTCTGAGCCTGTGGGACAACGCAACAGAGGACGTCCACGAACAAGGTGGCGCACACAAGTCGAGGGGGACCTCGGCCGGCTTGGTGTGCGAAACTGGAGACAGCTGGCGAAAGATCGTGCTGGCATGTTGAGTGAGGCCCAGGTCCACCTCGGACTGTAGCGCCCTAAGAAGAAGAAAAAGAATGAAGAATTTGTTCGACTCTGAACCAGTGGGACAACCCAACAGAGAAGGTCCACACCTAAGGTGGAGCACCCAAGTGGAGAAGGACCTTAACATTCATGGCGTGGGACAGCTGGGAAAATATCGTGTATCTTCAGCGTATTGGTTGAGGCTCAGGCCGTCTACATGTTTAATTTCATGTGCAAATGGATCGTGTTATTTGATGCTAAACTGCAGGGTGCTTTTGGGACTCAACCAAACAGCTATTCAAGCCAGAATCTCTTTTTGGCAGCTGTGTCCAATGTTTAAACTTCACTTCTGCTTTGAAGAAGCGCCTTAGTCTTGATCCTGATCTTGTCACAAGAATCCTCGATCGCTTCTTTGATGAGATTTGCAGAAGCTGTTTGAATGAAGAGGAGGAGGAGACTTCTCCGCTTTTTTCACTGATCTGGCGTCGATCTGATCTGAGCCTTCTTTCTCCACAATATCAGCGACCTCGGCGAAGTACAATACCTACTAGAGGTCCACTCGTACTTCACTTCAATTAGGTCTTATAAGGCTCCTTGTATATCCATGTGTCTGCGCAGTGGAACTTTCTGAGTTCAAATGTGTCCTCTCTTTTGGTGGACAGGACAAAAAGAGGCCAACTCGGCTTAGCTTGGAAGAAATGATTGTCACACGACAAGATCAACGTGGTCAGAGCTTAACTACGGCAAAACAAAGAAGCTTCTGGCGCTGGACCGAAACTCTATCCGTGTGCCCGTCGAAGTGATCACAGGACACTGCCCCATCGGAACGATGCTCCGGAAATGGTAAGCGGAGTCCAACGATCTCTGCCGGAGCTGCATAGGTGAGGAAGAGACTGAGACGATCCAACATCTGCTTTATCATTGTCCAGCTCTCCAGAATCGGCGCCTAGCTTCGCTGGGCCAAAGATTCTTCACAGAGACTGTGGACTTAGCGAATGCAGATATGTATATCGGATCTTCTAAAATTCATAAGGAGTACGGGGTGTTTCTAGTCACCACGTGACAGAATAGGTGTGCTCTGAAGGGATTCACAAATGACCTCCGAGTGGAAGTGATACTTTAACCACCACACTCTCCTACCAAAACCTAACCTAACCAGTAATGGACAGTCACAATAACTCACTGGTACCTCTGCTCCATTGCGCAGTTCTTGATTTCCCTTTTTTTCCAAATCAGCGTCAGCTCAAACGGGACAAAAAGATGTTCTTCCTTTCTCTAGAATCGTCCACGGTATTCTTTATTCTAATTTGACACCGTACATGCCTCTAAGCAGGATTAGGAAACTTGATAGTCCTTTTAGTCCGAAGGAGGAGGAGGAGAGAGGGCTTCTTCCCAGTCCTTCTCGGCGCTTCAGTCCAAAGAAAGGAGGATACAATAGGGATATAATAGGTCAACTAAAATAGCCATTCGAAAACTCAAGCTTATGACAAAACCAAACGAAAAAAATCCAGAAGAATCATCAAATTGTAAAATGTGCGCAATTGCTTACAGAAACTTAAGGAGAATTCAGGTGCCAACTGAGATTTACATACGTATGGAGTGATTTATTTCGCTCCCGCGTAAGTAGGCATAAGTGAACGAACTTAACGAAACTTAACGAACTTAACGAAACTCAACGAACTTAACGAAACTGAGCGAAGCGATTACTATAGTCACGGTGTATCATTTGTGTGCACAGTTGATTGAAATTAAGGAGCATCTGATAAGTGAGGGCACAGTAAAAGAAGGCATAGACAGTTGGTAGATAGATCGGTCATTGGTCTATGAGACATGACTAACTTTAAGCTGGAAGAAGGGCTTACACGAATTTCCTGAAGCAATAGAATGATTTTTGAAACATTTTACTTCCTCATCTGGTCAACGACTCAGGGAGGGAGAGGGAGTGTCAGTTCTCCTAATATTCATAATAATAATGGCGGCGCTACAGTCCGATGTGGACCTGGGACTAGCTTCTCAGCAACCACTCGTGTTGTGCGTGCTATTGTTCTGTCACGAGCGGAGGGGACCTACAGTTTAATGCCGACTCCGAACGGCGAAATTGAGAAGTTTTTCCTAGACAGGTATACTCTTTGAGCATTGTCAATGACTCGAAAGAGGTGGAGCCGTGAAAAAATGTTTGATGTTTTTTTTTCGAGATTCGAACCGACGACCTCGAGCGTAGGAGTCGACGTACCTACCCACTACGCCACGGCGCCCACTCCTAATATTCCGTACGGTCATTATAGTTGACCCTTAATTCTGCAGTTGTTTGTGGTGCTTACAAAACAAACTTTGATAAAGTGCGCCATTTTTGTACAGCATATCCACACATCAGTTCGCCTTCATTTACTTCTAGAGTACATGGAGGTGCTTCTTGCTCAACAATCGCAAATGACTTGTTAACAGTAATCTGCATTCGTCTAATCACGTTTATGTCATTCGCACGTGCTAGCAGTTGCACTTGATCTTTGGGAAATCGTGGAATGTTGGCTAATGAGTTGTGCGTGATCTTCTCAAGCACGATGTTGAAATGGTCACGTAAAAGTGCGTTACATTGCATAGAAATCTGTATGATATTGCATTTAATGACGAGTTCTACATTGCTAACTGTATCTCTCCGTCGGGTACAAAGTTTTGGCTAAGCATAAAACCCAGACATGACACTTTTGAGAGGCCGCCATGGCGTAGATTAGGTTAGGTTAGGGGGCTGCTAGTGAATTCACCAACGCACTTAGACCATGTTGGTCCATTGTGATACCCACAGTCAGAGTAGTACCACTGATCAACCGTTCCAGTGGACCAGATTTGAAAAACCGGATAAAAGCGTATTAACTTTGCTTTCGCTGGGATTCGAACCTGGGACCCCTCTAACTTACGGCAGGCACTTAACCAACTGCGCCATCCAGTCGTATACGCCGTGGCGTAGCTAAGATGTAACTATACCTACCCTGCCTTCCTGTCATTCAAGGCGTTAACCGTTTCGTGTCGAGGATCTGTCTGGCTAGGAATACACTCGAAATTAGGGACCAGTCGCAAACGGAGTAGCTAAAATACCTGGCGACCTTTCGGATCAACCAGCCTCAGCTGCTTAATGCGGATCTCTGCGCAGCCGGACTTCCGTTTCTCTGTCACTCATGTTTTCTAAACTCAAAGAAACCTCTCCAGCTGGCACAGTCCTTCGCTTCCAGAGTCCGGGTGTACCCCAGAGACGGGGTGTATTTTTAGACCCCAACTTTTATAATTACTCTCAAAGTAGGCCAGGCAGGAGTCTGCAGCACACTGCGCGTCGAGATGGTTTATGGTTTTCATGCGTCGCACCGCAATTATTCCGAACGAGTGTGAACTGCGATAGAAGCAAGCGGCGGCGGTGGTCTCTCTATTTTCGCAGTCGTCCTGTCAGCGGCAGTGACGTTTCTAAGAATAAAATTGCATGCAGTCGCAATTACCGAGCATTTTGCGAGTGCCTCAATGCGGGCTCGACTGGCAGGAGGGAGGAGTTCAGGAAATCTTCGATTCAACTACACCTTTTGTTGTATGTCGAGCAGGTGGAAGGTTCTTCCTTATCTCCGTGAAGAGGCGCGGAATTCTTTCCGTGTGCGCAGCCGTTTTGGAACAAAGTGTTTGTTGATCTTGAAAACTGCTCAAGCTTAAGCGTAGACACTTGTCACTTCGCGATACCTTCGGCGTATGACTACACCGGGAGGAGCTCATGCCTTCGGAAACCTCAAAAACCCTTAAATTTCCAAAAATCCTCCTAGGGTTTCTTACTGGAATGGTACCAGTGCAACGCTTGTCGTTTGACTTCTGTCGTGAATAAGTGACCGTCATATTTTATGTGTCTCTGTAGTAAGCAACGACTACAAACTTTTTAAGGTTTAGCGTTCAATCAACTGGACTAAACTGGCTCGGCCACATCGACCGAATGAACACCGTTACTCCAGCCGAGAGAGTCTTCGAATCCGAGCCTTCTGGTTCGAGAAGGAGAGCAACACCGAACCTTTGGTGCAAAGACCAGGTGATCGTGGATGTAAGGCAACTTGGTTTTAATGACTGAAAGCAGTGTGGCCGGGACCGTCAACGATGGGAGGCGGCAATTGCTCATGCGCAGACCATCCAGTGATCGCAGGCCGATGTGTTGGAAAAATTTTGAAATAAATGCTTACAATTCAAGAAAAAAGCTTTCCTGGAGTTTGTGCAGTTCACCTGTTCATGCGTAATCCGGAGTAATGCCAACCTCCTAAGTCAGGTTTGAATGCGAAGACGCATTAAGACAGTTGTAACACCACGAGAACCGAGATTAAATCTTATCTCGCTGGAGCTATTCAAATCAGTCGTTCCTCTCAAGCTGATTCGTTCCGTGTTGATTGAGATTCGCCCATGCATACATACATCATTCATCGATCGGCTGTGATTCCGGTTCCCGAGGCCATTATGCTCGCAAATCTCCGTATCTATGTTCGCTGCGGAAAGGTGTGCAATTCATCTCAGCCATCACACAGGCCCCCACACACACACACATCACCCGCTGACGTAGTTCGCCTCATCTAAATCATCACAACACTTTTATCGAGCACAACCTGGACTCTTAGCTGGGTCTATCTTCAAGGGTGAAAACATAAAAGTGCTCAATAAAATGAATAAAAATAAGTGAAGAGCATAAACCCCCTCATAAAAGCGCCTAATTTGAATATTAAATGTACAAGTACTATTAGCCGAACAAATCAGAGTGGAATAAAACATCGACAGGGTGCTGTCGGCGATCTGCGGCGTGCCTGGGAGTTGGTTCGCTTACAGGAAACTCTCGGCGGAATTCAAATTAAATTCGTTCTTGGAGAGACGCGTTCTTCGTTCGTTCTCGTTTCTTTTTGCTTAACATTTCAAAGTTATTCAAGAAATCCAACACGCCAGGGTTTTAAAATAGCTTCAGTGGGCCAATGAGTTTTATGTGAATGAAATGCTGATTAGGCGGTTTTTATGATCGAAACAGCTGTTTTTCGATGTGAAGCAGAGTGGTGAGGGATGCGTATAAAATTGGAGATTTCGCTTGGAATTCTTCTAATTTGAATCTGGGCAGACTAGGCAGACTGGTTTTCGGGAGAAGGGCAACTGCCAAAAATTGCATTTAAAGAGTCAACTATTACAACTGTACGAAAATTTAAGGGTATGTCAAAAGCAAACGAAAAGTAACCAAAAATATAGTCGAATTTGTAGGTGTCCACAATTGCTTATAGAAACTTAAGGAGAATTCAGCTTTCAACTGATATTTGCATACTTAGAGAGCGATTCATTTCGCTCGCGCGTAAGTTGGCAAAATTGAACGAACTTAACGAAACTGAACCAAGGGGTTACATTGGTGTACTCGTTCGGTTGCTTCAGTTCTCTTAAGTTTTCGTACGGCCAACGTCCATTGATATTTGATGTGCTGGTATTCACAAAATAATAACGTCAGTTTAATAACTAGGGTGGCAATGGCAATATGAAAATCGACAGATTAGTTCAGCATGCGGTGTTAAGCCCTGCTTCCATGGCTGACGGTCACGGGCTCGTTGCTTACATCCAGAGAAAAGGCGATCTGCCTTCTGAGAAAACCAGAGACGTACATATATCTGTGCTGATTTGCATATATAATCTGGACAAGCACACTATATAAATGTCCAAATGCATTTTTGCACCGGACTAATTGCCACATACCAATTCCAGACTTCGACTCTGAGCCTGTGGGACAACGCAACAAAGGAATCCTAATCCTGTCAAGAACTAGGGAGTTTTACATTTTTATAGACTTCAAAGTCGCATACGACAGCATTTGTCAGAAAGAACAATTCGTTGCAGAAAACCCAACCAAAAGATTAATCTGCAAAATTGTAGATTAATGGAGTCGAAAGATAGACGATAAGCAAGTTGGCAGATTCGATTCTCGGTGCTTTCTAAAGAAAAATTCTGCGTCGAAAATTTGTCGAAAATTTTTCTCCGAGAATAAATAAGAAAGAAGGTGAAGACATTTCTGCTAATTTTACGAATTATAAAAAATATGTGCACCTAGTCCGGAAGTCAAGGGTCCGCCGACTAAGCAACGAGAGATTAAACACCAATGCTCCAATGTCCTCCAATGTCCTTGAATCTAAGCCTCTAAATCGGAGAATCTGAGCTAGATTGTTGGTTGAGGCCCAGGTCTACGCCGGAATGAGCCTCCTAGTTCAGGAATGGGAAGAAGATCGTGTCGTCTGACCAGCTTCAGCTTCTGTCAAAGAAGGGAAGAATCAAAGGAAAGGGACTGGACGATTAAGGCTCTGCCCGAAGTTGGCTGCAATCCCCGATCGTTCAGTTCATTTAATTGAGTGAGACACAGAGGGCGCTCACACGGGTGCGTTCAGCCAATTACTAATAGCTTACAACTGACATGGAAGACATGGATTTGGACGACCTCTGGTTCATGCAGGATGGCGCGCTGTGCCACCCAACCCATGCCACAATCGATTTATTGCGCACCAAATTCCCAAATAGTGTTATCAGCCATCTTGGCGTTGTCAATTGGCCGCCTTGGAGCTGCGATTTGACCTCTTTGGCCCTTTTTTTTGACAAGGACCGGGAATGACCAATGTTATGCGAGTTTCAATTCATTGTCTGTACATAACTTGTCAACATCGTGGTCCTAAATTTCGTACATTGTTAGTGAATCGACTGCTGGGTGAAATGCAATGAATGCAATTTCCAGGTGAAATACAGACTCATTTTGTATCTGCCGTATGAGAGTTAATTTGCCTGGACATCACTGTTTCATCGTAGAACAGTCTTGAGAGCAAGCGTGAGAGTCTTAGAATTTAAAGAAACCAGTCACAGAAATATCTTGAACATTTCTCGTGTAAATCTCTCAGTTTTCATCACATTTTAACCCCAAATCTCTGCACCCATCGAGCTGTCCAACCTTTCGCTTGCAAATTCAATAATCTTTCAGATCTCCGATGCCTTAGCAACATGTCGTGTCTACGGGTACTCTTTTGAAATTCGTCTCGATCTCTTCGAAACCCAAACCGGAAGAGAAGCCAGCCAAGAACTTCTGAAAGAGAACACTTGCCGCTCACACTCGTCGTGATTCACTCCGCCGCCAGCCAGACCAGCAACAGCAAACTAAACACATTTCTCTGGCAAACATTCTGAGAGTTGATTTCGTTTATTTGGAAGAAAGTCGACATGTTTTGCTGAAACATGTTGCGGCACACAACTTCACTCGCTCTCGTAAACATCTCCTCCCTTCGTGTGGCTAAGAAATTTCATTGAACTTTCGCTTCAGGGAACGCGCGCTCTCTGCAGACCAACTCAGATGAAAACACAGAAAAAAAAAAATGAACAGAACACAGAAAAAAATCTGATAAACGTGGAAGTTTCTACTCGTCGTCGTCGTCGTCGTCGTGGTCGTCGCTCGTCGTCGTGGTCGTGGTCGTGGTCTACGTAGTAAACAGGGTGTTGGGGGTTTTGCAGACAACACACTGGCCGTTCTAGAACCACCAATAAACGAAAACGAGGGTGGCAGTGACAGGGCGGCGGTGAAGTGTGCCGACAGTCGGGCCCGACTGTGTGGTGTTGTGTGCGAATTAGAAGAATGCATGTTGAGCTAGGTCGGTTGAGGTCGTTGCCACTCAAAATCTTAGAATGTTGCTAAACAACTAAGAAATTCTGATTCCGATTCTGTGTGCCGGTGCGGTGTGTTGCACGGCGTTGGACTCTGCTTCAAAGGCACATTTTTTCGTCTGTTTTCTTTTTTTCTCTTCGCTTGTGTAGCACACATGTGGAGGACAATCAAATTTAATTGTTTCTTCTCGATTTGATTTGTTAATCTATGGTTTGTTGGCGGCTGTGTGAAATCGAGTTTTTTGCTTTGTTTTTGTTTGGTTTGTTTTCGCTGGCAGCTGGGGAAGTCGTGTGTATGGTGCGGCAGCGCTGCAGCGTCGCGAGGGGGAATGGGGAGATGATTAGATGATCGAAAGCGAAATGCGGAAGGAAGTTCAGCGAGTGGAGCGGCGAGTTTATTTATTATTATTTTTTTTTTTTTAATTTTTTGCAGATGCGCATCCGCGGAGCATTGAATCTTTAGCAGATTATGAAATTGCATTCGTGTTCATGGTTAGTTTTCGTTTTTTATCCGACGGGGAAATTGATTTTCGCCTCACTCTCCCCTGCGTCCGCGGGATTTAATTTCACGTAATTATGTGTGAATGATTTAATGCTTAATAGCACACGGAAATTGCTTTGTTTTGAGGCTGGGATAATAGAGAGACACCGAGACGTTGACAAGACGTTGCATGTTTTCTTGCAGTTCCGCGGAAGACAAATTCTGATTAATTTACACGAGAGGGAATCATTTGCTCCTTCCAAGTTACCTTATTGGCGGACAAATGAGCGAGGACAAGTGGGGACATGTACGAGTATCATCTTCTTTAAAACACAGATGGAAATTAACTACAGAATGTGTGGAATTTAAAGTGCTCAGGATAAGCTTTGGAAAAGAACGAAGTTAAATAGGGCTCTGAACTCTTAAGCAATATGCTGTCGTAGTTTTAAGTGGCACACATTTATTTAGCCACTCTTAAGATTCTGAATCCTGATCCTGTTGCTGAGAAATTAGGCCCAGGTTCACCTCGAACTGTAGCGCAGCCATTATTATTATTATTAACGGTGAGCTAGGCAAAAATTGGTTTTGTTAAATCTTCTTCTTCTTATGACGCTACAATCCAGGGTGGACCTAGGCCTCAATCAACAGCTAGCACGATCTTTTGCTAGCTGTCTCCTGCTTGAGGTGCGCCACCTCCATCGTGGACGTCCTCTGTTGCGTTGTTTCACAGGCTCACCGAGGCAGAGCTGAGTATTAAGTTAAATAGCCAATCATTCGAAGTTCTATTTCGAATTGGAAAGTATCATCTAGAAGGGCAACGTGATTAAACCCTCTGAACTAACACAGATTACGCTTGCAACGTTGGGTGGCAATCGTTTCAGTATTTCAGCAAATTGACTTTCGTCTGTTATGCGCTTTGCCGCAAGATCACGCATCTCTCGCTGAAGATCGTCACCGAGTGCTAAACTTTAGAGAAGCGTCTGGATGAGTTTTTATTCCGAAACGTAAATCTGTTTGACAAGTCTGTTCTTTAGCGTACATGTTATTTGATGCCGGATTGAAAATTATATCACCGACGTTAGAAAGGATGTAGAATTCCCCGACGGCGACGACGACGATTTTATACTTCGTTTCGTCAGAACAGAGTTAATGAACTCAGACACCATTTGAGCGAACAAAAGCTTAGGTTTTGCACATCAAAATGGTGGAATCTTAACGAAGATTCATGCTACTTTTCGTGATGGAGAGGTGCTCGATCCCACAAATTAGCCGGAATCTCTTGTGCGTCTCAAGTCACGCCGAATATAGGACTAAAACATTCCAAGATGGTATTTTCGAATGGTCGTCGCTGAGAATTTTGTATTCAAATGATTGGCCACAGTTTCATTATGAATATTTCTAAAAATTAGTACAGAAATTTCAGTAAATCGTACAAACAAGGAGAGGACATGCTTTAGATAGGACATGATCGAGCCAACGAAGGTCATATAACCCGGCAATGACTTGAAAAGATGAAGAGTTGTTAGTTGATAGTTGTAGTGTTTTGAAAAGAAACAAAATCCGGATCGGCAAACAGCTTACAGGCATAGTTGAGAAGAGAATATGACATGATGACATTTTTGATTTTATAGAGTGAACAAAAACACAGAAATATATTTTGGCCATTCCGACAGGAAAAAATCAGTCGTCTTAACTGGATCGGCCACATCAAGCGCACGAACTCAAATTCTTCAGTGAGAGTGTTTTCGGCTTCAAGGCTCCCAGTCCGTAAAGGAGGGTACAAAGACCAAGTGATCGCGGATGTAAGGTAACTTGGTCTCGATGACTGCAACCCACGTGCTCAGGACAATCAGGGATAAAGGATGGCAATTGGTCATGCTCAGATCCTCCCTAATATAAAATGGAACGGAAAATGGACTAAAATGGAAATGTTTGTAAAGGAATGGCTTGCAGGCGGGAAATCAATTTTTATGCGTTGAAATAAAAACGTTGAAAAAGGCTTAAATATATAAAACATGAAGTTGGTCTTTCCCCCTCCAGCATCCTCTATCGACGGAGAGTCTGCCAAATGAATTCTACAAGACATCCTAGAGAAAAAAATTCCCCCTTCTTAAAAAAAAAACAACAATCGCGTTTTTCCTAAAAAATGTTTGGCTCACTGTCGTTAAAAATTCCGAATGGCCCCTTTTTTCTCAAAAAAATGACGAGAATCGTTAAACATAATCATGGTCGACTCGGTATGCCATAAAGAATCGGGCCTTAACTCCTGGAAAAATATCAAAGCATTAAGAGACAGCATACTTGCTCTAAGTATGCAACGAAGTTGCTGTTATTGTAAAGAATGGTATTCCATTCTGGAATATGGAAGTTTTTATTTAAATTTACAGTTTTATTTTTATGCATTTTTTAAGTTTTAATTTAATTTATTTTTTTATTATAGTTAATTTTTCAATTTGCTAATAAATAAACTTGTTGCTGAGAAGCTGGGCCCAGGTCCACCTCGAACTGTAGCGCTGCCATTATTATATTATTATAATAAATAAACTTTATAAGCTTTATATTAACAGCTTCTAAAACAATGAACCAAACACACAAAAAAATTTCTAATTCCCTGGCCACAACTATAAACGTTCACGGCCCCTTGAAGTCGATTTTTGCCGAAAGCTTTACAAAATCTGTGACACTAATGAACAAAGATTTTGTATTTGAGTACAATTGTAATACACTCCTACTGAGCCACATTCAAGATCACCATGCACATTGTGAATTTCTTATTTAACTTCCACAGTTTTTCCCCAGCATCGCAGACATAAATTCACCGGCAGTTGCTTACGTTGTGCGGAATTGTAATTCATGAAATAATTAAAAGAAAACGAACAATTTCAACTTCTACATCGCACCCCACCTGTCGTCATTAATAAAAATGCTTCGAAATTTGCGATTGAATTCGGCGGCGTAAACTGTACATCAACCAGATTCAAAACATGAACTTTTGCTAGGAAATCCTTACCGAAGGGGTACAGTCGCCGAAAATGTATTGCATATTTATGCATTAACGTGTTTTTAAGACTATATCAATAATTTTATTTAGGGGGGTGTTTCTTCGTTCGATTTTGAAATCTATGATAATACAGCGCATAAATTTGAAACAAGTAATAACAATAAAGATTCATTTAATGAAACTATAATTTCAAAAATAAAAGTCGGGAATAATCGTGGAACATCAAAATTGAATGTATTTTAATTGGAATTTATTCGAAGAAATTAACAGATTAAGAATTGAAGGGGAATGAAATGGCAGACAAACTGGGGGCGGCTTAATTCCGCGTTTCCTCAAAAGCTTGTGTATAGGCAAAATTACCTATATAAACTATCTACACAACTACTGAGCTATTTCTTGTCATGCCTTTCGTGTTTGGGTGCCGTGGCGTAGTGCGTCGACTACTGCGCAAATAATTTTTAAAAAATTCTCGGCTGCATTTCTTTCGAGTCACTGACAATGCCCAACGACGTGCCATGACATAACGCCAAGCGATATAAGGCCAAATCCTAGCATTTGACCTTATGTCGTTTTTTAAAGAGACATAAGGCCAAATTTTAGCATTTGGCCTTATGTCGCTTTTACAGAGCGGTTAGGTCCAAGTCCTTTTCTGACTAGTGCCTGCCATGATTTGCCCTGCCCGCCTCACTATCTTCTCCAAAACTAGATTGAGGAGGTGACACAACAGCGAGTCCCGAAATCCGATGCAGGTTTCAAACCGATCGGACATTCTAGATTCATTTTGCACTAAGCATCGCCCATTTTCTGACGTGAATCGTCACAACCGTATCACTCTTCCCGGGATCCAAAATTCAGCCATTGCGTGGAATAGTTCCTTGCGATAAATGCTGTCGTATGACACTTAAGCATCGATGAAGATGTGGTGCGTATTGATTTGAAACTCACTGTTCCTCACGGTGTTCCTCAAAGGCTTGTGTACCGACAAATTTACCTATGAACTATCTACGCAACTCCTGAGCTATTTATTTTCATGTCCTTGCCCTATTTCACGTGTTACCACATCCCATGCGAAGGTCTGGCAGCACTGATATGTTAGGTCGGCCATGATGATTCAGCGAGTCGGCCATCATGACATATTGAGTCAGCCATCTTGATGTTCGAAAATTCGACGTATTTTCGAGCGGCCATTTGGAATTCTTGACAACAATGAGTCAACAATTGTTTAGGTAACCCTAAACGACGAACATGCTCGCCGTACTTTCTCGTGCTCGCCGCATTTTTGTCGTGTATAGGCTGGTTCGCGAGCCGCTCGCTGTTGGCGAAAAATTTCGATTTTGTCGTGTTCGTTGGCTTTGATGTTCACCGTGTAGGGCCATGTTCGCGAGCAAGCCTTATTTTTGCTGTGAACGTCGCCGAGTGCATATTGCTTTGTATTATTAACTTTGCTTTCACTGGGATTCGAACCTGGGACCCCTCTTACTTAGGGCAGGCACTCAACCAACAGCGCAATCCAGTCGTCGAGGGATGTTCTAAGTTACGCCACAAACTATTTTTTGAATCATAAATTCCATTAAATACCGTTATCACCAACAAAACAGTCTCCACCTTCTCTACAAAACTCATGTTCAGCCACACAAATTGAATAGAATTGAATTGTTCATCAAGTCATCAAACTTCAACCTTGCGACTTGAATCGAAAAAAAAACCGAACGTAGCTAAAACGGCGTAATAAACTTCCTGAATTTCAACAGACGTCATGCACATATTCGCTCAAAGCCCCCCATCACATGCTTCATGTTGGGTCCGATGTCGGTTTGTTTTTTTTTTTATTGCATCGTGTATCAGCGATGACATTGAATGCAATCGATCGATTTTAATTATTCACACACTCAGGTTTTTGTATGAAAAACAAGTCCGAATGCATACATTCAAACCCATATGCTAGTTCGATTGTTGATGTCAATCTATTCTCCAGGCGGACTTAAAACAAAACCTACTTTCAGTCGATTTGGCATCACTTGGCAGACAAATTCAATTATGTGACAATTACCGTCACAGCATACGTTGCATTTTTGAGAAATGATGAAATCGGCTCAAGCTCAAGGATATCAAGAAACACGCTGAACGCATTGAAATTGAAAATCATTGAAACCCTCTCGTCAAGTTTAATGTCGGCAACAATGTGCGCAACGGCAAAAGGAAAAATCACACAAAAAAACGATTCGAAAACTATTAAAAGCTCGTATGGGACAAGTTTATAGCGTGCACAGTGTGGCCAAATCAATCATACAACCTGAGGGCCAAACAGAAATCATTCGATGACATTCGCATTTGACACAAGGGGGGCGAGAAATGTCAACTAACTGACAATTTGAATATGCCCCTCTTCGGCTATCTGTCTGTTGCTATCTCTCCTATCCTTGTAACAGACAACTGTCAGGTTTTTTTTTTGTTTCATTTTAACTATTAATAAACTCTCGACTTTCGAGAAGCACTGAACCGGCCTCCAACAAGTACACATTCGTTACTTATCTCGTGCTCTCCGAGTCTACAATGTCGCTCACAAACAGCGCACACCAGTCGTCAATCGTGCACACAAGTGGCGCGCCAAACTGTTTTCAGACGTATGCATGCGAGAGTGTGTGCCTGTGTGTGCGCACACGGTAGGTACGTAAGCTGAACTTCAATAGCAGGCCAGGGTTGCTCGACATTGAGTTCAAAATGGGCACACGAACACCACATTGGGGGGAGCTTTTTACCCGTTATCGGAAAAACGTGTAAAATTTTGCACCTCCCCCACCTACCGACATCATTCCACACACAACACAATCACCACTCAGCAATGACAAACTTTATCTTGAGACAACACACAACACAACGCAACGCAACACAGCACAGCACAAAAAACAAACGCGAAATAAATAGGCACTACATCTCTGCCTGTAGAGCTGCGTGAGTGTAGATGTTTTTTAGGAGTAGTGCGTGCACGTATGGGTAAGCTTCCCCGATCGTATACGAGAAAAGCTCCCGCCTCAATGTCGATCGTCGAGCACGATAGAGAGTAAGGTGCGCTCGCTGTTTGATGACGACGTGAATTGCGGAAAATCAAACGATTAGCGTGGGAGTTTTTCGTGCAAAACTTGTGCGTTTTACAAGATCCCCCGCACAAGCTCTCTCCGCCACACCAGGCCCATCTGTGCCTCTTCGGCTGCGTAGATCGCAGCGAAAACAAGAAATATAACAAAAAAAAAGTCGGGGTTGTATGAGTGCGCCTCTAATAGGTAACCCTGTATGGGACGAGACGAGTGACCTTCGGGTGGATTTATACATTTCGTAGGCACCCTCCTGCGTGTGTGTCTTCGGCTTCTTCGGTGTGTTTGTTACAAAATATGATTAATGAATCGGATTTAGTTTTGCACACAACAACGAGCAACGAGTAACGAGCGAGAACTTTCAATGACAGAAAGCTTATGTGTGTTCGTTCGTCGGTGGGGTTCGTTTTGTTTTTCTTTGCATTTTTCTACAAATAACAGCGCATTCAGCGCCGTTCTAGAGTGATTATCATGGCCAATGTCTAGGTCGTAAATGATTTTACAAAACAATCAATACATTTGACCGTGAGTGAGTTCGCCAGTGCTCGCTCACACAGCGCCTGCATCTGTGTGTGGTGCAATCAAAACAAAAAAAAAAACAGCAACAGGAATAAATAAAATAAGAGTCTCTTTCTACACATTTTTCTTGTTGTTTTTTTCGCATTTTCTTGTCTGTCCCTGTCGGAGGAGTGAGTGTGACCGCCCCTAAGTTTTGTGGATAGTTTTTGGTGTTGTTTTTGCGAACACATCCCAAGGACTACGCTCATTCAGCGAACACAAAACATGAAACAGAACAGAACTCGAAACGGAATTTTACTCGCTTTTCTGTATTCGGAGTAATAGAGCGCACGTTCGCTCTCTTCACATTGCAAAACATAAACACTCAGTATCGGCACACATTCAGTATCTATAGATTGCCAAAATAAAAAAAAAATGAAAAAAAAAATTAGGTGACCTACTTTTGGTGCCGCGATGATTATGTCACACGCGGTCGTCGTCGCTGTCGCTGTCGTTGTGTTTCTATTTCTCTATTATTATTTTTTTTTATTGACATTCGCATAGATACACTCATTCGCGTGTATTGTCTTCGTTTTTTTTGTTTTTTTTTTTTGCGCTCAGTCTGTATATCGGTGTGGATATTGTATATTTTGACTATCAAATCTAGCAGATATGTACACTCATCTCGTTCCAGCATATGTATCTTTTTGCAGGCACACAAAAAAACACCGACAGACAGCAGAGATGTGGCTGAAAATCCCAAGCTGAGATGGGAGATCATAAAGACGAAAGGTTTATCTTTTAGTGCGAAATAACTTTATCTAACGATGTGTGGTCGTTTGATAGGTTATAGGTTTTTTTTCCTCTTTTTTTTGCCTAGTAAACTGTGTCACTATAAATTTGCCATTCAATGAAATGGTTTTGGTTTTACATAAACGACCAGACACACACTAGATGCGAGGAGAAGAAAAAAGGTCAAGGTGCAGAGATGCGAATTTTCCGCAATCGAATTTTGTGACTCGAGAGTGTTTTGTCTTTTGAGCGAGATATTGAATTTGTTTTGGTATGCAGATTGGTTTTTTTTTTCGCTTTTTTGCGTGTCGCATGATGTAATGAAATGCCAATGTCATCGGTTGGGCAATGAGAGAAGTGTGGTAGATTTTGCTGGCCTGTTTCCATTGGCAACACATGACCGACATGTGGAAAACGAAATCATCTGTATACGAGTAAATTGAAACGTTTCTTTTTGATGATACCTACAGTTTTTTGCACGAATTAGGATATTTTTAGGAAAAAAAGAGCAGAAAGAACGATTTTCTTGTATTTTTAGAATACGCAATCATCAGCTATAATTCAAAATGAGTTAGCATGGGTTGCTCTAGATTTTGTGTGCGTTTCAAGGACTCTGCTTTTGGGGGAGTACGGAAAGACTGGTGATTGTTCTAAATTTGGCAAATACTCGTAGCATACAATTTGCTTACGGATATCAAAGGGGAAAAGGCGAATTCTTGGAGGAAGGAAATTGGGATGCCGATAGAAGGGCTGATAAATAGGTCAAATTCATTTGAAAATCTTTGCAGCATGAGTGTTGATGGTGGAAGGTCCTTTCTGAGTTAAAGGCCATCAAGAATGGTGATGCCAAGCATTCTTATGACATTCTGCAGACTTTATATCGAGTTTTCCAGTAAGAACTTAACACATTTTTTTGGAAATAAAACGCGAGAGATGTCTCGAAAATTGTATTATTGGTTTGAAGTACAATTAAGACATTTCTGGATGGAATTTGACGTCGTTCATGTGTCCATTACGGGTACGTTTGCAACGGTCGATTCGTTGAGCCTAATTTTCGATGACTTGGCCACACTTTTCGACGCAAACGGACACAAAATTTCGACGGAAACGGCCGCTATTTCTCGTTCAATTTTATCTCTGAGCTCCTCTAACAAAGCCAGCTTGTTGGCATAGACGAATGACTTAAAATAGTCTAGAGGAGTTAAATCACTCGATTTGGGCGGCCAATCGACAGGACCATTTCTCGATATAACACGTTCATCGAGTTGAGTCTTAAGTAAGTCAAATGTTACACCCGCTGTATGGCTTGTGGCAACGTCTATTTGAAACCACATATAATTGAGGTCTAGTCCATGCAATTGGCTAAAGAATAACGTCGCAACATGTCTCTGTAGTGATATCCATTAACTGTAACGTGGCGTTCATTTTCATCAACGAAAAAATACGGCCCAATGACACCACCCTACCGCAAATCACACCGCAGTACATTTCTTTTTGTGGATGAAGTTTCTTAAAGCAACCGAGGGATTTCACCTGACCAATGTTTCTTGAAGCACATGAGGGTTTTCACCTGACCAATAACGCATACAGCAGCAGAGCACGTTCATGTCTAAGGTGGCGCACCCAACTGGGAGGGATCTCAACCAACTTGGTGTGCACAACTGGCGACTCAAAAGATCGTGCTAGCTGACGAGAATTGTTGGTTGAGGCCCAGGTCCACCTCGGACTGTAGCGCCATAAAAGGAAGAAAAAGAATGACACATGTTCTGTTTGTTGACGATGCTGAAGTATATTTTTCGATGAAATTGGTCATCTTCCAACATTTCTAGAGCCCAATCGGAGAAAGTCCGTCGCTTCATTTGATCGAGTGGCTTTAGTTTCTGAGTAGTTAACTCATCTTGCAAAGGGTGCAGGCCAAGATCCTTTCGCGAAATTTGCCAGAATGTGATCTTAGCGATCCCCAAATTTTTACAACGTTAAGGAATCGACTATTATGGTTCGTTCGCGTCGGACGCTTGAACGGCCATAATCTCGGCACTTCGACAAACCCGTCGATGACAGTTTGGTCATTGGTTTGAGGGTGCGTTCACAGTGAACGTTCTATGGCGCGGAGATATAGACATTCTCAAGAGCAGATGAAGAAGCCCTTAGTCTTTTTAAGAGAAAAGCTCTGCGGACCAAAGATTGAGCCTGTCTGCGTTAATGGCAGTTGGACAAGAAGATTCGATCACAAATTGTAAGGCGACATGAGACTAGCCAGGCGTTAACGGATTCAACGCTTAAGATGGCTAGGCTATGTAGAGCACATGAACAACTCTAGTTCAGCTATCTCCCCCTTGGAGCACCGCAATAAAGAACGCTCACGAAACCGATAGCGTGGGGAACCTCAGCAAACTTGAGGCAGTGCCAGCTGGAGAGGCTTGTTGGTTGTTGGCCCAGGTCCATCCCGAATCGTAGGTTCTTCTATCAAAAGAAGAAGAAGAATAGGGTGCTTCTTAACTGTCAGCGGAAAACTTCGACTGCAAAAACAAAAATGGATGAAAAATTAATTGAGTTCAAAAGAAATAAGAAAACAGTTTTTTTCTTAAATTTATGACATCCATGACAAAAAGAATTTATTTCTCTCATTGCCACCTTTAGCAATGACAGCAAACAAACGCAACGAGATGTCAAAATTTACTGCACAGCTGATTCGTTTTGCATTTCTGCACGCATCAATGCATGCAGTATTGCTGCACATCTGTTCCAGGCTTTATGTCTTTTAGTGCAGGGTCAGAGTTGATTATAAACAATTTCATCGAAAGAATGATGATTTGCAAGCAGGGCCGAGTGGGGGATTTGTCTGATATTCCCTTCTTAACCTTAAAGTTTGAACTCTTCATACGAAAAAGAAGAACTCATAAAAACGCAATTGGAATTCCATCAGGAAGTCACAACTGAGGATAAGGTTCCACCATCCATGTCTTTAAGCAAAACGTTCGCCGCGCATACTTCCTGACTTTGTCGTGCTGGAATGCGTCAAATTCCTCCAAGTGTAAAAGAAGAAAACTATTTAAGTCATTCCGCGCAGTCTTTCAAAGCAGCAAACCGAAAACACTTCCTCCCCACACAGCACTCATGCAAACATCCAGACATGTCATCGCGCTGTTTGCTTCTGACATCTGTAAAAAGACATCTCCACCAACCAGTCCTGTTCGATCTGAATTTCCTGAAATGTTTGCGAATAATCAAAACAATGTTGCATCCACCAGTTGGGACCAAAAATGTGATCTGATTTCGCGTCCATGCAAACTATGAACACGCTTCCTTAAGTCAGATTGACGTTTGGTCGGAGAAATGCGTTTTGACTTCCGATTCCAACTGTCAAACTGTAATTACCGCTATCGAATGCTTCCGCAAATCAAATTCTGCACCTACTGGACACACTCGCGTACGCATATATGACAGGGGATTTCTCCAACTCAACCCATGAACCCGAAAGACCGTCCGTCCGTCCGTCCGTCCCCCTCCCAAGCACTGTACTTTCGTCTGTGTCGATGATTCACGGCCTTGAACTTGCACGTTGCATACATTTTACTACTTTCAGCTTAAAAATGTAAAAGTCAAAGCCCACCGAAAGCCGAAAACTGAAAACACGAAAAAATAAGAAAAAAAAAATAAATAAACCCGCACACCACTCGCGCACACACTCGCGCTTGGTCGAAAAAAAAGAGGAGAAAAAAGAAGCAAAACAAAAGTTGGTGTTAACACTCCCCGGCCCGGCCGCTATAGTCACCGCCGCCACCGTCGCGCAGCCATTGTACTCGGCCTGATGAAAATTGCTGTCACGAAGCCCCGAACAAGAAAGAGTTTCTCTTTCACTTGAGTTCACTTTTGTTCGCGCGTCAAATTTTGTTTGGTTCGTGTACCTTTTGCAATAAAATGCCATCGCCACCACCATCACCCGGGTGTGCGGGCCTCTCCGTACGCTGGTGAATCGCTCGGCTCGACTCGGCTCGGCTAGCAGCTCGGTGTAACGTACATTTTCGTCTAATGCCGCATTAGAGGCCCCAAATCAAATGCAACAAGCACCACTCGCGCACAAGGAGAAATTTCATCGTGGGGAGTATGCTGCACTTCAGGGAATCGCCTTCCATTGCTCGTGCCCGTTCCTGCACCGCCCCGCCGACGCCGCCGCGCGATATTTGGCAGAGCACAGCCCACTGATCGTGCACTTAGCCCCCTAGATAGACAATTCAAAGAGCTGCACGTAGCGGGTGTTTCGTTTTTTGATTTGTTGTTGCTTTTTGTTTGTTTTTTTTTTCTGCAATCTCATTCGATTTCTATGGTCTGTCGGTGCCTTGGATGCTGCTGCTGGACCTACAGCTCGGGAACTGCATGGGTTCATCGTGGACGAGGTGAAGGAAACTTCTTAGACTTTTTGTTGCTCTTTTTTTCGGTCCCCCCGCAGGATTCCTGATTTTTATTCGGTCGCAATAGTTCACGACTTTGTTGGAGAGTTGCCTGTTGTGTTCGGTTGGTTGGATACTCGGTTGTGGCTAGGTTAAGTTCATTGTGCGCGAATTTAGAAGAAAAAAAATAACGGATAAACATAACAACACACAAAATACATGCCGCTCGGTGGTGGAGAAAGTGCATTTATTGCTGGTGAAGGTAGGAGATACGAAATTATGGTGGAAGAGGACGGATTTGAAGCTTGCACATTTTCGAATGTACAAACACTGGTTGATAAATGACGTGATGATCGATCTTTTTGTTGGAAATTGCTTCGGTGGTAAGTGGAATTACTAGGTGCACTTAGGGAAACTGTATTCGGATTAGGGATGCGTTCATAAATACTGATGTTGTTTTTAAAGAGGAAATTTAATTGCAAAAAATGCACTTTTCGAAATGCTTGCTTTTGTAGGTTGATGTCGATTGATTTATACAAATTGATTCGCGTTCTTACCGTTAGTTAAAGAGGACAGGGTATTTATATGCCGATTCTGAGCTAAATTTCGTCTACGTCCATGTCACCGTGTCTACGACTTCCACTCGTGCTCGTCCGAGAGAGTGAACTGAAAATATCGCCGTCATAAACTGAGATTGTGACTAAAAACATTTGATTATATAAAAATATCAGATTGGCTATCCTCGTCTTCACAGTAGCTCTCGGCTTAAGGACCCATCGTATTTAGGACCCATGCGTCTGCAAAATGAACCTACGTTAGTCTCAGTGCTTTCTCCGGATAGGAAGCAACAGCATTCAACCTAATCTAACTTAAATTAAGTCTCCACGATGTCAGACACTTATTTTCTGGACAAATTTTGTCAAGAAAGCTACAAATTTTTGTTTAAATAACCTTTAAACGGAGAATCAGAAAGAAAGCGAAGGCATAACTATTGAGTTAACCCAAAGAGTCAGTTGCACGATTCAATAATTAATTTGCTTGACGATGTATTGTGGGAAGGTGGACCAAATTTTTTTCAAATGCCTGAAGGACTTTCTACGTAATGCAAAAGCAATAACAGCAACGCAGTATTGTGTTCAGGCATGTACATTGTGACATCTGTGTGCATACGTGCGAGCTGCTAATAGCAGCATGTTATGGACTGCTTCAAGCAGGAATTAATCGGAGACAAATAAGAAAGTATTTCGCTATGGACGAAGGGTATTAAAGTTGTAAAGCTCGTTGTAGATGATTTTGGGGCTGGTTCAGGGTCTCCTTCGTCAAACTTCGTCACTGGCTGTCGCCCCTTTGTAACCTTTTTAAAACTTGTACAAAAAACATGTGGTCAGTGGTTCAAACCCCTGAATTCCAAAATTTCTTCTAAATATTTTCGAAAACAAACAAATTTTCAAACTCAACTGGTTCAAATTCAAATTTTTCACCAAAAAAAGCGGACAATTCTTGTGAAGATGCGAACATTGGACAGACTCCTTTCTAGTACCAAACAAAACAAATTCCCATTCGACGACTCAGCAAAGTTTTCCCAAGATGGCGTCACCAGAGCCTCGCATCGGAAACATAAAACTAAACATCAAGGCGCCGCATGATGTGAAAAAAAAACCTTTCCATCCAAGCTAATGTCACATCACAAATTGCAATTTATTTGACAGCGGAATTTATTTTCAATCTCCCCATACAACATAACAATCACTGTCATCGCTGAACGATCCCCACTGACACCTGTCACTTGCCCACGAGAGGCATCTTAAAAACTCACATTTTCGAGGTCGTTGGGGCTGATCTTCAGGCGGAAATGCCGCCACTTCCGCAACAACTCGATTATTTATCGGCAGTTATCCGACATCCCAGAGATTTATTCGAATTTCAAATCATCGCCATCGTCCAAAGAATTACAAATGCAAACGCAGCACACCTAGGGCAACAGCAATCGAAGTGTGCGCCAATCGCAGCGCCGCGCGAAGTGAGTCAAAGTGTGTAGCCTACTTATTTTTAAAAATTACATAATATTCGATTTTGCAAAGAACAGCAAACCGAGTGGCGCGTCTGTCGATTCGAAGCGAAATTAATTGCATCGGCAGTCCCAGAGCCTCATTAGAGAGCAGTATCCCCCCGACAGTGTCTACGGCCGTCTTCATTCACCGGCCTAGGCCGCATACTCGCACAGACTATGCAAATAGCAATGAAAGTTTGTGTAGTCTAAAGTGCTTGAGTCAGCTAGCCGTGTTTGGTCTGATGCAGTTTTTCTTTTTGAATGGAATACAGCACGCACGTTAGTGGGTACGCGCGTGATTTTCTTCTCAAATATTCGTTAGCCTGCGCTGCTGTGTCAGACAGCCTTGAGAACGGTGAAATGTATAACACAACAATGATCGTTATTAATAATTGAGGTTACTGTAGTTGGTTTGAATATCGAATTCGGATTTTTTTTTGTTTACTCAAATGGCACTGAGGCAGAGTTCACAAGGCAGCATTCTAGATTCGCTTCGGTGTGGGAATGCATTGGGCGGCGAAATGTTCCCTTTATTTGTTTATTAAATTCAAGAAGCCATTTGTTTGGATTGGGAACGTTGTTCTATTGCGATTTGTCGAAATGAGTTTATTTGCAGACGTTTATTTCACACCCGCTTCGAATGGGATTAGTGTTTCAAGATTCGTGACTAAGATGGTGGTTGGAACAGCTGCCGATGAGTGGATGTCACTGCAGCTGATAGGGCAATTTTCATGGGAATTGACGTTCATTGTTAACACCTTTTGATTGGTGCTGGTTTGAATGGCAGTTTGAGGCGTCTGTCCTTGCCGCTTGGGGGTCTCTAGTTGGGCGCCACTTTGAATTTTTTCATTTTCATGGGAGTGGTGGAATTTGGTTAATTGGAAACGTTTTAATGGGAATTTTCTTGGGAATGTGATGGAGGAGTTTTAGGAATGCAAGGTCATTGAATTAAAATTGTGATCTCAGAATAAACCAGTCATGTTTCTAAACGACTTTGAAAGTGGACGATTACTTATCGTTTTGATTTATTAAAACTTGGTTAAACCCCTTTGCTCCTGAGTAGTACCTACTGATTACCTCACGTAGCATTGACCTTACAAGATAAGAAGTGTCGATAGGGGTTTTATCTTGCTAAAACAAAATATGTTTACTCCTCCAATTTCCCCTTTACTCTCGTCTTAAGGGATTATCTAGGAACTCCTGTCATTTGATAGTACTCATCTTCAGAATAATTAACCTAAATGCGGCCGAAATCATTACTGAACCACCGCCGATAGTCCTTACTTATTCATTTACTTATACCTCATCGTGGTTTCTTGACTTCAACTTCATCTAGACCTGGTGTGGAGGACATGTGTAAACAGGGAAGGCACCATCTTCTACAAATTGGTCTAGCCGCTGGGTTATGCACGTTCGAAGTTAGCCGTTGCAGAAGCATTCAACGTGATTGAAGAACAGGCGAAAGAAGCTAAATGAGGAAAAGACGAAGTATTTGCTGTCGAAGAAAAATTGATCCGCCGCCCATAATCTGGGACAGAACGTCACAATCGACAGCTGGCAGAGATAGTTAGTCTTCATCGGGGCAAACGTGAAATCCTTAAACGACATTTTAGTGGAGATTCAATGTAGAATCGCACTTGGCAACCGTTGCTGCTTCGAGTTGTCCAACAAACTGGGGTCAAAACTGCTGACTCGAATCCTGTCAGTCTTGATATATGGAGCTGGACGTTAAGCAGTCCTGCTGCTGCAGAGATTGTTTTTGTATTCGAAAGAAAAATTCTATATCGGATACTTGGTGCTCCCTACGAGGAAGGCGAATGGAGGAGAAAACTGTCCTGGTTCGATAGAATCTCTGTGATCACGGCAACATGGTCTTAATGATTGGAAACAGCGTGCTCGAGGTCGTCAACGATGGAAGGTATTAATTGCTCAGACGCAGACACTTCAAGGGTCGTTGGCATGATAAGTAAGTAAGTCGTCTGTTACTATTGGGAACCATTAGGGCCATTCACATCTGGTGGTTGCAAGTAAGCACTGGACCTTCAAACAAAAGATTCTGCTGGAGTCCATAAAGCGAAAACCACTTCATATCACCGGATGATTGCCAAGCTCTTTGGATTACAAGTTGTGGTCTGCCTTGCTCTAAACACCACTAGAGTCCGACCGAACATTCGGCTTCGGCTTTGGCTTCCCCCGAAGGTGATCAAAAAGCCAAAGTTCGGCTTCGGCCGAAAAACTGGCCTTCGGTCGGACTCTACTCACCACAGAAATATTGAGTATTTGAAGCGAACTACACGCTGTTGACAACATTAATGATTGGCCAGTGGGTCTCAGCTCTCAGGTCTTGCTTAAGGCGAATGGTATTCATTTTGAATGAAACCTTCCATAAAATGATGCTAAAGATTGATCACTTGGTGTGAGTTTTCCCTTATGTCGGTATTTATGAATAGACTAGGCTTGTTTCTTTAGGCTTGTTCCAGCATTTTGTTTTCGTCGCTCCTTTGTATCATTGTTGGGCCACTTTTTGCTTCACTCTTCCTATAATTTAACTCAAGCTTAATGAAGCTATTGCTGAGAAGCTAGGCCCAGGTCCACCTCGGACTGTAGCGCCGCCATTATTATTATTATTAATGAAGCTATCGACCAAGGCGGTAGAGCGTTCAATTTATTCTAAACTCTTTTGATTACAAAGAAATTTCCTTGAAAACTCGGTTGCTACTCTATTGTTTTTCAGTCAGTCACGAGATGATCAAATGCTTTATTCAATGAGTTAAAGGAACTTAAACTTGTCTGCAATATCGGCATAAATTAGCGGTGCCGCAGTTATTGACCAATATCAACCAAACTAAAGATACGTACATTCAAATACATCATCAGAGCGTATTCCAAGAAATCAAACATAAAATCACCGTCATGAAAAACCACAAAGCATGTTTAGTTTAGTCACAAACAGAACTATGAGAAGGAAGTAACTTTATGTTCAGATTGGACATTGAACGAGTATATCGTTAAGTTGAACAAAAAGTGTCATAACTCAAAAATGTGTAATGGTGGCATTTTTAGGGGAGAGAGTCACTAATCTAATACTGGTTACAACGTCCCTCATTCAAAAACAAATCTGGTCAAAACTTGTTTTTAAACGTTCACTCTATCTAATCACAATGGACGGGTCATCTTTTAGGACTCTCATCAGCGTTGTCACAGGACACAGCAAGCAACAAATGGTTTAATGGGTAGGAGATATCCGATCTGCGTGGTATGTTAGGTTAGGTTAGGCGGCTGCTAGTGAATTCACCGGCACACTTAGACCATGTTGAACCAATGTGATACCCACAGTCAGACTACTGCCACTGATCGACCGCTCCAGTGATAGTGACGTTAATTTGATCCTAACGGCAAATGATGACTGGACCAGATTTGGAAAACCTCATAAAAGCGTATTAACTTTGCTTTCACTGGGACTCAAACCTGGAACCAACTGCGCCATCCAGTAGAGGTATGTTGGCCTAAGTGAGACTGCTAACCTGCAGTCGGGCACTTGAACCTAACATAACCTAATTCTGGCTACTAGAGTGCAATAAAAACTTCGACTCCGACCTAATGAGGCAACACAAGTGAGAACATCCACGTTTAAAGAGCCACACGAAAACTTAAGCTTATGTCAAAAGCAAACGAAAAGTAACAAGAATCATCGTCAAATTTCAGTGTTTCCAAAATTGCTTCTAGAAACTTAAGGAGAATTCAGCTGTCAACTGACATTTGCATACGTAGAGAATGATTCATTTTGCTTAAGCATAAGTAGGCAAAAGTTAACGAACTTAACGAAACTGAACTAACCATGTATCATTTTTTGTACTAGCTCGGTTACTCGTTACTCGGCTTTCGTAAGTTTCCGAAGGGTAATGACCCTTCGTGCGTGCCTCCTTAGTTGATCCTTAAGGAGGCAAGCACAAATGGAGAGGGACCCCAAGGAACTTGGCGTGCACCATTGAAGGCAGCTAGCTGAGATGCTTTTTGGTTGAGGCACAGATCCACCCCGAATTGTAGCACCACAAGAAGACAAAGAAGAAAAAGAAAGAGATAAAGAAGAAGAAAAAGAAGAAATAGGATAAGAAGAAGAAGAAAGAAGAAAAAGAAAAAGAAGAAGGAGAAGAAGAAGAGGAAGAGAAGAAGAAGCGGAAGAGAAGAAGAAGAAGTAGAAGAAAGAGGAGGAGATGAAGTAGAAGAAAAAGAAAGAGAGGAGAGTGCAATTTTCACCCTAAAAAGTAGGTTTCCTTAGTAATGTTTTTCGAGTTACGCCGGTTTTCTCTCAAGAAAGGTGCATATCCTTGCATGTACATTCTGTTTTAGTAGACCAAAATTCTGAAAACGTGAACAATTTGCCTACAAATGCTTTTCCAGTGATGCAGTTGATAAGCATCAATCATTGATGCTGAACCAGTGGGACAACGCAATTGTGGATGTCCACGTCTAAGGGGCTGTTCAAAAACTCAAGTTTATGTCTAAAGCGAAAAAACTAAACTAAACGAAAAGAAACCAGATACGTCCTCAAATTTTAAAGTGCCCATACATAGCTTATAGAAATTTAAGTAGAATTCGACTGGCTACTGACATTTGCATACGTAGAGAGAGAGAGCGATTAGTTATCAAATTTGTCAAAAGTGGACGAACTAAACGAAGCTTACCGAAGCGGTTGCTATAGTCACAGTGTATCATTTTTGGGTACTCGCTAGTTTACTTTAACTCTCTAAAGTTTCCGTACGGCCATTATAGTTGACCTTTAAGACAGCTGGCGGACACAGACAGAGAGGAACCCCAATCAACTTGACGTGGGCAATTGAAGACAGCCAACTGGAGAGAGTTGTTGGTCGAGGCTCAGGTCAACCCCGGACTTTAGCGTCACAAGAAGAAGTTGAAGAGCATCACATCACAAGAAAGTCATCAGGTTATGCCCATTCAACCGCCATGCCTTGCAAAATTGTCTACCCCCAACTGGACTGTGACGCAAGCACAACCCGAATGTCTTCACCCAATTGTAACAGCACCACAATCGAATCAAAAATTTTGCACAAACGCCACTAAATCAAATCCAGGCTACTAGAACGATGTCAGTAGAGTATTCATCCGTCAAAAGAAAAAAAAATCGGGAACCCCCCCAGCCGCGGAGCGTTTTCGTAACACCCAAACTGCCTCACTCAGCAGTTACACTCTCCACCATTGCCCGCGAATAACGATTATGCCAAAAAACAAAACCAAAAACTGCTACAAAAACAAAAAAATTATTACAAAGCCCCTTCCCCCGGTCGGGTTTCAACGAAATCGAATCGATGACGTTAATTAGGTTGGGTTAGGTTATACTCGTAAGTGTGCCAAAATTTGCGAAAAGGAATAAATATCCGAATCAAAGTAGCACAGGTCCAATTTTTTTTTGTTTTCTTTTTGCACTGACATTTTTTCGTCGCTGGTCGCGATTACTTGTTTGTTGTATTTAATTATTATTTGTTTCTATTTAATTTTTTGTTGCCTGCTTGCGCAGCAGTTTAGCTCAAGGTTACCTGATATGATAGTTGGCTTAATCTGATTAAAGCTCTTTTTTAGATTTTTTTTCGTCTCTCGTTGTTGCCGCCGTTGTTGTTGTATGTCTTCTTATTTTCATTTCATTTTGGTGGTGAATATTTTTGGATTAGTATTGATTGAAATTAGTTTTGAAGGTTGGATGTGGAAGTTTAGTTTCTTTTCTGTGTTTTTTTTTTTGCTTCTCACTCGAGTATTTCGAATTTAGCTGAAGGCATTTTTGCGCAGAGGCTTGCGCACACACGCTCGCGCAAACACACACACAGAGCGACTGGTGTTTCTCTTTTTAGATTTCAAAATGAAAATAAAACATATATTCAATAACCTTCGGTGGTAATATTTTAAAACGGACATTCACCGAACCCCTCATAAGTGTGATTATTTCGTGTTTTCGTTTTTATTTTGTTTCTTCTTTTTGCCGAGAAGCATGTGAACACGAATCACGGCTGAGCAAAGTCAAGGTGGTACAATTTCAGGGATGCGAGTGATGTTCGTACGTTGTTGTCGGATTAAGTTGGAAGTGCAGGTCGAGCACGTTGTGTAATGGTGTGCTTTGTAGACCGCTCAAGGATCGGGGCTCGTTTTTTTTTTGGTGGGATTTCAGATTTGATTGCTCTAATCACTCTGCCTCACCTTGCAGACATTGTCAAGGCCAACAACGTGCTGTTTCGTGGGCATATGATGAATAACACTGAATCCACTGACTGTCGGTGATTAACAGATGGGAGATAAAACTCCAAGGAACAAGAAAAACCATAAAACTAACGATATTCAGAAACGATTAGAGAGAGACTTCGACTGCGGCTTGCATATTCGAGATTGATGGCATAGTGAACCAAAAAAAGACACAGACAATTCGCCCTAGTTTCTGTGGCTTAACTCCGAAATCGCGAGTTAATTTATCGATTCAGAGACGAAAAAATACAGTCGACCTTTAAAATCAGGTAACATTGACCCTCGGCGGTTTATTATTTGTCATCTAATCAAGTCTTTGTTTTAATTTTGCGAATTCCTTAAGTCTTTGTTTATGCTCTCGTAAGCCTTCGTGGAGTCAGTGGGTAAAAGTTGAAATGCGCGAGATTTATTTCAAGGTAATCCCGAAACGTAACTAATGCGGGAGCAGGGAAAAGGTGAGAGTGAACAAATCTGGGAGAAATCTTGCGTTACAGACTCAAGCGATGGTGATCTCTGAGTTTTAAAATCTCAACAACGTTTGAAGTCACCCTCAACTCGCTTCTCGAATTTGTATCCATTTCTAATGACAACAAAATGGTGTAATGTTCTTCTAACTGGTCATCGCAAAAGCGGCTAAATCAAAAAATGTCCCGAAACCACTAATTTTTCTTTCCCCCAATCATGCTCAATCCTTTAAAAGAGACTATCCGTTTCACCAACGTTGAAATCACCTCAACTCGCTTGTCAAATTTGCGTCCGTTTTCAACGACTTCAAAATGGCGTGATCTTTTAACAGGTCATCGCACAAAAATCTCCAAAAACGAGTGGTTTTTCTTTTCCCAATCATGCTCAGTCTTTTCTAAGAGCCTTTCCGTTTCACCAACGTTGAGATCATCTCAACTCGCTTGTCAAATTCGTGTCCGTTTCTAACGACAGTCTTTTAACTGCTCATCGCAAAAGTGAATTAATTAAAAAAATGTCAGGAAACCCCTGGTTTTCTTTGTCCAATCATGCTCAATCCTTTAAAAGAGCCTTTCAGTCTCACCAACGTTGAAATAGCCTCCAATTCGCTTGTCAAATTTGCATTGACATCAAATTGGCGTGATCTTCTAACAGGTCATTGCACAAAAATGTCTAGAAGCCAGTGGTTTTTCTTTCCCCAATCATGCTCAGTCTTTTCTAAGAGCCTTTTCGTTTCATCAACGTTGAAATCATCTCAACTCGCTTGTCAAATTTGCATCTGTTTCTCACGAATCGTAATCTTCTGATCGTCGCAAAAGCAACAAAATCACAAAATGTCCAGAAACCCCTGGTTTTTCTTTCCCTAATTACGCTCAGTCTTTTATAAGAGCCTTTCTGACTCACCAACGTTGAAATAACCTCCAATTCGCTTGTCAAATTTACATCTCTTTCTAACGACACTAAAATGGCGTAATCTTCTGAACATCGCAAAAGCGACTAAACCACAAAATGTCTAAAAACCCACTGGTTTTTCTTTCCCCAATCATGCTCAATCTTTTACAAGAGCCTTTCTGATTCACCAACGTTGAAATAGCCTCCAATTCGCTTGCCAAATTTGCATTGACATCAAATTGGCGTGATCTTCTAACAGGTCATCGAAACCCCTGGCTTCGTTCTCCAATCATGCTCAGTCTGTTATAAGAGCCTTTCTGATTCACCAACATTGAAATAACCTCCAATTCGCTTATCAAATTTACATTCGTTTCTAACGACATCAAAATGGCGTAATCTTCTGATCATCGCAAAAGCGAATAAACCACAAAATCGCACAAAAACCCCTGATTTTTCTTTCCCCAATCACGCTCAATCTTTTCCAAGAGCCTCCTCAAGAATTTTCATTAAATTAATCAGTGTCATACAGCAAACCTTTACATAACACCATTCAGTGCTGCCAAATCTACCAAAAAAGTTGGCTGAAAAAAATAAAAAATTAAAAAAATCCTTGTACATACCTTATCGAAAAAAATGTGTGTATCCAAAAAAAATCCGTTGTTATCCAAATAAGTAAATAAATATAATCCTCTATTCAATGGTCACTTCGTTATGGCAGTGTCATCCGAGGTTAATTTGTAAAGTAATCCAAAATAGAAGAGTTAAAACTGTTAAATCCCGCGTTAAATCCCACTTCGCTCGTGTAGTTTAAATCATTTCCTTGTATATTTCACTTCTTTTCTTTTTCTTTTCTTCTATTACTCAATTTATTCAACTCTGCACTACACTTGTGTTTGGGCACGAAAATTGCAAAGCAAACTCTTGATACAAAATAAAATGACCACCAAAATGATTTGCAATGAAAAATCAGTGAAAGTGAAAATTAACTCTTTCTCCCTCTCTCTCTGTATCACTCACTCTCTTCCTCTCGGCGACCCCCCTTTTACACCCGGTTTCGACTTTTTTATTGGTCGGTTTTGTTTCTTTTTATTTCACTTAAATTTTTCTTTTTTTCTCTCCTTATTATTGTGGGACTTTAATAATTTCACTTCTTTTTTTCCACAGACGCACTGTCGCAGAAATAACCGTAAGACCGAATAAACATTAAATAACAATCAATTCGCACAAGCAAAACGAACAAAATAAACGAACGTATGAACACATAAACTCGTCGACAATTGATCAATGAGTAAATATTTGAAGTTTCCTTTGACACCACAACAAAGCGACTGAAGTTTGACTGAAACTGAATGACAGTTCTTAAATCGATTCTCCACCGGAAGTAATCACCACTTTTGACAGTTGTCACTTGCAAGTTGTGTTAGACCGATCAACGCACAAAAAATAAGGAAAACAGAACAGAAAAATTTGCCACAAAGTACGACAGCGACAAGGACTCTCTTTGCCTGTCGAGCGAGACAACACAGAGGGGGGAAAACAAAAAGTATTGACAGATTCGATATCTCCTATGCTCCGATCACAATACCACCGCACGGATGTGTTGCTCGTTGCCCAGAAAAGGTATCCAGTCTTCCTGTGATTTTGGCGCCAAAATCAACGTATTTCCGGAAGCACTTCCTTGTGTCCGTCACAGAATCTCCCTCTACACCCACAACCGACACACAGGCATGCCCTCGTCCTTCGCCCCGAATTTTGCGAATTGCCGTCGATTGTGCGAACCTCGTCGTACACACGCACGCACGCAAAATGTGTTGCCTTTTGAATTTCAAAATTTTGTGTTTATCCACCGTGAGCGAGACGTTTGTTTTTTTTGCGATTCCGAAATCGCGTACTTCCTCGAGTAGGAGTAGTCCTTATTTATTGCATGTGTATGCGTGTGTGTGTGTGTGCAGCGATTGTTGATGGAAACGAAAAACAGAGTGTGTGTGTGTGTAAAAATCCAATGCGAGAACTCAACAAAATTCAACGAAGAAAAAACGAAGAAAAAAATGTTGCCCGCAAGCTCTCACCGAACCGTTTGTTGCAAAAGTCACTGTCTGACTGAAGCTTAAAATGTAAAAATTTTTAAGTTCGCTGCACAAAGTGTAATTGAACGGGCAGCCAGCGAGACGCACACACACACACACTCACTCATATGGGAGTTTTGTGAAAATGAGCGAAAAGCGAAAACCACCACACCACACTCCGATCAGAGCTCCCCACGAGTTCCCTGCTAGCGAATTCGCGAAAATCACTGTCTCTGCTGTGCTGTGCTGTACACTGTTATGCTCTCAGTCTCTTTTACATTCCCTCACTCACCGACTGACTCTCTCTCTGCCGCTGTTGGATTGGAGGTGGCTCTCTTAAGCTGGCGTCGTTGGGGAGTGGTGGAAAATGGGGGAAAACTAATCGCGAATAGGCCTATTTGGTGTATTCAAGGGAAAAGCTTTATGTACCTTCGCAAGAGATAACACACGCACACACCGACTCATTGTCGTGAGTCGCACAAAACTTGTGTCCGTGTGTGTGCTTCGTTCGTGATCCCCATTTGTTGCCGCATCATGTTGCATTGAAATGGAAAGATGGGAAAATCAGAACGGAAAACGGCAACATCAACTGACGACTGCACAGATACATTTGGCGAGAGGTCTTTAACTTCTGCAAAGTCGTTCGTTCGTTTGTTTATTTGATCGGCTACTAACCTATGGGATGTTTTTTGTAGCTTGCCTTTTGCTTCTGCTTCTTCCTCCCCCTTTTCGGTGTGTGTTGTGTTTTCACATTGCGGTTGTTGTTTTGCTGCTGCTGAACGCTGCTACAGATGCATCTATAGGATGCACACTTCGCGAGTAATTGCGGTGCGATTGTTTCGTTGGAGGGGTAAGGTGTTGGTTAATATTGTATAACAAATTATTGCTATTTCTGTGTGAATAAGTTGAACTGTATTTCTTCTTTTTTTTCCTTCCCTCGCTCGATGCAGTTTCTATCTTTATTTTGTTCCTCAGCGAACTTGAGTAATGAAAGTGGATTGGAATTCCCATTCATTACTGCATTTCCCCGGGGGGAGATGGTGGGTGGAGAATATATTTTCGGAGTGGGATTTCGTTTGGCTGCTGATTCATTGCAACTTTGTTAAGTCGATCTGTTGCGGAGTTGAGAGAAGACTAACGTAAAGTCCTGTAATTCTGTTGAAATTAAAAATTTGCCATTAAACTGAACGTTGTAACAAGTTTGCGGCTGCCATCAGATTGTTCTTCGGCAGAGATTCAAGCTGAAAATAGATTTTCAAGCAGACACTTGACCATTGGTCGGGGATATTTTGGCAAGGAAATATAGAGTGTCTCCAACTTAAGGCTGGTGCACTGAAAGCGTTCGTAAGGTAAAGTTTTAAGTTAATTTCTGATCTGGTGCTTAGTCTTTGCTTTTTAAAGAAACAAAATTTTGCTTATTTATTTGTATAAGACTTCAACTGATTAAATGAATCCACTACAGTGCAAGTAGAGTGGAATCATCCTCAGACGGATAGCGACGGTGACAAAATGTTTGCCCGCTCATGAGAGGTGTCCATACAAGCGATCAAAAAATGTATGCAAACTGAAACGTAAATCGGGAAAATTTGTACATTTAAATAATTTGTTCGGCTTAAAGAGCTTTCCACCTAAGCAGGTGTCCGCTTTAGAGAGGTGTCCGCCTTAAAGATCGTCCGGCTTAAGGAGTTGTCCGCCTAAGTGAGCTATGTGCCAAAAGAAGCTGTCTGGCTTAGAGAGCTATCTGCCTAAGCTGGTGTCCGCCTTAAAAACTGTCCGCTATAGAAGGTTTCATTATAGCAGCAACAGACGTCATGCGATATCGAGATTAAAATCGAATAAAGTCTTTTAAGCAGCTGGTACGTGGAATCTCAGTATCATTTGCCTTATTCATAAGATAGGACACACCTTTAACTGCGTCAGTTGTCGAGGATTATGTCTCCTTCTCCCTGTATCATCATCATCATCATCATTTTCAGTGACTCTTTTTCCGTACGAAGAAGCAGCGGCCCAACGTTGAGTTCCTCGCGAACTGCCGTGTTTCTCACCCTATACCGGCGAGTAATTCCCACAACAGCACGAAGAAATCTCATCTCAGCAGCTTGTATTCGCGATCTTATTCTTTCGGTCATTAGCCAAATTTCTTGACCATAGGTAAGAGTTGGAACTGCGTTAAAAACCGCTGACTTGGCTTTGACACCAAGCTCGGCCTTCCTGATTACAGATCGACCAAGCTGTTTTAAAATTGATCCAGCTAGGAAGGGTGCCTTTGCGACTGGGTTGCGGCTTACTGAGACCAACAGATTGGTCTATTGGGCCCTGAATCATGAAGGAAACAGCCTTCGTATGTCATTTACAGGACGAAAATGGAGAATAGACAAAATATATAATTAAATTTATGTCCAAGAGACCTGCTGAAACTGAAATGTGGAATGGTTCACAAATAAAGGGTGACCAATTGGCTATGGTTGTCAAGTTTCAGTAGCTGTCAAAGTTACCAATGAAATCTAGCTGACAAAATATTCAATTTGGTTTGCCCTTTGATCATGCATGGTATCACGCTTCTCGAAGGTGCGGAAATTATTGAAAAATGTTATCGAAATACTGGCTCAGTTGTAAATACCCAACGTGAATTTCGTCTTGAGGTCGGTCGTCATCATGGATTCAGTATGCAGGCAATTCGTCGCATCGTGGAAATGTATGAACTTGATTACACCCTTATGGACCTTAAGCCTCCAACCTGACAGACACTGGTGCGAAATGAAGAAGACATAGCCGCCGTAGCGGTCAGTATCGAAGAAGACTCAGAAATGTCGTTTGGGCGTCAATCAGCTTATTTGGGCATCGAAAGAGAGTCAACCCGGCTTATTTTGCGGTTGGATTTGGGCGCACAACTTTAAAAGATTGTGCTGACGCATGAAATGAAGCCAGACGACTTTAGACAACGTTGTGAGTTCGCTAATTCGAACAGAAGAAACAAGGTCAGAAAATTGCGTAACATCCATCACATTTCGTGGGTTCAGATATCACGTCAAATCAGGAAGCAAGACGGTTTACGACTTGCTGTAGTAAAAATAGCAAGTGAATCATCTGAATCAGTCTTGATTCAACCCTGCTACTGTGCAACAGATCAATCTGGACCCAGTTTAGGTCATAAATTGAGATTCAAAACCGGTAGCTGAGTCCACTCAAAAATAGTAACAAATTAATGTCTCTACATCCACTTTTAGCGCGGATAAACAAGTGACAAAATGCGACCCCTTAACTTATGCTATTTTTTTCATTTTCATTTTTAATGCACTTTTAGTTGGAAATTCATGAACATTTTAAGTGCTGGACACAAACGACTGGATGGCGCAGTTGGTTAAGTGCCTGCCCTAAGTTAGACGGGGTTCCCAGGTTCGAATCCCAGTGCAAGCAAAGTTAATACGCTTTTATCCGGTTTTTCAAATCTGGTCCAGTCACCATTTGTCGTTGGGATCAAATTGACGACACTGGAGCGATCGATCAGTGGTAGTAGTCTGACTGTGGGTATCACAATGGACCAACATGGTCTAAGTGTGCTAACCTAAGTGCTGGACAAAATTGCTTAACTAACTTACTGGCCCTCAACAAGCAACTAACTTACGCCGTCTTCTAAGTGTCATGCAGATCCCAGGATTTCCCGAGGCCTCCTAAGAGATGTGTCATCTGCATGCATGACTATTCATAAATTTTGGGAAACGTTTTAATTGGCGAATGACAAAATTGAATCTCTAGGGTCCATTGGATTGCACATCGACCTTGACATGCGAATAAAAAGGCTGATTAGCAATTTTTCCATGGCAACACTTTTTCCCCAAGTCATCGTCGCAGTGTTACCAAACACAGCGCCCAAGGGTTCAATAATTGCTTGCCACTACGATGCGAACTCTGATGAAACGGACAAAATGTAGTCATCGCGGATTAGACTTGTGAACAGCCACCAAGATATTCTGACTGACATTCGCACGGCAAATAATCCCCCGACATGGGAACATGCGATTTTGAAGAGATCTTTCGTCAGCAGATTGCCCATCGTGTGCTCCTTGAACCCTATCGACTAAGCCACCACCAATACCAGTCAAATCGTGGTAAAAGAAACACATAACACCATTAAATTGGACCTCCAAACAGGTACTCCATCAGTCAATGTATCCAACCTTGGCCATTGAAACTGGTGTCTGTGTGGTAACACACCAGAAAAACCGAAAAAAAAAAAGCCACAGACTCCAACTTCCAAATCAAGATCATTGAAGGGCAATTATAAACTCACACTCAGCCACGCACACACGGCCAAACCGAAGCGACACCTGCACCAGCAGCGCCGCTAATTCGCAAGCCCGTGTGGACAACGCCAAAGAAAGACACCATACACCCGTTGCTAGTTTCAATGTTAAAATCAAGTCAAGCGGCAACCAAAATATCTTGACCTACCACTTTGCAAAAACCAAAAAAAAAAAACCGACACAGAAAAGACCAAAAAAAGACCAAAAAGCGTCTATCTGCCCGTGTGTGCATGGGCTGTGAATGCCTCCACTTCGCGGCGAAGCTCACGTCAAACTTTGGCAGTCTCTAACAGAGCTTCCCGCTGATTTTGGAGCTCACTTTCACTTTTTTCGTCGGATCGAGAGCTTTCCGAGAGTCTTGACGTGGTGTCTATTGTTCGTTCCGATCGAATGGTGACCGATGGTCGCTATCATCGTCTCTGAATAACCATTTAGCCGTTTGTCTGATATAATCAACGGCAACGGGCGGCCTTCGGGCAAAGCCAAGGAGCCTATAAATGAGGTGAAACAAGTGCCAGTGTTACACTGGCCACGCACATCTAAGGGTACCTCTCGACGGGCAATTATTCAATAAATTATGCGTTTACGCAACTCGGATACACGCGCATCTGTGTGCGTGCATACGCACGGGTATCCCACAGACACCCTCGAGTTTCGATTCTTAGTCAAACAGCGAATGCCACTAGTGGGTTCTGGCGGCTGAGAGAATTATTCACTGGGCACGAGCAAGCTCTCGGAAATCTGTAATCTTATTCCCAAATCTTATCTCAAAGTGGGTCAAGGTCTTTGTATGAGACTTCACATGTACGAACGGAGATAAGAGACTGAACGAAAAAAAAAAAAAAAAAAAAAACGGGGAAACGAAAAGAGAATACGAGTTAGATCGGCACGATCGCCATAGAATCGGTGGGGGGCTTTTTTGTTTTGTTTTATGGTGTGGGTTGGGCCAGCGCTAGAATTCACACACTGCGAAGGGTAATTCGTCAGTAGTGAGATATTTTTAATAGGTCTGGTGGGTTTGAATTTAGATTATGTTGAATAGCGTGCGATCCAGCGGAGATGTCGCGGTCTTCTGGGAGGATTTATTACACTTGATTGACATAAGATTTTCCCTGCTGTCTTGTGTAAGCACCTGAAACTCTAGGTCAGCAGCTCTGAGAACATCAGAGCAGGTTTAGGTAAGCGAAGTCCACCATCGAGCAAACATTCACATTGCGGCAAATCTTGAAAAGGATCCGGAGGTTTCAAGGCGATATCGACCATCTATTTATCGACTTCGATTTATTTATCGAAAGATTTACAGAGATGAGCTTTACAACGCTTAGTCTAATTTTGACATCCCTGAAAAACTCGTCCGCTTTTGCAGAATAATACTCTTTGCTCTGTAAAGTTCGGTAAAGACTTTATCGAGACTTTTGATTTCAAAAAATATGTTTAGACAAGACGACGCAATTTTACGCGACTTTTTTATATCATTCTTGAGGAGATCGTGGGTTACTCAAAAGTCAAAACTAGAGGCACGATCTTCCACAAATCTGTACAACTGTTCGCCTATGCCAACGACATTGACATCATTGGAAGGACACAATGGGCTGTCAGTGGGGCTATTGTGAGCATCGAGAAGGAAGCGGCTAGGATGGGTCTTGCCGTAAGTTAGGGTACTATAAAAACAAAACTGTCTACGGAATAGGTCCACCAACACCGACGTTCAAAACGTCGCTATAGGCAGCTATAAGTTTAAATTAACACCACCGAGGGGTTAAAAACGAAGGATTACTCTTGCCAATCGCTGTCCCTTAGGGCTTAAAAGGTCATTGGGAAATAAAGCCCTCTCCCGAGAAATCAGGATATCTCTTTATATACTAGACAAAATGCTTATCCCAGCTATAGCTGTACATGGATAATTCTCTTGTACAGGGGCTGTTCGATGAAGGATTTGAAGAGGATTTGTTTTCCATTTTTTTTCTTTCTGGACATACACCAAAAAACTCAATTATTTACGGTTATCGATAGCCTTTTACGGTTATCAACAGAACCGTAAAGGATTTGGTCAAAATGGATAAAAGGTAAAGCTCAGTGAAACCACAAAAGAGACTGGAGGCAGACTTGAAAACTACCATGGGTATTCCGCTCCTTCACATGGAATGGTGGGGTTCAAGGGGTTCACTGAATTTCATTGCCGTTGTACGAGCACAAAAGATACTGAGCGTCCAGGACGTCACAAGGGAAGAAGTTGTCAACAAAATCCACGATATTGAGTTGAACGATCGCCGGATCCAGGACAGCTTGGATTGTATCAATTTCAAATGTCACTGTTATTCGAATTTCTGAACATTTGGACATGCAAACATTTTTTTTTTTTTTGCATTGGACTAAAAACAGTTTCGGGTGAAGATTTCAAAACAGAACTTCCTCAAGCGCAATGCAAGTGATTTTTTTTACAGTGTTATACACAAGAAATGAAGGAACAATCAAAACAGTGAATTTTGCAAAAAAAAAACTTGCTCAAAAAAGGTAAGAACAAACAGTTTGTAAGATTTTGAAAAACCTAATTTTTTTGAAAGTGTTAGAAAAGTTGGAATATCGTTGGGAAAAGCTATTCACACTAAAAGGATAGAAAATACGTTCTATTTTAAGAAAAAAAAAAAACAATTACAGTACAGTCTCAAAAAGATGAACAGACATAAAACCGATTACGTTCATCTTTTCGAATTGCCCATTGAAGCATCGAAATTTAGTTCAAAAAGAATGTATAGCCATAAAAACATTGCATATATCGAAATATCATTCAATTTTATTTAAAAAAAAACAAGAAATAAAAACTATGTTCGTAGGACGCAAAAAAAAGACAGACGTTTTCCTTAAAAAAATAATCTATAGTCTGTCGCACGAAAGAAATACGGAGAAAAAACAGCCATCTTCCTGAAGTGTTCATGTTATGGAACCGTTCATGTTCTCCACTGTATTTCATGTCAAAGCCACGAATCTATCGAACAGCCCCCGTATATATAGACTTGATAGTACTAATTACCCTGGCCGTAGGTAGGTAGGTAGGTAAAAGTGGCGGTGGACATACAGATCCTGTTTTCGCACCCAATTAGCGCCATGAAAGCGCCGCATCCTATGATACCACATCCTATGGGATACCTATTTTGTGAGATAAGGGTGAAAAAGAGTGTGTATTCACTCAGATTAGCCTAGTTTTGAAACCACTTCGTGGAATTTATGAAGGCTAGCAGACTGTGAATGTTTGCTTCTGAGAGATTTTTAGGGGTGTTGAAGAAGGCTTTGCCCAGAGTGCGTTGCCTGACTCTAGCTAGAGCCGGACATTTGCACAGAAAGTGCTCGGGGGTTTCTGACTCAGTTTCCACCCGGCAGCTGCGGCAGTGTGAGTTGAATGGTATGCCTAGTCTTTCAGCATGCCTGCCAACAGCCCAGTGTCCAGTGCAGACCGCTGTGATTCTGGATATATTTCTTCTACTGTTGTTAAGCAGGTCTTTTGTTTTCTTTTGGTTGTAGTTGGGCCATAAACTTCTGGATAGAACACATGTTTCCAGCTTGGTCCATCTTTCGTTGGCGATCTTGAGGAAGTGATTGTAGATGTTGTTTTTTACGAAGCCTAGTGGAGCCTGGACTTGTTCCACAACGAGAGTATCGAGTTTGGATCCTTGTCTGGCTAGCTCGTCTGCTGCTTCGTTTCCTATTATACCCGTGTGCCCGGGAACCCAGATCAAAGAGACCGGGCTCCGTTCACCTATAATGGATAGTTCCTTGCAGCAGCAATCCACTAGTTTTGACGTTGTGGTTATGGATGTTAGAGCCTTGATAGCAGCTTGACTATCTGAAAAGATTGCTATCCGCTGTGTTGGTTCTGTTTTGTTTTTAATTTCAAGACACGCATCATATATTGCAAGCACTTCTGCCTGAAAAATGCTTGCAAAGCTTGGTAGCTTGAGTGACTTTGATATCTTAAGAGCTTCGGAGAAGATTCCAGCGCCCACTCCAGAGTCCATCTTCGAACCGTCTGTGAAGATGGCTATGTCATGGTTTTGCAGGACTCTATCGCTTTTCCACTCAGTTCTGGTTGGAAAAAAAGCCCTATAGTTTTTATTGAAATTTAGCTTTGGGATAAGGTAGTCAGTATGACTCAGTATCGCCTGTTGTGGTAGTGAGTTAAGGATGTTACCATGTCCATAAGTTCTGCTATTCCAGCAGTTTGACTCTCTGAGTCTGAGTGCACTACATGTGGCCATGAACATTGCGTGTAGATCTGGAGGTAGAAGGTGCAAAATAACTGTAAGCGCATCTGTGGCAGTCGTTCTCAAGGCGCCAGTGACACCTATACATGCAGTTCTTTGTACCTTGTTCAGTTTTGTAATATTGTATGCTTTGGCTAAAGCTGGCCACCAGACTAAGGAGCCGTAGGTAAGAATAGGACGTATTACTGCAGTATACATCCAAAGAGTTATCTTCGGTCGAAGTCCCCAGCTTTTGCCAAGAGTTTTGTTGCAAGCGTATAAGGCTATGCATGCCTTTTTAACTCTTTGCTCTATGTTAGTTTTCCAATTTAGTTTTGGGTCAAGAATAGTGCCTAAGTACCTGGCAGTTGAAGACAGAGTGAGGGTTTGATTGGCTAGTCTAGGAAGGGGAAAGTTTGGTATTTTGGTTTTCGTCGTAAAAAGCATCAGTTCGGTTTTGCTTGGGTTCGTATTTAGGCCACAACTGGTAGCCCATCTATTAACCTTTTGCAACGCCCCCTCCATGATTTCACTAATCACTGAGAGAAACTGGCCTGATACTAAAATCACAACGTCGTCCGCATACGCAACAACTTTGATTCCTTCCCGGTCTAGCTCTTCTAATAGGTTGTTAATGACTAGTATCCATAACAATGGGGAAATAACCCCTCCCTGAGGGGACCCTGGCCGTAACTTGCTCAAATACTGACTAAACTTTAGCAATCGCCTTAATAAAGGCATTGATGGCAACAATTGGGTTAACTCTATGAAATGATATCACTATGGACCAAACTGGTCCATGTGAGGCTCAAGCACCACCCCCTAACCTAACCTAGAATTTCCAAAGATATGTCAGTTGAACTCCAAGTCAATTACTTGAACTTCTTGTAAAATGTTAAACTTAAATTGTACGCCAAGGTTTTCGTTGCGATTGAACCATATTTTCGGCCTTAAAATTGTTCAAAAATCGATTTCGATTTTGAGTGTTACAAGCACAAGATGGCATCGTTACAATTAAACGACTGGTCCACACCAGTCTGAAGCCTTCCGGAATCGACTGGGACCAAGGCTTAATGTATCGAACATTCCATTTGCTTATGCCTCCAATAATTAAAATTCTCCTGCTCTCTGAATCGCCAAATCGCAGCAACAACCACAAGTCATTACGCCTTCTTCGAATGTTATGGGCCATCTAATGAATTAAATTCATTAAATTTGAAAATGGCTCAGACACCCATCTCGCCACCATCAGATACCGATAATTAAGGAGACCTCTGCTGATTTATGTTAAAGCAAACCTCCGCTATGACAAAATTAATTAAAATTCCTTCTAATACACGCACGCACACAGATGCACTTTCCCAAGAACATGCACGGCACTCAAAGTATCTCCCTCTAGAGTTGATGCATTAGAGCAATAGAAAAGCCGAGGCACGAGCACACAAAAAAGAAGAAATAACCATCAAACAGAACTGGCAAGCTGGCTCGAGCAAACAGAGGAAAGCAATATACGCCAAAACTATTCAGGCAAACTACAATAGGCCCTTTAATGTACAATATCTGGTTGTGCACATGCACAACCACCCCATTAAAGCGTAGGTACGACGCGGGGAGTACATATCCACATAAATAGACCAACCGGCAAAAGTATCTGCGCCAGGTTTAGCGAACGCATCTATTAGTATGCCAATAGCCCTGGATGGCGGTTCTGTTGCTGTTGCAGTTGGTGGTGCTGCCGCCGCCGCCGCCACCGCTGCTGCTGCTGCTACCAGCTCCACCTTCGCCATATCCACACATCGTCATAGCCATCGCCTCGCCATCGCCATCGCCATCGCCTTCGACTTCGCCGACGCCTTTGCCGCTTCCCCGTTGACGTTGCCATTGCCGTTGCCGTTTTATTCTAAGAGGAGGCCCAGTGAGGATGACGAAGTCATTGCCGGACAGAATGAAGCACACAGCAAGAGGAGCCCACCACCAGAACAACAAAAATTCTGTTTCGTTTCGTTTTCGTCGCCTGCAAGAGCAGAAGACGACAGCCAAGAACGACAACGATGTCGACGACGTCGACAAACGCCAATGACCACATAAACGCTAAGAATATAGGACAACAAACTTTTGTGACACTCTATAGGGCAATGGATTCATCGGGATGATGTGAATGCGATGCCAAAGCGTACGGGAAAGAAAAAAGAAAATAATCACTCATACAGGCAGCCAGTCAGCCAACAACAAACGCTGGATGCACAAACTAGAGACGTTAAATGCCCATCCGCCAGGCACCACAATGCATGCCCACCGTGCACTCCGAACCGAAGACCGAAGACCGAAGACCGTCCTCTCCGGGCTCCGAGCACGGCGGAGCTCCACGCTCTGAACTCCGAGAGCTGCTGGCTCTTGTCAGTCTTCCCTGTTTTCTGTCTCTACTGCACCTAAGCGAGCGCTCTGCTGCTGCCACTGCCGCATCGGATGCCTCTGCACAGCCTCTCACTCGCTCGCTCTCTCTCTCTCTCCCACTCTCTCTCTCTCCCTCTCTTCTTCTTTGCCGCTCAGACTGCAACTGCAATGAGCCAACTAATGAAAGTCTCCTCCACTCCACGGCGTTCGTCTCGAGCCGGTCGTTTCCGTGAAAAGCAAAAGGAAGAGAAGGGAAGCTGAATCGCATCGCATCCCAGAGACGGAAAACTCACTATTCCTCTGCTCTCTCTGTGCTGCTCGATGGTGGGTGTTCCGTAAGGGTCGGGGACGACCGAACACAAAGACGTTCGGTATTTCTATGGGCCCGTGCATGGGGCTGCTTTTCATTTGGAAGATAATAGATAGACGACACGAAGCACCGTCACCTTCATCGTTCAAGAGTGAAGTGCATCGCAGACACACGACACTGCGCGGTGCGGAAACGCTCATTGGAAAGTTGCTCGGCGAGCGAAGGCCTGCGACGCCGGCAACTTGTTTCCAAGTTGAAGGAGATGCAATGTGACTTGAGCTTGACATCTGCAACATTCTCTTTTGCATATCACAAGTGGCGGTGTGGGGGGGGGGGAGATCCACGCTCGGGTTGGATTATGATTTTACATTTGATTTGCTAACGTGTCGGCGATTTGAAATCTTGAATCTTGTGGTGGGTGGGAAGGAGGTGATTGCGCTGCCATTGATTGTCCCTCGGTGCTGGCCGCCCCGTTGAAAGTGAATGCGAGTCGTGATGACAGTGCCTGATTAAAGTTGACCCTGATCGTTGTCGAATTAGTCGGCGGTGGTGGTGTTTCTCTCTAAAAAATGATTTCTCTTTTAGGGAGGTTCAATGGCTTGGGGGTTAGCTGGCCGATTCGATTGTCGATCTGGTGAATCGAGGTTGCCCACGTTTATTTCAAAACAGAGGACATAACGCTTTGCACTTGCTACGGAGGTTTTTTCTGATTTGAAAACGTGTCCCTCGCTTAATTTGGACTTTCCTTTAATTGATTTTGCAACAGGTGCTTGGCTTTAGGCTGTACTTTAAAGACAATGATTTGAACGAAAGAAATAAAAGGAAAATCTTCACCTTCCAATGGGAATAATCCGAAAAGCTGATTGCTGTTCTGCTTTGATACTTGTGGATGTTCGAAAGAACGTTTAAAAGCCGACTGCAGTTGGTTAATTGCCTGCCCCACGTTCGAGAGGTCCCAGGTTCGATTCCGAAATCGGTCCAGTCACCATTTGCCGTCGGGATCAAATTAACGGCACTGGAGTAGGTTGCTACCTGGCAGTACAATGGACCAATTTTGAGTCTGAGTGCTCCAGTAGTGTTTTTAAAATCCTCCAAAGAAAAAAAAACCTACACTTAATGGAATTTCATGGTCTTCCGAAAGAAGACCGGCAGGCGCTTCTGTGATGAGGAGCCTACATCATCAGCTCTCACCTCATCAGCACCGAATAACTGCCACCTGATCCGAGCAAAGGCGGGACACTGGCAAAGGAAGTGCTCTGCAGTGTCATCGTCTTCTCCACAGGCGTCGCAGAGGGTTTCCTCGCTTAGGCCAAGCACACTTAGGTGTTTGGCGAAGGTGTAGTGCCCCGTTAGTACGGCGGTAAGTTATCTGCGATCTTTTCTGTTAAGAGATAACAAGAAAGCCGCGGGTTTCTTACAGACGTTGGGGAGCATCCGCTTGATCTGTCTACATCCTGGAGAGTCATGCCACCTGCGGTTGTGCTCTCGAGAAGTCCAACCATCGATGGAAGCCCTAACCAAGGACGCAGGCAGTCCCAGCGTAGGTTCAGGTCCTGAGAATGCCTCATCTGATCCTGGCCTAGCAAGTTCATCGGCGATCTCATTTCCTGTGACCCCGTGGTGCCCTGGGACCCAGAGATGGTCTTAACTGTAACAACTACTGTCTTCCATCACCACCACCATTCAGTCATCAAGACAGAGTTGTTTTGCATTCGTCATAACTTGATTTTTATATCGAAGGTTTAGACTTCTTCTCCGTGTCGAAGCTGGACAACTCGTATGCAAAGACTCTCTTAGTAAGAGCATCAATAGTTTGGTTCACTTGACAGATATTTGACTTCCAGACGATGTTCCCCACTAACTTTACTCTGCATCTGGCGGAGTGCCACTTACGATCCTTGCAATAACTCCGTTTAGGTTGTCACACAATCTCGCTGCGAGATTCTTTGAATAGCTTCTAAAACAAGCGTTGAAAGATGAAGCTATGTATACGGCGACTGTTCTAGGGAAATTTATCACGTTTAGACGGGTGATTGTGTGGAAAGCCAACAACCAGTTCAAGGAAAAATGAATTAATTGGTGTTAAGGAGCTATCTGCATCGGAAAAATTTGAGCAGCCGAAATTAATTAAAATACACGGTTATAACGACCTTCAAGGGACAGACGTATTTGGCCGTTTTAAACGATTTATTATACTATTGGATTACATATAATGGAGCTCAGGCGGGACCTAAGAATTTTGTCGTTATAACCGATACGTCGTTATACCCATTGTCGTTGTAAGCGATTTTGACTGTATGTTCTTAGTAATACTTTTTTATTTTATTCAGAACAACGGTTCCCAGCTCAGTAAGCACTTTCAATAAAACGCACATACTCATTTTATTTGAAAGGTTGTAGTCATGGCTAGTTTTACGGCATTTGATGTCAAAACCCTTGTCTCAGCTGTCTTCTACGAGTACGTATGTTTTGAAGTACAATTTATCAAAAATAGAATATAATTAAATTTTTTCTCCGCAATTACTAAAAAGCAAGCCAATATTTATAAGAAAGAAACACGCACTTTGTATTCGCTTCAAATAACCCCAAACTGTGTACCATATACAAACGGTAAATTAGGACGATTGTATGGATACTGCCCGCTGCATATTACTAGTGAGTTTTAGACGTGTTTGTGCATGCTGAAAGGTTCAAAGAAAGAAAAAAAGCAAAGGTTCAATATTCAGATTTTTTGTTCACTATTTAGAATGTATACAATTTGGTGTGTTCTCTATATTGGATTATTCACTACATCGATGTTCACTATATCGAGCGTCTACTGTAATATTAAGTTATTTTTTTTAAATTCAAATCTTCGTTAACCTTTTTAAGCCACATTTCCTAAAGCACCATAACGACATCTATCACAAAGTCGTTGTAGTCGCCACAAATTCAGCGAATATTTCGATTTCAGCGCCATCTGGGCTCAACATCTTTTGGACACTTTTGGTGTTGTTGTTGTTTTGTGTGTTAAAGCTCACACAGTTGTGAAAAAAACACCCCTTATGACAAAAATTTTCTAGCAACAAGCAGCTGTCTGCTGTCTTATCTATGGATAATTTGAAAAATTACACAAAGATATTTTCAAAAATGGCGAAACATACCATTGGCCAAGTTTACTCTACGCTCGACATATAAGAATGATGAAATATTGAAATTGTGGCTGAGTCTGAATGCATTAAATGTCTTTAAAACTCGTGATTATTGAATTGACCGAAAATTCGACTTCCAGCATTTGATTGATAAGTGCGTTGACTCGGAAGGGACTAACATCGAATTTTCTTTTCATAGCACCATCTCCCGTTATAATAAAATAATAATAATAATGGCGGCACTACAGTCCGAGGTGGACCTCGGCCTAGCTTCTCAGCAACCACTAGTGTTGTGCAAGATTGAGAACCTTTTTTAGACAGTTATACTCTTTGAGCATTGTCAGTGACTCGAAAGAGGTGGAGTCGCGAACAATTTTTTTTTGAAAAATTGTTTGTCTGAATTTAGATTTGAACCTAGACTGTGAAAGTCTAATGCGTATGGGTCGACGCACTAACCCACACGACCACGGCGCCCACAATTACGCTTGAACAACGTTGGGAAATATTGAAAACTTATTTGCAAAGTGAGTGCTGTGTAGCCCAAACAGTGCGTTTTTTGAAAAGAAGTTTTGGCCGAAATGAAGCACCCACCGCGACTGCTGTGCGCAAGTTTGTGCAAAAAGTTCGTGAGACTGGTATGCTAGTGGGCCACACTCATAGTCCCCGTCGTCGTACGGTGCGCACAGATGAGAGTGTGGCTGCTGTGGCCCAGAGTGTGAAACTCAATTCACGAACATCAACTCACCATCGATCTCAACAGCTCAACATTTCACGCACTAGCCTGAGGAGAATTCTACACAAAGATCTCGGATTATTCGCTTTCAAGGTCCAATTGACCCTGCAATTGAAGCGCGACCATCCGCTCCGTTATCACTTCGCAGTTTTGGCCGGGACTTAGAGCAGCTTGAATTGGACAACGATTTTGGATGAAAAATCATCTTTTCTGACGTGGCGCATTGTCATCGTGCGGAAAACCCGCACGTTGTTATAGAGAAGCCAATGCATTCACAGAGGGTGAGGTTTGGTGCGGATTGTGGAGTTGTGATCATTGGACCATTTTTTATTTGAAAATGAGTCTGGGAACAACGTTACGGCCAACGGTGGGCGTTACAGACCCACGTCAACCGACCCCTTTTTCTACTGAAATTGAAGACATGGATTTGGACCACCCGTGGTTCTTGCAGGATGGCGCGCCATGCCACACAGTCCATGCCACAATCAATCTTTCATTTCGTTCCGATTCTTTAATTTCATTTCATTTAACGACTTGTTCTTTTCGCCTATTTGGAACTCTCCAGTTCCTCTCTTTTCTCTGCCACTCGATTAAGGTCTTTTGTCCACTCTTCACGAACGTAGTTTGTCTCACTCGACAGCTGAGTGCAAACACATTACTTTTGCCAACCCAGCAGCTTCTCTTCTGGAACCTGACCACTTTATTATTTGAAACATAATTTAATGCCCTCACACTTCTTCAGTTCACTCAAAGACGGATGCAGGCCTGCAGAGGCTGTGTTAGGATGGTGATCACGTACCATTCCACTGTCTTCAGTCTTCATTGCAAAAAAAAAAAAAACAAATGCCCCTCTTGTGCATCGCAGCTGCAAAAATATTGCACCGAATCAGCTTTCTTTGAAAAAAAAAACACTTTCTCCGCACCGAGTCCCCGACTTGTGTCAACGCGCAGTGGCTCAGTTGAAGACTTCAGAATCCTTCTGAATCCATTTGACGTGGTTAATGACATAACACATCGCACTCTGTTGTTGTTATGTTGTGTTTTCACTTTTTTTTGTGTGTTTCTGTGTTTTTTTCTGGAGAATGTGACTTCCCTAACAACATGTCCCTCGTTTGTAGTATTCTATTGTAATCGTTTCCTTTTTTTTCCCTACTCGCCTTCCACACAACCACGGAACAGCCATCGAAACCATTCATAAAACGTACATGCGAACAGCATAGAACAGCACACAAAGCGGAGAGCATATGAATTTCGCTGGCACTGGCAGCAGGCAGCAGGCAGTAGTACATACTCAAATGGATTGCTTCTCGGAGCTTATCACAAGATTATGAGCTGTTTGTCACGATTTTATGAATGAAATTCCATATTCCCATCCCTCGGAGCTGTCACATCCTCTCTGACGTCCCTTGGTTTGTTTAATCGATGCTCGCGTAGGTGTTTGGGTGCACAATTTACGAATTGACACTTGACAGTGTCATCCTGCACTCCTTCAGGGGACAATAGCATTTCCTACAAGACGCCAAATAGAAATGTCATTGAGTTTTGTTTTGTCACCTTTCCATCGCATGACACATCGCAGACGTGCATGCACCACAAAACCCAACGAATCCGAGAGCATTGTGTCAAAAAATAATCTAAAGCGAGAAGCAAGCAGCAAAAAAAAGCAGCGAAAAGAAAAAAAGTGAACTCCACTCGCGACGTCAAGGAGTTTTTAATAAAAATCTGGTCATCGAGCCAACAACCTTGCTTTAATCGCCCGTGGGGCCCGAGGGCAACCGAGAGGCGGGCGGGAAACGCGTGGAAAAGAACAGAAAAAGTGAGGTAACGCGGTGGATGCAATGACCGATCGGCGGTAAACAGCCAACATCAGGGGCAATCGGAACGTGCGAAAAATAAGTACGGATTGAAAAGACAAAAGAGAAAACGATACACGTCCCGATTACATCATAGCTCGCGAGGATCGCGGAAAGCGACGAAAAAAAAAGCGGCAGACACCAACGAACGAGCAATGAAAAGGCAAAACTATAAATTTTGATCGACCAGCAGCCGGAGTTGAGCTTGTCTGCGTGAGCGCTGGCCGAACTCCCTCCTCGCGCGAGATGGCATTGCCTATGGTGCATCTGTTGGACTCTACGCAATCGAGTCGCCTTGCGCTCGCCAGGGTTCAACGTCTTGCGACGGAGAGAAGACACAATGACATGTGTGCGGTGCGCATATGGAATTCCATATGCTGTCGCGCTGCCACTGGTGGCGCTCTGACTTTGGTTTGCTTTTCGATTCTGAAAGTTAATCCGAATTGCGTAACACTGGCAATCCGTCCGTCGTGTGTCAGGTTCACGGCACGGGTGTGCTGGCGAAAGTGAGTTCTATACCGAGATGAAAGTGCAAATACGACGAACCTCTTGATTTCGCAATGGTTTGTGGGTTTTTCTTTCGCCTCTTTTTTTCTTCCTCTGCCACTTTTTCATTTCGCGGTGCTGTGATATTTCAGAAGTATGATGGCCTTCAAAGTCAAAGGTATAGCCTCCAAAGTTATGAGTTGAAGCGTCGCGTGCCTTAGAAACCGGTGCGTGTGTGTGCGTACCTATGCGCTGTGTAGCAACGAAAGGCTGTAACACTTAATGTTAAGGTTAAGTGTTTCGCAAATTCCGCGTAGTCTGGGTTAGGTCTTTACTCTTAGCAGGCCTACGCTAAGAAACGGCTGATTGGTCGATGGCGCGATTGGCACTGGCATGAGTCAATTTTTTGTGTTAAATTTTGATTAGGCTGTGAGCGAATTAGCTAAACGGTTAGTGGGAACAGCTGCGATTAATGACTGCTTTTTTTTCTCGATTCAAGGGTGCCGTTATAAAATCGTAGTGCTTATGCATTAATGTTGAGGCAATAAACACACATCCACGTGTGGCATGACTCGGGGAATAATAAAATGAACATAAATCTGACAATCGCTGCCCAGGATCTTAACCTACATTCGAAAGAAATCACTTGTTCTATATGTGATTGGGTTTCCAAGTGAAAAAAGGCGAGCCGTGTAGTTTTAAGCCTACTTCAAGCGGGTATTTTGGAAAGTTCTTGATTTCGACTAATCTCTTGAAGCGTTTAATGCTTGGTGCTTGTCGTTGAGTGAGGCCCAGGTCCACCTCGGACTGTAGCGTCCTAAGAAGAAGAAGAAGAAGAAGAAGAAGCTTGTTGTTCATGACAGAAAGTGAACCTAAGGCACCGATAACACCACGACAACTAACTAAATTTCTCATCTCATTTCACCTCATTTTCAGTGACCCGCATGTTCCGTTAAAGGGGAACCATCGACTCATCAGGAGGAATGCCTAAGCGCAACCAAGCGAAGTTTTTGGACTTGGTCCAAACATCTCATTCTGGGTCTGCATCAGGTAGGCGACTGCTTGGCCTACCTGATGGAATCGCATTCAAGACACGCCACGGAAGTCGTGATGATGGGACAGCAACATTTTTTTTAATCAAAATTTTATAAAAATGTTTGTGTCAGACGGACAAGCTCTCGGAAAGTAAATAGTCCGGTTTTGTGAACGAAATCTTGAAAAAGATTTGAAAGTAAAGGCAAAGAAAGAAAACTCATTCCCCTGTGTTCCTTGGACTGTTCTGCGATCCGCATTCTATTAATTTTTTGTATGAATCATCCTGCTACCAATACGGGTCTGGATTTCCCCTGGTAACCCTGATCTCATAAATTCCCCGGGTATGTAGGCCATACGGGTAATGACCAAGTTGACGGGTACCCGACTATGCCTGTTATCAAGTACCCGCAGGTGGACACCCAACCAACCCTTTGGTAACCGGGTAATACCGGAAAATGTGAGTACTCGGATACCCGGGTATAAAGAACTCTAGCCACCAAGAACTAGAAGCTAGAACTGATGGGACAAAGCAACTGTCGACGTCCAGAGGTGGTGCACCCAAGTGGAGACGGACCTCAACCAACTTGGCGTGCGCAAGTGGCGACAGTAAGCAAAAGATCGTGTTATTTGCAGAGATTTGTTGTTTGAAGACCAGGAGCCTTATTTTGAATCACTTTCGGACTCGGATTCGTATTCGGAAATCAAATCGGTTACTCAAATAAATTCGTATTTTGTATCACTTTCCGATTGGCTTTGAATGCTGCCAAATTGTTATCAATAATTTCCGAAAATGAAACTATCAAATCAAAAAAATAATCATTCAAATAGAAGTCAGTTGCAAAAAAATTTAATTCAGTTTAATTCTTTCACAGAGTAACATATCGTTCAGTTGTTATTTAGCGGTTTCTAGTTCATAAAGATGGTTCAGAGCAAGGTGATCCTTCATTGTCTATAACTGGCGACATTGTTAAGTTGAAATCGATTTCGCCAGTATATTTCAAGCGCTTGTGTGGTTGGGTGGATGATGTTCCAGGCGATGGTGCATTTGGATTGCCACTTATGGCAAAAGTGAGATCTAAAATCTCTAATATCACTCTTCTTTCAGTGGCATGAGTTTTGGCTTGGAATTCCCCCAGCCTTTTATATTCCCCATCGTTGGGCCGATGCCAAAGCTGATTGGATTTCTAGCTTGTATCTGTAGATTGATAAAATCCTTCGGCGGGACCTGCATATTTGGACAATAACTGCTCAAATTTATTATTATCAAATTTACTTCTATTTTGCGTGAAAAAATTAAGTCCATTCCGAACTGTAACGCTACAAAAGCATTCCTGACGTCGGCGAGGCACCTATTAGCAATCTACTACGCTACATCGATAGCTCCAAATGAATGCTACTAGTGAATTGACAACCAACGTGGTAGAACAATGGACCAACGCTAAGTGCACTTTTGCACACCGGTCTAACTGCACCTTTTGGAGTTCGTCTACCGGCTTCATGCTAAACAGTACTGAGAACATCAGTGTACACAAGTGACGAATGGCCTCAACCAACTTGGTGTGTCTTATTGAAGAGGAAAGGCTTTTTGGTTGAGGTCCAGGACAACTCCGGACTGTAGCACCAAAAGAGAAAGATGTAAATTAAAGCGAGTTTGAAGCGAGTTACCTAATCTTGAAATGGAGAAAATCTGGAAAAAGTACTGCTGCTACAATTTGCATAAAACCTTAACCATCGCAAATAGAACTTAATTCTGATCACTATTTTATGAAAAATTAAAAATTAATGCTTTGTACTCGACTCATGCGGTTACCCGAAAATGATCCTGATCCCAAATCTATACCAAAGCGAGCAGAGCGAAATCGGGCATGAGTCCACCTTTGTTCTAAAAACACCAATCGTAACAGAATGACACCGAAAATCGCTTCATGGCAGCACTCGCGAAGCAAACATTTTCTCTCTCCGATCTCTGAACATGTTCACCATTTCCAATCATTTTTGACAGATTGCCACCGATTAGTCAAGAGTTCATTGAACAGCCCCCTAGATTTGTTAGATTTGAACTCTGTTCGCCGTCTTTAAGTAGAGCTCCCTAGGAGAAGCACTATTGTATTCACATTTACTCCATAATTGAATTCCCAACCCAGGAAGTTAATCCAGAGGCCATTCAAAGGGAAGGAGAAATCCATCAACAAGTAGCAGCAGCAGCAACAGCAGCAGCAGCTGTTCCCTGGTCCCTGCATAAGGTTCCTATCCATCTATTTTCCATAATAAAAGCGAACACACACAACCCCTCGCACACACGCACACTCAGCGTCTAAGAATCACCGCAGAATTCCTTGGCGCACATGCCAAAGATCACTCCCCAGCCAAATGGCCCCTCCAAGTGGGCCCAGCAATGAAAAATGTGCATCTTTTCTAATTCATCTGCACGCCGCCAATGATCACCTCTTCCACGGCCGTGCGCCTGACCAGAGAATGCCGCTGCTGCCAGCTTCCATCAAACGGTCATTTTCAGGCTGATTATTTCCCATCCTCCATTAGAAGCAGCGCCGCCGTGCATATTACCTTTCACGGGCCCCCCCCGATTCAAACCCGCCCGACGACGACGACGGAGGGCCGCGGTGCAGCCACGCTAGTGGCGGGGAAATCAAATCAAAAATTATTACGTGCGCGGGGGGCACTGCGCTCGGGGCCTGTCGGAGGACATCTACGTGTCCACGGCGGCAGCCGAGATGTAACTTTATTATGTTCAGCAAAATTGCAAACACCAAGCAGTAACACTAACACCACAAACTGGCGCGCTGCTCAGTTCAGGACGCGTTTGCGCTTGAGAAAGAGGCCTAGCTCCATGTGATCGCATGGAACCCTGAACCGAGGCAAACTTTGCGCCATCGTCATCATCGGTACGTCTGTCAGACTGTCTGTCCGTTCGTCCGGCCGGTTGTTGTTGGCCAACGGACGTTCGTGTGTGTGTATGTGTGAGCTTTCTTCTTGTTGCTTTCCGCGAGGCTGCTTTCTTTGTGACGCGCCGTTCATTCAATTGCGAGCATGACTTTACGGGCATGTGTGCCTCTGTTTGTGTGTGTGTTCAAGTGTGTGTGCGTATGGCCGTGTGTGTGTGTGTGGTGCAGCAGCAGAGAGCCAGCCAGTCAACATGCACAAATGCTTTTTGAGCGAACGCGTTGTGTCACGTGTTCGCTGGTGTGTGTAGGGCATCGCGTTCGTTCACCTCCTAACTGGCCATTGGCCGATGTAATGCATCTCTTGGTCGTTTTTCATTTCAAGCGCATTTTCTGTTGTCTTCGGCGCCCGCACTGCACTACCTACCTACCTACCCACCTACCTACCATCGTCACCACCGCACAGCACACCACACGTTGTCGCTTAAGTTGAATTGTTGTTGTTGCTGCTGCTGCTGCTGCGCTTGTGTTGTTTTTGTTTTTTTTTCGGTTTAATTGTTGTTGTTACTGATGCAATTGCTCATCGGTATATCTGTTGTTGGTCGCTTTTTTGCCTTTTTTATCGTATTTCGTTTGTTTATTTGCGTTCTGTTGTTCCCTTGCAGATTTTAACTTCAAATTTCGTTTCATTTCTCTTTTGTGATTCACTTTTTCTCACAAACAACAGCAACAACAGCGGTTGACGTGTAATGCGTGTGCATTCAATTCGCTCGCGAATTTTGTATCTGGTGCGGGGATTCTGTTGTAATGCGGCTGATATGAGTTGCTGTTAACATTTTTTTGGCACTAAATCATACAAAGGAGATGCATCATTAGGGAACTTGCTCTGTGCTTCTCATTGAGGCTAGTTGAGGTTTGGGATGTGTTCAGCAGGTACTCGGAAATTAGAATGTTTGCATTTACCTCATTTGTTGTAAGGAACATAAGTCTTGGAAGGGCTTATTTTGTCCTAATCTGATGTAGACATGTTTTAATTTTAAATTTGGCGATATACAGTGAGGTGCAAAATAAAAGGGTGTCTTATTAAATGAGTATGCGAGTCCGAATAAATTGTGGATCACAAACAGTACTCCTTCTCCCATAGCCTTCCCACAAACTGCCTGCCACTGTCTGTTCCCAATGCATTGAACTTTGACTCATCAGACTATCAGACATTTCGAAATTTTGCAGCTGGCCAATCCAAGTGACTTTTGGTAAAGAGTTGTCTCCTTTGTCGATGTCGAGAAGTAATGTTAGGTTAGGTTGGTGTAACTAAGAAGTTAGACACGGACATTTCTTGGACTTCTACCAGAAAGTTCGTGGTTAATAAGCCTCCTTCGTATTGTTGACGTGTTTACAGTCAGGCTCCTGTCTTTTTTTATTTGAGTTGATGTGTCAAATGGATCGTTTTTAGAAAGCCTCACAGTTTGACGCTTGGTGTTAGATGCAGTTTTACGTAGCCAGCTTCGCGTTTCTTTGGTTTTATGTAAGTTTAAGGCATTGGTTATCACATTTCTTTGGTTTTATGTCAATTTAAGGCATTGGTTACCATATTTTGACAGCACTCAACTGTTTTTGAATACAACATCTATCAAGTGGCCACCTCTATTGCCCTAAGCAAAATGTGCTCTTGCTGCGTTTTCCATCACCTTTTCGAGCATCTCGGCCAGTATAGCGATGATTTCAGCACAAATGTTTGCCTTGACCTTGTTAGTGGTCTAAGGGTTGCTGGAGTACACTGTAATAATAATAATAATAATAATAATAATGGCGGCATTTTTTCAACAACCACTCGTGTTGTACGTGCTATTGTTCTTTCACGAGTGGAGGGGACATACACGGCGATTTTGAGAAGCGTTTCTAGACAGTTATACTTTTTGAGGATTTCAGGTGACTCGAAAGAGGTGGAGCCGTGGAAAAATGTTAGTTAATGACTCCGAGCGTAGAAGTCAACGCACCTACCCCCTACGAAACGGCGCCCACACACTTCACTTTTTAAATAACTTCGAAAGAATAAGTCCGGAGACGTCAAATCTGAAGATCTGGGTGGACAGGTAATGTCGCCATTTTTTGACAGCACACTTTTCGCGAAATTTTAGTTGCAAAAACTGCGTTTGCAGTGTGGCATGGCGCAAGTTCTTGTTGAAACCAGTAAACGTTCAGACCTTCTTCACACAATTATGGGCAGACATAATGTGCCAACATTCATCGATATCGACTCTCAAAGTCTGTTTCGCCTTCTCTAAAAAAAAATGGCCCAATGATGCTTTGTAAGGGGAGCCGAAAACCGAAGAAGCGGTTGTTGTTTTTGTAAGCATAACGGGTAAGCGGCAAATTCGCGGTACTGCATTTCGAAAATTTGTTTTTAGCTGTTCTTTTGCAATTTTTCAAGAAAAATGGTCGCACCTTTTATTTTACACACCACTGTACATTTACACATGACTGCTATCTTTCCCTCAAGAGGAACACTAAATCTTAGGAAGAGGTAAAAATCTATCGGGGACAAATATAGTGAGCCAAATCGGTGGTCAGTTCTTCTTCTTCTTCTTAGGGCGCTACAGGCCGAGGTGGACCTGGGCCTCACTCAACGGTTTTCAATTCACTCAAAGTGTAATTGTGCCAGTGGATGATGTAACTGCACTTTTCTACCCTGTCTTCAGTCTAACAAGCAGTGATTCGTTATATGTCCTCGTTGCTGTTTCAACCTCTTTCAAGGCGGGTGATAAACACATTTCCGTGACTAACACAAGAGTGTGACATCTCCTCTGGCCGCCATCACGTTCTCGGATAATGAAAATGCCTTCATCTTCTTCGAATCAGGTGCACCTCTTGCAGACCTATGCTTTGTATATTTTTTTCCCTCGGATGTATGATTTTATATCAAAGTTCCGTCTGCAATGGTACACCCAATTTTCGATTCACTCAAACCGTATTCGAATGCATTTTTGGTTCAAAATGAACGTGGATGACAGCCATCCCTTAGTCAGCATAACAAAATGACAAACGCGCTCTTTTACCATGTCCACAGCTCATATGATGTCTCTCAAAACTCAATTCGCCGATCGTCCATTGGACGGTGTTTATAGTGAATGAAAGAAGCCGGAGTATCGGAGAATGAGAGTTTTCCAAACAGTTGGAAAGAAATGTATTTTTTGGAAGATCTACCCCATTTCTTTCCAACCTTTTGAAAAGGCTTGTTTTTTCGGAAAATTTTTGAAACACTACTTGAGCACTCAGACTCAAAATTTCTCCATTGTACTGCCAGGTAGTAACCTACTCCAGTGCCGTTATTTTGATCCCAACGGCCAAAGGTGACTGGACCAGATCCGATTTCACTGGGATTCGAACCTGGGACTTCTCAAACTTGCATCAGGCCCTTAACCAACTGCGCCATCCAGTCGTATTTGAAAAAGCTTACGCTCTCTTTAAGAAACTCTTACATTTTTCCACTCGTGTAAACATCATCTTACAGTGGTGGTCGTAGCTTTCGGTCAGCACAATCGCTCAGTCATGCTGTTACGACCACGTATAACAGATGGCTATCTGTGACATGTGATGGGGTAGAGTCGCCATAAAAGGTTTTAATCACGGGTTTATTTTTGCATTATTGTCAAAAAAGCACCGAGTATTGGATGCGTACAAAATGACTGAAGTTTTTCGGGCATCTTTCAAAGAACTTCGCTTTCGAAGAGTAACGTCATCTTTATGTTCAGACCCAAAACTTGTTAGCTGAGATCGTAACACGCAGAATATTGGCGATTGTAGAAAAGCCAGCCGATGGCTGAACATAAGATGTTTACAAAGGCTCGGAAATTTACATACAGTGCTGTACAAAATAAAAAGAACACTCTTTACTTCCGCATTTTTACAATCGTTGAGCTCTAAGAGCAAAGTAATTTGTTTTTAGGTTCTTTTTAAATTGACGGTAAAGTCATCAGTCAAAAGAATTTATTCCAGTAATTTAACGACGTTTGTAGTGGACAGAGGACATCTTCGTGTCCTCTGACAAATATTCAGCAATATTCCATGGGTAAGTAGTCACACTCTTGGTGTCATAACTGGGGCATTGATCGTATGTTTTTTCTAGGAGATCACAGAAGTCATCCTTGCTGTTGTCACCCTTGTCCTTTGTAGGTACGTGTGTGCAAATTAAGGAAATCTTTGCGATTTTCGCCTTAATGCGTATTGTTATGAGGCGTTCGTTTACATGCAAGTCTGCCTCGAACAACAAATTCACATCTGAATAAAGGGTAAATTAAAACGGCCGCGCCGCAACTTAAGAGAAATGAAGCAACCGAGCGAATACACAAAAATGATACACTGCGACCATAATAACTGATTTTCGTTCACTTTCGCCTGCTTACGCGGGAGCGAAATGGATCGCTCTCTAAGTATGCAAATGTCAGTTGATAGCTGAATTCTTCTTTGAAATTTTACGACGCTTCTGATTACTTTTCTTTTGGACTTGTCATAAACTTAAGTTTTCTTACGGCTATTATAGTTGGTCCTTAAGCGTTGTCTTCACTCTCTGTACCAATCGCCGTAGTAGGTCTTGCAGTTCTCATCCTCGTTTACCCATCCCAATCCCCATGGATTATGTTAATGTCTGCTTTATAGCAGTTTAGGGCCTCCACGGGTTCATCGGCTGAACGTAGTCTATGGAGGGAGTTCTCTCGTTGTCCTTTTTCCGTTTTCTGGGGTCGTCAACACTAGATCCGTCCTTATCCGAGGCAAGTCATTGATTCTGAACTAGACGTTTCTTTCTTCGTGCGGAAGTTAATGCCACGCACAACCCCCGAACCTGGAAGCCTACGTTCTCATTTAAGCCCTTGGACAGAGGGACCGCTGTATATATTGGTTCACCTCTTAGCGATTGCTGTAGAGGCTTTCCAGAGCGCAACGGAGAAGCTGTATGTCTACTTGACCCGTGCATTTACTGGCATCTCACTAAGCGAAGAGCTATCAACAACTTTACCCTAAATACACACGCCCGTGCCATCTTTTCGCCTCCGCGTCCGTGGGACAATGCAAAAAAGGAAGCCCACGAAACGGAAAAACACAAGTGGAGAAGGGCCTTAGCTAAGTTGGCGTGCGTAATTGGAGGCAGCTGGCTATAAATCGTGCAAGGTGGTTGAGCCCCGGGTCCATCCAGGATTGTAACGCCATCAGAAGAAGTAGCAATACTCACCACAAACAACAGCTTTGTTTACCGCAAGACACGTTTGCTTTTGAAATATGGACCCATAGTTCCAGAGCTTCGTATGCTTGCATGGCATCTTGAAACAAGGCAAGCACCAAGCTGTAACACTAATATAACAAATTGCCACAATGTTCAGCACAAGACGTGAAAAAGGTGCGTATAATTCCATGTGCTCGGATGAAACCCTGAACCAAGACAACATTTTGCGTCCATCCATCCGTACATCTGTCAAAAGTCACGACCTGCCATTAGCCAATAGCTGTGTTCACAAACACGCTAAAATTTTTGATGAACCCCGAATGGTCATCAGTGAATTCTTAAGTTTATCTAAGAAGATCCTAGGCACTGGAGCAGCATCCGTGCTCTCAAATTCTTGTGTCCTCTGTAAACAAATGCAAAAACATCTTCCTGCGTCTGTCCACTTTGCATTTCCCAATTAGGATGTTAACTCGCAGAATGTCCAGCAACATCGACCCTTAACACTGACCAAGTGATTGATGATGCTGCGGTCCTCAGTGTCTCCAATTCATTCTGCAACCTCTGCTGCTTCTTAATGAAAGATGTGTCATTTTCAATTAGACGCCAAACGCATATGTCTCTGCAAAACGTCAAAAATTCGTTAGCTCATTCTCACCGCCCAGCGGAGAATTAATAACTGCAAAAAACTTACAACAGGATACCATCTAATAGAATCAAAGTAAATATTTAAACGAGGAGCATGACTCTTTTTTGTGTTGTTTCCTTCGGTTCCTACATAGATTTCGCAGTGAATTTTCATTGCAGCGCATAGACACACAGCACGGCCGTGCTTGCGATGTACACAGCACTTTCCAACATCATAGCTCCAGTTCCATCCGCTGCGAGGTGGCACAGCAAAAACTAAGTAAATAAACATCACAAGGCATTAGCTCTACCAAAGCCATTGAACATACATATGTGTATGGTTTTTTTTTGTATTTTTCTAAGTCTAATGCCAAGGAACTCGTTGCCGAACGAAACGAAAGTAAATTAGATGCACACATGCACATCGGCGTCGCATACATTAGATGGTTGGTTACTTGTTTTCAAATGGAATAGTGTAAGTACATTAAATATGTACACTGTTCCATGCGCATACCGTCATACATACGTACAGTGCACTCTCGCCAAAAGCCAGTTGAAGAGTGGTGAATCTTTGGAGTTTTTTGCAATAAAAATAAAAAATAAACATTCAAGTTGAGGCACACATAAGGTAGATGCACTCTCTGGTCATAGATAGGCAAGGCATTAGATAATTTTTGAGGTTACAGACGTTGCAGCAGGGGATATCATGGGAGTTTGAATGTAACGAACAAATGACGAGAATTTTGAGAATAGGGGACATGAATTCGGTTAACGTTCAGACTTTGGATTAAATGTATGCGACATCTCAGAGAAAATGGGTTTTCGTTGCATTTTCATTTGTATTTGTTCGATTTGAGTAATTTTATTTTTATGGAAAGTAATTCAGTCTCCTTGTGCATACATTTGAATACCGAACCGGAACTGAAGTGTAATTAGCCTTCTAGCGCTACTAGCGCCAAATTATTCCTCAACATAAGAAGTTCAGTGCTGCCAAATTCATTATTTGATTTGGTTAAGTCTTGATTTTGTGCGTGGATTTAAGAATATTTTTCGGTTTTTCAGTGAATTAAAACAGTGCATGGGTGTTTTCATAAACGTCGTAAATCTGCGCTAGTACAATCGCATCTCCATGGACGCACAAGTGAAGAACTGTGAGTGGACAAATTTAAATTCTCTGCATGAATTTCTCTTGGAGTTGCTTTAAAACAATGACACTGCCAAAAGTGCTTTTTCCTTCTTGTGCCTATGGGATTGCCTGCGGTGACACTTTCCATGAACTAAATGCTCAGGGGCGAGGAATTTTTTTCGGTCGACATTTGGCTTTTGCTCGGGCTTAAATGGTCATGTGTGGTTGGAATTTGCTTGAAAGTGATTTAATCTGAGGACTATAACTTGAAGTGGCATTTGCATGGAGCATAAGCCGAAATGCCAGAGGTTACCTGCGCTGCGGCCACCCAATGAGTGATGAGGGATTGAGCGATAGAGCGACGAGTCTGAGCGATGTGTGGCCACTTACTGAGCGTCATCGCTGAGCGATTGGTTGCGAAAATGTAATATTCAAGTTCACTTCGTCGTAATCTTGTAGTTGAAAGTCACGTTCATATGAATAATCCTCTGGCTGTCACAGATTCCCTTCAGTTGCATCTGGAACAACTGTCTGCTTTATGAAACTCATAATTTTAAGAAACAATTACAAATTTGTCCGACTTTATTCCACTGCTTTTCGGTGACGTTTTTATTTTTATAATCCTTGTGGCTGTCCTTCGAATAGAACTGGGCGGTTTTGAACAGCTGAAATCAAACTTTCTACGTTTAGTTTCTCTATGTTCTTATTTCGTCGCTCAGCGATCGATTACAAAAATAAAACAGGTTTGGCTTCCGAGCAACGTCGCTATGTCGCTTAAAAAAATCGGAGATAGCTGAGTTTCAATTTGTTTGCATAGCTCAATCGCTCGTCGCGTGAGTAAAACGGGCATATGACGAAGGAATCCTTCTTTTTGAAACACGTGCTTCCATTTTTTTTTACTGAGGCGGGTAAAATTTCTGCTTGAAAAACGTATCTCCGGCGTTTTTATCCGGTTTCTTGACAAAAATAGGACTAAAAGTCGAGATTTATTAGATGACAAGCAAAGACTAGACCTACAAAAAGTGCTTACTAGCGTACAAAATTGTACATCAGACTGTTCAAATTGTGGGTCATTTGAAGACCGTGATATTCGTGAACTTTAGGAAACCGGATATACCGGATATTCGGTGTTCCTCGTCTTCTCAAGTCATAAGGCTCGGATTCCAAGACCCCCTTGGCTAAAGCATTGGTGTTCATTCCCTCGTTGTGACCGAGCCAGTCGACGGATTTTTGCCTTCCGAACTAGCGTTTCTGAACACATACACACACTGCAGAATTCTTGCAGGCCAGCTTTAGTACAATTGTGTAAAAAAATGTTTCTTTCAATCGCTCCGGGAAACGATATCAATCCAATCGAAACATCAACAGGAATTTGGCCATTGCCAAGCGTTAGCAGTTGTCTCGAGAATTCAATCGGCAGACGACTGGATGGCGCAGTTGGTTAAGTGCCTGCCTCAAGTTCGAGGGGTCCCAGGTTCGTATTCCAGTGAAATCGAATCTGGTCCAGTCACCATTTGCCGTTGGGATAAAATTAACGGCACTGCAGTAGACTGCTACTTGGCAGTACAATGGACCAGTTTTGAGTCTGAGTGCTCCAGAAATGTTTCAAAAATCCTCCGAAAAAAAAGCAGTAGATTTCGGGATATCGGGAAGCGTTTGAGGAAAATCTCCGGAGAGCAATATCATATCCCCACCAAATCGTCTCGAATCACCTCGTAAATCCTTCATCGTTCGGTCAACTGCCTCCAAAGCTCATTTATGCGCCATCGTGCATTCATCCCAAATGATAATTTTTTGCATTCTCGCATCAATTTCGCTGTCGCCTAATTCTTGGTCATTGTGCAAGTTGGCTTGTCAACCGTGAGAAGAACCAATTTTCGATTTTTTCAATCTAGCCACTTTTCCGGAGGGCTTTCTGGCAACCTTCTGGCAATTACGAACAAATGAAAAAAATGTGAGCCAAATTGGCACAGCCGTTCTCTAATTGATGAATTATTATACAGTTCTCACATAATTTTTATATATTTAGATATATAATATATACAAAAAAAAGGTTATTTAAATGAAAAATAAATCGATGCAAGCATTCCACATTCGCAAACAAAATCTTTTCAACTCACGCCTCATTCGACTTGGCATCACTTTTTGCAAAGTTTAATCACCCGCCATTTTCATTTTTTTCTTCAATGTCGAAAAATCGATTTACATGTTGAAGCTGAAGCCACACTTGCACGAACGCAGCATCAGTGAAAAGTTTGCTAAGCGCCATTTTAGAATTTGCATTCGTGGAGTAGAGAAGTGAAAGTTTTAACAAAAAAAAGTTCTTTTTGCAAATCAAAAAAATTCTAAGCAATTAGATAACTGCACTTTGTAAATATTACAAATTTTGTACCCTTAAAAAATTGTAAGTAAATGTCAAAAGATTGAATATGAGAGTTATCTTTTAATTTTACTTTCGAGGTCAAATCAAGTAATTCGTGCTTTATCCCCTAATCTATTGACTTGAATTTGATTAGCGAACTGTATTTTTTTCTGTTGCTTATGTAAACAATTTAAAAAAAATAATCTACCACGCCCGATAATTTGATTGCGCTGCAAACGCGGACAGGTTATCTTTTTTCCACAATTTTCTTTTTTTTTTTGCCGACTCCGTCATTAGTCGGCCATCTTTAATTCCCATCTGTAATGCCACAGAAATCGGTGTGTGAGATGTTTCCATTTGTTTCTGTATAGATCACAGAATATTTATTTATAGCCAAAGTTATATTCATAATTCTCTTTCCATCAGACTATTGAACATAAAGGCAAAGAAGATATAAATATGCGACGCTATCGTGAATGGGACTTGGAATGTAAAGTTTATGTGGGTAACTTGGGCTCGTCGGCATCAAAATATGAAATTGAAAATGCGTTCAGTAAATACGGACCGCTGAGAAATGTGTGGGTTGCAAGAAATCCACCTGGATTTGCGTTCGTTGAATTTGAAGACAGACGTGATGCTGAGGACGCAACAAGAGGTTTAGATGGAACGTAAGTATAATCAGGGATTTGATGTGATGAAGGGCGATGTTTTAACTTTGAATTGGTCATTCTTTCCATTAGACGGTGCTGTGGAACAAGAATTCGCGTTGAAATGTCATCCGGCAGATCACGAAGAGATGATCGCCGTCGTGGTGGTGGCCACGGAGGCAGTGGTGGCGGCGGCAGTGGCAGCGGCGGTGGTCGTGGGGGTCGATACAGGTAAGATTCGTTCATTTATTTATCCACTTTAAGCTATTAACTAAAAAAAAGCGTAGTTTGGTTTATATTTCATATGCATTGGGTGAATGGCCAACTCTGTAGCTTATTAAAGCGTAACACGCTATATTCATGCTTGTGAATAGTCGAAAAAAATAATGTTCATTTTAGATACTTCACGTATGTTGTTTGTGTGTGCATAGTTGTGCTCAAAATGTATCTGTATTCCTGGTCCACCAAGCGGATAAGGTCGATGAATGATAATTTATCAATTCGGAGTCGGGAACATGCGCAGAACAATGCATCTTTTTGAATATCATTTGAATATTTTTGAAATGAAATGCTTGAGACGAGCAAAACAGCTCCAAAACTGGTTCTTGTCCGATGATGGCATTTGCCAAAGATATAATTCAAGCGATATGTTAGGCTTATCTTTGTTTAGACATATTTTCTGTATCAGTTCGCATTTTAAAATAATTTATATACTCTTCATCATGTAGCACCTTGTATTTATCAATTTTTGAGGGTTCAAAGCCACCCTTTGCTTCAGTAAATGACCGCACAATTTCTCAACTTTTGTGTAGCCTCAGGCGACTAAGCAAGGAACGCAATATCTGTTCCTTCCTAACCTTTCATTGATTGCAAGCGACAAACTTTTTGTCCACGGTTAATTTTGTTTTACAACCGAAATGTTTGCAGAAGTTGCGATGACTGGGAGTTTGCGATATCTGGTTTTTGTAATTGTAAAGAGGGTATTTGGACTGTCTTCCTTTATTCGGACTGTCTTCCTTCATTTGGACAGTCCTTCATTTGGACAGTCTTCCTTCATGTGAAATGTCTTACTTCATGTGAACTATCTTCGTTTATTTCGACAGTCTTTCTTCATTTGAACAATCATCCAGACAAAGGTCTTCTTAAAAAAAGCTATGCATTTGAGTGCACTTAAATTCAAGTTTTATATGCAACTTGGCAGTACATGCACACCATCAATGTCAAAAGAAAAAGTTCTGTTTGAGCGTGTATTAAATTTGACATCACATAGTTGACAAGACAGAGATGATTGCCTCCCAGGGTCGTCCGCAAGAACTACTTTCGCTTGTTTTTGTATTTTAATGATTTGTTTCGCAAGAGAAGCCTTTGGCATATTAATTTACCACCTTTTAGCAAGACAAGCGTTTTTGGCATATTCATTTACCACCTTTTGTAGTTTATATACGTTAGTGGGGACATTTAATCAAGAATCATTTGCGTTCTTTAGAAAAAAATCATAACCTAACATAAGTTGAAACTAACTGGTATTTGTGTTTTGTTATTTTGACGTTTTATGTAATCGAGTAACTATCTGATGGACATATGCATATTTTTGTGTGTGTATAAACAATTGTTTGTTTCGTCAAATGAATGTTATTTTTGGATAAATGTTTGCTGCTTGTTTTCAGTTGTATGTGGTTAAAGAAAATCTCTCTTCTCTTGTGGAAACCGTTTTTAATCGTTTTTAAAAGCAGAGTTGGCTAATTCGCAATGAAAATACTTAGAGCGTTCTAGTTTAACCATGTTCTCCCTTAAAAAAAAACAGTATTAATTGCATTTAAAAAAAAAAATTCGTTTTGGTTTCTTGTTTTTTTTTGTTTTTATTTATCCACGTTTTAACGGCAAGCAAATATTTAAAAGCAGTACATTTCGTGTGTGTAAATTATACTTAGATTAAAAACGAAATCGTATTCTTTGATTTCTTTTTTATTTTGTTTTTTTTTTTTTTGTATATTTTTTTTTAAGAGTAAAAATGACTTGTGTTGATAAGTAAAATTAAAACGCCGCATCTGGTAATCATTTTCAGGGCAAAGTCTACTAGTTCTACTACTACTACTACTACTACTTCCTCCTCCTACTACAACATCTTCACGAATAACTGCTCCTACTCCAACAGCAACTCCAACTACTACTACCATCACAACAATGATACAACTACTGTCATCACCAAAGTCATCAATTCTTCTACTACTAGTTTCAGCATCAAGCTGTGTCTACTCTTAAGCTGTGGAGCTACTTTTGCGGGGGTGCCATCACCCTCGTCGTCACCAGACCCCACTGATCGATTATTTCCTCCATGAATGTTGAGCACTGTTTCTTAAAAATGTGTTCTTAAAAATTCAAAACAGAAAAAGATGCAAATCAAAACCAAACATAGAAACAAACGAAAGCTAAACATATGTGATTAGTTATGTTCAGCGGGGGCGAAAAGTTCCACGGCAATTTGTGCATCAAAAGGCGTCAAAAGTTGAAATAAAACATGATTCACCCAAGTCCTACAATTCCCGTGATCCCTACAGACTCCCTCAACCGCAATCAAATGATCAAAAGTGTTGCTGCAGGGCTCATAGAATATACATATGCATATCAATCCAGCGTGGTGACAGCATAGGCTTGTATACACCTTCCCCTCCTCATAGTGCGTGAACAGTGATTGCTGCTGCTCAGGTCATCATCGACACTGCGTGCGTGCTCTGTGTGTAACATCGTCTTCTGCTGTGGACAGCATCTACAAAACATGTCACCAAGCCACAACAGAATACGGGGTCGGTCAGCTATCAATCACCACCAACACGACTCAGCCACGATATTCTTTGCAACGCAAGTCATCCATATCATATTTGTTTTCTATTGATTAGTAGTTTGTTTTGAGATCGCGTTAACAGGGCCGAACACTCAGCTGTCGTTTGATTGAAATAGATCTAGTTCATCTACCATCACATATGAACACCACCAACCATCATCACCACCACTTCAACCACCACCACCACCACCACTACAACAACTAGTACTACTACTACAAGAACTACTACTACTACTCTACTACTGACTGTTAATTGACTTAGTTTGGGGAAGTTCATCACCACCTGTCGTGTGTCGTCGGCGTTGAGCAAGACTCAAGAAAAAAAAAAAAAAAAAAACCCTCAAGAAGAACCGTCTCGTGATCGACTCACTACCGACCGCAAATCAAGCAAAAAAAAAAAAAAAAAAAAAAACAAATTTCCTCTCATCTTTGCTTCACATCTGCACGCATTCAACCACACCCTGATGCGCGATTAACACCAAACCGCCAACTATCACCACCAAACTCCTTTGACGCGTGACGCTTCTTGATCCAAATCAAAACAGCCGAAGAGACATCATCTTCAAATCAGAAACAGAAATTCATCTCCTTCCGCTATATACTCTAGCTAGCTATCCACCAACCTCTAAGTTATGCTCAAAACCGCTACAACTGTTCTTCAACACACAGTCATCGATCGTTCAGCCGCGCCCTCAACTCAACTCGAAACCGAACCTAAGTCAACTCATCGTCGTCAGTTGTATCTGCAATGAAAAAAGTAAAATGAAACCACACACCTGCATCATTTTAGTGGTTTGTTGTTTATTTTTTATACTATATCATTTTGTTACCTGATATTAGATAAAATATTTTATATTTATCTTTATCTGTATCTCTATCACATTAAAACAAGGATGAGACGAAGTAGTTTATTTATTTTCCACAATTTTCTCTATAAGTGTACTTTGTTTGAATAGTACGTTTTATTTCTTACCGTTTTCCCATGTGATATCCCTAAGTAATGTTGATCTCTAAATAATCTTACAGGTCTCGCTCGCCACGCCGCTCGAGAAGTCGTTCCAGGAGTTTTTCACGCGACAGACGCAGCCGATCCGACTCACGGGATCGCCGCTAAGGGGAGCGCGCATGCACGCACGCAATCAATTAACACACTATATATAGCCCAAAAGAATGTAACAGACAGACAGCAGACACTCTTGTTCTCTATTCTATATCATTTTTATTTAAATATAAGCAAACCATACCGCAGTCAATCCGTGTTGTCTAAAGGAACAAAACACAGCCCAGTCGAACTTTGCAGCATAAAGCTAAAGATCGCCTTTCCATTGTGTGTGTGTTTTATGGGAGACTTGTACAAAAGATATCAATAAAATTTAAAAGAGATTTCGGTTTTTTTTTCCTTGATCAAAATCTAAATTTTCGAATGAACTTTTACTTAATTAAGGGTTTTTTCTGATCTTGGGTTCAATGCATTGTATTCTCTTGTAATAAGTATGATGTAAGGAAAAATAAACAATTTTCAATGTAGTTCTTAAACGAATTCGTGGTGTTTCTTATTTGTTCTCGTCGATTTTCCATTTTTTGTCTATTTCAAAATGTCTCAAGCTTGGTTGTCAAAAGCAAAATGGTTTGTATATGAAGATCCGTTCGGAAAGTGAATCGCGATTCACATTACCGACACGGGGGCGATTCACTTCGAACGGATTCGGAAATGCGAAATCTTAAATTTTTGTGGAAGTTTCCATCCGGGGGATTTAAGCCATGGACGCCAACTGCAAGTTATCTGTGTAAGGGGGCGGAAGCCCAACCGGATTACAGCAATGATTCGTGTGAACCTTGGGTTCACTGCGCCCCGTAGCTCCGTTCACTTGCCATGTTTGTGCAGCTACGAGGAAGGTCGTAGTATATCGGTGCAAAATGTGAACAGATGGCCTCAGGGAAGACAACAAGAAGTCAGGCTTGCATTAATAAACAATTTGAGAACATCTTGACCGAAGTGTTAGTCAACCTGCCAAGGTTCTGGCGAATTTCGATTTCACCTTGGTCAACAGGAGGGGAAATATGATGTGAAGTGAGCATGTCGGTCTTCTGGTTGGTTTTCGAAGCGGCGTTTTTTTTAAGACGACTAGAAGTATCGTGTCCTGGACCGCCATGGATGGCAGACAGCTATAGCTCAAGCCCAGTCCCTCTAAGCGCGTAGGACTGATAAGTAAGTTTATTTCAAAAACGCACAGCAGACATTTGCCTCAAGTCTCGCAAAGCTAATCATAATAAAAGTCCTTAAATGAAGCTGCTGCTATGATGCAAGTTTTAGTAAGTATTGATAATCCACGTTTCGCTAAGGACACCTTAAGTTCAACCGTACACCTACCATCGGGTGTAGATCTAAATTAAGATCCAAGACAAGAGACACCCTTTTTAAAATGGAATCACAAGGATGTCGTACGTCTCTCTTAGAGGCCTCAGCCTACTTCTTTCTCCAGCTACTACTTTCTGACAAACTGTTGTCAAGTCCCCTTAACCTGCGAGTGCAGGTCTCTTGCGTTTCGTTCCCAAGATTGAACTTGACATTAAAAAGATTTTATTTCTAATTCCACTAAATTCGCGCAAATACAGAACACACATCCACTTGATTGAGAAATCACACAATTTGTTGATCAGTTTTATTTTAAATCTAAATATTTTGAGTTGATGGACCCTCTTCGTTCATTTGAACATCATCGCCTGGAGAATAAAGACCAAGTGCTGATCTTTCTGGTTGCCCGGGTATCACCCTATCGTTAGTATCATCATCCTCATCATCATGACTGTCAGAGTCGTCACTCTCATCATTTGCTGGAACAGATTTGTATAGAGTTAGCATTTCCCTAAAAAAGACTTAAGACACTCTTCTTACCATCTTCATCGTCTGTCTCTGGTCCAGGCATTGTTAGTACTTTCCCCAAGGGATGTATGTCAGCAGCAGCATTTGAAATTGAATTTATCTAGTGATCAACGAGATTATAAGATTTAAACAAATCTTAAAGCAAGTAACGCTACCTACCCAATTGTGCTGATCCCGTTCATATTGAAGGATTTCTGCTTCTTCATTGACCGGAGTGTCTACTTCGAACCATATGTGATTAGCGATGGGTGGTCGCAATGATGGGAAAAATGGAATCATCTTTCTAGAAAGGATTCTTTTATTTAATTCAAAAAAATTGCTCTTTAAGCAATTTCTAAATCCGACCCATCAACAAAATTGACGTTTTATGTGATTGTCAAAAATATTGAATTTGAAGGAAAATGTTTTTGAGTATGTCCGGGAATACATGTTGTCGGTAAGGTAGCACATGATTTCATAAACATGGAAATGTATTTCTGATCTTTTACTTTGAATATAGAATTATTATTTAAAGCAATTTTACCGAATATCTAAATTCAACTAAGGCCCGTCTGCTGATACTACTCTTAAATCTACATCATAGCTAAGTTATACTTACATTTTAATTGCAACCTTAGTTATTTTTCGTTGCTCGTAAAAAGTTAAGTGAGACATGACACGGTTTTTTCTAAGCGCAGCTAATTTCAGTTTGCTTTCAAATGCCGTCGTCGTTGTTATTAATGAGGAAATTACAAAATTATTTATTTATTTGTTGCTGAAATTCTGGGAAATCATAGAAAAAATAAACAAGGGCATTTTTCGAATACTCAAAGCAGTAATCAGTAAAATGTCAGAACATTTGCAAGTATATAACTCGCAAACAACATTTTAAAATATAACATTCATTCGTTTCCAAAAGAATCAAATTTGAACGAAACTTTGAAATAGACTGATCAGCATATATTCCTGCATAAGTATATGTATTCATCTGCATTCTCTTGTCTTACGCTCCTAAAAATCAGAAACCATTTTCCCACCGCAGCCGGTGGGTGGCGATAACACACGTTTCTTAAGTATGATTTATTGATTAGTACGAAAAAAATAATTACGTGCAAATTTTTCCGGTTAATGAATGTTTTTTATTATTGACATTCTCTTAATATTATAGTCTTGCGAAGTAGTTGTTAATTGTGGGCGCCGTGGCCGTGTGGGTTCGTGCGTCGACCCATACGCATTAGACTTTCACAGTCTAGGTTCGATTCCAAGTTCAGACAAACAATTTTTCAAAAAAAAAAAAAAATTGTTCACAGCCCCACCTCTTTCGAGTCACTGACAATGCTCAAAGAGTATAACTGTCTAGAAAAAAGCTTCTCAATCTCGCCGTTCGGAGTCGGCATTAAACTGTAGGTCCCCTCCACTCGTGAGAGAACAATAGCACGCACAACACGAGTGGTTGCTGAGAAGCTAGGCCCAGGTCCATCTCGGACTGTAGCGCCGCCATTATTATTATAAGTAGTTGTTAATTTGATTGACGAATGGGTTGTTGTGGACATGTGCGAAGCGGATGAACTTGCTAGGGGAGCTAGCATACCATTCCTACTACTATAATTCAGTAGAGTACGAGTACATGTGCAAGTAGCTACTTGTAAACTATTCCTCAAATAAACAAATACAACAACTCGGTAGTTTAATATTAGACGGTTCACAGGTACTACACACAGGCAAGCCTCAAGATTGAATTGTCCCAAACTAAATCCCAAAAGTTTTATAAATTCCATCTCTCTTAGGAGATCAAAAATTGGTGTATTAGTAGTCGAATCTCCCTGTAACCCGAATTTTTTCGCCATATTTATCTTGGCATTCCCCTAAATTTTTCGTACAAAATTCGATCTTTCGAATCCCAGTGAAAGCAAAGTTACTACGCTTTCATCCGGTTTTTCAAATCTGGTCCAGTCGCCATTTGCCTTTGGGATCAAATTAACGGCTTCTAACCTAACCTACTGGGCTACACAGTCGTGTCAATTTGTTTGGGGTGCCGAATTCTAGGGATCTACCGCGTTCCAGCCTGAAAAAAATTGTAATGAATGATGGAACAGCACTTTTAAATGCTGCCAACTTTAAAAAAAACACAATCATTTTCAATTCTGTTTATTTCTTTTTTCAATTTCATTTTAAAAGAATTTTTACAAAAATAATACAAACAATTAAAAAATAATTTTACATTACAAGACCTTTTTTGTTGTTTTCTTTCTTTTTTGTTGTATTTTACTCGTAAATATACATCTTAATTCGAAAATCTTGGTTTTTGTTTTTCTTTAATTTTTCGTAAAATATAAGGAAACGAATATTTGATGTTTTTGTTATATAACCACTGTAGGCAATATTTATCTCTATTAACATTAAATGTAATATATAAATTATTAATTATGAGCTCATTGAAATTTTAACATCGGTAAGCCTCACGAAATTCCGAATTGCATTTTTTTATTCATCTTTTTTTTGTTTTGTTTTTTTTTCATATAATATATTCAATTACTCAGAACAGACTCTTAAATTTGTTTACTTTCTTAGTATCTATGTTTATGTTCATTAGATATATTTCTTTTTTTTTGTTTTTGTTTAATTTTGCAAAGTGTGGGGTGGGGATTGTTTTGTCGTACGACAAACCTCCCGGGGTGAAAGTAAGAAAGGGGGAGAAAAGAAAAACAACGGGAAGAGTGTGTTTGGCAACAATTTTACGGAACAGTTGAAAATGGGAGATTTTCATTTTTGGCATTTTCACAATATTTTTGTTAACTCTCTCAATCTAAGAAGAACACGTGAACAGAGATTGAAACTAAATTAAAGTAAATCTCTAATTACAGTAGCAATATAAATTATTATACTTGTTTTTTGTTTTTTTTTCTCAGTTTATGTTTTGTTAACACGGACGGTGTTGCTCATAATTTATTTTGTTTATAAAGGTTTACATATTATTATTTATATACAATAACTACATTAGAAAACTAAACAACTTAATAAGTTAATTCATTAAATATACATGTTATGTATCAACTACGGTACAAAAAGAAACAAAAACACATTTGCTCTTGTTGCTCAACAGCTCATTCGGTCTAATAAGCTTTTATAAGGTCTTTTCTTGTTTGACTAGGCTTCGAATACATTACATATGTAAATAATATATATTCATGTATATATGCACTTATAAAAGAAGTTTTGTTTTGTTTTAAATAAATGCCTGCGTATAAGACTAATATTTCCCTTTCCTTTGGTTTCCTTAATTTGGTTTTTTTTTTGTTTATTTTGAAACAGACATGACTAGGTGAACTTTTTTTAAGTCTATTTTGTCCTTACAAACTTCGAGTTGAGTTGTTCTCAGTGCCGTCGCGTCGTAGTAACATCAAATGATATCTCAGAGTCAAAGAGAACAGAAATTGGTATAATGTTCCGTTTGAAAACACTACAACATGTGTATAAAAAATTAGTTAACTATCGATTGGTTGTTAGCTCATTTTATTTTATTTTTTGTTGGTCTTATTGTAAATTTGTTATTTTATTATTTTAGTTTTAAAGTTACTGTAGAAGAACCTTACACTTTGGAATGGACTTTAAGATGAGAATGGAACAGAACAAAAGAAACAGAACTAGTGTTTGTGTTAATTGATTCTACTAATACTTTACAGAATGCCGTGTTATTGAAGATGATTGAGGCGGTTACAGTTTAGAACATAGGTCTTTGTACATAAATATTGCTTCTATACCAAATGTTTTCTATTCTAAATCACGTTAATTCTTTTGTTTTTTTTTTTTGTAATTAAGTCTAATTTTTATAAAATCTTGTGGCCCAGGTCCATCCTGGACTGTAGCGCCGTCAGACGAAGGAGATTATAAAATCGTAGTAGATTTAAACATCAATTTTCTTTTGACTGGATTAAACATCGGTACAAGGCAGAAACACATGACGAAGAGAGATTTTTAGAGAAACACATTGAGACATAATTTTGAAGCCTCAGTCATACAGTGGTGTGGAAAATAATAGGTGCGACTTTCATCTTTGTTTCCTGAAAACTTCCTGAAAAATGCAATACCGCGAATTTTCTATTTGTCCATTATCCAACAACAACCGCTACTTCGGTTTTCCGCTTCCGTTACAAAGTCATCGAGCAATGTTTAAGTGTGTAAAAGTGGTTTGTATGAAACTGTCAATAATTTGTGTTGGATCGCACTGAAAAAAGTTGCTACGACTTATATTTTAGCCCATTTACTCAAAATTAGTAAAAGTTGGACATCAGAGATATTTAAATTGGTCGCAAAAACGCATTGTAGGGAAGTGGGACGAAAAATCATACGTAAAAAGGGAAAAAACGTACAAATTTATTGAGGAAACTGATGGATACTCCTAAAACCAATGCATTAAACTGGCACAAAACCGAAGAAATGCAAGGCATGCTACGATAAACGACATCTAACTCCGATCACCAACTTGTGAAGCTTGCTAAAAACGAGTGATTTGCACATCGACCCAAAAAACAAAAGACCAGAGCCTGGCTATAGACACGTCAACAATAAGAAGGGGACTTATTTATCACGAAGATTCTGGTAAAAACCCATGAAAACGATCGTTTCTTACTTCTCAGTCACATCAACCTAACTTAACCTAACTTTTCGACATCGTCCAAGCAGAAATCTCTTTACCAAAGAGAACTTAAATTAGGCAGTTGCAAAATGGTAAACTAGTCTGATCGTAGTCTGATGAGTCAAGGTTTAATATATTAGGAGCAAACAATGGTTTCACAAAAATGGCGGTTGTAGATTACAATTCAAGTGTACAATTTAATTTAGAAGGTTGCTGGGTGATATATTTCATTTCATTTCATTTCATTTCCATTTCATTTCCATTTCATTTCCATTTCATTTCCATTTCATTTCCATTTCATTTCCATTTCATTTCCATTTCATTTCCATTTCATTTCCATTTCATTTCCATTTCATTTCCATTTCATTTATTTGTTACTAAGTTTGTGCAATCAATTTCAACAAACTAGGACGTTGCAGTTCTAAATTGAATGTGTAGAGATTAAGGTTAGTGGCGAAACTATACAATTTGTTCGGGGTCCAGTTTGTAGTCATCTGATTCTAATTTTTGGAACGCGATGTGGTATACATTATTTTATGCTTGCACTTTTGAAGACAGGCCTTCATTTGGCAGCCACACAACAGTCTTTGAGGAATTCTAAGTCGACAAATAATTTCGATCACCCACGAAAACAAATACAATGTTGACTTCTATTAGACCACTGCACATGTAATGTCCGAGGTGAACCCAGTCCGAGGCCCCAGTCCGAGGTGAACCTGGGCCTAGCTTCTCAGCAACCACTCGTGTTGTGCGTGCTATTGTTCTCTCACGAGTGAAGGGGATCTACAGTTTAATGCCGACTCCGAACGGTGAGATTGGGAAACTTTTTCTAGACAGTTATACTCTTTGAGCATTGTCAGTGACTCGAAAGAGGTGGAGCCGCGAACAATTTTCTTTTGAACTATACTTGCTTGTGCTAGTATTTGAACCAAGACTTTGAAAGTCTAGTGCGTATGGGTCCATGCACAAACCTATACGACCACGGCGCCCACTGCAAATGTAAGCTACAAATAAAACATGTTAACATGGAAGCGTGAATAAAAGTCCCCCTATTTGACGCTGAAATGGACTGTATTTCACTCGCATACAGACTTCGTCACGAATCAATAAATAATTTGGGTGTCTATTTGCTTTATTAGCAATGATTTGGGAAATGAAATTCCTTAAGAAACCGGAGGGTCAAAAATAAGTCGAATTCAGTGGGATTATGTGCCAACTACCTTCGGTGGGTAATCATTAAATTTTATAGGGGTTAAGAATTTAAAATGCATTCTTACTACCTAGTTCATTTTGGACTTTATATCGCCAACATACTCGTAATCAAGATTTAAAATTTTTCTCATAATCCCTTCAATTGCTCTACGGTTTGTGTCCAACTAAGGGTCTAACCATAATGGTCGTAATACAACTAAAGGAATACACCGAAATGATACAATGTGACCATAATTACCGCTTCGCTCATTTTCGGTAAGTTCGTTAATTTTTGTTTTCTTAAGGGCCAACAGTAATGGCCATACGGAAACTTAAGACAAGGAATCGAGCGAACACATACAAAATTATACACTGTGACTATAACAACTGCATTATGACTGAAACACAATAGTGCGTTGCGCTAACCGACTTCATGTTACGGAGGGAGTGCGTTGACACACTGCGTTAATCAGCTCTGTCTCAAATACCAAATGAAACATATTCCGTCAGCTGTTTTCATTTCTGAAATGTCAAATGAAAAAATATTCTGGTCAAACAATTGTATGTTAAATTGCGGAAAATGAATGCTAAGAAAGTTAAAAAAAATTAAAAATGTGCTAATTTGACGTATTCATGCTTCCAAGCATACACGGATTTTAAATTAGTTTTGTCGTTAAAATAATTTTAGTCAGCTGTTTTCGTGTCTCAAATGTTAGTTGCCACAAAAATGTCTCAATTTGGGAAACTCTCAATTTGGAGAAAAAATCCCGATGTCGCTCTCACTATCCAATATGTTCGATAATGACGTGCGTTGGGATTACGTAGTTCGACGCAATATTGTGTGCACGGCCATTGAATTGTGTGCGTTGAAAGACAACGCCAGCGCTGACGCACTATTGTGTTACAGCCATTACTCAGTTTCGGTATGTTCGTTCACTTTTGCTTCTTTTCGTGCAAGCGAAATCGTACGGTAGTAAGTGACACTTGGTTGATTAAATTGAATTGAAAATATTTGTCTTTCATTCTAGATTTTCCACTTTTTCAATGCACCTAATACTCCAAATTATCTTTATGTATTTTATATTATTTTTTTTCAGTAATTCAATTTTGTACTCACAACCTGGTTTGACGGCAAACACAACTGACAGCGTCAGTTTTCCCTGAATCAATTATTGACACTTTGGAATTTGACGATGATTTTGGTCACTTTTCGTTCGGTTCTGAAATGTGCTTAAGGGCTAACCATAATAGCCGTACAAAAAATTAAGCTTATGTCACAATCAACCGAAAAGTAACCAGAAGCATCGTCAGAAGCATTTGCTTCAGAGAACTGAAGCTGTCATTTGTGTTTGCTGTCAAAGCAAGTTGTGAAAACAAAACAAAAAAAAATAAACTTGAAAGAATTCAGATGGCAACTGACATTTGCATACGTAGAGAGCGATTAATTTCGCTCTCGCGTAAGTAGGCAAAACTCAACGAACTTAACGAACCTTAGCGAAGCGGTTATTATAATGGCAATGTATTATTTTTGTGTAATCGCCCGGTTAACTGACATTAATAATTGAAGGTTTTCGCAACAAAAACAAAAAAGCTTGCATTCGATATTCTTGCCAAACTCAATTTCACTTAAGCATTTGTTCGACATCAGGACATGTTTACACGATTCCATAGTTGTGTTGTGTGTTGTAGTGCAGTAGAATGGGAGAATTTGTTCAGCCGAATTAATTATTGATGATACACATTTCCACTAATTATTTGTAAATCCTTAAATCTATGTGAAATAATAATTGTTTTCCTTTTGCTGTTAATGTTCTTTTTGTTTGTTTTCATCTCTGCATCTGATTTCCTAATGAAATTCACTTAAAATTAGAGTCATTTGGATTTTGCTTACAATTTCTACGTACGCATACATACTTCCGATCAGATTAGTGAATTGATTTTAATTTTTACTTTTTTCTTTTTTCTCTTTTGTCTAGTTTCTAAAGTTTGTTGCTTTGTTAATTATGAAAGAAGAGAGGAAGTAGATAGGTACAATTACAATGAAGATTTGCTTAATGCATTCGCTTACACATATAATTCCTAGTTTCTCATGGAATTCGGGTGAATGATAGGGGATAACTGAAAAAATATTTTGGTATTTCTTTTTACAATTTGAACTAATAATCTAGATATCACGATAACTCCTGTGAGAATTGTGTCTCCAGGGTGGGCCTTCTGGCTGTGTTTCTGGGCTGATTCCGCAACGGGGGACCCGGGCTGCCATAACCGGCCGCATACAGTTGCGGACAAGAGTCTTTTATTAATTCCTGGGTTTCGCGCAGCTGCCTTTGCACCTGCGGTGCTAGACGTTGAACACTAATCGCGGGTGGAAATCTGTACTCGGGTGGAGCTTGAGGTACCTGCAACGGAATTCGAATTTGATGCCACAAAAAATCGATAAAAATCCTTCTCAACATACTTGCATAGTGTGAAGTACTTCTCCAAAATAATTCTGCTGAGTGGGCTGAGTTTGTCCGTAGTAGGCCATGTGCATGTGAGGTGGTATACCGCCGACAGGACTCGGTCCTACCGAAACTTGCGATGGCCGTGGTGGGCGACCGGCAGCGATGACTGATTGCTGCGGCGACGGTGGTATAGCGAATGCCTGCTGAAGTGCATTCTGATTTAGTTGCATCATAGCCCGGGGGTCAACACGCTTTGGACTGAGATTGGCCTTGGCCAGAAGCTGCGATTGTGTTGGAGGCGTGCCACCAATCACGATACCTCCGATGCCAATTATTTGGTTGATTTGCTGGCTTGGTGGCATTCCGGGTGGTTGTTGCTGCTGTGCTTGGGGTTGTTGTTGCTGCTGCTGCTGTTGAGCAACCACGGATGGTGGTGGACCTACCAGAATTAAACCCTGCTGGGGTGATGTCGTGTTATGAGGTAGAAGGTCAGCGCTCAATGGCTGTTGTGGCATGGAATTCTGGATCACGGTTCTTACAAGTGGCGGTGGTTGTCTAATTGGCACTTGCCTTACGGGTGTAGTTTGAAGCGAGCGACTCGCCGATGAACACATCGATGCAGTCAGACTGGCCGATTCCCAATGTTGAACAAGGGCATTGAGGCGTGCCTCCTCTAGTGCAATCTCCGTTTCACTAGCCGAATCATAATCAGGACCCTGAAACATAAATAAGCCCCTGTCTACATCAAGGGAAGTGGTTGCCTCAAAAGTTCACTCACCTCTTCGATTTTTTTGTCCAGCATTTGAAAAAAATTTTGTTGACTTGAGGAGATTTCCCTTGAAAAGGGAAAACATTGTTAAAAACGTACATATCCCAGGCGAAAAGGATCTCAGTAATTCTCAATACTCACTGGCTTTGTAGTAAAGACATGTTTTTGGCCCGCAACAGTGAAACCGATATCTCCCCGTTCGGTTGATCGGACGCATCTCGGCCCTCATCGGTTTGGTCTAGTAGTTCTTCAGTTCTTTCATTTCGATCTCTGTTCAGTTCGCTTTCGCCTTCCTCGACGTGTCCTTCTTCTTCGTCAGCATCCGTGTCTGTGTCAACTGGAAAAAAAGAAAGAAAAGAGTAAATTTGAATTTGAACAGAAAAAGAGTGGATTTGGTTCGAAAGCTCTCTTTAAACTTAAAGCATCTGGTTAGGCTCATGAAAGGGCACAGTTCGTAGTTAAATCTTCTCTTTTAATCGCCATTGACGCAAACTGAACAAAGATCGCAAGCAGAACGTTTTTTATGAACGACCAAGGCTGTTTCATCTTCTTTGGATCTTGTCCATACCTCTCCGCCGTAGGGCAGGACTAGGGTGTTTAAGATCTTGTAAGGGTCTTCCAATAGGGACTTCCGAACTTTGACAGCTGAGAGCGGCCACATTGTTAAAGCTACGTCTGTCAAATTGACTGACATTTGATCAGTCTGCTTTGCCAAATTGCTATGAATGGAGCATTTAACAACACGTGCAAATGATTTATCAAAATGGGTGTTCTGTTCAGGCAACGTTCCGCGCGCTTCGCCCATTTTACGGTCGCCATAATTATCCTACCGGGAGGACTATTCACAGCGTGGTGGTTAAATTTGAGTCTCCTGGTTCATTAAACGATAAACCAACACGTACGAGTACGCCGACGAAACGAAAAATCTGACGAAAATATCGCCGCAGTCCGTGAAAGTGTGCAGGAGAATCCGAGGCAGTCGCGTCGCAGACCACAACTTGGCAAATTTTGCGTCGTGACTTGGGCCTGCACCCGTACAAAATTCTACTGACCCAGAAGTTGAAGGTAAACGACCTCTGGAGCAGTTGGTAACTGACTCTAATTTTCATCAAAAGTCATCTTCAGCGATGAGGCCCATTTCTGGACGGATCTCTAGCGTAGAAGTCGACCCATTTACCCACAAAGCCAAGGTACAGTTACCCACAATCCAAGGCACAGTTACCCACAAAGCCAAGGCGACGAAATGTGGCGCTAGAATCTGAGGTGGACTTAGACTTGGTTTCTACAGCAGCCATTCGTGTTGTGTGCGCCCTTGCCGGGATCGAACCACGGACCTCCATCGTAGGAGTCGACACAGTTGCCCTCAAAGTTAAGGCGGCCAACAAACAAAATTGTTGAATTTGGGACGATACCAATCCACACGAGATCCAAGAGCGGCCAATGCATCCCGAAAAAATTATTGTTTGGTGTGAATTTGGGCGGCGTCATCGGTCCAAGACATTGGTCAGGCCATCACCATCAACGGTGAGGACATTTGAACAATGTTACATTTCATACATAATGGCATCGATAGGCCTTTTGAACGAATAAAAAATGTTGATAATATCCAATACATATTTTATTTTATTTAAATGGAAAGGTAGGAAGCGCTTAATGAAATACCTTCTACAAGGACAGCTTTCGTAAAAGGGCCCTATAAATCAAATAACTCACAAACCCAAAGAATCAGCGATCAGGTAGAGTTATTCTGGTCTCTGTTTACTACGGATCTGAGTAGACGAAATCCCCGACTACCTTGAAGTTGTACCTATCTATCGTGACGTTCTGGGCAAGTGCTCCATGTTTCCCGAAGACAGCATGCATTTCGTTTCGCTTTCGCGTACCCAGACGCATTTTAGCCTCTTTCGTTTCAATGCCAGCAACCGTCACATTGACAGCTCGCTATGTTCGACCACAATCACGTCAATTTCATCCGCTGATACATTAACGGATACCGTTAAATACTCGAACTGGTATTCATGCTTGTTATCATGAGTTCACAACAATTTTTTTCATAGGAAACCGCATCGTCATAAGTCAACAGTTAACTCACTCACTAAAACATTGAAATTGAATACGATCGACGCGCAACATTTTCCGCAATTCAATGAACAACCCAATCACTCTCCGCAACTTTCGTAACCGTCACCAGCAAATGAAGTCCCTATCGCTCACCTGAATTGATTTCGAAGTGACAAAAAATACTACTGCGCTCTCGAGAGCATTCCTTAAGGGCATTCCTCCAAGTCTTCGAGCAAGGAATACGACTTTATGGCAGATATCCCGTCGTTTTTCCTCCTTGCGTATTCCCTTCATTGAATTGAAAACAAACAAAAAACGTATCACATCGAGAAACTGCCGCAGAGGAGCTCTCAACTCAAGGTTAGATTTCTGCTTAAGACTCTTGACTACACCTTTTGTTGGTTTCATCCCTAGTGTATTGTCATGTTTATAAGACAGCCTCAAGTGTTTTTTACCCTTCGAGAGGCACTCTACAAAGTTTTAACAGATTTCTTTTCTATTCGCTGCGAAACTGTGAAAAAATCATTACACGTAAGAACCATTAGTTGTTTAATCCACGACAGCGCTGTAACAATGATTTCGCCCACAAATCATTCTCAGTATCTATCTAATCTTTTTTGAAAAGCCACATACACACACACGAATACAGGCGCAGTTCAAATGAATAATCGTTTTATTGATTTTTTTTTTTGTGTTGTTTTCTTTTGTCTTTTTTTCTTTTATTACGTTCATTGAATTTGTTTTTTTCGCCACTCTGTCGAATCCAGCACGTAAACATTGGGCGCACTTAATTTTAAACAAATTCACGGAATACGCATAAGGATTAACGGCTACAGTGGCGTGCGCGTTTGTGGGCTGGCTGAAGCTGGATTTACTACGTGGATAATGAATAATGAACGGATTAAGTGAGTCATCGTCTCATTACAAAATGTATAACTGTGCAGAAATGTTGAGAAATGTTGTGTTCGAAAAATGTTAGGATTTGTAGCAATTCGAGGTCTAAAGTTTGTAAAAATGGCACAAAATTGACTGAGGAGCAGTTTAAGACAAACGATAAAGCAACAAGCAGTTAAAGCCTTTGGCAGAAAACGCAACACTTGAAACCTTTTAACAGTACCTTAGTGCATCTCAACAATAGCCCCAAATAAACAAATAAATTATCCAGTAGACGTAGCACTATACCTCTCCCCTCAAACAAGTACTTGTACTTCCTCTCATATAACGCAGAAATACTGTCGCAACAACAAAAGTCGGGGCGGAGTTTAGTGGACAGCTCTTGACAAAACCTGTTAACTGCGACCTTCTCAACCGTGTTCGAAGGTCAGGACGTATTTGCATCACTGGACCATCAGTGGCTTAGTGGGTAGATGCGTCGACTCATACGCTCGAGGTCTAAGGTTCGAATCCCGAAAAAAACATCTAACATTTTTTCACGGCTCCACCTCTTTCGAGTGACTGACAATGCTCAAAGAGTATAACTGTCTAGAAAAAGCTTCTCAAAATCGCCATTCGGAGTCGGCATTAAACTCGCACAACACGAGTGGTTGCTGAGAAGCTAGGCTCAGGTCCACCTCGGACTGTAGCGCCGCCATTAGTATTTATCAATTGGAAAAAGGATTTTATCCTGAAATCAATTGCCACTTTTCGCAATGACAACCAAATGCGACGAGATGTCAAAATTTTCTGATGGACATATAAAGTCATCCCCGACATCGTGACATGAATATCGCGGCCGATGGGAATATGCAATTACCACTGTCGCTGTCGTCAATATCTCAACAAATGTGGACACGATAGCTCGGAATGTACAAATATGAATGACGATGCAGAACACGCAGTCACTGTGGTCGCTTCTCAGAAGAAAGACAGGCGGTAAATCTGCCAAGTCCAGAAGACCCTATTTACAGCATGACAACTTTAGACAGTAAATGGAATCAAATTTGCTCATTTCTGATAGCTGTACAGGAACAGATACGAAGAGCAAAAGCACAAAGGGCCCATGATGCCGCCTCCTTGAATATAGCATAACTATTGCTAACCAGGCCCGCGAAGTAATACCCAACGGCAGTCCCGCGGGGAGAGTGGTTGAAGTGGTTAGTACGTAGACATATTCCCGAAATCGAGTACTCGGGTTTCCGAATCGTGCATGCTGTTAGTTCGGGCTATCAGTATCTTTAGAAGATTGCGACATCATTGGATGCATAAAAAAAAGTATTTCTGTACAGGCCAATTGTTGATAGAAGTCTGCCCGATCCACGGGCATCACAATGGGCATACGCCAGCCGAAGGATGACTACAGTCACTAGTCTGCCATTCAAATTTAACGCAACCTAATAAGTCACCGGTTCACAGCCCACGTTACCTACCATGAGTGAACAATGTCAACCGCAAAATTTTATCGAACAAAAGCAAAGTTGGCCACACAATTAAATTGTTGCTGAAAGGTGAATATTTTAAATTGATTTATCACATATAATGCGTCCGCAACTGTACAAATTGAACTTTTAATTTTGATTTATGTCTGCTTCCCCTTTATTCGTGCTAAACTTCTCCCTCTGGGCACGCGGTTAACGTCCGACTTTGTTCACACCTTTCACCATAAATGTGGCCATAAAATTTAAAATATTCTTTTAACGAAGAATGCATCTTGGGAATACGCAACCATCATGACTTGAATTTATTTAACGCCACCAATTAAATCTTTAACGCATACTTTAATGGCTTCTTAAAATTCTGTGCGCTCTTTTGGTGTCCAAATGTTCAAAATAAAAGTCTAAAAATACGTTTTCGTTCAAAATTAGGTGTTAATTAGTAGACAAAGAGGGATCGTTTCGGGGCGAAACGAAGGCGTCTCACAAATATGACTTCTAGGACAGATTGCCGCGAATTGTGGAAACTCAAAATACGCCCGCGAAAGCGGTGTCCGATTTCGAGTCGCAGCAACATTAATTGCCCTCTTAAGCATAAATAAATGGGCGACTCTGTTCTATTTCGAGGAGCGCGGCGCGGGTCCGCGACTAGTTTGCATTGAACGATGTCTCGTCATTTTTTCCTTTCTTTCTTTTTGAAATGTTATTTTTCCTGCTCTGTGAAATCGCGCCCGAAACGACACCCAGCGGTGTATTTATTGACGATGGAATCAAATAAATAAAATTAAATGCGGATTTTATAATCAGCGCTGGAGGAACTGCTACAAGCGCAAAGATCGCCCGGAGTCGTCGATAAATCTTTGGAAATGCTATCAAAACAGAATGTAAATAAACAAACAATTAATACTGCGTTAGCTATTAGTTGCGTCTGGCCAGTTCTCAGGTATATTTGTCAAGCGGGCGTCTGCAGCGGGGCCCGCGTTCGCAGAGACACTCGTAAAATGCTTAAAATATATTTCAACATGTATGGAAACGAAAACAAACAGTTTCGAGACTTGTTCCATGTGGTCGGTCGGTGGTTACAGTATGGATTGTTTAAAAGATTTTGTAAAATTTATTTTCGCTCTCCAATGGATGTGCGAAAAATTGTTAATGAAGAAAATGTGTGGAGGTCTAACTGTTGACGGAAATTCGTTCTTTTCTCGCAGTAGGGACATTCTAAAATGCGTCATTGAAGAGAAGTCATAATTTACGGGGCGGATTACACAGTCAACAGATGAGTGTGCGTGGTGTGGTGAACATTATTGCTTGTTCATAGCTATGTGTTGACACGTGGATGGGGCAGATACACTAGACGATGATTTAGAGAAATTATGAGAGTTCTTGACGTTTTGGACATCAATATTTATTACGTTAAGGTAGCCTCGATGTTTCAGAGCTCGGAGATGCTTTGATCTCCAATCCATTTTGCCAATAACCTTTCATTGATTGAGTGATATTTTAGTCAGAGTTACATTAGGTGTTTGTCGTAAATGTTGTTTTGTTTCAAGTCGTTTACAAGTCTTTAAATTACTACAAGTGATTCCGTTTTAATAGTCTATTTTATGAAAATGACTTAAATGTTTTGCGAGGCAGATCGTCCATCAACAGCAGGTACTTTGATCAGATGTATCGAAAGAAGAAGTAAAAAACATACAAGATGAAAGTATAATCTATTTCTGTACACGCAAAAAGATGAGCGAGCATCTGCTGCAATAAATCATACTCTAAAAGTGAAGACTGTGTGTCAATTGCATTAAAAGTCCGCCTATCATATCGTACACAGCATCATTTTTGACACTCATTTTGTGTGGTCACGTCAAATATTGGATAACGTTTAGCAAAACGCAATTAACACACTGCTTAACCGACAATAACCTCAAATTAATTCTTTCACTTTTTTGAAGCTTGGTTTGAACAGTCCTGACCGCAGACAAAAAAATCTCTCAAATTAGCATCATCTCTAGGTGCAGAGAATGGCGTGCATAGTCAAAACAGGCGCTCTTAGGTCTACTTACACAGACGCTCTGACGGTTATGCTCGATCTTCTACACATTGACCTACACATACACTAAGTCGCAATGGACAGCGCAGGGCTCAAAGAGTTTCGGCTGTGGAACGCTAAACCGTATGACCACAGTAGTGTTTTGGGCCTGCTAGCGACAAAACTCATAGTTGACACAACAGATTACACTTGACTTCCTAACACGTACCGATGCACTCTACCCTACTAGTGATGCATGGGAAAGTGGACGTCTCAGTCTCATCCCAGATGTGGACGTTATGCACTGATGGTTCCAAAATAGATTCCGAAGTTCCATTAGACTTCCGGACTATTTTATTATAAATAGTACAAATAACATCAGTACCGATATCAAACGCAGAATAACTCTTGCCAACCGCTGTTTCTATGGGCTCAAAAGGCAATTGAATAGTAAAGCCCTCTCTCGGAAGACCAAGCTGACTCTATCCCATCCCAGTCTTGCTTTACGGCGCAGAGGCATGGACAATATCCCAAGCGAATGAACAGTATCTTGAACAGTTCTGCGCACGATCTTTGGTCCTGTTTGCGTTTATGACATTTGGAGGAGAAGGTTCAACCACGAACTGTATGGGCTGTACAGCGACATGAGTCTAGCCAGGCGTCTACGGATCCAACGCCTAAGATGGCTAGGCCATGTAGAGCGTATGGACAACTTAGCTCTGGCCCGAAGAGTCTTCGACTCTGAGCCTGTGGGACAACGCAACAGAGGACGTCCACGTACAAGGTGGCCCACACAAGTCGAAGGGGACCTCGGCCGGCTTGGTGTGCGAAACTGGAGACAGCTGGCGAAAGATCATGCTGGCTGGAGAGGCATGTTGAGGGAGGCCCAGGTCCCCCTCAGACTGTTGCACAACCCTCATGGAACCATCAGCTCTATGAGCTGTAGAAAGAAGTATGTATAGCCCAGAAGGCTAAGATTCGCTGATTAAATTGCCTCTGCCACATAGAAATTGTCAACGCCAATGCTCCAGCTAAGATAGTCTTCGAATTCAAGCCTCCTGGTTCTAGAAGGAGAGGACAATTGAACTTTGAGTACAAAGACTAAGTGATGGCGGATGCAAGACAACATGGTCTTGACGACTGGAAGCTGTATGCCTGGGACCGTCAACGATGACATGCGGTAATAGCCAGGTCTCAGACACTCCTTGAGTTGGTGGTCTGATAAGCAAGTAAGTACTGTTTTTCAGTGTATCTTGCACCTGATTTTTTCTTTGAATTCACCACAAATCACCACTTCATTCCTCTTTCTTAGAAAGATCCAAATGGGAGCATATTTCTTCAATAATTATACGGGGGGCGCCGTGGCGTAGTAGGTAGGTGCGTTGACTCCTACGCTCGAGGTCTAAGGTTCGAATCCCGTAAAAAACACCTAACATTTTTTTCACGGCTCCACCTCTTTCGCATCACTGACAGCTTAAAGAGTATAACTGCCTAGGAAACGCTTCTCAATCTCACCGTTCGGAGTCGGCATTAAACTGTAGGTCCCCTCCACTCATGAGAGAACAATAGCACGCATAACACGAGTGGTTGCTGAGAAGCTAGGCCCAGATCAATCTCGGACTGTAGCGCCGCCATTATTGTTATTATTATTATTAAGCAACATTATCATCTGCAGCATTATTAACTGCAGCCTTAAATCGTTGCATCTAACTTAGCCTAAGAGCCGCTGAATTCATTTACTACCTCCCACCTGAACAAAACCTAACCTAAAGCCTTCCTTCTTCAAGAAATTTGCACTTGAATATTGTCTTAAATTGTCCCAACGTCAAGCGTCTTTAGCGTTGCTATTAAATCAGGAATCTCTTCGTCGTCCTTGAGACGATACGGTGTAGCTGGCAAAAAGTTTCTCTTCGTCGCAAACATTCAACAAGATTTCTTTCGCTCATCCAACTTGAAAATCATTAAATTTGTACTTAATTGAGTTTATACAGCCGCATATGCAGGAGCTTTCAATAAATCGACTTCAGAAATTCCATTCCATTACGGCACTCTGAATGAATTGCTAAATTTCGTTCGGAAAGTTGCGCCAAACCAAGTTTTCAAATTTACGTATGCATTAGCATGCAACTATATTCACCAGGGCGTAATTGTTTTAACTAATTTCCGACTTTCTTTTTCGTGCTCCACTTTCCGTATCTCCTAGATGAGACGGCAGAAGCCATAGTAACAAGCAGCGATTCTGCTTTAAAGACTTCTCGTGTTTACGCAGCCAATGAGGACGTGAAAATGATGTACGCCTCGCTGCCTCTCGCCCTGGCAAAAAATAAATACACTCGTGCTCGTGTGAAAGAGTTAGAGCACTTAAAATGTTTCTGAAAATAATAATTACAAAGAGACTACGAGTGTGAGGTATGGACCTGTGTACACACGCGTGCATGACTGTGTTCATCTGTGATTTCGAATGCTGCAGATATTTTAGAAATTATGAGATTTTAATCTGCAAACCAAAATTGAACGTGTCAATGAGTGTCACACCCTTCCCCTCGTTGAAAAGGATTGCGCTGTGGAAGACATTGAGGGGTTGTGTGCTAATCATGTTTTACAAGGGTGGTCCGATATGGCAGACAGTTAAGCATGCAACAATCGAGCTTTAAAGATGGGGTGGACGTATTTGTGGGGCGTTATTTGTTCATTCGATGTGGTCATCTATTATTGGGATATTTGGATGGGATTTCGAAAGTGAAGGTGGGTAACAGTGACCGTACGGAGGCGGAGATGGACTGAAGCAGGTCCTTTGTGCTTCAGAAGTGTACAAACAGTGGAATGGACTAGTATTATTTTCAAAACATTCGATTGATCTGGAAAGTCTTATGAGTGAAAACATGCTTTTTGGTATGAATATATTTTCAAAACCTGTGGGCGCCATGGCGTAGTGGGTAGGTGCGTCGACTTCTACGCTCCACCTCTTTCGAGTCACTGACAATGCTCAAAGAGTATAACTGTCTAGGAAAAGCTTCTCAATGTCGCCGTTTGGAGTCGGCATTAAACTGTAGGTCCCCTCCACTCGTGAGAGAACAATAGCACGCACAACACGAGTGGTTGCTAAGAAGTTTGGCCCAGATCCACCTCGGACTGTAGCGCCGCCATTATAATTATCAAAACCACCACTTCCAATAGCAAATGCAGCAAACGAGATGACGGACGAGATTTGTAGTCAGAAAAAAGGAACAAGTACCTGGCGTTTTTGCAGGAAAATTTAAAGATGGGTTATCAAAATTATGTTCGAAAAAAAGTTCGAAGTTGATAGGGAGGATATGGTAAAACTTCCGGACTTCATTCCTGCCATAAGTGTTTTTTTTTTAAATCATAGGTTATTTTGACACTGACAGATGTTTCCCGTTCGAAATCTTGACAGAAAGTCCGTATCATTCCTCCGCGGAACGAAATGAGTCTCTTTAAGCTTGAATAACGTTCGGAAATATTGAAAATTTATTTCCAAAGTGAGTGCTGTGTAGCCCGTGCCAGACAGTGCATTTTTTGAAAAGAAGTTTTGGCCGAAATGAAGCGCCCACCACCCGACTGCTGAACGCAAGTTTGTGCAAAAGTTCGTGAGACTGGTACGCTGGTGGATAACACTCATGGTCCCCGTCGTCATACGGTGCGTACAGATGGGAATGTGACTACTGTGGTCGAGAGTGTGAGACTCAATTCACGAACATCAACTCGCCATCGATTTCAATATTTCCCACATTTCACGCACTAGCCTGAGGAGAATTCTGCACAAAGATCTCGAATTATTCGCTTACAAGGTCCAATTGACTCAGCATTTGAAGGCGTGCGACCATGTCCCTCGTTATCGCCTCGCAGTTTGGGCTTTTGGGCGAAAAATCTCATCTTTACTGACGAGGCGCATTTTCATCTCGGCGGCTACGTTAGCAAACAAAATTGCCGCATTTGGGGCTCGGAAAACCCGCACGTTATTGTCGAGAAGCCAATGCATCCACAGAGAGTGACAGTTTGGTACGGATTGTGGAAGGTTGGCATCATTGGACCATTTTTCTTCGAAAGTGAGGCTGGGAACAACGTTTCGGTCAACAGTGGGAGTTACAGAGCCATGTTAACTGACTTTTTTCATTGAAATTGAAGACATGAATTTGGACGACCTCTCGTTCATGCAGGATGGTGCGCCATGCCACTCAGCCCGTGCCACAATCGATCTTTTGCGCACCAAATTCCCAAATCGTGTTATCAGCCATCTTGGCGATGTCAATTGGCCGCCTCGGAGCTGCGATTTGACCGTTTCGGACTTTTTTTGTGGGGAAGCGTGAGAAGACCCAAGAAATGCAGATCGTCACATACCACCTATTTGTCGATTTCAAGTTCGCATATAACAGCGTGCATAGAGACGAGCTATACAGCGCCATGTCTAGTTTTGACATTCCTGCTAAACTCGTCAGGCTGAGCAGGACGACGATGAAGAACTCTCGCTGCTCCATCAAGTTCGGTAACGAACTCACCGAGACCTTCAATGTCAAAAAAGGTTTTAGACAAGGCGACGCGCTGCCATGCGATTTCTTTAACATCGTTCTTGAGAAGATCGTGCAAAACTCACTGGCCAACACAAGAGGCACAATCTTCCAAAAGTCTGTTCAACTGCTAGCTTACGGGGATGACGTGATTGGGTGAACACAGCGCGCCGTCAATGATGCGATTGCTGGCATTGTAACGGAATCGGCTAAAACGGGTCTGGCGGTAAACGAGGGCAAAACCAAGAATATGCTGTCATCGAGAAAGTACGCACAACATCGACGACTTGGCCAGAACGTCACCATAGGCAGCTATAACTTTGAGGTAGTTAAGGACTTTGTCTACCTTGGCTCCGCAGTAAACAGTACAAACAAGATCAGTACCTACCGAGATCAAATGCAGAATAACTTTTGCCAACCGCTGTTTCTATGGGCTCAAAAGGCAATTGAGTAGTAGAGCCCTCTCTCGGAAGACCAAGCTGACTTTGTATAAGACCTTGATCATCCCAGTCGTGCTTTACGGCGCAGAGGCATGGACAATTTTCCAAGCGGATGAACAGTCTCTTGGCCATTTCGAGAGAAAAGTTCTACGCGCGAGCTTTGGTCCTGTTTGCGTTGATGGCATTTGGAGGAGAAGGTTCAACCACGAACTATATGGGCTGTACAGCGAAATGAGTGTAGCCAGGCGTCTACGGATCCAACGCCTAAGATGGCTAGGCAATGTAGAGCGTATGGACAACTTAGCTCCGGCCCGAAGAGTCTTCGACTCTGAGCCTGTGTGACAACGCAACTGAGGACGTCACGTACAAGGTGGCGCACATAAGTCGAGAGGGACCTCGTCCGGCTTGGTGTGCGAAACTGGAGACAGCTGGCGAAAGATCGTGCTGGCTGGAGAGGCATGTTGAGTGAGGCCCGGTCCACCTCGGACTCTAGCGCCCTGAAAAGAAGAAGAAGAAGCGTGAAGGACCGATGTTATGTCAACAACCCGGAAACGATTCAAGCACTTAAGGCAAATATCATCTAAGCAATCCGTGAGCTACAATCCGAAACCATCAACAAGGTAAATTGAAAAATTGGGGTGAGAGAATGCGCTACTGCGAAGCCAGCCGAGGGAGCCACTTGAACTACGTTGTATTTCATAATTTATGGGAATGTTTGTTCTTACTAATAAAGCCATAATACATGGAAAAAATGTAGTTTTGTTCATTTTATACATATTTAAAAAGAATCTTTTATTTGGCCCACCCTGTATAAGGTAAACTCCAAAGACATTGTTTTGCTGCAAATGTGAACCCAATGCAATGTTCCTGCAATATTATCATACACAGTCTGCCACATTTCCGATCAGATTGGTTTAAATTAACACCCGGTTGCAGTGCCATCAATTATTGACCTCTGTAGACACATCTTTTATCTTTCTTTACTAAAAGAATTTCTTCATGTCATTCTATCATGACATTGTTCTGTCAATAGTTTCGACATTATAACGCAGTCTGTCAGTCTGTCGGAAAATCAAACTAAGATTTTATTTAAATCATTGTATACCATGTCTGCTGTTGAAGACACCTTCGTCTCCGCCACTCTGAAGACAAAAGTAGACAGGAAACTGTATCACAAAAACAAAAAAACAAAATTGAACTTGAATAATTTTCCAAAATAAATTATGAAATGCGAAAATAAATAAAAAAAATAATTCGGTTTCACTTTGAAAACCCGTAAACAACTAGAAGATGATTCCCTCCATCCCACGAAGGAAAAACGTGACACTTCATCATAAATTTGAACTAAGCAGGCCCACCGCGCTTCGCCCCCCAGTGACTTGGGCTAAAAGTAGCACTATCGTTCTTGATAGCCAACGATGTTTTTTTTTCGAGTATCTCAAAGTGTCTAGAAAACCACCCTTATTCGACAGAAATAAACGTACGCATTTCCAAAAATAAACTTATTTCATTTAATTTTTAACACAATCTATCTGTAATGCCTCGTGGATAACTTGATTTATCTATATTTATCGCAGCATCGACGCAACACAACGACCAATCGAGAGACATGCTGAAAATTTACTACGAACGCATTGCGGAGGAGTACACACTTACAATTCCTCGCCGCTGTGAGTAGAGTGGCTGTGGAAGATTGAAAGCGATTTCCCAGTGCTTCCCGTAAATAAACAGGTAACAACTGGGTCGCGAACCAGACGCGTCTGTATCCGGCGGCCGGGAGCATTCAATGAGAGATTGACTGTAATTGGATTGTGCTCCGCCGATGGAATATTCTGCAGCGATGAACGGTTAAACGCGATAAGCGTCGATTTCTACGTTTCACAGAAGCGGTTCGTCTTCTTTTCGATCAATTTAATTACTCGCGAACGTCGTGCAGAATCTTCAGCTACTAATGGACGCATGAGATGCTCGCACTCTCGACTCCCGCACGACATCAGAATGCAATACGGCGCTCGGTGGTGTGCCCTTTTGAGACAATTTTCTAAAAATAGCGACGGCAGATCTTCCTCTCCAGCGGCACCCTCTGCACACTTTCGAATTCAATCATTGACTTTTCGCCTGAAGGGTACAGTATTCTACAATTTCCTCAGAGGTGACCGGCCAAGTAGACAGACATGACACAACATTTTGCAGGAATGCTCGTCCGTATGCTCATCATGCCCGCTCCTAATCACCCCGGGGGTGTCAGGCTCCCCCAAAAACGATGCGTAGCACTCGAGAGCTACACAATCGAGAACGTAAGGATTTGTGAATATCGATTTTCGGGTGCCGTTTTCCGGAAGGAAATGTAGTCCTTTCGTGGAAATTGAATGCGAATGTGGTGGGCGTTGCTCCGTCTGTGGACTGCAGACAGACCCACAAGGCGGGTGACTTTCATGTCTCGACAAGCATGTTCACCTTTTCCAATCTCAATAAGGTCCCGTTTTTAAATTTTTAAGAGACCGACGATGTTTCGATGTCCCTGCGACAAGGAGGAGACCTCAAGTGGAACTTTCAAACTTGAAATTACACACGCCTGTTTGTGTTCAGGAGATAACCCCCGCTTAGTGCTCCGCTTGATGGTGTATGTTAAACAGGACACATGCTACTACGATGTGTTAACATTTTGTACACGATTAAGTTATACAAGGGTTGTGTCATTATCGTGAAGTTTATGTCATCTCTCTAAAGTTTACGAGTACAATGACGTAATGTCGGTCAACATTGTCATAAAATGTGTTCTCACGAATGACTAACGAAGGGAAGCCTGAGGAATTTTTGCCAAACAAGGTGGGGCAACGGAATGAAACGTGTATTTTTCAAAGTTACTGCCGGATAGCTTCGAGACCATGATGGAATACTGCGATAGCTCAAGAAAGGGATGAGCAGTACACATGTTTCTATGACAGGTACTGCACGAACACGCCAGTGCACTGCTTCGGACATTGTTTGACAGTAGCGAAGATTTGCGACCAAAGCTTGAGCAAAAATCAATAAATTAAACGGTAATGCAGTTAGATGGACGTAAATTTTGCTTACATTTCGGTCGTCATTTTTGTAAAAGTCGAAGGGAGTTGGGGGTGTTTTGGTAATTGAGGTGGAACTTTGTGAATTACATCCCGAGTTGGACGGTGACCTGCAGCAGCCAAAATGAATGATAAATTTGATTGAATTACGCTACATGTGAAGCGAAGTTGGTAGCAGTCAGCGCTGTTGGGTGTCCTCATTTGAAGTTGTCTGCTTTTCATAAAATTGGTAATGGAGGACAGGATCGTTGCTTACTTTGTTTTGGGAGGGAAAAAATAGAACAGCTAGAAATTGCTGTAACAACCCTGCTTTGAGCCTTAATGCATACATCATTTTACAACATTAGTGTTTAAAAATTCACCGCTAGGAACTTTGCCAATCGAGTCTCCCTGAAACTCTTTGAAATCTCGTCGCCGCATGCACTACCACTAGAAGAAGAATGGAAACGTTGTCAAAGAGTCATCAGAGAAGTCACTACTGATGTGTATACTGACACCACCTAGAAAAAAATGTGACAGACAGACGGACAAACGGACGGAGACACCGAAATTTTGTACATAAAGTTTTCGTTTTGGAAAAAAGAAACCTTAAAAACCCCGGGTTAGACAACGAACAAGGAGACGCTGCATCCAACTACGACAGCTGTTAATGAGCTCTATAAACAAAGACAAAGGAAGGAACCCGTCTTTTTAGGAAGAAAAAGAAAGATCACGAGAATCTCGGGATCGAGGAGATGGAGGACTGTTACGGGAGGAATAATGGAGAAAGTGGAGTCGCAGACTGTTAAATAAGGGCCCAAAACCCGCTGTCAGGCAGAACGTTCCACTCAAACTCACTATCATATACAAGAATACCGTCGTGGTCAAGACAGCAATATCGAGACTGGAGTCTAATAAAGCTGCTGGGGTGGACTGCAGAAATTTGTAAAACAGCTGAAGATCATCATCTGTAAAATATGTTCGGGGGAAAGCATGCTCAATAATCCACAAGATCGTTCGAGATTGACTGGAGCAGTCATTGAGGGATCAGAAATGCAGATCAGCACCCACCACCTATAAGTCGATTTCAGAGTGAACTATTTTTTTTTTTCGTAGGATTTTTTGAAACTCTACTGGAGCACTCAGACTCAAAACTGGTCCATTGTACTGCCAGGTAGCAGCCTACTCCAGTGCCGTGAATTTTATCCCAACGGCAAATGGTGGCTGAACCAGAATCGATTTCACTGGGATTCGAACCTGGGACCCCACGAACTTGGGGCAGGCACTTAACCAACTGCGCCATCCAGTCGTTAAACGAACTATACAGCGCCATATCATGTTTTCACAGTCCTACCAAACGAGTTGTGCAGAATGACGATGAAGAATTCTCGCCACACCATTAAGGTCGGTAACGAACACATTAAGACATTTAATGTCAATAAAGATTTTAGTCAAGGCGCTGTCATTTGACTTTCGTGCATCGTGATCGTGCAGAGCTCGCTGACCAACATTAGATGCACACTAGAAAGATATTTTAAAGTTCGTACAACTGCTATCATACGCCATTCACAATGGTCTTTGTCAGACCAAAACTTTTTTGTCGGAATGGAAAACCACTTAAGATAAGCCTACTATAGGGAAAGCAACCAACAAAATTATACATGCTTTGTTCTGTTACCAAATTTTCAACAAATGGATAATGCAGTATAAGTATACATTACATAATGGAAGTTGAATTCAATATCGACAACTCAAGTGAACTCAAGTCTGATAGTGCAAACGTAAGAACGACAGTCTGTCTGACTTGTCGCTCTGTTTTCAAATATTTTTAATATTTTCCAAGTTGAACAGACTCCTCTGATTGTGAGGAAGAAACATGAAGGAATATTCATTTTGAAAACTCACTTAATCTGTTAAGTTATTCACGGAAAATTACAATTGTTCAATTGTTTAATGTAAACACGAATGATTTCATTCTGTCAAAATTCGTCCGACTTGTGTATCATGTAAACCCTCCAATACGAAAGGAACAACGGAACAACAACATTTTAAAAATGTTATTTTATGTAGAATTATAGACTTTGTTCTACATTTGTGTTCATAAAATGAAAATTAAGGTTGTTGACGCTACTCCTCCACATTCAAGTCACGATTCTTTTGTTTATTTCATGAGTGACGCAAGAAACATTTTCTAAGAAGAATTTTAAACCGATGAACGAAAGAATTTTAATCCATATTAATTAATTTAAAGGAGTTCATTGTTTCTTGTGACTAATAAACCATAAATAATACCCAAAAGAGAATATGAATTGCAGTTCACAATTTCAAATTCACAACTAAAAGACGAAGGGGTTTCATTTCATTTGAATGATAAACACCGGTTTTCATTCTCATTTTCGAAGTTTCAATTCACCATCATAATTTCGAACATGGATTTTCCTGAATTAAAAAAAGGAATGCCTATGGCGCCAGCACAGCCCTAACAATGTGACCACGTCAAACGACAGTTTGTCATGCATGTTTGACGACATAGAATTTTTCTTATATTTTCGTGGTTTGTCACATAAAATTTGATAGTATGGCTGCGTTTCGTTAAACAAAGAAGATATTTAATTTCTTCAGAATGTTTGTAGAATTTTGATACCCAGAGAAGTTTTAGAGGAATGTCATTGATTGGCGGTATTCAATTTTGGGATGAGTACATTGAAATCTATAAAATGTATCCAGAAATAAGAGTAATCAATTTATTTATAAAAAAAAATGTTAATGTTCGGGGTTTGACCATTTGTCTACTATCACACAAGCTCAACGACATCCAAGCTAAATTAGAACACCTTACAAGGTTAGCACGATGCACCAGATTAGAGATAAATATAAAGAAGACTAAGGCCATGAGGATCAACACCTGCAACAAAGCAGACATTACCATCGAAGGAAACCTAGTCGACTATGAAGATAGCTTCTGCTATCTGGGTAGTATAATAACAAAAGACGGCGGTGCAGAAGCGAATGTTTATAACAGACTGCGAAAAGCAAGAGCAGCATTCGGACAATTACGACCTATATGAAGGAGTTCCCAGATTTCCAGAAATACGAAGTTTAGAATATTCAACTCATGTGTCAAGTCAATACTGATATGTGGTAGCGAAACCTGGTTCATTTTCAACAACATCATACAGAAACTTCAGGTATTCATCAACAAATGTCTCCGTACCATGTGTCGAATATTCTTGCCAACCACCATCGGAAACGTGGATCTGTTAGAAATGACAAGAGAGGAACCAATTTTGACACAGATTAAGAGACGCAAATGGAAATGAATAGGACATGCCATCAGGAAAAAAGCCGGCAGCATTACCAAAATGGTGTTAGAGTGGAATCCTCAAGGCAAAAGATCCAGAGGCTGTCCCAAGAACACCTGAACGATCGGTACTCCAGGAACTATGTAAAGACAACTGCAACCAACCGAGTGAGATGGAGATGCCAAGTTCAAGGCCTATGCTCCCAAGTAAAGTGACAAGGGAAAACAAACAATTACAAGCATCCGCTAGAAGAAGCTTTCGTATCTCGCCGTTCGGAGTCGCCATTAAACTTTTGGTCGCCTCCACTCATGAGAGAACAATAGCACGCAGAATACGAGTGGTTGCTGAGAAGCTGGGCCCATGTCCACCTCAGATTCTAGCGCCGCCATTATCGTTATTATTACAGGAATCGATAAATATAATTAGACGTCAGAACATCTACTTAGCAAAATAAAACAGATAATTTTGAAGTTTGGAGTTAAAAAAATAGCAAACACACGAGTTGCTTAATGAGATTTGTCTGCACGCCATTTTGACATTAGATTCTTGTAAACTCGACCTAACGCGAAAGTATCGCTGTAAAAGCACGATTTGGAAAACACGCTATTGTGATTTGACCTTAGATCATCGAAAATCCTTCATCGAATTTTGAACTTGCCTTCAAATTCGCACGTGTTTTTGTATACCCATTAGAAGATGTACTAAATATTTAACGACAATAGGAGCGCCATTTGCTGCCATTTCCGTAACACTCGCAATATGAAGGATTGTTATACACGAGCCACCGAGTTGCTTACATTATCTGGCATGCTCTTTTATGGTTGCCTTCTGTTTCTACCTTCATAGGCAATTTTCTCTGTTTCTGTCTCACACTTCCACATCATTCGAGGAGATAAATTCCTACAATAACGAGCAATTCGGGTGCTCGTGTAAAACCCGCCTAAATATTGCTCATGCTGGGGGGGCTAAGCCCTAGCAACGCGTGGCCGGGTGCAGATAGTAATAAACAAACCCAAGTTTTCTGCTTTTATTATCTTTATTTGCCTTCGTCAAAATGTTGTTCGCGGCTATGTCACGTTAAAGATCATGTTTAACGACAAATTCGTTGAGTTTGAGCACGCACTGTTATGTCAGTTTCTTATCGAACAAGATTTGACAGACAAATCGGTGAATGTGATTATTTGTGATTAATTGTAACTTAAACCAACGATTACAGTCAAAATTACTTTTATGGCGATGGCGTGTTATCTAAATTTCACAATTTGTGTGAATGTGAACTCTAAAATGAAACAATCTCACTATTCGATGACATTCTTGTCATTAGCCATGTCCATTTAACAAGCAAAGTTAACTTCATAATAAGTTGAAACGCAAATGCCGCATAGGTTTGTGCACACCTAACGAACACAGACTGCACGACCTTGTCTTGTTTAAAATTTCTAAGCGGAGATATATTGCTCCCTCCTGCGAGGAACCAAAATAATTCAAATGTATGAACATTTTCCATAAAATCCCGACAGTATTTCACCGTCCAGTTTACAAATAATTGTTGCAACTTTGCCGCTGCCCGCCCAGGAGCGCACAGTCACTGTGGAAGTTTCAACGTTAATTGCAATTAAATTCAGGGCAATAAATCAAATTCATGTAGCTGGCTGGCTGACTGGCTGGGGCTTCTATAAATATCGCCTGCCATTGTTTGTTGGTGGCAACGGCCGTTGGCCGTTGGGTGCTATACCGTGAAACACAAAATCAATCATTCGCACCTAATTAATTTAACTTTCGATAAACAAATGCGAAGATAACAATGAAAAACTATTTCACGGTCTTTACTCTGTCTCCACTGTCTGTGGACGGGCAAAGTCATTGTGCCTCAATTGAATTGTCGGCGCGTAGTATGCCTGAGCATTTGCGTATTTATTCCTCAAGAACAAGACAATCTTCCATAATTTGTTCTAATATGTAAATTGATGCCCGAAAAAGTTCAGTTGCGAAGGGGCTGCGAGGGGACGACGACTCGCACGACATCAAATCTCAAACTGTCAACTGTGCGAGTATTACGAGTCTGTGTCTAATGGTTGGTACTCACCGTGCCCGCTTTTCTTTCCGTTCGCCTTGCTCTTCGACTTTCTAGGGTAAAGATGAATTTTACTCTGTCCACAGCCCATGGTAAGATTATTTTAAATTGTGGTATGTATATGGTGTATGATTTGTTTTTATTTTTTTTTTTGTATTTTTTTAATTTATTTTTGTTTTGTTTTATAAATATTTTTTTAAATGGAATGTTTCCGAGTGTTTTGAGACTGGAGTGCGACCAAAAATAAATCGATCTCACTTTGATTTTTGGCTAAGCGTTAGTTTTCTTTTTTACAAATATAAACATTTTTATTTGTGCACCTAACATGTATGTAAACTTTGGCACCGAACTTAGAAAGCAGTCTCCTTGTACTTCATCGCGACGTCCGTGCGACTATCTGAAAGAAAATAAATCAAAGTGGGAAAATTGATTTTTATTAATTAATGTGAATATGTGCGTAAGAAATGGTGGGAGATACTGATTTTGGAGAGGGTTGTTAAAAATTAAAAGAAAATGCTGTCAAATACGAATCAAATACTAATTAACATTTTTTATTGTTTATATCCGTGTTTACACGTCGCTATAGATAATAAAGTACAACATAAGTAGCTCTGGGCCGATGAATCTTCGGCTTCGAACTAGTGAGACAACACAACAAAGGATGACCACGTTTGAGGTGGAACACACGAATGGAGAAAGAACTGAACCAACTTGATTTGCTGAACACAGCTGTCAACAGTTAGTGCTAACTGCTCTCCAGTTTGCTTGTCGGTTAAGGGTCAACTCCTTCCAACATGTAGAAAATTGTACACTCTTTCTGAGCCTTCTTAGAATCGTGTCATTTTGTTGTTTGCGTTGTCATTTGCGCAGAAAAATTTGTCAGGCTTTCAATCCTTAAACACAAAACTCCTTTCGAACATGAGTTCGAATTCGAATGTTTATTGGCAGTTGCTTTCCACTGGCGATATTATTCGCAGTGGTATGCACAGAATTGTATGTGTTTTAAAACCAAACTCCTAATTCACCATCCATCGATTTAAAAAACACCGGTTATATGTGTCTGTGTGAAGTCGACTCTTATAAAAAAGTCCTTGCGGTTGCCTATGGATCCACAGCACTGTTCTTCAGATTATGCTGTATAATCCCTTGCGCCTAAGGCCAAACTATTTAGCACAAAAGGGTTTCAAGAGCACAGCACTTGAGCCTCAACCAACAAGCTGGCACGTTGTTTGACCAGCTGCCTCCAGAGAAGGCTGATGCTGGGATGAAGGTTAACGTGGACAAATCCGAGGTTATGGTTATTTCCAGAACGCCTATCTAATGCATTCTACATGTTAGTGGAGTCCCATTGAAACAGGTGGAGAAATTGAGTATCTCGGGGTCTTCTTCACCAGTGATGGGAGAATAATGCTGGTGAAGCTGGGTCAATTTGGAAACAGCTTGGTCGATCTGTAATCAGGAAGGCCGAGCTTGGTGTCAAAGCCAAGTTAACGGTTTTTAACGCAGTATTAGTTCTAACTCTCACCTATGGTGAGAGAAACTTTCCTAAACTGCCGCATGTCTCAGCTCATGTGGGTGCCGCGCACTGTGACATTCCAGCAAATTGTGAAGTCAATGAACTCTCCAGTTGCAGAATGGTCTGATCACTTTCATCTAGTGGAGAGTTACTGCCCATGCCTTTTGCTACAGCCAGACGTTTGCAGTAAACCACTCGAAGCTAACCTAACCGTAACCATGCCGCAAGATTGGGATTTCCATATAACGAAAAAATTGCATTGACAAGGAGGAGGAAGAAAGCGCTTCGAACTATCCCGCACAATCCTTTTTAAAGAAAGGGATCTGAGAGAAGTCCTCCTTAAAAATTGACAGCTCTATTCGAAAGATCTGAAAATATATCCACAATTCGAAGTGGTTCCAAGAGCAAGACTCAAGCCAACTTTAGTGGCAACACAATGGACTATGCGCCCCAACGAGTGCACAGGCCAGTCACCTTATCTAAAGGGTACTAATTTGCAGGAGAAGTCAAATTCAAGAACATGTCTCCACTAAATTATATCAGCTTATGTTTAACAAATTAAGACAAACCAAACGACCATAGTTCACTTAAGTTCAATTACAACAGGTGGTGCAGCTGTCATTGGGAAGCGTTCCCTTGGAGCAAGGTGTTCATGACTATCACCTTACCACTCGTCAAAACGAAACGTTAATCTCGACAATTACTTGTCTCACTTATCCTTTGAAATTCCGTGTATTTGTGTTCCAAGGCTGATATTTGCATGCCATGGAACTCTGTGCAAACAGACTCTCACTCTCTTGCTCTCTCTCCGCCTGCCCATCCTTTCGTGTTTACTTTTCCTTTGCAATTCGGGTCCGCATCTACCAGACTGCTCCATCATATATCCATTCATATGCACATGTACTCGTCATACACTTCTGCACTTTGCCCGACTGATAGGCTTGTCATTGCATTGTATTCGGAGACCTGCGACGTACTGACAAGCAAAACTTATACTCGACCTGTGTAATGGAAGTGCTGCAGCAGCAGTAGCAGCAGCGGGCATACTTAGTGCTAGATTAAGTTCATTGCACCGGGTGGTGGTCTTTGTCCGTGGTGTGCAAAAGGCGATTTTACACTAGAGCAAGTTTATAGATAGATACCCAGTGATTTAATTAGATTTTTGAAATTCAATATCACATTTGGTTCCATCAACAGTGTGACGGCAAAGTCCTCACGCTTCCCCTGGCTAATGATCCCGAAGCCATTCTAACGGAGGTTATTCAATTATGACACAGGCTTCCTTCCTTTTACCAGCCAAGCTGCTCTAGCATCTCGGAAAACAATATCGCAATCAGGAGAACAACATTCGCCAGGCCATCTATTAAAAGGGAAATGCATCCACTTGACACGACACCGATAAAGTGTGCATCGGCCTGTCAGACAAGGTGAAACCTTATATATTCCCTCAACCACAATGCATTCGTTTACCTTTATTTTTCATTGTTCCTTTTTTCCACTCTATTCTTGAATTTATTTCTTCCTTTCACATGCTGTTTCCTTTTTGCCGTTCTTCGTGGTCGATGGGGAGGCGGGGGGGGGGGACAGGGCTTGAGATTGTCTGTTTCGTTTGCAAGTGCAATCAACCCCAATCCAGGCTGCACTACATAGGGGCTAATGCAGCCCTAAGCAGTTTTCACAACCACACATGTTCACGCTTAAATGAACCGAGAATTGCTTTGTGTGTGTGACAAAAACTGAAGAAAAACTGCTTCCATTTGAAACGAGACTTGGAATCTCGGATGGACTTTCTGTTTTCCTCTCTTGTGCCTCTGTATCTGGAGCAATTCGGATGTAGTCCTGCCCACAGGGATTGACATCATCAGTTAGGAAGGAGGTTAAACTCACCGCGTCTACAGACCTGGAGTTCAAGTAGGTGTAATTTTGTGATTAGACTATTTTATTTCGTCCCCTTAGCCGTGCTGTTTCCAGTTGTTTTCTGTGAACAACATTCACACATGTTCAATTAATTGTCCTTACAAAGGACATTTTGCGCTACCTAGCAAAATGTCACAAACCCAGACCAGACTTATCTGTCAGTTCTGTTCGTTTTATCAGTTTGGCGATGATTGCATGTGCGAAAGAAGGCAGAAATGTCAGAGAGAGAGAGAGCATATGATCTTCTAACAGTTGGAAAGAGATGCATTTTCGTCGATACAATCCATCTCCTACTAACCTTTCCGAAAATCATACGATCTTACTTCGACATTTCCGAGTTTTTCCACTCATGTAAACGACGTCCTTGGTTATGGTGAGATCTTAAAAGGCATCGTTTTTTTAACCCGATCTAATAACAAGATTTTTCAAAAAAAAGTTTCTATAGCACACTGAACTCTTCCCCTAAAGGGTTTGTTTGCCTTTGCAAGAACGAAACAATTCCTCGATGAAAGTTTTACACGAGATTTTGGCTATAAATTCTCCTATTGATTAATCTACACATATCCACCTACATGCATTTACACACATTGCAAAAATACTGAAAAAAAATTGAAGAAACAGTAACTGTCCACATTTCCCGTGCACACAAAAAACTGACAAGGCAAACAAAATGAATTTGAAAAAAAAACAGTATTTGACACATCAATAAAGGCCCTTTCAGATTTATGTGTTTATCTAGTTTTTTTCGCCCTTCATCATCAGCAAAAATAAATAAAAGCTTTTCCAATTTAAAAATATTCTATTCCTTTGGAACATACCCGTACAAAACAAAATCTGTACAAAAGCTGATATGTCAAGTGTCAAGCATTGAGTTTGGGTATCATAAGAGAGAGAGACCCCACAAGATTATTGTTTTTGCAACGTTGGTAAACAAAAATAGAACTTGACATATTTCTCTGTCATCAACAGTTTATTTTTTTTCTATTCTTTTTTTTTGTGGTATCAAATTTATTTTCAACAGATCGATAATAGTTACCGATTAAAGTATCTATTGTTAACGGACTATTGTTTCTGTGTTGGCATCGATTGTGGTGAAAAAAAAAAAAGAATGATGCGTACATACCTAAGCATGTCATGTATGCGATGCATAAGGGTAGTTACTTTTTGAACATTTCCGTATCGGAGGATACAGGCCAGAAATGTCAAATGTGTTACCAAATCCGGAAATAAAAACCCATGTCAAAGTTAACATCGAGCATATTTTATATACGTACTCAGTTATCGACGAAGGGTTGATGTTTTTAGGAGATTTTCTTAAAATAGACTATTCCAAATATTGTGCTTTTCATTTGTCATTTGAATGAGATAGATGTCTTTCAAAATGTGCTATAAATGTCACTCCATCGGGCAGGCAACAGCTTGGTGGGCATCGGCGTCGTAGCTTAGGCACCGCCTCTGATGAGTTTAGAGTAATAATGGCGGCTCTACAGTCCGAGGTGGACCTGGGCCTAGCTTCTCAGCAACCATTCGTGTTGTGCGTGCTATTGTTCTCTCACGAGCGGAGGGGACCTACAGTTTAATGCCGACTCCGAACGGCGAGTTTGAGAAGCTTTTTCTACATAGACAGTTATACTCTCTGAGCATTGTCAGTGACTTGAAAGAGGTGGAGCCGTGAAAAAATGTTTAGGTGATTTTTCGGGAATCGAACCGACAACATCGAGCACCTACTCACTACGCCACGGCGCCCACGACCACCTATTATAGGTGGGCCTTTATCCGCTTGTCCATATGTAGTAAACCAAGTGGAGTTTTCTATGAAGCTCAGTAGACTACTAATAGATGCCTCGCAAAAGTCGCAAATGTTGTCGAAAAAGTAGGCTCCCAAATGTTTGCACCTCAGTGACGCTAGAGTCAGGCATGTGCAAAGGAAGTGTAAACCATTTTCCACTTCCTCTCTATCCAGACAACTTCAACAGAAGTCGTTAGAAGGGACTCCAAGTTTTCTGACATTCTCACGTGAAAACAGTGTTGCGTGATAATCCCTGTCATGAATCTGATTCTCGATCTGTTAGGTGGGTAGATAAAGTAGGCTCCCTCACAAGTAAAGGATTCACTTAGACCCAAACGATCCATTGTGATGCAATGGGAAGCCATTGCTACTCTTGAAACCATCTTGTTTTTTGGATGAACATCCAGATTTACTTGACATTTATTTCTGATTTGTCCGTTAAATTACTTATATAGAAAGCTTCTAGGGTTTCTTTCCTTGTGGAGGCGATTGCAAGACAGTTGCAGAGGAAGTGTGAGTGTGTTTCCTCTTCTTCTTCATCCATACATCTGCTGCAGAAGTCGTTCTACGCAGGCCTAGTCTCACTTCGTGTAATGTCCTTTGAGTTGCCCAATTTATTCCTGCTCAGGCTGAGGATTCGATTCCCGAAAAAACACCAAACATTTTTTCACGGCTTCACCTCGTTCGAATCACTGACAATGCTCAAAGAGTATAACTGTATAGAAAAAGCTTGTCAAAATCGCCGTTCGGAGTCAACATTAAACTGTAGGTCCCCTCCACTCGTGAGAAAACAATCGCACGCATAACACGAGTGGTTGCTGAAAAGCTAGGCCCAAGTCCACCTCGGAGTGTAGCGCCACCATTATTATTATTATTATTAGGCTGAGGATGGCTGCGATTTGCCGAAGATCCATTTTTGGCCAAGTTTGTCTCGCATGTAGGCATGTATACATCATAAGGTTGCATTGTCAAGAGACATACGGCAGATTCGTACCAATCAAGACTGCTGCTTGATCTTTTTCTGGACAAATCTTTGCTTGGACAATAATATTTTTTGATCATTGCCAGTGATTCGAAAGAGGCAGAGCCGTGAAAATTGAAAACATTATTTCATTTTGTGTTGAGAATTGAAAATAAATTAAAACTCTAGTGCGTAGGAATGAACGAACATACCCACTACGCCACGGCACCCAATGGTTATGCATGGCCAAGTTTATTATTTTAAATTTTATTGCATATTTGGTAAATACCATTCGAATAAATAAATTCATGTTTTTGGGTTTCCCATGAACTTGGTAACTAGCACGAGTACATTTGAGATAAAAGAAAAACGTTTATTTATTTATTCTTATTCAATGTGTCAAATTCTATTAAAGCATGACCACGAAATAATTGCCGATGACTAAAGCCATAGATGGAATGTATTATTGTGCACAAGCCTGTAGATGGGAATCATATGAGTATTAAATAAAACCAGGATAGCAGGACGCTCATACACAAATACAGTGTGTTGACATTGTTGTAATGATGTACGAGTATTTGCAACAAAGGCATGTGCACATATAAGTACATTTGTGTGTACATCTAAAAGCAAACAATGAACGCAAAATTAACGTGACACAGATTCTAATTATCTAACATATGCAAAAGATATGCATAATAAAATTATATGACTCGTATCTACGTGTGTATAGCCAAGCAAGGGTGCGAGAGGACTGGTGTGAAAATATGAGTATGATAGACTAGGTTAGAGAAACATTAAAAAGTTTCTTTGGGTAAATAACACGGCATCGCACGGATTTTTTAATTGTTCTTTTGCTGCTTTTAAGAACAATGGACAGGAACTGAAGGATGTTTCGAATTGGGTTTCTTGAATAAAAATGTTTTTTTTTTCAGTTATTTCCTTTATTTAAAAACTGAATTTTTAATTGAACATTTTTGATTCGGAACTCTAATAACCGGCATCCTGTTCAGCAAGTATTTTGTTAATATATACTCTGTTATCCCTAGAACCCTTTAATATCCAACACATATGTACATCAAAAAAAAAAGTAAATGATTTCCCAATTGGGACTTGACAACTTTGAACTTTCATTGCGAACTCACCCTTAAACCAATGACCAAACTGTCAATGTCAAAACATTCAGTAAAAACAAATTTATGAACGAAGAGCATTTACAAATACATATGTAGTCAAAATTTATTATAAAAATGCTGAATCGGTGCAAATTAAAGAGCGTTAACGCCATTTTTGGTCGTAATTTCCTCCCAGTAGACAAGGCATGCTTATTCTAGTGAGCAGATTTGAGTTTAAATTTTCGCACTATTGCAAATTTGCGAAAGGACTTTATAAGGGTGCACAACCTTATAAGATGAAGTTAATTCAATAACTAAAGCCAAGCGATCATATGAAGCGACGTACATTTTCGGATTGGGCTCTAGAAATGTTGGGAGAAGATGGACAATTTCATGGCAAAATCACCTTCAGTTAAGAAGCACATTTTTGGCTAAACGGCTTCGTTAACAAACAGAATATGCCGTGTTGGTCTGGTGAAACCCTCATGTGCTTCAAAAAACAGCATTCCATTGACAAAAAGTAACCGTACTGTGATGTGGTTTTCATGCCGTTGGTGTCATTGAGCCGTTATCTTCGTTGGCGAAAATTACCGTCACGTTATAGTCAATGAATGACTGGTTTAACGAATGGATGGTGCAGTTGGTTAAGTGCCTGCCCTGACTGTGGATATCACAATGGACCAACATGGTCTAAGTGTGCTGGTGAATTAACTAGCAGCTCCCTAACCTAACTATAGTCAATAAAGATTGCTAAAGAGACATGTTGTACCGTTACTACTTTGGTCAATTGCTTGGTCAGAAATGATGTGGTTTCACAAGACGGTGCCACAAGCAACACACCGAGTTTATCAATCGACTCATTGAAAACTCAATTTGATGATCGTGTTATATTGGGAAATGGTTTCATCAATTGGCCGCCTAGATCGAGTGATTGGAGGGACCTACAGTTTAATGCCTACTCCCAACGGTGGAATTGAGAAGCTTTTTCTAGACATTTTGAGCATTGTCAGTGAATCGAAAGAGGCGGAGCCGCCAAAAATGTTTTAAAAAATTGTTGCTTGTGCAGGGCCTAGACTGTGAAAGTCAAGTAAGTATGGGTTGACGCACAAGCCCACATGGGCACGGCGCCCGACGTTTGACAGTTGCAAATCTCTTGGACTGTGTTTACATGACCCTAAGAATGCAGAGAATGTAATGCAACCGACCTCATTCATTATTTCGGAAAATCATTCGCTGTTTCTTTGTCACTCTGTCATTTTATGTACATGTAGAATTGTAGTAGAATTGTATTAATAATACAACAATGTGAATAAAATTGCATTTGGATCACAAGAAAGTGTTTATTTTTGTAATTTTTTAACGTGTCGCAACAGTCGATCAAGAAATTCTTCACGATCACGACAAAATTCGCTCTGCAAATTGACAAGAGGCGATCAAAATCGACAAACGAAATAGGGGCCTTAAAAAAATGTAATGTGTTGAATTATCCTGAAGGCCGATGATCGCTAGCATTTCGGATAAAAGGGTTTTTAATGGATTTAAGAATACTGTTACAACTCCATGAGGGAATTTTGTTTTAATCCGGTTTGTTATATCCCTACTAATCCATAAACTATTGTACATATGTGAGAATTTCACTTGTAGTACAAGTAGTTTCCACGGGTAATCACATAATAAAATCAGGCAAACAAAATTTCCGTTTATGTCCATATACGAATGTGTGGGACGCATATATGTACCTGCCCGTGTTACCTGCGACAAACATTTATTACCCAACACGTTCGTTCGTTATTACGAAGTCTGAATCGCCAGGGAAGCAAAGAGGGAATTCCTATCTGCTATCAAACACAACATATGTACGATGCCATAGGCTGATACATGCCGGAAACACACAGCACCACATATCCAAAGTTACTCGTAACTTTGCAAATTTTTATTTTTAATGTATTCCACGTCCATAAGTCAGTTTTGAAATGGTGTGAAAATAAAAGGCAGTGCACACACTCAAATGAAAGGAAACTAGTGTACATGAACATGTTAGAAAGTTAGTTAATGAAAGTGACTAGTGACTGGTGCCCAGTGCCTGGTTGCAACTAATTGTGTGAGACGAACACTCTCAAGGGTATGTGCTTTATCTACGTGGATATACGTATAGATTTAAATTGTATGAGCCTTATTAAAGTAATTCACGGGAAAATCAATAAAACCTGGCAGAAGTAATTGCTTGCAAATATGTACACAGGTATACGCTGCAAGGAGAGGAATATTTTTTTAAATTGTTGGCTATGATCCAACATTTAATGATTTAATTTTTATCTTTTGATATCTTAATTATATACTATAGGCATATTTTATTCAGAGTTGCATACCGTGTTCAGTAGCCACATTCGATAAAACGAACATACTCCCTTCACGTCAAAGGTTGTTGTCTTAGCTAGTGCTGTTCGGCCTTATGGCAGCCTGTGTTTTCGTTTTAAAACGGAACTTAACTAAAATCAACAAAGCCTTTCCAGCTAGCATGATCTTCAGTAAAAACACAGTTTGTTTATACTGGGTCTCTGGACGCCAGTTGATTTCTGAGAATAAAACTGATGAATAGGCTAAGTTTACATGACTATAATAATAATGGCGGCTCTACAGTCCGAGGTGAACCTGAGCCAAACTTCTCACCAACCACTCGTGTTGTGCATGCTATTGTTCGCTCAAGAGTGGAGGAGACAGTTTAATGCCGACTCCGAACGCCGAGATTGAGAAGCTTTTCCTAGACAATAACTGTCATTGTCAGTGACTCGAAAGAGATAGAGCTGTGAAAAAATGTTAGGTGTTTTTTTCGGAAATCGAATTGAGAACATCGAGCGCAGGAGTCGACGCATTTACCCACTACGCCACGGCGCCCGTGACTAAAGAGTCACAAAAACATCGCACTACAGGTTGAACAGCATTTCCCTCTAATCGATGCTGAACTAGAAAAAACAGACAACATTGGCTGAATCAGAGGCACTTTCAGCAAAACAACAAAAACGAATTTGCCCACACTACGACAGAGCAAGTGGCGGCGACGTAAGTTAGGGCATCGACTCCTACTAAGAGGGTTCCAGGTTCTTGCGTGTATGCACTGAGGGAGTATCACTGTCATGAAAAACTTCTCAAATTTCCGCACTGGACTCCGCTTAAAGCTTTATATCCCTCCATTCGTGCGAAAACAATATCACGCACAACACGAGACGTGTGCTCATATGCTGAATTGACTAGCAAAGAAAAACAGCACAAAAAAAACAGTGAACACTCGGTAGCGACACAGAACACTGTCTAATTGGATATCGTGTTCACAGATTAGGATTAGTCTCGTTCGAATCATGCAGAAACTGAAGCACACTGAACGCGGTCAATGTATTAAACACTTGCCCAGCTATAATCAAAACAAAAAAGACCCTTCGTCTTCCTCCTTCTTCTCTTCCTCGGACCTTCAACTTCTGGAGAAGTCGTTGTATGGGATTGACATTTCTGCCAATGAGAATTCTAAATCCTCGTCTGCTGGTTCTGATCAGGCAAAATTAACAGAGTTAATTTTGGGCGAGTTTTGGTTTCCAATGCGGCACGTTGTATCTTCGAACAATCTACAACTACTGGATCTAATCTTTGAACTAACGAAACTTCACTTATCGGGCCAGCGACACCTCGAGAGTCTGAATCTGAGCAATTACCGCCTACCACCGCTGACGGTCCGTGGGATACTGTGCCCAGTTATCAAGACCATATTGTCTTGCACTCGCGATCACTTGGTCTTTATACCGGAGGTTCTGTCTTTCTCTCATTCTCAAATCATGAGGAGGTTAAATCTGAAGTTTCTCCTGACTAGAGCATTGGTGTTCATTCGCCGAGCTAGTTTAGTCTACGTATTTTGCCTTTCGGACTACTTCTGGTCACCTCCGTGTACTGCTCGTAGAGTTCGCGGTTGTACCGACTCCTCTTTTCGCAAACAGGACCATATACACGGAAAATTTTTCTATCGAAGGCACCAAGAATCAAGCTCTACAAGCTCTCTAACTTATTGTCCAGTTTTCGGCTCCATAAAGCAAGACTAACAGGATTATGGTTTTGTAGATCATGATTTTGGTCCTTCGAGCCAGATGACAGTTTTTTTTCGGATGTTTTAAAACACTACACTGGAGACTCAAAACTGGTCCATTGCACTGCCAGCTACTACTACCTGACTTTGACAACCTCTCACAGACGGAAGAAATCAAGGGGATTTCAACGAAACGTCGCGATTTTTTCGAAACCTCAAAAATGTATGACGAAAACTCGGAGGTTAAAACCTCGCGATTTGGTTTGTTTAGAATATAGAATAACTCCTCCTGGAGTTTCTCCATACGAGAAGATGGAATATCACTATAGTCTGAAATCCAGGAGGCGTCAAAGGGCATTTATTCGATATTTCATTATGAAAAGGGATGGAGAAATGCCGATAATATTATGGTTGGGGGTATATTGCACCGCTACCTTCAAGATCTTTTGTGCCCTGCCCCATAATATTAACGAAAAACAACAGTATTTAGATAGATTACTCCAGGTCAAGTTCATTCCTAAATTACCTCATCAAAGTGTGAGAAAACCTTTCATTTTAATTAAGTGATATTTTGACAATCAAGTGTCACTGTGAATCGACAGCTAAATAAAACAATAGTGACGCTTATTCACGTGGAAGTTTACTAATCAAAATCGACCCGAGGAAACACAATCAATCACTCAAAAGTCGGCTTAATGGACAAAATAATGATAACAGTTCAACTAAAGGATGACGAAGTCACAGTCACATATGTACACATGACGTTGAGCGTGGAGTTCGAATATTCTTCACCTGAAGTCACAATAACTCAAAAGTTAAGCCAGTGAATCAAACTTTTTCTATTTTCGAGATAAAGGGTACTTCCAGTCCATCTTTTGTCTTCAAACTGATTTCGATAGATTCTCAAGATTCAATATGAATACGCCATTCTCCTCTTAATTAATAAAAGTAAATCTATGACATGAACATAAATGATATTCGCTTATCAGGCGAAATATTGAAATTACTCATCAACGGTGGTTTCATTTGTGAGAAACGATTTTGTAATTCATTGCAATTTAGTGTAACATCCATGTCACAGTTAGCGATTTGTGACCCCCATTATCACCGCATTATCAATCACAATGACATATAAATAAAAGATAAACATTTTAACACCACTCAGGTGCGGTATTGGTGACTTCATTTAGCCAACCCTTCGTGGGAAATATAAACTCTGAAATAATTAATTCACACATCATCGCCTTCTCACACACACCCTATCCTTTCAACCCCTAGAAATAGTACATATTTATTTTTTAATGCCCTCCCTACACACACACTTGACTCTTCATAAAATTTAAAACTCAATTGTCTATACATTTGACAGATGGGAGACAAGTGAAGGACATCGACTAATTAAGCATTTAGTTCTGTTTGTTTGTTTTTTTTTGTTTCGTGTATCACAATCGATATTGAATGCAGATTCAAATGAGCATAAATCACAGAGATAAGGGAAGAAGAATATTTTTGGAACCTTGCCCAGAGGTTAGAGCCAGTCCAATAAACTCTCTCCTGTGCAGTGCTTCGTGCTTTTGCGATTCAATCGTCCAACAGTTTATAACAACCTGTTAGTGCAGATTCTTTGCATTCCGATACAATTTGAAAGTATGCATGTCGGTATGTGCTTAGCAGTCTCTACACTCCCTTACATCTGGCTATAACGACAACGATATGGTTGTGGTTATTCCTATTCCGCACCTCGTAAATACACCGTTCTCAGGCTGGCATCGATCGATTTTCTCTCGTGCATAGTGTGTATTGTTTGCTGACTAATAGCATTGTTTGATGTATCTACCCAAACCATTTGCGAGTACTTCACGCGATACTTGTTTGCAAAGGAGATGCCTTCTGTGCATTTAAAATCTCCGAGGATAAAGATGAAGGGGGTATGATCAAACTTTTATCCTTAAAATTGAGAACAGCACAGAACACAGACTCCATTAAGAGTATGTAAAGCAGAAATAAGGAATCATCCTTTGAATGAAGGGTGAAGAAAAAAACGAGCTTCCTGTTGTTGTTTGTCGCTTGCGAGAGAATGAATTGTACAATATTAAGGACGACACTGCGCAAATCAAAACTATGGCGAAAAGGATAAGACATCCACCAGAGCTGTGCATCGAACAGGGAGGAATATAGAGCTCCGGCTGACCCATACACGCAAAAAACAGGGAAAAGAATAAAAGTAACTAGGGGTGATGTTAGATGAAGATTGCTGGCTAAGGGCTAAAATTCAAAACCAAAAAGAAAAAGGAAAAAAGCATTTTTTTTCTTCCAACAATCCAAAGATCATTTGCATTTTGTACGTACGTGAATGATGAAAAACAGCTCCTCCTTAACGCAATAAATAATCCACAGAAGATACATGCACCATGAATACAATGTTTATTACATTGATTTTTTTTTCCTTTTTTCTTAAACTAGAGGTATTCGCGTGAACCCAGACACATAATTCTCTCTTTTTTTTTTTTGAACAACCGACCGACTAACCGACCCGTAAAACTGATATGTCTACTAGGTGTATTTCCTTCGAAACAAATAGTTGCGTTGACGTGAATTCGAATACGATACGATAACTAACATTATTTATGTGCATTTTCTGATATATCGCGCACCCACTGCTTTATTTATTCCCGAACCGACCTGTTCTTATGTGAAGACCTGCAGCTGACGACGACAATGAATCGGCATCTTTCTCCAGTGCTCTGATGCGATGTAAAATCTGCTACTTCAGCTGCGAAGACACAAGAAACTGCGCGTAAATATATATTATAGTTAGAAGTAGTGCTTGTATCTATATTTGTGTATGTACGTGTGCTTTCCGGTTGCAATTTGCCGGACACAAGGCAATTTATTGCTTATACTTCAGTGACGGATGTGTATCTTTTTTTTTCGTTTTATTTAAAGAATAAAAGAAAAACATAAATAAATAAAATAAACCATTCAACCCCGAAAAGTTGTGGTCTGTACCACCAGCCACAGCACCATATCGCCCGAATATTTTTTACGAAAATCCACCGATGAACTGATTTCAAGTTAATTCGAAATACATACAAACACCGACGATGAAGGGAAACTTTCTGATGTCTATTTGATGCCGCTTACGAGTACACGAACACGAACAGCACAACAGGGAGCAGGAATATTAGGGGCGCACGACGACCACGACCACGACGACGACGGCAGTTCATTCACGCAGAGAAAGTACTGCTGTGGTTTCCCCTTCGTCAAACTAAAGAGCGCTTTTCAATTTTTAGTATAATCGTCGGTTAACGCTGCTGAGTATGTTGGATGAATTGCTGAATGAGAATGATAACAAAACATTTTGCACGACATATGCACAAGTGTGTGTATCTTTTTTTTGTGTTTTTTTTTCTTTTTCGTCGTGCAGTGGTAGATATAAGTTGATTTCCAGGGCAAACGGATCCAAAGACTGTCCCCAAGCATGCGTACGAGAAGTAAGCGGTGGATTTTACTTTATTTCTCGCAGTGACTAAAGTGAACGGTCGCATGATGTTTCGATATGCTGCCCATAATGAATTACATTCTCCCAAGTTCGTGTCATGGTACCATAAATCAATTTTCATAGCAGTGAAGAAAGTTTATTAAAAATAAAATTCGAATCAACCCCTAAACAGATTCATACACACTCTAGTGCTAAAGTGCTTGTGATAAAAGCTGTTTGCTTTACTTAGCATTGCCAGAGTTGAAAGGGATGGATATTTTTGCGGTTTTTAATGTTCCAATTGGGGATAACTTTCTTTTAATAGAAAGTACGTGAGCTTTTTCCAATATACACCTTAACAGTTACTTAATTATATATGATTTTTTTAGTCAGCTGACCCTATGAACTTAGACATAAACATTAAAAGGTAACATCTCTTTTCTCCCAACCAAAGGGTATTGCCATTCATAAATCTTAAGAATACCATACTCTCAAATGTACAGACTAGGCATTTCTGATATTGTTTGTAGAGTTGTACCGAATAGCGACCGAATATTCGGCCTGCAGCTAGGCCGGATAGCCGAATATTCGGCGGCCGGATATCTGCCCAAATTAAAAGTATAAGAGTTTGGTGGTCTGATACTCAAATCAGACCGCTACAAGTCAAACCAACTTAAACATGTTTTTTTTCCTTCTCCTCCACAAGATATTCTTACTTTCCACACAGCAAAGTTTTTGAGACATTTTTGAAGAGGTTGCGGAAGGCAAGCCAGATTAAGTTTTCTGCCAAAAAAAATACCGCCAACGAGCTTGACTTACTCGTACATCTCAAAACAGTTTTTTTTTTGAACGGAATTGTGACCCTTGGGCTTGGTGGTCAGTAAATGGAAGACACTACCCAATTTTGCCAAAACTTATTTTTCATCCCCATGCAGCAGTGTATACAGTGAAAGACTCTTTTCTAAAGCATGCATCATACACGAAAACAAACGTAATAAATGATTACCCCAGAATGCAGAAAAACTAATTTTCATTCATCATAATTTGGCTCCAGTAAGCTTCCAATATTAAATTGTTTTTTTTATTTTGTTGTTTTTTACTGAAAAAACGACTATCCGGTATTCGGCCGGATATCAAAAGACTATTCGCCTCCGGGCGGATATTATAACTGAAGCCAGATAGGCCGGATACCGAATACTTGCCGGATATCCGTCACACCTCTAATTCTTTGCTCATAATTCTAAGCTCAGGGTACTAGCTCATGTATCAATCCATATCTTGGGGAATTATGTATATTCATATGCTTAAAACTGATGTGCAGTAAAATTGAAGAACATGTAAACGTGCAGTAAAATTAAAGAACATGTAAACAATAATAATGAGGAGACCTTTACCGCGTTGTCCCTCGGCTTTGGAGTCAAAAACTTTCCGTACTTACACTGCTTACACATACCTACACTATTTCTTATTTTGATGCAAACCACTGGTAGTAGATCAGCAAAATGGATGATAAATTCATGGAATTCAAAAGAAATAACAGAATACGCATCCTTTTCACGTAGTCCTAGTGGGCGCCGTGTCCGTGTGGGCTTGTGTGTCCACCCAAACGCACTTTTACAGTCTAGGTTCAAACCCCAGCACAAGCAATAATTTTTCAAAACAGAATTGTTCGCGGCTCCACCTTTTTCGAGTCATTGACAATGCTCAAAGAGTGTAACTATCTAGAAACTGTCTAGAAAATGCTTCTCAATCTCGCCATTCGGAGTCGGTATTAAACTCTAGGTCCCCTCCACTCGTGAGAGAACAATAACACGCACAACACGAGCGGTTGCTGAGAAGCTAGGACCAGATCCACCACGTACTGTAGCGCCGCCATTATTATTATTAACGGCTAGTTGTGTATCGTGAATTTAATTTGACAATTCGCGAAGAGATTGTTGAATTCTTAAAAAAAGCGAAATCGATAATTTTCTTATTCAAAAAATAGTTTTAGAGTTGTAACTTCATGAAAAAACGCAGATTCCGGCATGCTGACGCATTTATATACTACGTTACGCTGTCCATATATTTTGTAGTCGTTTATTTTCATTTTTTTATAAAGACTTTTATTAGGAGCTTTTTCTGAACAAGTTAACTACTTTGACAGATCATTTGTCAATCCGTCGTTTATGAACATTTAAATTTATCAAAAAGTGTATTGTTGCTGAAATTTCATGAAATATGGTTATTTCGAAAAATTCGACGCTCATGTGAAAGGCCCTTAAGCCAATGTGTAAAAAATATGCTTAAAAATAATGCTTATTTAAAACTGTTCTCACACCCTTTAAAAATAACAGTCAACCCAAAGGAAGTTCCCGTAAATTTTTTTTCTAGTAGAGCTTAATTTCGAAACAACCTGAAGGTGGCTACACAATAAGCCGTTATTACTTCAAAATTGTCTGCATTCTGTTACAACTTAAAAGTATGTCTGCATTCAACGAATGTACTCTGTGGACACATCCTCATCTCAGCTGTCAATTAAATAACATTTCATCGGCTGTCTTCCTTATCATATGTAATTGTATTTAGATTAGCATGATTTTTCTAAAAGAACGGTGAATTTGTTCAAAGTCCAATCTCCGTTTGACTTTGCAATTTGTTAAAAAAAAAAATTCTAAAAAATGTCATCCACTGCTCTCCTACTCGTCTCCAATGTGCAGCGTATTCGACAATCCCTGTGTGAGATTCAAAAGTACGTCAAAAATCTGTACATCCAACTGAACATCCCACCGGAGAAACTGAATCCAGTGCCTTCATGGAGCAAAGTGATAACTCAAATCTATTCCGAGGGACACAGTCGAACACCACTCATCAATGTGACAGTTTGCGTAACACCTCTCAAATCGAAGCCCATCCAACTGTCCAAGGCAAAAATTGATATGCTATTCTCCGACAGCAAATTTCCAGAAGTTTGTGATTCAATTAGGGCTAATTTAAACATTCCCAGTGAGACTATATACCTCACTGATGACAGGGATAGGGAGATTGCGGATCGACAGAACCTCGATGGGCCGACTAAAGTGTATGATACGGTTGTGCTTGGAGGCACTTTTGATCGTATTCATGTGGGTCATAAGATTTTGCTCACGGCTGCAATATTACGCTGCACAAAGAAGTTGATAGTGGGAGTCACGGACGAGAATATGATTAAGTGTAAGAAGTATGTTTTTGTTCGTCATTACGCGCTTAAAACATGTTTGATTTAGCGAAAAAGCTTCCTGAACTCATCCTTCCGGTAGAGCAAAGAATCGAAGACGTAAAGAGACTCCTTATGGAAATTGATTCAACTTTGCAATACGATGTGGTGCCCATCTCGGATCCATTTGGGCCAACACAAAGCGATCCAGACATCGATATGATTGTGGTCAGTGCTGAAACGATGAGAGGGGGTCACAAAGTGAATGAGATCCGGGCGGCGAATAATTTAAAGCAATTGGAGATTTTTGCCATTGACTTGATAGAAGGGGCTGCAGACGGTGAAAGTGATGGCAAGGAATTGAAAGTGAGTTCGGGAAACATTCGAATGGATCTTTTGGGGACAAGAATCAACAGTAAGCAGGTAAGTTTTGCTGTAAATACTCATGTGCATGTCTCGGCTGGGAAAAGTAGACTTTGCTGCTTTTAAGACCACCCTTTTTTATTCGGAAGACTTAATGAAACACATTAATTTCCTTAGCCAAGACCGCATTTACCAGACGAACCTTACATCATTGGCTTGACCGGAGGCATCGCTACGGGGAAGAGTGCCATGGCCAAACGCTTAGAATCGATGGGCGCATTTGTATTGGATTACGACAAAATAGCCCATGAACTTTATGAACCCGGCAAAGATTGCTACAAGAAAATCGTTGATTACTTTGGAGAGGACATCCTTGCTGGCGATAAACGGATCGATCGAACTAAACTCGGTCCAATCGTCTTCTCCAACCCCGAGAAGCTGGAAAAACTGAACGCAATTGTTTGGCCTGAGCTACTCCTTGAAGGCAAACGTCGCATAAAAGAAGCCCACGAACAGAAAGGCGTCAAAATAGTTGTTGTCGAAGCTGCGGTTCTTTTGAAAGCCGGCTGGGAGACTGAATGTCATGAAGTTTGGTCAATGATCGTTTCTCCATCTGAAGCCATTCGCCGCGTTAAACAAAGGAACGGCCTTTCAGAGGAAGCAGCTCGCAAACGTATCGAAAGTCAATTAGACAACAACACTGTGGTTCGAAAGTCGAACGTTGTGTTCTCCTCCGAATGGAGCTCAGAATACACACTTCAACAGACAACGAAGGCGTGGAAGATGCTAACCAGTGAATTGGAGGAAAGAAAAAACACACAAAAGTCCTGCCTCTGACAATCTTTGTCGATTTAGTTTAAAAAAGAATTTGAAACAATAAAGATAAATATTTGGGAGTGGCTCAAGAGAGGACGACTTGTTTAATTTCAATGGGTTTCTCCCTTCTTGGAAACTACACGCTTAAAGTCGCTCATTTTTGTTGTCATCAACGGGGATCCGATGAAGCTGAGAGAATCAATTTGCGTAACCTCCCCGCCGGATTGATTGTTGCGCACGTATATTTGAATATTTTGCACATTTTGGAACTTTACGTAGCGCAGATTCACGGGCTGTCCTTCCAAGTCCTTAGGTGATAAGCTAAAACATAAAAGGAAAGTTAAATTTGGACCCAAGAGAAGTGTTTCTTGCTTACGTTAGGTCCTGAACAGAATTGCACGTCTCAGCCATGTCGAAGTCTACAGTCCTTGGTTGGTTGATGAAAAGTTTCACTTCTTTTGGGCCCAACGAAGTGGGTGCCTTGAGCTTTATAGAATGAATCTTTACAACTTGGTTGAAGGTAATGGAGAGAATCAGCTGCTCGTCGACATCAGACTGGAGGTATCCTCCATTCGGGTCAAAGCAGTGTTGCATGGGGTGGTCATCAGACTCGTTGAGACACTCGCATTGTTGTTTTGATATAAAAGTGTTAAGGTCCATCTGAAATGCATTCAAATTCTGTGTAACCAACACAATCTCTAAGTCCACTTAACCAACCAATCCCTGTCCATAATCTTCTCCAGTATCATCTCCACCAGACGGACCCAGGTGGTGTTGAATTTTCGCTTCCAGGCCATGAATATCTGCTCCTTGCATTCTATCGATTTTTGTCTGAAAATCAAGCAATCGATTAAAATTTTAAACTCAATTTTTTCCTGGTTCTCTATTATTACTCGGTTTCTGTAAAAGATAAATGTTGGCATAGCGGAAACACCCTGACCAGCAGCAGTATCCTGACACTTATCTACATCAACCTTTAGGAATATGGCTTTCGGGTATTTACTGGGCAATTGTTCAAACAATGGTGAGATAGTCTGACATGGCCCACACCTAAAAAAAACGAAAGTTAATACAATCATTTTGAAAAATTCGTCACAATTACTCACCAAGTTGCAGTGAAATCAACTACAACTAGTCGTATCCCTGCTGCCGAAAGCTCAGCTTGAAAATGAGTTTCATCATTAATTACACGTACGGCCATTGTTTTAGAATATTCTAAATGTTTCACTTTCTATATGTTTAAAAACACAATTGTAGCAAATGCTTGGTTATGGAATTAGTTAAAGTTTTCCTCACGTAAAAAACTGACACCAAAATGATTTTGACAGTTGTGAAGAATGAAAACGATGACTGGCAGCTGTATAAGGAGGGCGCAGTTCAATGGATAATTAATATTACTGGTAAGTGCGTTCAGCTGAATTTTGGAATAAAACTAAGAATCATTTTTGGCACTTATATGTGAAAACCAGATATCAACTACATATACTGATACATATATTTTCTGATGAAAACATCAAAAAGAATCCTCTGGGAAATATTTAACCACATTTTTAAGGCCATAGACACACGCTTTTGGTATACAATAGACCACAATTTGAGAAAAATTATTTTTGTGTTTTTTTGGTTAAATAATATTGTTTCATGTGAAATGAGATACAAAAAACTGTTTTCATAATTAATTTATAAGAATAATGGCTTTTTTAAGATATTTGCAATGTAAAAACCATAATCTGCGAAAAATCCCCTTATATATCACTCTCCACTGATTTCCCGTTCAACAAATCAAACAAATCTTAAGCATGAAATATGACAAACGTCAAATACTTTGAGCGCTAGTCAAACAATTAATCTGTTTACAGTTCAAGTCAAGTTTATTTTATAAAAATGGCATCAGGACTAGAATCATACGTAAATCACACGGTCTCAATTATAACCGCAGATGGAAGAAATTTCATAGGAACCCTCAAAGGTTTCGATCAAACAATCAACATAATCCTTGACGACTCTCACGAGCGTGTGTTCTCAACATCAGCCGGTATAGAGCAAATTGTGCTGGGATTACACATCATACGAGGGGATAACATCGCTGTTATTGGTCAAATCGATGAATCTATCGACTCCCGCCTAGATTTCAGCACGATTCGAGGTGAGCCGCTCGGACCAGTGGTTCATTAGTGTTCACCAAAAATAATAAAAACATCTTTTAGTAAAACTCAGCTGTTTTTATTCAGAAACTTTGAAGGAAATACTTCTACAATCTAGGGTTTTTAAATCAACGATGGCTGCAACTTGATGTTGTGAGAAGGACGGAATGCAAACTATTCGCGTTTTCTGTCCATCACTCCCAATATGCAAGTCGGTTTTGAATTCATCACAATTCCCCGCAAAATACAGAGCGGGACATTCTTTCATAATAAACGGATCGTTGTCAACGTAGGGATAGCATGCTAATGTGTCCGGAGATGTCGGCGAAATGTGCGCCCATTTTAAAGTAGACCGTAAAGCTTCCAGGGGACTATCAATGTACGTGTTCCTCAAAAGATCACGAATATTTTGACCAGATGTGCCTACTATCAAACGTTCAGCAATCTCGCAGGAGTATGGATTGGTTACACTTTGAAATGATGAGTTTCGAGCAGCTTCTGAGAACATGCAACGATGGAACGGTTGCTGTGGCAACATAAATGATGCCGGGTCATATTCGCCTGGCATCAAATCGACGTAAATCGACTGCGACCACCTGGCAAAGTACTTGTCTAGTTTCTTTATTGCTAGAACAGTATCGTTTGATTCACTCGACTTCATCTGCAGACCAAACTGTTTCTTTTCCGCACTGGTACGCACGGAATTTCCAGCGATTATTAAGCGAACAATGTTTGCATCCTCCCTGTGGATGTTTCCAGCCAGCCAATGTTGGAAGAGATTCAATGATTCGCTGAATTCGTGACAACGAGTTTGGTCTATACCCGATATCAACACAACAATAATAGATTCTGGTAGCTCGCTAAGTGTTCTTTGTGGTCCACTTTCGTAAAAAATAGTTTCGTCCACAACGAACTTTCCGTCCTCCTCGATTGTGCCCTTCACCGCACACACGACCCCAGTAGCAGCAAGCCGAGCATCTATGTTGCCAAAAACTCGTACTCTCTGAAGTTCATCCTCCAGAATCAGCTTGTCTTCGGCATCTGCATAATGGTTTCTTGGGGGTTGTGGAGCAAGTTGATTTTCTTCAGAAATTTCCTTAAGAATGCTTGGTTTGAATGCTTGATGCTTGAATAATGTGCCAATTAGAATACACTTTTCGGAAACTTCTTCTCTCAGTTCACACAGTTTCTTTATAGGATACTTTGTTCCCCATTTTTCGAGGACTTTAGGAGTTAGCAGCCTAGTGCACTCGGACAGACGATGGGCATACAAATGGGAGAACTGCTTTTGGTAGTCCTGCTTCTTTATGAGAAACTTTTCCGACAAATTATTGTATTCAACTTCAAGACGGACACTTTTTGGAGACATCTTAAGAAATAAATAAAGAAAACAAACACTGATTTCTAAACGAAATGAAATACGAGCAAATTTGAAATCCCGCAAAAATTTATTTGACAGTTGAATGATAGATGTTGGATGTGTTCCACAAACAAATTGAGAATTTCTTTAAGCCATTAAGGGAACAAGTCGCATTTATGAAGGGATTTTATAACTTATTTTTAATTTTGCGAATCGTATTATACATTTGTATCCATCTCTCATCTTAATTTGTGAATGCAAATGTATGAGTCGTTTATTTAACAGAAAAAATTGCCAGTATCACTGAAAAAAAAAATTCTTCGACAAGCACTATTGGCAACACTTTAAATTCAGTCAAATAACTCTTGTCAAAATTGACATTTAGGTAAACTTTTAAGCGAATTTTCTTTCCCAAGGCTTCGGTTTTCTTTCCTTTAGAAACAATTTTTGACTTCCTATTTTCTTTTAGTTTGAAAAGTAACTTTTTGTTTAAAACATACGCCATGGCATTGCGTCCAGATGATCATCGGCGAAAATGGGACAAAGCCGAATACCAAAGACTGGCCCAAGAGCGTTTAAAGACCGTGAAAGACCCAAGTGAAGACGGTTAGAGCATCATGCAATCTGTTCTTAAGCATCTATTGAGAATTTTGTCCAATTTCAGAGCCTGCACAACGTGAGAATCTAAAGCGTCGAGACTACAAAGTTGATTTGGATAGTAAATTGGGCAAAAGCGTTGTGATCAATAAAAACACACCAACGTCCCAGTCAGGTGGTTACTATTGCAATGTGTGTGATTGTGTCGTTAAGGATTCAATAAACTTCCTTGATCACATCAATGGAAAGAAACACCAGCGTAACCTTGGCATGTCAATGAAAGTTGAACGAAGCACAGTGGATCAAGTTAAGGAACGCTTCGAGGCGAATAAAAAGAAAATGGAAGAAAAGAAAAAAGACTATGAACTAGAGAAGAGATTGCGGGAAGCGAAAGAAGAGGAGGAACGCTACAAAGAACATAAAAAAGAGAAGCGGAAAGACCGAAAGCGCAGAGCCGAAGAAGAGCTATCCGCTGACATGCCTGGTGATCTAGCTGCCATTATGGGTTTCTCCGGTTTTGGAGGCTCGAAAAAGAATATTTAATTACTCTTAATAAATTAACGTTACAATTAGTTTCAAAGTTTAGCTATAACAGCTGTTATACACAAGTTTTTATTAAAACATAAATATATGACATTAAAATTGCCATTGAATAGGTAGTCTTTGGGTTTGATGAGGTCGGCATTGGATCATCGACTCTCGGCAATGACTTGGATACTTTACACTTGGACTGTAAACAAATGAAATGAAATGAATGTGATAAAATGTCGCATAATTGTTGAATCGTACTCCTGGTGGCTGAGCTTCCTGAAACAGGTCAACGGCAAAGCTTCGAATAGTTGCTCCTGGTTTCAGTCCACACAGCATGGCAGTCTTGACATAATTGCAATTAACGATATCACTGAAGATGCTGTGAAAGAAAAGTAAAGGGACATTTTTGATGTACCTCTTTAGAGTTCTCAAGAATCAGAGAATCACACACATGTACTCACTTACAACGCTTAGTTTGGTTAGCATTTTCGTACCAATCTTGAGAACCCTCGCAATCCAGGAACTCCTCCCGCAATTCTGGTAAACACTCACCAATCTTCGTGAGTTCTGAAATCAATGTCCATCATTGAGTACATCGGTATAAAATAGGATTTGATGCAAATTATACTTTTCCTTAACCTAGAGTCTTCTTTGCACACGTTTGTATAGAAAAACTGCACAGTTTTCAACAGTTTTGTGTATAGGTTGTCTGGACTTAAAGGGATACATCCTATTTGTGTTTTTTTAATTCTCTGTACAGTATCGGCAACATCTTTACAAGATTCTGATAGAGATTCAGTGGTTAACAGCAACAGAACTCTGTCTGGACTTATTATGTATATTTTTGCTAAATGCATCATTATTTGATTTTCATCGCAAATTTCTTTTGGTGATTTCTGAAAACAGAAGAGAATATGCGTGAATGGTAGCAATAAGTAATTGTTCACATACATTCTTACAAAATCTGATGCAGCAGAAGTCTTTTCCTCTACTAAATTAGCCACCAACGTTTTAAAATAGGATAAGTCCAGAAAACTGCAAACGACTCCAAAATGTGTTGTGATCAAAAATAAACTGATTCCAATTGAATTCATGGCCAACAGGAAAATATTAATGAAAGCTTAATTCAGTTATTGCTTTGATCCTCAAATATATGTGAAGTAGTTTAAGTAAATCGACTCGCAATAGATGACTCTCACGAAACCGATGACGTACGCAAGTTGAGAAGGACCCAAACTTGAAGTTCGTAATTGGAGGCATCTGGCTAAAGATCTTAAAACTAGCTTAACTAGCTTATATTATTCTAACTTACTGGCTTACGTTAGAGCGCTCACGTTCAGCTAGTCTTGAAACTAATCTATGTCCTTCGACTTGTACTTATAAGTGTTAATTTACACGAAATTCTAAGTCACCAATGCAAATCCTTCCTCTGCTTGAACTCTATTTCATTACATTCCTACTTGCAACATATGATCCTATCTTTATTTTCGAGTCCTCAGGGAGTTCGTTGTGTCAATCTTGCAAACAATCCATTCAAGCTTAGAAGCAGGCGATCTAAGAAATTGGGTGGCTCTAAGAATTCAGGCATCTACACTGCAGCATGGTTCCATGGTCTACAACTGAATATTTTAAACGTTATTAGCGCAAATACTGAAGGGGCTAAACAGTTGACTGAATTCTTGAAAGCAAACATAGCTTTGCGCATATCCTTCTGGAAGGACGACTGGATGACGCAGTTGTTTAAGTGCCTGCCCCAAGTTAGAGGGGTCCCAGGTTCGAATCCCAGTGAAATCGAATCTGGTCTAGTCACCATTTGCCGTTGGGATCAAATTAACGGCACTGGAGTAGGTTGCTACCTGGCAGTACAATGGACCAGTTTTGAGTCTGAGTGCTCCAGTAATGCTTCAAACAAATTCTCCGAAAAAAAAATATCCTTCAAGAAAGTAGAATCGTTTCAACAAACACTCGAACAGAAAAACTATGTAGCCAGGAATAGTTTCACAAAAAGATGTTCCGAAGACAGGGGAATGCACCCTCTTTGAGCGTTATTAATTCTGCTTATTGTGTCCGAAACGTCTTTGGAAAATGTATCCAAAGAGCTAGCAAGTATTTCTCTGGGCCTGTGGTATGTTTCTTGGCCAGATACAGCATTAATTGATTACCTTCTGATCAAAAAGTCCCAGGAATTGTAAACAAGAGTGTTTTTTGTTTTCCGCGATATCGCATTTAGTTAATCAAAATGCCTAAAATGTTGTGTTTGTGACAAAATACGTGGAAGCGGTGAAAATGTTAACGATAACCTCCGGGTCTCGGCAATGTAGAAAACACATGTATACGAGTGGTACAGAGTTTAAAGAGGACCGCACTGTGTTTGATTTGCCTCGTTTCAGTCCTCCATCCACCAGTGCCACTGAGGAAAAGATCGGAAGAGTTTATAAAATTGTCTTCGCAAATCGTCGTGTAAGCATTAGGAAGATACATACCAGGAAATCTTGGTATCTCGTTCGAATCGGCGCGGAGACATATGAACTAGTTTTAGGCATGAAATGTGTTAAAGCGCGGCTTATATCAAGGGAGCTGAATTTGTTGCAAAAACCGAAACGCATTGATGTCGCTAAAGAAATGCTTTCTTTGACGAATATTTGACGGCATCGGTGACGAGACGTGGGTCTATGAATGACATCGAAACTAATCAACAATCATCGGAATCGCGCTTTTCAGATAAACCAAAAGTCAAAAGAACCCGACAGAGTCGATACAACAACAAGGCTTTTTGACCACTTTCTTTGATTGTCGTGATGTGTTCCACTTCCGACTTCTTCTGCCAGGCCAGACAATAAATAAGGAGTGTTACGTGAGCGTATTGAATCAAAGACCCAGGTCCACCCCGGACTGTAGCGCCATCAGCAGAGAAGGAAGGAGTATTTCAGCGTTTGAGGGAAAACGTTCGTCGCAAGAAGTCATAATTGGGGAGAAAAAAACTTGCGATTTCTTCACCACACCGGACACTCGTCCATCTAGATCCCCTTTCGTCAACTAAATTCGACATCAATACTTTGAAGTATGACAAATCAATGAAACTGTAAGCAAAATGTAAATAAATAAAAAATAAAAATGTGATCTATCTAATCGACTTCATTTTGATCAGTATTCAGACAGTTGTTGCTGTGATCATTTATTTCTATCGTTTATGTTGAATAAATATAATTATCTGTATACAGTGACCAAACAAATAAATTCCTTAGTTTAAAGATACACGGTTAATCCAGCCCCTTTGCGTTTTTTTCTGATTCATAATTGTAAACACTCAGTGATTTATGTAAAGACAAAACCATTTTCTGTGGGAATATCCCATGGAATAGTGAAGAATTCATCTGGCAGAGGTGTACAATGCGTGGATTTGTAGTCACGGAAATGCTTTCTCAACTGGAAACACAATGTTTTAGCATCTGAAGGCTTGAATCGGATCTCTATGTGATACTTACAAGGAATTCAGCCATTTGAGTGCGTACGTCCTGACTGTAGTCTTCCCCAATGGCCATTGGGAATACCTTCCCCTTGTCAGATGCATACATAGTCAGACGAGCCATACACAGTTCGTCGTTGCTTGCTGGAAAGTAATAAAATCATGGTCACACTAATCGCTCAAAGTCCAATATCGATTTCATTAGTCATACACTTTGTACTGGAATCGACTGGTTTTGATAGCAAATTTTTGGTTCTCGTCAGTTGTGGAGTCTGGAATATGTTTGGGTAGCGATATTTCAGCAGGTTCAAAAGTAAAAAGTTTCCACGATTTGTTTCGATGCGGTTATCTCTGAAAACGAGGTTATCTTTGCATGAGTTCATTGATCGTGTCTGTGAATCATGCTTTGGTCTTACTCTGCGATTATTTCATCTTCTGTGCGACGAATTACTAGCACGGGTCCTCCATATGTCATTAGCAGTTCTGAATTGTGTAGATTAACGTAGTCACGAATTGCTAGCTTAACAATGCCAGAGAGGCTGGCCGGCATTCGGGGTTGCGCTAGGTGAAGTACGTCGTCAAATGATGCATCCAGAACCTGTGGAGGATAAAAGTTGGCCATTAAAGAAGGGGAGTGTGATGATAGAGGAAACAATTCCACTCGGAGACCCTAAGGCACAAAAATCAAATGCTTTACAAGGTTGTGACTTAAAGCGTGCCTGGGACCTTTAGCGATGGAAGGCGACATCAGCTCAGGCGCAGATCCTCCAGGAGTCACAGACCTCTTAAGTAACGTTGTGACTTAATGATGTAATTTCTTCTACTGATGGCGCTACAATCCGGGATGGACCTGGGCCTAAACCAACAAGACTCTCCAGCTGACCCAATCTTTAGCTAGATGCCTCTATCTACGCACGTAAAGTTGACGGAGGTCGTTCTTCACTTGTGTGAGCCATCGGTAACGTGGCCGTCTTCTATTGTGTTGTCCTGCGGATGCTGAGTCGAAGACTCTTTGCGCTGGAGCAGTGTCTACGCCTAGCTATCTTAGGTGGTGAATCCGTAGCCGCCCTGCTACGGCCATGTCGCTGTAAAGCCCATGCGTTTCATGGTTGAACCTTCTCTTCCAATCGCCATCAACGCAAGCAGGTCCAAAGATTGAACGCAGACCTATTCTCTCAAAAGCCCAAGGACTTTTCCATTTGCTCTTGAGATCATCCATGTTCCCGCGCCGTAGGGCAGGACGGGGACGATCAAGGTGTTATATAAAGTTAGCTTTGGTCTTCGAGAGAAGGCTTATGTGCGTATTGTCTCCAATTTCGCGAATCACAACTCCTTATCATACCCCCTTGCGAAAAAATGCTAAGTCATTAATCACAAATCACGTGACAACTCTCCCGTACTGTGTCTTGATTCCGGACACTTGAGGGTATTCGTAACCACTTTTGCGCGCGCAAATTATAAAAAAATAAAAAAAACTGGAGGTAAACACGCTCATCTCTACCCAGTGACCCTCCCTGATTATTATTCGTCTTCCCAGCTCCCACTTACCAGCCCCTTAACTTCTGGATATTGTGCCGCAGCATAAATGGAACTATATCCGCCAATACTCCATCCAAATAGAATTATGTTCTCCACGGCAAAGTCCAGTTTGTGCAGTGCAAATTGCATAACAGCATCAATCGCGTTTTTGTCTTGATCAGGATATGGCTGGCCCTACAAAAGAAATACCGTGTCAATACTAAGCCCATTGCATGTCAACAAAAAAACTCTTACAGTACTGCCTTCAAAACCGGGGTGATTCCAGCCCAGCACTGAATATTTAAGTGATAACGGCGTCGACATAATGCCAATTTCATAGAAGCCAGCATTACCTGAAAACGATTAACAACACAAACGTTAATTTGTCAATCCCCATCCAACTCAAGCAAACCTTCAGAACATATAACTAAAGTCTTTCCATTTGTACTCTTGTTTCGATTGTCAACAAACACTGTATCGATTTCATTTCGATCAATTGTCTTAACCTTATACCTTACACCATGCTCCTCTTCAATAAGCTTTGCCCGTCCGGCAACCAGCATGGGTCCTACAAAACGAAGTCAATCAATCAAACAACTCCACAAACTCCACCACAACCTTACTCAGATAGCTTTGTAGCAGCCTAACTGATCCAGGATAAATCATCCTTATACCGAATGTGTGTATAGCAACGTAGGCGGCAATTTCACATGGCAACGTTGAAATCCAATAGGGCTTATTGCGTATGACTCTCTTCTCTGGTAGGGGTTTCTTCTTGTCTCCTCTTCGAGATCAATTTGATTATTTTTCAAAAATACACAAAACTTTTAACCGGTTTCTACTTACTGAACATCACAAACATCGAAATCAACATCCCAATACTTGAAATCGAAATCAAAGCGCCTCAACGATTTTTTTGCCTCTTCGGAATTATTTGATGACTTAGCTTGCTCGAGGGCCTTGACGAGTTTGTTATAAGATCGTGACTGTGACCTTCCAATCCCTCGCATACATAACGATAATACTACAATAATACCAATGCTTGTTGTAAATTTGACCAGTGAACAGAATGAATCGGCAACAAGATAACCACGACGATAGAGGAATGTTACTATTAGTGGCGATGAATAATATCCAATGTTCCACATCATGGAAAGCTAATTTTAGATGGAAAATTATGCATGCACATTTACAAAAAGTGCCACAACATTCAAATAAGTAAATAACCACTGATTTATATATGCACAGTGAAGGACATACCGTGGATAGTATCTGATCTCCGAATTTTTCCAGACCTCCTGGTTCATACATTTTCTGTGAACATGAACATGCAAAAAAAAGCATAAAGGGACGAAGAAGAAAGTGAGTTTGCAATCAATAGAATTACCTGAAGTGATCCCATGCCATATTCCATGAAGAGCCGTGGCGCAAAAACATAGTTTAGGATCGTCATTTTACTAGTTTTTCTTCCTTGTTATTTAAGAATGTTAATGAATGCAGATAATTTTTATTTTTTTATTCGATCATCAACCACCATAGTCGATTATTCGCCCTTTCTTGGTTGTCAAGAATGACAGTCAAAATATTATGACAGCACTACCTTACCGGCAAAAAATGAGAAGTAGTTTTTTGAATGAGATGGTTTTACGTAAATATTTATAAATTTATTTTCTTTATTATTAAATAAAATTAATTACAGTAATAATAATTTAATAAACCGTTAGCACGGGTTTTCATCTTCTTAATGTTCCTCTCTGCTCAGAGGTTGGAAATCATCGATGTTAGTATAACCCTGTTGGTGACTCCTCTCATGATTTGAATCGTGATGAGATTCAGTCAGTCACGCAGGTTAAAAATCCCAATAGTATCTGCCGTTCCATACTTCTTCTTCCTTCTATCTACCCTTGCAGGATAAATTGGAGGAATTTGTATTTATCTTTCCATATCATAAATATTATCTAACCCTTTTTAAGAAATAATTAACAATTTCAACATTTTTCTGTTTGCTAATCTTGTTGTTTTACTTAAACGCTTAAGCCATTCTCTGAACAGTTATGACCAAGTCTGCGCAAAGGGGCTTTGGAAAAGCACCTAAAACTATACACTTTTTCCATCAATTCTCGGCTGGTTTTAACAGAGTGGTGAGTATCACATTGTCTCCGAAATGTTATCGGTTCATAACATACTTCACCGTTTCTTTCTCAGTGAGGACAATTTGTCAAAAGCAACTTACATTAGTTACTTTTAAACGATTAAAGTTGTGGCGACCTCACTCAACGACTAGTGACGTATGTACTGTGGTGTCCTCATACAGCGACTTCTAACAACAGAAGTTAAGCTTTCTGTATGAGGACCATAGATGACGCCACAGAAATTGCAACAGTCAAGATCCCTGCAAAATGCAACGCATTCGTTGTCAGTCGCGTTCCTCATTTCCCTCAGTGCAGTTGCTTAATTTTCTTTGTTATTTCTCTTTTCAATTCCATAACGTAGTATAAATAGTTATTTACCTTTCTTGTTAAACATTACAAATAAATCAATTGACAAATAACTAATACATCAACCCAAGTGTTTCCATTAACTATGACGTAGCTAAAAAGTATACAACCTTGGCCAAATATATTAGGCACCCTTAAGGTACATTCGATGTCACTTATCGGAAGCGATTAGCTTAAATTTTACGGGTTTCGGCGACACGATCTGCGGTTGTAAACAATTTTATCTGTTTCCTCTCATTTCATTAATATTTTTGCTTTTCGAAGATATAACGAATCTTAAAGGATGTCTAATACATTTGGCCAAGGCTGTATATATACAAAACGGTAGTACATCAAGTTATTTTATTTCAATTACCCCTCGTTTAAGCCCAAAATCGGAATTAGTTCGTCACCATAAGCAGCAACCCTAAATAACTACACATCCAAAGTGTCATCATACCATTACCAATGGTATATATCACAAATGTCATTTTGACTTGTCATATTATTTATTTTCCATAGAACAACAAATTAAAACCACCTTAGCGACAGGAATCAAAATATTTAATTCCTAACAATTTCACATCAATTGCATTTAGCAACATATCAACAAACAACCTCCAACATGAACTCTGAGATGAGTAGCTCTATGCAGTCGCGACGCATTGGTGGTCCAGGTCCCCATGGAACTCCCGAAAGTGAATTCAGTATTGAATGCTTTCAGAACTATACTGCTTCTGAGGTATTTGTCCAGGGTTTGGCGGGTCTGGTTAACCAAGGTGATGTGGAAAGCATGATCAGAGCTCAGAAGCAAATGTAAGTTCTGTCTGAATTCGCATTAATCCCTTATGAATTTCAATTTCGTTTTCAGGCTGCAGCGATTTGAAAAGACCAATGAAATGCTTCTCAATTGCAATGCATTAAGTCAAAGTCGTCTTAAGCTTGCAGGAGATGATTTCAAGAAGCACGTCAAACTGCTAAATGAAATGAAAAAGGACTTGGATTATATTTTCAAGAAAATACGTATCATCAAGACGAAATTGAGTCAACAATATCCTGTAGCTTATGCTGAAGCTCAACCCCAACGAAATAGTTTAGCCGAGGAGGCGGAAGATGATGAGGATGCATCCAGTGTCGTCGAGATGCCAAAACAAGTGAAGCCGATATCGGAGAAGAAATCCGCTGCCAAAGACACTACTGTGGAGTATGTACAGATGGAGGAGGCTGTAGACAATGGGAAACCAATTGAAAATGATCTCATAAAGCGCGTGTGTTCGATTGAGTCAGCGAACCCAAATGACTCGTCTGATTGTACATCAGAAGATACCGGTTAATGATCAGCACATTGGTGTGCGATAGATGATATTGGAGTCAAATGCTCGTAGCTGATTAGTATTAATTTATTTTTTATGATATAAGTTACTCGTTGTGAACAACGTTCCAATTATGTTAGAAAATAGAGTGCAATATACAAATGGGCTTTGCCTGAATGTGTACGAAATGCTTTTCGTTTTGTTGACATTTCACACAAGTTCGGCCGTGATGGCAGGATGATACGGATTGAAAACAGTACAACCTCAGCATCAAACATGGTATCCAATCGCATTTTACACTTTCGATGTACGCAACGGTCATAAAGACCTTTTTGCGTACGTCTAAAAACGTTATCGCCTTTGACACAACCGACATCCTTGTGGAAGTGGATTGAATCTCTTACCATTCTCTGAAACAGTGTCTTACTTTTTTCCAAAAAAACACGCCAGTAAATTAAAAAATTATCTGATATTTATACTGCTTTGGAACCTTAGAAATAATAACCCTCCCATCATAGCTCAGCGAAGCAAAAATCCATGGATCAACATTGCTCCATTCAACGCAGTAAACCGAGTCCTCGTGTTGATCAAATGTTTGCAGCAATCCATCGGAAAGCAACTTTTTTGGTTCTCCATCCTCTTCGGTGGCCTCAGAACTCACTGAACCAGCTCGTGTCAGTAGAACCTTACAATCACTGCTACTAGACAAAAGCAATTGATCATGAAATGTATTGAATCGCACGCTCCAAACCCAATGCGAGTGATCACCACGAGCAAAAACTGGTTCTCGTGGCATGCGAGAATCCCAGATTTTCAAAAATCCATCATCACCACCGGTCAAGATGTGACACTGCTTGTTTGGATTACAGTCAACGTCGCGTACTAGTTGCCCGTGAGCATCCTCAATCGTCCACGCGCAGTGATTTGCGTCCCTAATGTCATAAGCTCGAATTGAGCAGTCATGAAGTGCGATAAATTGATTCCCCTGATGGTGCTGAGACCATTTACCACTAGTGAACTTCGGGGCATTCTTTGCTGTTATCTCAGCAATTGTGCGCGACTTCGTTGTAGTACGATCAAAGATTACGATCTTTCCATCCACCACCGTGGCGAGTGTGTTCTCATCAGTCGGGTGGAATTCAGTGGTTTTAACTTCTGTTCCAAATGCCTGTTTAAAGAAAACCACAAAGAATCAAAACTTCATCACAAACTTCTTGTTCTTACTTCAGTAGGAAGAATCTCAACATTTTCATACGGAAGAAACTCTGAATCCATGTTTTTCTCGTCGAGATTCTCTGGAATGGTCAACACCGCGGTTTGAGTAAGTACTTGAGCACCCTTCTGCAAACTGTAGCAGGAGAGGAGAGTACGTGCGTTATGGGGGCTGCTGTTCAGCTTCCATACTTCCCCAAGAGGATGTGCGAAAACCTTTAAATTAAGTTTTAACTCAGACTTTCATTTTTGCTTATGGGACACTACCTTAGCTTTGATAAGAGACTTTTCTTCATTGTATTCGAGAAGATGGAGTTGGTTATTGGGTTTCAGAGATTGTGTAGCTATGAAGAAACGCACTTCATTTGACTCAGCGTACTGGGGAGTCAGAGCTCTAGCCTAGAATTGGAGGAAATTATTGAAGGAATGATGTTTGGAATAAAGGTTTTTAGTTACCTGGAATTCTAGACCATAAATTAAACTGTTTGTATCATCCATTGTACAGACCACGATTAAAATATGGTCTTAAATTGAAAATAAACAAATTAAAACTCGAATATTGATTGCAATCAGCTGTTGAAATTCTTTTCACTGTCAAAATATGACACTTCAATTTGTTTGTGGTCAATTTTAAAACAGGGTGCACTAAAAGCGGAATTCATATTTATTTTACAGTTGAAGTCAGTAATTTCAAATCGTGGCTGGAGATTTTTTACACACGACAGTTCATTTAATTTCTGGTGCTTACTTTTTAGGAGTAAAAAACTTGTGCTGGTTATAAGAAGTTATCGTGTGATTTGATTTAACAAATATTGTCCTTGCTGCGATTGTAAATTGGATAATTCACCCCGGTACTAAGTGAGGCAAGGAGAAGTATATGTCTTTAAGAAAGGACTGCTGTATGGCTCAAAGACATGCAGAATATTGAAAGCGGATGAAAAAGGTTTTGATGATTTTAGATGCAAAGGTCTGCGCGCGATATCCTGTTTTCATTGATGGCGATTGGAGGAGAAGCTTCAACCTCTAACTGTTCCCTCCCCTCAACATTCATAATCAATCAACCGTCAACCAGATCACATTGTGATCGACGTCAGACACTCCTCCAACATCCGAAACTTCCGAGGAGCCAACATTGAATTGGATAATTTTCTTTGTTGTGTTTGTCGATAGGGCAACGGAGTAGAGCAAGACGTTCTCAAAACGCCATCAGGGAAACTGCCTCTGATGTTCTGCCCCTGAAATACTGTTTAAAATTCCACCCAGAATATCCCCTGGTTTGATAACGAGTGCAAGCAGGCGCATTCAGCGAAACAAGTAGCATACGATTAAGGCTGCATATGGGACGAGACTGGTTTGTGAGCGAGAATGGTGTACGAAACCTCTTTTAAAAGGTAAAACCACAAGAGGGACAACTTGTAGTAGAGTCATATTCGATATTGAGAATGATCACTTCTGTGGACTATTAACGGTGTATGACAAATATGACAGCGCGACTAGGAACGAGCTGTACAGACATTCCTGCCAAACTCATCAAACTGTGCAGGATAACAATGGAGTGTTCTCTGTCAGTATTGAACTTACAAATTGGCCAAAACGCCACCATAGGCAGATATACTTTCGAGGTAGTCAACGACTTCGTCTGTCTTAGCTCCCAAGTAAACAGTACGAACACCATCAGTATCGAGATCAAACGCAGAATAACTCTTGCAAATCGCTGATTCTTTGGGCTCAATTGGGTACTAGACTCCTCTCCCGAAGTACTCTGATCATCTCTGTCCTGTTCTATGGCACGAACCGATGAAGAAGCCATTAGTTTTAACGAAAGAAAAGTTCAGCGTTCAATCTTTGATTCTGTTTGTGTTAAAGACATTTGGGGAAGAAGGTTCAACCACGACTTGTGTGGGCTGTACAGCAACATGTGTCCAGCCAGGCATCTACGGACTTAGTATCTAAAATGACTAGGCCAAGTAGAGCGCATGGACAACTTTTTGTCGCCAGTTCAAATGCCTTACATTAGTCCTTTGGTTCTACATTTTACTGGAAATGTTATCTGACCAACCAGTCACAAAAAAGAAAAGTTCTCCTAGTCCGTTCGAAATCAAAGACCGTTTGGTTTATGTAATAATTCATTTGTGTGTATTATCTTGCAATATACATAGTTTTAAATTTATTACGCTTTCTTTTTGTTTGTTTTTAATAATTTATATATAATTCAATCTCATATCAATAAAACAACATTTCTTTTATGTATGTATATATATATAATTTTTGATAATATTTTTACTAACTTGCGGCTGAACGCGTCTCCTTAGGACTGTTCGCAGCAAGTTTTCATCTAAAAATTAAATAAATTTTAATTTTAAACGTCACCCACTGTTCATCTTTTAATCCTAATTGGTTTTTGCTTATTTTCACATTACACTTGTTTTTTGTTTTTTTTTTCTTTTTTGTTTTATTTCGTGTTTTGTTTTTGGTTCAGTTAGTTATATTTAATTTTTTTTAATTGTAATATGTTCATGATTTAAATATAATAAAATTACTGTATTTCATGTTGATTTTGAGGAGTGGAAGGTTGGTTGTTGTTTTTTTGTTGGTTTGGAGTCTGTTCTAGCACTTAAGTTGTATGCAATTTATCGTATTGTGGTTTTTCGGTTTTTTATTGGTTGTTCCTGTGGAGCCGTTAATTTGAATTTTCAAATTCAAATTCATTCATCGAACTGTTCGGTTTTACATTTTGTTTTACAGCATTCTCAACACATTGTCGTTTATGTTGCGAAATCCCTCACTTAGCGTATATTTTCTTTTAAATTTCTACGGTTTTGTTTGTTTGTTTCTGCATGCATTAATGGAAATACAAAAAATATATATTATATGTATGTATTTGCTTATGTAACTTAATTTAAATTGTTTTATTTTTTATTCCCTAAAAAATTTCATTTTTTACTCTTTAAATCTACACGCTATATTGAATAGATATATGTATATATAAATCTTGTGAACGCGTTTTCTTTTTCTTTCTTTTTTGTTTTTTTTTTCATACGCCCTACATAACCTTATTTTGTAATTTATTTTCTCGTGTTTTCATTTTTCTATGAAATCTGAAATGTCTGAATCTTTCCTGTACTTAAAGACTAAGATTGATTTATAAGTTCATTTAAATGAGAGAAATATAAACGAATGCGAATACTTTACACAGATTATTGCAGTAGAAAATAGAAAACAAAGACATTCGCCCCTCACACGTGTGCGAGCTCATGAAGGAGGAGAATAATTTTGCTTATAACTTAAGTTTTACGACTTTAATGTGATTTTTATTTACTTATCATACAATATTTGTGTTTTTTTTACTCATTATTTTCATGGTTGTTGTAAGATTTTTGTTAATGCTTATATACTTTCTTTGTTTTGTGGTATTAATTAGGTTTATATTTAAGGCAACTCTTAAAGGCATCTGTTCAATACGTTTATAAATATATTTATTACTTTACATATAATTTTGTTTTTTGTTTATATATTATATTTATATTAATCAGTTTTTCGTTCGATTCACATTTATAGACTAAGCTAAGTAATTGTTTTGTTTCATGAAATAAAACGAAAATATAAATATACTTGCAGTATAGGGATATGACTTATAAGAGGGGTAGAGAGAAAGAGTAGATTCATGGTATATAAAAGGAGGAATCAAGGACACATACTCGTACACGCAGGTGGCCTTTAAATTTGTAAATCATTTACACACTAAATTGGCTTTGCTATAATTCAGATCTTTGTTATTGCTTAATTTTTTATGAAAATTTATTTGTTATTCCATCAGACTTTATTCTAACAGATATTTGTTCAATTGATGATGAGATTTGTTAGGATTTGGCAAAATGCGAATCGATAGGGCAAATGTCTTTCGATCGAGCAATCGTTGGTGAGATAGTTTAAGCATAATGAGGCGGGTGAATGAATAAATGAATGAATTTAGACACTTGCCAAGTATGGCCTTCATTGAGTCAAAAAAGAATAAATGCACTCCAAAAAATAAATAGAAATTAAATTAGCAATGCCGTAGACATAATAACCGGTCACTATATTTTGGGTACACATCTAATAAGGATATGATCTCCCTACAATGATTTTTATAGAAACACCAAGGATGAGGAAGAGGAGAAGATAATCCTACATTATTTCGGGAACTGCTCATCTTTTGAAGGGTTTGGAAAAGAACGCTAGGTAAATACTCGTCCAGGGGCTAGATGAATTGTTCAACACTAAAATCCATGGCGTGGTAACAAACTGGCTGTAACCCATAAACACGCGGTGGATAGAATAGAGATAACCACAAGGGCGGTTTTTACATGATTCTTAGGTCCCTTGAAGGTCGTTATAACCGATTTTGACTGTATTAAGGTTTCAATTCAACAAACACCGTGAGAAATCAAAATTATGCTACAAATGCATGATCTACTTTAGGGCCAGCTAAGCGCTGCTTTCCAGATTCCAGACAACTGCGCTGGAGCAGCCTGTCTGCAAACAAAATTATGATGTTTGCAGCCATATACCCTGCTCTGCAGCTGAACATTTTAATAATAGGCTGCGTTAAAAGTAAAAAAGGAAATTAGCAGCGCTGTGACATTTGTCTGATTATTTGACAGCTAATCTGCATGCAGTTGGCTTCAAGTCTGAATAATTCCAATCTGCGCAATCACTGCAGGATATACGTGGCCGTCTGAATTTTTGAAAGCAACTCAAATTTAAGACAACAACTATCATAGTTTTGAGATACCTACGAATGTACTTAAGACGTTGACCCTATTCACAAACTTCGCTCAAATTACGCAAAGCATAGCATTCCGAAATGTATATCCAACAAAGCATACAGTTCCGAACAGCGAACCATAATTGACTTAGCGAAAGCATCGTCAATTTTCAAAGAGTCTACATTTGCTTCTGGGAACTTAAATTCAGCTTTTAAAAAGGAAGGATTATAAAGAAAAAAAAAAGTAAACACTGTTATTTACGTACTTACAGAGCGATTGGTTTCGCCCCCACATAAGTGTACAAAAGTGAACGAACTCACCGAAACTGAACGAAGCTGTTATTATGGCCATAGTGTGTCATTTATCAACTCAATATTTAGTTATGGTTATGGTTAGGCCTTAAATCTGTGTGGGATACATATTTGTGTGCAAATTTGATCAGAAAATCAGAAAATCAGTAAAAAAAAATCGTATTGCTTTCACTTTGTTGCTTTGCACAAGATTTGCTTTAAAAATTCTGCATTTCCAAAAAGGCCATTTAATTACTGCGAGGACACCACAAACAGGTTAAAATTGGAACAAATAATTTGAGATTTGAAATGAAACAATAGAACTTTCAACCCTGAGTTCAGAAATTAAGAAATAAGTAATCCACAAAATTACACAAATGCCTTGGATTGGATTTGAGGAAAGAGGTAAATATCCATTTGCTTATGTAAATTTAGTAAAATTCATATCTTGGCAGTTTTTTTAATGACAGAAAATAACATTGAGCACAACTCCTGATCGAAGAATCTTCGAATCTGAGCCTGTGAAACATAGCGGCCAACAATGCCACTTTAATATTATACTATTTCTTCGCAGAAGATTATCTAAAAAAATGCAGTAGACTACATTTTTTCGGAGTAAATTTTAATTTCTAAACAAAGCCTGCATTTAAAAAAAAACGACAAATCAATTCATCTGATTTTCTTCGTAAATTTCAAGTAATCTAAGACCTCTGGGGAATCTGAAGCATATTTTACATTTTTAATGCAGATTCTGTTATAATTCTATCCATTTTCAGTTATAAGCGAATTAGCAACGAAGCACATGATAGTGGGAGAGTCAAACTAAATTAACGGTACAGTGAAGTCTCATTGACAAAACGTAGTGGCAGCCGTTAGCTCTCAGTCGATGTTATTTTGTATAGTGAATGGGTTCAATGGCGACTGCGTTCAGATAAGAAATTACATTTTTGAGTAATTTTGTTTTTTTTTGCTAAAAGGAATACATTTTTTCGTGACTGGGATTAGATAAGAATTAAAATCTTTTGAATATTTTTTTTTTGTTTTTTGCTAAGATGGATACATTTTTTTTGATCTTGAAGTACATGTAAGTATACTTCAAAAATGCTTCTTCTTTCTTTGCGGCGAGGTTATGGTCCGGAATAAAAGGATCATAGCCCTCCTACTTTGCTGTAGGGATGCTGGATGCTGGTCTGTGGGGTTTAATAATAATAATAATGGCGGCGCTACAGTCCGAGGTGGACCTGGGCCTAGCTTCTCAGCAACCACTCGTGTTGTGCATGCTATTGTTCTCTCACGAGCGGAGGGGACCTACAGTTTAATGCCGACTCCGGACGGCGAGATTGAGAAGCTTTTTTTCTAGACAGTTATACTCTTTGAGCATTGTCAGTGACTCGAAAGAGGTGGAGCCGTGAAAAAATGTTTGATGTTTTTTTCGAGATTCGAACTGACGACCTCGAGCGTAGGAGTCGACGCACCTACCCACTACGCCACGGCGCCCACGGTCTGTGGGGTTTGCCGACTTCAAAAATGCAGTAGATTCAAATTTCGAAATAAATGCAATAGATCTACTGCAATTGTAGTAAAGTAGTAACGCTGATAACAACAGAGAATAACCACAAAAAAATGTTCGTTAATGGAGTCAGTGATAGTGCTGTCTGCAGAGGTTTATCGGTTGAGGTTCATGTTGTCCTGTGGAGCAATTCATGAAAGTTGGATGGATTGGTTTTTAATAAGTAAGTCACTTAAAACACTTAAGTAGTGAAAACGTGGCAGAATTACATTTGAAGGGTAAAATGCAACCTTAAGGCGCGTTCGCAGTGTAATAGATGCTTGACAGACTTCATATATGACAGAAACTTTAAAGTGCGAGTATGATTACAAATTGAGAAGAAATGAGAGAAAAGAGTAAAGAATGAAACGGATGTGAATTAAACCTTAGATAAAAAAAAGGAAAGTGAAAAAAGACCCGGAACTCGTACGATAAATGTTCACACACATCGACAAGTCGTTCGACGAAGGGAAAAAGTTGAAAAAGTTGAACTACGATCTGAATGACTTGCCGCAAGAGCGTTTACACTGTTCGACGTAGATCAAATTTGGTTTGTCAAGGAAAGTCATACATGTGAAAGCTGCTCTTTGGATAAGCAAATAAATTCCAAACAAATCTCAAATTCATCCAGTTAAACTCGGTTATTATTTATAGAACATGCATACGAAACCGACTTTAATTCTAATAATTTACTTTACATCGTCCTTACACTCATGTAGAAGAAATAAATGAGGAAAACAAAAGGAACAGAACAGAACAAAAAGAGGTTCAACATTTGAAATATGCATCTAACTTATCTACAGTAGAAAAATGTCTGATATTTCTCCCTTAAATTTATTTAAAAATAAATGTATATATATTGGTTGTTGGTTGTGTTATTTGTTTTGTTGCTCATAGACATTATGATGAATTAAGACTACCTTACTAAGTCTTAGAGTTCTATTTAACTTTGTCCACTTTATTGTTATTCATTTATCATTATTATTTACTTGGATTTTTTGTTTTTTTTTTTGTTTTTTCATTATTTGTCTACAAAAATATTTTTTGGTTTGTCTATTTATTTATTTATTTGTTACCGCTGCATACATATACGTATATATTATTACTGATACTTGAGATGTACATATATTGTATAGGTCCGAAGTATATTTCCTACATAAAATTGCTTCCAGTTTAAAAATTAAAAAAAAAAAAACGAATTTTACTTAATTTATCTCGATTGGGGACTTGACTTTAATAATATATTAACATTTCTTATTGGAAGATGAGTGTAAAAATGTATTTCTCCACTACCGTTACATAACTCTAAACTACTACTTAGCTGTTGTATGTGTACAATATTAATGAGCGTATTTTGATTTAATTAAGAACTAAACATTAGAGATACTATTCTTAACGACTAATGATGATGTTAAAGTTAAGTTTAGAATTCGCTTTTATACATTACAATATACATACGTTCATATACACATTTATATGTTGTAAATTCAACTAAAATCAAAAGAGCGCTAGATATAATAATTATTTATTTTATTTTTTTTTGTTTATCAATTCAATTATTACTTTATTGCTTTTCAGTTGGTAAAAATGGGTTTAATTTTGATTCAGGCGTAAATGTGCCTTAACTTTGTTGGTTTCGTTGCTGCATAACTCAGCTGAGGCAGAAGCTGTTAATTTAATGTACATTATGTATATCATCAGTTTTTTTTTTTTTTTTACAAAAAAACACGACACAATCAGACGAACGATAGTTATGTTTACTTTATGTACAAGATGTTTTGGCATTTTATTAATAGACTTCTTCGAGAGACGGTCGTAAACTTTTAAGCTTAAAATTTGCATAATTTTGTTAACGGTACTCTTCTACTTTAGACACAAAATACATTAAACGAACTCCTACAAAGATCAGACAGATATTTTAGAGTGATGATGTCACACTTTGGTTTACGTTTCGTGTTACCAGGATAAAATCGAAGGTCGTAAGTGAATACCGTTTGACATTTGAAAAACATCGGAAACAATGAGAGGGAATAAGTTCATTCGATGAGAGAGGAAATTAAGAAGACGAAATGTCAATAACAGCTGCGATTGGGAGTTACATTATTAAAAACGGTATTTGGGAACTACGTTGTCAGCATAGGGATATAAATTGTTTTCGAGAGGTGAAGCAGAAGCGACTCTGAATCAGTGAAACAAGAAAACAGAGGAAGTCGCAAGGGGTTCATTTGATGCGAGAATAAATTAAGAAAACGAAAAGTCAGTAACTGAGACGACTGGGAGTTGCATTGTCAAAAATTACCTTTAAGAGCTAGACTGTTACAAAAATGCACAAAAGTTTCGAATTTAATTTCAAACGTTTTTTTATGTAAAGCCGAAGCCACTTCTTCAACACTGAATCAAAGAGACAAGGCAACAGAGGATGTCCATGTCTATAGTTCTAAGGTGGCGCACGCAAATGGAGAGGGATTTCAACCAACTAGTTCGCGCAATTGGCGAGAGTTAGCAACAGACCTTGCTAGCTGGAGGGGCTTATTGGTTGAGGACCATGTCTACCCCGAACTGTAGCGCACTTAAGTGAAGATGGACGTCAACAAACTTATCAACAAAACAGTGAACAAAAATCGAACTAGCTGGAGAGGCTTGTTCGTTGAGGCCCAAATCAGCTCTGAACTGAAGCGCACTCAAGTTAAAAGGGATCTCATACAACTTGGCGTGCGAGTGTTAGTAAAAGATCGTGCTAGCTAAAGGGTCTTATTGGTTGAGGGTCAGGTGTATCCCGGACTGTAGAGCACTCAAGTGGGGAGCAACCTCAACCAGCTGGCATGTGCAATTGTCACTATCCAGCAAAAACTCGAGTTAGCTGGATTGAGGCCCAGGTAAGCCCTGCACTGTAGAGCACTCAAGTGGAGAGGAACCTCAACTAACTTGGTGTGTGACTTTGGCAATAGTTAGCCCAGGTCTACCCTACTACTGTAGCGCCACAAGAAATGCATAAATGTGGGGCACAATGGACCCAAACTGTTGGTCCAAGTGAGCCGCGACACAAGTCGCAAGGGCACCCTTAACCCTACTGACCTATGTACACACATGTGGTTTCATTATTTTGAAGGATTTTAGATGAGAATTCACAGGTAATGAGACAAGAGCTAGGTGCTTTGATGCTTCAAAGGGAATGAGTGACATTTTACCATACAACTCAGCACAATGAATCCAATCAGGACATAAGTGGGCCAAAGTGGACAAAAGCTAGAAACTTTAGTGTTTCTAAGGGAATGGATGACATTTAACTACACAAATCAGCGCAATGAATCCAATCATCGACTAATCCTAAGTAGGTCACTATAAGGCAGGTTTTACTTGAGCAATTCGGTTGCTTGGATTTTATCCATTTGCTCTCTTCTAATCGCGTACAAGAAACAGAAAAAATTAGAAAACTGAATGCAACTGCAAAAGAGAAATGAACGCTAGTTGAAGCAACTGACATCTTTCTGTAACCAAAAACTGCACATTTCAAACACTGATAGACATTGATGATTGGGAGTTTCATTGTCAACAAATTATTGAATGTGCCGGCCTAGAAGCAGCAACTGAAGGAGTACCTACAGCAAAATCTTGTGGATTCGGACACAGGTAAATTAATAATAATGATGACGGCGCTACAGTCCGCGGTGGACCAGAGCCTAGTTTCTCAGCAACCACCAGTGTTGTGCGTGCTATTTTTCTCCCACGAGTGGAGGTGACCTACAGCTTAATGCAGACTACGAAAGGCGAGATTGAGAAGCTTTTTCTAGATAGTTTACAGTCTTTAAGCATTGTTAGTGACTCGAAAGAGGTGGAGCCGTGAAAAAATGTTAGGTGTTCTTTCGAGATTCGAACCTTAGACCTCGAGCGTAGGAGTCGACGCACTAACCCACTACGCCACGGCGATCACAGATGTTGTCTATAAACTAAAAAATTTGCAATTTTATGGGCGAATTCAATGCTCTGCGTAGTAAACGTCAGGCTAAGTCAAGGTATTTTTGTCTCTGTCATGTTCGTCAACCAGTGTAATACAAAAGAGTACCAACTATTCATGTCCATTTCCCCCTCCCGACAGCAAGAGGAAAAATGATTGATTTCACATTAGATAAATAAATAAAAAAGACAACAAGTAAACACAATTAAAAATTTTCAAATTTAATATTTCAAAAACATGAAAGTATCCATCGATACTTTGTATTGTTTACTTCACTTAACTATTAAAAGGAAAAGAATAAAAGTCGATTTAGTATTTCAAAATAAAAACGATCCCTTCTAAGAGTGCACTTCACTTAACTTTAAAGGTCATTTATAATTTAAAAGTAAAGAAAAATAAGGTGAGGACAAGGTAGAGCTAGTTACAACAATCCTAATTTCATGGTTCTCCTGAGTGTGGCAGATTAAAATAAAAATAAAATGAAGAAAAACTAAGAAAATTGAAAGTAAAAATAATGAATAAAAACTTTTCCTTTTATGTACAGTCGATTTTGGATCAAAAAAAGCTTTTATATGCACAATTTGGGCCAACATGTGGTCAGGGACATAATGATAAGGTAGACAACTAAGATAAACCATAACACTTGAAAGCAAAAAAGATTGATATAACTACTTAAGGCTAGTGTGTGGATGGAGGATTGAAGGTACGAATTCGGAATTCGTAGTCCAAAACCATGTTTCGCTTTGTTTGTTGATTTATGCTTCTCATTGATTCTCCACAACGCAATTCTAAGTACAATTTCATTTGTAGACAGTGCGGTGTGGTGTTGATTGTTGTAGTGGCATGTGGTACGTAATCGTTCTTTGGAACTGATCAGTAACGCGAATAATGATCATTCAAAGACGAAACGTTGTCGCTGCGATCGTGTCATCATTGCCGTCGACTTGCGGGGTAGTTTGTCTTTTTTGACTCGACTCTGCTTCGGCATTGGTTTGGGGAATATTCCACTTGTGTCGTCCTCATCTTCCACCGGCAGATCCAAGTCTAATTGCTTGTATTTTCGAACCACGTTGAATTGTTTGAGCACTTTTTGTGTGGAGTAGATCATTGTGTTGAACATTCGCCAGTACTTTCGGCGGACCAAGTGGTCTTGGCATTTCACCGCTGCAAATCCGTTGAATTCTTCGTCGCTGTTCTCGCGTTTTATATTCGTCATAATCGAGTAAAAGGTACTGGTTGAGTGTTTGTGTACACGTCCACGTCCAGGACCGCCGCGTCCCCGTCCCCGACGGCGGGTTGATGGCTTTCGCTTTTTGATGCTGCTTTTGATTCTTTGATGACTGCTTATAGTGCTGCTATGCTCACTGGCGGCTATCGTGCTTTCGATCGACTTCTTCATGTCGACCAATTGGTTTGGCAGGAATTTTTGTTCATTGTTATTCTCCAGACCGATGCTGGGCATTTGTACGTGATCCTGTAAATTGTCTATGACCTCACAGCTTCCCATACTCTCCAGGCAATGAGGATGCAGGTGATCAGGTGAAATATTGTCTTGATCAGAACTTTTACTATGTCCCAATCCACTTGTTGTGTCACCTTCACTTTCGTTGCATCCATTGCTCCGTTCCATACTCTGATTTGAGTCCGAACCATGCACCGAGCATATTGAAGAGGCTTTGCTCCATCGCTTCTGCTCGGGAGCAAGAATGATATCATCTTCGACGCAGACTATTTCCTCGTCCTCTTCGCCGATGCGATCGACACCATTCTGATTGCGTTTGACTCTCATCCATGGGTGTTGTAGCACTTTTTTGATAGTCAAACGTTTCGCATAGTCCAGTTGCATGCATGAGGTAACCAAATCTCGGAACTCTGAAGACGTCGACATCCATCGACGGCTTTTCGTCGTCCACATATCACCACTGAGTATTCGTTCTCGGATCACAGCCTCATTTGTTCCACGATCATCTTTACCATGACGGAAGGGTGAATGACCGATTACCATTTTATAGAGCGTTGCTCCAAGCGACCAAATGTCGAATGCTTTTGAATAAATTGCACTGTCAGGCGACCGAAGCGCCTCCGGTGGAGCATAGTCAAGTGTGTACCTTGGGGTATCTTTCCACACCTCCGCGCGGGAATTGTAACTGAAATAAAATAGAAAAAAAACGCCTTAAATGGAAGTGGATGTTAGTGAAGAACTTAAATTATTCCTAATCTCCTGCCAAATAACAAGCTTCTCATAGACACTGACAGATAAGGTGTTTCAGTGCTAATCAGTGTAACATTTCTGGCCGGTCTTTGCAATGATCGATCGACTTATTGATTACCTTCGAAGGTCAACTTACACTGCTGCTTACGTTTGTGTGTGATAATTTAAAAATAAAAATAAAAGTGAATAATTACCTTGCAGCACCAAAATCGATCAGTTTAACTTGTCGTAACTTATCATCAGTGAATAGGACATTCTCTGGCTTTAGGTCACCGTGTATAAAATTCTTGGAGTGAATATGTCGCACAGCATCTCCAATAAGTGCAAATAGATCACATGCTCTGCTTTCGGTGAGTCCACCCTCTTCATCAATATGATGAAACAATTCACAGCCATTGACAAACTCTGTGATAATGACTATGTCCGTGCCAGAGCGATATGTGTTGACGTACTCTAAGATGCCATCGTGACCGCCACACGATATCAGCGCATCAACCTCGGCCGGTCGATATTTGGCGGCGGGTATCATTTTTGCCGAAAAGATTTGATCTTTATTTGGATGCGAGGCAAAGTAACAGGTACCAAAACTTCCACTAGCATAGCTACTCTCCTCCATTTCATATTCGACTATATGTGGTGGATTCTTTAAGGAAAAAACGGAATGGATTAGTGACATGGATTTGATTCCAGGCTTCAGGCGGGGGTAATTACCTTTAAATGCTTACTGCAGTATTCCTCTTCGTAGATTTGTCTGCTACTGGATGTCTTCTTATGCAAGTGTTGAGGTGCTACGTAGGAATATCCTGAAAAAGAAAAGTATTATAAGAATTAATTTGAGGGAAGATTTTGACTATTATACTCAAACATGAAAAAGGCTTCTATTAGCGTCGATTCTTACGTACTAGACTTTCAGCCGAGGCACTGATAATACTCAAAGAGTCTCAAATCTCGCCATTCAGAGTCGGCATACTTTGGAAACATGTCTTCTTCAGCTAGCACAGGGACGCTTCATCTGTGGCATGAATACCACACATGATACACCATTATACTCGACAAATACGAGTTCCTCCCTCAAGATACTGAGTTTCTACTACCTCCCTTACTTTTTGAGAAAAACTTCTCAACCAACATCCTCTCCAGAACTGAGTGGAAGTCTGACAATCGGAGGCTGGTCGGTCCGTTGCGTCTTTTCACAAATGGACCCAAGACAGACGAGGGTCTTAACATGAACATATTTCATCTTCCGAAACATTGTAGTGTCTTCCAGGGTTCTTCTTCTGATTGTGGCGCTACAGTCCGACATGGACCTCGGCTTCAAAAAACAAACCTCCCCAGCTAGCACTTGACTTGTTTGAGGTCCCTCTTGATGGACACCCATAATAGAAGCTCTGTCTTAACTTAAAAACAATGTGATATCCAATACATCATCATTATGTTCGGATAGACCAGCCCCGATTGAATCCCTAAATTCGGTCATTTTTTATTCTAAGACCTCCCTGAACTGCCACTGATCGGCGAGATGAAGAGATGGATTTTAACATTCAACTCATGTCGGTGCAGGAACGGAGTTACACCCAGAGAAATGCAAAGACGATGAGCTCACCAGGCGTGAAACGGTCTCATCACTCTTACACATTGAAGAACTACCGTATTCATCGCATTCGTTCAACTCAAGCGCTTCATAGTAAACACCAAATGGTTTAATGGGTGGGAGACACCTGATCCGCGTGGTACCACAATGAGCTTATGTTGGACTAAGTGAGACTACTAACCTACAGTCGGGAACTTGAACCTGACCTAACCTTCTTCTTCTTGCGACCCTACAGTCCGAGGTGGACCTAAGCTTCAACCAACAAAACTCGCCAGCTAGCACGATCTTTCGCTAATTGTCACCAATGGCGCACATAAAGTTGGTTGAGGTCCCTCTCCACTTAGGTGCGCCACCCTAGACGCGGGTGGTAACATATGTCGCGTTGTCCCACTGGTTCAGAGCTGAAAACATGCCGGACTTCAACAAGCAAATCTCTCCACCCTCTTTTGATAACTATCGCCAATTGCGCACACCAATTCGGCTAAAGTCCCTCTCCACTTGGGTGCGCCACCTTAAACGTGGATGTCCTCTGTTGCGTTGTCCCACTGGTTCAGAATCGAATAAAACTAGTCTGGCATCTGGGAAATGGGACAGAGTGGCGTGACATCTCCAAGAAGTATCCTTCAGAATTTGCGCATATCGCCGGGTAAGCAAAATGTTTTGACCCTCATAGGACTGAAGAAGGAATGTTTCCCCAGTAGTGATTATGCTCCATAAACTATTTCCCGCACCGCAAATAGGAATCTCTATCACCAATCACATCAATAACCAAAAAAGGTGTCATAAGCTTCGCCGCAAAAACAAGCAAATTATCTTCAAAAAAATGAAACCTGATAACGGTATACGTCTTAAGTGGCACAAAAGTCTAACAAATATGATATGATAAGATCACCGGCAGGTTAAGCTCGACGGCAGTCACAATAACAGCCGGCACACGTGAGCACATAAAATAATCATATTCTAGCATTGATTTTCTTTATTTACCTCTGAACAGTCTATGAGTATTTTCAGGAACAGGCGCCGGTGAGTCAACAACAGAAAGCTTAGTGAACTCCTCACTAAAATTCCCTGTATCATCTTCGCTAACAATCTTCGGTTTGAATGGTGCTTTCCGACGCTTCCTCTTCAAATCTTGCCAATTGATGCCGTTGAAGAATGGATGTCTTTTGATTTCGTCAGCGTTTTTACTATTGCCACCTAAAACACAACAGACAGCAGGAATTAATTGAAATGGAAAATGAAGGATCAACAAATATGTACCTAGTCTTTTCTTTGGATCCTTGTGAAGCATTTTGAGGATGAAATCTTTGACGGTTTCACCAAGTATAGAAGGCAGTGGGGGATCACTCTTTTGAATTCGTCGGGATATATCATTTTGTGTGTTGCGCTGTTCGACCACCGTAAATGGTGATGCACCGGTCAGCAATTCGTAAGTGAGCACACCAACAGACCACCAATCGACGGCCAGATCATGACCAGCTGGACATGGTCGTATTATTTCTGAAATTAAACAAGTTTATGAGTCAAATCAATTCGGAAATTTGTTTTTGATTCCTTACCAGGTGCCATGTACTCCAGTGTGCCACAAAAACTGTGCGCTCTTTGATTTGAGTCGGGTTTGAAAATCTTTGATAAGCCAAAATCGGCCAGAACAATGTGTCCGTTGCCGTCCAAGAGGATGTTTTCAAGTTTTATATCTCTGTAGATAATTCCCAGTTTGTGTAGGTGCTCCAAGGCTAGAATCACCTCGGCTATGTAAATGCGAACATCGTCCTCGGGGAAATTCTCCGATTTGTACAAATGCGTAAATAATTCACCACCATTCACATAGTCTGTGGAAATGCCATCAAATGTGAGCTTCAATCATTCATAGAGCGATTAAATTGAGGTCTTACCCAAAATCAAGTACAGCTTTGAATCGGTTTGGAATGCGTAATGCATTCCAACCAGAAACGGACTCTGTTGTATTGCTTCCAGTACCTGAAATTGAATTTAATAAACATTTAGTCAGTGATTTGCAACTACAGCATGCACATATATGAATACAATCAATTGAAACCTGTGAAGTTAAAAATAACTCGCTGTTCGGATGCGACATTGGTCATCGATGAGAACAAACAAGGCTTCCCTCTGCTCATTTGTTTATCGCTCGGGTAAAATGACATGTCATTGACCTGCGTCAAACAATATGGCTGAATACAAAATTATCTCGTTTTCAAAAACAACTGGATTCGAAGATTCAGGTTCGCAAAACTCGAAAATCGAAACGTCATATTTACGAGCCTAAGTCGCAAGTGGTCACGGGGGTAAGGAACATCTGGTTGTTTGTTTGTTGTAAGTGTTCTGAGAAAACATGCTTCTCTAGAATGTCGGAAAGATGCAGATGCCTTTGAAGTTTAGGTTAAGTTTTCGACAAAAAATAGGCGTAAAGAAATATGTAAATATTTTCATAAGCAAACGATGACTACTTCGGATTAATTTGGCAGTAAGGCTGACAAACGAGCTGTCAGGCATTCAAATGAAGCAAAGCAATTCATATTCATATTTCCCGATTTGGGGAATCCTATACTTCGATCTCTCATTTTGTTGAAAATAGGCCTCCGAATGAACAGTTGTGTTTAAATAAAATGGCGAAAGATCGTGCTGGCTGGAGAGGCATGTTGAGTGAGGCCTAGGTCCACCTCGGACTGTAACGCTCTAAGAAGAAGAAGACGTCTAAATAAAAAGCTGTGTTCACACTGTACTACAAGTCGTATAACTTGGTCGCATGGCTTTGTTTGATTGACCAAATTTGTTCTATGTCGTACAATGCCGGAATTTACACGAGGATGTCAGTTGCTTCAACTATCGGTCATTCTCTTTTACGGTTGCCCCTATTTTTCCAATTTATCTGTTTCGATCTCACTCATCCACGCGATTAGAAGAGAGCAAATGCAAACAAATCCGAGCAACCGAATTGCTAGTATAAAACCCGCCTATGTGAACGCTCTTGCGATCACATTCAGATCGGTCGTATGGTAGTTTAACCTTTTCAACTTTTTCTCTTGCTCGGGCGACTTGTCGTTGTGTGTGAATACTTGTCGTACGACTTCAGAGCATTTTTTCACTTTTATTGTTGATGAGTCAACATCAGCGCAGGAGAAAACAAATGACGTCCAACAATCTTAATGAGTTCACGGAAAAATAATTAATTCCCTTTTTTACCGAAAGCTTTTTCACGCAAATCTGTAGATACTGCTCTACACTCGCTTGTATGCTCCATTGAGAAATCCCTTCACCATAAAGAATACACTATGGTAGCCTTTCTGGACATCGAGGGTGTTTTCAACAATGTCTACCCATCCTCTATCACCACTGCACTAGTGAATCTTGGCGTGCACGTGGGACTCGGTAGACTGATTCACCAGTTGAAGCTCGAAGCCGGGTTCCCCTACCACCATTAGACTTGCTAGCAGAGGAACACCACAAGGTGGAGTCCTATCTTCCCTAATATGGAATATCGTGGTCAACGAACTACTTTTGTTACTAGACAAGCCAGGGAGCAAAGTGATAGGAGGAGGGAGCAAAGTGATAGCCTATACGGATGATACTGCTGTAGCAATCGCGTGCAAATATGCCTGGACCAAGGCAAGCGGCCTTGGCATCAACGCTCTAAAAACGGAAATCGCCCTCTTCACACAGAAATATAAAATTCCTACCATTGACCCCCCTGACGGCACTAGTTGTAGATTCTCCGAATCTGCCAAATCTCTAGGGCTTATCCTAGATAAGAGACTAAACTGGAAGCAAAATATAATGGAGCGTGGCCGCAAGGATACCTATTAGTCGAGTGTCCAAATCTGACACCAGGCAGATGTAAAATAACCAGCAGGTTCACATTAACAGGAACAGACTACCAGGACTTTCCATGCGAAAAGATCATAAAATTTCTCAAGGTAGCTCTGAAGTCCTAGAGGAACAAAAGGCGGCACAATAGATCTATTGTGGTCGCAGTGCTATGTGACTATATAGTCACTACCCATTCTATTTAATTCAATTAAAAATGGAGTGCATGTCTGGTGGCCTATCCTAGACAAAGCCATACACTACATTAACTTTAGGAAAGTTCAACGTCAAGCCTGCAACGGCAAAGGAGGTGTATTGAGAACTACGCCTTCTGATGCCCTGAACGTTATCCTAAATCTAAACCCACTCGACATTTTTAACCGACAATTAGCAAAAAACGTCGCTATTCGTCTTATGGCCTCCTCCCAGTGGACCAATTCCCCATATAGTCAGTCTATACTAAGTTCTCTAGCCGACTGGATGGCGCAGTTGGTTAAGTGCCTGCCCCAAATTAGGGGGGTCCCAGGTTCGAATCCAAGTGAAATCGAATCTGGTTCACTCACCATTTGCCGTTGGGACCAAATTAACGGCACTGGAGTAGGTGGCTACCTGGCAGCACAATCGACCAGCTTTGAGTTTGAATGCTCCAGTAGTGTATCAAAAATCCTCCGAAAAAAAAAACTGCAAATCGGATGAACTTGCCAAGTTCGCTTTCAGACAGTCATTACTACCAAAACACTACCACTTGGGTATGCCCCTCACAACATATAAATTGTTGCTTTTAGAAGATGCAACTCACAGATGCAAGATATGCCACAACTCTAGAATGATGTGGCCTAAGCTAGATCTCAAAAGATCTGAAGAAATAATATCTCTCGGCAGATCCAACATAAGTACAATCGTTGGTGTCATCACAGGACATTGTCTCATAGGAAATCACGCCAGCAGATTAGGACCTCCGGTTAATGATTTCTGCAGAAGTCATTAAACGAGGAAAAAGTGGAGAACGTTTCACATCTCCTCTGCCCCTGTCCGGCCGTGGCGTCTCTTCGACGCCAATATCTGGGGCCTACTCCTTTGAGAGCTTATGTGAATTTTGCGAGGTTCCCATAAGCAATCTACTACGCTTCATCCTAGGCTCCAAATGGTTTCCCGCAAATATTCAATTGGATTGACCTCAGTCAATCCGTGTTGCAGCATAATGGATCAACACTGGTCTAAATGCGCACTCCAGCCACCTTAACCTACCTAAACTTTGACAGATCGCCATGGGAAAATGAAAATATTTCTCCTGAACGATGTAATTGCCTAGTGGAGGCTTTACCAAAGCGTCTGTAATTCTCTACCAAAAAGTAAAAATAATAAATAATCTTTACGTTTTCATTATTTTCTTTGACCGTGTTAAACTCGTCCTTAAGTTGAACTTGTCCTTTACATGTTCACCACTGTATTCAGTTCACTGTAAGCAAGACGAAAGCAAACGAAACCCATTCAATTTGGTTGTATTCAGCACCTGAAACCATGTTTTCGGCTAACGAATTTACCAAAATCGGGTGATAGAATTCTGTTTATCTTCAGCATGTATCTCTCAATCCAAGACGAATCTCCGGTTTATTCTAGTTCTATTGGTGTCAATAAAACACACATAGCTACGCTCTGCTTTAACCGTGGCAAATTAAGGAGCGTGTTCGCAGAGTTGAATGGAAACGAAAAAGAGAAGAATAAACAACTCACGGCGAAATAAAAACAAGAAACATATAAAACCATCAGTAAATCAATACAATTAAACATTTTTTTTGCTCTTCGTCATTGCCGTTACTCAATTCGATATCTGGATATAATGAATAAAAAAAAATGTGAAAGTTAGATTCACTTCTCCGTGTGATCTTTAAAATGTAAAACGCTGCTTGTCGCTGCTGTTGCCTAGGGGAAACAGACGAAAATACATAAAATGAATCAGTGATAATGAAAATACATAATGTGCAATCTAATAATTTGTTAAGGCCACAAAAAGAAGAATGAAGCTGTAGCAATAAATAAAATCACTTTCACTCATTTCGGAGATTGGTAATACTCTGTCTGTGTGCGCGAGTGTGAGGCTTTCCATGCCGAAAAGAAAGGTATCACGTTTTAAGCTGTTGCTGCTGTTGCTACTCGCAGCTGGTATACTCGTCGAATTTGACCCAATTTGTGTTACAAGTACTACTACGTAAATGGAATTCCATTTTGAGTTTCTTTGTGTATTTACCGACGACAATGATGACATTCTGTGATGTCTGTGGAGTTTCAATTGACTTGTTGCCTAATATGGACAATTTTTTTGGTGAAATTCTTTCCAAGATGATAGATCATAAGTTATTCTGGTGAGAAAAGAATTTAACCTAAATTCCCAAAAACAGTGTTCAGCATTCTTTCGAGAGCACGTTTTGAATTTTAAAGACCAAGGAGTGGAGTTTTCTCTTTACAGAATGAATTATGTAATCAATTTGCCAGCAGCGTAGCACATAGTATCGAGCAGAGATTTTCAAATATTAAAGAGAAGAAGTTTTGGATAGAGATTCTGTGACCTGGTTGAGTTGGAAATTGATACATACTTAAAAAAGTAAGCTCTGAGCAATGAATGCAGCGATGCTTAATCTTTGAAACAGGCGCGCATCAAAATCCATGCAGCAAAATTATAAAACATGAGTGGACACATGTGTTTACTGCACGACCATGCATTGATGCAAGTTGTGTCTTTAATTCTATTTTCGATGCAAGCGTTTTGTAGTAGATCAACAATATAGTATAATTTGGTACAATATTGGAGTTTCCAACTAGCAATAATCGCACCCAGGTTGGTTACGATATCGACTTTGCACAGAGGGATAGACGTTTCATGTTGACAGCTGTTTAAAGTTGACTGTGAAAACATGAAAAATAAATCAATTGAGTTCAAAAGCAATGACAAAACAGTTATTTTTTTTCAATTTATTACGCCTTTGCATATCCATAGCAAAAATAATTTATTTGGTCAACGTTCCTGGAAAACATTTTAAGAAATAAAAGATTAAGGGGACTCTAGCAATTAAAAAAAGGTAAGACTTTCTCCGCATGGAAGTGCTTCTTTTTCTGATGACGCTACAGTCCGGGTTGGATTTGGTCCTAAACCAGCATTGAAGAGCTACAAAGATCCCAACGTGCTGCCTTTGACACTTCCACAATAGAGAACTAATTCATTACCATAGGCAAAACATAAACTCGACGGGATTCGATGTCAGGCTGTACTAGAATTCTTCATTCCGATTAACAGGGCGACAGAAAAATTACATGAATTAAGGGAATGCAAAGTAAATGATGACATTCCTTTTTTGAAAAAACAACTGGTATCGCTCAACTTCTCAAGAGAGGGGCACAGATTTGATCAAAAGTAGCAAATAAACTGTGACTTTTAATGATGACAGCAAACTTATGCGACGAGATGTAAAAATTTACTGCACGTCTGTTTTCTTATGCGTTACTGCATGCAATGTCTAGCCTCCGTAAGGAAGGAAACCCTGGGAGAATATCATCTAAGCACACTAACTGATATATCCGAAAAGGACGTCAAGAAATTGTGGCTATCCGTCCAAAAATCGAACTGGTTCCAGGAATGAGCGGCAGCAATACGGATGTGACAACAGAATGGACCCTATGGGTCTAAGTGAATCCAATGTCCATACGTTGGAAGCCACCATACCTACCTACCTATCTTTCGTACAGCTACTACAATTGACCCTTAAGGAAGATTTTACTGATTTCTTGAATAAGTTCCATGCCCCGCAGATTCTTTTAGACCTTTGTTTCTCAAAAATTGAATATTTCGACAACCAAGTCTGTTGTTGTTTACATTAGGTAACTTAAAACCCATAAAACAACTTACCTAATCTAATCCAAACATTCTGAAGTATAAAACACAAAAATTACTATACACCATTCATCAGTCTGCTAAATGTCTAGAATTTTCAAGACACACGCCCCTTTCCTACTCTGTCAAAGTACAACTGTTAATAGAAGTGCTGAATTATCGTCTTAATTGAGAAACTACAAAGTTACCGTGTGTACTACCCTTAAACATTCTCGACGATCATTTATTCTCACTAAAAACAAGCGACACAAACAATATTCACAATCAATCACACAAGTTGTAGCACCAGCAATAAAAGTCTTTAACTTTTTGTCAATTCCGAACAAAAAAAAAAGATAATTTCTTCAAGTTCGAGTTCGGAGTTTTGATCCCTCTGACAAATACTTTGCCTAATGGTGAGATTACATTTGATGGAAGCAAAAGGAATTAAAAAACCACACCAGATGAACCTGTTGATTGCCTTCGACTTTCTCGTTCCACTCATTGATGCGAAAATCAGCAGAGGAAAAAAGAAAAAAATACAAACAAGCGAAAGCGAAAACTAAACAAATCTCATGGAAAACAGTGAGTTGAATATGGGGCCGCATAGATACTGAAGAAAATTCCATAGAGACAAATAACAACAAAAGCGTGAAACACGAATTCACCTTGTGCGCAGTAAAAGGTTAGTAATGATGGAAAATAAGCGACCAAAAACACGGTGCCAAGGAGAGGCGCTCGTTGTTGTGTGTTCCTTTTTTTTTGTGTTCACAGTATTTGCGAATTTCTTAAGAATATACAAGTAAAAATGTGTCGTCACATGGGCATTCTCACTCTTCATTTCGCCTTTTCACGCGTCGCTGGGATGGGAATCAAAACAAACGTCTAAGATAACAAGTAAAACCTGTGGTTGACTCTACATATATGTACGCAAGTGAATATGTATATGAGCGGGGTGTACAAGTGCGCCTACAAATGTTCAGGCAGTAGATTGCAGTCGCTGGGGCAGCAACAGCATGGCAACACTATTGATAATGGCTTTTTAATTAAATACGAGCTGTGTTTGTGATTTTTATACTGCGCTGTATCGAATGATAAACAGTGATAATTCGAATGTGTGATAATTTGATTTGTAGCAATCGGATCAACTCATCGGGTTTATGTATAATGAAATGAACCATCGATTTAATTGATGAGTTTGTTTGGCAGGTGTTCTGAATTCCTATCATTCGTTAGCGGTATCTTTCGGAATCTTGGAGATATCCCTTCCGACCTTGACCACAAGTACGTAGTGAGAGGGAGTGTTTAACAGGTAGGCACCGCTAATGGGAGTTGTTTTCCTTCTTCGGGAAAATGAAAGAGAAATGAGCTCTGGCACAGAATTACACTGCTCATCACAGGGATTGGCCAGTTATACTGTTCCAGGAGAACAAGGTTTCGAAAGGAGGCTGTGTGCCATTGTTTCTGCATAGTTCGCATGTAAACGCTTTAAAACTTTATTAATACAGTGAAACCTGTTAAGTTGGCAACCCTTACAAGTCAACCGCCTGTGGAGTTGAGCTGAATACAGTGAAACCTCGTAAGTTGACCAACTGAGAAGTTGAGCTGAATACAGTGAAAGCTGTCAAGTTAACAACATGTGAAGTTGGGGCACGAAAAAATATACATATAAAATATTGGAAAAATTCCTGAATATGTTGGAAACTTTTCTTGGAATTTGAAAGCAAACTTCCCTATTTTTAGCACGCATGCACATTTGGACGCACATACAGTGCTGAGCAAAGTAAAAACAACACACTTTACCTCCCAGGTGTTCCTCATTTTTACAGTTGTTGGGCAGAAGAATTTGTTTTAAGTTCTTTCAAGATAGCGGTAAAGTATCAACATGACAACCGGATTATGTAATAGAATTTATTCCAGGAATTTTGCGACTTTTGTTGTGGACAGTCGTTTTTATGACCTAAAGTAAGGTCGCCTTATTCCATGTGCTTAATTTTGTTACTTACTGTACATACTGTGAGCGTCAAAAGAAAGTGTACACCTATGTGGTGGCATATCAAAAAAACTAATAAAATGGGTTCCGAAATGTTTTTTTTTTTATTTTTAAAAAAAAATATTGTAACAAAGTGTACACTAAACAAACAAAATAAACAACTCAAAACTAGTACTTAGTCTGTTTCTCTTTGGAATTTAAAAAATCTTCTTGTAGGTGCTTCGACTCCTTCGCTCGAGATCTAAGGTTCGGCTTCGCCTCTTTCGAGTCACTGACAATGCTCGAAGAGATAACTGTGTAGAAATAACTTCTCAATCTCGCCGTTCGGAGTCGGCATTAAACTATAGGTCCCCTCCGCTCGTGAGAGAACAATAGCACACACAACATGAGTAGTTGCTGAGAAGCTACGCCCAGGTCCACCCAGGCTGTAGCGCCGCCATGTTCATCAAGAATAATCATGGCTACTACCTAAAAGCAGGTCTAGCGCCATCCCAAAATGTTGACAAAAAAACAAGTGGTACATTTTCAATAGATCCCAAATCTTCCTTCTCTTAAACACTTCGCCCCAATTCTCTCAGAATTATAGGAAAACCATTCAGCAACACGTGTAAACAACACATCGTCAACGACTCGTTGAGATATAAATATTTTGAAGAAAATTCCAATACGAATCATTACAACATTGCGACTGTGTGTACGAGTATTTTATGCTCACCTACACGTGACCAAGAAGTTATTTTTAAGATGCCCATTTCGAACAGACACAATAAAATACCATCTCGTGCCGGCACTTTAAACACAAATAAAATGTGCGTCCCCATTTACTGTTGGCGAGTCGAATTTCCAAGAAACATGCGTACATTATGTTTCCCTGCACGTCAGTAACAGTAAATCATTTGTGCTTGTCAGAAATGGTTCTCCAAAAGTGGTACACGTTTTCGAATGAAAAACAATTAAGAAACTATTTTTTTTCCTTGCTTTTTATCAAAATTCGTATTTGCATTTGGATTGTGTATCTTCGCAAAGACCTAGTTTTCGCAGATAAATACCGAACACCTACACCGAGAGAGAGAGCATTCTGTCAAATATTGACGAAGCACAAATTTCATGACCCAAATACTTGGTGCCATTGATTCAGCATTGGATTAATGTCCAATTACGAGACAACAGTCACCAAATACACACAAATCTACAACAATTTGATTGTGAGTGAAGTCTATTTATAAATGACACTATGTATAAGTATGCACAGATACACTTGGACGGGGATAAATGGTGGAATACCGTCAACCAACAGTCGCAGCGCAGGTATTTACGTTGTAACAAAATAGAATAACAACAAAACATCTGCAATAAAAACAAAATTTCAAATTCCTACAGTCATACATACGACGACGTGAATCTATAGAATGGAAAAAAAATAAAACTACAAGTTTGTTGTGGAGTGGAGAACAACATAATGTACAGTAAACAACGTGTCGTGGCCTTCTTATCACTTCGAGTGTGTAACGATTACCGAATCGCTATACAGTATAGGAGAGTCAGCAAGCCAGAGATATTCGTTTTTTCAAAATAAAACACAAAACAGCCATTGGACAGAAGGAAGCAGAAGAAGATACAACAGAAATCATTTTATTTTAAAGTACGAAGCAACACAGAGGCCGAGACCAACCATGAAAGAGATAAGGAACCAACGCATGCGCCTCGATGATTGTCTGATTATAATTGCTTGTTGGCTACGTGCCGGTTTGATCGTGAGATTGCCAGCTAACCACTGCTGGTCGGGGATAAGATTTGTAAATTTTGAAGATTATTGAACACATTTTCGAATTGACTTTCGTGCGGGTTCGAATTTCGGAGTCCGAAAAGCTTCCTTTTCTGTTCACATGCTGTTGTCGTTGTTTTGTTGACTTTAAAAAATATCAAATCCAAGCGAAAACAATTCAACGAGTGGCAAGGAAACACCAATCTCTCCTAAATCACCATAAATGCCTCAGAAATTGATACATTTTCGAACAAGAACACCTAAACTGACAGCTTCCCAAAAAGAGTTCTGTTTGTTTTGGGAAATAACGTTGCAAAGTTTTCTGAAATTATTTGACAAGTCTGAACTTGGCAACTCTCTGAGACGCACATACTTCTCCCCCCACATTTGTAAATGAGTTTCCCTGCTTTCTAATGATGTTTTGTCTTTAAGACAGAAACTAAACCAAAATACATCTGTCACTGCTTGAGTCCAATTTGTTGAACATACCCAATCGAAGTAGTGTGGATGATTTTTTATTCGCTGTAAACAAGAAATGAAAGAAAACAAAAACAAATAAAAAACACCTAACCCCTCACTACCACATGTTCAGTTGAGAAAACAAAACGACCGACGAACGGCGTCAAAAGAAGAAAACAATTTCCTTTCTTCTACTTTTTTTGTCAGTGAGTTACTCATGCGCTCATTTACTCATGCCGAAGACCACAACACTCTTCTTCTTGTGATACCATATCTCTTATAAAACTTCAAATCAACGGTGTAGACCATCGTGATGATACAGGTAAATACCGGTACCTTCTAACGGGATTTATAAATATCTCAACCGGAATTTCAAGACACGAAACCAGCAGCAACACTACCACACAAACAAACACAAGAAGCAACATTGAAAAAAAAAAGCAAAAAAAAAAAGAAAAACAGCAACGATGTGGATAAAGAAGTGCCAGAAAAGAAAAGGTAGATGAAGACCGAAGACCGAACACAACATGCCATACAGCGGTTTCAATTCAACCAGGTTCAAAGAAGAAGACATTGGTAAGAGGGTAATCACAGCAACTCCTTGTTTTTTCCCAACCAAATATGTGGGTCGAATCTGTTACAAAAATAAGTGCTGCTTATATGACGCACACGTAGCAAAGTGGAAAAGCCGGCCCAGTCGATGTGTCTGTGATGCTTGCTCTGTGGACGCACACACCGGTTAAAGATTGACGGTACTCTTTTCGGTTGGTCTTCTCGAATAAGGTGATTTCTCAACTGAAAGAAACAAACCCAGACGAACGGGTAGCCAATTTAACAAGAATTGAGTAGTCGTCTGGATGTAAGCAAATTAAGAGCTGAACGTCTCTGCAGAGGCTGCATTCAGTGGACAAGATGATGGTACCTGATATGTTTCTTGTGAAACCAAAGTTAATTGTTGTAAGCAATTGTGTTTAGGTAATGCAATCAGAACGAAGATGATCGTCAAGACTGATGAAATTCGACACCGAGCCACGTCTGTTGTCTCTGCTATCCCACAACGCAGCAGAGGATGAGCATGTTTGAGGTGGCGCACAAAAATGGAGAAGGACCTCAACCAACTTGGTGTGCGCAATTTGCGGTAGTTTCTTTTGTGCGAGCACGTGAGGTTTGTTGGTTGGGGCTCAGGTCTTCCGCGACTTTAGCGCCACAAGAACAAAAACAGGAAGAAGCTACGAATTAATTTCAGAATCAGCTGAATTGTTATGTTCCTCTGTCATTAGTGATGTCTCTCGACTTGAATGTCGATTTGGGACTCAGAAAAATGAGGAATTCATACGACATTTACGAGGTCTGTATGATATGTACACGCGTTAGGCAAGAAAACGCATATTTTTCAGCTTTTTTTTTATTTCTGAATGTAACCTCCTTTCAGCTCGATACATTTTGGTCCACCGATTGTGAATAACCGAGCTGGTGCGGTGTCATGGCAAAAGAACACTTTTTTTTTGCCAAAACGCCAGTTTTCACCAATTCAGCAGTGAATCGGTGCAATAAATCAGCATTATATTGCTCCATTACTGTCCTTCTATACTGAAGATGACTCGCGAAAACTAAGAAATTATGACTATGAACTTTCCGGGCGATGTAACTGTTCCCTTCTTTGAAGCACGTTCACCGGGGGAGTCGACTGTTTTGACTTTTCATTTTTGACGTGGATAGACCCATGATTCATCAACAGTCACAAATCGCCCTAAAAACTCTTTTGAGATTACACTTAAACATGTCCAAACAGTACGTTAAATGATGACATACACATTTTGTGTCCGTGATGCAATCACCCCGTAACACGGGAGGTAATGTAAAGGCTGATCCATCAAGTCTTCCAAAAGTTACAAGGCTTATTCCGAAGTGAGTTTATTTGAACTTCATTACCGACTGTTAAACTCCTACGCTAAAAATGCCACAACGAGAAGGAGCTTAACTGATTCTGCGAGCGCAATTGGTGACAGCTAGCAATAGACCATGTTAGCTGGTGAGGTTTGTTGATTGAGGTCCAGGTCTACCGCGACTGTAGTGCCACACAAAAAAGGGAAAGAGGAAGAAGTTAGCAATTCTATTCAAGATCAGTTGAATTGTGGCGATCCTCTGTCATCAGCGAAATCTCACAGAGTAAGAGGGTGTTTAATGCCGATAAGGAATTTGAAAAATGACGAATTTTTACAACACTAGAGTATACAACACTAGAGTGTATATTATAACACTAGTGTGTCGTCTACTTTCCCTTAGGCATGATGAATATGAAACTCGGAAACATACATAGGTTCCATAGCTCGAATTCCAAAAACGCGTAAATTACCCCAAGACACTCTTGACAACCTCCTCTTCATTCCTACAAAGTTTCATTGAAATCGGTCCAGCCGTTTCGGAGATTAGGCCGAACAATCACACAGACATACACCACGATTTTATTAACATAGATTTACATACGCCCTGTATTGAACATCATTGCCTCAATCATTCAATTATTCGCACACCAAAAACAACAAAACAACAACACTTGCCGGCAATCACGAATAAAATGTCCACATGTACGTTTGTTAATAAAGTCGTAACTCACGAACGCGTCTACCAATTTAGTGCAAACATATACACAAACCATCTACACGACCGTACTAACAAACCCTAAAAATGTTATCGAATTCGATTTGACCGGTCGTGAGTTATAAAGTCACAACGCACTTGCAACAAGTTTTTGTATATATAGATTATGGACACTTTGAAATTTGACGATGCTTCTGGTCACTTTTCGTTGGCTTCTGGCATAAACTTAAGTTTTTTTTCGGCTATTAGAGTCGGCCCTTTAGAGAATGTCTTTGAACTTCATCATCGACTTTACTTCGTTACCGACTAGACGTGTCATAACAAACAGTATCAACGTATTCTCGTGCAGTTCCCTGCAAAAATTTGCAACCTCCACATCCAAACACTCCATTCCTTAAATGAAATGAAGTTGAAACCTCCTCGAAGGCGTTGTTGTCCCATAAAAAAAATTCACCTAATGGCTTTCAAATTCATCATAGAAAGGTCACATTATAAAATTAAAGTCTCTGTCTGGCATGACTATCATATTTCCAACATCAGGACCTGTCACCGAGGCCCAACCCACTCCCGCCCTCCGCCATCAACAGCACACCAATTCAAATTTATTACTTCGAACTATCATTCGTGTCTCTATGGGAATCATTACTTGGGTATGTGCTTTCATTTTTTTTATTTTCAAAATAAATTGCACTGCAACCCACACTCAAAAAGACCCGATCACCATCGACGGCATCGTGCATCGAATGTCAGAGTTCACGTTTCAATTGAATTCCCTTCAGAGCGAGCAAAAGAGATTCGCAATCAAATCGGATAGACTTTTCGTGGGCTAATGAGAGGGTTTTCATTTCACTGCGGCAGAGACGTCGCGGATGCAAATGGGGTTGGCAACGTAACAGTATCGAAATAACAAATCGTAAGCTAAACAAAAAAAAAAAAAGAGAACATATCCAAGAATGTCTACGCTACGTGCACAAGCACATGTTCATATTACACAGGCAATACAATACACTCACTTGACGTTCTGTCGTTGTGTGCTCGGCCGTTTTCTTCTTCTGCACGACTGTTGCTTTCCTCAGCACTTTCATCGCGTATAGCTTCCTGTGGTCGTGTCCACCTTTCTTACGAACCAAGAATACTTTGCCATAAGCTGTGACCCAGAAGAGACGGGAGAGAAAAATAATCGATGAAAGTCAACAAAATTACTCTTTTTTCGGTGGAAAATAATAAAAATCGAATGTTTCGATTTCGACTCACCTCCGGTTCCGAGGACCCGAATTAATTGAAAGTGGGAAAGGTTCACCTTCTCCTCCTCGGTTGCTGTGCCTGAAAGTAAACAAAAAATACGTTTTCGTTATTAAATGATGGTTGGCTGATTTTAAAGATGACAGTGCGCTTAAAATATTTACACACATCTTAAATCGTTATACATCGCGGAAGGGACTTGGCGATGGGGTGGGTATTTTTGCAGCTGAACGATTCCCACGTAAAATCTTATCCGACAAAAACCTGTGTTTGACTGATTTCATTTTTAAACTGATTTGTGGATGCTGCTTTAAGAAGACCTGGTGGGTGATTTAAAGAATTTGTTGTGAGTGGAGAAAATAGTGTCTTTTGAAACTTCTGCTTTGGGTTGTTCTATTTTACGAAGATTTGACTTTTATTGGTGGGAAAGCTTAAATGAGGTTACTCAACTTAAAGTGAGAGGGTTCCGGCACATCTCAGTTGTGACTCGGAGTGTTGGACAGGAGTGTGTGAGGAGAAATCAGTACAAAAGTCCTCCTGAATTGATGCAAATTTATGCTTCATTGAGGTACAATGAAAAAAAGAAAAAAAAAGACCTTTGTAAAGCATCAGGAATTTTGTGAAAGAATTTTTTCTAGGTTAGGTTAGGTTAGGGGACTGCTGGTGAATTCACCAGCACACTTAGACCATGTAGGTTCATAGTTATACCCAAAGCCAGACTACTACCACTGATCGATCACTGCAGGGACAGTGCCGTTAATTTGATCTCAACGGCAAATGGTGACTGGACCAAAAACCGCATAAAAGTGTATTTACTTTGCTTTCACTGAGATTCGAACCTGGGACCCCTCCAACTTTGGGCAGGCACTTACCTAACTGCGGCATTCAGTCGCCCGATACTTCAATTCACATTGCGACAGATCTTGGAAAAGACACAGGAGCTTCAAGTCGATACCCAACGCATGCACAACACGAGTGGTTGCTTAGAGCTAGGCCTAGGTCCACCTCGGACTGTAGCGCCGCCATTATTATTATTATTATAGTTAAGGATTATTTCACTTCACATCCACACAGCCACTGCGTTAAGGAGCTCCCATTCTTTTTTCTTGACGTCCTAATAGGCAGTGTACACGGTAAATATGAGTATTTAGTAAAGGCAGTAGCCGCCATGACGTAGTGCTTAAGTGCGCGTTAACACCTCCGCACAAAGTTTAGATTCGATTCCTGACACAATCAACTTTTACATTTCCACCCCCCTTGTGTCAGTGACAATGCTCAGAGGGTATAACTATCAGAAGAAGCATCTAAAACTTCGCCCTTTGCAGTCGGCATAGGTAGGTTCCCCTCCATTCGTGAAAGAAGTCGTCGCATGCAGAACATCGGTTGTTGCTGTATGACCAGGTACACCTCGGACAGTATATTACGGACAAAAGGGACACCTCTTTTTGCAGACAATTCGGCTTTTTTTTTTTTTATTGTCGGAGGTGATGAAGATTGGATTATTCTCGTATTTCAACCCCTTTACAACGGAACCCCTCTCTTATGTACACGGGCACGAATTTCTGCTCACATTGGCCAGTTGTGTTATTCATAACGGACACATGAACCAACAGCGAATATAAAAGAGACAAAAATATTGTAGGTATGCATCTCCATGCTTACATGTTTGCGAATATTTCTTTTGTTCTTTCAAACTGAATTTGTTAAAAAAGGACGCACTTTTTTTTCATTCAGTATTGATTTTCCAAAATTTGTTGATACATTATTATTTTTTTAGCGATAGAATTTGGCTTGAAACAGCTGCATGCAACAACATTCTGGCAGTGTTTGTAAAGACGAACGTATTCTGTCTGTAAACAAAAATCCAAAACCTTTAGAAACACTGAAAATAAGTAATCGTTTCGGTGGTATGTGCTTCAAAATTCAAGGAGTGTTATCCAGTTTAGTTTTCAATTAAATTGAAAGCGCGTGGAGTTTTTCTTGTAATGGTTACCTCCATAAAGCAAACACCTCTACAAAACGGACATTAGGAGCATCGTCCAGTTTCAAATATTCTGTGGATACAACGCCTCGGTTGATTTTACCAAGTCTTCCTCGAAGTGTCTTCGAATACAACTCAAAAACCAAGCAAAAATGAACTTTTAGCGAAGACTTCTCTTAAGATGTGACCTTGGTAAGATAAAAACTACCATCGAAATAATGAGTATCAGAAGGCACTGGCACAAATCGAGGAGATAAATGTACACTCGCAACGTGTCGTCAAGGTGACGAATTATTCTTCGATCATGAGAATAAGACGAAAACTGAAGCTTATATTAAAACTCAACGAAAAGTAATCAAATTTCGTCAAATTTTAAAGTGTGGCCGCCTATAGAAACTTAAGCAAAATTCTGTTGTCAACTGACATTTGCATACGTAGAGAACCTCGCTGCTGTGTTAGAATGCTAAAGTGAATAAACTTGACGAAACTGAACGAAGCGGTTCAATGTATCATTTTTATGTATTCGCACGATAGTTTCAATTGTCTTTGTACGGAAACGTACGGCCATTATAGTTGACCTTCTACTCCTTATTGAAGAAAATGTTAAATGCTGCCATAACTCTTTCATTTGTCTATACTTTAATATGCAATGGAATGTTTTCTATACCACATTTCTATACAAATTGAAACTCATATGAAATAAACTGGGCAAGTGCGAGTTGTACTCGCACGGGGAAGGTTCCGTCGCATAATATTGATGGATGATTTCTGAATATCAAACGTTTCCAAACTATTTCAGTTGAATTTTCTTCTAACTTCAACCCAAATCAACCATTTATTCATAAATTCATACATCCAAACAAACAAATGTTCATCCCTACATATACCTATATCTCTATCCAAGTTTATCCAACACAGAAAATCCCTTCCATCATACACATACCCAATCACTGCTCATGCCTGCGGTGTGTGTGTGTTCATTTCTGTTGGGCATTTAGGGGTGAGATCGAAAAGATAACGCTCAGCAACAAATAGAGTGGCCGAACGGGTAATTTCAGATGACTCTTTATGCAAAAAAATGGCGCAATTTTATTTATTTTCTTGTAGTGGCCCGGAAAGGGTTAAGTCAAAAATTCCAAATTCAGCATGTGAACTTTCAATATGAACATCAAGTCGTGACGTGTTAGAAGAAATTTACTCTGCATCGAAAAGAATTTAAGAAGTCCTTGATTGCCCAAAATTTCCATACTTTTCCATAGAATTCGATGTGTATCTGTCTTCCTGGCTAACTTTACTACCAAGAAGTAACCACACAACTCTCCTTCATTCGCTTTCAAGGACAGAGTGGTGAAGAGGTGCGAATACCACAGTTCCATGAATCTCATTGAAATGGTCGTGGGTGTTTACAAACGACTGGGAAATCCACAGACTTTCTGCATGTGGAACACCCGAATCGGATTATTTGCAGCAAGTATTCACTCAGTAATGTTCTCTTTTGAATTTGTGTCAATGAATGACGGATAAATTCATTTTTTTAGGTGCAGCAGCAATGCTTACGTGAAGTATTAAATGTATGCAGTGCACAAAGATAAGGATTGCACTCAATCAACTTCTCTAACTTGTCACGGAACAAGCGTGAGATGTTACTCGATTAACAGTCACAAGCAAATGACGAGAATATGCTAAAAATGGAACGATATGAGAACAATATGGAACAATGTGCCATCTCCTGCCCGCCTTTCACTTACTTTAACTAAAAATTGGTGGCACTTGGCCAAAGATAAGTCACGAACCACAAAAAAAAAGGAACTGGAAATGTATTTACTTTTTGACAGACATGAGCTGTGGGTGTTGTCTTTAAAAATTATCTCAGGCACAAGAATTGTATTCTCATTCTGTTCCCCGATTCAACAAGTTGTTGAACACCTCCACTGTTTCAGTTGTAGGACGAGGATAAGCAATTCTCTTCTGCGCCCCTGACATTTTGGTAAGTGTTAAGGATTAAACTCCACAGAACCACGTTGTCGAGAAGGCCACAGCCATCTCATCATTGATGGCAATTCAAATTCACCACTTGGAGCAATGCGAATCTGTTACAGAATGACCTCCACAGAAAACCCCTTGACAAGTAATTTTCTTACATTTCTTTGCAAGAAATTGGTTGTGAACAATTTTGCCCAGAAGTAACTGAGTTACTCGTCCCATGGCCACCGCCGCTCCTCCCCCTCGCTCTCACTCCACGTGACCTCAATTGAAATCCAGTTCATGAGACCGACCGCGACACAAATAACTACCCAGTGATAGTGGTAAACAAATAAAACAAAAAACGATACATTCTTGCTCATCATTTTTCCACTTGTCAACAAAGTAATATAAATCATTTCCGATGAAACAGAAAAGAGCCACCAACAACAACAAAAACAACACATAAAAACGATTGTATCTTCTTCCGGTCATGTGTGCTTGCATGTATTGCGTAGTTCACACATTCAGACGACATGCGAGCGCACTTTCAGGAGAATATTTGTGCCCCCTTGGTGCACGGCGCACAGTGCGACATGTGACTCTGTGTCAGTTGTGCACGTGTGTTGTTGGATGCTTTGCGCCACCTAAGTATAGCCTTCGCATTCGATATCTGTGGTGGAGTATCTAAATTTGTAATTCCCCCCCATCACACACGATTTCGAAAATTGCCGTACTCGCACTCCGCTGGTATGCAGCACCTTTCCTTTTATCTGTTTCCGAGTGAGCACAGAATGAGAAGATATGTTTGCATTGAGGGAAAATCAAAAACAATCACCGTTTGCTCAGCGTGATTCCTGAGATTCTATTTTTAGAATGTCAACAAAAGGAATTCACGAAATGTGACAAAATGAAATTCTTCAGTTTGGCCAACACACCACTCTGCGGTGAGATTAACTTTATGAGGACGCCTCTGGTGGTTGGTGGGAGGGCGACGGACGGACTCTGCGGTTGAGTCTTTTTTTCTCGGACTGTGTATGTTTATTCATATTTCACAGTATTGTTTAAATTCCAACGAGGAGAAGCAATAAATAATACAAATCAACAATTTGTGTGCCGTTTCTGAACGAAGAAAGGAGGAAGCAGAACTACTGAGTTGGCATTTTCCTTCAGTTTCTACGTTTTCCTCTCTCTCTCTCTCTCTCCAGCCAGCAACTAACACTGTGACGATTGACCTAGTTTGATTTAAATAGATACAAACGGCAGAGGGTGAGGTAGACTATGTGTGGTGGAATGATATGAATCCAGAAGGAGAACATAAACAAAAGAGAACGGAATAGATGAGACGACTTCGACTTGAGGGGGATATGCTTAATTGGCTGGAGAAGGGAGTATAAACTCATTCAACGGGATTCTTTTACGGAACACGACATATTGATGAGAGATGCAGGAAAAATGTCACCTAATTAGGGGGGAATAGACCAAAAAAGGTTTAGTGGGGTGAAAGACTATTTTTGACTCTGTTGGATTTATTGATGCCATGTGGACCCATCTAGGCAGCAGTCAAACGGATTAACGCTTGATCCTGCGGAGATTCAAAGGGAATTCGTGTCAAGAATATCAAACACGTGCCGAGCGTCATGCATATGGGGGAAGACAGTAAGGAGGACAACATTAATTGCTGAGAAGGCAGGAGTGAAACTGAAACTGAACGATTGCAGCTGTTCTATGTTCCGCTCACACTATGATTTTTAAAGCAAAACAGACTGTCTTCATTGCCAGCTAGAGGAATAGACGCTTAAAATCCAAAACAAATTCAATGCAGAACTCCCTGGCTACAACATGAATCGTTAATTAAATTAAAAACCACAGATAACCGGAGCCGAGAGCGACGCAATTATCGCCCCCAGTACAATTCCAAGTCTGAGAAAATTCCACTTCTCTTTTGTGGTTTCACAAACTTGAAGGGAGGGAGGAAATGGAGTACGTGGTGAGTTTCAACTCTTCCGATTATGTGTTAAGCAGTCAATGTTGTCAACGATATTAATGGCACGACGTGGTGAAAATTAAATATCTTCGTTAAGTTCGTTCAGTTTTGAAAACTCTACAGAAGACTTTGGACGCAAATATCAATTAAGTCCCTAATCATTCTTGGAAAAATCAAATTTCGAGAATTAACGCTTAAAACAGACGTGCATCAAAATAATACAGCCTTGGCCAAATGTATTAGGCGCCCTTATCTGTTTGTCTTATCGGAAATAATTAGTTTAAATTTCTGCGACACCATCTGAGATTGTAAATGATTTTTATTCTTTCCTCTCATTTCATTATTTTTTCCGCTTTTTGCAGATATAACGAATCTTAAAGGGCGCCTAAACATTTGACCAAGGTTGTATAATAATAATGGTGGCGCTACAGCCCGAAGTGGACTTAGGCCTAGCTTTTCAGTAACCACGTGCGTGCCATTGTTGTCCACGATATTCATGTCTGGAGAAAAACATAATGAGAATTGAATAACCTGAAGCCTTCGTTCAGTTCGTTCAGTTTGGAAAACCCTGCAGTAGATGTTAGGGACCAACTATAATAGTCGTGTGTAAGGCCAAAGTTGAACTAAAAAAAATGAATTTGTCTCCCGAAATCAGTGGTCAGTTTTCTCAATGACAGCAAAACGAATGCGACGAGATGTCAAAATTTACTGCACTTCACTCTCGTTGTGCATTCCTGCACGTATAATATTACTCCAAATCTGTTCCAGGCATTCTCGATCTTAACATGTCCCAATTTTGCGTACAGTTCGAACCAAGTATTTGAATTGGTTTTAAGTTATTCAAGACTTTAAAAAAAAGAAATAACTACGGGCAGTTTGTTGATTTATTTAATTTATTTTTGAAACATGATAAGGCACATTAAGCCATCAGTGTCAACATTGATTCTACTTCAAAATAAAATCTCATTCACCCCTCAAGGGTACAAAACGTTATCTTACACGAAACCGTATCAAAGTCTCGCTAATAATAGATACACTCGATACGCTGGTAGGTTAGATAATGTTTCAAATGGAATAAAATTCCCCTTTTAATCACAAAAATACCTACGAAACGTCATAAATTGAAAAGAAAATCCCACTTTAAATGCAAAATATTCGTATCATTCCATGTGGCATTTCCGAGTACCACACCGGAGACACATGTGCACTTGTAATCTTTAACAAAACATTCCAAATGTCATCTCGCAAAATGTTGCACATCGTCTTGTAAACACACTTAAACAAGTGGTCGTTGTGTGCACGACGCACTGACGTCTGTCACAATTATTTTTAGATTCAAGTGCACCCTCAATTACGTTTGCCAATGAAATTAGTTTACAATTAAAATTGAATTCAAAAACTAATTCCACGCGACGACAAATTGAAACGATTTGCGACCCATTTTATCGCTGTCACGTGACACATCCACCGCTATTGGAGTGCGTTCAAAACTTGTTGAGAGTTCCTAAAGTGCACCACAAATCTGTCGGCACCAAATTCGGTGGCAAATGTTTCATTCTAAATGCCCGTGGTTGTGTGTAGTAATGTCCTTTTTAGGTCATTTCATGTAATTAAGCGGACATTGTCACAGCGGGCACACACCGCACACCGGCGACACACATTTCTTTCAGCAGCAGTTCGGAGCAGCAGCGATACACGATTATCGTGCGACCATTAACGATCGCGTCGTCGGCTTTCGGTGGTGTGCTTGTGTTGGTTTTGCGACTTTAAATGTACCTCAAGTGAAGGTGACACATTTTCGCGAAATTTTGAGAGGCTTTTTGCTTTTGTTTGGCAAGTCAAAGTTGACATATTGATGATAGAGTGAAAAAATATGTATTTAATTAGCGAAAGGTTGCTCTTGCTTTGTTGGTGTGGTGAAAGAAGGTCAAGCTAATTTTGTCACTTTTGTTTTTTTATCTCTTTTTGTGCGTTTACTTTTTGCAAAATACGGCAGCATTTCACATCTGGCTGTCAGTGGTTGGATTTGATTGTTTCCATTAAGTGGGTGGGCGAACGATAGGAAAGAGTGGTTGGTTCGTCGTCATTGGGTGTAAATATCTTACAGTAGGACATGCAAGGCATTTCGCAGCTTCAACTTTACGAAAAATAATACCGTTTAAATTGCCAAGCTGATGGAGATTAGAAGAAAAATTTTCTCTTTCGAGTCTTCGGTTTCTACATATATTTTGAGATTAAGTTGACCTGATGAACGCGACTTTCAATTTTGTTGTTGATCTTGTTGTTTTTTTTTTAACTAAAGAAAAAGCACAAAAATCCCGCTAAGTGGAATGCTATTGGATTTATTCGAAAGATTGGGATTCCTAAACGTCAAAAAATGCCCTCTTTATGCTTACTCACTCACTACCTTTTTGCTGCAACGCATCAAATGTTGCATCAGATCTGTTTGTGTTGCAAAGGTTTGTTGGTTTGGCACATCGCATGAGATAAAACTGTGTTCAGACACGGTAAATATTGCATCACACCCAAAATGTTGCGTTTTGAATCGTCTGACGTTACAGTTGTGTTTAGAATTTCACCCATAGTTTTTTACCATCATTTTTAAATATAAGTTTCTCCCCAACGAATTGCCCGAATCAATTGCATTCTCTCACTATTTTTTCCAATTCTCCAGTAGCTAAGACCGTATACCGGGAATAACGAGGGGAGTTTTGGCTCCCAAGGGGCCCAAAAGGGTCTGATTTATGTAGTGACGTTAGATATTCCAACAAAAAAGAGACCAGAGATGTGATATCAGATGATCTTGGAGACAAATTTCACGAGATGATGTGGTCATTAAAAGTTTTCAATAAATTGATTGTCTCACGCAGCGTCTTGTTAAAAGACGTAGCTTTTCCACGTTAAATTCATTCAGTGGGGAAACGGAAAAAACTATCAGTTATCATTGATCTATACCGCCCTCAATTGATCATAACGCTCTGGCCACCCTCATATAAATCCACCAGCTCATAATGCACACGCAACACTGACATTACGTAGGTGTAAGTGTCGCCATAAAGGAGTATGGACATTCTTCACTTCAGATCTGTCAATTTTTAATTAGACGAAGCTAAACGAAGCAAGACGTAGCTATTCAAACAGGAATGAGCAAAAGCACAAAGCAACTAGCGGTAAGTTTTGCCTCGGCTGGCTTCGCAGTAGCGCATTCTGTCACAACACTTTGCCAAGACCTTGTTGATGGTTTCGGACTGTAGCTCACGGATTGCTTGGATAATATTGGCTTTAAGTGCTTGAATCGTTTCCGGATTATTGACATAACATCGGTCCTTCATGGTCCCACACAAAAAAAAAGTCCAAAGGGGTCAAATCGCAGCTCTGAGGCGCCCAATTGACATTGCCAAGACGGCTGATAACACGATTCGGAAATTTGGTGCGCAAAATATCGATTGTGGCATGGGCTGTGTGGAATGGCGCGCCATCCTGCATGAACTAGAGGTCGTCCAAATCCATGTCTTCAATTTCAGTAAAAAAAAAAAAAGTCAGTTAACATTGCTCTGTAACGCCCACCGTTGTCCGAAACGTTGATCCCAGCGTCATTTTCGAAGAAAAATGGTCCAATGATGCCACCACTCCTGAATCCGCACCAAACTTTCACTCTCTGTGGATGCATTGGCTCATCGACAATAACGTGCGTGTTTTCCGAGCTCCAGATGAGGGAATTTTGTTGGCTGACGTAGCCGCCGAGATGAAAATGCGCCTCGTCAGAAAATATTATTTTTCGCCCAAAATCTCATCTCATCTCTTCTTTAGTGGTCCGCTTGTTCGGGGGAAATGCACGCACGGGAGGTTTCCAGACCACTCGATCATCCGCCATCGACTCTAACTCATCAGGAGCTATGCCCAAAATCGTTTTACAATTCAAGCTGCTCTAAGGCCCAAACTGCGAAGCGATATCGAATCGGATGGTAGCGCGCCTTCTATTGCTGAGTCACTTGGACCTTGTAAGCGAATAATCCGAGATCGCTTACAAGGTCCTCAGGCTAGTTGATGATGAGAGTTGATGTTCGTGAATTGAGTCTCACATTCTCGGCCACAGCAGCCACATTCTCATCTGTGGGCACCGTACGACGACGGGGACCATGACTGGCATACCAGTCTCACGGACTTTTTGCACAAACTTGCGTACAGCAGTCACGGTGGGTGCTTCATTTCGGCCAAAAGTTCTTTTCAAAAAACGTACTGTTTGGGATACACAGCACTCACTTTGGAAATAAGTTTTCAATATTTTCCAAAGTTGTTCAAGCGTAAATAGAATCATTTCGAATCATCCGCGGAGGTACGATACTGACTTTCTGTCAAAATTTCGAGCGGGAAAAAACAGTCAGTGTCAAAATATCCTATGATTTAAAAAACTACTAGATGGCTTACCCTGTATTTTAAACAAACCCTTTGCTCAACCAATTTTTGACATTACGAAATTCGCTGAACGCAACAAACTCTGAATTGTTTACAATGCTATCAGGCACAAACTCCCGACAGACGGCTTAAGACTATACTCAAGCGCCAGGCTGCTGATGTGCCAACGTGAAAAAAAAAAGATTTTGACAATATCCCAAGGGCAGTTTGTTTGAATAGGAAAGGTACTGTTTAATCAGAAGGTACTCGTAAAAGCGAGTCGAAGCATATGCTGTCTTCGAAAAATGTAGACTTGTCTATCTTAGATACACAGCACTAATGATATAAGCACGAAGATCAAGCGCCAATCGCTGTTTCGTTGGGCATTGAAAAGGGAATTGAGTATAGGCCTTGGTCTTTCAAAAGACAAAGTTGGCCTTGAACAGGACATTGATCACTCAAGGCCTGCTCTACGGAGCAGAGGAATGGCTCGTATCGAAAGTAGACAAAGAGGACCTCTTTCGATTTGAGAGAATAGCTCTGCCTGCGATATTTTGTCCTACTCGCCTTGAGGCGGCGAAAAAGATTTTAATTCAAACTATAGACCATAAATGGCTGGGTAATGTATGGACTTTGGGATGCATGTACAGTTAAACTTTAGCCTAAAGAATCTTCGCCTTTGATCCTGTAATATAACGCATCAGAGGATGACCACGATGCGATGACGCTCACAAGTGAAGAAGGACATCAAGCAACTTTGTGTGTTCAGCTTAAAACAGACTGTAATAGCCGTGAAGGCCGTGAAGGCTACCAGATTGACGGACTGTACAAAGAAGTAGAAGAAGACCGCATTTTTAAAGCATCAAACTGGTGTGGCTTGAATCAACTCCAACCCCAAAATGACACAAAGTTCCAGGCACCGCCTTTACCGAGGATATTTGTTGCCAAAAGCCAACGCACCACCGACTTAAGTGTCAAACCCAAATTCAGATCAAATCTCCGACCATCTCTAAGACTTCCAAAAGGACACCCAACTTGTGGGCAGAAATACAAAAAAAAAAACTTCATTAGACATCAGACACCAGACAACAAAGCTAAACCTTTTCCCCGTGAACTCAAACTTGACACCAAGTACACAACGAAAGAAATGCTCCCACCAGAGTGTGTATCCAGAAGATGCGTCAGGTCGAAATCATTGTATATTCCTTGAACTGTCACACATCCGAATGAACCCTCCTCACCAGTGACAAAGACCGAAACGAAATCCATTGTCTGAATACGCATGTACACAGCTTCCGAACCAAATTTCCCTCGCCGAACGAACGTCCTTCAAAACTTCATTCACCAAGGATGACTACTGTCGGCCGCTTTTCTCAGTTTTCTTACGATGCTTTGTACAGAATTTTGTGTACGAGTGAGTACGACAATCTCATTAATGCACGCTTTACCGGCAACTCTCGATAGTCTACTCCAATGCGGCTGCACCACTTCCACCACAGTATTGGTTAGGAATCTAGCTCAAGGTCGTGTCACACGTTATGTACTTCGAACAGTACGTGAATCAAGCAAACGTCCATATGTTGCATGCCGCTGCCTGAGCGATCACAAAACTGAGTGAAAAACAAAAATGGGAATGAAATGGCACACAAGTACGGGGGGGGGTATTATAAAACATCTGAGACACACTATTCACCACTCGAACGATGGAATAATTTCGAGAAGAAAAGCTTCGTGACGCCACACCACACCACGCCATAGCACAGCACACGACAGCCGGCATTTGGGCATTTGTGTGCCTGCCAAATGCCATGCAGCCAGCACCAAACTCACATCGAGTGACCTGTTCGCAGATAGACAGAGCGAGATGGGGACACGGACCGAGTGAGAGGAGATCAAGCGGAGCTTTTCGCCAAACGACACACACGTACCTCCTCAACACGCGCACAGCGACTCAGCTGGTCGAGTAGACGCTGTGTATTTGTCGGCCGTAAGTGAGCTATTGTGGTGTTGTTGAGGAGTTCAAGAATCCGGGTGGGGGCAGACTGTGTGTTATCACACGACTGCTGCCCTCTCATTCTCGCTCTCCCTCTCCGACGAATGTCAATCTCCTTCACCTCGCCCGCCCCCCTCGTTTGATGATAGTTCGCTTGCAGTCATTATGCAAAGGCAATGCCGACTTCAAGGCTGCAGGATGGTGAAGATGGTGGCGCTAGTTGTGCACAAACAGCACACTGTTGTTGCATGTAATCACCCATACAGTCGTGTGTCTCTGCTATACGGTTGGATAATTGGATTAGGTAAATGGGTCAATGCACAGTTACATGCGAAGGCGAATTGGGGCTTCTCACATCATCAAGCGTCAGTCAGTCAGCGGAGACTTTTCCGCTCTTTGATGTTCGCGAATGAACGCGGTGAACAATTTCGAGAAGTGAGACGTAACTTGCCTCGCTGTGCTGTGCGCACAATAGATTAATTTTCCATTATTTTGCTTTTCAGAAAACGGAAACCCCCAGAAGCGCTGTGTTTCGAGTAAGTGCTGCCTAGAGGGGAAATTACTAATCGACCAGACAGAGCGCATTACATGGCGTTTGTTTTCGAATCTATTCTGAGAGAATGATTACACTTAGGGACCAGTGGCCAGACTGCCTGATGAAATGCTGTGTAATGCTGAACTCAGAGAGGTCTTTTTGCACGCTTACTCGGAATGCATCGCTGAAGTGGTGCTTGTAATGCTTCCTGATAAATCCCATGACGCAGTTTTACGCATGAGATTGAGCGAATTTATGGACGTCATGAACGGTGAATGGGAGGAAAAATAGTCGATCTACATGAGGAAGGAAAGTTCCTTCACATTGTGGTTTGAAAGTAGTACTCGAAAAATTTTTTGGAGGTTTTTGAAACACTGCACTAGAGCGCTCAGACTCAAAACTGGTCCATTGTATTGCCAGGTAGTAACCTGCTCCAGTGCCGTAATTTGATCCCAACGGCAAATGGTGACTGGACCAGATTCGACTTCACTCGAATTCGAACCTGGAACCCCTCTAACTTGGGGCAAGCATTTAACCAACTGCCCCATGCAGTTCCTTAGTACTCGAAGATAGGGCGATGTTTCTTGACCTCTTCTTTTTTTCTCTGTATGGCACTACAGTCCCAGGGTCTAGGTCCAGGCCTAAACCAACAATCCTCTCCAGCTAGCTGCCTCAAATCTCACACCAAGTTGGTTGAGCTCCTCCTTAACTTGTGCGGGCGACCTTAGACGTGGACGTCCTCTTTTGCTTTGTTTCTTTGCCTTGTCAAACACGACTAAGGATCGCACGTGGAATTTTTTCCTCGAGAAGATCAAGAGCTTCTTCAACCGCTTTTAATTTTATCCATGCCTCTGCGCCGTTGATCAGGACTGGGATCAATGTCTTATACAAAGTCAGCTTGATCTTTGGAGAGAGGGCTCTGTTACTCAATTGCCTTCTGAGCCACCAAAAAACAGCAAAAAGGTATTACAACTACGAATTACCCACTGACCTTAGGTGTCAGTTATATGACCCATACTATTATACCTTGATACTGGTCTGGTAACTTGCTCTAGAAAAGATCACCCCCGCTATCTCCTCAGTCACTTTTAAAATGTCAGTGGAGCACAGAAAACCACGCTGTCTGCTGTGTTAGATATACTTTTTCATCTCCCATGGAAGGCAGACACAGCAGACAAGTGGTGACCCGTAAAGCGGTCAGACTGAGATCTGTAAACTTGTGGACCAATCTGCGAGGTGGTCACTTGACTTAATTACTTAAACACCAGACCTGCGACCCTTGGAAGGTCGTTAAGTTCGTTAACTTTTGCCTACTTAAGCGGGAGCGAAATAAATCGATCTCTACGTATGCAAATGTCAGTTGAAAGCAACATTTTCTTTAGGTTTCTATAAGCAACTATGGACATTTTGAAATTTGACGATGCCTTTGCTTATTTTACGGTTACTTTTGACACAAATTTAAATTTTCGAACGGCTATAATAGTTGGCCCTTTATCGTGGCATAATTCATTCTCTTATGGCTTATGGCTGTGTTCAAAAGGTTGTCAAACGAAGTGCGCACAATATTAACATTCACTTGAATTACAGCCTCAAGTTCGAAGTACAGTAGAATCTCGAAAACAAGGACAAATGTTGGAAAAGATGAATAATTTCTTTTAGTAGTATTTTTTTTTAGAACAACGTCTAAATAAGTCTGTATTCTTACATTTTATGAACAATTTTGTTTTACTTCTTAAAGTATCTTGTTTTTCAAAAATAAAATGAATTGTTTTGTTGATATATGGAATGTGTTTCTTTATGGCTATACGTTCTTCTTTAACTTCATTTTGATGCTTGGAAAGACAAACAATTCGCAAAGTTGAACGAGCCCTGTTTTATATCTGTCCATCTTTTTGAGATTCTACTGTATATTCATACATGAGTGGGAGAAATCAGAGAAATGCAGAAAAATGCCACACGACCACAAATGGTGGACCTTTCAATCAAGCATATGGCAGACATCGTACTTGGATTGACTTCAAAGGTCACCACTAACTCGCCTGGGTGTTATGTGATTTTCTTTAATTGACGTTCAGTCACCCATATCCCAATAGGCACTCCAGTCGAGTTTCTATTCCCATTCGACTGCTGTCAGCAGAACCACGGTTGGCAGTTCAAGAACAGATTTAATTTACGCCATAAAAAGAAACTACGCTCCGCAGAGTTGATCGACACTGAGGGCAGTCACTTACGCACACACACATCCATGAAACATTTATGACAACCGCCGACATAAATCTGAATATCTATTTCATATTAGATGCCCATCAAATCATCAGCCACAACAAAGTAAATTAATTGTCCACGTCGAATGGGAGAATCCATTCCATTCTGACAGTCCCTGTCCGTGCATGTGTTTCTCCCAATTAATTATTGATCTTCCCCCCAGTAGTGACGTTTCACTGACTCCTTCCCTCCACAGCCTTGGCACTTGCTGTCTCCCTCGTTGAAACAAGATAACATACGGACGAACGACACTTGTTCTTTCAATCGAAACCCCACGAGTCGAGCGTGGCGTGCCTTCTGTCACGTGTCAAGTAGAGAAAAAAGAGAAGATTTCTTGTTGTATCCTAAACCACTTGTCCTGTCCTTGTGCCAGGGAAACACTTTTTTCCACGTCTCCCCAAAATTCGCCGAGTGAAAATGAAATGAAAATGTGAGCTGCGCATTAAACATCTTCATCTTCGTCATCATCACGGCAAAACACAAATAAATAGCCATGAACCGCATAAACAGGCCAAAGCTGGCTGGAGCAGGTTATCGACGACCAGCCACCGAAGACGACAGGCGGGAAGCGACGAAGAAGGTGATGCGAGTGAAATGATGTTGGCGCAGGAGTAAGACCCCCACTACGGGCGAAGTAAATGACAATGAACTGTATTTTGTGTCAGTGTTTTGGGCTGAAAGTCACTTAATTGAAAAACGGTTGATGAACTCAACCGGCTACCGACCTCGGTCCTGAGTGCCGAAGGACTTGGTTTTGTCTAAAAATATTCTTTGACTTTCAAAGACGTTTGGTTTACATGTTTCTTTTTTGAGTGGGTTTCTGCTTTTTTTTGTGTTTTGTGTGTTTTTTGATAATTTATGGACCAGGTGAAGGGGATGATTTATTGGACGGGGTTGTGGCGCTGGATTGGGTGTACTTGTGTTCACAGTTTTATTGTTTCCCGTACAGAATGTGTCGACTTGTGTTAGCCTTTTGTTCGGATAAACATGAGTGTTTGTTTGTGAGTGGGTGGGTGTGTGTGGGAGGGGGAAGGAACTGAGAATGTATCAAGTAGAAATTGGGACGGGAAGTTAGCAGGTTATGCCTTTTTTTGTTTATTTGATTGTTAGGAGTTTACAATGGCGAACAGAACTTTTTTATGGTATTTGTTACTTCTGTAACTACTTGTGGCTCAAGAACCACCACCATCTACAGAAGTCTTGTTGATTATTTTACCCTAATAATAAACCTAGAAACTAGAACTAGAAACAACAGAAACAGGAAGACGTGGAATGTATTACGGAAATTGTTTGACAATCTCTCGTTTCAAGATTAGATCTGTTTGATTAAGAATTTTGATTTGGCGCCTGATAGGTCTTAGAAAGTAGCAAATCTTCGACTCTGAAGCAGAAGACATTTACGCCTAAAGGGCCAACTACAAGGGTCGTACGGAAACTTAATAGAACTGAAGGAACCGAGTGAATACACAAAAATGATATACTGCGACCATAGCAACTGCTCCGCTCAGTTTCGTTAAGTTCGTTAACTTTTCCCTACTTAAGCGGGAGCGACATAAATCGCTCTCCACGCATGTAAATGTCAGTTGAGCACTTCCTGTCATTGTCCCGCCTTTGCCCGGATCAGGTGGCAAATATTCGGCGCTGAAGAGGTGAGAGCTTATGATGTAGGCTCATCATCACAGAAGCGTCTGCTGGTCTTCTTCCGGAACCAGTCTTTAAGTCTGAGTGCTCCAGTGTAGTCTTAAAAACTTCCAACAAAAAAGAGGAAATGATAAAGTTGTTCGCTCTGCACGCGAGTTCTTCACCAAAGCAGACGCGGTAAAAAAAAATGAGAGCCGCCAGCTAAAGTTGCCCAATCTGCTAACTTTGACGAGTGTCAGGGACTGATATAGTGCCCCAGAGCGCCTTCTTTCATTCCAAAAACTGCCCAAAATATTGACTTCACCGTTTCGTGTCCATAGATTTTGGAAAGATAACTTGCTTGCAATGCTCGCTAGCGGAACAAAAAGATTAACCTTGAAAACTTTCATTCATCTGTCTAGCTTCTATGTGACGGCCACCCTAAAACTATTCCCAAAGTACTTAAATACAGGTTTGTTCACCAAGATTCAGTTTAAAGAAGAAGCAGTTTACCTTGATGAAGCGCACGCACAGTGCTGCCAAGCTACAAAAAGAAGAAATGATTCAATGGATGGATGTCAAAATCGAATCATCACGATCGTGTTAAAGGTCTCGAAACAATTTGCATATTTTAGTTCAAAAATCGGTTTCCAGATTTAGATAATCAACTCAACAGCTGCGTTAATTAAAATTAACAACAATCTTTATTAACATCATCCTCTTGCGCATGTGCACAAACAACTCCCATCGGAAACCTTACGCAGTGACGTCAAGTGGGGGGATCCCACGAAGTCCGGTTCTAGGCTCGAATTGAAAACCCCCAACTTTACGACGCTGTCGAACTACACACTCCGTCGAAACAATGAGTGGAGAGTCGTAAAATAAGATCTTATACCTAGTTTTATGACTCACATCAGCTGGACTGTGACTAGAGAAGAAAAAAAAACCCCCTCCGGCAGTGACTAATGCCAGTATGAAAGTGAAAACGTGCGAAACCAAATCGGCAACCATCCACCGCACAAGGCCAGCATAAATAGTGAACGAATTCAAATTCAAGTTGCAACGTTGCAAAATTCTCCATTTTTTTTTTTTTTCGTTTTTCTCCACTCACCTCCATCTTAATTTGTTGTGCGGTGTTTTACATATTTAACGAATAAATTCATTTTCTTTTCATCGCATAACGAGTGAGAAATTTCGAGAGTGAGCGGGGGGTGAGCAATTCGATGATAAACGAAGCCCAAAACGGAAACCACAAAGAAAACGAAAAAAAAAAAAAAAACTGATTCGAATTCGTTTTGATGTGACAGAAGAGTTTGTTCGTTTTTTGTTGCACCCCATCTCTCCACTCGTGACAGCTGCCAAATAGCCTAAGGGGGGCCACACATTGCAGTATCGTATTTCACTTTTACCGTTATTTCAGCTATGAAACGCTTAAAATCGGATTAATTACCAGTTATGCGATGTTAGTGTTTTAGTTTTTCTGTCAGTTGGTGTGCGCGCACAGAGATAGAGGTACATAATGTGTTATGTGTGTTTAATGGAAAGCTACCCAATGCCAGCTGAAGGTTAGGTTGAAACCGATTCTGTGCGCTGTGCTGTGTGGGCACATATTCGGTATTGGTTTCTGACGTATCAATGTCAAGTTCTAACGTGTCGACTTTAATGTCATCGACCCTGGGCAATGCTAATAGAAACAAGTTGAAGTTTTATTTTTATTTTTTTGCTTTTCTTCACAAAGAACGCAGACAAAATGGATGATATTGAGATTCAATCACTTAACCAGCATTTTTTTAATGGTTTTTGCTGCCTAAGAAGACCTTGAATAAGGAAGGAAAATAATTAACGCACCTGTTAATGTGAGGACTGGGGATACATAAACGTTATGTTTTCATGAGTTAACACTGCTCATTGGGAGGAAGAAATCATGTCTGGAATTCAGCAAGGAAATACCTGCTGACCTTCGGTGTGAACTCTGTATGAGCATCGCCTTCAACTTCAGAATTATAGGCTGACGCCTTGAAGAGAATTTTAAGGAGATTGTTGTTCAGTTGATGGACACTTTTAATTTTGAAATGTATCCAAATGAGTTTTTTTTTTTGACGGGTCTTCCTGTGAGCTTGTGAATATTTGATTTTTTTTTTGTTGGAGGTTTTTAAAAACTACACTGGAGCACTCAGACTTAAAGACTGGTATATTGTACTACCAGGCAGCAACCAACGTTTGCTGCAATTTTTTGGTCTTCCGGAGGGAGACCAGCAGGCGCTTCTGTGATGAGGAGCCTACATCATAATCTCTCACCTCATCAGCACCGAATAACTGACACCTGAGACGAGCAAAGGCGGGACAGGGGCAGAGGAAGTGCTCTGCAGTGTCGTCGTCTTCTCCACAGGCGTCACAGAGGTATTCAAATTTCAAGTCATCCAAAATTGGCTTCATTTCGTTGTCTGAAGTGAAGTAAAGCGAAGCTGGGAATTCGAATTCGTTTTCAAAAACGAAATAAGTCCAAAAACCCTGTTGAGATTTGAGATGGCCTTATTTCACGTCACCGGGAATTTCGGTTTATTTTGCAAAATATTAGCGAAATTTTGCTTTATTTAGGTTAAAGTGACTGTCAGCGCTGCATCCGGCGTGACCCACCTAGATCCTGAGTGAATCCATTGTGCTGTAACGGCTTAATTTCATTTGCCCTTATTTCACGTCTAGGAAAAGCTTCTCAACCTCGCCGTTCGGAGTCGGCATTAAACTGTAGGTCCCCTCCACTCGTGAGAGAACAATAGCCCGCACAACACGAGTGGTTGCTGAGAAGCTAGGCCCAGGTCCACCTCGGACTGTAGCGCCGCCATTATTATTATTATCATTATTTCACGTCACCATTCGACTTAGGTGCGAATACAACAAAGTTCTCGGATCCGAAACACCCTCTAAAAGAAAAATTGGTATATCCCTAGAAACACAAGAAAAAGAATAGTCTCTAAAATGGCCGACACAACAAGATTTTAGCCCGAAACACCCTGTAGAAGAACCATAATCTCCCTAGGAACACAAAAAAGGAATAGTCACTAAAATGGCTGACAGCTATGTTTACTCATTGTTTTAACTGTCATTTGATTCTCTACAATGGCTGTCATCCAACTGAAGTCATTGCTTTAACTGTCATCTGATGACCATCTGAGTGTATCCTTAAGCAGCGCTTAGAACCAAAAAGTGTGTATGAATAATTTAAACCTCATTGTCAGCTAAAAGGAACAGAACTAGCAGAACTAACAGAATACCCGTTCAAAAATCTCCAAATAACATCCTAAATGTTGCCTAATGTAAATCTCTCGTGATCTTAAAGCACAACATGACAAAATCTCTCCCCTCAAGTCAATTCCAAGAAAATAACACCAAACAGCCAACACAAAAACAATCATCGTCCGAACAATAAAACCGAACCACCATATTGACTAGGTACAGGTCAAAAAATTGCCAATTGATTGCTTTTAACTCCCCTCGCAATATCAAATGTCTACACACACTCAAAATTATTATCTCTCCACACTGAATGAAGGAGAAACAAAAAACACATCATTCATCCCAAAAAAAATGTTGGCGTTGAGCGCATGATGCGGGAAACGTCCCCAAGTCTCAACAGGTGGCAGTAATTAAAGTCGTGTATAGCCCGGTAGATGTAACCTCGGTCCTTTTTCGATACACCCTCATCCCAGACTCTATCTATAGCCGGATTCAGTTTAAAAATAGACTCTTTTCAGCACAGTCGCCGCCAGTGACTCCCAGTTCGAATGGGGGTTTCCGCATGTGTGAGGTATTCTCGTGTCTATCGATTGCAGCATACAGCGGCGCGCGACAGGGATGAATAGGCAAAAACAATGCGAAGAGCAGGATCACCAACGGTGTTCGGTGTTGTGTTGTACAGCTCACACGTGTGGATGTGGCGGCTGTGTTCACTCCCCACACATGTACCTTGCAGATATGCTAAATAGAGAAACTGTGTCTATTTTTATCGGTTTTGTTTTTTTTTGTCTTTTTTTTTTTTGCATACATCTCTGCGCCTGGCGGTGACGTACGCGAGTGCATAACTTCGCGCAGCTTTTTTGCCATGCTGCATTTGATGATGTTACAGATACAGGGTTTTGGCAGTTAGTTCCCACACAGGACTCACAACTCTTGGCTGGGAATTCTGATGAACAGGATGGGCATAGCTGAGTGGATGTGTGTTGCTATCCGGGATTGCAGGCGTGCAATCCAGAGTGGATAGAACTTTAAGTTAAAGCTGACACAAGTAAAGATAGAATTACAATTGAGATACACAATTTTTTCTCGCGTGAATGTCAGATGGTTGGCTGCCACTATGGGATCACGTACTGACACTGTGAGTGACATTTCGGGGGGTTCTTTGACATTTTGACTTTAGCGACGCGTGCAGGCAGGGGTTGCAATATGTCACTTTGTTTGCTTTTGGGCCTCGTTTGGAACAAAAGAAAACATCGTGGAATGTAAGCCGTCTGTTTGACTGGCAAGGATTTTTTTTTTAAAGAGAATTTAATGTTTGATTTTGTGCAATGTAAAGGGGAAAGGCTTAAGCGACTGGATGGCGCAGTTGGTTAAGTGCCTGTCCCAAGTTAGAGGGGTCCCAGGTTCGAATCCCAGTGAAATTGAATCTGATCCAGTCACCAGTTGGGATCAAATTAACGGCACTGGAGTAGGTTGCTACCTGGCAGTACAATGGACCAGTTTTGAGTCTGAGTGCTCCAGTGAAGAGCTTCAAAATCTCCGAGAAAAAAGGGGGAAACGATTAACAGTGGTGTCGATTAACGTTAAGTTGAATTTTTAACGAGGCTATTGAGTGTGTAATTGTGTTGTGTAGAAGTGCACCAAATTCGATAGTTTGTCAAACTCTAAAAACTTTTGACACTTCGAGTTTACATGACGCCTTCTCTTTATCAGAATTGGGTGATTTTGAAGGGTGGCCAGATAGCCAGATAGTTTTTTCATTTCTCATGCTTCAGCAGCTGTCAAAGTTACCAATGACATCCAGCTGTCAAAATATTCAGTAAGGTTTGCAATTTCATCATTCATCGTTTCACACTTGTCAAATATGCGAAAATGATTTAAAAATACTTGTATTATTGGAATTCCGGCTGAGATGTAAATACGAAATGTGCATTTCGTCCTGCGGTCGGTCGTGGCTTCGGTGTGCAGGCAATCCTTTTCAGTTATTTGTCCGTCGTTTGTCGAACCTGGAAATCCTCAAACTTAGGGCAGGCACTTGACTAGCTGCGCTACCCGGTCGTTCTAACCATGAGGCGTAACTTGGTTGGCTATTTGGAGACAAAGTTTGATTTTGTTGTGAAATGTCTTGAAAATGTATCAGAGATCTGTCGGTACTGGGCAAGCACATTGATGCGGTCAACGACTTGGGTCGTTGGTGAAGCTGTACCGCCACCAATGCTCTTCCCGAAAATTCTACCTACGGATTAATGTCCTAGACCATGTAGAGCGCATTGACAACACTGCTCCGAGTTGAAGAGTCTTCAACTCCGCGCCTGTAAGGCAACACAATGAAGAACGCCCACAAACCGATGGCGCACACAAGTGGAGAAGGACCTCAGCCAACTTTGTGTAAGTAATTGGAGGCAGCTGGCTAGAGATCATGCCAGCTGGAGAGGCTTGATGGTTGAGGCCCAAACTCTACCCCGCACTATAGTGTCACAAGAATAAGATTGCAGTCTTCATTTTCGAGAAGATCGTACACAACTCAAACGTCAAGACCGAATGAGCGAGTCTGTACAATTGCTCGCAGAAGCATGGGACATTATCCAAAGCGGAGAAGATTCTTGATCGCTTCGAGAGAAAAGTCCATCTTCGGATCCGAATTCACTGAATGAGAAGGAGACTCAACGACGAACTTTCCGGGCTGTACAGAGACATCGATCTGTAATAATGGCGGCGCTACAGTCCTAGGTGGACATGGGCCTAGCTTCCCAGCAATCACTCGTGTTGTCCGTGCTATTGTTCTCTCGCGAGTGGAGGGACCTACAGTTTAATGCCAACTCCGAACGGCGAGATTGAGAAGCTTTTTCTAGACAGTTATATTCTTTGAGCATTGTCTAGATGTTTTTTTTTCGAAACTCGAACCTTAGACCTCGAGAGTCGACGCACCTACCTACTACGCCACGGCGCTCACAGAGAGACATCGATCTGGTCAAAGGAATTCGAGTCTGTCGTCTCAGATGGCTAGGTCATGAAGTGCGGTAAAGAAATATTCCGTCTCAATATTACGTCTGAGCAAAGACGCTCAGTCAGCTGGAGGTACATAACAGAAGACACCTAGTGCAATACCGTGATAAATGGGAGAAACAGGGAAATTGACTGAGACCAAGGTTCACCGCGGATTGTAACACCAGCTGAAAGAGAGGAAGAAGATTGTAGTCCTGGGGGTTTAAATCCTAAAAAAATAAGTTGTCTCCTTGCACGGCCTTTTCTACATAAGTGATCAAAGAACACAGAGTTTGGGAAAGAATTGCTTGTGAAGTGTTCTTTGAGGCTTTTTAACAGAACTGTGAAACCTCCTATTTCGGACAGATCCCTTAAACGGACAAATTTTCTTGATTTAAGTCTTAGTTGGTCTACATTTTAGTATCCTATGCGTGGACACTTCCCTTAGGCGGACACCTCCCTTAGGCGGACAAAAATGTTACAACGATCGCTGTCCACCTACGGGGGATCTCACTGTACTTAAATGAAAATTGATTACGACCTCAAGATCATTGTTAAGAAGGTGAAATTGTCTGTAACCCATCACACCTACAATCCAGAAGAAGAATGAACACAATAAGAAAAATACATGGATTCACAAACAATTGATTATAAAAAAATGACTTACATTTGGTGTGTACTGTAGTGACTTCCTCGATCTCACGCTGCAACTGCTCCTTATCGACATTCGTTGCACTGTCTGTCACAGCGACACACTCAACTTCTGATCCACTCTCAGCGCGTTCCTCAACCTGATGATGCTGCTGTTGCTGATGATGATGATTGCCACCATTGCCCAGCGTACCCTCATTGGTCCCAATTGGACTGACGCTACTGTCACTCTTCTGATGATGCTGATGGTGATGGTGATGACCCCCCTTTTTCGTATTCTTCTTTGTCACAGCCTCTTCTTCACTTTCACTGTCATTCACTTCGACAATTTCATCAGTTTGCATGATTGTCGCCGCTCCATTGGTGCGTTGCGCCGTCGTCGTCGTTGTCGGCGACGCGCTCGTTGTTGTGTTGCTTGTTGCCGGTGTCGTCGTCGCCGCCGGTGTGGTCGTCGATGCTGCCGTCACTGACGCTAAATGTTTCTTTTGATTGTGTTCTGAAACAATTTGATTCTGATGTTGGGGGGCATTGTAGTGCATGGTGTTGTTGTTATTGTTGTTGTTCAAATGACGTTTGCTGTTGGCAGTTTGTGGGCGCTTTTTGGCCTGCTGATTGATTGCATCATCAGTGTTTGCCGCTGGTTTCTTTTGTTTTTTGTTTAGTACCTGCTTCGATCCACTTCCACTGCCCGCCAGATGGTGATTCCGATGCTTATCATTGTCCGACGACATGCGTTGACGTTTCATCGAGGACAGGGGTAATGAGGCAACATCGATGCCGTGCATTTGGCCGAAATCAAGCACAGGGTTCTCCTCGAAGTAACCGCTCTCGTGATCCGGTTGACGGCGGGTGGCCATCTTTTTCATGTTCACACAAGCAACTGTAGCACCAGTACGTGTCGATGTAAATTGCCGACTCATGTTCGCCCTCTTTGCTGCTGTCAGAATAGAAACTTACGCGCGCCCGTAGTCTGACAGACGAAAGACGTATTTTGACGTTGTTCACTTGAACGAAACACCGAGAAATCGGCTGGAAATGTTTTTCAAATTTGGCTAACGACACTCCGCTCGATCACCACATTTTTACACAATTATTTATGAGCTTTTTTTTGTGTTTTTTTTTATTTGTTTTACCACGAAAACTTTTCTATTTTTCTTTCGTTCCGTATTTCGGAGAATTGGCAAAAACGGCGATAAAATGCGAAAGCAAAGCGATAACGAAAAAAAATCTACAAAACCGAGGAGGATAACTCAAGAATGGAAGCGAACACCGAAACGAGTCGATTCGAACGAAAAGGCAAAAAAGAAAACTGATACCAGACAGTTGTCAACTTGGACCCGCCATTTCTTCTCAAGTTAGAGCTGAGTTAATTGCATCTGAAAAGAGACAAGAAAAAGAAGCATAAATAAATTAGCAAACACATGGGTGTCAAGTTGGGCGAAATTTCTAGATTAGGGTCACCCCGTGCTGTTCCATTCCCCACTGACCCACTTGCGGCCCAGTCCGAAGTCAACAAAAGCAGCACCCACTCATCCGTTCTGCAAAAAATACGCACGCATGTATATCCAAATTCATAGGCAATCATCGAATGAACTCAAGGAACAAATAACCAACAGCGATTTGATCTGGAAGTTGCTCGTAAACACAAGACTAATCAAAAGCTTTTTTTCGTTTTCTTCTGACGTCTTGTCACTTCTCCAACGTTCCCCGGTAGCTCTGTTCGTTTCACGACCACAGTGTAGCGAGCGAAGTGAAAAGTGTCGGCAGAAATTCATGCCCGATGACAAATGTGACGACGCATTCAGAGAAACCAAACGTACATAAAGCGAAATGAAGCGCAAATTGTGTACGTAACCGTTGTCGATAAACTTTCGCTAGTGGAGACGCGCGTCAATAGGTGCGCTTTTCATAATGACATTAGTTAGGGGCGACGGTAATTAATTATTCATGGAGTTATGAAATTGTAACACATGTCAGTGGGTACACATTCAATTGACACTGAAGTGACGCGCGATAGCATTGCATGAACGCACAGATACACGGAAAAGGCTGCGAGAGACGAAACTTTAATTCGTAAGCGGCGTTTTTCTTCTTTCTTTGGTTCATATGCCACGCTGTACATATGTACAAGTAATTTTATTGACACAATTTACTTTTTTTCTCTCTGCTTTAAGTGGGAACCACGCCTGTGGAGTGTTGGGCATTTAATGTGTTTTGAAATTGGGTTATTTAGAAAACTCCTCGTAACGTAGTTTGAAGCGCCGCCGCCGCCGCCGCCGCCGCAGCGTGTGGTTTTACCGATATAGAGCAAGAGTAACCGATATAATACCTTCGGGTAACAAGTTTGTGTCATTAGTATCGTGAAAAGCAGAGTTTAATGAACGCTTTGAGAAAATCTGAGGTTAGGGACAAAATGCAACAAGTTGTTGTCTGTGGTGCAAAAGGTCCAGGGCTCTATTCCCGGGAAAGCATTCGTCACTAATTTCTGACAATGCTGTGAGTGTATCACTATTTTGTGAATAGCAAAATAATTGTTTAGGTTAGATTCTAGCGGCAGGCTGTAAGTCGAAACTAGCCGCACCTAAGCCGAGTTAGGTTGTAGATTCAAGACAGTCATTCCTACAAGAGAGCCCTGGAAATTACGAAGTGCTGATCCAGAAAAAAGCATCAGCATCTAGACAGATGGCTTTAAACAGAATGAAAGCTTTGTGGCTGGAGTCTTTAAAGCCACGCACAACCACAAAATCTGCTGCAAATTGTATGACAGATGCAGCATTTTTCAAGCTGGCCTCGTGGCATTCCAAGAAGCAGCGAAAAGTTTACCTAACAACCCTGACTTTACTCACATTAATATAGACAGTCGCTGCAAAGCAAACTCGATCACTTACTCAATACCGTCACGTTTGGTAATTGCAGTTAAAAACAAAGGACTTGTTTATAAATGCACATTTTTGGTTTTGAACACACCTTAAATAAGAAATTGAATTTGTAGAAGGTTAGGTTAAGTTTAGGTGGCCGAGGGCAGATGTCAGTCACACTTATCGGATCGGATGTCTCCTTTCCAACAAACCATTTGGTGCTTGCCACGAAGCTTCTTAGTGGAATTGTAGAAACGCGTAGTATTTTTTAGCACGCTTCGCGAGTTTATCAACTTCATTTCTTGCAATATCACTGTGCCCTGGGAGGCAGATGAGGAAAGTATTGTTGTGTTTGGCCATCTCGTTGAGAGATGGTCGAAAGATATGCAACGTGATGAGATAACAAAAACCCCACCCGATGATCTAAGTCGTGAATCCGCAAGCGTGTCGTCGTCCTACCCACCGTCACAAAAACTGCCTCAAAACAAAAAATGGCGCCCAACGTCTTAGGTTACGTACTGTGGTTACCATAATTGCAAGAGACAATTGTTGCCAGTGACATAGGTAGGGCGCCATTTTTGCTCCATATTATAAATTTTTCGCCCAATGGAGATAGCAAAGGTCATGTCGATGGGCATGATTGGATCGGCAGGCGGACATGCCTCAACAACTTCCACGGCGTCCTCGGATTCTTGGCGAACCTTCATCGGCAAACGACACTGGAAGGACGTTGTTTCGTAATACGACTAAGCGAGGAAATTTTAAGTAAAGCTACGTTTAGTTTAGGAATAGCTCAAAGGTAGGTATGTTAGTCCAGACTTAGATTAAGAAAGCTAGCTTAGGTCCGCGAGCTGTTTTGTGATCACGTTTGGACTAGCCTAGACGTGTACTTTGTGTCACATTCCTGCTAGAGGGCCTAAAGCAACGGCATTTCCCAGTCCCCTTTCGGCAATATCACATCCTCTAAAATAGTTTTGTGTGCCAATTGGTCCATTATCTAATTAATTAAACCCTATAGCCCCAAACCAGTCACAGAAAAAAAACCAGCAGAAGGACCTGCTCGAAGACTGGTCTACGAGTTAAGTATGAGTGCTTAGATTCACAAAACCAAACATATAATGTTGCTATCAAGATAAAGTTGCGGGACCCTGATTGGTATTATCACGGGGCACGAGACACGTGGGCTACCATCCTTGTTAACTTGGCTTAAACTCCACTGATGTGTGTATGAACTGCAAAGAGTCAGGAAACAGCGACATTTTGAAAGACCTCCTCAGTTTTTGCCCGGTCCTGGCTATAACCAGATTTAAAACGCTAGGACACCATTTTTTCAGGTCATCAAACAAAGTAACTTAAACTACGCCTGCTCGTTAAATTCACATTAGCCTCTAAATTTTGCTGGTTTAATATAGCCGCTGATGATACTCTGTGATATGGTAACACTATGGACCAAGATTAGTATATGTATAGTTTATTCGACAACCCTATCTTAAATAATGCTGAGCTAGGATCCCTGTTTTAACGCCAAATCACTGAAGGCGCTTTCACGCGCTCACTCTTTGACACCAAAGGCCGAGTTTAAGAGAATTTTATGTCGAAACGTAGCAAATTTAAGTTTTTCGTGCGCGTTCAGAATTTTTTAAAGCCGAAAGTGTAAATTCTCGGTTTTTTGATAACTAAGTGTTTAACGTCAGATTCTATTCACTAAACATGGGTTTCTGTGATTATTAACCATTATTAAAAAACAATATTAAATAAATCAAACGGACAACTGTCAAAAAGCCCAAGACATCATCCCAAGGCTTACGATATGTGCGCGTGTTTCCATTTCGACTTAGCTGATGTAGACACATGGTTTATACGTAAACTGTCAAAGCCCGAGCGCGAGAATCAGCCGCAACAATATGGGCATTCTTGTAAACCCCTTGGCTTAGACCAGTAACCAGTGATTTACATCAAAAGACAGTTTCTGTAGTTGCATCTGCTACAAATCTGACACGAGCGGGATTCATGAAAGTGTTGCCATGTGATTATCCAATATTTCAAGAGTTGCTTTGAGCAAATTATGCAAATGTTTGTTTATATTGCTTTTAGATCCACTTTTTAGGCAAAAACGAAGTGTGTTAACAAAACGTGCCTCTGTAAAGTGATAAACTAAAACGGAAATAAATTAAGAAGGCATTCCAACTGACCCACAAAATGGAGTAATGGCATGCCTTTGGTTAAATTTTAATGGGAAATAATTGGAAAGTTTGAAGTCAAATACTCCGACACTCTGTAAAGCTTCCCAACCACCTCCACAAATTCCGAGAACAAAAGCAAATTTTGAACATTTTACAACTCAATCATTTATGAGTGACACTTCAGCACATAATCAATTGTTTCAGGAAAAACATTTCCCTCATGTTCACTTGAAAGCACGTCAGATACATACATTTGCGTGCATAGCAGTGTACTTGAACTCGACCAATGCAAAAGTTAGTTTTTTGTGATTACCCTCTCAGATAACCACACGCTGATAAGATTGCGCTGCTGAAAGAAATATGAATTCATCGCTTTGAGTACGAACGTATTTTAATCAAAAAATAATTTCGATGAGGTAAAGCGCGAAAGAAAACACAATCAATAGCAAAGTGACAGTTGACAGTTTTGATATCGCATTGACAGATCGATGGCAAATGGCAAGAGTCTAACAAATTGAATCGTGCATTTAATCAAAATAAATGCAGCAACATTTCATATGCTCTCTTTTCAACGGAAATGCACTTCAAAATTCATTTTCCACTCCGCACGTAATTTTCATTTCCCCACATCAAGGCAAAATGGGGGAATTCCACCATCACCACCACCACCACCACCGCCATCAACATGAAAAATGAAACACTGAACGCAATCAAAAACTTTCCACCCGCATTCACTTGGCACAACAATTGTACACCGATCTGTCAGAATTTTAGTTTGCCCGCCACTTGTTGTTGTTTCTTTGTGTGGGGACATTGAATGGTGAAATACTCGCCGCACACTCGTTCGTTCGGTTTTTTTTTACGGCTGAATACAACCAAATTGAGTCATTTTATTTCATCATCAAAATTACAAGGTATCTCTAATTCCTTCCATGACCGTTATGCTCTTCAAAAGAAAAATACTCAAGCAAGCAGCAACAAACACACAAAACTGATTCATCACAAAATGTCAATAAACTCTCCTTGAACGAGGTGTATACAGAAAATTATAGCAAACGACACGAGGGAGAAATGAAAATATAAAACGAGCAAAGCACAGAGAGAGAGAGAGGGAGAAACACATAAAAACAACAAAATTCCGTTTTCGGCTGAGAACACCTGACAGGGTCAGGCAGAGGTGAGAAGAAGAAAGTCCAGAAAGAGTACGGCACACACACGAAATGCCAGGAGGAGTGCAATTAAAGCGTTTTTCAAGAATGAAACGTTTTCCACACTCGATTCGACTGAAGGCATGGACGACAAACAAATGGAGGAGGATAAACACTTTTCAAAGGAAAATAGTAGACACACACACCAGTGGAGGACGCGCGGTGGAAGGATGCAAATGCAGGAGAATAGATGAAGTGTCATCTAAAACATTTTCAGATACTCAGATGGCAAATGTATGCATTTATGGTCGCTGCTTCTGTTGGAGTACTCAAACGACTAATGATGAGACAGATTATGTGGAATTGTCTGTCACGGGAAATTACTTACTGTAGTAAGGACGCAGTCAAGGTGTGGGCGCTATTTTGAAATGTCTATCGGGATTCTATTCTTAGGATCATTATGCACGAATGTGGAAGTTTGAATGGGAGTGTATAGGTATGGGAATTTGCTGGCCGACAAATTTAGGTAGTTAATAGGCGCGTTCACACTACTCTACAAGTCGGTCGATTTTGTGGGTGGACTTTGCTTGAAAGACCAAATTTGATTTAAAGTCAAAATCGCTTACGACGACATGGGTTATAACGACAAATTTCTTAGGTCTCGCCTGAGCTCCATTTAATGTAGTCCAATAGCATAATAAATCGTTTACAATGACATGTCGCTTTCAACGACCAAATTGGTCAGTCCCTTGAAGATCGTTATAACCCATTATGACTGTATGTCGTACAATGTGAAAGATCGTTCAGATCGGTCGTATGATAGTTCAACTTTTTTAACATTTCTTCGGACGACTTGTCGTTGTGTGTGAACACATGCTATACGACTTCAGAGTATAGTTTTCACTTTTGTCGTTGATGAGTCAACATTACCGCGAAAGACAACATTTGACGTCCGATTATCTTAACAAGTTTATGGAGAAAAATAATTTCCATTCTTTATCTAAGTTCTAACCCATTTTCGTTTCTTCCTTTACTCATTCCTCTCATTTTCTTCGATTTTCAATCACACTTCGAAGTTTCTGTCAGAAATTACGTCTATCAAGCAGCACACTTCGAACTTTCTGTCAGAAAAGACGTCTGTCAGCAGCACACTTCGAAGTTTCTGTTAAAAATGAAGTCTGTCAGCAGCACTCTTCGAAGTTTTTGTCAGAAATGACGTCTGTCAAGCAGCACACTTCGAACTTTCTGTCAGAAAAGACGTCTGTCAGCAGCACACTTCGAAGTTTCTGTTAAAAATAAAGTCTGTCAGCAGCACTCTTCGAAGTTTCTCTCAGAAATTACATCTGTCAAGGAGCACACTTCGAAGTTTCTGTTAAAAATAAAGTCTGTCAGCAGAACTCTTCGAAGTTTTCTGTCAGAAATGACATCTGTCAAGCATATAGTCAAAGAAGAATAAGCATGAAATAACAAAAATTTCATCAGCTTGTAATTCTTTGACGGGTCCTAAGTCGGAAACTGCAGTTTTTTGTTAAACCAAATTGAAAATAGATTGATTATTTGCAAATCGGGATTAAATGTGTTCGAAAAAAAGAAATTATGTCAAATAAGTTCTGAAATGAAGTTGTGCTAGACTTCAGTCGTTAAGAGAAAAAAAGATTGAATTAATTCCAATCAAAATTCTTTTTGAGTTAAGACCTTTTTGTCTAACGTCAAAGAATTATACCCTTACATCTGTGAACACTGAACGCACTCAGAAGTAAAAATTACCACAGCCAACGAACAGAGCTTTGACTGCATCATGAACGTCAAATTGACTAATTAATAAGAATAATCATAGCGGCACTAAAGTCCGAGGTGGAATTGAACCTAGCTTCTCAGCAACAAATTGACTGTGTATAGTTATTATTTTGACTCTCAAGATGTACACCGCTAGGCGATTAGCAGAAATTATGGTATAGACCCCCTTCTTCTTCCAGATTTCCCGTCAAATGGAAATAAGATAAATTCGAGAATGACTGAAGAGGCAACATATCATGTGCAACCCTTGAGATTGAGGCAGATAATGTCATCGGCAATAACGAGGGGCTACCTCCGTGCATTTCGAGGACAGAGATCCAAGCGATCTTCGAAACACTTTAGAAGACGACCGACGGGATCCCAAATGTCCATTGGCATCGTTCTCTGGATGTGGTGAAGACCTACATCGTACTGTCAGAACTGTGTAATTCTGAATAAGGCTCATTATCCAGAGCATTGGAATAGATGGGGGAATAGATTCCTTTGATCCTGGCAATCTTCGATCAAGTAGTCCCCTTTGGAACATCAGAAAGGTATTCGAGACGGTAGTTAAAAGAGCAGTGCTGTAGTGGGGCGAAGAGAAACATATAATTCGAGATAACAAATTCAGTTTCAAGGCGGTGCGAGATACTCGTTGATACTCTTTGAAACGAAACTGGTGTCTGATATCCAATAGAAGTTAGAGCAAAAAAACAATGCACGGGTGCCTTGCTGATTGATTTGGAAAAGTCATTCAACATATGAAAGGATATTTCTAATCGTTATTTGTAAAAACTCAAAAGGCCACCATTGTACTTGCTGTGTAATATACTCACCAGCAAACAGGCCATCGTCAAAAATGGCGAACTACTGGTACTTTCCAAGTAAAAAAATTGTTTTCAACAGTATATTGTAAAGCTGCAATATTTTCTATTGCTTACGCAGATGACTTGGTTGCATACAAGTCAGGTTCAAAGATCAGTCCTCCAGCGTGACTTCGAATTGATTCAGAGATTTTGGTCCCTATTACGGTTGTCGACTGTCGTTCGATAATCGCATTTCCAGGCTCATAAAAACATAGCCCAAGGGAGTTGAAGTCTGCAGCTGTCAAACGTAATAAATCTCATCTACTTAGATAGAATTGACCGGATGCTGGATAGAAAAGTGTTACCGCTGATATTGGCGAAGTTAGATAGAGGGGACAAAGCCATTGTGCCGTATCCTTTCGTGGGATTGAGGGTTAAAATGCAACGAAAGTATATCGGATGGAGAGAGGCATCGTCGAAGAGCCATTGATGGTGGTCTAGCGTCCTTCAAGGTCGTAAAGTAACTTTTCATTTCGGCCAAAAATAGAAAAGCATGGCTGAAGTTTGCACACGAGCTCCTCAACTGGAATAGTCAGAAATGGAAGACAGTCTTATTCTTAGACGGGTCTAAGTTTAATTTGAACGATTCGGACGGATTGTGCCGTGTTCGTCGGCCAGTCAATCAAGCCCTAAGCCCTCGGTATTGTAAGGGTTCTCTCAAGCATGGGGGAGGATGGTTCTCTGGATACGGTATCGGTCCAATCCATGAAATAGATGGAATTATGGATCGATTCGGGTACAAAGACATCCTTGAAAGTGTCAAGCTTCCTCATGCTGAGGAAGAAATGCCTCTGAAATGGACATTTCACCAGGATAATGAACCAAAGCATGCCGCCAAGTCAAGGAGTGGTTTAAGGTACAAAAGATTGATGTTATGGAATGGTCTGCGCAATCTCAGGATCTCAATCCTTTTCAGAACCTTTGGGAGATTGTAGAGAGGAAAATTGAACGTGGGACTTGCAAAACCAAGGCTATGCTTTTCCAAAAGGTTAAGGAAGCTTGAAACAGCATTCCGCTGCCAATTATTTCAAACCTTTTGGAATGCATGACAAGAAGATGCGCTGCTGTCGTCAAAAATAAGGGTTTTGCTACAAAGTACAATACTATTTTTTTGGACTTTTTAAATTTTAATTGCTTTAGTTTTGGCCAGCCGAAAATAGAGGTTAAATTAGTTTCGAGTTTAATTTTTTTACACCGCTTAAGCTTAAGACTGAGCAGGATGACGATGGAGAACTCTCGCTGCTCCATCAAGGTCGGTAACGAACTCACCGAGACCTTTAATGTCAAAAAAGGTTTTAGACAAGGCGACGCGCTGTCATGTGATTTTTTTTAACATCGTTCTTGAGAAAACCTCACTGGCCGACACAAGAGGCACGATCTTCGAAAAGTCCGTTCAACTGCTAGCCTACGCGGATGACATTGACGTGATTGGGCGAACACAGCGAGCCGTCAATGATGCGTTTGCTGGCATTGAAACGGAAGCGGCTAAAATGGGTCTGGCGGTAAACGAGGGCAAAACCAAGTATATGCTGTCATCGAGAAAGAACGCACAACATCGACGACTTGGCCAGAACGTCACCATAGGCAGCTATAACTTTGAGGTAGTTAAGGACTTCGTCTACCTTGGCTCCGCGGTAAACAGTACAAACAACATCAGTACCGAGATCAAACGCAGAATAACTCTTGCCAACCGCTGTTTTTATGGGCTCAAAAGGCAATTGAGTAGTAGAGCCCTCTCTCGGAAGACCAAGTTGACTTTGTATAAGACTTTGATCATCCCAGTCCTGCTGTACGGCGCAGAGGCATGGACAATATCCCAAGCGGATGAACAGTGTCTTGGTCTTTTCGAGAGAAAAGTTCTGCGCGCGATCTTTGGTCCTGCTTGCGTTGATGGCATTTGGAGGAGAAGATTCAACCACGAACTGTATGGGCTGTACAGCGACATGAGTCTAGCCAGGCGTCTACGGATCCAACGCCTAAGATAGCTAGGCCATGTAGAGCGTATGGACAACTTAGGTCCGGCCCGAAGAGTCTTCGACTCTGAGCCTGTGGGACAACGCAACAGAGGACGTCCACGTACAAGGTGGCGCACACAAGTCGAGGGGGACCTCGGCCGGCTTGGCGTGCGAAACTGGAGACAGCTGGCGAAAGATCGTGCTGGCTGGAGAGGCATGTTGAGTGAGGCCCAGGTCCACCTCGGACTGTAGCGCCCCAAGAAGAAGAAGAAGAAGCTTAAGACATTGACAATTTATGAAAAAAAATTTCAAGATCCAACATAAGGGAGTGAAGAATATCGAAAAACAGTATGAAGCAAAACCGAGTTGCTTTAGTTTTGGCCAAAACTGTAGGTACTTGCAAAAATTTGTTTTTTTCAATACTACTCGTAAGTCGAATTTTCACGGAAGATCAAAATTAGAACGAGTTAGAGATATATTCTACTTAAAGAAGTCTCGACTTAGAGGGATTCGGCTGTTTAAGCGAATAGTTTAGTCCAAAAATCAAAGATCCACTATGATTACGGTGACCATTTTTGCATTTCCAAGAAACAAACAAAAAGCGAAGAGAATGTCATAAAAATGTATCGAATGGAGTTGGATGACAGTTTACGATTCATTCACAATAGCAAAAACCAGATGACAGAACTGAATTATTCAAACGAGTGCTGTCTACTTTACTCGTAAGTGTTTAATTAATTTAGTACTGAAGAAAGTACTTTACTGTGTAGATCATAGAAAAAAGTTTTCAAAGAAAAAAAGGACATTAAGAGGACAATTTAATAAAAAGAGGACAAATTACTGCCCTCTTCAAGAAAACAAAAAAAAAGCAACACGATACCGAAAAAGAGGACTGTCATCTAAAAAAAGAGGACGGATGGTCACCGTAACTATGATCCGAGATTAAATCATTAGAGATACTTAATGCCAACACTAAATTGGAAAAAAATATAACACGATCGAGGTGATAATGGTTACCTCAAAATGTTTTAAACCAAAAAATAAATGGTACTAAAAATGAAGTTCTATTTGCAAATAATAATACTGGGTCTAACTTCTACAACAGCTGCACGTTCTATCGTCGTCGCGCGAGTTGAAGGGACCAACAATTTAATGCCGACTCGAAAGGGCGTAGTTTAACAAACTTTTTCTAGACAATTATACTTTTTGACCACTGTCAAGAGGCGGAGCCGTGAAAATATGAGATGCGTTTTTTGGAAAACGAACTCGAACTTCGAGCAAACAAACATGATAATTTATGCTGTCAAACTTCGATTAAATTTAATTCAGTTACACTTAAAATAATCGAGACCCAGTGGGAAATAGTTAAAATGCAAGCAAAGGACCTCGTGGACTGTGGGAACGAGAATATTTTACCCAAACAACCCTTATGTTTCTTCCCAAGAATACCACCGCTGTTGAAAAATAACAACGCTGCAGCTCTTTTTTTTTTTACTTGCCTCTCTTTTCGTTCTGCCAGACGGTATGGGATATGTTGGAATTCAAGCCAATTCTTGGTGACATTTTGAAATTTACACAAATGTTTGAAATTACACGTTTACCGGATGTGTATTCGGACGTGCAAACGCACCTCTACGTGAGTATTTAGTATGGTAATTGAGAAAATAACAACGGAATTTTGTTGTGGTTCTCGACATTTAATAAAAAATGGTTTAATTTATATGCCTACGCCATTTAATCCTTTGGCGGCACAAGATGTTTTTTTTTAGTTTATCAATATCGCTCGGATGGAATGGGATAGGTCAGTGGGTAGGATGAATAATATCCACTTGAAATCAGGTTTGTGTTGCACGCTCTATTTATTCTGTATTTTCAGGCGATTTTCGAAAACATTGGAGTACAATTTTTCTTCAAATGAATGTGGTTCCGATTTGCTGGCGGAATAGTTTTCCCTTGATCACGTAGAATTGAAATTGAATTCCACGCTAAAAAGGTCATCATTTGTGTTCACTGTCGTGAGTCATTTAAATCTTCAGGGTGAGCTGGAGGTTGACTTGGTTAGTTTTTGAATAGAGGAGTAAATCTTCGAAAATAAACCAAGCCAAACGAATGCCATCGAATGACAATCAAATTTTGACGTTTGCTTGCCTCTACTTAATGGAACAGGGCCCTTTCAATCTCTACAAATACATGTCTTTTATGTTGTGAGGCAAAAATCAGCCCACTTCCTTCAAGGCTCTCCTTTCAGTAGTCATGTCTTTCCTTACAACTTACGCTCCCGACCGTCTGTATCAAAACCCATACACACTTGCACTAAATACATACAACGAAGAATCCACTGATAAGACCAACTACAATCAAATTCAATGAGCTCACAACAGATACCACACTTTCCTGCCGTTTTTTCTGCCTTTTTGCTCCCTTGAATGCTTTTGAACAAAAGTCATTCGACAGCATTTACCTACCACAAGTATGTGTGCACGTTTTTGGAAAACAGAATTAAATACTCTTCCCCGGATTGCAGATTTTATCATCGCCGGAAACTGACTGTAAGCTGTACTCTCTTAATTCGCTTGGAGATACGTACTTCCATGTCATCGACTTTATGCCAGCAAACTAAGGCTGACATCTGTCACACAAGAATTACTGACTACGAGTACATACACCTATCGTCTGGCCCCAAACTCGATGCATATGCTATCAAATTTCTCGAGTGCCCGTAAAAAAGAAGAAGACGTCTCTAATTAACTCCTACCTCGGCGGAGCAGAAGTCTGATACAACATGCGGGCAACTGTGGCCCCTGCTTGGTGACAAAGCGCACACATATGCCACAGTTGGTCATCTTCCCCGAGATATCACTCAACTCCCCGCAATCAAATCAATTCAAAATAAATCTCCTTCTGGTTACTACGAGGCAAATTCATGAAAAAGATCAGAAAAAAAAACACACTTAATATATGTACACAATTTTACCTTTTACACAGTCACACAATGCCAACAAAGAGGGAAAGCGCGGTTTTTCTATTCTGTTCTCAGTGTTTCTTTCTGCTATGCCCTCCTAGAGTCGATGTGTAATCCAAAAAAAAAGGGTGCTTCACGGGGTTCTCGAAGCAGAAAAAAAGAAATAATTCACCTTCACTGTGTGTTTTCTCTGCAATTTTATGCCAGATAATTAAGTGAATTTCTGTTGCCGTTTTTTTTTTTTTTTGATAAGGATTGTGTCACTGCCACACACTTCTTGATTTCAGAATTTTTTTTTTTCCTTTATTTTTTCCACACCGAGCGCACACACATCGATTACACTGCTTTTTTCTTCACAATATTCATCCGCTTTACTCCATTTTCTGATGAATTAGCAGATCAGCGAATTGAGAACACTTTATTTAGTGGATTTTCGCACGGAAATCGAGGAGTTTCTTCCTCAGCTGCTTGTATTTTCTTTTTACGGGGAGGATTGACTTTTTAAAGGTTATGTATGTAAATTTTTTTTGACAACCATGCACTAGATTTCTCTCCACTCGGGGGGACGAACAAACTCCACGGTTTATTTTTTTTTTTGTTTTAGAAAGTCTCCTTGTAACGCACACACACACACAGGGGAGATAAATGTCACAGAGGGTAACTTATTTTCGCGGACGATTTGTCGGGGACAGTGGTGAATTTTTTTTCGGAGATTCCCACGATATATTTTATTTATTTTTCGATTTGCGATATCCGTTAGATCAGTGAATTAAATATTGAAATAAAAGAGAGAAAAAATGAGAAAAAACGTAGAGCGACACGTTCACCGTACCGAACAGCCGGACTGCGTAGTTATTTTTAAAATGCCAAAATGGCTTTTTCGCCTACCAGCGGCCGATTTATGTGGGATAGAGTGAGACGGATGGTGGTTGCTTAATGTTTATGGGATGTTTTGGTGCAGAGGTTGTTTCGGTCATTCGTGTTTGCATGAGTGAAATGGATGTCGTTGTTAAGAGAAAAGTAATGCCAAGTTTGGTTTTCAGCTGTCATTTGTGCGGGACAGCGGCTGTTTTGTGTGGAGATTGGGTGAAATTCATTTGAAGGGTTCTTAATTGATTGCAAGCATTTGAAAATTGCAGATTAATTGAGAATTGATGACATGCAGAGAAAAGAAAAGGAGAATTACAGAAATTCAAGGTAATATACTGTAATTGTGGTTGAAGTGAAGTTATAATTCAAGAACCAAAGTAAATTAAATTTGGAAGCAAATTATCTTTACGTTCTCAAGTTTTGTGAGAAATTCTTATGAATGGACTAAATTGCTTCAAATAGGAAATATTAGCAACAAGAATATAAGAAAATACCGTTTCAGCGATGTAAGCAGTCAATAATCTTGAAGAGTTCAGAGACATTTTGTTTGAAAAATTAAAAAAAGGGATATTAATTGTCTTAAGAATTGAAGCCGTCTTTTCTTCGTCTTTTTCTGAGTGTGCTACAGGGTATCCATGGGCCGCAACCAACAAGCTTTTTCAGCTGTCACGATCTTTAGCCAGCTGCCTCCAATTACGCACGACAAGTTGGCTGATGTCCTCCACCTCTTGTGTGTGCCATCATTTTCGTAGGCGTCCTCTATTGCGTTCTCGCTCGCGGAGCCAAAGACTTTTCGAATGAAGATTGAAGCCATCATCAGATATTACTGCGACCCAGGAGGTGCGCTGGAGAGGAACAGGTATGATAAGAAAAAAAAGAGTGCGACATTTATTTACAAAAGTTTGCATATTGGGATACGGATTCATCGTGGGAAAGCGTCTAAGTTCGAAAGTCATCGATTTCAAGTCGATAAACGATCGCCTGGCTGTGATCCACATCCAAGAAAGATGCTACAACGTTATATGTGCACACGGCCCTACAGACAAGGCTGAAAGAGTCTATCAAAGAAGATTTATATGACCTTTTGAACGGTGTCTACGGAGTCTGTCCGAAGTACTATGCTAAGATCCAATGCCGAAATAGACAAAAAGAACATCTTCGGCGGAGTAATCGAAAAGCATGGCTTTCACCGACACGACAGCAGACAAAGACTTCCGACTCACGGACTTTAACCCAGCTCTTAATATTGTAAGAGAGAAATTCTCCCGCGAAAGAATTCACAGCAGCCTGACGATCTAAAGATTTTTCTGGAGCGTCTCGAGCGGTATAGCCATGATTTCTGCACGAATGTTTACCTTGAGCTCGTCAATGGTCTGAGGTTTGCCGGCAGACACTTTGCTTTTCGAATAACCCCACAAAAAGTTGTCCGGAGGGCTTAAATCTTTAGATCTAGATGGCCAGCCCATGTCTCAATTTGAACCACACTTTTTGATTTGCAGAATGGCATGGCGCACTGTCTTCTTGAAATCAGTTACCGTGCAGAACTTTTCACACCTTTATGGGCAGAAATACTGAGCCAACAGTCAGTTATATCGATTTCCATTGACTGTTTCGCCTTCTCTGAGGATGATGATGATGGTTTTGGCACAAACGCCGTCGGCTTCAGGCAGCACGATCTCAAGAGCCACAAATTGCGCACATCAAGTTTATGAAGGTCCTTCTTTACTTGTGTGTACCAATTTAAACGTGGACGTTTTTTTGCCTTATTCCATAGGTTCGCAGTCGAAGATTCTTTGGGGAGGAGCCAGGTTTTCCGTGCGCTCTTAATGGCCTAGCCACTGTAGGCGTTGGAACGAAAATACGTCTGACTTAGTGATGTGTCCACTCGAGCTCTTACACCGGCTCAAATCGAGTTAAATCCAAACCGAATTGAACCAGATTACATTTTTATCAATCCGAGTTGTCGACTCGTGTTTGCTATTCCACTCGTTCTATTCGGTTCGTTCCATTGAACCGAACCTTCGAACTGTTCACTTCGGTTTAAAACCAAAATTCGTTGTCGTTTGAGTTAGCCAACTCGGTTTGTAACTCAGATTGTAACTCGATTTGTTCAAATTCCGACTCGGGTTAACTCGATTTGAAAAACTCACGGCTTGGGACATCACTAGTCTGACTAGATACATGACGTTGTACAACCCGTATAATTCGGGGTTGAATCTTCTGCTCCAATTGCCATCAACGCAAATTGAACCAAAGATGCCAAGCAGAACTTTTCTCTTAAAACTATCAAGACCTTCTTATACGACTGGATGGCGCAGTTGGTTGAGTGCCTGCCCCAAGTTAGGGGTCCCAGGTTCGAATCCCAGTGAAATCGAATCAGGTCCAGTCACCATTTGCCGTTGGGATCAAATTAACGGCATGGAAGTAGGTTGCTACCTGGCAGTCAATGGACCAGTCAATGCACCAGTCTGAGTGCTCCAGTAGTGTTTCAAAAATCGTCCTTCTTCATCTGCTTCAAGACACATGTAAACTTCGTAAACTGTAGTGGACCAACGGAGAATTTGTCGAAGACCACAAAACACTTGCTGCACGAAAAGCAAGACAGCGGGAAACCTCTAAGTTCCTTTTTCACCGAACATTTGTCCCGTCTGTGATGAAAAGGAGCTAAAAAATGCAAACTCTGCGATCAGTGTAAAGAGCAGAATCTAATCCGGATGGTGAAAAATTAGTCGACTACTCCGGCTCAACTACCTCGAGTGCGCACGCTAAATTGGTTGAGGTCGTCCTCCACTTGAGTCGCCACCTTAGACGTGGACGTCCTGTGTTGGTTGTCCCACTGGTTTCGTGTCGAAGAAAACTCAACTTCTGGTACAAAGACCAAGACAGCATCGAATCACCCATAATCCGGACAAGATATTGAGATGTACAAAAGAGTATCCTAACTGCATGATCAACTTCCCAAATTAAAACCACTAAACTGATCTTTATTCCCTTCACTAATACCTAACAAGTACTTCATCGATAGACTTCCTTTTCAAATCCGGCACCTTGCAATCTTCGGATGGATATCCCACCGGCAACAAAACCAAAAGCTTCTCATTCTGTGGTCTATTCAGCAGACTCCTCAGTGCTGGTCCACAATTTAACGGTGTAGTAACTAAAGAACTCAGTCCAGCGGCCTGAAGTGCACACAACAGAATCCCAGTGGCAATCGAAACCGATATCTCATTGTAGTAGTGCTGCTTTCGACTTCCATCGGCCTTGTGTCCATAGGTCTGTTTGAAAATCAAAATCAAGTGCGGTGCCGCCGTGAGATACTCCTTGACATGATTCGTCTGAAATGGCTTCAAGTCAGCGGTCCACTGGCGATGCATTCGTTGCTTATAGTTCAGATATTCCTCGGATTCAATAATCACACGCACTTGCGTCTTGATGTTCAAGTCACTGACAACGCAGAATGTCCATGGTTCTGTGTGAGCGCCCGACGGGGCGGTGGCCGCTGCCCTAATGCAAGCCTCTATGATCTCGAAGGGGACATGCTTGTTGTTGTACGACCGGACACTACGGCGGTCATTGGCGATTTTGAAAAATTCCTCAGCTCCACCAGGCAGGGTCACCGACGCTCCAGCGAATGGAACGTGCTCTGCTTCTTCCAAAGCGGGGACATACGCATCCTCCTCCTCCTCTTCGTTGTAATCAGCTGAAAGAAGAAGTTGCTTTTAATTTTAAGATTATCTGTGTCCATGGGGCTCATTACCTCCGATGTATTCCTCTCCGTCGAGTTTAGTCTTTCCTTCTATGGTTTGCTGCAGTCTCTTTTCAAAGGCAAAGCGTCTTAGGTACAAGAAAGTGAGGAGCAAAAGGAAAATTGGTAACGAGTACAGCCAGTTCTGTACCACGAATGATTTTTCAAGAAGAGGAATCATGTTGCTTCGTATCAGAAACTGATTTAATGAGAACTCTGCGACTCTTTCCAGTATTTTAATCGTTTCGTCGATAATTCGGTCAAGGCCGAGCGCGGCGTTGCGAACAATGCAAATCACAACACTCTCTAAGTGAAACTAACTACCAGACTAAGTACGAGTGCCGATGAACGGTATCTCGGAATGGTACTTCGTTTGTTTATTTTCTGGTTTAAATAGAAAAAAAGCTCAGGGGAAAGCTCTTGGTGTAATTTTGAAAAAAACTTGCATCTTCTAGTGGATACACAAACCACATGGAGGCGTTAAATAGGCAACTCTTTGAAGCAGCAGTTCTCATTGGGCATTGACCTGTTTGTTGGAGCATCTTATCTGCCACTGGGCGCTGCTTATCAACGCGAAGTCGACTTGTGTTGTTCCTCATAAAATGTGCGGATTTAGTTCACAAAGTTGGATGCGTATGCGTTGCCTTTTTTATAAGTGTGCTGTGACTATGGGCATGAATCTGGTCTAGATGAATGCAGAATTCTTGTTATTTCTTAGAGCCATATTTGAGAATACATGCGCGGCAAAATTAAATAAAAAATCTTTAATAACCACGTCAGAATTTCGAATAAAGTGACAGCATGCGACTATGTTGTGATCTCAATTTTCAAATTTTATTTTCAGCAGCAATCTTTGGCGAGGTTTTATTAAAAATAGTGTCAGTTCAAGGTCCTCTTCAGTTTTATTGAATGTTGATTGAATATTTTTTTGAGACCTTAAGTGCTTTACCCAAGTCGCGTGCCTGATTTTGAATGGTTTTTTTTTTTTTTTTTTTTTTTTTTTTTTTGTCGTAGGTTTTTGTCACACTACACTGGAGCACTCAGACTCAAAACTGGTCCATTGTACTACCAGGCAGCAACCTACTTTTACTGAAATTTCCTGGTCTTCCGAAGGAAGACCAGCAGGCGCTTCTGTGATGAGGAGCCTACATCATCAGCTCTCACCTCATCAGCGCCGAATAACTGCCACCTGATCCGAGCAAAGGCGGGACAATGGCAGAGGAAGTGCTCTGCAGTGTCATCGTCTTCTCCACAGGCGTCACAGAGGGTTTCGTCACTTAGGCCAAGCACACTTAGGTGTTTGGCGAAAGTGTAGTGCCCCGTTAGTACGCCAATAAGTTGTCTGCAGTCTTTTCTGTTAAGAGATAACAAGAAAGCCGCGGATTTCTTACAGACGTTGGGGAGCATGCGCTTGGTTTGTCTACATCCTGGAGAGTCATGCCACCTGCGGTTGTGCTCTCGAAAAGCCCAACCATCGATGGAAGCCCTAACCGAGGACGCGGGCAGTCCCAGCGTAGGTTCAGGTCCTGAGAAGGCCTCATCTGATCCTCGCCTAGCAAGTTCATCAGCGATCTCATTTCCCGTGATCCCGTGGTGCCCGGGAACCCAGACAAGTCTTACCGAATTCAATCTACCGATCAAATTCAGAGAAGACTTGCATTCCTGAACTATTCTGGAAGTGGTTAAAGGGTTGAGCAAGGCCTTAAGCACAGCTTGGCTGTCGCTGCAGACACAAATACTTCGCCCCTTCCACCTATTCTTCACAATATAGCTCGTAGCCATTAGGATCGCATAGGTTTCCGCTTGGAAAACCGACGCAAATTTGCCTAACGAGGTGTGCAGTCTAAAGTTGTCGCTCTCCACGAAGGCACCAGCACCAGATCCTTCACTGGTCTTGGAGCCGTCCGTGAAAATTCGACTACATTCCTTTCCTGGCTCAGATTCTGGCCAGAGCCAGTCCTGAGTACACGGAAAGTCGACTTTGTATGTTCGTCGCAGCTGGAGTACTGGTGTCCGTGCGTCAGACGGCATATCCATAAGACTGGGGTCAAAGGAGATGCGGTGCGCAAGGTCATCGAAACTCCAGTGCGAGTTGTACCAATAACCACTTCTTTTTAAACGGAAGATGGCCTTGAGAGTGCACCCCATGATATGGACATCTAGGGGGGGGAGATTCAGCAGGGCATCAAGAGCAGAGCCAGGCGTGCTAGGGAAGGCCCCCATGCAGCCGAGACAGACCGTTCTTTGAAGCTTGGTGAGAGCAGCAGTTACGTATTTACGCGAAAGCTTATTCCACCAAACGACCGATGCATAGGAGAGAAGGGGTCTGATCATAGCCGTGTAGATCCAAACGGATCTTTTTGGTGATAGACCCCAGGTTTTGCCGAAAATTCCTTTACACTGCCAGAAAACTGACAGTGCCTTCGCAATTTTCGTTTCAATGTGTTTTTTCCACAGAAGCTTCCTATCTAGAATGACACCCAGATACTTAGCTTCATCGGAAAAGCGGATAGTGACACCTTTTAGTACCAGTTGAGTCAAACCAGTCAATTTCCTCCTCCTCGTAAAGAGGACAACCTCGGTTTTAAGAGGGTTGACTGAAAGCCCATTTCTGGTACACCAATCGTCGATCACGTCTAGAGCTGCCTGCGCTTTTGAACACACATCCGCTAGGCATGATCCGACAGACAGAACAGCTACATCATCCGCATAGGCCTGGGCGTAGATGTTGGAACTATTAAGAGCATCGAGCAGAGAGTCAACCAGCATGCACCATAGCAGAGGAGACAAGACACCACCCTGCGGGCAGCCCCTGTTTACCCCCGCCATAACATACTGGCCACAGTCCGCGTCCGCAATAATAGTTCTGTTCATCAGCATTGCTTTAATCCAAAGCACTAATGATTCATCTACACCGTGTTCTCTGGCCGAGTTGCACATGCCATCAAAAGTCGCATTGTCAAAGGCACCCTCTATATCAATGAAAATGCCCAGCGCGTACTCTTTCCTGTCGAGTGCACATTCAATTCTGCCAACGAGATTTTGAAGCGCAGTCTCGCAAGATTTTCCGCGCTGATAGGCATGTTGCATCTGAGACAGAGGATGAAATCGCAACGCGGTTTTGCGCACATGAAGCTCAACCAGCCTTTCCGTGCTTTTCAGCAGGAAAGAGGTTAGACTGATAGGTCTAAAGTTCTTGGCGAATGAGTAGTCCCCCTTACCGATCTTTGGTATGAAGGCTACCCTAACTGTACGCCAAGGGGTCGGGATATAGGCGAGTGCCAGGCTGGCTGTGAAGATTCTTTTCAGAACCGGCAGCAACTTGTCTATACCCTTTTGCAACAAGGCTGGATATATGCCATCGGTACCAGGCGACTTGAAACCATCGAAGGACGCGACTGCGTATTTGATAGCTTCATCTGTCACCACGAGCGATGAAACAAACCAGCATCGTCGTGTTACATTTATCAGCTCATCCTCAGTTCCAGGGATAGGAACTGGTTTTGAGCCGGTTGTAATCCGGTTACCTGGAAAATGAGTCTCTAGCATGAGACTAAGCGTTTCAGCTTTTGACTCAGTGTAGGTACCGTCTGGTCTTCTGAGTGTTTCCAGCTTGGTTGGTTTGTCCCTTTTAAGAACTTTAACCAGTCTGCTGGTTTCACCGAGTGTTTCGATCTTTCCACAAAAATCCCTATAGGAGGCACTTTTCGATATCCGAATTAACCTCTTATATTCTTTTTGTTTTGATCGGTACAGGTTCCAGTCCTCTTCCAAGTCAGTCTTGAGAGATCTGTTTAGAAGTTTCCTGGTTTCCTTGCGAATTGTCTGCAGTTCTGCGTTCCACCATGGAACGGGTGATCTGCAGGGGGTATTTCTAGCTGGACACGTCAGTTCAAAACATTGGGTTAGAGTGTTGTTCAAGTCTAGAACGGCTTTCTCTACCTTCTGTCTCGTTCTGAGCTTAGGGAGAGGTTCAATACGATTATCTAGCTCATCCCTAAACTGTATCCAGTTAGTTTTTCTTGGATTCCTCCTCTTCAGCAAAGTTGTGGTTTCGCATTCGATTCGGAATTCAATGTACCTATGGTCTGACAGGGACACTTCCGACAGAACCCTCCAGTCTGTAATCTCCTTAATGTATCTGTTGGATAACGTTAAGTCGATTACTTCCTGTCTCCTTGTCGTAACAAAAGTTGGTTGGGAGCCAACATTGTTGATGTCCAAATCAGACGATAGTAAGAAATTCAGAAGATCATTCCCTCTCTTGTTGCATTTGCTGCTGCCCCAGAAGGTATTCTGAGCATTAGCATCACAGCAGATGATTAGGCCTAATTTTCTGATTTCACAGTACTCTACGAGTTCCGACACCGCTCTTGGTGGTGGCGGCAGAACAGAATCGTAGGGGAAGTAAGCTGACGCTACGACGAAATTACGCCACATTCCATTCGCTTCGTAGCTTACAACTGCAGCAACCAAGTCTTGTCCACAGAACTGTACAAGCTTGGTTGCTGAGAGAAATTTCGGCACAATAAGACAAGTTCTCGGTCTTTCAGACCGCTCGTCATAAAGTGGTGAGAAACCTCGCAAGCCACCAAGACCACAGATGCGATTTTTCCACACCCATGGTTCTTGAATGGATGCGATATGTAGTTTTGTCTTCACCATGGAAAGTCTGCTACATAGGAGGGCAGTAGCATCCTTGGAATGGTGAAGGTTGATCTGGGTAAAAATTATTTTGATGTTTACCGTGGTTTTCGTCCATTATCCGCACTACTTGGAAATGAAGTGGAAATTAATCCTTCCAAGATGCAGATAAGGACGGGAGTCATACCTAGAACGGATGGTCTCAACCGAAGTTTCGTCTAGACCCACAATGAGAGAAGAACCGTCCTTATTTTCCCGGTTCTTACTCTCCCTATGAGAGTAGATTTTCCACTTCTTGGTTTCGAGACCAGGGTTCTGGATATGTAATCGCGCCAGCACATCTGCCGTTTTCCTGAGTTGCCCCGGAATCCAGCAGACAGCGCGCGTCAGTTTTGGCGGCCTGAAAACCTCAAAAGTTGTGGTTCCCAGGGGGGGGATTTTCGGCACAGATTTGCTCAGCCATTCAAGGGTTTGCTGGGTGGAGCACTTCAACACAAAGGTTCCGTTTTCCAAACCACAGCCCTCCACTTGAAAGCAAGCATTCTCTGCCGTAGCTAGCTCCCACAGTTGATCTTCGCAGTGTTTGCACTCCGCGTCGGTCATACTGTCATCATTGCCAGCTTTTCCAATTCGGAGCGCCAAAGAGGAGATAGCGGCTCTTTTGTAGGGCCGCAATTCTCGCTCCTTGCGCTCGGTTTTTTCTTTCTTCCTCTTCGCGGTTTCTCCTGCATCGGCCAATTTCCATCCACTGGAGCTACAGCCTTTGCTGGTTGTAGCACCTGCTTCATTTGGATCTTGCGCGCAGGAGGAGTCGCCAACAGGAGTTTGGATACCTCTGTTGGTGGATCTTCCCGCGTCATTCAACCTCCGTCCGCCAGAACTGCGTCCTTTGAGGGTTGCAGCACTAGTTTCATCCGGACATTGTGCGCGGGGAGAGCCATCAGCAGAGGGATCAGGAAAGCTAGAGACCTTCTTCCTCTTGATCCTTTTCGAGTCAGCAGAAGGGGAGGTAGCGTTGGCTCCAATAGACTGATCGGTTTCGGTTGGAGTTACCTCTGCCGACCTGTTTCTCTTTGCCGTCGCCACCAAGGGGGTGCGACTCTCAGCACTTGCGCCTTCAACCTCCTCCGGAGTTTCTTTGCGCCGTGCGATTGTCGCTAGCCTTTTTCTCCTCTTCTTTTGACTCTTAGTCAGGGGCCCTTCAGAGACTGCCTCGTTTGGAGCCCGTTCAACCTGTTTTGAATGGTTAGTGATGTTCCATTTTTGTTCGTTGTTCGTAACTTTTTTGAATGACTTAAACAATTTACTCTATCAAACACTGCATTGAATTGGAAATCACACATTCATTTTATCATCAGAACAGTCGAATGGTCTAGATGCACTAATTAGGATGCGTTCAAATGCATTTTCTGTACCGTTATTGTAGATACATGCATTCTGACAATTCTTGACGGCTTTGAAGGTCGTAACAGTGCGTTTCAATAATTCAATATCGTTCCTTTTTTTGCGTGTAGTTCTCAAAACTATTCATACCTCGACAGAATCCTTTGGTTTTGAACAAAAGGTACAAGGTACAGTAAAAGTCACCTATAACGGTGAAGGGACCGACCAAATACGGTCGTTATAACCGGCTATCGTTATATCAAATTGAAGAAATAAAACAACTAAAAAGGTTTACAAACAGTAAAAAAATGATTTCATTGCTTAATTAAATTCGTGCATTTGAAAACCAATGCGAAAAATCAAAAATTGACAACAAAAGCTTGTGTTTTCTTTCTTTATCTCCTGTTCCGTCGCTATAAGTGATGCCGAGGATTTTTTATTTTTAAAAAATTAGTCGTTATATCCAACACGTCGCTATATACGACGGCGTTATATCCGACAGTTGAGCAGTTTATAATATAAAGAAACCAACAATTATAAATCAATGAACAATAGTTGCTAATAGAGGTGTGACGGATATCCGGCAAGTATTCGGTATCCGGCCTATCCGGCTTCTTTTGTAATATGCGGCCGGAGCCAAACAGTCTTTTGATATCCGGCTGAATACCGGATAGTCGTTTTTTCAGTAAAAAGCAACAAAATAAAAAAACAGTTTAATATTGAAAGTTTACTAAAGCCAATTTATGGTGAATGGAAATTAGTTTTTCTGCATTCGGGGGCAATAATTTATTACGTTTGTTTTTGTATACGATGCATGCTTCAGAAAAGAATCTCGCACTGTATACGCTGCTCCATGAAGATGAAAAATAAGTTTTGGCAAATTTTGGCAAAATTGGATACTGTTCTCCATTTATTGATCACCAAGCCCAAGGGTCACTATTTCGTTCAAGATGAACTGTTTTGATATATAAGTCAAGCTAGTTGGCGGTATTTTTTTTGGCAGAAAACTCAATCTAGCTCAACCTCTTCAAAAATGTCCCAAAAACTTTGCTGTGTAGAAAGTAAGAATATCTTGTGGAGGAGAAGGAAAAAAACATGTTTAAGTTGGTCTTACTTGTACTGGTCTGATTTGAGTATCAGACCACCAAACTATTATACATAATTTTAATTTGAGCAGATATCTGGCCGCCGAATATTCGGCAATCCGGCCTATCTGCAGGCCGAATATTCGGTAACCGGTATCTGGCCAAGCCCCTATTCGGTACAACTCTACTTATTTCTATGCAATAAGTAAATAACAATTCGAGCGTTGTAAAAAAAACATCTTGCATCCGAAATTTAGTACACATATGACACGATGAAAAAATCTATTAGAAAATCTATCGAGGAGAGAAGTAGCAATTATTGGAAAAACAAATACTAACAAAATAAACAGTAAAATATCATCATGAATATTAATTTTACTACATTTTTTTATTGTGACGCTATTTATGTTTCTGCCTTCATTAAATGTTGATGATTTGTGTTCTTTATTGCTCGGACTTTGTTCGGAATGGAAATTGTGTATTTTCTTGTTAATCCATAAATTATGAATTACAGATAAAAGAATCTGTTGAAAGTAAAGCGGACAGATTTTAATTTTTATTGATTTTAAAGTTCTGCGAAAGTTCTGTGTGCAAGAGTGCTATTTATATTTTTGTCAATGTACATATTTTGGCAATGATATATGGTGGTAATTCGATGCTAGGAAAATTTCAAAAATTATGTGATTTTAATGTTTGGCTTAAAATAGACCACAACATTAAAGCAACTTGTGACATCATAGCCGTGAAGGGATTTTGTGTTTTATTGAAAATTTACAATTGTATTTAAATTAAAGAGCTTAACAAATTGAAACTGCACTAGTTTTGATTGTGATATATCTGGGGCAAGTAATTTCGTACAATAAAAGTGTACGTATTGAAATATGCTTGCTGTACCACCATTGTAAAGGGTTTTCCAATCGGAATTTGACTATTTTGAACTTTCACTGTGAACACACCTTTAAACCAACGACCAAACTGTCAATGAACTGCCAAGTAAACGAGAAATTGTTGCACATAATTAAAATTTATTGCCAAAATTCCGAATCGGTGACAGCAAGCATTAACGTCAATTTTTGATCGTAGTTTTCACCCCATTGGACAAGTAGTTCATAGTCTAGTGAACAAATTTGAGTCAAAATTTTCGATGCTGGATGTTCCCGTGCCAGTGAGGCAATGTGTTGGTCGAAGTGTCGAGAATATTGCTGCCGTTAAAGCATCCGTCGCAAACGAACCAAAACAGTGGATTTCACTTCATTATCATGAATTGGGCATCGCTAAGACCACACTATGGCGATTTTTGTGAAAGGACCTTGGCCTTATATGACTAATAAGATAAAGTTAACTCAAGAACTAAAGCCACTCGACTGGATGGCGCAGTTGGTTAAGTACCTGCCCCAAGTTAAAGGGGTCCCAGGTTCGAATCCCAGTGAAATCGAATCTGGTCTAGTCACCATTTGCGGCACTATCACTGGAGCTTGGGCATCGTGGCGTAATGGGTAGGTGCTACTCCAACGCTCGAGGTCTAAGGTTCAAATCTCGAAAAAAACTCGTAACATTTTTTCACGGCTCCACCTCTTTCGAGTTACTGAATGCTCAAAGAGTATAACTGTCTAGAAAAGCTTCTCAATCTCGCCGTTCGGAGTCGGCATTAAACTGTAGCTCCCCTCCACTCGTGAGAGAACAATAGCACGCACAACACGAGTGGTTGTTGAGAAGCTAGGCCTAGAGCCACCTCGGACTGTAGCGCCGCCATAATTATTATTATAGTATAGGAGGGTACTTCATATAAGGGAAAACTTCTCATACGCAATCTCTTCAGAAACAAGTCCTCTCTTCTGTTTCCCTTAATTTAGTCCAGTCCAATGATTCGTATTTATCTTATCACAAAGTCACCTACTCACTCCAATTATCTCAAGTTGTTATCTTATCAATTATAAACGCATTTAAAAATACCCACTTACATAAAAATACAAACCGGTGCCAACCGGCTCCTTTGTTTGTCATTACATTAAAATTAACTATTTTTGGCACTCAAAGGAAGGCAAACAAAAGTCTCTAAAAAGGTAACACCGTAAAATGATAACAATATGGAACCACAAAGGCAACCGTATTTCGTTAAATCAATAAACGCTTCTTTTTGCAAATAAATTAGTGAGGTAACCGGCAGATTCGGAGAATTTTTAATCGTTCTTCGACTGAAGTTGTTGCCGTCTAGTCTTTAAATATTTCCATGCATTAACTCGTTCACTAATTTGAAAATGATAACGTGTGATACATATACAGTGGCTGACAGTTTATTTGACCCAGCCCACATTTACAAATTGAAACGACTTTGGCCCTTAAACAAAAAAAGTAATTAATAAAATAAAATTAATGAATATAGCTATATTGTTTAGTTTGAAACTCAATTAAACTCTCCGCGTTTTTATTTTTTTCATAACTTTTTTCGCTTAGGAGTCTCGTACCGTATCGTACTCGTTTCAAGTTATAAATTTGGGGTGGGTTAAATAAGCTGTGAGCCACTGTATGTAGACTTTGTTCAGACGTTTGAAAAAACAGTTTGGAATTTAAAGCAAATATTCAAAGCTGTAACAAAGCTTGATTTGAGATGTACATTCATTTGTGTATAGGAACATACATGTGTTTGTAGTTTTGTGTACCTGTTTCCACATTGCTAATAAGTCGTTTGTCTCCATTGGACAAAAATGTTTTAAACAGGTTCTTAAACCAACATATTTCTGCTGGTATTTTCGCATTGTCTTTGTTATAATTTAGGGAACTATTCTTACTAAACAGCACCTTCATTGTCTTGAGAATGAACATTGTATTTCACATTTCTTAGCTTAAGGTCTAAAGGTGTACAGTGGTGTGCAAACTAATACGTACAAAGCCTTTATTTTACAACTATCATTTCTTTTTCTGAAAAATTTCAAAGGAATGCAAATAAAATTGCGAAATGCAGAACCGCGAATTTTCCATTTGTGCATTATGTTTCCAACAACAACAGCTGCTACATTTGTTATAAAGTTCTCGTGCGATTTGCAAAGAAATACAGTAAAATCTCCAAAAGATGAACAAATATATAACACGCCCCGTTAATTTTTTCGAAATGTTCACCTCTCCAAGCTTCGAAATGGGCCTCACCCAACATGTTTCTCCAGCTAGCACGATCTCTCGCCAGCTGTCTCCAGTTTCGCACACCAAGCCGGCCGAGGTCCTCCTCGACTTGTGTGAGCCACCTTGTACGTGGACGTCCTCTATTGCGTTATCCCTCAGGCTCAGCTTCGGGCTTGAGGTAAGTTGTCCATACGCTCTACATGGCCTAGCCATCTTATGCGTTGGATCCGTAGACACTTGGCTAGACTCATGTCGCTGTACAGCTCATACAATTCGTGGTTGCCTTCTCTTCCATATGTCATCAACGCAAACAGGACCAAAGATCGTTCGCAGAACTTTTCTTTCGAAAAGACCAAGAGACTCTTCATCCGCTTGGGATATTGTCCATGCCTCTGCGCCGTACAGCAGGACTGGGATGATCAAGTTCTTATGCAAACTCAGCTTGGTCTTCCGAGAGAGGGCTCGGAAGTCAGCTTGATCTTCCGAGAGAGGGCTCTGTTACTCAATTGCCTTTTGAGCCCAAAAAGAACAGTGGTTGACAAGAGTTACTCTGCGCTTGATGTCGGTACTGATGTTGTTTGTACTGTATACCTCGGAGGCGATGTAGACGAAGTCCTCCAATAACTCAAAGTTATAGCTGCCTATGGTGACGTTCTGGTCAAGTCGTCGATGTTGTGCGTCCTTTCTTGATGACAGCATATACTTCGTTTTGTCCTCGTTTACCGCCAGACCCATTTAGACCATTTCCGTTTCAATGCCAACAAATGCCTCATTCGCGGCTCACTGAGATCAACAAATAACGTCAATGTCATCCGCGTAAGCTACCAGTTACACAGACTTTTGGAAGATCGTGCCTCTTGTGTTGGCCAGTGAGTTTTGCACTATCTTCTCAAGAACGATTCTAAAGAAATCACATGACAGCGCGTCGCCTTGTCTAAAGACTTTTTTGACATTGAAGGTCTCGGTGAGTTCGTTACCGACCTTGATGGAGCAGCGAGAGTTCTCCATCGTCATCCTGCTCAGTCTGACGAGTTTGGCAGAAATGTCAAAACTAGACATAGCGCTGTATAGCTCGTCTCTATGCACGCTGTCATATGCGGCCTTGAAATCGATGATAAGGTGGTGTGTGTCAATTTGCATTTATTGGGTCTGCTCCAGGATCTGCCGCAGTGTGAAGACTTGATCGATGGTGGACTTCCCTGGCCTGAAACCACACTGATACGGACTTATAAGATTGGTGGCGAAAGGTTTCAGGCGTTCACGAAGAATGGCAGAATTTTTATTTTTTGTACGCAATGTTAAGGAGACTTATCCCTCGATCAAAGGGGTCTACTTTTTTGTGGCTCGGGGAAACGCTACTGAAATTCCATTCATCGGGCATGCTTTCCTCCGTCTAATGACCTAATGAGTCAAAATTCAATTTACAATATTTGTGTCAGAGAGTGGAGTGCGACTCCCCGAGGTTTCTGCGCTTACACACTTAATTCATTTTCCCCTATTTTCTGATTTGCACAACTTTTAATAACGCACCTATAATTTTGCACCCCACTGTATGTAAAACAATGAAACACTTGGCAGTCCTAAAAACGGCACATTCTCTGCTAAACAATACAAAATGTAATTCCCCTAGTATAATAGTGTGAGGGAGGCATTTAGCGTTATTCATTCACTCCTTACAAAAACACTAAACGATTGGCAGACGACAAAGCAACCCACTTACAGGAAAAAGATGTCCACCAGCTATTACACCGGCACATGTGTGCCTCGAGTTTGTTTACTTTCAAGGTTTATAGCTCTTATTTCGGTCACTGTGAATCATCGTCCTTCCTCGATGTCCCATACTCCCAAACACCAACGCCTAGTGACAGGAATTCCGACGAAGTTGTGGTGCAAAACGAATCACTTCCTGAAACCAACCAAAAATTATTTAAATCGTAACCGAACAAAGAAGGGGTTATTTATCTTTGGCAGCCCATAAAAATGCAAAATATATCGATTTTTTCTGCTGAATTTTAAAGCAATCTCACTTCGGGGGAAATGCCTTTCTGATTCACGCAAAAATGACCGGAAATTCGTAAACCGAAGGACCGAAGTCTCAGATGCATCATCGGACAAGCAGACGCAGGCAAACCATGCATGAATCTATGTGCATCCAAGTGGACTGCCGCAGATCAGTTTGGACTTGGGAGATGAGTGAGTTTCAATCTGCCGGGCGGTCCCATGGGCACCCTCGCATGAAAGCGCTGTCAGCAAACAGCAACTCCAACCGGTTGCGTGCTAATCAACGATAACTTGCTCGCTAATTGGACGAGACAGATTTCCCGGCGCGCCATCGAGCGAAACACATCTTCATCAGCCGCTTGCGACAAAGAAGAACCTATCAACAGATAAGGCGCTCAAGCAACACGGTGTCTCTCTCACTCGCTCTATCAGTCTGTGCGCGTGATAAGATAAATTTCAAAAGCGATCACCGACTATTGTGTCGGTGTCGGCGGAGCGGTTGATGACTTTCAATTCATTCGTGGAAACGTCACTCTTTCGGTAACTGGTGCTTTGGTAAAATCGCTATTGTCAAGGTTCTCTTCGGGGAAAAATAAGCACGACAGCTTTGTGTTGAAAAAAAAAAAAAGACACAAACGAAAAGCTCTTTTCTTTAATCAATGAACCGTTGAGTTTGCGAAAAATCTAACAAAGGAAGCAGACGGATTTTGCTTTGTTCCATCCCTTGTGGTGTGCCTCTCTCACGCGCGTGGGAAAGAAGGAAAACTCGAACAACTTTTCACCTGCTGCTGCCTGCATTGGCAAACTTTCATTGTGTGCTGGTCGTCTCCTCTCTGTCCCTCTGCAGGGATTTGTCGTATCGCTGTGCTCCATGTGCACTTGTGAATTCGCTTTGTGTTTGGCTTTCTGTCAACCGCTGTGCTTTGCGTACCTTATTCGCGTATTCGCTGGCACAAGTGGACACAGTATGACACAGTTGCTCAAAAGGAAAAGAGAGTACTAGTCAAGTTCGCAGAATAAGCAAGAAGGTTGTGTGAGAGATGCTTGTGGTTGTCGCCGCGTGTGCTTAACAATTATTTGATACTAATTAAATTTTTCTAAGTGAAAGCAATCCGTTGCCGAGTGTGAGAAGAAATTGTAAAAGATGCGCTTGGGCGAGTTGTAATTGAACAAAAATTGGTTACATCTTTTGAGGACTGCTGCGGGAAAAAAAGGAGTTTTTTTGTTTACACCATTTTCGCCGTGAAGAGGCGTGTAACACGACGGCTTGCAGTGGTGGTAGTTGGTACAGTGTGTGTGACAATTCTTTGACGTTTTGCCAATTCCACATTTTCGCAGCCTGTACATGTACAAAGGAGGCCAGCGTCCATACATCGAACGTATGCAAATCATAGCAAGGAAGATGGACGAGGTCTTCTCTTTGCATACGGAAAAACTTGATTTATTTGATGGTGAGTAGAGTCTAGTGAGTGTGGTAGGGTGGGTTCCACTTTGGCACCTGTCATTGTCAACTGTGGAGCATCCGTTTTAAAAATAATTCAGCTGGCATCGATTACGAGACGTACTTGTTTCAAAAATAAACGCCTCATGGGTCCTCATCATCTGATGTTGTTAAGTGACAAAGAAATTCCGGCGTTCAATTATCGGGAACTATTAAATGTCAGTCAGCTTGGACGGTTACGCCCGTGCCTCGCATGAGAATGGGGAGTATTCAATTTATGTCGTTGCCCCCAATCGTGATGTAAATGGAGACACTTTCAGCTGATGAATTTCATAATCTCAACTGAACTGGTGGTTAAACTCGAAAATGAAAATGAAAATGAAAAAATCAAGAAATTACGATCCCCCCTTTGCGCTGATAGGGTGGCCGGTGCTGTTAATGGGGCTCTCGGGGTCAATGTGCGCTTGTATGGCTTCGCGCTTATTTGTGCTAAACGGTCATTGCAGTGCGTGTAGTGCAAATGGGCGCATGAGGTGAGCAAGTCTCTTTGCCGGGGTATATCAAATGGAGACAAGGGAGACCGCATTGCAGTTCGAGGAAACAAATCAAAATGGGGCGTTGCGATTAGTTTTGATACTGCGTTCCAGAAGTAATTAGTTTACTTAGCACGTTTCAACGAATACCGCCTGTTTACGTATGTATGGGGATGCTTAAGGCGGTGGCGCTTGTTTGACGTCAACAAATGTCGTATTGTGGAGGCGAATGAATACAATTCACTATTAATCTTCCGTTTAGTGGAAGAACCACTTATTTTTGGAGAGGCTTCACTGTGCGGACATTTCTTGATTTGGTCATGAGATCAGTTGTCTAGACAATGACGCTAATTGAGGGAGACGTGTCCCCTAGAAGGTTTACTTTGTATGATTCAAACATAGTATGTAGTCACAACGACTGTTGAAGAACGGCATAGCAACTTAATAATAATAATAATGGCGGCGCTACAGTCCGAGGTGGACCTGGGCCTAGCTTCTCAGCAACCACTCGTGTTGTGCGTGCTATTGTTCTGTCACGAGCGGAGGGGACCTACAGTTTAATGCCGACTCCGAACGGCAAGATTGAGAAGCTTTTTCTAGACAGTTATACTCTTTGAACATTCTCAGTGACTCGAAAGAGGTGGAGCCGTGAAAAAAATGTTTTAATGTTTTTTTCGAGATTCGAACCGACGACCTCGAGCGTAGGAGTCAACGCACCTACCCACTACGCCACGGCGCCCACGCGTAGCAACTTATTGTAGCTAAATAAAAGCCATGCTGATGACCTAGGACAACTGACTTTAGTCTGAAAGCCTATAACTCCTTATTTGGAAGTTGTATGGAGATGTAAGATTTCGGGGTTTTAGGATTTTTTTTTGTTTTTCTTAAGCTACCTAAAACTAATTTAATCTATGCAAGTTGGCCACATAAGGTCAAATATCAAGCCATTGCCCCTAAGAAGTTAAACGGCGGCAAAGGTTGATTTTGATGTAACCACCAATAAAATTGCCGTTCTTTGGCAGACTCTGTCCTGTTCCGTGAAGAGATCGCCCCATTGAACCGAAGAAGATCCTCGTGGAAGATCGTCGAGGGACGTCCGGCTTGTATTGGAGTCGCCCATCCATTGCTCGGCGTGCGACATGGAAGATGATAGGACATCCTTCCGTATCCTGTATCAGGCCTTTCTCAGATCTTTTTATTCAGATCCTCCAACTCATCGAAGATGTTACTGCCATCAGTGTATATGGAGATCTCTTCGCCGCTATTCGCTGATAGCTTTACCGAACCTTTTCTGTCCGGAATTCGGGTAGAGAACTTCCTCATGGTACTCAGGCTTAGTGGCAAATAATCCTACGTTTTAAATCTGTATGATGCTGTCCATTTGAGAGAATGGATGCGTGCCCATATGGCTTGTCTTTCTACATCTTGACTTTCCTGAGTCTCATTGCGGTTATAGCCGTTCTGCTACTACAGAAGACATCAAGAGGGCTAGGATAGAGTAGGACCTCGAGTGTTGCTGTCGGCGTTGTCCTTAGGGCACCCATGATTCCTGGACAACCATACACCACGATTGGCTGGATAAGGGCCATGTAGCAGGTCACCTTCACTCTGGTATCAAGTTGGCTGATGTAAAACAACTTTCTTGCCGCAGCAAAGGCTTTCTTAGCTTTCGTCAAAGCAGTAGCTGCATGCTTATCACAATACTGATTCAACCAAATGCCAAGATATCGCACCACATTTTTCACAGCTAACTGCTGTTCCTGCGGTGATTGCGCAGTTTCCGATCGTAGAGCACTCTTTTTTAACTGATCTCACTACCTACCTTTTTGACCATTTCTTTTCAAAAGCTTCCTAAAATTATCATTGCTCTAATTGATTAGTGCGCAAACTGGTGTTGGTCAAGGCAGACATCTCAGGCTCGTCTGGGCTGAGATCGTACACAGCGCGTCCGTACAACAAACCGCGTCCCTGAAATATGACCCTAATTTTGATATCAGAAGCCATGTCCGAAAGTTTGTATACATTTGAAACCGGTAAAAGCACACCCTTATTTGGCGTGTAACCTCCATCTTCAGAGAGACAGAGAAAATACCAAAAATGTAGTCACGAATTTTAAACAAAAAAATTTCTGTCAAGCCTAATATCTTGGACTCTAATTAGGCGGTCACGACGTTCTTCCAAAGCATGTCTTCATAGGTTATTTCCAGGTTGTTTTAAGTTAGGTTAAAGTGGCTGACTGCAGGTAGCTGTCACACTTAGGCCAGCTTAGGCCCATTGTGACACCACTCGGATCTGATGTCACCTATCCAAAAAACCATTTGGTGCTTGCCATGAAGCTTTTTATTTGATGAATGTTGACGTTGTGGAATTCGCTCAAGTCGTTGAAGAAGAAGGCCCCAAAGTGCTTCTTTTTCTTCCTGTGGGAGTGGAGAGCGCTACAAGTGCAGAGGTGATGCGTTGTGTTATCCTCAGAGACCTCAGAGACAGACCCCTTGCAAGTCTGCCACCAGTCTAACTTGGTCAAAAATGTTTGCATCACGGATGATTAACTTGAAAGTTTAAAAAGTGTAAAAGGACTGAAACCAGAGCAGGTGAACAATTAAGCACGACTCTTGGCACTGAACTTAAAAACCAAAGGCACGCAATTATTCCCATATGCTCTCAGACAAAACCCACACAAATTATATCTGTGTTCGGTCCTGCTCATTCAGGAAACGGTAGGATCCATAAAGACCCAGAGGAACAAGAAAAGAATGCTTTGAAGTCAATGAACAGATGTTGAAACTCATATTTATTCCAAGATTATTTATATGGCTCAACGGAGAATTTAAACCTCATCATTTGTTCGAATAAATTTCGATCAAACCTCAAAATAGATTGATTTCCTTTGTTCGACTATGAATCCACCTTTACATGATTATTTGTATTTTTTCGCTTTGAACAGATTCAGCAGATTCGCCGCACTCAATCATGTTAATAGCCTATCCCTCCGACCAACAACTTTGATGTTAGTAACAAAAAAACTGAAAAAAAAGAAAACATATCCACGGGGAGATGAACGGATTCACGCCCAAAAAATGCCATTACCCAGCAGCGATAAAACAACATTTCATCGCTTGAATACACTTTTGTTGGTATTCCAATTTCCCAACACTCATAATTGAATTTTTTCAATTTGTACTTTTGAAGTTTATTGCTCTTACCATCGGATTACATTCAATTTGCCCCCGTTTTAATGGCCATGCTGATCTTGAGTACCGAAAAACTCATTCAAGCAATTAAAATAAACTATCTCTGGCTACCTAATAAAATCCACTGCGTTTTAAGTTTAATTTAAAGAAACAGATTGGACTCATTGAAAGTCCACAGGAAGATCGAGGGAAGCATATTACACTACGAAGAGAACGATGAAATGTTTGATTTTTGTTTTTATTTCCAATCGATGGTCAATGATTATTTTTTATCGACCAACTAATTACGCATATCTTGGGAAAACGTATTACGCAGAGAGCCTTTCAGCAGATAGTCTTTCTGTTTGGAAATACATTTTGTATAGCGCACTCATTCAGTTATGCTTCAACTTGATAAATTGAGAAACAATGGACGTTTCTTATTAAATAACGTTTCTTTTTAAATAGACCACCCCTACGGAAAAAGGGCAACCATCTGTATAGTCTTCACAATCCTTCCATGCTATTGTTCTCACGGATTCATATGCAAAGTCTTTTACCACATCTTTACGATACCTTTAAAAAACTACGGGGGTAATGCAGCAGCAATGCAACGTCAAGCCTTTAAAACGCACCATTATGGAAGTGGTGCAATTCATAACGTTTCTGAACACAGTTTTACTTATACAATGCGCAAGTGAAAGCAATTTTTGTAACACAAACAGATCTGATGCAACATCTGATGCTAAAAAAGTAAAAAGGTAGTGTTGCAAAGCGTCAAAACAGTATCACAATGATGCTCATTTTTTGACGTTTAGGAATTCACCTGTTGTCGTATGATTTTTACCCAGTTAGCATAAGTGCTTGAGAATCATTTGGAATTCATTATCAAAACCCTCGTTGAAGAAGCAACTACCTGTAAGTACACACTTTTCTCAGCAATGCTCTTTTTTATTATCTCTACAAAATCAACATGATTTGACACTTAAACCATATTTCGGGTCATTTCTTATCTCCTTCAAAGCATTTGTGGTGTACGTGCTACATTCCCTAAACAAACAAGACGTACAGTAAGTTTCTGACGACAAGTTCTAAAGTCTGTTGTCAGAAAATAGATTAAACGGTTTATTATTGTCTGGGTCTTTTCACAAATTTGTATTGAGAACACAAAATGACGAACAATTTGATTTGGTATATTTCGTGTTTTATAGGTAAACAACTTCTTCAAACAGCTGTGTAACATATTTGCTCAATGATGTGGATTTTTTTAAAAGATCATCCTAATTCATGTGCATCAATTAAAAGAGCAGTTAATATGTATTTTATAATGATTCTGAAATTTATCTGCTCGCGATTTATGCAGGACAAGTGGTCAATATTTCGCCGTTGTTTTATATTTACTGTATCTGCCGCGTGGGACTTTTAAATGCATGACATTGCTTTAAGATCATCATCATCATTCGTGCCTATTTCGAGTGTTCTGTCTCAAGCAATTACTCTCCTGAGTCATATCACGAATATTTACTCAAATGTAATCCTCCGGTTTTTCAAATCTGCTCCAGTCATAATTTGCCGTTGGGATCAAATTAACGCCACTATCACTGGAGTGGTCACAAGTTTGGTAGCTTCTTCACTCCAGTTCCAGAGCAGAAGGAATCATGATGAAATTTTGAAGAGGGGGTGTCCGCAGTAACAGCTTTAATAACAAACAACAATTGCTACATTTTGTCTTGGTTTGGTGTTTGCCTATCCTATTTTTTAATAATGCGACAAGCTTCCTGTATGGCAAGCTTTCTAGGAATCTTTAGGCATTGGATTTCTCAGGGTTCAGAAAATACACCAGCATCATCTCCGCAGCGCATCTGTTTAGATCGGCTTTTCGAAGTCCCCGCTTCATCTATCATTTTGACATCTATTTGTAAGTATGTCAAACCAGGAAATTCGTTGAAGATATGGTTCAGTTTTTAAAAGTCGATACGAGCCTACTCGGTATCGTATCTAGAATATTGCTGTAGCCACATGGTTTTGTCGCCCGGCACACCGATCCTTTTAATCTGGATATGGCTTATGCAGTAACACTTTTGTGAGTTCAAAGATTGCAACTACATCACAAAAATCAGTTCGACAAGGTTGACCGTTAGTTTGATCTGCTTGGAAAACTGTATCTATTATTTATTCATAAGTTAAAGAAACATTATTTTAATCTACAATAATTTGAATATAAACAGACCGACATCGAATTCTCGTTATTCAGTGTTGCTTGATAAGTTTTTGCTATTTCCCTTTAGTAGTTTGCGCTAAAAGAACGCCTCTGGTTTTTTATTTCTGACGTAGTAGCCTATTAAACCACCAACAAATTAAATGAAAAGTGGAATATTTTATTAGTGGCCCACGAAGCATGTTTACCTAGGTTCAATTCCCGACGCAGATCTTCTTCTTTCATTACGGCGAGGTTATTGTCCGGAATAAAATGATCATAACCCTCCCACTTTCGACGCAGATAAACATTTTAATAATTCTCGGATCCACCTCTTTCGACTCACTGACAATGCTGTCAAAAAAACCTTTTTTTTATGAGTCCAACGCACTGTTGAACAAATGGTTGAGTAAGCGAAACACCTCTTACGTGACTTCAACTCACGAACCTCAAATAATTAGGAATTTGAATACGTCAAGTTCTTACCAATCAACCCAAGAGGCTAGGACAGGATTGAGTGACTTTCCGAAGCATCAACCTCTTTCTATCCCGTAATTCCTTTCTCTGACAGCGATGGCACTGTCATTATTTCTGTCATCTTCTTCCAAATACGTGGCACTGTTCAGTTTTATCCCCCACTTTATCCACATAACGACGCACTCGCAATGATGAGCCATGTGAAACGTATCTCCCGACAAAAATGAAGCATTCCTATGCAAACGAGATACTAAGCTCAGTGGGCTCAAGTGGGATTAAGCAATTATCAGATTATTCATTCGCTTTTTGAGCGCAAAGCCGGGAGCAGTCTGGCACGGAATAATTTAAAGAAATCATTCCACCGCTGACATGATTTATTTAGGCTGCTCCAACCACCGCCGAATTGATCAAAGTCAATTGAAGACTTAATCATTTTTTACTACATTTTTGTAAAAGTTTCTGAGGTACGTCCATGATTGATGCCATTTTTGCTTTTGTTTGTTCCCCAAAATTACGAAACCGGGTGACATGTTGTTATCTAAAGTACTCCCCATTACCAGATCGGTCATACAATGAAAGTTCATCCATTATAATTCATTAGCTGGGCTTTTGTTCATGTGGCTACAAATTCCGTTGTGGGGAGAACACCCCAATTATCGCTGCGTTAGGTAAATAGGTGGAAGCGTCTGTGCTGCGTGAACGAGTTTGGTTGCTCAAATCTTATCTAATTGGTTATCTGCACCCCTCCAGACTGAGGTTATCTCAGTCGATCATTTCGATCAAAGGCACATTCCTCGGGTATGTGTACTCAAGTGATGCCAACGCAGTGTTGTTGTCTACATCGTTTTTTGAAAAGCAATCATTTGCTAACAAAGGAAGCGTGAGGTTCCCTTGATGACTTCTGCCTTGGGTATTCGAAAACTAGTTGCTTTCGTATTAATGAGGTAAACAACACGAGCGAGGGTGCGTATAATACATGCAGAGAGAGAGATAGAGGGAGGGGGTGTGCCTAATAGACACTGCCTAGACAAATATTGTGTAATTTGGATCCTTGTGTTGATGTTTGCGGAAAGGAAGTGTGTCGGAAGTCAATGGTTCGGTGTCTGGTGACTTGTGATTAGTCATTCTGCCATGAATATAATTTTGATTTAATTTGAGTTAAACGGTAAATTGACTTTCAGATATTTTAGGCATGCGGTAGCATGTCATGGGCAGTGGAAGTGGGTCCCGTAGGGCACATCGGAATTAGGTAGCGTCCTAATATGAGTTTTGTTGGCGGGCGTTGTCAAGGAAGAGACATTTCTTATCAGGGAGCGAGGCGTTACAATATAGCGTTTCAAAAAGTAGGAGAACTTCAAATGGAATTTGAAGAAATTGGAGGGAGAAAAAACTGCGGCGAGTATGCCGTCCATCAGCCGTGTATTTATCTATAATCCAGTGCAGATCTTAGCATTAAATCGAGGAATAGAGGTCAGAAAAAAGCTGAAAAATTGGCTTTAATAGCTGGTTATCGAAGAGGGTTGCAATGTCGGCTGGCATTTCCGGAGGATTTTTGAAACACTACTGGAGCACTCAAACTCAAAACTGGTCCATTGTACTGCCAGGTAGCAACCTACTCCAGTGCCGTAAATTTGATCCCAAATGTGATCTGACTTGGAATTTACTACATAAATTTGAAGGACGTACGACGGCTCTGTGTTCGATTCTCCAAAAAGTTCTTTCATATTTTTATGACTCCAGTTCTCCTGAGACACGGCAGCCTTCCATGCCCTGCGGTCCCGGGCACGCTGCTTCCAGTTATCCAGACCAAGCGCTCTGTCATCCGCGATAGTTTGGTCCTTGAAACGGAGGTGCGGGCTTCCTTTTCTTCTCAAACCTGTGGGCTGTGTCTCGAAGATCCTCTTTGCTGGAGCGTTATTGTCCATTCGCTCGATGTGGCCGAGCCAGTGTAGTCGTCATTTTTTGGCTTTTTTGGACAACATCCACATCTTTGTACAGCTCGTAGAGTTCGCTTGCAACTCTAGCAAGGTTCATTGAAAAGAATCGAAGGAAAAGTGGTAACCCATCAAAAAATGGGGGTTTAACACGTTGAGTGCCACCATACAATCCGAAAAACTGTCCCAACAGGCCACGGATTTTTTTTTAATGACACTTCGAATACACTCTTGTCTCACGCGGTACAGCAAGCCCAAATTCATCTGAGACCAAAGTGGTCTCATGTATATAATAGCCGACATATGAGTTCGTTAACAAAAGTAATCTGTGTCAAAACCATGCAATTAATTTAAGAGATCAATTTCAGACAAATCTGATAAGCAGATTAAAAGGCTCATCACAGTCGCAATCCACCTGCATTCTTCTTTTATTGAAAGCCTTATATCAGTCATGCAATTTCTGCAAGTCGTACTGATTACCCAAACGTTTATTAGACGGAAAAGTTTTATTTACAAATTTCAAGCAGGTGTTTACTGAAATGTGGTATTATTTTTTGTAACTGATCGCTGTCTAATTATGAATCATTACTGATTGAAACGATGAGATCATCGCGTGATTAGAAGCTCTAAAATTACCTGCATTCGACATGTGAAATATATAAATTTGCGGTCGCGTGTTGTCGTTGTGCCTGTGAGAAAGTGTTTTGTCCGATTTTTATCTCGACGTAATCAATGGTTTTAACATTTGTGGTGGGATATGCATTGACTGTGAACAATAAACATTGGCAGCAATCGAGACTCACTTGTCCGCTGCATAACAAGACGTATTCTTTCCCTTCTTCAAAAAATCAGTACCGTACAAATCACTGAGAAACTGTTCGAGTACAAATGCGTAGCACGTGGCATGTCCTCATTTGTCAGCACAGGCGAATTTCCAACTATTCTGTCATCTTTTCAAGAGATGAACGGCAGCTTATTACTAAAGGGCCTTTCTATAGGGACTTCCGAACTTGCCATATTGTTGAAACTACATCTGTCGGATTGACTGCAATTTATTCAGTCTGTTCAGGTAACGATAAACCAACACTCGTATGTCGACGAAACGCAAGATCTGCCGAAAATATCGAAGCTGTCCGTTAGAGTGTGCAGGAGAATCCGAGGCAGAAATTGGCCTTTCGCTTAGCGAATTTTGAGTTGTGACTTAGGCCTGCACTCGTACAAAATTCAACTGGCCCAGGAGCTGAAGGTAAACGATCATAGACAACGACGTGTGTTCGTTATGGGCCCTGGAGCAGTTGGAAACTGACCCTAATTTTCATCGAAAAATCACCTTCAGCGATGAGACCCATTGCTGGATGAATGGGTACGTCAACAAACAAAATTGTCGAATTTTGGACAATGCCAATCCACATGATATCCAAGATGGTCCAATGCACTCCGAAAAAATCACTGTTTTGTGTAGATTTGGGGCTGGCGGCGTCATCGGTCCATATTTCTTTGGCCAGCACCGTCAACGGCGAGCGCTATAGGTCAATGATTACCAACTTCTTTTTGACCTGAATTGGATAAAATTGACACCAAGGACATGTCGTTTCAACAGAATGGCGCTACGTGCCACACAGCTTACGCCACATTGGAAATTCTGGACGAGCGATTCGAGGACATGATCGTCTCACGTGGAGGTGCTGTTAACAGGCCACCGTGATCGACCGATAGACTTTCTGTTGGGGGTTTTCCGAAGTCGCAGGTCTATGCGAACAAGCCACAAACCATAGCGGCCCTCAATTTGCCATCGGTTAAATTTAGCCTGATTTATGCGCTAGAGTCATGGAAAATTTGACATTTCGAAAGGGCGCCACCCAGATAAGCCACGGCGGATATTCGAACGATCTTATATCCCATACATAATGGCATCGATAGCCCTCTTAAACGAATGATGATGATGATATCTCACATACACTTTGTTTTTATTTAAATTTAAATATAAGAAGCGCTTAATGAAATATCCTTAACTTTGCTTAACTCAAGACTAAGCTCCCAAAAGGTCTGTCGGAAGACCATTGCGGTGCAGTGTAGTTGAGCAGGAAGCTTATCTCCTGTTTTGTCGAGCCTCCAAAAGGCATGCTGACTGCTGAGAAGAGGCTTGTAGCCGAATTGCCGTTCTTACTGCCATTTCCTTCTCGAAGTCCATCAGAAGAGGCTGGTTCTAAGCATGTCGCCTATGCAGGTATAGGCCTGTCTTTGATTTTTTGTTGATATGTTCTCTGTATGGCTTCATCTAGAATGCACCACCAGACTACCACGCACAACATTAATATAGGCCGAACAACGGACACGTAGATGGAGTAGGTCATATGGGGTTGTAGACCCTACTTTTTCGATGGCTTATCCGATTTAAGTCCTGAAACTTCTGTCATCAAATTTAACGTATTTTTCTTTGTATTTGTGTTTTAAAATGAATTATTTACTAAACACCTCTTTTTGTTTACCTTCTCTTTTCGCATATGCTCTCGCCGCTACCCTGGATCATTGCTAATGGACACCTCGAATCTAACAGTTCTCCTCTTGGCTGGCATTCTTTCACTCATTATACTCTTGGTTATATAACGGAAGACAACGATATTTCATCGAAATTTAACAAATCATTTATATCGGAAGCTGATGGAGAATGGAAAGTGAAGTATCGTGAGATACTTGCACTGGGGTAGTATTAAGGAATCCGTGGGAATCAAATCGATGTGGTGAAGTAAATAAATGTCAGCTGTCAGCCATGACACAGCTTAAAAGCTTTTTCGAATGCATATCTTTTGGGAGCGTAGCGAACGACTATATGCTACGGAAGGAGTGTTGCCAGCAGTTGAGGTATGAATTTGCATTTTTCCCTAACATTTTTCGCATAATTCACTTTGTCACTTGTGTTTCTTTCAGAAGAATGAACGGCGAACATTAAAATTTTCCATATCTACGATTATGTGTTGCAAGTTGTGATATATGCTCAATAAATTATTGATCCTTCGGTTCGTTTCTTTCGTTTCCTCATTCATAACAATCGATAATAATGGTGAAACCAATTTTAAAACGAATACACATATGTAATTGATAATTAAATGAAAACACGTGTAATAAGTTTAGACAAATTATCAGTATCCGTTGTAAACTAGGATTATGACAAGACTGATTGGTAATTTAAAATTGACGTTAATTGTAATATAATTGCAATGTAAGGAGTATTCATAGACTATAATAAATAAAATAAATAAACATTGTACTGTTAGAATGAAGTGGGCGATTGTTTTTCTCTGTAAATCGCCTAAGCTGGGTGTGCTGGTGCATTTATTTTGGATGGAAATGAAGGATCAAAAGGAGAACTTTCTCTGGTTGTTGAGCCGTAAGTATAAAGAAATCTTTAGTCGATGGAGTAGTTCTCCCATGCAGTATTGAAGGAGTCGGTGCAGCTTTAAAAGAGCTGATGAACAACAATGCCTCAGGCTCAGGTTTGCGATCAGAGCTCTTGCTCTCGGCATTGTTCTGCTAGGGAGCTAACACCAGATCATCTGTAGAATTTGGGAAGACGACTACTGGAATATCAGCACCATATGCCTCTTCTTCTTTCTTAACGGCGATGTTATGGTCTGAAATAAAAGAATCATAACCCTCCCACTTTACTGGATACCTACTGGTTCGCCTGTGTGGTTTGCCAGCTCCATATGCCTCATACATAGAAAGGACAACAATTATACAAAATATCCCTGCTCAATGTCGCCTACAAGATCCGTACGTACTGTGTACTGTGCGTGTGTCTAAAGCTTGCCTAAAGTGCTGCTTCCTCTTCGGCAAATCGACTGTAGAGCAAATCTCTACAATTCGCCTAATTCTGGAAAAGACCAGGGACTTTCAAATCGACAGGCACCACCTGTTCGTCGAGCCCCATACGACAGCATTCATGGCAAAGAACTTTTCGACGCGATGGCCGATTTCGGGATGATCCGTTTGTGTCGTGACCCGTTAAAAATAAGCAATTAACCGTACAGTACGGTTCTAGAACTTCGGAACCTACACCAGATTTTTGACATTCTTGTCAAAATCTCTTGACATTCTTGCCAAATTCGTCAGACTGAGCAGGATGACGATGTTGAACTATCGCTGCTGCATTAAGGTCGGTAACGAACGCACCGAGACTTTCAAGCAAGAAAGCTTGGTCTTGAGAACTGGAAGCAGTGTGCCCAGGACCGTCAACGATGGAGGGGTGCGATATCTCAGGCTCGTTCCCTCCATGGATCGTAGGCCTGTTAAGTAAGTTACCACTTGATTTCTGGACATAATAACCCAAAAGCGTCAGTCGAAGAAGCTATTTCAGTTCAGCGGGGTAAATTGGTATACAACTGCAAAGCTTCTTATATCTAGGTTACATTGAAATGTCTCAATTTTTAATTTTGCTATTAAATTTATTTTTCTTATCACATAAACATTACAAACTAGGGAAAACAATAACTAAGAAATGGCTAGCTTTTGCCGTTACAAGAGGCCAGCACTATACATATGTGATTTGATGTGATGTCTCAGAACGATGGAGACCCTCTCGGTTTCGCGCTGAACACCCCGACTGCGGTGCAGTCTGATGCATCGATTTGCCCTTCTGATCATCTTGGTGCCTTAAAGTATCTTACAAAACGTATCCTTAAACACTATCTGCATTAATGTGACACATTATAGCGTATTTACAATGTTCTATGGCTTATTTTTACACGACCCCCCGATTGAATCAATCACTATCGCTCGTTGTGAGAATTTCTTGTATTAGTTTCTCCCTCTCCGGATTGGTTTTCGCGTTCGACAGCAGGAGGTTCTTTAAGGTCTCGATGTTCTTCTCTTTTTCCTTGATTTGTGTCTCCAGCTGGATGTTTTCTTTTTTCAACGCCTCAACGCGCTGCTTGCGTTCGGTTGCTGTTTTATTTGTTTTCTCACGTGATTTCTTTACTGCCTGCGAAGAATTGAATTGTCTCGTAGTTAATACAAAAACTGGTTGATTCCTTTGTTTGTTTACCTCATTATTTCGCATACGCTTTTGACGATACTCTTCGGTGCATTGTTCGGGGTCATCGGAATTGGACGCTACCGACCGGGGACCTCGCCTCTTCGTTGGCATTCTTTCACTCATTGTTGTCGTCGTTGTGCAATGGAATGGAACGATATTTTAGCGAAAATTAACAATTAATTTGTGGCGCAAATTAAATAAGAATGGAAAGCAAATTGATTGTGAGTTGCAGAGGATTCCTGGAAATCTAATTGATGTGGTGAAATAACTGAGAAATGTCAGCTGTCATTAATGACAGATTGATTTCTGCTTTGAATGCATATCTTTTGCGAGTTCAGCGAACGACTACATGCTACAGGTGGGGAACTGCCAGAAGTTGATGTAGAAAAATTATCAGAATCAGTTAATAATAATAGCAATAATAATGGCGGCGCTACAGTCCGAGGTGGACCTGGGCCTAGCTTGAAGAATCATAATCAGTTGCAGACTTGAATAATGTCAAATCAAGACTGATTGGTGCATAGATCATGATAAATATGTGAACAGTATGTCAGAACTGTTTTGTTTTTAATGACGAACAGCCATTGAGGCACAGCACCACGTAGTGGCATCTTTTGTCCCTGCAAAGGTCAATAGAATTCTGACAGTTCGATGATTACATGAACGGAAGAATGCGTAATTGTCGGAGAGAGATCGTATGATTTCCACACAATGGGAAAGGGATGCATTTTCGGTGATCCAGTTGTCTCTTCCCAACCCTTTATACAATTGCTCCCCGACATTTCAGCCTTCTTCCACTCGTGTAAGTGGCGTTTTATGCAGAAATTAGTCAAGTATGCAGTTGATTTCTGGTTGTAAGCGACACATCCATTTATTGCCCCATCCAGCAAGGGGTGCCATTTAAAATCTCACGTCATTCTTGAGGTGTCAACCAGAAATCAGTCAAACTCCTCTTTCAAGAGCTCCCATGTATTCACAGACGGTACAAAAACAAAAAGCTGTCAAAAATAGTTCAGGTGCAAAGAGGTTATGAGTTGAATATCTCTGTTAGTTGATTTCTGGTCCCATCCAGCAAGAGGTGTCATTTAAAACCTCACGTCATTCTTGAAATGTCAACCAGAAATGTCAACATTCATTGCGATGACATCTTACGCATAAACAACAGAAAGCAGGCATTATTAAAACATTAATAAACAAATCCAATAATTTTGTTTTCCTAGACTGCTTTCTGAACAGAATACAGGCTGCTAGCCATGGATCGTCTCACAATCACACAGCGTGTTGAAATAGTGAAAATTCACTACAAAAACGGTGAAAGCTTCGCGGAAACGATGCGTAAAGTTCGCAGTGCATTTGGTCGTACACAAGCGCCTTCTCGCACAGCTGTGGTGAAGATAATCGACAAATTCGAACGTCTCGGGCAGGTAACCGATGTGAAGGTCACAACTCGTGCTCGTAAGGCGAGGACAGCTGAAAACATTGCCGCTGTTGCTGAGAGTTTGAACAAAAAGCGAGATTTTTCTATATCGAAACGGTCAAAGGAATTGGGAATACCATCAACCACCCTGCGCCGGATTTTGTACAAAGATCTTGGAGTACCGATTGTGAATCGTGATGATAAGCGTGATGACAAGCCTGTTGGTGGACTTGTTAATGAACAAGATCAAAATGTGTTTCGGGGGAAGGATTGCTTGCTTATAGGAGGAGAGTTATAAATTTCAAAAATATGAGATTTGTTTTTTGTTGTGTGTCGAATAAAATACCTTTTATAAATTTCAATAGTTCGAAGTTCATTCTTTCAGTGGTTTCAGAAGTGACGCTAGCGCCGGACAGGAGTAGAGTGGAAGGCAGCTTCTGCAGAAATCATTAGCCGAAACTCCTAGTCTACTGGCGTGATTTCCTATGAGGCAATGTCCTGACACCGACTATTATACTTATGTGGGATCTATCGGCAGAGATTATTTCTTTAGATCTGCTGAGATCCAGCATTTAACATCGAGCAGCGCATCAAGAAGGAGTGTGCAGTTTTCTACACATGTAAATGAGCCATAAATACCACAGGGTGGACTATGCTGGCTACACACAGGAAGAAATTATCAATTATTAGCCTAAGTCGTAAGGATATACGGACGGTGGTGGGAGTTCTCACCGGGCATTGTCCGATAGGCACCCATGCCAGAAGGTTATTGCTAGAAATAGAACGTAATGGCACGTAGGCGTAGTCGATGCTCTATGCCCCAGGGCCTCACTCACTGTTTGATATGGAGCCTTAGACGTTTTCCTTCTTAAATGTGTGGACTTGCTCCGCAAACATGTTTCTCCATCGGAGCACCAACAAACATCTGCTCCTTTTTTCCTTCAAAAGCTTCACCCCCTCCACCTGTCATTTAAGTGTTGAGACAAAATAAAAGACTCCCTTTCTAGGACACGTTCTTATTCAATAAAATCTACAAACAATCTTCAATTTCTTAAAATCCTAAGCTTTTCTCTTCTTTCCGAACTTCTTAGCAGCCCCACCGAATTTTCGCCCTTTGCCGGTGAACTTTTTCGAATTCGACCGTCTGTTCTCCTCCCACTTCATCTGTTTGTCTGATGATTTGTCCTTGTTGAACACCGCATTGGATGTTCCCTGACCCTTTGTCTTGCCGGTCTCCTCCAGCAGCTCGGAGAAGTCATCGGCTGCCGCAAACAGGGAACTTATATCTGAAAAAAGAGGGAACAGATTGACATCCATGCCATCGAGGAAAATGACTGACTCACCATTACTGTGCTTCAATATGTTGGAGAAGCTCTTTCCGGACACTTGCTGCTTGGATTTCTTTGACTTTGGCGGCTTCAGTTCATCATCATCTTCATCATCATCGTCATCTTCATCCTCACCCGATCCATCAGAGTCCGGTTCACTGAATTCCTCAACGTCATCGTCCTCGCCGCCGCCTTCATCCAGGGAAATGGAACCAGCATCATCATCATCATCTCCAATCGATCCGTAGTCATCATCGGAATGATCTTCTTCTGGAATATCCGCGTCATCTTCGGCATCATCTCCCCAATCTGCGTCAATCTCGTCCATGTCCTCATCGTCGTCTCCCTCCACGTCGACCTTCTTCTTCTTTTTCTTCTTCTTGTCGCTGTCCTTCAGTTCTCCACCCAGATCCTTCAGGAAATCCAAGTCTTCGTCTTCATCTTCGGCACCCTTCTTCTTCTTGCTGAAGAACCCATCCAGATACTCCTCAAACTCATCATCATCCACATCCCCAGCGACTTCCTCATCGTTGCCACCGCCTTTCTTCTTGGGCACCGCTGTCTCCCGCTTTTTCTGCAAGTAGTTGAAGATGAACATCTCGTCCTCCGTGCAGGTCGACTTGGTCAGACTTTTGACCGGTTTGCCGCGGGTTCCATACGCCACGTATCGCTTGTTGTGAATGATCGGCATCTGTGCCGCCTCAGTGTCCAGCTTCTTTGGATTTTTGAAGGCAAATCGCTCGAGGAAGTGCGGCAGACTGAAATCCCTCAGCGGATCCCCGTAGTAGTCGATCTTCTTCTCTGAAAAGCAAAAAAGGTTAAGTCATATGTCATTTTTGAAGTCATTTGAAATGTCTCACTGTTCAGGATCTTCTCGGCGAACACCTGCACCGTGGGGTGATAGTGCTGCATGAGGAAGAGCAGTTCGGCGCGAACGGCGTACTCGGCCCCGGCATACGCTGGAACCCGGTGGTACGGATCGTATTTTGTGGGACAGATGTTGCTGGTCTTGCTGTTGGCAGATGCCTCTTCCGTCTTCATCTTGGCGTGGTGCCAAGACGACCCCGTCACGGTCTCCTTTGTGTCATTCTCAGGTGTGGTCTCCTGCGTCCCATTCTTGTCTGGCTTGTCCTCCCCGTCGGATGGGATGTCTTCATACTTCTCTTCTCCGTCGCTGTCGAATTTGGCCAGTTCATCGTTGTCCCGAATTGCTTTGCTCTCAATTATTGGCGCCTCTGCCTGAACTCGTGACAGATCACTCCTCATACGCAGCAGTTTCTGGATAACAATCAAGCACCCGGCGGCGACTGCAGCGGGCATGTTCAACGACATCTGCAGCAGCCGTTTGATGAAAGCCTGAGCCCGGTTGACGTTCGAGTCGATGTGGATAGCCCGATGGACGATGTGGAGGAACTGCGCGGCAGTCTTGTGCCCGATCCGTGTCAACTCGAGGTCAAGCATTTTCTTGTAGAGGGCGTTGTAGAAGCGATCGGACTTCTCAGTCTTCACCGTCACCAGCTGCAGGAGCAGCGAAAGCGTCTGAATGGAAATACGAATGTCAGCCATGTGGACCAAGCGGTAGATGGTGTCCTGCATGTCCTTTGTCATGATTTCCGTGCTTCCCGGTGCGGGGGTTGCCTCCACGATGGACTTCTGCAAACACCTTAGGATCGCCTGCATTGTGCGGTTGTTTACCGCGCCCTTTTTGACAAGGACCTTGAAGAGGGCGAAGCAGATGTTCACCAGCTTTGTGCACACCTCAGGTCTCCCCTTGGGAGCGATCTGAGAGAGGAAACACAGCGCGAAATGCTGTGCCCGTTCAGAGATGTTGTTACGGAAGAGGAGCTTCTCTGTTTCAGCAGTTATGACGCCGCACATGTTCGGATGCTTGTACCCCACTTCGGACAGATGATGCAAGGCCTTGGAAGCCACTTTGCTCGACGGATCTCCCAGTTTGTTGATCACCATTGTGAGGAGCATCTGCTCCTTCTCCGGGGCATAGGACAGAAGGCGAGACGCCGCGATGATGGATGAGTTTTTGTTGCTCTCCTGGCCATTCTGCAGTCCCTGCTGAAGGTTCTTCAGGAATTCTGAAAGACCATGGTCACTGCATTGTCTCCAAGAGCACCTGCCTGATTGACTTACCGAAGTAATGCTCCTTTAACTCGTTCTCGTAGTGCCAGTAAGCATATATCCTCTTCTGCTGCTCCTTGGTCAAGCTCTCGTCCTTCCTCACGGCCTTCCAGTCACCAGCTCGCATCTGTATCGAGATCAGCTTCCGATGTGCAGGCAGAAGCACCTCCATCAGGAGGTCTGTGAGAATGGAAATCACCTCCGAGCTGGATTTGTTGGAAATCTTTGTGTATCCTATGAGGGTCTCGAGTGCCTGCAGATTGCCCAATGGATTGCTTGTAACCAGGAGCGCGCCAGCGTTTGCACGATCTTTAGCCGTACCTTTGTGAAGAGCGGTCTGCAACCACTTCGAGTCCGATGGGTTTTCTAGACACAAAAAGGTTGATACGTCAGTTCCAGACAAGAACTCCCCCCTGATTACTTACTTTTGATAAACTGAGGCAATTCCGATTCATATGCGCTCTTGCAGATGCTGAACAATTCAGTTTGCTCCGACTCCTTCATGTCAAGCACCTCGTCACTGATCGGATACTGTGGATACTGCAGAAGATGATTTGCATGATTCCTATGTTCCAAAAAATATTCCCTTCCCAACTTACCACATGATACCACTTCTTCTGATCGTCGTTCCCCTCAGATTGGCTCTTCTTCGCCTTCTCTTCCTTCTCGAAAAAGTCCTCTTCCTCATCGTGGTTTGTGGTCTCAGCATCGCCAGCATTGTTGGCAAGTGTTTTCTTTTTGTTCTTACCCTTCGCCTTGGGTTCAATTAAAATCTCGCCGTCGTCGTCGAAGACAATTTTTTTCGGCTTAACTGTCGGATCAATTATTGGTGGTGGCATTTTAGTTTTTTTGTTAAATTGAATGTTAAGAAACTCGATTTATTTTGAGAGAATTGCCGATGGAACCGCACGTGTGATTGAAATGTCACTCTTTTGTGATGACAGTTCATTGGAGGGGAAATCGAAAATAATTTAATGAAAGCGTTCAGCAGTTAAAGAGAGAAATGACATGAAGTGACGGTTGGACGTTTGAATAATTTGAAAAAAAGTTCAAATATCAGGACAACAGTACATGGTTACTAATTTTCCTTTTTTTATAGTATTGGCTAAATCTTAGAGCAATAGATGGATGGATGGACTTTGGAAAAACTTGAAAATTGACAATGACGAGTCTGAGTTGCAAGAATTCTCTGAAATACAGTTTTCATATATCTACTTCGCTCGAGCAGAATCGAAAACTTTGTAGCAATTCATCTGCACGAGCAACGCGGTCGTTATGTTCGAACATGTCTCTACACGGCGAACATCAAAGCCAACGAACATGATAAAATCGAAATTTTTCGCCAACAGCGAGTAGCTTGCAAACCAGCCCATGCACGACGAAAATGCGGCGAGTTCGTCGTTTAGGGCTGCCTTTACTTTGAAGCGATATTCTTAGAAATTAAGTTGGAATAAGTTGATGGATTACTCATAATCACCAAAAGTCCTTAGAGGTCATAGTATACTTGGAAGAAGTTACCGTAAATGAGCACACAGAGCAAGCCGTTTGAAAGGGGCTCGCTAGAATCAGTATGAAATTAAAAAACGAAAAAACGACAAAGATGTCCGAAAACATCAGGAGACGGTTTGAATGTGATGTCCCCTATCCCTTGCATTGTGTATTCCGAGTCGAAGAAGGCTTATCTGTTACAACATAAGGACAGCAAAATGCCCTCGTAACTTAATATGTTAGATCCATTCCATCCCCTTCAAACACTTACCACTGCGCACGAACAAAAGTTGACAAATAAAAACAACAAATCATTTATATAGTTCAAAAAACGTTAATAATTACTTTTATTTTGTTTCAACATAAATGTTATTTACTTATGCTTCCATTTTTCATCTTTTGTTACTAAATACTGGAAAATGTCCACATATTACTTTGAACATCGATTGGGGGTTTCATTAAATAAGTTTAGTTTTTTTATTTATTCTTCTTTATTTTGTTTTGTTTAATTCATATAGCTCATTGAATGATTTAATTTTGAGATACATCGTAAATAATATGTACGTTCGGTAGTAATAGTTTAAATATTTATTTTCATTAAAATATTCAATCAATAATAGCACTACTTTTATTTTTTTGTTTTTCTTTTTGTAATTGTATTTCTATGCGGGTTACTTCGAGACAAATTGTTGTATTTATTCGTTTGTGTGTGTGTGTTTCCATTTCTATTGTGTGTATAATTCTGGGCATGAAAAACAGTTTGTTTATGGCAAGAAAAGAAATATACATGGATTATTAGAAAGTGAGGAAAGAATGAGATAAAAGGATAAACGAGTATGAGTGAAAATAGACAATATTAAGTTGCATATTTTCGTACGTTTGTATGTAACTTTTGCATTTCTTTTCTGAACGTTTTTCAATCCTGCCAACGTTTATCTTCGAAAATAGTGGTCATCAATGAGATCTATGACAAAATAAGTCGCTGAAAGGGAAATAAAATTCATGAGCCAAACAAATGCGCTGAGAAGCAGGCAACATCGTTTTTAACCTAAAAACATCTTGTATAACATTTAAGTGACTGTGCATCATTTTTTACGGGCGAAATAAGATTTTAGGCTGTTGTTTTTTGCATGTGAATTGTGGCTTTGTAGCCAAGTGCAGTAGCAGCGGAGAAAATCGAAACCACGGTGGAAAAATATCTGCGGACATGTTATGATGTTATGGTTAATGGACCCTATTGCCTCCGAGTGGAAGTGATGTCTTTCTTTTTCAACATCACACTCCGCTTCCTAACCTAACCTAACCTATGATGTGGTTGTTTTTTTGCGAACGGAGTTGACTATGAATCAATACGATTGCCTAAGCATTTCGCAAATAATTATCTTGCAAAGTGCTACCAAATTTGCTTAAACGATGTCCTTCAATAAAATCCAGACTCAAAACGCACTTCGAAATATGGCAACTTTTTAATGCTCCTTTCCTGGAAAACGACCGCTAGTCACATGACATCAATCTCAGAACATCTTTGGCTAACAAGAAATCAGGCTATACCTAGCAAAGTCTAGCTAAAATGAGCTAAAAGACAAACTAAAAAAAAAACTTTCTGATTTTTTGCATAAAATTTTGCATTTTAAATAAAGTTTTGAGCGAATAACTCTTAGAGAATTTTGATGTAGATGAAGGTGCAGATTGGTCGATCTGTAATTAGGAAGGGCAAGCTTGGTGTCAAAGCCAAGTTAGCGGTTTTTAACTCAGTATTTGTTCCAACTCTCACCTATGGTCATGAAATTTGGATAATGACCGAAAAAATAAGATCGCGAATACAAGCTGCCGAGATGAGATTTCTTCGTGCTGTTGTGGGAATTTCTCGCCGGGATAGGGTGAGTGCGCGAGGAACTCAATGTTGAGCAGTTGCTTCTTCGAAAGGAAAGTGCTATGCTTCAATGGTTTGGACACGTGCCACCAATGTCCCCATCATCACGTCAAAATTGACTGCACGTCGGTTTTGTTGTGCATTTCTGGATTCATTTGATGAATGCTCTATAGTTGCACATCTATTCGAGGACTGTGTTGAAATGTCTAATTTTTGAAGTTTCCTCAAAGCTGAATGAAATGTTAACTTTTTGCTTTGAGTTTGACTGATTTCTGATTTAAACTATCTAAATTAAACTGATAATATCGCGTTCGCCCGATGTAACGGCTCTAGATTATTTTCTTTGGGGCTACCTAAAAAGTAAGGCGTATGCCAATAAGGCCAATATCCGAGAAGAAACGAGAGCGCTGGGACTTAAAATTTCCAAGAAAAGTAGTGGACAATTTTTTGGAAAGAGCATGTCAGGTCGAAGCAAACAATTGACACCATTTGGGAGATAATAATAATAATAATGGCGGTGCTACAGTCCGAGGTGGACCTGGGCCTAGCTTCTCAACAACTACTCATGTTGTGTGTTCTCTCACGAGTGTAGGGGACCTACAGTTTAATGCCGACTCCGAACGGCGAGATTGAGAAGCTTTTTCTAGACAGTTATACTCTTTGAGCATTGTCAATGACTCGAAAGAGGTGGAGCCGTGAAAAAATGTTTGATGTTTTTTTTTTCGAGATTCGAACCGACGACCCCGAGCGTAGGAGTCGACGCACCTACCCACTACGCCACGGCGCCCACAGTACTTTATGTATGCAGTGAAAAAAAGTATTAAAATTGTCCCCGTGATCAATTTTCTTAAAATGCATCAATCAACGATCATCAGAAATGAGGAAAATATGTTGAAAACGGAAGGAAAAGGAATGAAAACAGGTATGCTTCACCCGAAAATTCAGTTTGAAAGTGGATTTTCGGGTGAACCTCCCTCTCGCTTGTGAAAATCCTATATTGTATCTTCGGCAATTCTGTCTTTTTCCGCTCATCTAAATACCCGCTTAGAGTTGACATTCGACCTCCTATGTGTTGTTAATGGCATCCATCCACATCGGCAAAATCAAACGAACGAAAAGTTGAGTTACATACAAATGTACTTTACCAACGCATTATAGCAAATATATTTCTCAAACCTTGATCCGAACAAAGATATCATTCACGTCTCCCTTACAAATATAAATACAAAAAAAAACAAACAAACAATCATCGAATATAACTTAGCATCTGTATGTGGGGGGGACTCTAACGTCTTGTTGTAATTTACAAAACAATAACTAACGAATAAAATAAGTTTATACACTTACGGCCTAGTGTCTATCCTCTACAATTCGAAGGTTTACATATATAAATGCTCTAGTATAATTTTATTCATAATGTTTTGTATAGTAAGTATATTTTGTTTTTGTTTTTTTTTAGAATATTTCTTGTATTAATTTCTCTTTTGATGAAAGTTTCTCGTTTGATTTTCAGTGTTTTTTCGCACAAGTTTTATGAAAAGTTTACAAGTTTTGCTTTGTAGTTTTCTTTTAGAACATTGTTTATAAGTTTTTTGTTGTTGTCTTTTAGGGTATAGTCTAATAATATTTGTATTGTGTTGATCAAGATTAACACTAAAAATTAAGCGTAGTTTATAAATTTTCTTGTATTACTTGTTGATAATTAATAATTTTTGGTTTTTTTGTTTAGTATAAGTTAATTTTTTTTATTTTCTTTTATTAATTTGATTAAACGAAATTCATTGTTGTATAGTTCAAATTGTTTAGTAGTGTTTTTTTTTTTGAGAAAATGTTGATATTTCTATGTTTTCTTTTTCATTTTGATTCTATGTTCTATGAAATAATAATCATATATGCTAATTATTTATATTATTTTTATGTTTTCAATTAAGGTGGCGGAATATTTTATTTTTGATATATATTTTCATTTACAAGAAAAACGAAAAATCGAGAACCAAGTTGTCATTCGAAATCGGTAATTGTGTGATCGGAAAGATGTTTGTGCATGGTCTGGAAGAGGTGTGGTAAGTACTTTATTGATGTGGCAGCTTTTGGGAGGCAGTAGCAATCACATTTTAACAAAGTTAACATTTTAAGAATTCTTATTTTTTGGATTTCGTTTTTTTTTGTTTTAAGTAAGGTTAAGGTTTGTAGGCATTTAGGATTCATTTTCGTACTTCTCGAGGGAAGCTATACTGATTGTGGTTTGATTTCCTTCAGGCGCTTAGGGGAATACTGTGCAATCATTTGTGATACAGTAGATTGCTAGCTTGTCTAGTTTTCTTCTTAAAAAATACAGTCAAAATCGCTTACAACGACATCGAAGCAAACAATTGTTTATTGATTTTCGCGGATAAAATGTATTTCCATTTGTCAAACAGTAATTCAATATTCAGTTAATTGCCTCACACGATAATTTCACACAATTTGCAATCGAATAGAAATTTAATTTTCCCCACGACGATGTTCGCACGTACACGACGTTATACGGCCATTTTAGATATCGACGAAATTCTTAAATCCCACCTGAGCTTCATTATATATAAACCAATAGCATAATAAATCGTTTACAACGACCAAATTCGTCAGTCCCTTGAAGGTCGTTATAATCGATTTTGACAGTAAACATATAACCTCCCCTTTCTTTTCTTGAATTGGTACTGAAATCCAAAGTGATTTGGGTGCGGCCCACTATTCCCTAAAATCTTTTCGGAAATGGATCCCAAAACAAAGAATTCTACAGTCTTCTACGTGCAATGATCTTTTACAGATGCCAAACTAAAAAAACACGTTATCTTCTACAGAGAACGCCATCTTTTATGTCGGTATGCGCTTGTTTCGCCGTATTCCAAAAAGACCGTACACGTCTGTTAGCAATATTCTTTGAGTCAAACGCATTTTACTGGAAACAAATATAAATCATCCTTAAAAATGCGCCGCAAGTTGGGTCCACTGACGCCAAAACGCTGAGGGTTCTCGGCAACTCTCTCTCTTACCGTTTCAATCGATTCATTAGAACGTGTTAGGCATCGACGGCATATCGACGATCTCTCAATGTTTCGTACTCAAAAAACTTCGACACCAAACGACAAATAATGTTGTCAGATTGTACTTGTTGACCACGGTATTTTCGACGAAAACTGATTGCTTATAGAAACTTAAGGAGAATTCTGCGGTCAACTGACATTTGCCTATGTAAAGAGCGATTCATTTCGCTCTCGCGTGAGTAGGAAAATGTTAACGAACTTAACGAAAGAGTGGGTATGGTCACAGTGTAAATAAGCAAAAGTTAACTAATTTAACGAAACTGACAGAGCGTTTATGGTCATAGTGTGAATAAGCTAAAGTTAACGAACTTAACGAAACTAAACGAAGAGGTTTGTTCACAGTGTACGCAGCCAAAAAATAACGAACTTAACGAAACTGGAACAGCGGGTATGTTTACAGTGTAAGTAGGCAAAGGCTCACGAACTTAACGAAACTGAAAGAAGCGGTTGTGGTCACAGTGTAGGTAAGCAAAAGTTAACGAACTCAACGAAATTAAGAGAGGCGGTTATTACAGTCACAGTATATCGTTTTTGTGTATTCCCTCGCTACAGTTCTTTTAAATATCCGTATCGCCAGTGTAGTTGGCCCTTTAGTTTTTAGCAGCGACTGGTGTATAGACATTTGCCGTATAAATCAGCGTCAAGTTTTGACAGTCGAATTTTGTCCTGACGGCAATTGATTAGATTCGGACTAGACTCGGACTAGACTCGGAATTGAGTAGACCTGGACCTAGCGAACTTAACGAAACTGGAAGAGCGGGTATGTTCTCGGTGTAAGTAGGAAAGAGTTAACGAACTGAACAAAACTACACGAAGCGGTATTACAGTGTATCATTTTTGCCTGAGTTCTCTAAAGTATCCGTACGGCCAACGAAACTGGAAGAGCGGATATGTGTAAGAAGGCAAAAGTTGACGAACCTAATGAAACTAAACGAAACGGTATTACCATGTATAATTTTTACTTGAGTTCTCTAAAGTATCCGTACGGCCAACGAAACTGGAAAAGCGGGTATGTTCACGGTGTAACTAGACAAAAGATAACGAACTTAACGAAACTGAAGGAAGCGGTATTACAGTGTATCATTGATGCGTATTTCCTCAGTTGCTTCAGTTCTCTAAAGTATCCGTACGGCCAGTTGGCTCTTAAGTATTTAGCAGCGACTGCTTTACGAACATTTGCCGCATAAATTAGCGTTAAGTTTTGGTGAGCAAACTTTGTCTTGACGACAATTACTCAAGCTCAGACCCTCCATGGGAAGGCCCTGTCGTCCCTGGACTGTAGCGTCACAAGAAGAGGACTCTCAATGGGTCGTATGCCTGATAAGTAAGTAAATTAGTAAATATTGACCCTCAATCAACCTTGTCGAAGAAATCTGATTCAGATCTCGACTAAACACGTTAAATCCGAAAGTCAAAAGGACTTCAAATAAAACCCTAGGATTAAAATCTTCTTCATCCAAAAAAACAAACATCAGATGATCACAAAATGGTATCCATGTGTCATCTGGTTTGACAGTCAGACGAGACAGTGGTCACATCTTACCGTTAAGTACGCCACTTTCAAAAGACGAATGGCAGTATAATACAAGACAATTATTTCCCCACTCGGACACTCAAACTTACGCCTGAAACGTGCCCGTTTTCAGCTACAAAAGGAAGAAGAGTGATACTGGCAGACATTTGTAATTTTTCAGCCGAAGTTCATGTTCATCCTTAACACAATTACCGACAAGAAGATCATCTTCACTGCGCTTACCACTATTTCCCCGGTTACAAATGAAAAAAACCACCGCCCATCGGCTAACGGTTACAACTATCGTTAAGGAGTCTTTCGTTCTACAAAACTGAATATTCAAACAACACTTACTCGCTGCTAAACGCAACAAAACTTCAACACGCTTAGTGAACTCTTGGTAAACTGTAAACACACGAGTACATAAGTTATACGGTCTACATGCACATTCTAGGGATACAAATACAAGTACAAATACAAATGCGAATACAAAATATTATCATTTCACCAGGATTGTGTGGTCTGGTCCACAGAACCAACTCTACTGCTTCTTCGATCGTTCCCTTGGCCTGCGCCGTGTGGTTAGTGAGGCCGCCATCATCTTACGGCGGCACCCAAACAAAATTATGTCAACTGGAGCTTTCGACAGTTGCACAGCCACTTGATGATGCGTGCGTTTCGCTCGACGATAGATGGCGGTTCAGTGGGTCGATAGGGTTGAGCGGTTTGTGGCTGGGTCTCGGTGCTGTCTGGCAGGCGTGTCGAGTCCACTGTGCTCACGTCGGAGAAGAAGACAGTGCTCGACTGATCGGAGTCGTTGTCCGAGCTGTACCTCCTCTTTGGCGGGCTGTAGATCTCCTCGAATTTTTCATCGTTGAGGCCGAGACGGTCGAAAAATTTCTCCAGCTGCGACATGCTTTCGGCTCGGCGCATCTTCTCGCCGCCATTCGGGTTCTTGCCACCGCCCATCGGCTGCTCGGTCATTGGGGATCCCCGGTTGTAGTAGCGGTCACTGATGTCACTCTTCGAGCGGAGGATGGGCTTGCGATCCTCGTCTGACTCTGGGTCCGGTTCTCCGTAGCCAGCGGTTGCGCATCCTCCGCTGCTGCCGCCGCCGCTTCGCTGCGAGGTGCGGTCGTTCGAGGTGGAGTAACGGTTGCGGTGCTTGAACCGCAGACACTTTTGACGTTTGAACGTGGTCGGCGGAGGGCTGACTTCCGGCTCCTTCTGGCACTCGTCCGGCGGTGTGCGGGCAGTTGGGCTTTGCGTCTGCTTGTGGGGGGGAGTGGGCAGATGATGCGGCTGTGGGGGTGGGTAGATCTTCCGTTGCGATGTGAACCGCGATTCCTCGTAGAACCGGGTGATGGGTCTGGTCTGTTCGGGTGTGTAGTCATCCTGGAATGCCTCCGGCACCTCGGGAGTGGTGAAGTTCAACAAGCACTCCGACTCCTTCTGATACTTGAGACGGCACTCTGGGCAGTCGGTGTATCGCGACGAGTTCATGCCGTACGTGTAGTAAGAGTTGCCGCTGTGCTGCGTGGAGGAGCCGCTGTCCCGCCGGTAGTCGGTCTGTCCCACGCAAACGGCCATCTTGTTGGGTTCAGCACGTTCTGCCCGCTGCTTGCAGCACGGCTCGCTGCGGTGTGTGTAGTGACCCGATGAGCCGCCCGAGTCGCGGTTAAGTGAGCTTCCGCCGGATTTGTTCGAGCGGTTTCCCCGGCTGCAGCAGCTGAGCACTTCGCTGTGGGGTGAGTGGCGGCTTATCTGGGAGTGAAGGTCGGGCAGGGATTTGTGGCTGTTGATGTTGTACGAAGGCGAAGAGTAGTCGTGCTCGTCCGATGTGGTGTCGTGCGAGTGCGAATAGGATCTTTGGTAGTTGCTTCTGGGAAAGGGAACGATTACAACTGGAAGGTGACATTTGGCGAACTTCGCTTACCTTGAATTCTGTTCCTTGTCGGGGGAGCTCTCCACTGCTGCGTACTCAGCGGGTGGGCTGATGGCCCGGTAGTCTTCTGTGAGAACTAGGGGCTCGTTCATACCGCCGCCGTACGTGTACGTATCCTCGTCCGAGGCGGGGTGAGGCGGTAGAGACTGTGGCGACAAAAATGCACTGGGGAACATCGCCGACAGGTCATTCTGATCGCCCGGTGCATGCACGGAAAGCTGGAAGAAGAGGAACCATTCAATTTAAGGGGAGGAAGGGGGCATTCGTCTTACTCACCTCCTGGCTGTACTTGACGCTCTGGAACTTGCTGAATGTGTCATACTTCTGTGGGTCGCCGCTCTTGAAGCGCTCGGGCAACGGCATGGGCCCCTCCTTCGAGTCGGCGTTGAGGAGCTTCCTCAGCTTGGTCTGCAGCAAGTCTGAGCTGGACGAAGCACTGCGCCGATTCGCCGGTCGATGATGGGGTGGATGCTGTTGGTGCGGCTGCTGCAATGCGTCCTGTCGCTGTTGCGAATGATGATGATGATGCATGCCTCCGCCGGAGTGTGTTCGCGAAGGCGACATTATGCATCCAGAGTTGTTCATGTTTGACAAACGCTCACCAGCTCCACCCACAATAGCTACGGGAACATTGCCACCAGCACCAACGCCACCCATAGACACACCGCCCGCGATGACACCGCCACCACCACCACCGGCACCACCACCACCACCAGCACCAGCAGACGCGACCACTCCTCGGAAATTCAGCTGCTGATGCCGATCCAAAACAGTCTCCGACTTCACGTAGAACGGCTTGCTCTCGGCCAGCATTTCGACGGCCGACTTTCGCTTGTGGTGCCGCCCTACCGTGTACATGACGGATGTGTGCTGGTAGTGATGATGAGTGCTCTGCTGTGACGATCCGAGCGGAGAGCCCCCGCCGTACTGCGGAGGCGGCAACGGTGCTGTGTGCGGCACCACACCACCTGACAGATACGAAGCCGGAGGCAGGATGATGGGGCTGTTGCCCGTCGGATGATGATGAGTATAGGCGGATGGCGAGGTGACGTTCGCGGGTCCACTGTAGTGGTGGCCGCCCGAGGAGGAGTGATGGTGATGGGAGCCCGTCATGCGACCACTGTGATGACGTGGACTGCCGCCGTACACAATTGCTGCCATAATTGATTTTTCAGTCCCGACCGGTGGTCTGGGGAGGGGGTTGTTATTTGATTTTAGCGCTCGTCCTCGCCGTCAGATGAATGAATGCGGTTTTTTGATGCTCGCGCTGGCTTTGCACTGCACTGTCTGGCTGAAACGGAAAACAAACCACGGACATGAGTACAAACGAATTTTAATTTCAGCCTCGGAGTGCACGTTGTTTCAAAACAAAAATTCGAATGGAATGGAGGATGGAATGGAGGATGGAAAGCACCAGTGGAACGCAGACAGACTTTGCTGCTTTACAAGAGCTATCGGGATGGAAAAAAAAAATGAAAAAGGAAAGGAGTGTTTTTGAGGAAAAAGTGTGCATTCCAAGTCCAATGACATGGTTTTGTTGTCAGTGGCGGGAACAATAACCAGATGAGGATGATAAAGCGAAGAGGCTTTCGAAGACCACTAGGCTTCTTGGGAGAATATTATTATTTGAGGTTAAAAATTCTATAAAAAGTGATATCAAAGGACATGAACTTAAAGGGTATTTCATTAAGCGCTTCTTATTTTAAAATTTAAATAAAACAAAGTGCGTGTGAGATATCATCGACATTTTTTATTCGTTTAAAAAGCTTATCGATGCCATTATGTATGGATTATTACATCGTTCAAATATCGAACGCATGCTCAAATGTGCGACTTCTCTGGGTGGAGCGCAATCGAAATGTCCAATCTGCCACGACTCTGGCGCATAAGTCAGGCTGAATTTGACCGATGGCTTGGGTTAAGTTGGCTTAAGTTGGCCCCTATGGTTTGGAGCTTATTCGCATAGACCTGTAACTTCAGAAAACCCCACAAGAAAAAGCCTAACCGGATCAAATCGCACGATCTCGATGGGCAGTTCACATCACCTCCACGTGAGATGACCATGCCTCCGAATCGCTCGTCCTGAATGCCAATGTGGCAGAAGCTGTGTGGCACGTAGTGTGGCCGTCATTTTGAAACCACATGTCGTTGGTGTTCATATCATCCAATTCAGGCTAAAAGAAGTTGGTAATCATCGGCCTATAGCGCTCGCCGTTGATGGTGATCGCGTGGCCAGCGTATTTCTCAAAGAAAGACCCGTGCCCAAAATCCACACCAAACAGGGATTTTTTGGGGATGCATTGGACGCTCTGACGCCGGGCGCCATGGCGTAGTGGGTAGGTACTCCTACGCTCAAGGTCGTCAGTTCGAATCTCGAAAAAAAACATCAAACATTTTTTCACGGCTCCACCTCTTTCGACTCAGTGACAATGCTCAAAGAGTATACCTGTCTAGAAAAAGCCTCTCAATCTTGCCGTTCGGAGTCGGCATTAAACTGTAGGTCCCCTCCGCTCGTGACAGAACAATAGGACGCACAATACGAGTGGTTGCTGAGAAGCTAGGCCCAGGTCCACCTCGGACTGTAGCGCCGCCATTATTATTATTATATTATTGGACGCTCTTGGATCTCATATGGATTGGTGTTGTCCCAAATCCGACGACTGTGTCGACTCCTACGCTGGAGGTCCGTGGTTCGATCCCGAACGCACCATCTTTCGTCTTCGCCGACTCGTCGAACACAAGGGGGCGCACAACACGAGTGGCTGTTGTAAGTCCACCTCGAACTCTAGCGCCACATTTGGCCGCCATGACTTTGTGGGTAATTGTGTCGACTCCTACGTCCAGAAATGGGCCTCATCGCTGAAGATGATTTTTCGATGAAAATTAGTGTCAGTTTGCAACTGCTCCAGAGCCCATTCAGCGAACACACGTCGTTGGCAGTGGTCGTTTATCTTCAGCTCCTGGGTCAGTTGGATTTTGTATGGGTGTAGGCCCAAGTCACGGTGCAAAATTCACCAAGATGTGGTCTGCGAAAGGGCGAGTTCTTGTGAGCGACGCCACGGATTCTCCAGCACACTCTCACGGACAGCGGCGATGTTTTCGGCAAATCTTGCGTTTCGTTGACGTACGGGTGTTGGTTTATCGTTCACTGAACCAGTGAGCTCAAGTTTATCCATCACATTGTGAATAGCCCTCTCGGTAGGACGATTATGGCGACCGTAAAATAGGCGAAGCATGTGGGATGTTGCCCGGACCGAATACCCATTTTGATAAAACAATTTTAAAACATTTGTACGTGTTATTGAATGCGGAGTCCATGGTGATTTGGCAAAACAGCCTGAATAAATGACAGCCAATTTGACAGCTGCACCTTCAACAATATGGCCGCTATCACCTGCAAAAGTTCGGAAGTCCCAATTGGAAAACCCTTTATAAGCAGGTTATGACACTCGTCGTCGTCATAACAAGACACTGAGCAATTGATAAATATGACTATAGGATGCGTCTCCCATACAATGATTTCTGTAAAATTTGACACAAGAGAAGGAAAATGTAGCTCACCTTCCCTGCGCGTGTAGCGGCCTCTCGAGCAGCGGAAATATTCATCTGGAGGTAAATTTAGCAAGTTAACTAATCAGCAGACAAGTCAACCGCTTCATACCAACCTCGGAACGGTTAAATCGCGATCCGCGGAGGAAGGATTGCAAGCGTCAACTGTTTGTAAAACTGTGCAGTCTTCTCTAGCAACGACTGGGAAGAGAACTGAACTCAGGAAACGATAAAAGACCTTTCCCCCTCCTTTTTTCTAAATTTGGTCGATTTTACTAGGCCTACGTTTCAAACGCGATTTTTTTTCAAATGCCCTTCCTCTCATTCAATTGACCCACTTGAACTCACGGTTCCCACGCCATTTCCATCAGGATACCCGTTTGCACGCATTGCATGTGTGCTCATCCAGCGCATTGAACTCGTAGGTTGCTGAACCCACATCTAACTACGCCGCCGTTGGTCATTTGGTGGCCGCCTCCCAGGCAGAGTCCTCTTTAAATGTCCCACTGCCCACTTCCTACCTGTCATTTCCTTTCATTCCGTCATTTTTAATCAACGGTACCCACACCATCGTCACATTTGCGGATTCGTTTGTGCATATTCCGTGCCTCGCCTGCCCACCGTTCCCGTTCTCGCATTACATTCTGTAATCAAGTGACAGGCAGAGTGAGCTAGTGACGATAATTAGCATTTCCGTCCGTCGGCGGACTCATGCCGTACTTGCTCTAGACGACAACTATTCCACGGCATGCACCGAGAAAATGGAAACCTTCCGGTGGGTAGGAGACTGCGACGGCGGCGCTGGGATGCATGTTTGAATGCACACTGGCCGGTCGGTCGGTTGGAGTCAAAACACGTTTCAAGATTTATGCACACAACACACTTCAGTCGGTCACACCCAAAGCTGGTGACTAGCGACTGCTGCTGCTGCGGTAGGAACCAAGTTAGGGATTCTTTCCGCCGATAAGGAGGAACTTGTGGTTGGTCCCGACGTGAGGGTATATCGCATCGGCACCATGCAGAGGTGTTGCGAATTGATGGAGTGGAGATTTATCGCATTGATGTGTGTTCCGGTGAGAGGGCCCAGCGGGAGGGCTCGCTTTGAGAGTGGGCTTGTGAATGCATAATGGACGAGTGAACAGAACTGTTTTCGAATGTTTGGTTGCCGATTTAGTTTGACAGATGTCATCTGATGCAGGAGAGGTTCGTGGTGATCAGATGGAGGAGGTTGAATAAATTCGAATGAACGGGCGACAAACCGCCGACTCGATTGGCACGATAAAATAAGAAATGGAGACACAGCTTGTTCCTAAGACTCAACACAAAAATGATAAGTAAGAGTTTCATTCAATTAGAACCCTTTAGGTGAACGTTTTTTCACTCCCTCTGTCAAGTTGGTTGTAGTGATTGCGAGACTTAAGTGGGGGAAAGCTGTTGGCGCCAATGGTCTACGATGAACTGTTTAAGGAAGGTGAAGATGATGTAATAAAGCGTATGCACAAGTCCATTGTGTTCGATTAACGAACTTGAAAAACTTGACGAACTTGACGAACCCACCTAACTTGACGAACTTGATGAACTTGACGAACTTGACGAACCCAACTAACTTGACGAACTTGATGAATTTGACGAACTTGATGAACTCGACGAACTTGTATTACGATCGAGAACTTTATCATAGGCAGATACAACTTGCAGGTATTCAATGACAACAGCCATGTTTTCTTCATTTCGCACGAATCTTCGCTTGGTTGGTGCCTTGAGGTCAAAATAGTGTACTCAGGCTCAAAATTTTCAACGGTGCGATGAATTGATGGCACACTGAAGCCATTCTGACAGCCAACTGAGCCGGAGTTTCGAAAATATTTTTAAACAATTTTCGCAATCGTGAAACGATGCATGAAGAAATGGCAAATCTTTCCGAATATTTCGACAGCTGGATGTCATTGGTAGCTTTGACAGCTGTTGAAATATAACAATTGGAAAAACTATCATTGATATCTGGTCACACTTTACATTATTTTTGGGAAAAAACAATGTAACAGGTCCTTTCCTTGTCGCCCCTTCGTTTTACGAACAAAACTCTGACTCCATGACCTGGTTCAGAGTTGATCCCATTCCTCTCTTCCTGATTTTCCACTCCGTTAGCCCTTGAAAACAGAGCACATTGACTTCAAATGAATTCAAAGAGCCATCAAATCTTGTTGATCTGCAAACGAATTCCCACACATCGAAGCACACAAAATTCACGGCGGAAAACGCCCTCAAGTCGAGTGCTACTTCGCGGCTTAGCGTTACAATTAGATTGGAAAAGAAATCCATTTCGAATGAATGAACGAACACCTCCGCTGAGTCGCAAAGTGCCACCAACAGCAACCATCAATCAGCCCAACCCGCCCGACATCAGTTCACTTAATCAAAGGCTTAGCCTTTTCCTCCATCCTCCACGGCCACGCTGCATCCAAAACTCAAAACATGTTCTACACCTACTCGCCGTCTAACAGCTACGAATACAAAATTTTCAAACCGGCCCCACATGCGACGTGTAAATAAGCCACGGCTCGCCAGTGAACCGCTGCGGTTGGTGGTGGTGGCTCGCTGCATGCAACGTCGAAACTAGTTTCGCAACTTGTACTCGTCGCCTGAACGGATGATCGTGGGACGCAAGCGTGTCGTGCAATTCTCCGATCTCCGGGCTGCTGTGGTGGCGTTAAACTCGGTGCACCTTCTCGGGGTACTTGTGCACACACGAGTGCATGTCCGTCCGCTGAGTGGTTCAACTCCTCTACCGAACGTCACCACGAGTTGAGTTAATGAAACGTGTTGCTCGGTGTTTGTCGCTGCTCAGACCTGCACTTCCCACTCTCGTGGGTCCATGGCTCCCGACGGTGACAACAAAAGCGAAGACGCCGAGATCCCCCAGCGGGATATATTAGATTTCGTTTCATAATCAGAGATGCATTGTCGGCCTGCGTGCGTCGAGAGAGTGGGATCAGTGAGTGAGAATCAGGTTCTCCGTGGCCACTGCGCGGAGAACAAGCGCAGCAGTCGGAGAAAGTAATTCTCGCTGTTGTTGGAGGTTGTGGGGCAATATTCCCTTCTCAGGCGGTATAGGTCACGCTCATGACGCTCCGTCCCGATTGTCGGTGAGACTTTATCTGAGCACTGGCTAAATCCGAAACGGGGTCGAGCAGAGAACTGATGATGTGATTCTGATTCGAGGCTTTCAGTGGATCGTGATTTGGTACTTATCCCGCGAGAGTACCGCGGCAGAGGGCGTTAATTGCAGTCTGCATTGACGCTGATAAGTCACTCCGTGGCTTTTTCAATCGACCGCTGGAATACTCCAAATTGATTTGGCCTGATGTGCGCCGCGGAGCTGAATGAAACGAATGCCCGAGAGAGGCATACGGCCTTAATTGGGTCAGTGGTACGGTTTGGATGTCAGAGATTTGAGATATTTATGTAAATGACGTCGTTAAATGCAAATGGTCAACAGAGTGGCCGTTGAATGCTTTGAGTTGTGTGCTTGACCGCTGCATCTATTGACTTTTGGCTCGGCCAGAAACGTGAGTTCATTGTGTGCGTGCGACATACCTGAGTCGGAGTGGGAATGGGTCGGTGGGAGAGACATTCTGATTCTATTCAAATCCCTGCACACTTTGTGCGGATGAACATGTCCGAACGAGATAAGTAGCAGTTAACGGTTAGCTGTCATCATTGTTATTTAAAATGGCAACTTGTTGGCTCTGTTTGTTGGCCTGACAGATCCCCTTCTCTACGTTCTGCCTTTCTTAAGGATAAATCAATCTTTTGTGTCGAATACCGGCACTTTCACTGGTCAAAAATTCGATGGTGATACAATAAATTTCTTTCGTGATGACCTCTTTACATAAACCAATCACTTTTGGAGTAAATGTCCAGCAATTGTGGTAAGAGAAGAATGAGGTTCATGAACACAGCCTTCTCTCCACTGGAGCAGCTGTCACCGAGCTGAGGCAAGGTGCTGCCAAGTAACATTTTTTGCAAAACCCATTGGCCAGCAGAAGTGGGATCATTTTTCAATGACATCGACGTCATTGCGGGGACAGAGCACGTAGCCAATGAGGCGTGTGCTGATATTCAAACGGAAGCAGATAAATTGGATCGAGTAGTCATTGGAAAAGGACACACACCACTGCCGACTTGAGTTATTGATCGCATGCAGAATAATTTCAGCCAATTCCTGTTTTGTTTGTAGTTTAAGAATCAATTAAACAGTAGGGCCCTCTTTCAGTACCCCAGTCCTGCACAGAAGTATGGACAATACAGTGGAATGAAGAACCGACAGCCAACTTCTGAATGCTATCTTTGGTCGTTGAACGGTACAGATATAAAGGGCGGGCCAAGTACAAGTTTTTTTTTTAAAAATGTAATAAAAATTAATAATAATAATAATAATAATAATGGCGGCGCTACAGTCCGAGGTGGACCTGGGCCTAGCTCCTCAGCAACCACTCGTGTTGTGCATTCTCTCACGAGTGGAGGGGACCTACAGCTTAATGCCGACTCCGAACGGCGAGATTGAGAAGCTTTTTCTAGACAGTTAAACTCTTTGAGCATTGTCAGTGAGTCGAAACAGGTGGAGCCGTGAAAAAATGTTTGATGTTTTTTTTTTCGAGATTCGAACCGACGACCTCGAGCGTAGGAGTCGACGCACCTACCCACTACGCCACAGCGCCCACTTATAAAAATTATCAAAATTAAATTTTTTCCATATTTTCTGGCTTAATTAGTAAGAACAAACATTCCCATTAATTACGAACGTCATTCAAGTGGTTGCATCGGCTAGCTTTGCAGTAGCGCATTTTTCTTCTTAGGGCGTTACAGTCCGAGGTGGACCTGGACCCCAATTTTCCAAGACCTTGTTGATGGTTTCGGGCTATAGCTCACGGATTGCTTGGATTTAAGTGCTTGATTCGTTTCCGTATTGTTGGCATAACACGGTTCCCCACAAAAAAAAAGTCCAGCGGGGTCAAATCGCAGCTCCGAGGCGCCTAATTGACATCGTCAAGACCGCTGACAACACGATTTAGGAATTTGGTGCGCAAAATATCGATTGTGGCATGAGCTGTGTGGCATGGCGGGCCATCCTGCATGAACCAGAAGTCGTCCAAGCTCATTTCTTCAATTTCAGTAAAAAAAAAGTAGGTTAACATGTAACGCCCACCGTTGTCCGAAACGTTGTTCCCAGCCTCATTTCCAATGATGCCACCACTCCACAATCCGCATCAAACTGTCACTGTCTGTGGATGCATTGGCTTCTCGACAATAACGTGCGGGTAGGGTTTCCCGAGCTCAAGATGCGTCAATTTTACTTGTTAACGTAGCCGCCGAGATGAAAATTCGCCTCGCCTCGTCAGAAAAGATGATTTTTCGCCCAAAATCGTTGTCCAATTCAAGCTGCTCTGCTCTAAGACCCAAACTGCGAAGCGATAACGACGCGGATAGTTGCGCGCCTTCAATCGCTGAGTCAATTGGACCTTGTAAGCGATGAATCCGAGATCTTTGTGCAGAATTCTCCTCAGGTTAGTGCGTGAAGTGCTATTGAGATCGATGGCGAGTTGATGTTCGTAAATTGATTCTCACACTCTCGTCCACAGCAGCCACATTCTCATCTGTGCGCACCGTACGACGACGGGGACCATGAGTGTTGTCCACTAGCACACCAGTCTCACGAAATTTTTACACAAACTTGCGCAACTTGCGCACCCATCGGGTGCTTCATTTTGACCAAAACTTCTTCAAAAACTTCTTTTCAAAGTGGGCTACACAGCACTCATTTTGGAAATAAGTTTTCAATATTTCCCAAAGTTGTTGAAGCGTAAACCGACTCATTTCGTTCCGCGGAGGTGTGATAGTGACTTTCTGTCGAGATTTCGAGCGGGAAACAGCTGTCAGTGTCAAAATAACCTTTGATTTAAAAAAGAACCAGTAGATGGCCAACCCTGTATAGGACAGTTGGGTTTAGTTAGCATCGCGAGTTTCCCGTTTCCTGTGATCTTTGATCGCAATTTGCTCCGTCTCCTTCTTCGAATTCCTTCCTTTTTTAAGTTGTCTATCTGACGTCTTGTTGGGTGTTAGATCTTTTACTCTTTGATCGTCTTAACCCTTTCTGTCTCCAACCAGTTGGCTTAAGGCACGACCAAGTAGTGTACGATTGAGAGAAACAACAACCAGCTTAACTGAGAAACATCAAACATGCCATGTTTGTGTCTTCCGTTTATAAGAAATACAAAACGTGCCCAAGGTAGCTTGGCATTAACTTGAGGCTTTGTCTTTTGCTCAGAAAACATTAAGTTCTCTATGAGATGGAAATCTGTTGGCATTTTCTCTCCTTTCCGCTGTTTACACTATTTTTTCTTCTAATTTTTAAAGAAGTTCAGCAGCAGCCCACATCAATTAAGAATTTGAGACGTAAACCTACCTTTGGCTGTGACTTTGGTCAATATGTTTACAAAAAATTGCCTAAAATCCAAATTCAAAAATAAATAATAATCGGTGAGATCATTTTATTCCACAATAGAGATTTCCAAAACCTGATTTCCTCATAGGCAACGCAACTAACGACGGTAACATTCATTCAAATCGAGTGTAGGAAACCGCAAGAAAATCAACAAAACTTTGAAATGAAATACTCGCACTTAACCACATCTTGCAGGTACTCAACCTGCTGTACATACATAAGTTCACAGCGCGGCAGTGTCTCTTTGAAGCGTCAGTTTTTGATTTGCGATCGGTTGGCTCCTATTACCATTTCGACCGCAAGCAATCGATTCAAATTTCGCAAATGTACAGTGATGCGCAAAAGTGAGTGAGGAAAAACTGAAAAGTGAAGAGATTTCTTGTTAGCGTTGCGCATTTGTCTTGTCAAAGAAGACAAGCTGATCTTCAATTGAATTCTGTAGACTGAAAATAATGTGTTGTATTCAGAAGAAAAAAAAGTTTTTTTTTTGAGGTTAAGTTAGGAGGCTGCTAGTGAATCCATCAGCACACTTAGACCACGTAGGTCCATTGTGATACCCACAGTCAGACCACTGATCGGCCGCTCCACTGATAGTGAATTCAATCCCATCGGCAAATCGTGACTCGAACAGATTTGAAAAACCGGATAAAAGCGCGCAACGTTATCGTTGCAGCATATAAAGCCTGCGACAGGGACTGTGCGGGACAGTCGCGATTACGATAACATTAAATAAAGTAATTGAACTCCACCCGCCGCTGTTTCATTCAATTTTGTTGATTTTCGCTTATCAAGCGTATTCATTTTGTTTTCACCGGGGTTCGAACTTGGGACCCGTCTAACTTATGGCAGGCACATAACCAACTGCATCATCCAGTCCTTACACTAGGCTGTAGCGCCACGACAAGAAGATTGCAGGCAAGATCAAATATAGGATACGACAGGATGGCGCAGTTGGTTAAGTGCCTGCCCCAAGTTCGAGGGGTCCCAGGTTCGATTCCGAAATCGGTCCATTCACCATTTGCCGTTGGGATCAAATTAACGGCACTGGAGTAGGTTGCTACCTGGCAGTACAATGGACCAGTTTTGAGTCTGAGTGCTCCAGTAGTGTTTCTAAAATCTTCCAAAAAGAAAAAAAAGACCAAATATCCAACGTAGAATTTTTCTTCCTAAGGCTATCCAGTCGTCTTGAGGTTAGATAACGTAAACGAAAAAATTTATTCAAAAATCCGGACAAAAATTCGAACTTTGTCCGCAGAATCATCTCTGTTCTTGTTCAAATTTGAAAATGAAAGACTCTGATACACAGCGTCTTTGAAATAAATCCAATTTGACAAATTCTTCGATCACAATGAAATCCTCACTCAAATTTGGAACAGAAAATGTTTTTCAAAATATTTCCCACGGATGAGTGACTCTTCACAAAAATTCCTCGATCTACAATTTTTGTGCATCACTGTTCCCCACGCACATGTTCGTATACACAAGATCGAGTATAAACTCGCAGACGCTAAGTGATGGCACTTGATGACGCGCCGATAAGTAAGAAGTCGTGATACTCGTGATGAGTTAAGTCAACAGCATATTGCACCGCTAACAAGCACTCAGAGGGAGCTCTTTGAAGATTCATCGACGTTTTCATTCGGTAACCCCATGAGACTATAATTTGTAATAATCTATCGGAGAATTGGATATGAATTGTAAAAGTGTCTCGTGGATGTGAATGCGATCTAGAAGATTTCTAGACGAACTTAATCGAATTAGAATGTGGCTTCGAAAATTTCCTTTCATCGGTTACACTTGAAAGAACAATGAAATCAAGTCTGTCTTTGAAGTGAAATTTATTGCAGATATCGCAGAGGAGTTCCTTTGAAGTGTTGAAAGCAACGTACGGGCTTGGAGTATGGATGGGAATGAGAAACACCGGCAGTCATGAATGGAAATGTTTGCAACATTTTGAGATACAGATTTTTAGGGATTTGTTGACATTTGACTATTATTTTATTTATTCACCCTTATTACGACTGGCGTGTAAGTTGATCGACTCCTGTCGTTTTTTGAGTCGAGGCGATTAAGTGGCGTTTTAGTGTCGGTATTACGGTAGCGAAACGCCTTGAGTGTCGTTTTGCTTATGTTCCACATATATTCCACAGAAAAAATGTATATATTGCGAAGGCACTGTCAGTTTTCTGACAGTGTAAGGGAATTTTCGGCAAATTTTGGGGTCTATCACCAAAAAGATCCGTTTGGATCTACACGGCTATGATTAGGCCCCTTCTCCTTCTCCTATGCATCGGTCGTTTGGTGGAATAAGCTTTCGCGTAAATACGTAACTGCTGCTTTCAGCAAACTTCAAAGAAAGGTCTGTCTCGGCTGCATAGAGGCCTTCCCTAGTACACCTGGCTCTGCTCTTGATGCACTGCTGAATCTCCCCCCCTAGATATCCACATCATGGGGTGTACTCTCAAGGGCATCTTCCGTTTAAAAAGAAGTGGTTTTTCATAAAACTTCCACTGGAGTTTCGACGACCTTGCGCATTGCATTTCCTTTGACCCCAGTCTTATGGATATGCCGTCTGACGCACGGACACCTGTACTTCAGCTGCGACGAACATACAAAGTCGACTTTCCCTGTACTCAGGACTGGCTCTGGACAGAATCTGAGCCAGGAAAGGAATGTAGTCGAATCTTCACGGATGGCTCCAAGACCAATGAAGGATCTGGCGCTGGCGCCTTCGTGGAGGGCGGTAACATTAGACTGCACACCTCGTTAGGTAAATTTGCGTCGGTTTTCCAAGCGGAAACCTATGGGATCCTAATGGCTACGAGCTATATTGTGAAGAATAGGTGGAAGGGGCGAAGTATTTGCGTCTGTAGCGACAGCCAAGCTGTGCTTAAGGCCTTGTGCCTGTAGCGACAGCCAAGTTCGGCTTAAAGGCTTGTGTCTGTAGCGACAGCCACGCTGTGCTTAAGACCTTGTATTTGTAGCAACAGCCAAGCTGTGCTTATGGCCTTGCTCAACCCTTTAACCACTTCCAGGATAGTTCAGGAATGCAAGTCTTCTCTGAATGTGATCGGTAGCTTAAATTCTCTAAGACTTGTCTGCGTCTCTGGGCACCACGGGATCCCGGGAAATGAGATCGCCGATGAACTTACTGGGCAAGGATCAGAGAAGGTGCTCTCAGAGCCTGAACCTGGGCTGTGACTGCGTGCGTCCTGGGTTAGGATTTCAATTGATGGTTGGACCTCTCGAGATCACAACCGCAGGTGGCATGAGTCTCCAAGATGTAGACAGATCAAGCGCATGCTCCGCAACGCCTGTAAGAAATCCGCGGCATTCTTGTTATCTCTTAACAGAAAAGACTGCAGACAACTTACCGGCGTACTAACGGGCCACTACACCTTCGCATCCAACACCTAAGTGTGCTTGGTCCAAGCGACGGAACCTTCTGCGATGCCTGAGGAGACGACGATGACACGGCAGACCACTTCCTCTGCCATTATCGCGCCTTTGATCGGCATCAGGTGGCAATTATTCGGTGCTGATGAGGTGAGAGCTGATGATGTAGGCTCCTTATCACAGAAGTGCCTGCTAGTCTCCCTCCAGAAGACCATGACATTTCAGCAAAAGTAGGTCGCTGCTTGGCAGTACCATGGATCAATTTTCGAGTCAGAGTGCTCCAGGCTCAAAAATCTCCGACAATAAAAAACAAAAATTATTTTATTTCTTCGTGAGGTGAGATCAAGTGTGAACACAAGGGTAGACAGGATATGATCTGAAACCAAGGGAGCCAGGGATGGTTGGTCGCATTAATGAACTCTTCTCGCTGAGAAAATTCCAAAAAAAGAACACCTCTCACGACCTGCAGCCAACATCGAGCAATAGCTGCCCAACCAGAGATGTGTCTACAAAGATGAATCAGAGATGGCGTTGCAATCGGCTGTTATTTGAAAACAAGTCTCATCGGAAATGGGAGAGACTTTGTATGCATTTACCTGTTTTAACGATGAGTTGGTTTTGTAATCCCACTGTGGGGCAACATCTGAAAAGAAAAAAACAAGGAAAATGGGATTAGATGAGTATTACGTGAATGACATTGAGGCTTAAAAGATGTGGCCTAACGCCCTGGCATCAGTCATCAATATCACCAATCAGAGATGGATGGAATTAGACACTTGCGGGCCAATTATGGCCTTCACTAAGTACAAAAAAAACATGTACAGGGTGGGCCATCTAGTGGTTTCTTTTTTAAATCAAAGGTTATTTTGACACTGACAGCTGTTTCCCGCTCGTAATCTCGACAGACAGTCAGAATCATACCTCCGCGGAGCGAAATGAGTTAAACCCCCCGTGAAAATGGCTTTGTCCCCCTAAATCCCATTTCCATATTACAACGCACAGCATCCACTGTTCAGCTGTTTTGTTTTTCGAAAACTCTAAACACTTCCAATGACGAAACCGATGACAACTCGAAACCAACACGCAACTGGTTTGTTTTACGTTTGCTGGCCGAAATGAATGACAGCGCAATTTGTATTCCACATCTGTCGCCGATTCCTGCAGCTTCCAATCCGGCGTAGCACCTCGTTCCCACACAGTCTGTCTCACCTTCGACATTTTCCACGGTTGCTCCATGCCTTCACTCGAGCTGGTCACGACGACAACACTGTCAGCTGCTCGCTCGCGGGTCTAGTCCCCTCGTGCAACACCAGTTTTCTGCGAGTCCAGATACAGTATCTGCATGGGAAACGGATTCGCCTCTACCGATCGTTATGCAAGAGCACTTAAGCTCTTGATGAATGAATTTTCAACATCGCTCGAGTTCTGAAATCCCGACAGGCCACGGGGAGCACGAGAATACTCCTATTCCCCGGGACCCGTTTGCGACACGATGAAAGATTTATTCGTATATTACGCGGGCGTGTGGTTAATCTGAGACTTTGAGCAGTCTGCGTCGGACATGCTTTGGGGTTCTTTAACTTTTGTCGTGTTGCGGCACTGACGTAGGATTACCCAGACGAGTTGGTGCGCCTGGCTGGTGGCGGGGCGGTGTGACGGGGCGGCGGGACGGCTTCCATGTGGATTTGCGGCTCGTAAATGTCAAAGTTGTGTTTATTTTCGGCTGGGAAAGGGGACAATTGCGGGCCAAATGTAACGTGGAACACATGGTCGTCCCGCACCGAGTGGCTGGGTGGATTGATGGCCTCTGATAGGGGTTCGTGGTGGCAGATGTGGTTACACACTGCTCCGGGCGTTTGATGTGCGTGCCCCCCGACTTGTCATTCACCCGGAAAATTGGCATGAGATTATGGATTTAAGTGATGTTTTGTTTTTCTCATTATCGGGCGGCTTCTGTAAACAGAAGGGGTCACTTTCAAGTGCAATGGCATGCCGGGGGACATCTGCTTCGACTTCGCTTCAGTTCCCACCGAGGTTTCGTCATCGCATCCTCCACCTGGGTCTCCCCAACCACGTCCCCGAGAGACTAAACAAACACCAGCTCTGCGTGACTCTTGTTTTGAAACTGTACTTGAGCCACAAAAAAGGACAGTCAATGAAGACCATTAAAAAACGTCGCCGAACATCGCTTATCGCATACGTAAGTCGTTTTCATCAGAAACAGACACAAATTTGAGATTAAATCGCTTGTAATGGTCGTAAGTGTCGCACTCGTAAACTATATTTTTATTGTTTCGTCCCGCAGCGGGTGTGCGTGTGTGGGTCGCCTTGAAACTGCCCGATGGATGGGAGTGATCGAAGAGTAACGAGCGATTTATGGGAATTATTGGAACAGTAACCCCGGGGCGTGCTTGCAATCGGAGCAATTAAACGCTGGACTTATCGCCTGGGTTCCGTTGGGTCATGAATCTGATGCACCATCGGATGCATGTCAAGCAAGTGTAATGACTCCAGAACGCATTATCAGCCACCGGCTCTTCAGATGGCTTACAAATTGTTTATGTGTGACCGAGGCTTGGTGATGCAATCTTAATGAACTGAATCCTAGGTACGTTTGGTTTTGGATCTTTATCGATGTCACGTTGTGCAGTGTCCAACGCAATGCGGTTCGCTTTGTGAAGGAAACTGACTTCAGTTGAGTGCTCGTTTGCAGGTGCGGCGTTATTGCAAAGACGATGATGGGTCTTGAAACGCAGGTTTTGCGTGCATGCGTTGATGGACTCGGAGACTGAAAAATGGCGACAGTCAGACTTATGGTGGCACGACCTTGCAAGGGATGGGGATAGACAATGCACTAGAAAACAGAATTTTTCAGCATACTCCTCTAAGGTTCAGCCTGTGGTCCCAACTTTTTGCTTGAGAACTGAATTTTAAAAGTAATTTGCGATGGAATTTTGAAAAGGAAATTTTTAAAAACTCGTCGATTTAAACGAGACGAAGTGGAAGATTCTTTCTGTTTCCATCCACATCAATTGATTTTAGGAAAAAAGAGCTGTCTGGTCTTCTTTGGGTGGAAGAAGATCACTTGCTTGCTGGATGTCCTAATGCGTCATTGCAAGAACACAGAAACACACCAGTCCCCAACCACATCATTCCCATCTCATAAACATCTTATTTCCCGGCTGAAAGACCCTCTTCATCGTCCACGGGCAATGCCATTCCCACTCGCCAGCTTCAATTGGTTTAACCACTTTGCACCCACTAGACCTACAGGCTCGCAATCTTCTCAATTACAATGCAATTAAGTGAACTTCGCAGAGGCAAATTATACGAGTATCTCATAATTACAGATGCCTAATCGATCCAATTACATCTTGAGCATCGTTTCGTTTCTGGTCGCCTTGTGTTTTCCCATCGCATGACCAAAGCCTGGGAGACGGGCCTGCCTTCTCTTCAATTATCTCAAAATTTGATACGTCCTCGTCCCGCGAAGCGTTTGCCTCTTGAAAATCGTGGAAACAAACATTTTATGCTGCTCAGCAGTCACCATTGTTTTCCGATAGTCACGCGGGTAAGTGCGGAGCAAAAAAAAAAAGTGCAACATTGCGTAAAGGGTTCAACGAACACGGTCGCACTTTCGCTTTTGTTTCATTTTTTTAACTGAACAATTGGTAACGGGATTATTTTGACACTCCGCACAAAAGAAAACGGAATGTTCGAGTAATTGCGTACGCGAATAACTTGCAAACTCACATCCTGTTTGCTATGCAAGTGCCCGCTCGGTGGATGACACCCAGATGGTGTGTGTATCGAATGACACGGGGGCGGGGCGGTGGGAGGTGAGTGCCTTGAGTGCTGAGATTAGGGAGAAAAATCGCATGTGAGTGGCGGGGATTTGAAAAGGCGGATAAAAAACGAATGGAAATCGAGGTCGAACACGCGTCGCAGTGCTCTTCCGTTTGCTTGCGTTTTGCTGATGGGGTGTGATTTGAGTGTCAGCGGATTCACAAAGGAGAGTGCTTGCCGGGGATATGACATATCTTCCCATCGGAGAGAGGTTCACTCCTGCCGAAGGGCAATTAAAAGGATTTGACAGGAGATCTCGACTTATGGGATGAAATTAAGCCAGAAATCGTTTGCATTTGGATGACACGTGTGGAGTATCTTTGTCGATCAGTGGTCTCAAGCGGGCACGCCGCCGGTCAAAGGGGTAATTGAGTAATTTGTCATGTCAGTAAAATTCTGCCAGCGGATAAGCCTTAATGGTTTCTTCCCCTTGACCATTTGGCAGTGATTCGAGGCTTCTCTTCCTTCTTATATACAGAAGAGCCAAAGTTGTCCTGTGAGTTTGAGGAGTTGGTACAGGACGACGTCTAAGCCAGAATCTGAGTCACAGTCGTTGTCTTATTTCTAAGTCTTACCACAGGATCGTCAATGTCATGACTTAGGGCTGACTTAGGACTTGGATTTGCAGCATTTTGCCTTAAGTCTTTTCAAAAAACCCACCGTTTCAGAGCTGCAGAGAGGGTTCAAGCCAAGACTTTGGCTTAAAGCTAACAAGGTGGTCTCTTGCATGACTTTTCGTTAATCGATCTCTGCGAGCAACTTGGGTCAGCGGTATTTCCCTTAAAATCCTTAAAAAGGCCACTGTTTCAGAGCTACGGAAAGGACTCAAGCCAAGACTCTGGCTTAAAGTTAACAAAGCGGCCTCTTGCACGACTTCTTGTTAATCGGTATCTGTGGGCAACTTGGGTCAGCAGCATTCCATTTAAAGTCCTCGAAAAGAAGCCTTAATTTCAGAGCTAAAGCAAAGACTATAGCTCAAGCCAAGACTCTAGTTCATGCCAAGATTCTAGCTTAAACGTGACAAGGTGGTGTCTTCAAACTAAAAAAGCCTATATCGCAAGACCATCGCGATTATAACCTAGACTCAAGCCAGAGTTCATAGAAACGGCTTAAGTCAAGAATCTGGCTCAAAGCTGACAAAGCGGCCTCTTGCATGACCTTTGTTAATCAATCTTTGCGAGTAACTTGGATCAGCAACATTCCGTTCAAAAATTCTTCCAAAAAAGACGCAATTTCAGAGCTAAAGTCAAGACCCTAGCTTAAGCCAAGATTTCAGCTTAAGCCAAGTTGAAATGTGGCGAGGCGACATCTTGGAACTACTACAGTCTAGACCGCAAGACCATCGAGATCATATCCCAGACTCAAGCCAGAGTTTGAAGAAAGGGCTTAAGCCAAGAGTCCGGCTTAAAGCTAACAAGACGGCGTCTTGTATGTCAGAACCCACCTCAGGAAGGTCTCGCCACAAATTAAGTGCCGCCGCCACTAAGCATAAAACTGAAGAGAATGAAATGTTGTGCCTCACAAAGGACCTACTTCCACCGGATTGAACGACTCTTGTTGATTTTTGATCAAATTACTCCAAAAAGTTAATTCTGCTTCCATCAGAGACTCAATTTTAAGTCTCCTTCACCGGATGTATCCCCTTTCCACTCCATGCTCGAGTGCTACGCCAGAGCCCTCCATTTAACAGTTGATTGCATTAAATCTGTCAAACGTTTTAGCAACCCCCTGTCTCATACATCGTCCCAGGCCGTTGGCAACTCGCCCTCGTCATCAGCCTCTAATCACAACCACACACGTACACAAAAACAGAAGTTTCGTAATTCCATTATCCCCGTCTCCGTGCAACTGCCCCGGCGAAGTGCACTTCTGGCTGCTGGCGGATTGACAAAGCCTTCAGAGTGAATTCTTTTTTCGGGTCAAAGCAGTTCGGGACGACGAAAACTAGGTCTTGCCACTTCGTCCCAGTTTCAAGAGTGCCACCCTTACGCGTCGGTTTGTGCAAAGTTGGCACAGAATCCACCGGAGTTACTCCGGCCAGCACAGATGAAGTTCATTTCGAAATACTTTCCGACACTTGGACGGGCCGAGTGGCGGCACAGGCAGACACGACCGACGATGCCCGACACTAATCAAATTTATTTCGAACTTTTCACAGTCCGTCACTGCTCACATGTGTGTGTGATGGATTCAGTGGAACGGAACGTGCTTCCTCTTCAGTGTGTGCAGCGATGTGGCACGGTGGTCCCTTCGGTGGCGATTGTGCACTCATTGCACTTTCGCCGCCTAATGGGTCGGGGAGATTACATCCGCGACGGGCGAGATAGGCGAGGAGACAAATCCCACGATTTATGGTTATATTTGTGCCAAGTGGGAAAACGAGTCTTCCGGGATCAGTGCCGTTGGGGCGATGGAGGTGCAGTTGACCCATATTTAGGGGTTCACAGCAGGTTGTCAGTTCATTTGGAGCGGACAATGACGGGGTCTGTTTTAAAGTGGATGTCGCTTTGAAAGGTGAACGGGTTTGTTCACCTGGAGCGGATTTAGTGGATTTGCATCATCCCCCGATTAGCGTGATTGGAGCGTAGACGTCCTATTGAAAATTAGTTACTTGTAACTGGGTTGGAGGGACATGTTTGACAGTGTTGAGGAGGGATGGGGATAAGGGCGGCTGTGGATCAATGTTTGAATGGCTCATCAGGTCTGGTTTCCGATAAGTTTTGAGACGTTTTCTAGAGTTACGGATCAAGCGGATAAGCATTCGAATGCTTCGAACCCAAGTTATAAGCTCGTTGCATAAGATAGAGCCCTAAGTCATAGCTTCGATGATCATGTGGTCTATAACTTGGTACGTCCAAGATGTCATGCAAAACGCTGCCTCGTCGGTTTTAAGCTAGAGTCTTGGCTTAAGCCCTTTCTTTAGCTCTGAAACGGCACATTTTTTGGAAGGATTTGAAGTGATTTCCCTGCTGACCCAAGTGGTTCACAGAGATTGATTAACGAAAAGTCATGCAAGAAGCCGCTTTGTCAGGTTTAATCCGGAGTCTTGGCTTGAGCACTTTTCTTAAACTCTGGTTTGAGTCTAGGTTATGATCTCTCTTATGGTCTAGACTTTAGTAGCTCCAAGATGGTGCCTTGTCACATTTAAGCTAGAATTTGAGGCTTCTTTTAAAAAAAATTAAATGGAATGCTGCTGATCTAAGCTTCTAGCCTTATCAGCTATAAGCCAAAGTCTTGGCTTGAGACGATTCCTCAGTTCTGAAATTGCAGCTTCTTCGGAAGCCGTTCAAAGAACGGAATGATGCTGACCCAAGGTACTCGCAGAGAATGATTAACAAAAAGTCATGCAAGAGGCCTTTTTGTCAGCTTTAAGCCAGAGTCTTGGCTTAAAACCTTTCTCTGAACTCTGGCTGAAGTCTAGGCTATGATCTCAAAGAATCTGCGGTCTACATCTTGGTAGCTCAAAGATGCTGCCTTGTCACATTTAAACTAGAGTCTTGGCTTAAGTTAGAGTTTGGCTTAAGCTAGAGTCTCGGGTTTTACTCTGAAAATTCGGCTTCTTTGGAAGAACGTTAAACGGAATGCTGCTGAGTCAAGTTGCTCGCCTTGTCAGCTTTAAGCCAGAGTCTATGCTTGAGCTCTTTCTTTAGCTCTGAAGCGGTGGTTTTATTTTTAAAGGACATAAAGCCGAATGCTGCGGAGCTAAGTCTTAAGTAAGTCCCAAATCATGATTCCAATGATATTGTGTCCTAAAACTGACCCCAAGATGACTCCTCGTCGCATTTAAGATAGAGTTTAGGTTTGAACCCTTTTTTAGCTACGAAATTGCTCATACATGTTGGAATTGTTTATGTTGCACTTGCACTTGTTGCACATTCCGGTGGTAAATGTTGAGCCATATTCAGTCTCATTTATGCAGTTGCACACGATGGACATCGGCTTCAGAGTCGTCGTAAATGTCCAAGTCATCCAAGTCATTACTTTAATGGGAGAGTTTGAATTATCCAACTGATACGTGCTCGCTGATGCACGTGAAACAGTTAAGATGCGTCTCAGATTGAGAAAGTCAGTGACTAGCTAACCACTCATATTTAACCATTCAACTTCACTGCTAAATATTCATGCATAGATTTCCACAGTTTTCTTGAGGTGGAACGGTTATGGAAGCAGTTCCTCTGAACGCAGTGCTCTTCAAGCAGACCATCGATGGACATGCATATGGTGGGTACATCAATATGTACTCGTATGCGAACAGATGGTAAAATTACCACAGTCTCTTATGGAACATCAATGAGGAGCCAGTCTGACTAACATCACGAGGCGAGGTTGCAGTTGTTTGACAACAGAGCGACTTGCTGTGCCCAATGTTGGTCATGGGACGACTTTGAGTTATGCTTTAGTTATGACCGACTACAAGAGCTCTGACGTGTGGCTGACAATGTTTTGTGAATGTCACTTGAAGTATTAAGCACAGCGGCTTTCAAGCAGCATGCCAATAATAACATATCAAGGTTCGACCGTGCTAAGTCCAGCTGTTTGTTAGACTCTTTTCATGCTTAAGACCCTTGTTTAAAGCAATTGCATGAACATACAGAAATTATACACTATGACTGCTTCGTTCAGTTTAGTTAAGTTCGTTAACTTTTGCTTGCTCACGTGGGAGTGAAACCAATCGCTCTCTACGTACGTAAATGACAGTTGCTGTTGAATTTAAGCGAAAACATTTAGTTTCCTTTCTAAATCTTCCACTTTTTTTAACGCATTCAATTTTACAGTAATACCACGAAGTATTTTCATGTATTTTCAAATATTTTAATATTCGCGTGCTCATTTTTCTTTGGCTTGATAGAAAACTCAAATGACAGCTGAATTTATCTGAAGTTTTCAAAAGCTGTTGACATTTAAAGATGCTTCTAGTTATTTTTCGTTCAGTTATGACATAAGAATAAGTTTCCTTGAGTTAATTATGGTTGATCTTTTGGTTTGTTGACAATCTTTTAAATTTGTAAACTACCTTAAAGTGTTGATCCTTAAAATGATCCATATATGTAAAAAATGGTTGCAAGTGCGTTGTTTCTTTATAACTCACGAACGGTCAAACCGAATTCGATAACATTTTTACGGTTTGTTCGTATGGTCGTGTAGATGGTTTATCTAAAGTTTGTACGAAATTGGTCTACGCGTTATTCTGTAGGAAAAACAGAAATTCGCATCTCTCCGCAAACTTTCGACGGAGAATCATGAAATTTTGCACCCATGTAAAGAACACCTGGACAAATTAGATCCTCTGGGGACACGCCCACCAGAGAGGGCGTAGCGAAGTACACTGGATACTCTAGTTCTACATAAATCAAAATGACACCCTGTAAAGTGAGTGTATTCAGCCCTAAACTAGAAGCAAAATTGTCAAATTCCAGGACGCATAAATGTCTTTCTAATGACTTCACCCTCAAAATCCGATATCGCGATTAGGAACTGGATTTACCCAGTCCCTTTCAAGTGGCTTGGGAATCAAGACCTGGTCTGGTGCCAAAGGAAATCCCGATAATAACTGACTGTCGCCAGATCTAATCCCTTAACCCGTCTACTTACCAGAACCCAAAGATCAATGCTCACATCGATTTAAATTGAATTAGTCCTCGACTGCATATCTGAAAAGAGAACAAAAAATAGTCCGTCATTAGTCCGTTTCTTTTTTCTAATCAGACATCTGAACTATTTTCCCTAAATTGTCAAGAGTAATTGACTCAATTAAGAGAAAATATACAATTTCCCTCTTCATTCACCACCGACTCGGAGTCTAGTGTGTGGAGTGGAGTGCGAGTTAAGAGCGGATGCGGCAATTAAACGCCGACGAAGATGCGTGCTGCCCAGAGGAATCGGAGCATGTCAGCCTCAATCAGGCATCACCTGAGACCTCCAGAGAGGCACGCCCTAATGAGCTAGCAAATGAGCTCTTAGTCAGCCAGCTGATGGACTGCCTGCATGGCCACGCGTCTAGTGTTTCCTGTCCGGGATGGATGAATGACTCTGGAGGAGGAAGTCAACTTGATGGCGTTGCGGATAACGGAAGCCACTCGAACGAGCGTTATGAAATGATCTCGGTGGGAGATGAGTTTTTCCGGCATCCGTACCGTTACGGTTTCGGTGATTGATTTTCTGAGAAAAGTGTCGAAAGTGAAAATGTCGGCGTGAGTTGAAAGCGAGAGTTATGCGATTTTGCGGATAAGCAAAGCAACTGTAATGCGCGCACCTGCTGCGACGGGCAACGAGGCAAAAATTGATTTTCTTTCACTCGCTGGGCAGAGAGCTGGAAACGAACATGACGTGCGCGCACATGTGGTCGACACGGCTGAAGAGCAGGGGAAAAGGGAACGCGAACGCGTAACAATGAAGTGTATCTGCGGAGGATTATAAAAGATACTTCAATGCTAAGCAGTGGAAAGTGGGTCTAAGACAAGACCATCGTTGGGTGGGCAAATGTGGAACAAGGCCTGCCAACGACCGGCAGACAGCTGCAACTTGACGCTTGAATCGGTTTTGAATAATCCCCAGCCGTGGTCAACTGAATCTGGCTTGACTTGCGGTGTGAGGGCTGTTGATTGTTCAGCAAAGAGTGACGTGAGTGCGGGTTTGGTGCAGGCAACATATCGGGCGCATTATTTTGTACGACGCGCCCATCGATTGCTTAGTCACGTCACTTCCGCAAGAAGACGTGGAGGAGCAACTGGTCTCACGCTTGAATCTTCTCCTCCAACCGCCATCAAAGGAAAGAGTCCCTTTTTCACTCGTCCATCCGTAATCTGGAAGCCTCCCAGGGAACTGCATGGCAAAGCCTCATTTCCTTAAGTCGCAAGATTAAGACAGACTAACCCTTCACTCACCACCCATCCACCCCCAGTCATAAGTCTCTTCAGAGATTACCCCCGCACCCTCAAGGAATCGTCCGCAACCAAAAAGAAGCCACATGTCAAACGAGTATTCCTACACTCACCTAATCCCGCCTCAAGACATACCCGCTTAAGTATCTCACAGAAGCCAATCTGCAAGGCAGCATAAAACCGAAGAAAGAGGAGACACACGACGATGACATACCGCCCGAAACTGGAAACGTCCGGAAGTGAAAAAGGCCATAGATTGTGCACATTCGTCGTAACGCCACCCCCTTTCGGTGCATTTCGTGGATAAATTGGATGAAGAAATGCAGCATTTCATGGATTTCTGTGTTCGTTGTGCAAAGCATTTCTCCGTTTCTGTTCGCCTATCTCCTACCTGCAGCTGGTGAATGAATCTCATATTTCAATGCCGCCTCGCCGTGGATGTGCGCAGCCTTGCGGATTGGCAGAGACAGTGACTTCTTGCCCGAAGACGGTGCACGATGGATATTGACTTGGCAGTGATTTAATGCAACGCTTCGAGCGTGTTCTCGTATCTCACATTCAGATGGATGGATATTGAATAACTTTCACGTAAGCCACGGTCATGTGGTGTGGGCATTCACTCATCTGCGAGTGGTCTTTGTACGAGGAGAGATGGAGTGACTGAAGATTACCGGAGCAATAGCCGGGTAATTGCATTTGCTTGGAGGAGGCGCATCTGTAGGTGCGATGGGTTTCTGCAGCGGCTTAAGAATGAAAGTGATACTCCTCAGAAGGAAGGAATGAATTGCTGGGGCTTCTAAGTCTTCGAGTGAAAGACGAGTTGGTGTCTGAAGACAGTTGAGTATAATCTCCTTTGGAGAATTCCCACTCTCTCCCCATTCGCGGAAGGGTCCAAATATATAGGAGGAAATATTTGTTACAGTAGAGGACTTGCAATCAAAAATTTGCCCCATTAAACCGTGAGCGGTTGCATAAAATCACGGACATTATTGGAGCACCTCATGAAAATAAAATGAAGAATCTTATCTCATTGATAGATATTTCCGGGCACAGCAAGGCGGTGCCCATTCTGAATTGAAATCGTTTACCGGCGGTGTTCCTCAAGGAGGCATACTAAGCCCAGCTCTGTATACACTTTCTAAATTGGACACTAGCTACATTCGCTACTGACAACAGCCATTCTTTCAGTTGGAAAAACTGAAGTGCTGACTAACCTCTCTCGATCTTGGATATTCATCCAAAATTACCTAGAAATCCCGTCAGATTCTCTATGATCTGTTCATCTTTTGGTTTCGAGTTGTCAACGAATCTGCTTTACAGAACTTGGACCGATGTCGCAAAAATAGCAGGAATCATCAGGGGCAATTGACCAACAGGCGCACACGCAGCCGCAGCCGTAACTGTCATGTTGAATCCGAAAGATGAGATTTTGTCTCAAGAGAGACTCTGTCTCGAGGGAGATTTTGTCTCAAGGGATTAAGTGAGACCCTGTCTCTAGGGAGACTCTGTCTGAAGGGAGACTCTGTCTCAAGGGAAATTCTGCCTCAAGGAAGACTCTGTCTCAAAGGAGACTCTGTCTTAAGGAAAACTCTGTCTTAAGGGAGACTCTGTCTCAAGGGAAATTCTGCCTCAAGGAAGACTCTGTCTCAAGGGAGAATCTGGCGCAAGAAAATCTCTCCTTTCCTTTTCTTGTCACATCTCAGCAGTGGCTAAAGCCAGACGTAGAGTTCTGGAAAGACTTTTAACGAACTTCTCGAAAAAATATCCAAGATGTCCCCAAACTCTACAAAATGGTTCCAATCTAAACGAAAACAAGCCTTACACCCTCCTTTTCCTTTTTCTTTCGAAGCTGTTATATCAAAACAGCACAGCAAATTGATTTCCCTTTAGAACCGCCACTGCAAACACACACGCTGCCGTTCCAATTTTAGGTACGAAGGACAGAGTCCTGCGTCTTGGAGGGAATATGAATCGCTAAGAGTGCTGTCATCAGCGAAGGAGTGGATTTGATTAAAAGTAGCAGACAGGAGACAAAACAGATCCTCTATCAGCCTCACAAGCCTCCTTGACTTTGATAACTTGGATAACACCTCAAAGCTCAGGGTCAGAAATCTTTGAAAAGCAGACCCCTATCTTTTCCAGTGTTTTCGTAAAACTATCTCCAAGCATACGTCACCTCTTCTAATGGGGAATTTGTTTAATCTTTCATTGAAACAGAAACAACGCCCCTCCGTCGCTCCTCTTGAGAATTCATCTCTGGAATGTGTAGGCCGTTTAAGAAGTTCAAAGCTTCTTTCAATTTTCGAATCATTGCCAAATTTCAAAGAATAACTAGCACTCAAGCGTCTAATTTCAAATTCCATCCCGAAAAAAAAACGAGAAAATTGAATCCATTAAGTCGGCATCCTTGCCCGACACTCAATTCCGTTTAATTGAAATCATTTATCTGCGCAAGTATCTCAATTGGAAGCGGAGAACAAAGCGAAATGTCACCAAATCATGTAAACAATTCCAGTGTGGCGCAACCGCTGCCGGAGCGCCGCGCCGCCGTACCTCATCCCAAGCCGGCCAGCGTGCCATTTAGATTGCAAAGTGACTAATTGCCGGTCAATGACACACGCTGGCCAGCCGTATGCCGACAGCCGACCACCAGCGTTCGACTGCCAAAAAAACACGAGTCTCCTCTGCGCGCCGACTGAAACTTGGTCGAGAAATCTGTTTCACCATTAAATTAGGGAGTAATCAGAGTGCCACCCCAGTGTGGTGGTCCATCAGTTGCACGAATCAGATCGTACCGGGAGACCAAGCAGACCAAGCAGACCACCAGAACTACGGCGTGAATAATGAGCGAACAATCGTTTCGCCAGCGTTGCCCTGGTCGCGTATGTGGGCAGTGCGAGCGGCCTACATACGATGGATTGGGGAACGGGCTTCGCGTGATGTGCTTCAAACGGCACAATACTCACTTCGATGTACTTGCGGGTGACCCAATTTACATTGTTAAGCATGGAATTCACAATTGACGGCGGCTCACGCTGGCAAAAAGGGAGGAGGCCCGTCCCACAGGCCGGGACACGCAACAGCAGATAAATGACTTTTGATAGCGCGTTGCGATGCGGCACGGCTTAGAATTGGAGCTCTGATAAGCAGATGTGCATATTAATTAGGAAACACAATGACAACTCGTGCGGTAGGCAAATGCTGGTTGATCCGGGCAAGGTCTGGAGCGTGGCGTGCCATGTGTCACCGGGAGAATGTTCTGTAATAAATTACATACGTGGGCTTTTAGAGGATTTCTGCTGGAGTTCTGGAAGAGAATGACTAGGAGGAGGAGGAGGGGAGACCACTTGCGGTAGCAAATTTTGAAAACAATGCTAATTTGGTCTAGATAAACGGTTGCTTCATAGTTCCGTCCCCAATTTGGGATTCAAAAAAGGATGACGAGGGTGTCCAGATAGTAACGATAGTTTTACCGATTGTTATGTTTCAGCAGCTGTCAATGTTACGAATGACATCTAGCTGGGAAAATATTCAGTAAAGTTTGCCATTTCATTATGCATATCTCCAGGCTTGTCGGATGTGAGGAAATTATTGAAAAATATTTTCGAAATTCCGAATCAGTTGTAAAATGGGACGTGAATTTCGTCGCGAGGTCGGTCGTCATCATGGCTTCAGTGTGCAGGATATTCGTCGCACCGTGTAAAAGTTTGAGCCTGAGTACACTTCTTTGGGCCTTAAGCCACCAACCAGACAGAGATTGGTGCGAAATGAAGAAAGCATAGCCGCAGTAGCGGCCAGTTTCGAAGAAGACCCAGAAATGTCGATTGCATCGACAGATAGTCAATCCGCATAATCTTGTGGCTGAATTTAGGCCTATATTCTTATAAGACTGTGCTGACGCAAGAATTGAAACACAAGGACCATAGACAACGCCGTTAGTTCGCTAATTGGGCGCGTTTGTCCGGATTTTGGAAAAAAATAATTTACGCGGACGAGGTCCATTTTTGGCTTAGGGGCTATGTCAACAAGCAAGATTACCGTCATTGGAGCGAACACAATCCACAAGTGTACGAAAAAGCATCAATGTATCCACAATGATTGACTGTTTGGTGCGGTTTATGGCATCAGAAGAATACCCGGAAAGGTTGGGTGCCAATCAGTTGAATTGCGCATCGCCAGAGAGTCGCATCGACTTATTTTGCGGTTGGATTTGAACGTAAGATTGTGCTGACGCAAGAACTAAAATCAGACGCATTAGACGTTGTGCGCTGGAAATGTGAGCCATTTGTCCGGATTTTGAAAAAAAAAAAAATTTTCTCGGACGAGACACATTTTTGGCAAATGTTTCGTTATTTGAGCGAACAATATCCACAAGTATTCGACCAAGCATGAATGCATCTCCAAAGATGAACTGTTTGGTTTTTGGCACGTCGCCATCAGAAGAAAGCTCCAAAAATGTTGATTCGGCGTCGATCAGCGAATTTTTACATCGGCTGGCTTACTTTCCGGTTGGATTTGGGCCTGCATCCGTATAAGGTTCTGCTGACGCAAGAATTGAAGCCAGCGGACTATAGATGTCGGGCGCTGTATATGTTTGCCGTTTGTCCGGATTTTGAAAAAAAAATATTTTCTCGGACGACGCTCGTTTTTGGGTCGGCAGCTATGTCAAGATTGCCGTTATTTTAGCAACACAATCCATAAGTGTTCGATCAAGCATCAGTGCATCAAAAAAGATGGACTCTTTGATGCGGTTTACTACAAGGCGGCACATTCGGACCTTATTTCTTTCAAAGTGATGAAGGAGACACCACTAATGTCAATGGTCTCAAGTATAGACCGATGTTAACCGATTTTCTGTGGTCACAGCTTGGCAAGATCAATATATTCGAGCAATGGTTCCAACAAGACGGCGTCGCATTCCGTACAAGTGACGCAAGGCTCGAAGTTGTGAAGGAGAAATTTGGTGACCTGGTTATCTCACTGAGACCGTTCAACAATTTGCCGATCCTGCGGTTTCTTCGACTCTGAACCAGTGAGAGAAAGAGAGGACACCCACGTCTAAAGTGGCGAACCCAAGTGAAGACGGGCAGCCAACTTAGTGTGCGCCATTGGCGACAGCTAGCAAACGATCGTGCTAGTTGGCGAGGTTTGTTGGGGTGAGGCCCAGGTCTACCCCGGACTGTAGCGCCACAAGAAGAATTTGGCTTTAGTTTTTAGTCCTTAGTCTGCGTTAACAAGCCAATTGCTTTGGACAAGCTCGAAGCCTTTATTCGAGAGGCTGTGGCTGAAATAACGCCGCACATATTTTAGCGAGTAATCAAATATTAGACCGACGGCTTGAACCACTGCCAGCAAAATCGAAGCGGCCATTTGAACGATGTGCCATTCCATACACAATGGCATGAATGTAACTCCAAACTAAAGCCAGATGAAATGTAGTTTCAGTGCAGTCACACAGGTTGCCACGACGAATGAGAAGAGTTTCGAGGGTTTTGTAATAAACTTGGGACAGAAATCAAGCACAAACTGCGCGGCATATTCCTATTCAGCTGGGAAAGAACTATCGGATCAGAAGGTTAAAGTTGTTTCCTGGTCAACAAACATTTGTATCATCTTGGCTGAATAGCTGAATCTGGTAGTACTAAGTTCTTCGTAATTGTAACTGTGATTTGTTGGCAGCAGTTATAATTTGACAGGACTACCATCGTCATTCACTTGAAATTGAATTTTTTTGACGCCATAAAATGAACTGCTGAATAGCTGAATTGAAAGCGGCATGCATTTTGTAGCTCAAACTGTTGGTGTTTTATTTAAAGTTCTTTTCCTATCGTTCTTATATGGTGACCCTGTATTAGAGTCGCCACAAGAACGAATTTTCGTGGAGCCTGGGATGTCCTAGAGATTTTGAATAAAGTCGCTAAATGGGTCCAACACTTCTGTGTACTTCTGTAAGCTCCTAGGCCGGGTTTTGTCTTCCAAATTTTTTTAAGTTTCTTGCAAATTAGCGTCTATGAGCCATCATCACTTATAATAATAATAACAATGGCGGCGCTACAGTCCGAGGTGGACCTCGGCCTAGCTTCTCAGCACCATCACTTTGTCTTCCCTTTTAAAGCGAGGGAGCTAAGACTCAACCACTGAATGCCGGTCATACGTGTCAGCTGGCTCGGATTCTTATGATTTCCTCCTCGATAACAACGTTCGGCGGCGTCTCTTCCACTGACTTCAATAAGTCCCAGTCCTTCTGGTAACCGACTTAAGACACAAAAGATTTCTCGATTTTTCGAGCACTCACAGAAGTTCCCACAAATTCCCTGCGGTGCACCCCGTGGTTATTCGCTTTTTATGAAAAATCAAAAAACCCTTCTGACTCCAAACGAATCAAAACACTCCCTAGGTCACTCCAGAGTGCAGCAGACTATAAGGAAATTTAAAACAAAACCCTAAGCCAGACAAATCCCCGAGATCCAGACACAATGCCAAACCGCATCGAGCCAAAAACGAAACTCGAAGTGAATTCCCACGAAACTCCGCGAATTTGTTCAAAGCAAAACCAAAATCGATGCGTGGTGCAATGACCAGGTGAGGCTCCATTCAAACCCCCCATCGGATACACTCGCTCTCTCCCTCTCCGCGTGTGTATGCAAATAGAAGAATCGACTGCTCTTCTGCCATTTCCAACTTCAATTGAAGCAGATGAAGTGGCAGTGGCAACCTACTTTTGCCACTTCAATGAACTCTCCACAATGTGATGCAATTGTGGGGGATCACCGCACCGCACCGCACCGCACCGCACCGCACAGTCGCACAGTTTTGTGCGTCACTCAGGTTGTGGTGGGTACTTGGCGGTGTCCCAATTATCCAGCCTTTCAGCTGTACTGCTGCTAATTGAAGGGCCTTCCGTGCCTTCAACGATTGTTTGTGCGCGCAGCTAGATGGAGAGCGGATAAGCAATTTTCATTAGGAACACACCACGCGTGTGTGTGTGTGTGTCGCCTAGGAGTCACCTTGCGGACGACGGCGATGTATCGTGTGGGTAATGAGAGAAGACTGAAATTATTGTGAATTTATGTAATCGACTAATTATCCAGGCACTGGTGTGACTGGCTGCAGTGTTCTTGATGTGAAATGGCATGAAACTGGCGGGCAATCGGGGCCAGACTAGTGAGACTAATTAGAAGGTTACACATGTGAGTTACATGCAACGGTCGTGTCGGTCGTCGGTCGGCAAGGAGGCGGGAAAGGAATGCCAGTTTGGGCGGTGTACAGAGAGGGACTGGCAACTAATGACAGAATGAAGATGAGCTCAGCGGAGTGACTTGAGAAAGTTCCGCGGAAGGGTAATTAAATGAAATGATGGACTCAGATGCTACTTGCATGCGAAAGGGAAGCTAAAAACGGGGTAGGCCTAGGCTTAGGTGGTGGTGGCCAGGGAAAGGTAGACAGCGTTGTTTAAATGGAGATGCCAGCGAACATTGGTGATACTAAAGGGTGTTTCATTAAGCGCTTCCTATCTTTAAATTTAAATAAAACAAAGTGTATGTGATATATCATCAACAATTTTTATTTGTTAGAAAGGCCTATCGATGCCATTATGTATGGAATATAAAATCGTTCAAATATTTACTGCGACTTCTCTGGGTGGCGTGCATCCGAAATGTCAAATTTTTCATGACTTTGGCCCATAAATCAGATTGAATTTGACCGATGCCATGAGTTAAGTTGGCTTTAAGGGACTCTGTGGTTTGGGGCTTATTCGCATAGACCTGCGATTTCAGAAAACCCCACAAGTAAAAGTCTAACGGGGTCAAATCCCACGCTCTCGGTGGCCTGTTCACAGCACATCCACGTGAGATGACCATGCCCTCGAATTGCTCGTCCAGAATTTCCAATGTGGCGTGAGCTGTGTGGCACGTAACGCCGTTCTGTTGAAACCATCTGTCGTTGGTGTTCATATCATCCAATTCAGGCCAAAAGAAGTTGGAAATCATCGGCCTATAGCACTCGCCGTTGATGGCGATCGCGTGGCCAGCGTCTTTCTCAAAGAAATATGAATCGTGCCCAAAATCCACACCAAAACGTGATTTTTTCGGGATGCATTTGACGCTCTCGGATCTCATGTGGATTGGTATTGTCCCAAATCCGACGACTGTGTCGACTCCTACGCTGGATGTCCGTGGTTCGATCCCGACCACACCAACTTTCGTCTTCGCCGACTCGTCGAGCACAAGGGGGCGCATAACACGAGTGGCTGCTGTAGAAGCCAAGTTTAAGTCCACCTCGAACTCTAGCGCCACATTTGGCCGCCATGACTTTGCGGGTAAGTGTGTCGTCTCCTACGTCCAGAAATGGGCCTCATCGCTGAAGATGAGTTTTCGATGAAAATTAGAGTCAGTTTCCAACTGCTCCAGAGCTCATTCTGTGAACACACGTCTTTGGCTGTTGTCGTTTACCTTCAGCTCTTGGGTCAGTTGAATTTTGTAGGGGTGAAGGCCCAAGTCGCGACGCAAAATTCGCCAAGTTGTGGCCTGTGAAAGTCCGGGTTCTTGTGAGCGACGCGAAATCGACTGTCTCGGATTCTCCTGCAGACTCTCACGGACAGCGGCGATGATTTCGGCAGATCTTGCGTTTCGTCGACGTACGGATGTTGGTTTATCGTTTACTGAACCAGTGGACTCAGGTTTATCCACCGCACTGCGAATAGTCCTCTCGGTAGGACGATTATGGCGATCGTAAAATGGGTGAAGCGCGCGGAACGTTGTCCAAATAAAACATCCATTTGATCAGACAATTTTAAAATATTTGCACGTGTTTTTGAACGATATGTCCATCCACGGTGATTTGGCAAAACAGACTGAATAAATGACAGTTTAATTTGACAGCTGTACCTTCAGCAATATGGCCGCTATCAACTGTCAAAGTTCGGAAGTCCCTATTGGAAGACCCAATAGTCGTTCTCTGTAGCATTGTCTCAAAAACTCAAAAGACAACTAAGAAAAAATTCAGTGACTTGAAGTTTAAGCCCTCATGCCAAACATTCGAAGTGCAGTTGGTAATTAAAAGGAATAAATGCGTCCGCATTAGAAGGCTCATCTCATCATACGCCATCTGAGAGCACATCTAAGTCGGTTCCTAAACCTTGAACACATCTCTTCCACCCTCATCTGCTGTTGTTTCGAAGCAGCTGTCTGTCAGCGACTCCACCCACACTCATTATTGAGAACTTGCGAAAGTTTTCATAACTCAATCTAATTACGCGCTTGCTTGGATTTTCAATTAGGATAATTAAAACCATCACTCTTCATCGCACTCCGGGGAGATGACGATAAACATGAAAATTATCCTTCACGAATGTGGATCAACGCGAGGGGGGGGAAACTAAGAAAAGAAAATCTCCCTCCTCTCTCAACGAGCATTGTAAGAAAAACAGGAGTAGTAAGTTCCCACGAAGGGGTGACTACGCACACACACACACGCGAAGATGCATGTCACATCTAGAGCAAAAGGATGATGATCGTCCTTCGGTTTCATTGACACAGAAAGCAGTCAGGCTTTAGGGAGTCTGAATTTATGTCAAAAGTTGACAAAAAAAACGAAAACTTTTGAAACTTTTTTCATTCCATTTTATTGATTTTAAAGTGCAGTTCTAGAAGTGAAGTGTTCACTTTCACCGTTCCCCGAAGGCTTCGAAATCGTGCACACACGTGCGGTGCAGCTCACCTGAATATTCAGGAAGAAATCCTTTGAAGTGCCATTTGGTGTTCTTACGTGCTTCTGGTTGAATCTAATATCACTTGTGGTCGATGGGCCATTGGATGCGTTTAGTTTTGCCGGAGATTGAACTTTGATTGGAAAAGTTCTTGCAGTCAGGAGCGATTCTCATGTTCTTGGAAGTGCATTAGGAGTAAACTACTTCCGGAAGTTGCCAGAGGATTGGGACATTGAATGGAGCAGTGGAAATTCATCATTCATCTGCCGTTTCTCATTCCTCATCTGTCATCTGTCATATGTCATCTGTCATCTGTCTTCCGTCTTCCATCTTCCATCTTCCATCTTCCGTCTTCTGTCATCTGTCATCTGTCATTTGTCATTTGTCATTTGTCATCTGTCTTCTGTCATCTGTCTTCTGTCTTCTGTCTTCTGTCGTCTGTCTCCTGTCTTCCCTCTTCTGTCTTTTGTCTTCTGTCATCTGCCTTCTGTCATCTGTCATCTGTCATCTGTCATCTGTCATCTGTTATCTGTCATCTGTCATCTGTCATCTGTCATCTGTCATCTGTCTCCAGTCTTCTGTCGTCTGTCATCTGTCTTCTGTCATATGTTATCTGTCATCTTTCACCTGTCATCTGTCATCTGTCATCTGTTATCTGTCATCTGCCATCTGTCATCTGTCATCTGTCATCTGTCGTCTGTCATCTGTCGTCTGTCTTCCGTCGTCTGTTGTCTGTCTTCTGTCATCAGTCTTCAGTCTTCTGTCTTCTGTCTTCTGTCTTCTGTCTTCTGTCTTCTGTCTTCTGTCTTCTGTCTTCTGTCTTCTGTCTTCTGTCTTCTGTCTTCTGTCTTCTGTCTTCTGTCTTCTGTCTTCTGTCTTCTGTCTTCTGTGATCTGTCATCAGTCATCTCTCATCTGTCATCTTGTTCATTCCGTGCAATGCAACTCTTTTTGACAGGAGGCGTCTTTCTTAAAGTGTCAAGGTGACATGCAGTCGTTTAGACAGACAAACTGTTCACTTTGTCTTGTCACCAAACTTCCATCGCGTCTTATGTTTGACAACCAAATTCAGAGAAGAACCAAGAACTTGTTCAACCAACTTTCACCCAACTTCGCACTCCTTCATCGCCGCTGTTCCTTTCATCTGTCACCTCATTCAGTACGTTAATTTCAACGTTCGCAAGTAACTGCCAGAATTCACTCTGCCAACACACACCCCTGCCAAGCGTGCACATAAATTTCCACATGAAATTGCCGATAAAAACCCGATTCCACCTGAAAGTGCATAACACTGAATTTCAGATAAGGATCTCCTCAGCTCATGTGGCAAAGGATGCATCCCGTGCGCTCCCTAGACACACACAAAGAGAGCAAAGAGAAGGCAAACAAGAAGAAAAAAACGCCGACAACGTATGCAAATTTTATGCATACAGGACAGCTTTGACTTAACGCGAAGGGACAACACTCGAGAAGACACACAGGAGAAGACGAGCTGGCAAAGAAGAAGGAGTGCGCCATCTCCACTCCATCCACTTCATAATCCAAATCAGCATAACAATCATGCTCCAGAAAATAATGATACCACAGAGGGGACACCAAGTAAACACAGAGGAACTGTCCGAGAGGAAGACAGGAACCGAAGGAAGCAGTCAGAGGTTGTCCCCTGGGCACAGCAGCTTGGAGTGTGTGTGGGTTGTGGATCAAGTGCTGATTCACCACTTGCATCAGGACAACAAAGACGCAGCGCACACAACTGGAAAGTTTTCTGTGCGGGGCTTGTTGGGTTGTTTTAAGGACCCCACTGTACCACATTCACGCTGCTCTAAACGAAAGGATGACACTCCTGTTGTTGGGCCCCATTCACTCCTGTCCTGGATAGTGCGCACAGTCGGGCCAGAAGGAGACTTCAAGTAAAACGGAAAAAAATTAGGACAACGAGCATCATTTTATTTCATTCCCGTTGTTGCATCCACCATTTCATCGCTGTGTCCCGCCGTCTCCCCGGTCGTTGTTCTTATGCGCGAAAGATGTGCACTTTGTGGATGAGAGCCTGTTTGCCTGACAACAGCTCCCCCACACACAGGCGCATCTGAGTGAAGCGCCCAGAAGGATGCAGAATGCAAATAGATGTTCCGCATAATGGGTGAATGAATTTCTAGGATCCTTCTCGTTTCTCCTTTCTTCCATTCGGTCTGTGGAAAGGACTCTTTCCTTTCGAACGTGGAGCCATTAGTTGCCTTTGGTTTGAATCGCGGAGCGGAACTTGAAGGATGGCTGCTTCGTTGCAACGATTTCGTTGAGTGCTTGACGTGCCTGCCTGTGATGATGGCGATGGCGATGTGGTTGAACCTTAAGTACATGGGCGCTTAAGGGATAAAATCAATTTAACTTTGTCTAGCTGCAGCGCATTCGACTTAACCTCAATTAAGTTGCACCACGCTGCACGGTTTTCGGAACGCGACAGACCACCGCCTCTGTACTTACGCCATGACCTCCAATAAATTATGCTAATAGACGCGAAGACGCCAAAAGTCACGATGAGCCCTTTGTTTTGTCTGCATTATGCATTCCGAGCGAGCGAGTGAGGGGCATTCTGCAACGCGTCAAACAGAGAGCCAAACACTGACGCAGGGTAACTTTATTGGCACGATAGGCACGGCAATTCGTAGTCAAATCACGTTCACGGTGGTGCGGTTCTCGTAATATTCTTTCCGCTTTCAGTTTGTTTCTTGTGGCTCTTGTATTGACATCTGTCAATGCAATGCGCCCGCTGGCAGGGATGGTGGTTGTGTAACATCTGGTGGTTGCGCGTCACCAGTTGGGACCCCTCACGGTGGAGGAGTTCTTTCTGAAATGTCACCAGTTGCAAATGTGAGCATAATATTTTCGAACAAAAGTTTACATAAGCCACGAGGGTTATGTTCGTTCTGACAGAGACAGTCTCTTGAGTTGACATTACCGATTTGACAGTGACTGATAAACATTCAATACATTTGTTTCTTTTTCTACTTCGGAGACCTACTGAGATGTCACATAAAGATTTTGTCCTCTTCTTCTCCTCATCATTTAATGTCAGAGCTCGATGCTGTCAAAATGTAAATTTGACAGATTGGCATCTCTCCCTTTTTTTGAAAAAAGCTGTGGGTATGTTCGTTTGTTTATTTATCGAACGTTGAATGCTGTCATTGTCAGCGTGACTTTATGTTTCAGACGTATCGGCTAAGATGTCACGTGCAATCTGTCCTCATTAGAGTCATCTGCTTGTCAAAGCTGAAGAGATATAGAATTTTATTTCACCTAAAATTAGCATCAAGTGCTTAGAAGTATCCGTAAGACCAGAGAACTTCCCTGTTTTCTAATGAACTCTTATTGAATGCCGTCAGAAAGTGTGAGAGTCAGTGTGATTGGAATGAATTGCATTCTCTGAAGTAATTATTTCTTGAATTCTAATAAATCAACGACATCGATAACTTCAACAACAGCTATCCGCAGAGACTTACTTCTTAAACCCCTAGTTTCCTTAGATGCTCCCTGAGTCTACAGTGCCCCGTTAGGAAGCCTGTTAGGATACGGAGGTTATTCTTGCTCATTTTGATGCATGCCTAGGATGACCAGATCCATGGGCGTGAAAAAGAGGACATCTTGAATAGTCTCAAATACAAATGAAGACTCACTTCTTTTTGCATTAAAAAATCAAACAGGAATACAGGAAACGAACGGTGTATTTACTTTTAAACAGAAAAAAATAGGTATGAGATGATCTGTCAAATGAGTGGCTGTGTTCAGACGACTGTTAAAAAAAACACAAAAGATGGCGTTGTGTTCAGAAGTGAATGAGTTTATGTACAAACATATTTTTGGTTGTGTTCGCACCAGAAAGATGCAGAAAATTTCTAAATTAACGTTGAAAAAAAAAGTTTTGTTGTAGTTTTGTGATTTCGAAAAATCTAGTTAACTGAGAAAACAAAAAAAAAGGACAAATTGCATGTTTTTCCAAAAAGATACCGAAAATTTTTTTATGAGAGAAAAAGAGGACATGTCTTTTCAAAAGAGGACGTCTGATCAGCCTATGCATGCCTCGAACCTGTTTTGGTTATATTGCCCTAAGAGTTTCTTGGCCTGCTTCATTCCACGAGCGTTATTCCATGTTTCCAACCGGTTCCTTCCTTCTGGTTCCATGAGTTGTTCTCTGAGGAGATAGTCTCCTACAGCGCAGAATGATCCAGAGCCTATGAAGAGTTCTGATGCTCTTTTCCTTGCCAGGGAGTCGGCCTTTTCCTTGCCTTCTATCCCAGTCGGTCAGGTATCCAGGAGAGTTTTACCCGGTATCTCCTACTTCACTCTTTGAGCTTCTGCAGGCATTCCCGTACAAGGATTTGATGATGTAGGAGTCTAGTGCCATAATAGCGGCCCGACTGTCCAACATTATTGCTATGTCGTAGTTGGTATAGTTCCCTTCAAGATTGTTCTAAACGCATCTGTCTATGGCCTAAAATTTCCGCTTGACAGATGCTGGTACATTTGCCCCTGGGTTGGAAGTATTTTGTCCTCGATCCAAATACCCCTGCTCCAGTTCCTGAATCAGTTCTTGATCCGTCTGTTACCGTGTTGCTACTCAGTCTGTGGGCTATAGATTCATTGCTCCAGTCCCTTTTGGTGCCGACCTTTTTTTTTGTTTTTTTTTTTCGGAATATGTTTGAAACACTACTGGAGCACTCAGACCCAAAACTCGTCCATTGTACTGCCAGGTAGCAACCTACTCCAGTGCCATTAATTTGATCCCAACGGCAAATGGTGACTGGGACCTCTCTAACTTGGGGCAGGCACCTAACCAACTGCGCCATCCAGTCGTTTGGTGCCAAACTTACTGGTAAATTTCTTTCGGAAGTTGAAGTTCCTAATCACGTCATCCTTCGGAATGGCCAGGAGTGATAACTTACCTGCGATCGACCGACACGCCTTTCAGCACCTGATGTGAAAACAGTTTTCACAGCACACCAATGGTCTTGGATGGTGGCGGACAGTGAGCAGCTGATTATTTCCACTCCACGTGAGAGATGGTCCCTTAGTTCTTGGCGTACTGTGGGAACTCTTAGTCGGTCTACGTGGAACCTAGGTATTCTTGCGTCATTAGATCTTCGAACGGCAGCAGTGCGTAATTGGACCGTAGCTATCATAAGAGTGTGATCTCGTACCAACTCCATGTCCGCTCCTCGTCTGGTTCGAACGTCTAGAAGACTACTTCTAAAACGGCGGCTGATGGCAAAATAGTCGATTTGGTTGGAGGTTGCTTGTCTGTCAGTTGAAACCCAACTAATTTTAGGACAGGCCTTGTGCTTAGACATGGTGCCACCTATGAGAAGATGATTTGCGTTGCAAAGATCAACAAATCTTTCACCATTGTCATCGCGGTTGCCTAATCGGTGCCGTCCCAAAACATGTTTGAGCCCTTCGTTGTCGCTGCCTACCTTGGCAATGCTACAATGATCTCAAGGAGTGTGATGAAACAGGCGCCACTGCAGTGATGGGGTCCTATCGTGCAGCACAATAGCCCTACTCGGCACTTTTAAGCCACTTCAATCTGCGCTCCTTCCCTGTCTTGTCCACTTAAACCAACAAAAATATGCAGTACCGCAAGGGAGCGTAGTTGACCACATGTTTCAAACGATGTCAAGACCCTTCTCGGCTCTCTTACTTAAGGCGTCACTTTAGATACCTAAAATTAAATCTCCCTTCATCTTGTTCACTCCCTTTCATCTTCTCACAGACGTATCTTATCTTACGGATGTAATCTACCGCCGTACCAATGCCCTCAAGGTCCCATGACCTTCATTAATTCAACTTCAAGATTTCCTATGATTTCGTTAACAACCTCCGCAACATACTTGTTCTGGGAACAACAAAAAATCATGAAAAGAAATAACTTTAGGAACACATCTTCATTCTGGGTCATCTAAGAGAGTTAACGGTTTCATTCACTTTGCAGGTGATCATCATTAAAACGTGATTACCCGCTTTATCGACCGCACACCATTGATTTCCCTCGATAAACGAATGCACGTCACTTTTCCTGCGTACATGAGAATTTTCGAAAAGTTTCCCGAAAAAATCTCACCAAAAAACAAGAAAAAAAAGTACAAATTAATTGAAATACCACAGGGCGACCGACTTGTACCACATGTGTGTGCATGTGTATGATATGCGCGTTCACCCTTCCAAATAACTGGTCATTCCAGCGAGGGAAAACGTAGAAAGTGCTCTTAGGCTGTGGGTCTCTGTTGTTCTTTGCATCATCGATCGAATCGGCAAGCAGAAGAAATGAAAACGAATTTATTTATTCTCTCCCTCTCCCTCTCTCCCACTCTTTCGTTTTTTTCTCCTTTTACCACATCTTTTCATTGCATTTTCTCTCGTACGCGGTTGGCACATTCAACACGTACTTGCGCGATCGACATCATGAAATTCGATTCTTTGACGTCGTACCTGTGGCGACTAAAGTGCCCTCTGTGTCGTGGTCAGAGTTGCCCCGGGGGCCGTAGCCATGGCGACGCGACGGTGGCGAAGGCGCAATTCAATTCCAGCGAACTGTAAAAGAGTGCACGCATGACAGTGGCTGCAGTGCCGGTAAACCAACAGGCAGGTGGTTTGCTTCTCTTTCATCGCACGTTCAGGGCTCTAGCGTCATGCCTCTGTGCGCCCATGCGCCCATGACAAATGCTTTGGGGAGCCGTAATTGCGCACACCAACGTCGCTGTGTTCGTTGGCTGGCTGGGCACTATTGTCGCGAGTATGGATCGTGTTTGCTGGCGACGGGCGACTGACCCGTTAGACAGTGGTAGGAACAAACGTGATGTCTCTGCGAGAGTATGCAATGTCATAATTGAATTTTAACGGGATTTGCAGCTTTTGTTCGATGACAAGAGCAGAGAGACCGTGAAGATGTGTCACACAGTGGCTGGTGTGCTGTTGTGAGCGGTTCAGGAGTAGGTCAGCAAAAGGTGAACGGTTTTAGATGACATTTGTGACGGTTTCTAGTTTTAGGTTAAGTAGTGACGTTTTTTTTTGACAGATCTATCATTAGAATGAGGAGAAGTGGCTTAAAATAGGTCAGGTTTTGAAGGCGGGTCAATGGCGTCAAACAATTTTTCACACCGTTTAGAGATGAAGTCTCTAATCGTGAGGTCTTGGACTGAATGGGCGTGGAGAGATTGTCAAATGTTTGGAGAGATGTCAAGTCATGGAGCTGAAGCGCATTTTGTTAGGCAAATGATCTGAGTCTCACCGAAGAACACTTGGGTTCTCTGTCTTACAAAAAGTCTTTCATTAAGCGCTTCCTATCTTCAAATGTAAATAAAACAAAGTATGTGTGAGATATCATCGAAATTTTTCATTCGTTCGAAAGGCCTATCGATGCCATTTTGTATGGAATGTAGCATTCTTCAAGTTTAAGTTTAAGCTGCCCGAACAGAACACCCATTTTGAGAAAACAATTTTAAAACATTTGCACGTGTTTTTTTGAACGCTATGCCCGTCCACGGTGATTTGGCAAAACAGACTGAATAAATGACAGGTGTAGCTTCAATACAATATGGCCGCTATCAACTGTCAAAGTTTGTAAGTCCCTATTGGAAGACTCTTTACTTCAGCTCCAGTATTTTTTCAAATTTGTTCGTATCTTTCAGTTATCTCCAGTTTTCTGACGTTTCATTCGAGATTGTTAAGGTGTACGTCTCCAGATGATTTACCACTGAAAACTCAACTCACGAACTTCATTCTCCACTTTCAACTCTCCACTCTATTTCATCGTTCTTCCGCCTCTCCAAGATGTGCTTAACCACTCCTCAAAAAACAAAAAAAAACCCCAATGACCCCTTTGCCCCAATCTGTCAAAACGAGGCAACGAGAAGTGTCAAAAGACCAAACACATCGTTTCCCCCCCGTTAGCGCCAGTTATTGAATAGCGCGTCCATAAAAGCCTCAATAGATTAAGAAATTATGTAAATTTCGAATATAGCCAGTCTCAAAACGGTTCGTTTGCGGCGTGGTTTTCAGTGCTTTTTCAATTGACTCGCTTAATTGAACAGACTTTCAATGTAACGGTTCCGCCTTATAATTGGCGTTGTGTTGGTAATTTATTCAATCGTCCAAAATTCAATTGAATGAGGAGATAGGCTGATGGATACAAATCTACTTAAAGCAGACGCCTACACCCCCCCGGAGAGCACATATCATCCCCCGAAGGCGTGCTAAACTAATGGCGCCTTCGAATCTTACTCGAAATGGAGAACTACTTCACGAATGTGATTAGAGTAGACAAAGATATTATGGATTCCTGGTCGCTTTCGATGATGAAGTCATCGGATCTGCAAAAAAGAACACACACACACATGAGTGTAGCCAAAAATGGCTTTTAGAACTCGCACTTGAACGGATTGAATTTGCATTCATTTGCATGCAGATGAGGTTCTAATGGATGCCATTTGGACGGAGTGCAGATATGTGCGTGTGTTGCAGTGAGTTGCAGTGTAAATATGAATAAATTATCCGGGGGAAGTCTGTTTGATGACGGGATGTGGGGATGAAAGTAATTCGGAGTCGGTGACCATTTGGGGGTGAATCTTAATTTTGCTGTTACATACAATTGCTGGTGCGGGGAGGGGGGTGAGTGAGAAAGGGGGGACTTTAAATTACTTTAAGTTGCACCCCTTTGCGATGTTTTTGTTTCAAAAGAAAGTTTTCGATTGAGTTTCGAATGCGGTGATGTTTGGTTAGAGGCTTCGTTGTTCTCTCTGTCACTTGGATCTACAGCCTTGGCCAAATGTATTAGGCACCTTTTAAAATTCGTTATATCGTTAATGAAATGAGAGGAAACGGATCAAATCATTTACAACCTCAGATAGATTCGCCGAAATCCATAAAATTCAAACTACAGTCAAAATCGCTTATAACGACATCGGTTATAACGATGTATCCAACAACAACAACGATGTACCAACTGCGCCATCCAGTCGTTTGTCAAAGTAGGTTATAACGACCTTCAAGGTCCCGACGAATTTGGTCGTTATAACCTACTTTGACAAACGACTGGATGGCGCAGTTGGTTAAGTGCCTGCTCCTTGTTCAAGGGGTCTCAGGTTCGAATCCCAGTGAAATCGAATCTGGTCCAGTCACCATTTGCCGTTGGGATCAAATTAACGGCACTGGAGTAGGTTGCTACCTGGCAGTACAATGGACCAGTTTTGAGTCTGAGTGCTCCAGTAGTGTTTCAAAAATCTACCGAAAAAAAATAACCTCCTTTGACTGTAATTACTTCCGATAAGTGATTTGGCAGTAAAGACAAAAAGATAATCGTGCCTAATACATTTGGCCAAGGCTTTAGTTCTCCTTCTTCTTGTGGCTTCTTTCTTCTTCTTTCTTCTTCTTGTGCCGCGGTGGACTTGGACCTATTTGGTCTTTTTGAAGAGCGAAAATGTCGAACGATAGTGTAGGCAACTTTCCCTGAAGAGGGCGGGTTTCTATGATGTTTCAAGCTTATCTCGGTCCCCGTCAATTTATGCCGATGGAGGAGGATGTGATTCCCTAAAACGTTGGTTATTTATATCTTTTCACACCGCGAACAGGGGATCTCCTCGCAGCTAAAGTCGGAAATAGATGAGAAAGTGAAGTGAGTGATCGGAAGCAGTTTCGAATTTCTAAAAATAGCCCTTCAGCTTAAAGTTTTGTCCTTGAATTTCCTTTGATTTTAGCCTGAATCCTCTTAAAGAGAACATTTCGATGATGAACTGCTGAAATTTTGTAACTTCAAATGTTTGCGTATGAAGACCCAAGAAATGGGTCGTGGATTTCAAGGCCGAATATGACAGTGTGCATAGAGACGAGCTATACAGCGCCATGTCCAGCAGGATGACAATGGAGAACTCTCGCTGCTCCATCAAGGTCGGTAACGAACTCACCGAGACCTTCAATGTCAAAAAAGGTTTTAGACGCTTGGATGATATTGGCATTTAGTGCTTGAATCGTTTCCGGATTATTGGCATAACATCGGTCCTTCACGGTTAAACACAAAAAAAACGTCCAAAGCTCCGAGCTCGCCGCAGCTCCGAGGCGGCCAATTGACATCGTCATGACGGATGATAACACGATTTGGGAATTTGGTGCGCAAAAGATCGATTGTGGCATGGGCTGTGTGGCATGGCGCGCCATCCTGCATGAACCAGAAGTAGTTCAAGTTCATGTCTTCAATTTGAGTGCAAAAAAAAGTCAGTTAACATGGCTTCGTAACGCCCACCGTTGACCGAAACGTCGTTCCCAGCCTCATTTTCGAAGAAAAATGGTTCAATTATACCATCACTTCACAGTCCGCTTCAAACTGTTACTCTCTGTGGATGCATTGGCTTTTCGACAATAACGTCCGAGTTTTCCGAGCTCCAGTTTGCTAACGTAGCCGCCGAGATGAAAATGCGCCTCGCCTCGTCAGAAAAGATGATTTTTCGCCCAAAATCGTTGTCCATTTCAAGCTGCTCTGCTCTAAGGCCCAGACTGCGAAGCGATAACGACGCGGATGGTAGCGCGCCTTCAATTGCTGAGTCAATTGGACCTTGTAAGCAAATAATCCGAGATCTTTGTGCAGAATTCGAATTCTCCTCAGGCTAGTGCGTGAAATGTTGAGCCGTTGAGATCGATGGTGATGGCGAGTTGATGTTCGTGAATTGAGTTTCACACTCTCGGCCACAGCAGCCACATTCTCATCTGTGCGCACTGTACGACGACGGGGACCATGAATGTTGTTCACCAGCATACCAGTCTCAGAAACTTTTTGCACAAACTTGCGTACTGCAGTCGCGGTGGGTGCTTCATTTCGGCGAAAACTTGTTTGAAAAAAAACGCACTGCTTGGGCTGCACAGCACTCACTTTGGAAATAGGTTTTCAATATTTCCCACCGTTGTTCAAACGTAAAGCGACTCATTTCGTCCCGCGGAGGTATGATACTGACTTTCTGTCAAGATTTCGAGCGGGAAACGGCTGTCAGTGTCAAAATAATCTATGATTTAAAAAACGACCACTAGATGACCCACCCTTTAGTTGGGCCTTAATACTCTCAAAGCATGAGTCCTCCTGTGACAAACTTGATACCTAAACTATTTTCGTACGCATTTCTGTCTCATAGTGAAATAGTACAGTAGTAAAAAAAACTTTTCTCTTTATGTCCATCATTTAACTAAAGAAATCACCATAAATGGTACACAGCTTCAGAAAGCATTGCAAATTTAAAATGTCGACCAAAAGACTCTAAACGCTAAATTCATTATTTCATTCGTTACCAATTCTAGCTCCATTCAAACCTCGACTGCAACTATCTCCATTCAAGAGTTCATCTCCGGACGTTAATCTCTAAAAATTCCCTTTCCCTTAACTCAGTCGCAGACGATTTCAATTTCAAGAATCAACACGAAACGAGAAAAAAAAGAACGTCCAAACCTGAAACCTGTAAACTTTTCAGTCGTCAATCGTACGTGACTTGCTTTCAGGGTTTCTCATAAAACTCTCGCTCGTCCGGCAAAATTAGATACAAATCTGAAAGCAATTTGAATAGCCACTGTTCTACTGCCTGAGCACTTCCACAAACGACATCTCGCCAACAACGGCTCGCACTCAACCCCAAGGCGGTGATTGTCTCTCCAAAAAGCACTTAAAGCCATCAACCGCTTTGACGAATGCGAACTTCCCCCCGAAGGGTCTTGCTTATTAAGACGCTGTTCCAAAAACGAAATGTACCGATTATTGCGTAATAACGTTGCCACCTTATTCGTCATTTGTGTCCATTCAGCCGGAGATGATGGCTTGACCTTCCGAGGCGAGTTGTTGAGACAATGACGTGTTACCTCGACAAGCAATTATGGGCAATGAGGTCTAGTTTAGAAGTCAAACCTGAGATAACTGCCAGTGGATGATAATTAGGGTGCTCAAGAGGTAATCACGCTTCGACCTTAGAGAAGTTTGAATTCATCATTTATGTTGCATTGTTGCCACACTGACTTTTGTTTCTGGGCGATGTAAGCGTGTTTGAACTTAGAGGAGGGAAATTAAATCTAAGTTTGTGGTGATCATGTGAACCACAAATAGGTCAAAAATTTGTAACTTAATCTTCACCTTGAAGGCTCCAGAGTCATCATCGCTCGTGAATAACATGCACTTTTACTAAGAAAAAGAACGAGATGGCATGCGGAAATGTGCTTTAGGATGTTTCTTAATGGGGTTGTGTTCAGCTGCTTTTTTTTTTTTTGTGGATTTTTGAAATACTACTGGAGCACTCAGACTCAAAACTGGCCCATTGTACTGCCAGGTAGCAACCTACTCCAGTGCCATTATTGTGATCCCAACGGCAAATGGTAACTGGACCAGATTCGATTTGACTGGGATTCGAATCTGGGACCCCTCTAACTTGGGGCAGGCACTTAACCAACTGCGCCATCTAGTCGTATTTCGAAGAAGTTACTGCCCAGGAGACTACTAAAGTCTCCTTCCTCGTTGAGCTAGACAATCGCAAAGTAGGTGGCAAAGGGACTCTACTATTTTCTCCTCGTCCCTGCAGCTTCTGCAGTAGTCGCTGTGGGGATACCTTGCCTCCTGGCATTGGTGCTTATCGGACATCCTCCGGTGAGGACAACCATTTGAATATCCCTGCGACTGATGCTAATCATTGATAATGATTTATTCCTGTTCAGCATCAGCCATCAGGCTCTCGTCGTTCACCCAACGCCCAGATTCGACCATCGCTTATTTGCCTTCTTTACGGCTTTGTCCTCTATTTCTTTCTTTAGGAAACTTAACGGCGTACTGACATAAGGTAGTGCTAGAGATTTGTCCAGTTCCAGCCCAAAAAAAAGCTCTGTGCTTGAGGCGAAACCAGTCGTACGTCGAATTTTATTTGGCAAACATTTTTGAACTTTTTCAATGGACTAAGGGGTTTGAGTTGAACTGGAGCATTTTAAGACATCTTTCGGACTGTCCGAAAAGTCAGTTTTGGTCAAAAACAGAGTTTTGGACTGCAATTCTGATTTCTGACCAAAACTGACTGAACACAGTTCAAAATTATGTTCAAAACTGACTCTGAACACAATCCCAAATTCTGATTTCTGACCAAAACTAACTTTGAACAGAGTGCAAAATTCTGATTTCTGACCCAAACTGACTTTTCGGACAATTCAAGAGACGTGCAAGATAAGAGAAGTCTTTTGAGTCGCTTCTAAGCCTCATTAAGCAAATTCTGACCCAACTTACTGACAGATCACCCACTTCTAGGCAAGAGATCGACTCCCACTCGGTCCACATCCACTGCCAAGCAAAATCAACACACTTACCAAATATTGACACATTCACAACCCAATTTTTGAGCATTAAGACGCAAAATCCGGTTCTGTGCCACTCGGTGTTACCTGCTCCAAATTTGACCCGAAGCCAGCCTACACACGAACGTGTCAGAACCAACAAACTTCCGTGACATGTGTACGCCACTGTTTGCCATTCAATTTAATCCGCGACACGCACCATAACAAAATTCCCAGAAGGCCTTGGAGTAGGACCCTCGCGTGAACCTCCGCGTCCTGCGAGGTATGTTAACCATTCAAACAAACAATAAATCGAGTGTGGGATTCATAAAAGTGGAACACACACGCACGGGGAACAATGAAATCAAACGGCGCCCGATAGGAGATGCCCCATCAGCGCTTATCGCTGGGCCCATAAAACCTCGACCACTTTGCACACCAGCCCAAAGTGCGACTAAGTGAATATAAGTTAAATGTCGCCAATCGCACTCCTCCCCCGGAAAAAAAACGCGGACAATAGTCAGAGTCCATAAAACCTGACCACCGGGACCTGCCACAGCCACCAACCACATCCAGTGGGCAATAAAATGGAACAATTATCGGCGATTTGAGATTATCTCCGCGAACTCCCCGAGGAGCAGGCGTATCGTAAAAGCCAGCCCACGAGGTCTCTCAGACTCACCAGTAAGCCGCTGCTGAAGTGGCCGCCCAATCTAATCCTTCAACCAGAACCCGGGAGCAGGGGACTCTGTTCAGACGAGTGCCGCCGATTCTGTGGCTTTAATCCAAGCTGTTTCGCTTTAACATCTATTTTTGCACAAACACAACTCACTACTCTTGGGCACGGTCACACGCGTAACACGTTTAACATCTTCTCCCGCATGCGAGAGAGATACTCCGTCGTCTGTGCCAATTCAAGCCCAAAAGATACACCTCCTCTTCATCAAATCAAAACAAGAACAAAACACCAACAACAACAACAAAACAAAAAAAATTCAAATTCTGGCTAAACTCGATTTTCGACCCCGCACCATGGGAAACGAGTGAAACAACAAAAACAACAAAAACCTCGACGAAAAAACAATCTCGAAGGCGAAAGAAACTGAAGACGACTCCAGCGGACTGGGCGATAGAGAATACGCGACGCAAAAGACAAGACAGTTGCTTTCGGCTCGAACGCGGTTCACCAACTGAAAACCGCACCAACCACTCTGGCCGCTCAGAATCAACAATCCACATGCGAGCACACAGATACGACGACCAGCGAGTACACTCGAACTACACAAGTGCCTTGCCTAGATACTTTCGCCGTAGCGAAAGATAGATTTTGCTTGTGTGTGCGCGCAACCATCAGGGGCCACATAGTCAGACGGTACGTCGTCGTGCTGGTGGATGCAGTGCTGGAAGGACAGAGACGGCGGAGTGCAGCGACGAGCATGGGATAATAAGCGGAAAATGAAATCGCATAATCGCACACACATCGGGCGAGAATGGATGGCGCAGAGACCGATAATCGGGGTAGAGTCAACAAAACTGGGAACGAACGAGGTTACATGAGAGAAGGCGCATGCTGGTGACAGGTGTCATGAGAGTTGTTGCACGACAGCGGGTGGTGTTGTGACTGCTTCTGGCAGAGATGTAAGGGAATTTTGACGGAAAGTAGGTTGCTGTTGTTTTTTTTTGAAAGAACACTATTTTTTGTTGAGGGAGATATCTTGAAGTATGGCTAAGATTGAAGAGGTTGTGGGAGGAAACTGATTTAAATGAACCAACTTTTGAGGTATTTCAAAAAAGGAACGCAGAAGAAAAGTTTGTGCATTTACTAACGTCAGGTTCAACGTCAGGGAAAGAAATTCAAAGAAAAGTCTTTCTTTTTGGAAGTGAAAGCTGTAGGATCACTTGAAAAGAAGTATAGCCAGAACGACTATTTACATGAGAATTATTTCCCAGCAATCTAGGCTCAGAAAGTGAAAAGGAGTTCAAGCCGCGAGAGCTAAGTATTGGAACCTCATTCTATGGAGTCTTCCAGAGTAATTGAGAACTTAGATGATCCTGGAGTGGTTGAAGAACAATCCAGAGCCTTACCAACGAGCCTTACCACGACTGGATGGCGCAGTTAGAGGGGTCCCAGGTTCGAATCCCAGTGAAATCGAATCAGGTCCAGTCATCATTTGCCGTTGAGATCAAATTAACGGCAGTACAATGGACCAGTTTTGAGTCTGAGTGCTTCAGTAATGTCTCAAAAAACCTCCGAAAAAAAAACCTTTCCTGCACCTGTCCGGTTTAGGAGTCGCTTCGACTGCACTTGGGGGTCGAAATCTTCAATAATCCTTGCCACCGTAATGAGGTTCCTTTAAAAAGCTTACTCTGCTTCATTGAAATCCCCAAATGGTTCTCATAAGTGGATTAGTCGATAATCTCTTCGGAAATCAACGTAGTAGCACTATCTAACTTTCTTGATTTCAGTGTGTTTCCCCACGGAGGAGACGGCCACCATTGCCTAATAAGTTTAAAGAGTTGAGTGAGATTGCACGAGGTATACAAATTATCCCTTTTCTTAACCGACTCAACGGCAAAAGGAACTACTCTCTTGAGTGGAAGAGAGAGTGGCCAACGATCGTGTGATCATAGAGGACTTCGTGTTAGTCAACTTTGTATCGCTAAAAGATGCGGTCGTGGTTTGCTCAGTGGTAGAAATTTACACTCAATAAACGTTTGACTTGAAAAACTGGGATTTTTCTAGAACGTGGAGGTCATTGCATCCGCAAGCTTTTATTTTGGGCAATAAGACGCTTATTTCCATTTTGAAGAATTAATGTTGTTATATTGTCCTTTTTAGCTTACAAAGAGACTCCTTCTTCTTAGTGTGGCGTTGCAGTCCGAAGTGGATCCAAGCCGCAAATAACAAGCATCTCTAAATAAAACGATATTTTCTAGCTGGCTTCAGTTACGCACAGTGGGCGCAGTGGTGTAGTGGATAGGTGCGTCGACTTCTACGCTCGATTTTCTCGGCTCGATTCCCAAAAAAACACACAAACATTTTTTCACGCCTCCACCTCTTTCGAGGCACTTAAAGAGTATAACTGTCTAGAAAAAGCTTCTCAAAGTCGCCGTTCGGATTCGGCATTAAACTGTCGGTCCCCTCCACTCATAAGGGAACAATAGCACGTGCAACACGAGTGATTGTTGAGTAGCCAGGCACAAGTCCACCTCCGACTGTAGTGCCGCCATTATTATTATTATTCAGTTACGCACACCAAATTATTAGGGTCTTCTTAACTTTTGTCCGCCACTTAAGGCAATTACGTCCTCTGTTGTGTTGTTCCACAGACTAAGAGTCGAAGACCCTTTCGGAGTTACGTTGTCCATGCACCGTACTTGACCTAGCGACCTAAGACGTTAAGTCCGTAGACGCCTGGATAGACTCATGTCACTGTACTTCATTCAGTTCGGGGTTGAGTCTTCTTCTCCAGTAGTCATCAACGCAAATGGAATCAAAAATCAGAAATTGAACTTCTCTCTTGAAAAGACCAATAGCTTCTTCAATCGTTTTCAATATTGACTCTGCTTCTGCACCAAAGGGTACAACTGGATCAATGTCTTGAGCAAACTCAACTTAGTCTTTCGAAAATAGCTCTGCTATCCAATTGAGTGTTGAGCCCAAAGAAACAGTGATTGGCAATAGTTATTCTGCGTGTGATTTAAGCACTGATCTTGTTGGAGCTGTTCAAAAGTTGCAACAAAATCCTTTCTCCTTATGTGTGTGTGCATATCAATGGTAGATATTTCTGCTTTAGTTTCAAGAGATTTTGTGCTAAAATAGCTCCTTAATCCTTTCAATTTCAAGGCGAAGCAGGCTATCACGAATTTCGCATTCCCGCTTCGAACTCTCACCTTTTCCCCATCTATGTTTAATTTCATGTCTATTCTGATATCCCACATCCTTCCTAATTATTGAGAAAATTAACTAACAAAACGTTACAATCATCAAATCCACTTCGACGAAAATTCGTACATTTCCAGCAAAAAAATTCGACACAATTTCAAAAGACAAAAGTATTTTTTTTTTCAAAAGTCCATTTTCTCTGTTTGAACAGAAAATTCAACTCAAATGAATAGAGCTAAATGTGAAAGTGACCACTGAAGTTAATTCAGTCAACTCAAATCCTTGATTTTTTCACTTTGCACGACGTCAGAGTTGAACTCATAAACACCAGAATTATTGCTTATCTGGCAATGCTCGCTTTGCATGCAAATTGTGCGATTGTTTAATGAAATGTTTTTCGTCATTTGGCTATAAAAAAGAACAGTAAAAAGTTGCTGAATGAGTGCATAAAATTTGCCAACATGGAAAACCAAAGCATTTAATTGTTCCTCATTGAAATTCATCGTGTCGGTTGTTTCTCTATAAAACCATGATGTTGCCATGCATGATGTTTTTCATGCCAAAAATTGGGTTTGAAGTGAATTGATTTTAAAACATTTTGTGCAAATAAGAAGAGACCTTTAAAGTTGTACTGCATCAAATAATAAAAATGGCGGCGCTACAGTCCGAGGTGGACCTGGGCCTAGCTTCTCAGCAACCACTCGTGTTGTGCGTGCTATTGTTCTCGCACGAGTGGAGGGAACCTACAGTCTAACCGACTCCGAACGGCGAGATTGAGAAGCTTTTTCTAGACAGTTATACTCTTTGAGCAGTGTCAGTGACTCGAAAGAGGTGGAGCCGTGAAAAGTGCTTTCGAGATTCGAACCAACGACCTCGAGCGCAGGAGTCGACGCACCTACCCACTACACTACGGCGCCCACTGCATCTACTCCACTGTTAATGCGGTTGATGTGGCAGAGCTTGAGAGACGACAAATTTTTGCTCTCTTTCAGCCATGTCTTTGCCGCCTTGTAGCCAGGACCAAATACCAAACATCCTCACAGACCTCCAGAGACCACAGAACTTTTGTTTGCTGGCATAATCAACCACATGCGCCTGACACCCCCCGTATCTTGTGGTCATTCCTTCCTCTGCAAGTGAACAAAACCTCTTGCACAACGACTCCAGAGAGACTCACACTCTCCCCCTCCAGTCGGACCCACACTCTTCCTCTCCACATGGACCCACACTCTCTCGCCGCCCTCAATTCACTTTCGAACCATCTGATGTCGCAACACTTATTGCATGCAACTATCGCCAGTCGAATCGAATCTTGCCCGATAGCGGTGGACACTTGGTGCACAGCGTGAGACCTTATGCAAGAGCGTAGCTACAATTTACGATTCCGCGATAAGACCTCCTTCTCCTCCCCAGTCCAACTCATCATTTATCCAGTTCGCCTTATCAAGGGACAGCACCTCTCACTCGGTGAGAGGCCGGTAAATAGGAAAAGATACCAAAAACCCCAGTGTTCAAACAAACTCCCGCGCGATAAAACCCCTAAGTAGCCCAGACTGGCCGGGAGATCCAATCAGCGTGTTTGTCTAACGATTTATCAATCCAGATACTCCGCGTCGATGCCTCGCAACCCACACCACAATTCGGCGCATCCATCGGCCGCGTAGACCGTGACGAGCCCGCAAACGAGTGTGGAATCAGAATTTTATTACGATATTGGCATAATTTCCATCTCAAACGATCGCTTCAATGCGGTTGAACGAACTTCACAGATGAATAGCGGGACGAACGCAACAACCAGTCGTCGGGTGGTCAGTTGGAGGCGAAGAGGCAAAGAGGCGAAATGAGGCACAAATCAATAGATTGCCTAATTAGTGCCGCTCGAAATATGGGACGGAAAACTATTGTTGCGCTGTTTCGTTGTTTCACAAAGTGTGTCAGATTCAGAGAGAGGGAGTGAGGGGGAGAGGGAGAGAGAGTGTGAGGGAGAGGGAGAGAGAGTGAGAGGGAGGGAAGGCAATGATGAATATGGAAATCCAAAGAGAATGTCAAGACATTATGTTCAACAAAAAAACGCGAGACGTGTATTCACGGCCAAGAAGAAGACCAAAACTGAATTCTCCCGAAAGCGGTCGTAAATTTAGGCCAAGATCGCAGCGTTCTATCACAGTAAAGCGAAATCATACGCAAGTTTGCTTTCTTGGCAAAAATTATTTCAGCTTGGTGAGGATGTGCTGCCAGAGATGGCAGAAATTTTTCAAAAAAAGCGGTCAATGGATCACTGATCAATGGTCTTAACCAATGTCTTTGAAAACCAAAAACACCACAAAAACTTTTTGAACACGATCTGAAAATATCACCGCGATCTCTCAGATGGCGTTTGCATGAGTGGAAGAAGGCAAAAATGTCGGAGAAAGAGAGCGTATAATTTTCCAAACAGTTTGAAAGGGATGTATGTATTTTCGGTGATCCAACTCATCTCCTTCCATCGTTTTGGAAAATCATACGATCTTCGACATTTCTGCCTTTTTCCGCTCACGTAATCATTGCCTTATCGTTCCGTTTTTGTCCGATTTTTCTCATTTTCGGGTGTTGCACAGAAAATCTTGGCTACCCCAGCAGATTGCCCAGTCGTCTGTAAACACCGTCTAGTTCCAAAATCACTTTTCGAACATAAATAAGGGCTTTTCATTCGTACGAATGACACAGAATCTTCTTTAAGTCAGTCAACATCAGAAAACGGGAGAAAATATCCAAAAGACGGCCAATACTCCTAGGTCCCGTATTTAGCCACCAGTTTCCATGAATTTCCCAATCGCATCTCACTTCATTATTCTCACTCATCAGCACACCTCAGTTTAACGAACTCCCTCTTGACGAACTGAAAATTCAATTAAGTCGCTCCTTCGACCGCCATCGAATGTGTCGCATTCCAAATGCTTTCCATTAATATTTCACCACAGGACATCGGATGGATTTCGACGTGCGCCCGACCGACCGGCGGTGGTGCACCGAACGACGTCACTCCCAACATCTGCATTCGAGCATCTGTAGTCACTTCAGGATGCGGGTGATAAAAATGTTAGAATCGAGACGCCTTCATCCGGGAGTGTCACGGATCCGATGCGATATAAATACATCCTTGGCACACTTCAATTATTGAGAACCCACATCGCGCGCAGGAAGGGAAGCAGAAAGCAAGAACCCAAGGGAAGTTGAGAATATCCTTTTTCCTCCTCCGCATTACATGCCCTCTGATTCGAGTCCATCTGCAAGGGAATTTCTCTGGAAGAAGTGTGTGCAGATGTTGAACAGCAGTGACGATTTGTTTGCGGGCATCCTTCAACACAAACGCTTGCACAAACAAGCGAGACAAAATAAAAACATGGCAGACGACGGGGAAGTGGAGAATGGACATGTCTCTTCGTTCTTAGTGACCACCATGACTGTGTGTTTGATTTATTCGATTTGTGGGTATATCCTCCTCGGTGGCGTGGTGATTGCAAAGAGGCGGTGTTGACGGGTCATTTGGTGGTGGTTGAGGGGCGAATTGTGGTACGGATAAGGTTTCGGCATCACAGACGTCATAGACAAGGAATTAATCCCGAAATCTTCGGGCATACCGAGAGCACTCCAGCAAATGACTTGCGGAGACGTCTCCCAGAGAGATTGGTGGCTGTCTGTGGTTGGGCATCTAAGGGGTCCTCCATTAAGCGCTTCCTATCTTTAAATTTAAATAAAACCAAGTGTGTGTGAGGTGCCAGCAACATTTTTCATTAATTTGAAAGGCCTATCGATGCCATTATGTATAGAGTATAAAATCATTCAAATGTATGCTGCGACTTCTCTGGGTAGCGTGCATCCAAAATGTCCAATTTTCCATGACTCTGGCGCATAAATCGGACTGAATTTGATCGATGGCATGGGTTATGTTGGCTTTGAGGAGGGCCTCTGTGGTTTGTAACTTCTTCGCATAGAACTGCGACTTCAGACAACCCCATAAGAAAAAGCCTAACCGGATCAAATCGCACGATCTCGGTGGGCAGTTCACATCACCTCCACGTGAGATGACCCTGCCATCGAATCGCTCGTCCTAAATGCCAATGTGGCAGAAGCTGTGTTGCACGTAGCGCCGTCCTGTTGAAACCGCATGTCGTTGGTGTTCATATCATTCAATTCAGGCCAAAAGAAGTTGGAAATCATCGGCCTATAGCGCTCGCCGTTGATGGTGATCGCGTGGTCAGCGCATTTCTCAAAGAAAGACCCTTGCCCAAAATCCACACCAAACAGGGATTTTTTGGGGATGCATTGGACGCTCTGGCGCCGGGCGCATCAAAACATCAAAACATTTTTTCACGGCTCCACCTCTTTCGAGTCACTGACAATGCTCAAAGAGTATAACTGTCTAGGAAAAGCTTCTCAATCTCGCCGTTCGGAGTCGGCATTAGACTGTAGGTCCCCTCCGCTCGTGACAGAACAATAGGACGCACAATACGAGTGGTTGCTGAGAAGCTAGGCCCAGGTCCACCTCGGACTGTAGCGCCGCCATTATTATTATTATATTATTGGACGCTCTTGGATCTCATGTAGATTGGTATTGTCCCAAATCCGACGACTGTGTCGACTCCTACGCTGGAGGTCCGTAGTTCGATCCCGACCGCACCAACTTTCGTCTTCGCCGACTCGTCGAGCACAAGGGGGCGCACAACACGAGTGGCTGCTGTAGAAGTCAGGTTCAAGTCCACCAAGTCCAACTCTAGCGCCACATTTGGCCGCCATGGCTTTGTGGGTAAGTGTGTCGACACCTACCTCCAGGAGCGCCGATGGGCCTCATTGCTGAAGATGATTGTTCGATGAAAATTAGGGTCAGTTTCCAACTGCTCCAGAGCCCATTCAGCGAACACACGTCGTTGGCTGCGCTCGTTTACCTTCAGCTCCTGGGTCAGTTGAATTTTGTACGGGTGCAGGCCCAATTCAAGACGCAAAATTTGCCGAGTTGTGATCAGTGAAAGGCCGAGTTCTGTCTGTCTCGGATTCTCCTGCACAATCCCACGGACAGCGGCGAAGTTTTCAGCAGATCTTGCGTTTCGTTGAGGTACTGGTGTTGGTTTGTCGTTTGGACTCAAATTTATGCACCAGACTGCGAATGGTCCTCCCGGTACGACGATTTTGGCGACCGTAAAATAGGCGAAGCGCGCGGAACGTTGAAACCACAGCTCGGATACATCGACGTTGTCGAGCTCTGGCCACAGAAAGTCGATTAACATCGCTCTGTACCTGAGACAATTGACGATAGCTCCTTCCTCCTTTCGAAAGAAATAAGATCCGAAGCCTTGACATTAACCCTACCAAACAGACAAGCTTTGTGGATGCATTGATGCTTGGTCGGACACTTGTGGATTGTATTCGTTCCAATAATGGCAAGTTTGCCGCTGAGTCCAAAATGAGCCTCGTCAGAGAAAATATTTTTTTTTCCTAAATCCGGACAAACGGCCAACATTTCCAGTGTTCAATTAGTGAACTCATGGCGTTGTCTATGGTCGCTCGGTTTCAATTTTCAAAATGTCAAAATGTCAAATGTCAAAATGTCAAAATGGATGTAGGCCCAAATCCAATCGCAAAATAAGTTGGGTTGACTCTGTAGCGATGCCAAATTCAGCTGATCGGCGTCGAATCGACATTTCCGGATCTTCTTCGAGACTCGCCCATACGGCGGCTATGTTTTCTTCATTTCACACCAATCTCTGTCTGGTTGTTGGGTTAGGGTTTAAAAGAGTGTATTCAGACTCAAACTTTTCCACGGTGCGACGAATTGCCTGCACACTGAAGTCATAATGACGACGACCTCGCGACGAAATTCACGTCCCATTTTACAACGGATCCGGAATTTCGAAAAAGTTTTTAAATAATTTCCGCACGTTTGACAAGCGTGAAAAGATGCATAACGAAATGGTAAGCCTCATTAATTATTTTGACAGCTGTTTGTCACTGCTAACTTTGACAGCTGCTGAAACATGACGATTGGAAAAACGTTCATTCTTATCTGGTCACCCTTTACCTTAAACTCAGTGAAAATTCAACACAAAAATCCAATCCAATTCAATCGCCAAATCCACGTGCCTACGAGTACATCTTATGCAACTCCGCTGACATACTTTAGCCATCGAAGCAGACCTCCTCTGCCCAGCACTTTCGCAACCCACATCACAAATTTTCCCTCAGTAATGAGAATTTTCCTTCAATTTAACCAATTGCTCCAACGAAGCAAAATACAGAAAAATGCAAGTAGACTCGTGTATCCGAATGAACGCCTTGCCCGCCAGTCAACTGCGTGGAGTCCAGATATCGCTGACTCTGGCGTATGCATTCGAGCGCGCACACTTGCAATTTAGCGGACGTAAGTAGCTCAACTCGCTGAATAGACCCAATTGCTGCACTGCGACTCCGTTTAAGAGGCGTTCTCATGCGACTGGATTAGATGCGTTTGATCTAGAAGCATGGGAACCATGCCAGCGTCGGCAAATAGAACATGAAAATCCCAAGAGATCCGCTATGCCATTGTTCTGTTCTCCTTTTTGTCCGTCTGCTTCCCTTCCGTTCGGCGGATCGTTGGCTAAGGCGATTCCGAAACGAGAATCTAAATCCAAGCATGGACGGATATGATTCCAATTTATTAACCCATGGCCACAGATGATCGGATTCGACGGTCTTGGGGCTGTCGTGTGTGGGGTCCCGCAAGCTGTACACAGTTAGCTGCCGAAAATAGATCCCATTAAAGCGAGGGCCATTCTCGGAACGATGTATCGGCAGACGGCGGTAGTGACGGCGTATCTTCGGCTCGTTAACGACAACCACTACTGGCATTTGGAAGCATTGTCGTCATCACTGTTCACCTGGAGTGCTTGTGTGTTTATGCACAGGGTCATTCAGAGGAAATTACCTTTTCAAGGGAACACCGTAGAGGAGGTAATAAAACCAAGTCCGAATCCCCGAAAATAGACTCACCGTCCGAAGGGAAGACCTGAATATGACATTAAATGGGAAAACGAATGAACCTATCGACGCACACAACAGAGAGGCACATACAAACCGCCAAGGGGGACGGGGTCGTCTGGGTTGTGTAAGACGCCTTGTCGGTGCCGTGAGTGTGACGACATTCCCACTTGTCATCGCTCATAACTGGGCTATTAAAGGTTACAGAAGTGCACTAATGCGGGTAATTGACTTTTACGGGAGCACATGAGGAACTCTGATGAGGACAGGAATCCCATTTGGCATGGTTTTCCGTCGCAGTGGTTGAGGGGGTTTTGTGACATGACTTGGCAATTCTCAGAATCTAAACCTGCTCTAGCAAGACTTTGATTGGATTGATTGGACTTTGAGCAGGGAGTTGGTTCTGTCAAATGGGAAGTGACTCTGTCAGTGGCTATGTTTGACATAAAATTTGGTGATGTTTTTGATGAGGGGAAAAAATGTCGTCAACTGTCAAAATTAAGGAAGCTTCTGGTGTCATTTTTAGTTGGATCCGGATGACAGCTGTGTGTTGGGCACAGGGATGTAATTTTGTCAAACGACAAATGTTTCCGTCAATAGCTGAGTTTGACATCAAATCTGACGACTTTTTTGGTGAAGGAAAGCATCCTGTGTCATTTAGATTTCGTGTGATTGCAAAGTTCTGATCTAATTTCACGTGACAGCTGTCAAATGTGACTCTGTTAAGTGACAAGTGATTCTGGCAGTGGCTGTGTTTGACAAATTTGTTCACTTGTACATATTAAGGGAACTTCTGGTGTCATTTTGATTGCATCTGACCTAAAGCAAAATTCTGATCGAATTTCACATGACAGCTGTCATATAGGAACAGGAATGTAATTTGTCCAATTTACAAGGGACGCTGTCAGTGAGTGTGTTTAGCATGGAATGTTATGTCTGCGTTGATAAAGGAAAATGTAAAATGTTGTCAGTTGTCAAAATTAACGAAGTTTCCGGTATCAGCTGTCAGATGGGAGCTGGGAAGTGATTCTGTCAAATGACAAGTGATGCTGTCAGTAGCTGTGGTTGACACCAAATTTGACAACGTTTCTGATGAAGGAAAAATTTTGTAAATTGTCAAACTTAATGAAGCTTCTACTGTCACTTCACGTGACAGCTGTCGGATGGAAACAAGGATGTGATTCTGTCAAACCACAAGTAGTTCTGCCAGTGCTGGTCTTTGACATAAAATGTTATGTATTCCTTAACGAAGGATCACTGGACTTTTTGGCAGCTGTCAAAATAAGGGAAGCTTCTGGTGTCATTTTAATTTCGTGTGTTGGGGTAGCCCTAAACGACGAACATGCTCGCAGAACTTGCTCGTTTGCATTATCCCCTATACGGCGAACACAAAGTTTTTGACCATATAAGCAAAGTTCTGATACAATTTTACGTGACAACTGTCAGATGGCAACAGGGACGTGATTCTGTCAGTGGCAGTGTTTGACATGAGATTTGATGACATTTTGATGAAAGGAAAAGGACAAATTTGGTCAGCTGTCAAAATTAGGGAAGCTTTTGGCGTGTAGACAAAATTGTTGACCATAAGGCTAATTCTTGATTTAATTTCTTGTGACAGCTGTCAGATGGGTATAGGGATAAAATTCTATCAAGCGACAAGGGATTCAGTCACTGGCTGCGTTTGCCATTAAATTTTATGTATTCCTTAACGGAGGAAAGGTCAAATTTTGACAGCTGTCAAGAGCGGGCTTCTGGTGTCATTTTAAGTTCGTGTGACTGTAACTGAGGCAAGTTCTGATTTAATCTTTCGTAAAAGCTGCCAGATGGAAACAGGGATATGGTTCTGTCAGTGGCTGCGTTCAACAAATATGATGACGTTTTTGATGAAGAAAAAATAAGAGTGGTCAACTGTCAATTAAGGAAGCTTCTGGTGTAATTTGGCTGGATCCGAGCAAAGAATTTGACCATACGAGTAGTTCTGATCTAATTTCCTGTAAGAGCTGTCAAAGTGACAAGTGATTGTCTCAGCGGCTATGTTTGACAAATTTGTTCATTTGTCAAAATTGGGGAAGGAAATTGATAACTTCTGGCATCATTTTGATTGCGTGTGATTGCATCTAAGTCCCAGGTCTCACGAAGTATTGTAAAAACTCCCCACAGAAAGCCCCCAAATTTTCTCAGGAATCTTCTCCAATTAACTTCTCCACTTTCTGGATCATCATTAAATCGAGATATTTCACATCTCCTCAAAATAGATCCAAATACCCATATCTGATGACATAACAATAACTCAGTCGGCAATCAACAGCCCATCCCCCGTCTGGAGATTATTGACGAAGGCGTCCCGTCCCGCACTGATGACTTGCCAGTTCCCATTTGAGCTAACAAAACGTGCGTCTTGTTCACACACGTGGTTCCAGTGCAGTCTCTGTCCAAAAACTTGAACGACAATAATGTCTGATGACGAACTGCTGTTCAAATGCATTTCACTCCTATGGTGACGAGGAGAACTATTCCAGAGTAAATATTAAAGTAAAGTCACGTTCCGCTGGTGACTAGTTCATTCACTTTACTCGGAATATTCCGTGGAGATACCGCGGCAGCGCATCTCTCCCGGTTAGATGGGGGTTTGTGTTTGAATGTTTGTTTGTTTCTTTTTTTTTCTGCTCACAATGACATTGTTCCTCTTTCGAGACCTTTTTCTGGATGATGGCTATTTAATCAACTGCAGTTTATGCAGAAGAAGAACTCTTTCGTGAGCTGAATGGAATCTCTTTTCGGGTTCATTGGGTTGAAAGGGAATGACAGTCTGAGACGATGTTGAATGGTTTATTCACTAAAGGTGAATGGCAATTAATTCAAAGTGAAGAGTGGGTTTTAAAAGGGGTCCACCTCTCTTATGGTAACAAGACTTTGGACTGACTCCAGCAGACCTTATGGAATACTCAATTTTAGCTACTATTTTCTATCGAAAAAAAATAAATAAAGGAAATATAAGGTTTTGCAAATTTTTTTGTTTTTTTTATAGTAGGGCCCTACTTTACTCGCCTGGCAATTGACACCCTCCTTTACCGTCAAATGTCCCGTTTTAAATTTAAATTCCATCCTATCTTGTCGTTGAACTTCCACATTTCCATCGAAACATGCTGCCAACCCCTTCTTTTTGTCACTCCAGGGCTTCTCACGTGGAGACCGCCTACGGACAGCTGCCGTCATCAGCGCTCACACCAGCAACCCACTTATAGTCATCACTTATAAATAGTCCACCGACCTTTTGTACCGGACACCTGTTCTCACTTGACCCCCCCAATCCCTGGCGAATTAAAAATGTCAACCTTCTATTACGCCACCGATACGCATCGTCCCGGCCCGATGACCTACATCCAAACCAGATTCGCGTGAACTGTCCACCAGCCCCTCGGTGCCACGAATCCTTTCTATCAAACCCATCGTCCGCACTCGATAGATGGCGCCACAGAGACCACTTAAAACTTGTTGTGGTGCAAAATGAACCAACAAAAGCCCCAACAACCACCCCAGAGACACACGGCTCGGGCGAGCGAAGCGAGGCGGCAGACAGGGCGATGGAAAACATATTCCCCTCGGTGAAGATGAGCATGAAAAATCGTTTGAAGATACTCTTCCGTTTTCCTAGGAAGTGTCGGGGGTGTGGGCTCTACTCCCTCCCCCACCCCTGCACAAACACACGCGCACACACCATGGGGCCGACGATTTATGTGAAAATGTCAACGAACTCACCCGCTAACTGTGCTCCGACGTTGCGCTCTTACATACGCTTTGTCTTGTTCGTGTGCTATGTACGGGGGGCGAGCGTGTGTGTGTGACGCTCATGTGTGCGGAAATAATTGCATATTGTCGAGGCTACTCGCTGGCTTTTCTAAAGCACCCTTGGCGCCCATCGAGTGGGTGGAGGAGGTCTTGGAGATGGAGTCAAGCTCACAGGTGGAAACGGGAAAAGGGAAAACCTTTTTCAAATCGATGTACGGCTTGCTGACGCTCCAATAGGTTTCAGGGATCGGAGGGCGGGGAGAGGAGGAAGCAGGAGGAAGCATTCAAAGCCGCCCCTGCAGTTGGCGTTCCAGATTTTCGTTCTCTCCCATCCGTCGGATTGCATTTGAAAGAATTCCCGGTATTCGCTCCGAGTTCAGCTATCTTTCGTTTTGAGACGTCCCTCCAAGGAACTCAGCTGCGTGCGCGTGTGTGTGTGTGGGGGGTGCAATTGTGTTTAAGGTGTTTAGACGGAGTAATGGATCTTGAATTAAACAGAGCGCAATGCTGGGAATTTAGTTATGGTAATTACACTGAAAGAGGGGCTTTCGAATGGGAGCGCACTGGCATCGCTGCGTCGGATGAAGGAACTTGTGCATTTTTGTGTGGAAAGTGGTGACGGAAGAGTGAAAGGATGCACTAGGACGGTCTGGCATGGGCAAATGGAGTTTTCTTAGAATGCGAGACGACAACAAAGAGACATTTCCTCTTCCAAGGAAGCACTGTGTGCAGCCTCAGACGGGGGGGATGCTTGTTCCGCTGGTGTGTACAATATTTTCCTTTGTATGCTTCGTTGCTATTTATGAAGACAAATAAAGCATGATGTTGTGGGTTTTGAGGCAATTTGAAACGGGCAAGGGGGAGAGGGGCTCCTGGAGAAAAAGAGAGAGAGGAAGTCTGTCTCGAGTTGATCACAATCTGACTCATTCCTGAAATCGCCTTCAGGACCTCTTAGCTATCTGAGCAAGCATTTGAATGCAGATGCTTTATCTAATCGTTCAGTTCCTCCAAACAGACACATCGTTCCTTCGTTATTACTCTCTCCTCTTCAAGACCCACATTAACTGCCCATCATTGCATCATCAGCTCACAGAAAGAAGAGTTTCAAGTTACAACACTCGATGCATTAACTTTATATCACAGAGAGTTGCTTTCAGTCATTAAAAGTAATTAAGTACAACTCCACCTCACCAGACCCGCTGCATACAGTGTCAGTGGGACAGATGTTAGATTAGATCAGTCTCTGGTACACCGTCAACACACTTTAGTCAGTTGCAGTTCATCACTGAGTCTTCTTGTGCGCTTGAATTTGTAAAATTGTAATCTAGCTTTAAGAATCCCCAGACTCAGTAAAGGTAATCTTGTTGCCGGCCCGCAGGGAATAGTTGATCTATTTGAGTAGAACTTCTATCACCTGCTCAATGAGCACAACCAGCAGAGAGTGACAAGAACTGAAGAAATCCCATCGCCAGTCGATGAACTCATTCTCCCACCCAGTTTTGAAGAAGTCGGCACAGCTTTTAACAAACTGAAGAACAACAAAATCGTAGGCTCAGATGGTTTGACATCAGAGCTCCTCAAGGCTAGCGGCGGTGTTCTGGTAGGGAGAATGATCACCAGATTGTCTGTAGAATTTGAGAAGACGAAAGCATGCTCGACGACTGAAAATATCAGCTCCATATGTCCCATTCACAAAAACGGCGATCCTACTTCATGTAGCAACTAGCGAGCTATATCCCTTTCCAATGTCGCCTACAAGATTCTATCTAGCGTACTGTGTGAACGTCTAAAAGCCTTTTGCAGAGCACATATCCACACGCACAAGTGCGACTTCCGGCCTACCAAATCGACTACAGACCAAATCTTCAAACTCTACCAAATCCTGGAAAAGACTAGCGAGTTTCAAATCAATTCGTACCACCTCTTTGTCCATTTTAAAGCCCCGTACGACAGCAATCATCGTAAGGAACAACTCGATGCAATGGCGGAATTCAGGATCTCTGGAAAATTGAACCGGTTGTGTCGTGCCACGCTAAAAAATACGCTCGGTACTAGAACTTCCAAACCGTTTGAAGGCTGCCCCAAAATTCGACTAGGAGTTGCTTCGTGCTGTCGTGTGACTTCCTCAACCTAGTTCTGGAGAAGATAGTGCGGGTGGCATATGTTAACACAGAAGGAACTGTCTTCTAGAAGGGGGATTCTAAAGCTGTTGGATTACGCAGATAACATGGTGCCGTGGCATTGTGCCAAATTGCCATAATGGCGCGAAAGTGTCATTAGGACAAATTTTTCCATTTGGCATAATGTCGTTTTGGTAAAGCGTCATAGAGCCAATTTGGCACTATGTCACTTTGAATGGAATAGGTATGGGGTGCATGCTGCCCCCCTGCAACTCCGCTGCCAGGATCACTTTTTCCACTTATCTAGGGAGTTGGCCTCGGGGCCAATGTGAACTTCACAAACTACATCTTGATGGAGATCCTATATAGAATCGCCCTGCTACTTTAGTTTGCCCAAAGAACTTGCATCAAAATTCCTGTCTCGGATTCCTGCTGCTCTACAAAACTCTAATCCTGACAGTCTATGGCAAGACTAAAGACTGGAGTCGAAAGTTGGTTCTGTATTCGAGGAAGACGAATGGACGGGAAAACACAACGTCGAACTCTACGCACTGTAAATGAATGTGGATATAGTCCGGAAGACAAAAATCCGTAGACTCGGTCACATCGAGTGAATAAACACCAATGTAGCAGCGGTGCCGTGACATTGTGCCAAATTGGCATAATGTCGCTTTCAAAAGCGTCATAGGGCCAAATTAGTTTGTGACAACCTCTCACCTACTCCGAATCCTATAGTGACCCAGGCAGGGGGGGTTGCATACATATTCCGTCCAAAGTGACACAGTGTCAAATTGGCTCTATGACGCTTTACCAAAGCGAAATTATGCCAAATGGAAAAATTCGGCCTAATGACACTTTCAAAAGTGTCAGTACACCAAATTTTTCCATTTGGCACAATGTCACGGCACCGCTGCAGCCAAGAGCGTCTTCGAATACGAGGCTGCTGGTTTGAGAAGGAGAGAAAAACCGAACCTCCGGTATAAAGACCAAGTGATCGCGGATGTATAACGACTTGGTTTTGATAACTGGAAGCAGTGTGCCCGCGACCGTAAGCAATGGAAGGCGACAATTGCTTCGGCTCAGTCCTTCCAGGCCTCGTTGGCCGGATAAGTAATTACTCGTAAGTAAGTTCATAGAAAACTTGGAAAAAGTCGCCGTAAGCGGACATACAAGAGCAAGCCTTTTAAAAGACGACAGGGAATAATTTTTGAAAAATGCATAGAACTAAACGCGACAACAAAAATCCACTACCAGCTAGAATTTTAAACTTAACTAGGACAATGATAGAACAGAAGTACGTCTAGCGACTTAGATAAGGATGAAGACAGCAAGATTCGAGATTAAATTCGCACAAAGCTGCAGGAGCATTCATGCTGCCAAGCGAAGGGTTCAAGCATCTGGTAAAGTTATGGTTGGACCATGGTCCGAGAATTTTTTTTTCGGAGAATTTTTGACTCAAAACTGGTCATTCTACTGCCAGGTAGCAAACTACTCCAGTGCCGTTAATTTGATCCGAACGGCAAATGGAGACTGGACCAGATTCAATTTCACTTGGATTCGAACCTGGGACCCCTCGAACTTGGGGCAGACTCTTAACCAATTGCGCCATCGTGTGACTCGAGGATAGTCTGATCTATGAACTAATTTAAGGCATAGTTTACTACATGCAAAAGTAGAGACCTTTGGTGGCAATAACCGTTGGAGAATTATTCTCAGCAGCATCGACATGGCCGCCGTGAGGTATTGACTAAGTTCATTGACCACTACGCTGAAAATTAAGGTGCAATTTCCGATACAGCCAACAATTTTCATAATTCAGGGCTCCACCTTTAACGAGCCACTCAGAGAGTAAATAAATGTCAACGAAAAGCTTTTCAGACTTCGCCGTTCGGAGGCGCCATAAAACTGTAAGTCCCCTTTCATTCGTGGGTGAACAATATCACGCACAGCACGAGTGGTTGCTGCAGGAGCTAGGCACAATCCTACTTCGGACTGTAGCTCACAAGCAAGAGCAAGTCGTTAAAAAGGTCATGACGAGTAAGTCTTCACACAAAGGAAGACATTGTCAGCTCCCACATTGCCGTGGTCAAAGTTTTGGTTCGTTGGTTGGACTGTACTCAGCTGTCAGATTGGCTGTCACTGAACTAGCGCCAGCAAGAAGTCTTAAAATAAGCCCTGGATTTGAGAGTAAAGGGGGTCGTTAGATGAAGGAGACAAGCCCATCGGACTATCATGTCCGTGGGACCTTCTTCATCAAAGATACGACATTCAGCATCGTTATTCTCTGTTTATTGACGACAGCACCTGAAAATCGTTGTCAGTTTTTAGAGCTCACTTCCATCTTTGCTTCGTCTATGATGAAAAGTAGGAGGACACTAAGCAAGAGTTTTCTCTGATTCCAAACGATTGCAGGAAGTAAATCCTTCGAGACTTGAAATTCCAACTAAAACATCTCCCACAAGTGGTCCCCAACATCCTAACTGACAACATCGACTCTCTGTACATTTTGATTAATTGTTTGCACTTCTTCTCATTTCAACATCTCCATTCGAAGGTCCAGCCTAAACTCAGTTGAAGTCTAAGAGATCATTGTCCGATAATATGTCACCTCTCATCGACGACGAATACGTCATGATGGATGGAGTTTCTTGTTTGTGTGCTTTGCACACTGCACGTCATTTCATCTGCCGACGACGGAGGAAGTTCGGCACAATGAAACCCCGTTCTCCGATCATCAATCCGAAAGTAGTTTAAATGAAATCTTCAACCCAAGTGTAATTACGTTTCCGATGGGATATGACCCTTGAGCGTAGGTAACACGTTAATTAACGACTTCCGTGCGAGCATTCACAAGAACCCAGGGAACCTCCTGTTCCCACCTCCTCCGCTGGGTCGGGAAACGTGTACGAAGAGGAACTCGTTTAACCATATCACACATGAGGCCTCCGGACGTCTGTCGCAGTCTCTCCCTCTTTTAGCGCGTTCTTTTTGTCGAAAGAAAACCCGAGGTGGGAAAGGAAAAATGTAATAACATGCCACCGCGGGTTTCCGAGGAAGACACAGAAGCGGTTGCGATACGGGAGAGGCGACTGGCATGAGTGAATGCATCTTTCGCTCCGCAGTCCATCAACGCGTCATTGAAGTGTCGGCAAAGGCATCCCAGAGATACTGAGAAGCGTTGCAACAAAATATCAAAAGACCTGCATACGTCATTAATTTAAATTTTCCAAAGCATCTCGGATGGAGGCATCTAATTAGTGGTTAACTTGGTTCCACTTCATGAAGCGAAGGAGAGGAGCGTGCACGTCGCATAGTCCTAAGACACTCGTACATGCAAGTGGGAGGTAGGTGCTGTTCCCTCTCCTCGTTCTGACGCAGGCAATGACGATGGCAGAGGGAACAGCACCAGCAACAGGTGGAACAGAGAAATTAGGTCGACGACGCTACACTTCCAGTTCCACTTGCACATTTTAATCTCCAATCTACACTGGCGAGTGTCAGGCGATACCGTTATATAACTACGTAATTGATAAAGTGCACAGCCGTTGAAGCAGTTGCCTTGGGTGACAAATGACAGGGACGCCGCCGTCGTTCCCTTGGGTCTAGAGTTGCATAATTTTATGAAACATGGCCTCTGCGACGCGATAAACAGGTTGATGGAGATGATGTGAAAAGCGAAAGAGTTCGCTTATCATTAAGCAGATTAACCTGCTGCCAGAGGGGAGGCGGATGGCACGGTTGATTGGAGATTTTTCCTACTCAATTACAGGCCGCTTCCTTAAACTTTCAATCATATGATGGGGTGTACGAGGAGGATCGACTTCAGGAAGTTAATCATTAACTGCATCTTCTTCGGTTGCATATACAGTCAGCGACAAAAATGAGTGTACACTCATCTGCTGAAAGGTTATCATCTAAATAAAAATTTAACGGGATGAGGTGGGTCAGACAAGAATACATTAAATTAATGCACCAGAATTCAAAACACGTCATGTATTATAAAGAATTATAACATAGGCGTAAATATAGGGTGGGCCAGATACAAGTTTCTTATTAAAAATGCAATAAAAGGAACAAAATTAAATGTTTTTCATATATTATGGCTTCATTTGCAAGAACAATTATTCCCATTCATTATGAAATACAACGTCGTTCAAATGGCTGCCACGGCTGGCTTCGCAGTTTTCCAAGACCTTGTTCATGGTTTCGGGCTGTAGCTCACGGATTGCTTGGATGATATTGGGTTTAAATGCTTAAATCTTTTTCGGATTGTTGGCATAACATCGGTCCTTCACGATTCCCCATAAAAAAAAAGTCCAAAGGGGGTTAAAATCGTACCTCCGAGGCGTCCAATTGACATCGCCAAGATGGCTGATAACACGATTTGGGATTTGGTGCGCAAAAGATCGATTGTGGCACGGGCTGTGTGGCATGGCACGCCATCCTGCATGAACCAGAGGTTGTCCAAATCCATGTCTTTAATTTCAGTAAAAAACAAGTCGGTTAACGTGGATGCGTAACGCCCACCGTGGACCAAAACCTTGTTCTCAGCCTCATTTTCGAAAGAAAATGGTACAATGGTGCCAAAACTCCACAATCCGCACCAAACTCTCACTTTCTGTGGATGCTCGACAATAACGTGCAAGTTTCCTGAGTCCCAGGTGCGACAATTTTATTTGTTAATGTAGTCGTCGAGATGAAAATGCGCCTCGTCAGAAAAGATGATTTTTCGCCCAAAATCGTTGTCCAATTTAAGCTGCTCCGCTCTAAGGCCCAGACTGCGAAGCGATAACGAAGCGGATGGTCGCGCGCCTTCAATTGCTGAGTCAATTGGACCTTGTAAGCAAATAATCCGAGATCTTTGTGCAGAATTCGAATTCTCCTCAGGCTAGTGCGTGAAATGTTGAGCCGTTGAGATCGATGGCGATGGCGAGTTGATGTTCGTAAATTGAGTCTCACACTCTCGGCCACACCAGCCACATTCTCATCTGTGCGCACCGTACGACCACGGGGACCATGAGTGTTGTCCACTAGCACACCAGTCTCACAAGTTTTTTGCACAAACTTGCGTACAGCAGCCGCGGCGGGTGCTTCATATCGGCCAAAACTTATTTTCAAAAAACCCACTGTTTGGGCTACACAGCACTCACTTTGCTTTGTCATTTCAACATTTTCCAACGTTTTTCAAGCGTAAAGCGACTCATTTCGACTCTGGGAAGACAGAGGGAAACGTACTAAGCTGGAATCAAGGTTTCGAAATTTCTGCCAGAGAAGTGTGAAAAGGTGTAGTCGATGTTTTCAAGTAGAAATTTCGAGTATGATTGTCGATTGTCCAGAAGATAGACGGGACTACTGAGAGGAGTTTTCTGCAATTTGTCGGGCGAGGAGACATAGGCAGCAATTCCAAAGTAGACATTTCAGGTCACAACTTATCTGAAATGAGCTGTCTCTCTCAAAAACGATGGAAATATAAGTAAATTCCAAGACAGTTTCCGATGCCTCAACTAACTTCATTGCCTTAAAACAAAACCAACCTTCAAACTCAAAGGATAATTCTCAATCATCCCAAGAACTCCATCTCTGCTACAATGTCACACTGGAGCTCTCTCAATTGAACCAAAACACGCCTCTCGTTGTGGGAATTCACTTAGTTGCATATCCTGAAGGACATTCGACGCGCAAACAGGTCACGGTGTCAATATGTGTGATGCAACAATAGCCAAGTCCCCGACAATAAAACTCCCAGCAACAAGGATAACGATAGCAATCCGCAACGTCATGACATTATTACGTCAACGAAGTGGTCTCTCACTCGCTCCGACACCCCACTCGCTCCCAATCCCAAGAGAGCTCCCCATCCGAGAGCAAATATGGCGGCATCGTCGTCGTCGTCGTCGTCGTCGGGCACAAAGGCATTAAATCCATAGAACAATCTTCGCATCCCCTGAACGTCTGCCGAAGGATGAGTGCGAGAAGAATGTCCTTAAACTGTGAGTTCATTTCTTTCTTTTTTGTTCTGTACTTCCCTCGTTTCCTCCTCGGATCAGGCCGTCACGTCAGACTCATTGTGCTGCTGTCTCTATCCAACTAATCCGATGTAGATATCACACACTCACACGCGGTGAATGTCACACACTCGCAGCTGCGAGTGCAGAGTACAATCCTTAATATTCTTTAAAAATTGGGGCAAGGACAACGTTGATTATGAAATAATGGAAACAGGGGAGAATGACGGAATGAGGATGGCGAAAGCTTTTCTGAGACAAGCTCGCTCTCGCTCTCTCTCTGCGGGTCCTGCGTGGGGAAATCGACGAAGGATTCTGCAAAACATCCACACAGCTGATGGGAGAGTGTTCAAATGGCAAGCCTGCGCTCGAGATGTCTCCCGTCGGATTCAAGGCTCTGGATATTTATGGATGCCGAGAAGTCCTTGGCAGGAAATTTGAAAATCCCTCCTCACTCGAGCCCATTCAAATTTGCCGTGTAAAAAACTGCCAAAAAGGGCGATTGTTTACCGGGGAATTCCGCGCCTCTTTGGTTCGCGTGAGAAAAGGACATTATCTCGAATATTCGTTGGCAGTCCCGTAATCATTTGCAAGCCAAGTACCAGCAGAGGGTGTACCGAGGAGCAGTGCTCGCCGATTGAAAGTTAAGAAGCAGCCCATTTCATTGGTAATTTAAGGACTGAATGGGTGTAGGAGGACACAATTATCGTGGAAGCATTGTTTTCCTGAACAAGGAACTCCCATAAAAAGGATTGCTGATGTTACCTGGAAGATAAATAGAGTTACAAAGGCAGTTTGGGGCACGCTGGCGCTACTGTGGTGTCGGCTAATGTCACGAATGGGACGTTTACGTTTGATTTAGACGAGAAGTTGGTTAAGTCATTTGGTTATGAGTTATTTCCTTTCACAGTTTGCGAGCGACACTGGCGACAGCTGGCAAGAGATGGCGTTGGCTGTTGAATCAGTTTGGTTGAGACCCAGTTCCTGTCCCAGAACCGCACTGTAGCACCGCCTCAAGAACAAGAAGAACTTCTCATCCAGTCTTCCTCTGCTCTTTACACTCCAAACTTGACCCATTGCTTAGAATTAGAAAAAAAAACCCCAAACCACCAAAAAAAAGTCTCAACATGCACGAAAAGACAGTCCCACTCTTCGGTCGCTTCCTCCGTCCCGTCGTAATTGCAGGAATCCCGACATAAGTCATTAAGAGCACCGGCTTGGGTGGGGGCCTGTAGGCACCAACGTCCATGTGAACGTGAAAGCATTAACTCGTTAAATTGACTGCCGGCCAGATACTTAGAGCACCCTCTGCCATCCCGAATGACTCCCCGCCCCGTTCGTTCGAGATCACTTATGAAATGACGAAAACGCCTCGGGCCGGCCTTTTGAATAAAATCCGCTTTTGAGTGTTACTTTAGATTTTTTGTGTTATTCTTGGCTCTTCTTTTGAATGTACCCGCACCGCCTAGATACGAGTACGTGTGGGAACAGCGCCATTGAGGCAGAAAATGAGTTGTAGCTTTTGCTGATTCTACTCGTGCAGTCTCCTCTTTGGGGTCTCTCGGTTGTTTGCCATTTAATTACGAATGGCACTGTGCTGTGTGGTTCAACAAACCGTGGCCGACACCTAACAACCGAAAACAGTGTTGAAGGTTGTTAAATGCTGGAGTGGTTACCAATCGCAGGTTATCTGTGTATCTTAATGTCTCTTGAGACTGAATTGAGTTCGTATTCGTTTTGAGAGAGGCTACAGACTTAGAGTGACCGTAGAAAGTTGTAGGACTTTGGAATCCAAAAACAGTAGTGCTACTCAGGCAACCCGATTTCATGGATGAATGGCCATTCTGGCTAGGTTCTCCCAAGAGCTCTGACTGTCAGTTGAAGCTTAGTTTTGATGTGGTGATTCGCTTCTGCTTCTTTGAGTAGTTTATGAAGACGTTTTGGAGTTCGAATCTAGTCCATTTCAAAGACGTTTTCAGCGTACTAGTTCGGATGTCAGTACAGGGCGGTCCAAATACATGTTTCTTTTTAAAAATGTAATAAAATGAACAAAATTAAGTAGTTTCCATGTAATTATGGCTTCAATAGTAAGAACAAACATTCCCATTAATTATGAAATACAACGCCGTTCAAGTGGCTGCCCCAGCTGTTGATGGTTTCGAGCTGTAGCTCACGGATTGCTTGGATAATATTGGCCTTAAGTGCTTAAAACGATCCCGGATTGTTGGCATAACATCGCTCCTTCACTGTTCCCCACAAAAAAAAAAGTCCAAAGGGGTCAAATCGCAGCTCCGAGGCGGCCAATTGACATCGCGAAGACGGCTGATAACACGATTTTGGAATTTGGTGCGTAATAGATCGATTGTGGCATAGACTGTGCGGCATGGCGCGTCATCCTAGAGGTCGTCCACATCCATGTCTTCAATTTCAGTGAAAAAAAAGTTGGTTAACATGGCTCTGTAACGCCCACCCTTGACTGAAACGTTGTTCGTAGCCTCATTTTCGAAGAAAAATTGTCCAATGATGCCACCACTCCACAATCCGCATCAAACTGTCACTCTCTGTGGATGCATTGGCTCCTCGATAATAATGTGCGGGTTTTCCGAGCTCCATGGTAAGGTCGGGACCTTGGAATAGAGATGGCGGCGGATGAGCCCTTCTTTTAGGGCCAACGGCGGCGCTCACAGCCTGCAAGAGGCTACCGACACCGGATCCCTTCGGACCCCTTTGTCCGGGGGCTAAACAAATGGACCTGTCCCCAGTTAGAGGTTGTGCGTGGGGTTAACTTCCTCACCACGTAAAAAATATACGAGTTGAGAAGCAAAAATATGCCTCGGATACGGACGGTTTTACTGTTGACGACCCTAGCAAACGGAATAAGGACAATGACTTTCGGTTCTGCGCGTGGAATGTGAGGTCCTTGAACAGACCACGTGCATCCGATGAACTCGCAGAGGCCCTAGACTGCTATAAAGCAGACATTACCGCAATCCAGGAAGTGCGATGGGATGGGCCGGGCAAAAAGAGGATGAAAAACTGCGATATCTACTACGGCAATTGTTACAGAGAGCGAAGGCAGCGATTATTTGGATGTGGATTTGTTGTTGGAGGCAAACTTAGGCAAAAAGTCTTAAGCTTTAAGTACATAAGCGAGCGCCTCATAACAATCCGCATCAAGACTAAATTCGGCAACATCAGCCTAATCTGCGCCCACGCCCCAACAGAGGACAAAGATGACGATAGCAAGAATGACTTCTATGATCTCCTAGAAAGAACGTACGATCAATGCCCCAGCTACGACACCAAGATCGTTCTAGGAGATTTCAACGCTAAGCTGGGTAAAGAGGACATCTTTGCTAGAGTCATCGGTAAGCACAGCCTGCACGACACCACGTCCGAAAACGGACTCAGGCTGGTGGACTTTGTTACGGGGCGAAACCTCTCTGTAGCTAGCACGCGGCTCCCACACCTCAACATCCATAAAGGGACCTGGCGGTCCCCTGATCATTCAACCGTCAACCAGATTGATCACGTTGCGATCGACGTCATACACTCCTCCAGTATTCTTGATGTCCGAACGATCCGAGGCGCCAACACCGACTTGGACCATTTCCTTGTTGTAGCCGAGGTAAGGACACGGATATCGAGAGAACAACGGATTCGAGGAAGACAACCACGGTTTGACGTCGAAAAGCTACAATCGCAACAGACTGCCAGGAACTTTGCAGATCGAGTCTCCCTGAAACTCTCCGAAAGTTCGACGCCGCCTGCACTAACAATAGACGAAGAATGGAAACGTTGTCAAAGAGCCATCAGAGAAGCCGCTACTGATGTGCTGGGTTTTAAAACGCCAACAAGGAAAGACCCCTGGTTTGACAACGAGTGCAGGCAGGCACATGCAGCAAAGCAAGAAGCCAACCGGGCAACGCTGCATCGAACCACGAGAGCTGTTCGTGAGCTCTACGAACAGAAACGAAGGGAAGAGAACCGGCTTCTCAGGAAGAAAAAGAAAGAGCACGAGAAGCGCGCGATCGAGGAGATGGAGAGGTGTTATGGCAGGAATGATGTCGAATGGGTATAAAGTTCGGACAGAAGCCTGCCGTGGCGAGAATGGACAACTAGTAGTAGATTAGCAGTCGATACTGAGAATTTGGAAAAATCATTTCTGCAGACTGTTAAACGGCGATGAGGACACAAATACCGCTGTCAGGCAGAATGTTCCACTCAACACAACGGACGATGATAGAAGAGAATACCGTCCCCCCGACCTAGACGAAGTCAAGATAGCGATATCGAGACTGAAGTCTAATAAAGCTGCTGGTGCAGATAGTCTGCTCGCCGAAATGTTTAAGGCAGCTGGAGGTGATCTGGAAGGGCGCATGCACCAGCTCATCTGTAAGATATGGTCGGAGGAAAGCCTGCCCGATGAGTGGAATCTCAGTATCGTTTGCCCGATCCACAAGAAAGGAGACCCCTTTGACTGCGCCAACTATCGGGGGATAAGTCTCCTTAACATCGCCTACAAGATCTTCTCTGCCGTTTTGTGTGAACGCCTGAAACCATTCGTGAACAAACTGATAGGTCCCTATCAGTGTGGTTTCAGGCCCGGGAAGTCCACCACCGATCAAATTTTCACACTGCGGCAGATCCTGGAGAAGACCCAGGAAATGCAGATCGACACACACCATCTATTTGTCGATTTCAAGGCCGCATATGACAGCGTGCATAGAGACGAGCTATACAGCGCCATGTCTAGTTTTGACATTCCTGCCAAACTCGTCAGACTGAGCAGGATGACGATGGAGAACTCTCGCTGCTCCATAAAGGTCGGTAACGAACTCACCGAGACCTTCAATGTCAAGAAAGGTTTTAAACAAGGCGACGCGCTGTCATGTGATTTCTTTAACATCGTTCTTGAGAAGATCGTGCAAAACTCACTGGCCAACACAAGAGGCACGATCTTCCAAAAGTCCGTTCAACTGCTAGCCTACGCGGATGACATTGACGTGATTGGGCGAACACAGCGAGCCGTCAATGATGCGTTTGCTGGCATTGAAACGGAAGCGGCTAAAATGGGTCTGGCGGTAAACGAGGGCAAAACAAAGTATATGCTGTCATCGAGAAAGGACGCACAACATCGACGACTTGGCCAGAACGTCACCATAGGCAGCTATAACTGTGAGGTAGTAAAGGACTTCGTCTACCTTGGCTCCGCGGTAAACAGTACAAACAACATCGGTACCGAGATCAAACGCAGAATAACTCTTGCCAACCGCTGTTTTTATGGGCTCAAAAGGCAATTGAGTAGTAGAGCCCTCTCTCGGAAGACCAAGTTGACTTTGTATAAGACCTTGATCATCCCAGTCCTGCTGTACGGCGCAGAGGCATGGACAATATCCCAAGCGGATGAACAGTCCCTTGGTCTTTTCGAGAGAAAAGTTCTGCGCGCGATCTTTGGTCCTGTTTGCGTTGATGGCATTTGGAGGAGAAGATTCAACCACGAACTGTATGGGCTGTACAGCGACATGAGTCTACGGATCCAACGCCTAAGATGGCTAGGCCATGTAGAGCGTATGGACAACTTAGCTCCGGCTCGAAGAGTCTTCGACTCTGAGCCTGTGGGACAACGCAACAGAGGACGTCCACGTACAAGGTGGCGCACACAAGTCGAGGGGGACCTCGGCCGGCTTGGTGTGTGAAACTGGAGACAGCTGGCGAAAGATCGTGCTGGCTGGAGAGGCATGTTGAGTGAGGCCCAGGTCCACCTCGGACTGTAGCGCCCTAAGAAGAAGAAGATGCATCGCAACATCAAAAAATCGTTGCGTCGCATCACATAGTCAGTGAAGCTTACGTGATGTGCATTTTGTTGACATTTACGAACTCAGCCTAATCCTCTGACCAAGTAGAAAAAGACTTGACAATGAAGTGATACGACCTACAAAGGAATTTAACCTGAAAAGGGAATTATCCTAAATTGAGTTTTTGTAAGGCAATTTTTAAGCAACTCAGGAACGAGGTAATGAAAGGTAGTCCGAGGCGGTTTAAGCCAGAGTATTGCGCAGACATGTCTGAAGCTCCGTAGCCTTTCCAGAGAAAATAAGCTAAGACATTATAGATTTCATCGGTGCCGTGAAATAACGCCGAGTTTTGGAATTCCGCGTTATTTCACTCGGCGTTATTTCACGGCACAGATGAAATCCATAATGTCTTGGCTTATATTCTAGACCGTTTTCAAATTTTCAAATTTTGGGTCATATAGATGCACAAGCATTATGTCGGTGAACCACTGAAATCATTGATCGACAGAAGACAAACAATCGTGGGACGCCAGAGATTACGCAAGAAATACGAAAGTATATTCCTCTTTTTAAACCCAGTTTTAAGGGGACTGAGGACCTTTATTTATCAACTCCCAAAGAATGGGATAATTTCTGAAAACAATATCACTTAAGGAACGTTCAACGAAACAACTCATGGATTCCGCGACAAAAACAATCAGGAAATCCCCTGTCCTTCGGCCCATTCGTTAGAACAATTCCATTCATCATGCCATCCGCCGAGTCAAAACAATTGAAATCTCAAGAGACAAACATTTCTCAGCACAATGCCATCAAATCCAGCGAAAGCCCAGCCATAAATTTCTAAAATCAATTATTAAGCGGATACTCCCTTCTGCAGGACCCCAGCAAACCAATCTAGGTACACACCACCCTTCCGCTGCAGCCGCCGCCCCCCTTGACTTGGATTTGATTCATTTGTTTCAACCCGGTAGCGGTCTTTGTATCTAGCCCGTCTTACGAGCGAGGGTACCTCCGCTCAAGAAGCAACCAGGACGCACGGAATCACTGTGGAACGTTTAAATAAACAACACAAGTGGAGGCTCTTCATCTTCGTCATTGTGCTCAGCTTCGGCCGGGATAGCGCATTTCGTATCGTAAGATAATTCGTTGCCAAAAGCCCTCGTACTTGAGAGACACACAGCACAACGAGCAAAAAAAGACAAAACGTAGAGAGTCCTTTGTCCTGCCTGCTGGAAGTGGAGCAAAACACTTTCATTGTGCATGTGTTATTGTTGACTGCACTGTTCTGCTGCCGGCACTCCCTGCACCCTGGACCAGCGTTGTCACCATCAATTTCCTCCGCAATCTTCGTGTTTCGGTTTTTTCTTCTGTTCTGTCCCTTGCACATCATGCTGATTTGTTTTATGCCGGGGAGTACATGTCGTTATCCTTGGTTAAGTCGGTTTTATGCACAGAAACGAAAGAGGCGTTCCTCTTGCGGAGAGAGTAATCGATAGTGACAACGGAAGGACTTATCGGTTTCAAAGGAACACGAGGACGATGAGGGCGGGCGTTGCTGATGTCAACGATAGGATTGTGCGTGCAATGACCGCCCGGGGGATTTTCCTTGAATCTGGATAAGAGAAGCAGGAGGTCATCAGAGGTTGATGCTTCGACGGCCATCGCTGAATGACAAATTTTCTTTTGAGATTTATCGTTTGATTTGTGACGTTGACGGTCGATTGAAATTTAACAAGTTGGTTAGGGAGAGACAAAGAAGCTTTGGTGTAGAAGTGATGACTGCCCTTGGATCTTAAGGGAGAGATCAAGCCAAATCCGAAGTCTCCTGGAATGAAACTGAACATTTCAAGTCACAGATTATGCTGAGTTTGGAAAATCTTCTGTGGAGACTGCTGAACGACATTGGAATCAAGGCTTCGATGTTAAACTCAGCGTTTCGTTCAATCTGGACGAAAAGTTTCGTTACCCGAAAAACACGGATATCTTAAGCTATCAAGACGAATGCCCAAAGAGATGGCAACAGAGATTGACGCACACTACATTGTCGAGGACTTAAAAGACGGAAGTGTATAAACCCAGCTCAAAGAGGAAATACACTAGACGCCGTCCTTTTCCTTGGTTTCAAATTCTTCTTCTGAAGGAATTCTGGGACAGGAGTCATTTCTTATGAAAAAGATGTAATTCATCTGTATCAATACTTAAGGCCCAACTATAATAGGCATGAGCGAGCATGAGCTAATGTCAAACGCGCTTGGGCGAGTGAGCGAATACACACACTCCCATAAGAGCGACGTTAATGGAGTTTACGAACGATTCGGAACATGCGAATCTAACAAGTGGCACAAGTGAGCTAGCGCGCTCGCACCGCACCGCGTATGCGAATTTGACAGATGGCATACAAACGCACAGAAATTCCAAAATTGCATATAGTTGAACGACATTTTTCAATTGAATGAAACTAAACACGGGAAGAGATTCTGACAGTTGGCTATGCACGCATGTGATTATTATGGTGTGTGTTTTGAGAAAACATGATTTGATTATTCCCATTGTCAATAGCGGCTTCGGGTACCATCTTAACAAACTAAATCCGAGTTCTGCACCGAATGAAGAACAGACTCCTAGAATGCACTTTAAGTTTAGATTAAAGTGAAATACAAACAAAAATAAGAAAACTAAAAAGAATCAGCCTTAAATGTAAGCCCTGAAGTACACCGTCATATGTAACTAAAAGCCTATAGATGCATTGGCAACGAACGTGCCCGAAATCATTGAAAGGTCCATGGCAAGACTCTCACACTCAAGCTGCACTTATCTTGTCACCGACGTCATTTCATCTTTCCCTCAAGCACAGCCCTAACCTATAAATCTCCCACACTCACATATGCTGCCCATTTGTCCCCCATCGCAGAATAACCCTTCGTCCCAACACGAGTGATTTCCATTCCATTCACGTCCGCCTCCAATTGACAGTCAATCACCGAAAATTGTTGGCCCATGAATTTGACTCGAAAGCGTTCCAACAGCCGTTCTACCAAAAATCGAATCCCACTCTGAATGCAACCGCTACGTGAGATGAATGCATTCAGACCGAATGCACATCGATCGCATCGAACTCCCAAGGGGCGAGTGGGCAAAAGCGCCATAATCGATAACATGCCAAATTTGGTAGGAGACCAGAGGAGAACAGTACCTTCACCACACGCACACACTCGCGTCTGTCGGTAAGGTTACCTGGGCGCCGTGTTCAGGTCTCTTTTGAGGTGTTTTTTTTTTCTCGTTTTCGATGCCCCGGTGACAGCACCATACTTGGCTCACATGAGCGACAAGCAAGGTTAACGAGTCTTTTGCAGCAAAAAACGAAGCGGTGCCCGCTGCAGAAAAACGTGGGGAAGCGGACTCAGCGAGAGATGCAACAGAGATTATCGCCGAGACGGTGCAGCGTGAGAAAATCTTTGCACCGAAGTCGGATGTCTGCACAAAAAGGTTCTAAGGAGTGGAGAGCGAGAGAGCACTGGACCAGCAGGCATTCCGTCACACTCAGGCCGCAGACAGAGATGGGAGACTGGCACAAAATCAATAAACAAGAAGAGAGCGGGAGCGCCGCGAGAGAGCCACAGCAGCAGCAGCTGGTTAGGTGGGTCGTACCCCAGCTCCAATCCCCCAGCATCAGCCACAATTGAGTTTTTTTCTTCGCAATATTTTGCAAAAAATTTTCAAAAATTCAAAAAACCACGGGAGACATACCTTTAGTGACGAGTTTCTGGGACGACCGGACTCTGGAGTTCGTTGAGTTCTCTGAAATATCCCATGGGATGGGTTGCCATCTGCAACAATTATTTTTTCCACTTTTTTCTTCTTCTCACTTTTCACTCACATCACTCGACGCACACAATCACTAATTGAACCGCAATCCACTGGGGATAATGAAAGGGCGACCAATTCCACTTCAAGTATCAGGAGATTACCACCGCCCGAGCTGTGCACTTGGGCCAGCGTTGCACTTAATCGGTGAATCGCAAGACAAGGCCTAAATCTGAGATGCTGATCTGTTTGCAGGAGGCTTGGGAAAATTTTCACAAAATTCCGTTGGTTTGCGATTCTTGTTTCGTAGCTTTTTCCATCGCGGCTCGTTGAAAACTGAAGAGGAACAGAGCAGAGAGTGGAAAAGCACACGGTGGAGAATGGCACGGCAGCGGTGGAGTCCACTGGTGGAGCTGTTACAGATTGGAGCAGCCTCAGAAGAGGGCGAAGTTGTTTGGTGTTGTTATATGAATCTGTGTGTGTATGTGTGTTTCTTTTGCACAGCTGGGGAAGTGTTGCCAATGCGGATTGAGGAATTGAATACAATGGGAGTAAATGTGGAGAGAATGACGTCATGATTTTGGGTTTTGTTTGTTTATGGTTTAAGGCCTTGAAATTAAATCAGAAGAAGGGGGATGTGAGCATTTAACCAGTGAAGTGTCAAGATCAGAATTGGTCTCGAGTTAATAAGGAAAACTTTGTCCTAATGAATGTCAGATCTTCAAATTGGGTCTGGTCTTAAAATGGACCCCAAATGTTTTCTTTTTCTTCTCCTTGTGGCGCTAAAGTCCGAGGTAGATCTGGAACTCCACCAACAAGCCTCTCCAGTTAGCACCACATTTGGTAACTGTTGCCAATTGCGCATGTCAAGTGGATTGAGGCCCCTCTCCAATGGTGCGCAACATTAGGCTGCGGCCACGCAATGAGCGACGAGCGATTAATCGATTGCGCGACGAGCCATAGAGCGATGGGTGATCATTTTCAAGTTCAATTCGTCTTAGTCTTTTATTTGAAAGTCGCGCTCATATTTATAGAGCTTTTATAAGATTGTCGCTCATTGCGTGGCCGCAACCTAGACGTAGACACTCTTTGTACGTTGTCTCACGGGATCAGATTCAAAGATGTTTTACTACAGCGCAAATTACAGAGGACGCTCTCAGAAAAAGACTTATTTGACTATAGTCAGGCATCGAAATTGGTGAGAGGCTTACTTGCTATGTCAAGAAGATCATGGAAGGAGTAATCTTCCTTCTTCAGGGTGACCAGATAAGAACAATAAGAAAAGAAATTCAAAGAAAACAACAACGGTGTAGGTTATAAAATTGATTCTGACTTTATTTTGAAGCTAAATTCATGCCATTGTACATCGAGTACCACATCAGTCAAATGGCCGCCTCGGCTTTGCTGGCAGTACTTTAGGCGGTCGATTCATTTTTTGAAGACTTGATCCATTATGTGCGGCGTTTTTTTGGCAATAGCGTCTCGAATGTTTGCTTCGAGCTCGTCCGTAGTGGTTGACCTGGTCAAGGCCATGACGTAGTCCCAGAAAAAATAAACGTGTGTCAAGTCGAATGATTCCGGCGGCCTGTTGATGAACGTGCGAGATGACCCAGTCGCCAAATTTCCATTCTTCAACTTTGAGCGTCGAGTCTCTTGTATTACATGTAGGGCGGTATTGTTGAAACCACAGCTCGCATATATCGAAGTTGTCGAACTTTGGCCACAAAAAGACGGTTAACATCACTCTGTAGCTGAGAACTCTGACGATAACGAACACTTGTGGATTATGTTCGCTTCAATAACGGAATATTTCCTTGTTTACATAGCCAAAAATGAGCCTTCCCCGAGAAGATGATTTTTTGGCAAAAATTCCGGATCTCTCGCATTTCCAGGGCCCAATTCGCGGAGTTGCCTATGATCGTCCGGTTACGCCAGCACAATCTTAGAGGGATTTTGATCCATGTTATGTTAGTTATGTTAGCTTGGTGGCTAGACGAGCAAAAAGCCACGCCGCACTAAGATCCTAGTGGTTCCATTGTGATGCCCACGTCGTGTGTCAGTTTGCTTTTATGGTGTACAGCTATTCGGTTAGTATGATATGCCATAAAGATCATGGAAAACGTGTTCTACCAGTAGTCTAGTCTCAGATGATGGAGGTTGGGGCAGTGACAAATGGGACAGACTGTATAGGTATTGAGGAGTGTTCTTTTCTTCCTCTACGCTACCACAGCCCCTGTATCTAGGACAATTATGGCTGGTGAACGCTCCATCCATCTTCGCTAGCATCCATCTTTTGTCGCTCTAAAGTAGTTTGTTGATTTTTGCTTTTGTTTGTACCATGGCCATAGTGAAGTGAGTGTAAATTCGCATGAGGTTGAGGAGCGTCACCTTCTATTACTGACTTGAGGATATTTTCTTGAAATCAAGGAGTGGTGGCTAAGTGCTCATTGAAACTCTCATCTGAACTACTTGGACGGCTCCTGTTACCAACCAAAATACTGTCAGAAGGAGCAGATGAGCAGATGAAAGGGAAACGGAAACGGATCACTCTAAACAGAGAAGCAGAAAGGAAAAAAGTATAAAAAAATGTTGCCTTTGGATGCCAAGGGATTTTCCCAAGCCTATACAGACTTAAAATATTCACCGAACCCAGAAACTAAGATGGCACCTGTGAACCAATAAAAACGCTTAACAAACCAAACCTCATTTCAACACCGTGGCGATGATTTTCTTTGCCAAACCTCTCGAAAAGCCATTTTCTATCCCACCCACCATTAAAACACAACCAACTTCAATAGAGACCTCTATTTATTTTATCTAAAACGACATTCGTAGATACTAACTTTAACTTAACCGCTCTCCTCGTCCTCCTCCTCGTCGTCCTCATCCTCATCATCCTCCTCGTCCTCCTCTTCGTCATCGTCGTCATCTCCGCCACTTGTGTTCGCGTCTTCTTGCTCCTCATCATCGGTCTCCTCGTCGTCCTCATCTGCCAAACCATTCTCCAGGATTTCCACGTCACTCTCCGCCTCCACGCTCGCCTGGTCATCTTCCTCTTCTTGATCAAACTGTCCCATGTCTTCACTCTCCTCCTCGTCGGAGCTTCCACCCAGCTGAACCTCGTTGTCGTCGTCATCATCGCTGGTCTCATCGTCGTCTTCTTCGTTCTCTGGCAGCTCCAGTTCCTTCACTTCATCTTTTTTCTGCTTCTTTTTCGCGTCAGGGGCCTCTTTCTTGGCGTTCTTCGCTTTGGGCTCCTGCTTCTCTGCCTCTTTCACGGCGGCCTTCACTTTCGGCTGCTCCTCCACTTTCTCGGCGTCCTTTGTTTTCGGCTGCTGTTCGGCTTTCTTGGCCTTCTTCGCTTTGGGCTGCTGGTCCTCCTCCTCTTGCAGGGCTGCCTTCATCTCCTTCAGCTTGCGCTTCCTCTCCACACTCGCCTTGGTCAGCTTGATCAGTTTACCCTCCTTGGTCATCGCGAACTTCGACAGCACGTCGTTGGCCTCCTGCTTCATCTTCAGCATTCTCTTCTCACGAGGGCCCACCACGTAGGGCGTCTCCTCTGGCGGCTTGGCTTGGCTGATGTAGAACGGAAGAGCCGATGTGCCGACGATGTCGATCTTCATGTAGAGGTTGCGCACGTTGCCCATGCCGCCGGGGAAAATCTTCTTCAGCTTCTTGATCACTTTTATCACATTCTCAGCCACTTGCTGTGGGGTGAATCTGTGCGTTGCCAGAGGAATTGTGTACAGGGTGCTCTTGCACAGCTGTCTGTAGGCGGTTCTGTTCAAGGCACTTTGGATGTCCCTCTGGAGGTTCTGCGGCCCGCCCCTTCGCACGGCGTGCAACGTCACGCGGGCTCTCTGTGTCAACTGGAAAAGGGGGATTGTCATTTGATCGCTGGTGATTTTTCACGTGGACTTACCTTTCCGATCAGGCCGACGACATGGGAGACTATGCGGCCGTCGCACAGGAAGTGGTCGTAGCTCGCGCATAGGCGCTTCTTCTGCTCGAATGTGACGCACTCCTGACGCAACTGGTTCATGGGCATCACGGTGATCCAGTCCATTCCGATGGGTCTCAGCAAGTCCTCGTAGTGTTGCTTTGTCGGCTCATAGTCCACCTTGGCTCCCCGCTTCAGATCGGGCACTATGAACAGGACATCGTCACCCTTCTCCACCATCGGGTGCCTCAGGAATCTGCGGGAAATGCGTTTGCTTAGAGAGAGGGAGAGAGAGGAGTGTTTGGGGTTTACTTACAGTTTCACCATCCGCTTGGGACAGCTGGGGATTTTGAAGCAGCCCACTTGGAGCAAGTAGCGGAAGTCTTCAAAAACGCCCTTCTTTTTGTTGGCAATTTCCTTCTGCACCAGGGTGTTCAAGGCCTCCACGACCTTTGTGACATTCTCCAAGCAGACGATCGAATCGAACTTCTCCTCGTCGTAGGGGAACGGTTCGTACCTGAAAATCTTCGGCTCGCGTTTTGGCTTCTCTTCGCCCTCCTTTTCTTCAGTTCCTTCAGCTCCCTCAACAGGGGATTCCAGTTCCGCTTTGATGGCGGTTTTCTTCTCGTTGACCACCTTCTTATCCGGCTTGCGAACCTTTGTGGCATCATTTGTCTCGCCTTCAACGAGAGCGGGCTTTTTGTCGCTTTTCTTCTTGCCTTCCTTTGCTTTCGGAGGAGCCACTGATGCTGCTGGGAGAATACTTTCCACAATCGGTGATTCTGCTGAGGGTACTGGTGCAGCCTTTTGAATTTTCTTCTTTTCTTTCACCGGCTTGGAAATTAGAGCAGATTTGTGAACTGTTTTCTCTGCTTTCGCAACAGTTTCCTTCAGAATCAAAGGTTTGGGAGCTGGAGCGGTTTTTTGAACCGTTTTCTCCGCTTTTGCCGGTTTGACTGTTTCCTTCAGAGCTGAGGGTTTGGGAACTGGAGCAGTTTTTTGGACTGTTTCCTTTGCTTTCGCGACTGTTTCTTTAAGAACCGATGGCTTGGGTGCTGGAGCAGTTTTTTGAGCTTTCGCCAGTTTGACTGCTTCTTTCGGAGCCGGGGATTTGGATGCTAGAGCAGTTTTTTGAACAGCTTTCTCTATCTTCGCCGGTTTGACAGTTTCCTTTTCTTGACTCACATTTTTTGTCGCTGTTAATTTGACCGGTTTCTTGGCAGCAATCTTCAACAAGGGTTTCTCTGTTGAACCATTTTGACTGGGCACCGCTGCCTTAGCTTCAGTTGATCCATTTGTCTTGAGCTCCTTGACTTTTTGTGCCACCACAGGTTTAGTTTGTTTTCCTTGTTTTTTGTCAGACTTCTTCTCACCGTTAGACTTCTGTGCAGGATTCTTTATCAATTTACTGACCTGTTTTATTGGAATTTCTTCTTTCACCAACGTTTTGCTGATGTTCTTCGTTGCCGACTTGGATTTACTCTTTTTCAATTCATCCTTTTGCTTCTTGATTGGATTATCGAGCTTGGCCTTTTCTTTGAACTTCTTAGGGAGTGGTTTCTGTAATTTCACCATTCTGAGAGATGGAGTATTGTAATAAAAACTATTCTTTTGAGTAAAACGATGCCACAACGAGGGTAAATCTATCACAAAATAACACGTGCGCTCGGCACTTGTTTGAGATGTGACAGTTCTTGTGAATACAAAATGGTGCTCTTACATGTGAAGTGGAGATGATGATGGTTGCCTTGTCGATTTAGGCTGAGAATATATCCATGGAGCATGAATTAATAACTTTCTGAATTGAAAACGACGATGCAGTCGCAAGGAATGTCCATTTGGTAAAAGATAATTCTTTTTAATATATCTTTATCATTTTATACGTAAATTGTACAAAGATTTAGGAAATGATTCGTTATAAAATTACACAAATTTCCTTTCGGAAGCGAAGTATAACTGTAATCTGGTATTAAATTAAAGACAATTGCTCCAATGGGCGCCGCAGCATTATGGGTATGTCTGTCGACCCCTACGCACTAAATTTTCAGTCTAGGTTCAACTCAGAGGACAAGCAACAATTTTTCGAAAATAAATCATTCGCGTCTCCATCATTTTCGAATCACAGACAGTGTTCAAGGACGATGATTGCATGAGCGGAAGAAGGCAGAAATGTTGGAAAGAGAGCGTATGATTTTCCAAACAGTTGGAAAGGATTGTATTTTCGGTGATCCAAACCATCTCCTGCCAAACTATTGGAAAATCATACGCTCTTCTTCGTACACTCTTAATTCCGCTGAACATGTGAACAGGCACAAAGACTATAACTGTCTAGAAAAGGCTTCTCAATCTCGTGGTTCATAGTTGGAATTAAAACTTATGTCCCATCCACTCGTGAAAAAAAAAAAAAAAAAAAACAAAAGCAGGCACAACACTAGTAGTTGCTGAGAAGTTAGGCCCAAGTCCACCTCGAAATGCGGCACTATTAATATTGCCCCATTTATTTCAGGAAAACACTTTTCTATGTAAAGAGTTTCATATAATCAATCAATTCATAGTTTTCTTCTTACATTTTTATTCATTAACATTTTGTTCAAATTCAAATGAAACCAAACGCAGATGAAACCCTCCATTAAGACTCCCCCGGCTATTGACAAATGAAAATGACACCGGTTGCATTCTTCAACTGGCTTGAACACACTCATTAATTTTGACATTTCCTTCACAATTTATAAACAAATTTCGATACATTTTCGTAAAATGGAAGAAAAAGTAAAAATTTATCCCAAAACAAAAGTATTAAGGTAAAAAAAATACCAGAAAATCTTCTCCGTACTAATACCCATTATTTCCGCTAGCGCTCCTGAGTTGATATCCATGCGAAATATCGAAATTGGTTCGTTGAAAGTTGGCCTCAAGAAAACCAAACCCACTGGGCTGCCAGAAGAAATTGAAGAGTTAGCCAAGATTTATGGTAGGAACCCCAATTTCCTTGAAATTCATGAAATTTACGATCCTTCTTATAGATGAGTTGAAAAAGCAATTGTCTGCACCACGAATTGAGAGAGTTGCAGGAAGATCCGAAGGTTTTTGGGATTCTGATCGGAATGCTGTAAAGATCCTCAGAAAGGAGGGGAAGTTCGCTAATTTTGGGTATTTCTTGAACGGGGATCACTACCTGGAGTACTATGAAGCACTGTTTCTTTTGGAGCTGGTATTCCTGTTGGAGATTTCCTAAGATTTTCAAGTGGTCATGATTTGTTTTGCTTCCAGAACCGCTTGGAGATATTTTACAACTCGATGAGTGTGTCTATTGAACAAGCTTATATTCTCCTGCTGGGGGCAAGGGAAAGCATCAAATACAACACATATTTAGTGTACTCTATGTTCTGCCGAGTGGGTTACATCGTCCAAAAGTTCCAGAACATAGCATTCGTCGCAAGGAAACCGACTGTTGAAGATTGCATCTGGGATATACTCCTGAATTCAGTGCAAAAGAAACCAATTCCTGAGTATGTGAGGGTATGTGAACATTTTCTTGAAGTCGAGAGATCGATGAGTGCTATCTGTGAGAGAATAATGAGTCAGGACACACAAATTGAAGCCGCAGATGATGAATCAGAGCCCATTTCGTTTGCACAAAAGTGTCGACCGTCAGAGAAACGGAAAGCTACCACAACAGGACTACCAAACAGCAAACGAGCGCGGTATGATGTTGAGACTCCTGCAGCACAGCAGAGTTTCATTGATTTCCTGACCAAAGAGGAAGAGTACAAAAAGTTTGAGAGCCTCTTTAAAAGCTTTGACATCATCAAGCTGAGGCCTCAGTTCGAATACGATGACACTGAGTCGAGGGATTTGGATATTCACTTCGACGTATACCTGCACAATGATTGTTTTAAGAAGTCGGAACCTAGTCCGCCAACGTTTCGTTTGGCGATTCTGGAAAACGACCAGAACTACCCAAATCGATCGGAGATTTCGAGATGCTACTACAGTCAGGAGTACCAGGTTCCACTGCTACTGGTGACAGTTAGTGCTTCCAAACAAATTCAAGCTTTTCTTTATCATTTCACGTGAATTGTGGCCTTAGTCATTGATTGTGAATAAATGATGGGAAATGGAGAAGATTTGTTGCAGGAAAATGGGTTTTTTTTGTATTCTTTTGCTTTTAATTTTGTGTGCGAAGTTTTGTGCAATAGTTTGAGTTACAAGAGCTTTTTCAGTGAGTCCTTCGTGCGTCAAAAGGAAACTTCTTCTGATGAAGCCATTGCCTGGGATGGACTTGAACTTCAAGGAATAAGCCCCCCAATTACTCCCGCCAAGTTGGTACTATAGTCTGGGATGGACCTGGGCCTCAAGGGGTAAGCGTCTCTAGATGGCACGATCTTTAGCCGGCTGGCTCCAAGAACGCACGCCGAGTTGGCTAAAAGGAAACAGCAACTTGTGATATCCAAAATTCCAGAGGTGCGTGAACAGGAAGTTGTTACTATATTGGCTGGTGAGACAAATGAGTAGTCTAAAACAACACTTGAACCACTTTAAACTAAAGTTTATCCTGAATAAAGTAAATAATCGCAAAATTTGGATCAAAATCGAAAGTATATCTTGTGCCTCAATTTTAGCAACACATAAAATGATCTGTGGACAAAATTCCGTTGTTAAAAATTAAATACAAGCAGTTTCAGATTTCCACTGACCTCGTTTGCTCGCTAAATATATTGTTTTGGAATCACTCTTCACTCGAATTGGCAGTATTTTAAGAAAGTTGAAATCAATGAATTTGGCATCACTTGCAGTTCACATTTGACAATTAATCTTTCAATTGCTCACGAAATTCCCATCTCTTTCTAGCCTTCAGAAATAAGCACCCACTCGCCAGCTGTCAGATTTCCCTTTATCAGCCACAAAAGCGATATACAACTGACCAGGGGAATGCGGAGATATTTTGCTCGTGTGTTCAAAGTTTTCGCGGAAAACCTTTGCGAATAATATCGTTCCATCACCTCCACATAATTCTACGTCCATCACAATTTCCACCTCAGTGAAAAGTCCCCCGGAAAAAGGGCAAAATTAGTGCTAAACAAAATATTTTTGTGCGATTCGTGGAAGCAGAAGAAAATTCCGCGAGTGCGGTTCGACGCAATGTCAGTGTGCGACGGTGAATGAAGAAATTACAAAAGAAAATGTCTTATTCTTTTTCTGTGAAAAATAAAATCATAGTATATTCTGGCGAAAATTGAATCGAAATTTTTCTCACTTTCTTTCACGATACCTCGTCAATTGATCTCGTCTCGTAGCCAAACTGCCAAATTGTGCGTGTGTGTGATCCTTTATGCATTTACTCAGTCTCCTGTTGTGAGTGATTGATTGGAGGAGCACCCGTGCATACATTTAGTAGCCAAATCAATCACAGCACATCCACCGCCACCTCTGCAATCTTCTACACCCGCTGCCACACCACCAACAGCCACAAAATGCCGAAAATCTATATGAAAAAACCCATTGGCATGGTGATACGCAATCGGAATACAATCAAAGATGTAGTCATTACGGTAAGTGTTTGTAAAATAATAATTATCAAATGAACCACATTTGGATGTGGTTCGGCCTAGAGGCGAGTTCTCTAGAAATGACGCAATCCAATAAAAGGCCACAAAAGAGAGCACCAATTAAGTGCATGCATACATTTCATTCCCGCTGATGTGGTACGTCTCTTTGTTGAATCGGTCTGACATGGAATGCGGGGGTCTGATGATGAGTCTACGCGTTCCCCTCCTAGACTTACACGCAAAGACCGCGGAACGCTGGCAAATGTGGAGGAGAAGGAAAAGTAAAGTTTCCGGCTGACCTTGACTGTTCGTTTTTGCGTGTCTTAAGTCTAGTGGACCAGTTTGTCGATTTAGATTTGAAATTCTGCCGCTGACCGATGATGGCTGGCGGTCAGTGAGCAGAGTGCGTTTAATTTTTGTTTGTTTACCTTAACCGCGTGTCTGGAGATTCGTGTGAGAGTGGGTGTGTGTGTGAGTGTAACTCTTGCAGCCTCTCGAGACAGGTTATTCAACTTGTGAGGCGCTTTGTCTGCCTTAGGCTCGCAAAATGGCACACATTTGAGTTTGATTTTGAGTTTCACTTGTTTGTTTGACTAGCTCTCGCATGGATTAGTGTCAGCTCTCCTCGGGTTTCCCACAAGATTTGCTAATCAACACGCAAACACAGTCGGGGATTTATGAATGGATGTCTCATAGATGCTGTCTCCGAAGTTCAAGGGCAATGTACTTCTAGCATCGGAAGGTTGTGAAGGTAATGTTTAGGAAATGTTGAGTAGTCTATGGAAATCATAGTGATCGCTGTCAGGCACAAAAACTCCAAGAAGCACATTACGGGGAAAATAGGTCCACTTGCTTTGGGTGGTAGATTCTCCTTTATTTCCAATCCACTTTGCAGGTGATTTTTGATGAGTTTGTTGTGAAGTGGAGGAACATCAATCCAATTGAAGCCTATTGGAAGTCTAAGAGGTTAGGTCGTTGATTGAACTCCTTTCTCCTGAAATGTGGGCACTCCAATTCTCAGCCACACCCACAAAATCATATCTGATTCACATTTTTGATGAAATGCTGAAACTGATAGTGACTCAATTCAAGGCGTCTACAATGACCGTGATGTTTCACGACGAAAAGCCTTTGCCAATTACGCTTTGGACCATGCTGCTTAAAGCAGCTGAGACAGTGACTGAAATTTATCAGATTTGAGCTGCTAGAGAACTCAACTCCAAACTCAACTACTTGTTGAGGTCAATCAATTACTGCTGGAAGGAAAGCGCGAATCGTATCAAATAAAATTGCGAGTGTGTTTGAAACTTTTGTGCATAGGCTGACAGCGGAGTCTCACGCATCACTTATTATGGCGAATGGCCAATAATGAAATCAACTTTTTGAAAGGAGCGGTGCCGGGAATGTAAATGTGGAAGAAGCCGATAGCTACAGGTTTTGACCGCTTTATGCTGATGAACAGAAGGTAATCGCATTGTTGCTATATCTGTACTCTCAGGGACTTGTATTTAATTCTCAATTCTCTCTTTTATTTGGCGGCCAGATAGATTCTCCAGCTGACTCGAAAGTACAGCATTTTTTCAGATTTTAAAACGTCGAATGTAAGATGAGAATGATTGACTGACACGCTGAACACTGAAGTATTGCCCCCACTAAACTCAACTAAACTAAAAAAAACAAAGCGTTGCAGTGGCAATTCCGTCTGTTTTTTCAGCCTAACCAAAAGGCATTCATTCCAAGAATTTTGCACTATTCCGTGCGGTGCGACGAAAAGAGTGGCACATTTAGTGACCTGAAACCCTGTTGAAATTGTCATCTCCCTCTCTCACTTGGAAAATGATTTGACAGCATCTCTTTCAAATTTTCAAAACGATTGTTTCTGAGTGACCAAATCTGAAAGAAATTAAGGGATCATCTGTCGATACAATAGATCTTTTTAGGTCGCAGTCGCTGGTCGCTGCCTTTACGGCAGGGTTGTACAAGAGGAAAAAAAAAAAAAAAGGGGATCATCTGCAGGGATTGTTTCAAGAACTTGAAGAACTGATTAGAGTGAAGTAGGAGTAAACATTAACACCAGTGCAGAGATAAACCGAAGGATTACTCTTGACAATTGCTATGTCCATCGTCTTAGAAGACAAGTTTCCTCACTTGGGTCCTTTCTCGAAGAACCAAGATAAAACCTTGATAGTCCCAGTCCATCTGTTTAGTACAGAATCATGGACACTAACCAAAGCGAACGAGGAGATTCCTGTTTGCTTTGAAAGGAATGTCCTTCAGATTATCTCTGGTTCCGTATGATGATGATGATGTTCAGAATATGAGAATGAACGACAAATTTTATGGGCTCTACAGCGACATCGACCTAATCAAATGAATTCGAGTCTGTCCTCGCAGATAGCTAGGTCATGCAGAGCGAATGGCTACGTACGTTCGGCTCCGAAACGTCCAACTCTGAGGGACAATGCGGTATGATCGCTTCTTGCTGCATCATATCCCACTCTCCTCAAAATTAATTCCGTTTGATTTAAACGCAATCTGTACTGATTCTTGCGAGACCACTCCACACCAGAAAGAAACTTACGCCAAAATCTTAACGAAGCAAAAATGAAATCAGAAAGATGGCGATATGCAACTTCTCAACTAAATTGTTGCTTAACACTATTTCGATTAATTCAGTGAATGACTGAATTGTTCATTTCATCGCTCCATCTCCACCTTCGCTCACTCTCCAAGGGTAAAGAGTTAAAGAACGTAACCGCAATTAATACAACTGGAATTTTGGTTGAATTATTTGCACATTCCTTAAATGAATTTGGTAGCACAGGATCGGAAATAGACACGTCTCCTGCAAGCCAATAAATCAAGCCACCACTCTCTGACTTGAAGAAAGAGCTGGAAGTCATGGCATGGCGCGCTATCCTGCTTGAACCAGAGGTCGTCCAAATTCATGTCTTCAATTTCAGTAAGAAAAATGTCGGTTAAGAATGCTCTGTAACGCCCACTGTTGACCTAAACGTTGTTCCCAGCTTCATTTTCGAAGGAAAATGGTCCAAAGGTCCACTAATCCACAATCCGCATCAAACTGTCTTTCTCTGTGGGTGCATTGGCTTCTCGGCAATAACGTGCGGGTTTTCCGTTTTCCGAGCCCCAGATGCGACAAATTTTCTTCGTTAACGTAGCCGCTGTAATCATTTCTGGGCATCTAAACACTTCTTTTGAACTCTGTCCTTCCATGTCAAAGACAAATTCTGCTCTCTCTACAAACTTTTTTTCACGATCCAAGAGAAAATTCCAGAAATAATATCCAACCTCTAAACCCATTTCTCAAAACCCAACCACCTGCACAGACTCTCGTTATGTCGCACAGAATGATTCACACTTCGCTACATTTCAGCGTAATTAACTAACAAAAAAACTCTCATAATTGTTGATACCCACGCAATCGTTGTTCTGATAACGGCAACTGTCAAAAGAGCGCCAACGTTTTCTTCGGCTTTTCGGCTGCGTATCGCTGCTTCTCTTTTCGTACCACATCAGCCCCGAATTAGACGTCGTGTCTAATCCATGTTTGATCAACTGCAGACTTTTGAAAAGAAGGGCTGTCACCCGCTTGAAGTGGAAACCCACTCGAGAAATCCCATCACTCCGCCGTGTCGTTAAAGGCGTCCACACTGTTTGAACGCGATCGGAATGAAATCGAAAGTGTGGCAATCCGGGGGTGTTTACCCAACTCATTCGAGTGTCTCGGCTGAATTTGCTCTTCCAATTTGACAGAGAAACTTAGAAACTCGTCCCAAATACAGGCCACCGATACCGTTCTGTGTCAACAAAAAAGTAGCAGATTCGCAAGAGAAAAAACATGTTTCCAAACATGTTGAGATAATTAGTCAAGAGTTCACGAGGCGAACGCATCTGTTTGGTCCCTTCAGCCGTCACTGCTGCTGCTGGAGTTGCAGTTCGTGCAGTCTGCCAGATGGATGAAGGAACTGCCAACACTCCTCGGTAATTATTCAGAGATCCCCTTGAATGTGTGTCGAGAGGAGAATCCTTGGGCAACCCCACTGTTCTTTGTTATTGCGGTTGTCATTTTCTGGCGTACGTCTGTTGTCTGTGCGGGAGAAAAGAAATTACATTTAGGAATGTTCCGTGTTGTGGCTGAGAATACAGGACAGGGGATTACTGAATAATTCCTTCGTTTTGCATGTAAAGTACTGCTGAACTGACGGCATGTGGAATCTTCAATTATAATGGAATTAATGAAGTCACTGGGAGAGTGGGAGCAGTGCACGAGATCTGTGTTTTCCGGAGAATGACTTTGAAGCACCTTGTTTTGGAATGAGCCCGTGGGCAACGGTGGGGAAGACACAAGCATCCATTTGGTATTAAGGTACTCTCATAAGCGAAGGCGTGTTCCTGAGGAGACACAAATCCATAGGTTCCGTCCATCGTCACAGTGGACAAGGGCGAATTGGCATATTTTGTGGTTTGCCTGCGGGGGTTCTTATTTGCAAGACCATTCGGGGCTACGTTTTGTAGTTGGTCAGGTGGAATGAAAAGGAATGGAGAGGAATGGAAAGGAATAAATCCAAATAACAACATTTAATAGCTCAACTTTACTTTTACCGCTTTACTCCACAGTCCACCAGAGCTTTAGTGGTGGAAACGGTTGAGGGACCATTTCCTCAATTTCAGAAGAAATCATTAAATGATTCTTAAGAAATAACGGTAAAAGTGTAGTTTGAAACTGTTAATGGATGAGTGGAAGTGGTTAGTTGACAGCTGAAAAATCTTCTGCGGTTTATGTTCTCTGTTAACTAGCAAAAGATCCTTAATTAAAGACTATAGTTAATTATATGCATAGTTGATGTAAAATAAGGCCAAATGAAATAACGCCAAGTTCGAAAATGTGGTATTATTTCGTTTTCAAAAACAAAATGAGGCAACAAACTCAGTTTTTTCAATTTTTTCATTTCAAATTTTGAATTGCCGTCCCAATCTCTTGCTCAGGCTCAGGTTCCCCATAAGCCGTTAACTTCATAAATAAGTAAGTACCTTGCGTTCATTTTCCTCAACTGTTCTCCTAGAAAATGTTGTAATTTGTCGCGTTCTTCCTATACACTGTCCTCCACTCGTTCGTTTGTACCTAAAAATCATTTACATTGAATTCCTTGACACCTGTCAGAGCTGAATATGATGTACCTCATCATATAAACGCCGCTTACACTCGACGTTGTCGCAATAAAGACTTGGCACCACTGGAAACATTTTCTTCTTAACACAATCAAACACTTTTTTTGTACTTTTGTCGAAAACCAATAACCTTCAGCGAGGAGCTGGACTAGGGTCATCACACTTGCATAAGAAGCCTCCTTCTTTGTTGTAAGAGGTGGCGCTGGAATCCCGAAAGGATGTACATTTCAATTAATAGGTCCTTTAAGTTAACAGTTGGCATGGCCAAATGGCGTTATAATAAGATCGTGCCAGTTGGAGATGCTTGTTGGTTGAAGCCCAGCTCCACTCCGGACTGTAGCGCCAAAAGAAGAAGAAGCCAAGAACTGGACGTACATTTCTCAGAATCTTTGTGGTCAATTCACATCTACGAGTACATCGTTGTTCTACATCGTCATTCTGTTCGGGATGACATATCTATTTGACAGCTCATCAGAACTGGACATTTTACTGTCTTGGTGTGACAAATAGAAACAGCTAGCTGGCACAAGGGGCTTGTTGGTTGAAGCTTAAGTTCACATCGGACCGTAGTGCCGCACAGAATGTTAGAGAAAGAGAGAGAATTTTCAAAATTCAGGGCTCCATCCCTTTCGAGTCACACAGCGCCTAAAAATTATGCAAATGTCAAGAAAAAACTTCTCAAACTTCTGGTGTGACATTACTGTCCTGAAGAAACTCGGTACACTGCCTCATCACAGCTTCATAGCAATACTCTCATCTTTTCAGTGGAATGCTCCAGATAATCGAACCTCCAAAGCCCATTCCTTTTCAAGAGATCGACTGCACGTCATTTGTTAGAACAACCAAACTGTTTCCTCAAAAGTCAGAATACCTCCGCTATAGTATATCCGTCAAAAAAACAAGCAACTTCCCCTAAAACAAAACAAATATGCTGCGACAAGTCCCCGTTTAGCTATCACCATCCACTTGTGACAACACTTCTATCGCACAGATTTCGTTTCACATTTTTATTTGGGTTGACGTTATCAACTCCCGCGGCCTGACAATGCACAGAGACGAAAACGAAAAAAACAACACAAACTAATTATAACGCGACGGTGTAGTCGTCACCGCCTCATTAAACGATTTGTTTGCATGCAACCCGAGCTGGGACCATGGTTTCGCTTATAATTTCAATCTCGATTAAGCAGCAGGAAACCCCCAGGCCGCTCAGCGCAAATCGATAGATCATTGCCCGTCAAATGTGAGTACGGCCTGGTCATTTGATTGCCACCTAGTCAACGCTGGGGCAGCGATTACAGACACTTGTGGTTGAGTTATTGCCTTCACTCGTAATCCCTCCGATGCCGAATTACGTCGCATTTGTGTCAACAGACCACAAAGTCGACAATTCGTTCGCCTCGTTTCTCTGATTTCAGTTCTGTTCGTTTTTTTTTTCGGTTGTGGCCCTTCGTACCTGGGTATTGTACTCGATATCCGATTACCGCTTGGAGTTCAACGGAAATCGATTAACTCGACGATTGCCTTCGAGAAAATGTGCGTCCTTTCCCATCCGACAAGTGGGGCGGCTCCACAAGTTCCGACAAATGCTCGATGACTAATAGACACCACGGAACACAGTGAAAGCAAAACGCAACTGACTAATCACGCGTTCTAATCTTATCGCACGAGGAGGAGAGCAGAGGAGTAAACCAAAAAAAACAAAACAGAAACAATTCCAGATACGGGAGGGTGGTTATGACACGTTCGTGACTCCGCTGAAAATGTCAGAGATGTTGCAGAGTGCGGCTCCTTGACCGTTGTGCGGGTCGTGTGATTTTATGTAATTTTTAATCCAGCTCATGCGATGATGACGGCATTGTCCCGGTCCACCCTTCACTCGCTCCTGATTAATGAATGTTTTTGGGGAAAAGCTGCAAAAGGAGTAATGCTAATCGCTTCTGGAAGTTTTTAGTGTCACCCTCTACGCATGAGACTAACTGTTGTTCGCCGTTGTTGTGGTCTAGACGACTTTGAATCTCGTTGCGTTTGACGAGATACGTTATCTGGCAGACTGTGCTATAAAAGATTTTATTCTCTTTGAATTCTATTCTGGTGAAAACAACAGCGTCTCTTGCGCTGTGCCCTGAGATTGCGCGCGATAGCGCGTCGAGGTGTAATTTTTTAATGACTTCAGTTAGACACTACTGTAGGCTGTACATTGAAAATTATTACATTTGTTTTCGCGTAATTACAAGAGCGTTAGTGGTGGTGGGTTAATGGGTGGGGAACTGTGTTTTTAGGTTACAGATTAATATCGTCCTAGAGTCCGTTTTGTGGACCGTAGTTTTTGAATGCGTCCAAAACCCGTCGTGGGTTGAAATCTATAGATCGACTAACCCGAAATTAAGTGTACGCAGTCTGTCCCATTTCCGATGAAATTGGTTCAAATGAACTGCAACTTGCAACGCCATCTCTGTTTCAACTCTTGAACTTTGTAGAGACATCTTTTCTTTATCTTCTTCTCCTTATGACGTTACAATCGGGGTCCTGGGATTCACCAAGCCTCTGCAGCCAGCTCGAACTTTAGGTAACTGCCTCCAATTTCGCACGCATAGTTGGTTGAGATCCCTTTCCACTTGCATGCGCCACCTGTGTCGCGGTCTTCCTCTACTGCGCCGTCCCTCGGGGATGGATTCGAGGACTTTCTGGGCCGGAGCATTGGTTTCCATTCTCTCTATACGTTGGACTTTCACCCTTCTGCTCAAGTCGATGTACAGTTAGCTGTTATTCTTCTCCTCCACTCACCCTCTATGCAGACGGCACTGAGATTCTCTTCACAGCTTCTTTGAGTTTAAAAAACCGCTAGAAGTCGCAAGGCGCTAGATCAGCCAAGTGCGGCACGAGGTCGAGTGTTGTGGTCCTTTTTTGGCTAAAAAGTCGCGTACAATAAGGGCTTCGCACGACGTCGCACTGTCATGCAACAAGAACCAACAGCCAACTTCCTTGCACTCCAGTTGAAAACAATGAATTCTGTCCCAGAACATGTTTCGAATTCACAGTCTGACCTTGTGGGACGAATTTCTTGTGGATAATGCGCTTAGAATCGAAGAAAACGGAGTGGACCCGGGCCTCAACCCACAAGCCTGTCCAGTTAGCACGATCATCTGCTAGCTGCCTCCAAACACGCAAGCCAAGTTGGCTAAGGTCTCCTTCCACTTGTGTGCACCATCGGTTTCATGGAAGATTTCTATTGTGTTGTCCCAATTGTTCAGACTCTTCGGTCTGGAACAGACATGAGCTCTACATGGCCAATCTAGTCGTTGAATCCACAGGCGCCTGGCTAGACTCATGTCGCCCAGTTCGTGGTTAAATCTTTTTCTTCAAATGCCATCAATACGAACAAAACCAAAGACTGAACACAGAAAATTTTCTCTCGAAAGGAATGTCATTTATTTATCCTCTTTTTTTTCTTCTTGTGACGCTACAGTCCGGTGTGAACCTGGGCCTTAATCAACAAACCTCTTCAGCCAGCTCGATCTTTAGCTAGCTTCTTCATCTGCTCTGGAGATTGTCCATGCCTCCGCGTCATAAAGCAGGGCACGGAAGATCAAGGTGTTATACAAAAACAGGTCCTTCGAGAGGGGGCTCTACTACTTAATTGGCTCTTGATGTCAAAAAAAGTGATTGACAAGAGTTATTCTGTTTAATCTCGGTACAAGTTGCTTACCACTTATTCATGGAAACAGACAGACAGACAAGGAAGAGAAACTGACTGCTAGCTCCCTTTGTGGATCCTTATGAGATTCGATATTTTCCGACATTAAATTGTGATTTCTCATTGCTCTGAACATGTGGCAACTAAGGAAATTTTAAATGTCCGTGTATTGTCCTTAAAGCGGACTTCTCGTTGTCCCGGTCATAGTTTACAGGCATCGTCCTCCTTACAAAACATCTCTTGAAATGAAATTGAACACGAACAAACTGATGAAGGCCTTTTAGATTTCTAACACTAAAAGAAGTAGGCGTTCTTCGTCGCGCCATATATGAACCCTTCAATTTCAATTCGCATTTTTTGCCGACGAAACACTTTAGAACAGCCGAAAGGTCAAGCATGACATAACTACTCCTTTCGACTCCATTAAATGCAAATGGTCTAGAATGATGACATAAAATCATCTCATCATCCGCGCACGGATCAACAAGAATCATCTCTACTGGCCGTGAATAGCTGCTGGCCTATAATTAAAGATTAAGTCACAAGCATGGAAGATTTCCTTTCCATGAAATTATTGAATATGAATCATGCTTTGCATAGAATAGGGCGACATTTTCTGAGATAGACACCGGAAGACCTGTTTCCTACTACAAAAGTGGTGAAGCACAAAATTTTGTTGGGAAGGAATTAATGTCAAAGCAGTACATTGAACCTATAAGAGTGGCAACCTGTTAGATTACAGTAACGAAACTTTTAAGGTCGAGTACATCATCGGAAATAATTTCTTGATGGGTTTTTTTTTTTAGAGAAATACAATAGATGATAGGGTCTACATGATTTTGAATGAGGACCCTCAAATGGAGTTGAAGACAGCCTCATTTTTTACATAAAAATATAACAGAGGAGAATTCATAGAATTCAACGATTTGTATTAAAGGATGTTTTACCACAAAAAACACAGCGTTCTATTGTCCTTACCAGTCTGGAGGGATCTACTTTTAAAGTCTTCTACGAATATCGACAAGATCATTTATACTCTCGAAAAACTGTCATATACTCTTGAAGAACTGGGCGTCGCTCGTGGCCGTGTGGGTTCGTGCTTCGACCCATGCGCATTAGGCTTTCACAGTCTAGGTTCGAATCCAAGTTCAGACAATAATTATAATAATAATGGCGGCGCTACAGTCCGGGGTGGACCTGGGCCTAGCTTCTCAGCAACCACTCGTGTTGTGCGTGCTATTGTTCTCTCACGAGTGGAGGGGACCTACAGTTTAATGCCGACTCCGAACGGCGAGATTACTTGGATTATTATAACTAACTTGGAACATGACGCTGAAAACAGTAGGCAAATAACCGCTTTGGCTGGAGAGGCATGTTGGTTGAGGCCCATTGCTTGTCCTACTTATCAGTCCAGTGATATTTGAAGAGCCTGAGCTAAAGCAATTGACGCCTTCCATCACTGACGGTTCCAGACACGCTGCTTCTGAGTCATCTTGTGTCCGCTACCACTTGGTCTTTATACTGAAGATTCGGTCTTCCCTTCTTATCCAAACAGGAGGCTGGAATGGAAAACATCGTTAGAAAGAAGCTGAATAAGGACTCGCAGCGTGCGATTGGAGACGTTTCTCTGTTGCGATCAAAACTAGAACATTGTGTCATGTTGTCACGAATTCAGGACAAAATCTCTGAGATGTCAAAGACACCAAGCTTCTTTCCGAAGCGTCGCGTTGCCCAGCAAAAGATTTATTGATTCATTGTCGAAGCACACGCCTTTTATATGCTTATCAACTGAAGTTCCGATCTTGTGTCACATGCCAGAACCACATGTCCGCTGGCTTCTTGAATTTCAACTCGATTTTCCTTAAGTTTTCACTTGAATTTGAAAAAAAAAGAATCATCTAAACACTTCACGTCTGGGAAAACGCTCGTCCAAAGAGACTCTTAAGTTCCGCAGTAGCTCAGCACATTTTCCCCCACGAACTTCCCTGATAAGACACATGATGTGCGTCGACAATCTGAGATAAGAACGAAAGTTTCGTAGCACCACTTGCGGCGAGACACGTACATGTCTGAGGAATGTGATGATCACGTCGTCATTAGGCTTGATTGGTGCTTATCTAGTTTTCAGTTGACAGCGAAAGTTGTTTGTTCTGAAAATTGTGATGGCATCGGAATCTACGTGCTGTTGTGCTTCTTCTTCTTCTTAGGGCGCTACAGTCCGAGGTGGACCTGGGCCTCACCTCTGCAGCCGTCACGATCTTTCGCCAGCTGTCTCCAGTTTCGCACACCAAGCGGGCCGAGTTCCCCCTCGACTTGTGTGCGCCACCTTGTACGTGGACGTCCTCTGTTGCGTTGTCCCACAGGCTCAGAGTCGAAGACTTCTGGTACATTTAAATTACAGTTTGCACCACTCTTCCGATTTAAATTGCACGTGGTTGACTGAAGTGAGTCAAATTGGACCACGAATGGGCCCGAAACTCAAAGTTTAAGGGTGACTGTCTGTGCAAGGACGCAAAGGGAAAGGAAAAGTCTGGTCAAAGTCCATGAAATGAGTCCTAAAACCTCAACGAACAAACTCCCCAAGTGTGGTCGCAACACTCTCCTCTTTTCCGTCCATTCCCCCGGTTTTCGCCTACCAACTCCCAACATCTTCCAAGAGATTATATCACTTTCTAGGTTGACACTTAATTTGTTTTCCTCCGTCTGTGAATTACTAAGCTGTTGCTTTAAGTGTGCCTACTTGTGGGCATGTCCCACTTGCACTTCCTGCCTGTCTTGGGGGAGAGTAGAACTGCCAAGCACTCATTACAGCACTCTTAAGACCGTCCACCGTCTAATTGGACAGGCAAACAGCACAAACGACCGCAGAATGAATTTAAGACTCACAAAGGTAACCTGAAACCCTTTGCCCACGACCAGTAGCCGTACGACTGCGTCTGCTCGACCAGGCCCCCAAGAAACAGGGTGCACAACGGAAGACCAGCACCAACAAGCGACAAAAAGACGACGAAGCAAAAGGAGGAAAACCAAAAATCAATTCTGGATTATGTCTGGACGGAGGGGAGCATAACTAGTAATTCGCTGTGACACACATATCACGACATGCTCCGGGCAAGGGTTGCCAGATGGTTATCGTGCATATTGAGGGCGTATGTGTCGGTGGGGGAGGAGAGAAAGATTTCTTTTTCGAACCACCCGCATGTGAGTTGAATTCCTTAGGCATCTCGGTGCTTATTCCGGTTGAATGAACGACTCGGCCAGGTGCTGTCTGGACAGAAAGCAATACGGGCGATGTGTAGCCAATCGACAGTCAAACACTGACACTGCACACGTTGTGGCAAATATTTGTGTTCCGCCGGCAGACACGCTTTTCATTTCTTTTTTTCGGTGAAAATTGTAATGGAAAACGTGATTTTGTAATCAGAACTGGTGATGTCGAGTGGGTTTGGTCGTGTGGCGGCAGTTCGGGTCGGAAAGACGTCAGACTCACTTGTGGTCGATAAAAAATAATCAGCACTTGAATAATAAACTCAAATTGCTTTAAAAAGCTCGTATGACATGAAGGAATTTGATCTTTGTCAACAAACATCAGTTGGGACTGCTCGTTTTTTTGACAGCGGGTGGGCTTGTTTTCGAACTTGAAGCAGGCAGGAAGTGTCAGAATCTTGTTATTCATGTTTGAAGCATAACTTCTACCGTTTTTACGTTGAGTAGACTTTGAAATGGCAATCCATTTATCAGCTGTTTTCATTAAATGTTCAATTAAATGTCAAAACACAAGGATTTTTGCCTTCCAGACTACATCCACATCCTGGTACAGATCACAGAGTTCACGGTTGTGTCTTCTCCTCCATTCGCCTTCCTCGCAAACGGGACCATATATCCGACGTAGAATTTTTCTTTCAAAGGCACCAAGAATCAGCTTCGCAGTTCTGCTTAATGTTCAGTTTCGGTTCCATATAGCAGAACTGGCAGAATAAGAGTTTTGTAGAGCATGATTTTGGTCCTTCGAGTCAGGAGTTTTGAGCCCAGTTGTTTTGACAAACCGAAGTAGCATCGGTTTGCCAAGGGCGATTCTACGTCGGATGTCGTTCGTGAAGTTCACGTTTGCCCCGAGGTAGACAAACTCCTTCTCTACCTCAAAATTGTGGCTGTCGATAGTAATATTTTGCCCTAGGTGGTGTGCGGCGGATCGTTTCTTACTCTACAGCATGTATTTTGTCTTATCCTCATTGACCTTAAGACCAGCTCGTTTCGACTGTTCTTCAATCGCCGTTAAAGCTTCTACTACGGCGCTTTGGGAACGCGCAGCGATTTCGATGTTATCTGCGTAACCCAACAGTTGGACTGACTTGTAGAAGATAGTGCCTTCCGTGTTTACAGCAGCCCCTCGCACTATCTTCTCCAGTACCAAATTGAAGAAATCACACGACAGCGCATCTCCTTACCGAAATCCGGTGCAGGTTTCAAACGGCTCGGAGGTCCTCGAGCCGAACTGCACGGTGCATCGCGTATGTTTTAGCGTGGTCCAACACAACCGGATCAGTTTTCCCGGGATCCCGAATTCGGCCATCGCTTCGAATAGTTCCTTGCGATGAATGCTGTCGTATGCGTCTTTAAAATCGATAAAAAATGTGGTGCGTATCGATTTGAAACTCGCTGGTCTTCTCCAGGATTTGCCTTAGTGTGAAGATCCGGGCTATAGTGGATTTGGCGGGGCGGAAGCCGCACTAGTACGTGCCGATTAGTGCGGTGCAAAAGGGCTTTAGACGTTCACAAAGTACGCTGGATAGGATCTTGTAGGCGACGTTGAGCAGGGATATACTTCTATAGTTGTTGCAAGAGGTAGGATCGCCTTTTTTTGTGGATGGGGCATAAGGAGCTAATATTCCAAACATCGGGCATGCTTTCGATGCTACACATCGAACTGCATTGTTAAAAGAAAGTCTAATTTGGGGACATTGCGCGCGACAAAAAGAAGTATATATTGTTAACCGGGAGCGAGTTTTGATCTCTTTGCTGATTCAACGATGAACAGGCTGAACAGTGACATGATTCTCGACAGGCGTCGACTCACTAGTCCATGCATAGACAGCTAAGTTCCGGCCCAAGTTCGACCCGGAACCCCTGGAATACAGCAGAGAAAGTCCATGTGGTGCACGGTGGCTTACACAAATGGAAATAAGACCTCTAGCAAAAGATCGTGCCACCTAGAGAGCCCTTTTGGCTGAGGTCCAATTCCACGCCAAACAACAGCATGGTTATTGTCAGTCCATTTTTCGAACAATTTCATGAAAAGTTATTGGTTTAAAGGCTTACAAGATCCTGCCCGTACACGAATTGAAGCCGAATGACCACAGTTTGCGTCGAAATTTCGGTAAATGGCCCCAACGTTAACTCCGATTGGGTCTTCTGTTCTATCATGAAATTCTATTCAGCGATGAGGTCCTTGTTGGGTCAATCAACAAGTACGAGTATGTATATGCCGTGCATCCCGTAAGATCCACACTTTGGTGCCGTCTGTTATCGGACTATATTTTTTTAAAAATGAGACAAATCATTGTATTTATGTCAACAGTATTAGATATAGAGCCAAGTTGTTCCTCGATTAAACGGCATGAATGTTGAAGAACTTTGTTTCGGCAAAATTGCACTACAGTCCTGGGTGGACCTGGGCCTCAACAAACAAAGTCATTCCAGCTGGTACGATCTTTAGTCAGCTGCCAGCAATTACGCACGTCAAGTTAGCTGAGGTCCTTCATCGGTTTCTTCACTTGCCTGCGCCATGGGTTTCGTGGCGTGTCCCTATTGCGCAGAGTCGAAGACTCAAGACTCTTCAGCCTACATGGCCTGACCATCAAAGTTCTTGACTCCGTAGACGCCAGGCTAGACTTTTGTCGCTATGTAGCCCATACAGTTCGTGGTTTAATCTTCTTCTCCAAATCACATACCCTCAACGCAAACATGAGCAAGGATTGTGATTTGGCACCTGTCTGTTGTAGAAGCTAGCCCCAAGTCAAGCTAAGCCTACAGCGCCACCATTATTAAATTCGCTTGTCTACCCGGACAAACCAACAGCAATCAACGCATTTGAAGCCAACATTATTCGTGTTGCTGAGGACAACAGCCACAAATGCTTGAAAAAGTGGTCTAAAACGTATTCTTACTTAATTAACAGGCCTACGACCCATGGAGCGTCCGAGCCTGAGATATCGCTGCCTTCCATCGTTGACGGTCTAAGGTATTGAAAGGGGGCACAATAGATCTTAAAGGTCGCGGTGCAATATACCCTCAACCATAATAATAATAATCGTTGACGGTCCTGGGCACGCTGCTTCCAGTCATCAAGACCAAGCTGTCTTACGTCCGCGATGCTAAAACGCATTCTCTTCGATAGCATTCATCAGATTCAGTCGTGATGGATAAATCCCCGGAGTTGTGCTTAAACACTGATTCCAAATGTATTCTCTCGGTTGAATACGTGAATTTTATTTGTTCTGTTCAAAATCAATTAAGAGCCATTTAATACAAAGACTCACTCTAGAAACAAAGTTCTTTTCCGAAGCACTTCTTTGAATGCAAAAACGTGTGTTCTATTTAATGAGATTCCAATCATATGGGTATCTTAATCTTTTTTCTTTCTTCCTCTTTACCCAGTGTGTACCAGTGCTCTTCACTTTTTGAACAACCGATGAACATTTGTAAATCGTTCTTTTTCAGTGAGGTGAATTTAAATAACTCCACCTGCTCTGCATTTCAAACTGTTGCCTTCTTCGAATTTCCACTTAAAACCCAATCTGTCAACCGTTCATTAGTGGTAGTTGATCATTCATCGACTGTCATGTACCGACACCAAATTCATCAGCATATCGATGAAAAACCACAGAACCTTTCATCAAATTAATCACACCCGATTGCGGTTATTTTCCACTGCGGGTTGCGGTTGCCTACGTGGTCAACGATACTCGTGCCAAATGTCCAATTCATTCTCTTTCTAAACAAAAGGATATCTGCGGTGTGGAACTGTCCGATTAGGATCTACCAGTTGAAGAACCCGTACTTCAATGGATTAGAAAGGTAGACACCGTCTTTGCAATTTGCTGACGTTTGTGTTCAATTACTTGAGTGGAAAATGGACCTCCCTTAGTCCAAGTGCGTCTTTCCTTGAGAAAGACGACCATTATTACTGTTAATAGTAATAATAATAATAATAATGGCGGCGCTACAGTCCGAGGTGGACCTGGGCCTAGCTTCTCAGCAACTGTTATTACTGTTATTACTGTTACAGCGTCATAACAACGTCAAGGGAGACAAAAATTGATTGAATTTGGAGTCATTTGAGCGTTTTATTTAATGAATCAGTCGACACCTGACTGATCTCTTCTGAATCAATCCATGAACGCCTTCAGAGTTCTTTATTGCCTGAAACCGACACCCAATTGTTCAGGCGACAGATATTCATCCGTCACCTTGACTATTGATACGGACGAAAGCATTTGTCCGTAAAACCGACTGTTGATTCAGACGCAACTGAATCAGACCGACTGTTTCCTCATCATCCGTCAAGAGCCTTAGACAAGTACGTCCTCAGGCCAACGCTCACTACTGCAAGAACCCTTAAGATTTGAATAGTCAAGTACGTGGGTTCACTCTGAGGTCCTTCAAATTATGAGCGTTGGTTGAGCCCCTCTCCTCCATCCGCCTCTGCTCACATTTCATGCATAGCCGCGCAATTTCCAAATTTAAACCAATTACATTTTGGCCATTTCCGAAGGCACAAATCAATATCCTTGCGTAAGCAACTGTTTACCTGCTTCTCCCATTACCCCGCAAGTGATTTCATCGTAATTTGGTTTTTAAAACCCGCCCAGGCGGCGTTGTTTACTTTGTTTCAAACGTATTGAGGGCACTTTCTGCATTAAACACGTTCTGCGGGGGCAGCTCATTAGACTGTTAAGTGCAGCTTTTGCTCGGTCGAATTTTCTCTTTTTTCGAAAGTCGTTCTCTTTCAGAAGAGCGTTCGCACTCGACGGACAGATGTCCTACAAACAATTCTGAATGGGCTTTTTGATTTTGAGTCCCTTGACATTTGCATTGGAGTAAAAGCTTTTTCATTCATTAAAACCCAGTCAGGTGCAGGTGTACTGGAAATCTGATGAAAAAGCTTAGTTTAATGTCCCTCCGACAGAACAGAATGAAGTGGAAAAAGGAAGAAACAAAAAAAGCTTGTGTAGTGCAGACAAATGGGGTGCATTTGAGGGCATATTGTTGCCAGAAGACAACTTGAATGGTGTTGCAGGGATGACGTGAGGTAGGTTGAAACTTGGAATAAGCTTTGAGATCTGGTGTGAGGACATGTAAGACTTGTATTTTGTCACATAATAGACTCAGAAACGAAGAAACCTAAGATTTTGTGATTGAATTCTCCGTCTACAGTCTCAATTTAGTTAGGGTTTTAATCCATTTTTTTTAATAGTCTGTAAAATGCACATGTTCCCATTTTAAGCACTTGGTGATGATCTTTTCTAAATATTTGTTCAATAGGTTCCTTTACAGCGTCACACTTTTTTGTGGCGGCTTTTATGTAAGTAAGTTAGTTAAAGAAGAAGTTCTTCATTCACCTCTACCGATTTGATCAGCCTTATTTGAATGTAACTTATTTTCCCAAACTCGTGACGTACTATATTTTCGTGACGACGCGAAACTCGTGACGTACTATATTTTCGTGAGGACACCAAACTCGTGACGACACCAAATTCACGACGACTCCAAACTCGTGACGTTCTGCATTTTTGTGACGACGACAAACATCTGACGTTTGACAAACATCGTGTTTGTTACCCCATTTCCAGAGTGATGTCTTTCGTTTCAAATTTGCGTCATAGATCATGTTGCTCTGAAACCTTCCTACATTTTGTAACGTCTATTGAAAATATTCGTTACATATTTTGAGTGCTCTTCCGTCTGTTTCTCTGAGAATTTTCTATTGATTATCACACACAGGGCATGCTGTCACCCTGCTGTCCTCCCCCTTAATTAATCTTGTTACGCACGTAATGTTCAGTATGTGACAACGATATTGGCTAACACTCTGTCTTACAATGTTTTCCCATCCTAAAGATGTCGGTTTTTCACAAGTTTCCCTTTAAAATCGTCACGTATTCGTGTGACACACATCGTATAGTTTTGACGAAGTTTACGACATATACAATGTTTTCTCATTTCGCGGTCATAAAAAATGTTTGTTTCGTCACAAGTTTTTTTTCGAAAAACGTCACGTATTCGCGTGACGCACACTGCTCAGTAATGATCTCTCTTACAATGTTCGCTCATTTAGTTCGCTCTCTACTTACAAGTTCTAAAAATGCCAGTTTTGCCAGTTTTGTTGTCATTAAAAATCGTCACGTATTTGCGTGACGCACACCAAATCGTCAGTTTTGACGAAACTTTTCGGGTCCTTAAAGTGACAGTTTTGCCATAAGTTGATCGTCACGTATTTGCTTGACGCACATCGCTCAGGTTTAACGAAGTTTATGCCCTTCGTCACGTGACGCATACTGCTTAGTTGTAACGAAGTTTATGGTATGGCTTACAAAGTTATCTTATTAATTCATGGTCCTTAAAATGTTGGTTTTGTCACACGTTTTCTTTAAAAACCGTCACGTATTCTCGTGACGCACACCGCTCAGGTTTGACGAAGTCTATGCAAGTAAAAGTATCTCTTACAATGTTCTCTCATTTACTTCGCGCTCTACTATCCAGTTCTAAGAAAGATGGTTTTGCCACAGGTATTCTTTAAAAAATCGTCACGTATTCGCGTGATGCACATGCACAGTTCGTCAGTATGAACGAAGTTTATGGCCGGTAATCCACTTTACATTTGATTGAAACACCAAGATTTAAAATGTGTTTCAATTGGTTCCACAAATTGTTTACTTTGTCACAAGTTTTCTGGTAAACGTCACACTTTTTGCGTGACAGAATTTACGCATAGTCATGCCTTATTAAAAATGAGAACTTTTCAGTGGTGGACCCTTCTTGTATTTGCCATCATTTGAAGCTCTGGAACACCATAAGCGCATAACGTTTGTCACGCAAAAGTGTGACGATTGCAAGAAAACTTGTGACAAAAGACAACAAATTATGGAAACAAATGAAAAAAATTGTAAAACTTAAGGTTCTAATTCAATATAAAATCAAAGCCGCTAAGAAGCGAGGCCCAAATTCACCTCCGACGCAATTTTTTATTTAAAGTTGAAGCGTCCTAAAATTAAGAGCTGGCAATGCCTTAACATCCCTCCTCCTCGTCATTTGTTTACTTCGTTTTTTTTTCTCTTCGCACCCATCATCGTTAGATGACATTCAAAGCACACGTCTACCGTAGGTCGTAAGTGGATGGAAAAAACTTGTATTCGTCCCGAAATCTTATGTGTGTGTATACTCACAAAAACACGACCGAAAAAAAGGAAAAAAAAAAAACAAAGAAAACAAGAAAAGCTCTACTTTCCAATTTCCCATCAACCTACATCAACTGCGGACAACTTTCTCCCTCGCACTCTCACCATCGCCCATCGAAGGAAAGCGAAAAGGCACAAAAAGCTCCGCCATTCTGTTTCCCAGTGAGAAAATCTTTCCGAATCCAGCGAAAGCGATACTGTCCCTTCGCATCCTTCCTCAGACGGTTGACGTGTGCGGCGCGGGTGATAAGTGTGTGCCGTTTTCCTTTCGTACATTCAGTTTTTGTCTATCGAGTAGCAAAACGTTTTTCTGTTCTTTCCTGCACGCGTTTCGGTTCCTTTCGGTTTTTTTGGTGAAAGGATATCCCACTGTCCACCACTGGGATCCTGGCCTAATACGTGTCTAATTAGTTTCTTGTGTGTGTTCTTTTTTGTTCATCCATCGAAACTAACGAATTGTGTGGTTGGTGCGGGTGTGCGTGAGTGTTAAACTAAAAGGACTTTAAAACATTTGCTGCTGTTTATGAAAGGCGAGTGCCGTCAGACGCACAGAGCCGATGATGGGCTTTATGTAATCATCGCCGAGGAAAAGGAGTCCTCCCGAGTTGAATACCACTCCAGACTGTGCAGTTTTTAGTGTGCGACGACGTTAAATCGAAAATCGATGTGGCCACCTGAATTAGGGTTTTTTCCTTCGCCCAAAAGGATAATGGTGTCCTTCCATTAGGCTGTATTAGGGTTTAATTTTTCAGGACTGAATTTCAGGTGTGCGTGGGGCCGTGCCGAAGAGCGAAAGTTCAATGAGTCCTGAGGACATCTGCACCGACTGACTGAGGACAGGACTCTCTCTCTCCGCTGTCATTTGTTTGTCCTTTCGCGTAACTCGCTTGTTTGTGCGTTATTTTATTGCTCATCGAATGGATAGATTTTTTCCCTTCCTTAATGGCTTAATGATGGATGGATGGAGTGGAGTGGAGTGGAGTTTGAAGGGAAGCCCACACAAGCAGGCACGAGAAGTATACTCGGCTCACGGGGGCGAACAGTTTGCATGTTTCGTTTCTGGATAATGTCGGGTGATTTGGGACACAGCTTGTAATTTCCACAATAGCCTTAAGCCTGACAAAATCTAACCTTGAAGGGAACATGTAACGGTTGTGGGGGAAGTTATGAATTTCTGATGAGGTTAGTTCCAGGGAGCTTATAAAGAGAGAGCGAGCTTGGGAGAAGGTCGACTTCTGTGTTAAACGAGACAATTTATTTGAATGGTTGTTGGGGTTAATGTTGTTGTTGTTGCCCATCGGATGTGTTATGAATTTAAGTGGTCATTAGTGTTAATGTGCAGACTGAAGGATGACACCCAGAAGCGCTATTCACTTCCACGTTAGCCATTGTCACTCAAGGAGTTTCTTCTGGTTTCCATCGTTGCTGGTGCAAGAGCTGGAGGTAAAGTGCACTTGTGGTGTTTTGAAATTCTGTGGCTTGCAGAGTTTGTGCAGCACATTTTTAGTTTTTCAGATCTGAGTTGTTTCCTGAACTCAACTGCGGTGCTAAAACCACCAACAAGAATCCATTCCTTTCAACTTCCATCATCCATCATCTACTTGTTTTGACATGAGGTCATCCTTGGCCATCGGTTTCTTTAGTTAGTGATGGAGTCTCCTAAATCAATCGATTTTCAAGTTTAGGACAAATGTATGGGTGTAAGAAGAGTACTCCCTAGAAATCAATGAGAATTTTGTATCAAAGGCTATGCCCTTTTTGAAGAAGCTCAGCCCCTTTACCGCTGTAGGAATGACATGGAGTAGCTGTGACAAGGTCCTCTTTCGACTTCAGCGGCACCCAGTAGCGGTTTCATTTTGTTGTGTTTGGCGAGAGACAACATCGTGGCAACATTTGACGGTTTTGAAGCCCATTTGGAAGGACGATAAAGCCTTAAGAGCTGCCTAGCTATCTGAAAAGATGTGTATTTGAGCGCCCTTGATACCCTTGAGAAGGTTATGTCTAGTGCAGATTTCAATGGCGTGGATTTCAGCTTGAAAAACAGTAGGACTCGACCCCACATGTACAGAGATTCCAGTGTGGAGGAGCTTATTGGTTGAGGTCCAAGCCAACCCTGGACTGTAGCGCCAAAAGAAGAGCCCTTAACTTATTTGTAAGAATTGTCTTTAAACAATGCTCTGTGGAAAGAAACGCTGGTCTAAACAGAAGTGTGACTATATAAGAAATAAACTGGGCAAGTGCGAGTTGTACTCGCACGGGTAAGGTTCCGTCGCATAATATTGATGGATGATTTCTGAAGATCAAACGACGTTTCGAAACTATTTCAGTTGAATTTTCTTCTAACTTCAACTCAAATCAACTATTCATTCATACATTTATACATCCGAAAAAAACAAACGTTCATCCCTACATATACCTATATCTCTATCCAAGTTTATCCAACACAGAAAATCCCTTCCATCATATACATACCCAATCACTGCTCATGCCTGCGGTGTGTGTGTATTCATTTCTGTTGGGCATTTAGGGGTGAGATTGAAAAGATAACGCTCAGCAACGAATAGAGTGGCCGAACACAGCATGAAATTATGTGTGGAAATGAAATTGTTTTCATTTTAAATCTTAGATATCTCAAAATTTCAACATAAATCGATATTTTGAAATTTATCATTTCTTAATGCTTACATTAATGTCTTCAAAACTGCGTTTTCAGATCTTCAAAATTCGCAAATCGATGATTGACCGTTTTTGGCCAATATCTCCAAAACCATTAAGGCCAGAATGCTCGCAATGGTTTTAAATGAAAGTACTCAATGAAGCCAAGTTTTTGTGATTTTTTCAGATTTTTAAACACTTTGGTTTAGAAATGGCAGGGGGGACGCATTTAAAACTTTGGAGCTCCATATTTTCCAAACGGTATTTTGGATAAAAAAGTGTTGAACGAAACCTCCACCTTATTTCGAAAGACCTGTCGATTGATATATATTTCGATGGGGTGCGACAATTTTTCAAAATTAATGTCAACTTCACCTGTACTGGAGCCACCCCCAAATGGCCCCACTTTTTAAAATCGCTGCATAGGAATTGACATCTAGGTCTGAAGTACCTAATTCCAAAATTTCATGCCGATATCTTCATAAACTTCGGAGATAAAAAAGTGTGACAGACACGACGGACGGACGGACGGACACACCGAAATTATAAAGGTTCCGTTTTTGTAGACGGAACCTTAAAAAGGAAGAAGCAATCGTCAATTGTCAAACTCACCCCAATTTCGCAGGTCATACACGTCTGTCGTAGTTTTTTCATGTATTCAGTCGTGCCGAGGTCAAATTTATATTCCCACACACGTATGCAAACTATTCGGCTTCTTCAAAACACCAACGCATACCATCGCGACTATGCAAATTTCAGACTGTTAGAACGTACTATGGGTAACGTAAACAAAAGGGATCTTGAGTGGTTTTTCTTGAGTAAGTAAGGGGGTATGAATTACTATACTATTTACATAAAATATCAACTAGATGGATTTATTTTGTTATTTATTTAATAACTCCATTTTTGTTTGATTCATTTTAAGCGTAATATTTTCGTCTTAATTTTTGGTAATTTTTATTTGGAAAAGAAGACTACACGGCGACAGTTAAGTCATATTGATGAGTTGAGTTTTTATCCTAGAAATCGTATGGTTGCGCTTCTTTTCCTGGATATTTCTTGTTTCCTTTAACCAACGTAGCAGCGTTCAAACTGTGCTTCAACTTGTTTGTTTAAATCGAAGTATAGTTCGATCATTAGCTTGCACAATTGATTGCCTGAGGACTTTTCTATATCGGAAGACAGTTCTTGAAATTTGCAACGATTTGTGAACTTTCCATTTTTTATCAGTTCTGCACTGAGTCGTAGGCAAATTTGTGTACGGGCAGATCAAGAAACAAAAACGAACATAAAATTAACGACTGATTGATTCTACTACTAAATAAGGACTAGATTCATATACGCTGCCTCCTTCTTTTTCTTCTAATGGCGCTGTAATCCGGGATAGACTTGGGCCTCAAACAGCAAGCCTCTCCAGGCAACAGGATCGTTGCCAGCTGTGTCTATTTTAGCGCACCAAATTTGTTTAGATCGTTCTTCACTTTGGTGCGCTACCTCACTAGTGAACGTCCTCTGTTGTCCCACATGTTCAGAGTCGAACAACTTTCGGGCCGAAACTATATTTTATTTGGTCCCGCCACATTAAACTTTAAGTATGTAGACGCCTGGCTAGACTTATGTCGCTGTACAGTACATATATGTAGTTCTCGGTTGAATCTTCTTATATAACGTAAACCGGACCAACGACGGAGCACAAAACTTTTCTTTAAGGGTTTCTTTATCTGCCCTTGTCTTCGCGCCATAGAGCAGGGCATGTATGCTGTTATATCAAGTCCCTCAAGAAATTTTTGCGACTCAATTGCCTCTTTGGATGGGCGCGATCTTCTCAAGAATGATGTTGAAAAAAGATTCATGGCAATACTTCGCCTTGTCTTAAGCTCTTGTTGACATTGAAGACTTCGATGAGCTCGTTACCAACTTGATGGAGCAGTGAGAGTTCTCCACCATCTTTCTGCTCAGTCTGACGAGTTTGGCTGGAATGTCAAAACCAGACATATCGCTGTATAGCCCGTCTCTATGCATATGACAGTAATGCGACCTTGAAATGGACGAAAAACTGGTGTATGCGGATCTGCATTTTTTTGATCTTTTTCAGAATCTGCCGTAGTCTGTAGAATTGGTCGATGGTGGCTTTATCTGGCTTGAAGCCGCACTGGGTTAGCATTCATATGATTTTAATCAATATTTAAATACAAACGCACTCGAAAAGTGAGCCTTTGTAGTAACCAAATGCGACTGAGGTCGGATACGACTATCGGATATAACTTGCGGAACTAAGACGACCTTTAAAGAGTTCTAATCTGTTGGACGCATAGTGACCTCAAGGAATTGATTCTATTTCTGAGTCGTCAGCATTTAAACAGTTCTAATACTACCTTGTACAGCAATCGATCAAGTCAGATCTAAGTGCATGACTAAGCCACTTCAACTTTGTTGACTGTTTACGACTTCCTATTGCAGCAATGATTGTATTTGCCAGTACAGATAAGGTCTAAAACTAATTCACAAGAATACTTCGACACAAGCTTGAATTTGGCACCACTTTTTTCATTCTTTTATCTTTCCTTTATTTGGTCGCCGTGGCGTAAAAGGGAAATGAGTCCATTTTTACATAAAAGGGCCATGCTTCGATCCCGTGGCAAACACAAAATTTTAAATATTATTGCCGCACCACCTCTCATAAGTCACTGACATTGCTTCGAGAGCTCGAGAGCATAAAACTGTTTGTTCCACCATTCCAGAGTAAACAGTAGCACGTACAACACCAGTGGTTGGTGATGAAAACTCTTCGCAATCGGTAATGGTTACGTTTATTCTATTATTAACTTTCTTTCCTACTAAACCAAAGATTCCTCTTCAAAAAGTGTGTTTTGAACAGAGATTCTGGGTCATGTTCAAAACCAAACCCTAACAATCTTTATGTCAACTTCACGTCACCTCACAGCTCTAAAAAAATAAAATCCATTCCAAACCACTCCTTACATCTCCTCCCCCATCTCAGAATTCCGTTGTGTGACAGACTTTTGTTTGTTACCTAAATTAAAACACAACCATTGCTCAGCAAAAACTTCAGAAAACCTTCAAAACATTCCCGTTAAAAGTTACTTTTCTTAAAATAGGAATAAACTTTTAGATTACAGAAATCCCTTGCCTTGCATCTCATGGATCTCATTCCAGGGTAAATCAATGAAACATCAGTCCAAGCTACAAACACGTTTCCACTCTCCGTCGAATCGAACGTACCTAAAATTGAACTGAAAACGGAAAAAGTTTCCTTACGTAAGTCTTTTTTTTTTCAATCTGACAGTGATACCCGTAATCTGTCGTGGGGTGCGTCTGCTTCTATGACATCCCCGTAGGTGTCACGTTGACGTTCTTTGTGTGTCCCGGCTTGGTCATTTGGAAACGTGTTGTTTTCACGGGAAACGTATTAGACGTGCGGGTGTATGGCTTCGGGGTCTTCAAATGGGGGAGGCAACTAGTTCACACATGAATGATAGTGTAAGCATGGAGCAGAAAGGTGGGATAGAACGCCGAATGGACAAATGATTTGGTGTCGAAATAAGGCGAACACATTCCTATGAGTTGGGATGTCATCTTTTGCTGTGCTCTTTGGAATGGGAAATGGATTTTCTGTAGTGTTACGTTGCACATAGTGTATCACTGGAAGTTTTGTGGGATTGTCTGTCTGAGTTATTTTTACCAGCGTCCTTTTTATGCGTTTATAACATTCCAAGAGCCCAACATTCTTCGGAATCAAATTGATAAATACTTTTTACGACCGCAGGCGTGCTTCTAACCCCAAGTTTTAGGCAAGCATCAATTTGCTGTGTTGTAGGGTTGAATTAATGGACGACATACATCACTGAGGACGACGATGCGATGCGGGTGGCATGCGTTGACGTGCTGTGCTAAGAGATGAAGTCAAAATGTTTCTATTTTATTTGCAATTTTGTATTAAGAAACTGAAATTTTATTAAGACATACGAAAATGATTCATCAGTTTCACAGAATTGCAGCGATGAACAGCAATTCCACGACGAAGGTTGACGGACACATCAAACTCTTCTGTTGGCGTGAGTCTCAAAACCAAAATCACCGCAATGTGTTTTATTCTTCTGATTATCGTAGACACCATCTGGTAAATGATACTGGTTGTTTAACCTCCGCGTCTAACCGCAGCGATTCGCTACACATTTACCTAGACTGACGCCCTCTTCTACCAGATTGAGTTTCATTTCATGGGGTTTTTAACAATTGACGCCGCATGTAAAGTTGGGTACAAAACTGAGACATTTTTTTTTATCAAAACTGGTAGAATCACTTTTTATCATCAAGCGACTCAATTTTGCACCCAAGTGTATATGAACTGCCACTTTCATCGCTTTATTGTATGGGATTTTCTACCAGTTCCCAATCGTTTGTCATATGGGGGTGTTTCTACTCAACGATTGATCATTTGAAAACTATTTAAAGCCCGCTTGAGACACTCAGTTTGTTTCTAAAGAGACTCGGAAACATTTTTGCTGAATATTGTTCTTTACATCTTGGATTTAGATTCCGTCTTCCTGATTCCAATTTACTTCTTTTGAGGAAATAAAATGTCTTCCAATAGGGACTTCCGAACTTTGACAGTTAATAGCGGTTGAAGCTATATGGTCAAATTGACTGTCATTTATTTAGTCTGTTTTGCCAATTATCATGGATGAACATAGCATTTAACATCACGTGGAAATGACATTTTTTTTTATCAAATTTTTCAATATCAATCAATTATCAAATTCTTTTCGGGCAACGTACTGCGCGTTTTGCCCATTTAACGGTCGCCTAGGAGGAGTCCCAAGAGGAGTATTCGCAGTGTGGTGGATAAATATGAGTCCACTGGTGCAGTAAACGGTAAACCGCCCCCGTAAGATCTGTCGAAAACATCGCCGCTGTCCGTGAGAGTGTGCAGGAGAATCCGAGGCAGTTAATTTCGCGTCACTCACAAGAACTCGGCCTTTCGTAGACCACAACTTGGCGAATTTTGGGTGGTGAATTCAATTCACCCAGCAGCTGATGGTTAACGACCAAAGATATCGACCTGTGTTCGCTGAATGGAGCAGTTGGAAACAGACCCTAAATCACCTTCAGCGATGAAGCCCACATCTGGATCAATGGATACGTCATAAAGCAAAATGGTCGAATTTGGGACGATACCAATCCACATGATATCCAAGATGGTCCAATGCATTCCGAACAAAATCACTGCTTGATGTGGATTTTGGGCTGACGGTGTCTTAGGTCAATATTTCTTTGAGAACGACGTTGGGCAGGCTATCACCGTTAACGTCGAACTCTGTAGGTCGATGATTACCAACTTCTTTTGGCCTGAATTGGATGATATGGAAAATCGAGGATATTGTTACTCTCTTTCAGGGTGACTACGAGAAAATTCAACATTTTTGCGATGACTGGAAGTTGAAATCGGAAGCATTCTTTTCAGAACACTGTTGAGTAGGGCTTCAGCTGACAATTGGCAAAACTTCTGCGTTGTTGGACACGGACAGTCACAAGCCGAAGTGTAGTAAGATACCTGGGGATCTGTTCATCCGACCAATGCCTGACAATGGGTATCCCGTGTGATTGAACGTGGGAGCAAGCTTAATGCAAAAGATGCGTGCTTTCGAGAGGGCTTGTCTTAGAACTTGCCTTCGCCTCTATCGAACCTCACAGAAAAACTAGTGCAATGGGGAACATGATAGGAGTGGAAAATATCCTGATTAAATTGATTCATAGGCACATTGCAAAAGCAATGACCTCGAAGAATAACTTGATCTGCGGGGCTTACTCGAACTACAGATACAGGGTGGCCAGAAAAGAACTATAGGAAAAGAAATTCAAATGTCACAACAACAGTGTGAGGTATGAAATTGATTCTAGCTTCATTTTGCAGCATTTCAGGGTCTCAGGGCTTCAGGGTCTCAGGGTTTCAGGGTCTCAGTGTCTCAAGGCCTCAATTTGTGTGAAGTAGCACTTCATTCAAATGGACGCCTCAGCTTTGCTGGCAGTGTTTCAAGTGGTCGGTCCAACTGTTGACGACTCTAATTTTTGATAACTCGGTTCTATACATGCGTTGTTATTCCGGCAATGACATCTCAAATGTTAGTCTCCAGCTCGTCCAAAGTGGTTAACTTGTTAGCGTAGACTAAGGACTTGATGTAGAGAAAATAATCGAGTGGTGTCAAGTCGCATGATAGCGGCGGTCAATTGATGAACGCTTGCCGTGAGATGACTCAGTTGGCAAATTTCTCCTTCTCAACTTCGAGCGTTGAGTCGTTTGTATGGTATGTAGCGCCGTCTTGTTGAAACCCCAGCTTGGATATGTCGATATTGCCAAGCACTGGCCACGAAAAGTCGGTTAACATCGCCCTATACCTGAGGCTATGGACGATAACTGTTTCTCCTTGTTAATTTCGAAACAAACAAGGTCCGATGATGCCGCCTTGGTATAACCCGCACCAAACAGTCAATCTTTGTGGATGCTTAATGCTTGGTCGAACACTTGTGAATTGTGTTCATTCCAATAACGACAATTTGCTTGTTGACATAGCCACTGAGCAAAAAATGGGGCTCATTCGGGAAGATGATTTTTTTTTCAAAATCCGGACAAACGCCCAATGCTTAGCTGAGACAGCTGAAACATAACAATTGGAAAAACTGTCATTGCTTCTGGTCACCCTTTACTTAATTACTCTGAGACACTTGCGGTTGCGATTGGCAATACCAATTGAACTTTTTATATCGTCGCATGTCACCGTTCTATAACTTAATCACATATTCTTGCAAAACGTTAGGCAGCGAGTAAAACGGCGGCACATTTGCGGTTGCACTGTTTTGCTTGCCGGACGGGGCGGTAAATGTCTCCTTACTCGTGTTAGTGGATCAGATTAAAAACGAATTTTCAAGTGTAAGTGAACCCTTTTTCGTTGTTTGTTGTCATTTACAACTAATTCTATAGCAAATGCATCCATTTCACTGCTAGGTTAGTTTAGGATATGAGGTGGTGACTGAGTTTCACATAAAGCAGTTTGGTCCATAGCTAAACCACTTCACAGAGGTCTTCACAAAGAGTGTTGCCATCTTCTTCTTCTTGTTAGGGCGCTACAGTCCAAGGTGGACCTGGGTATCACACAACACGCCTCTCCAGCCAGGACGATCTCTCGCCAGCTGTCTCCAGTTTCGCACACCAAGCCGGCCGATGGGGACCTCAACTTGTGTGCGCCACCTTGTACGTGGACATCCTCTATTGTGCTACAGGCTCAGAGTCGAAGGCTCTTCGGGCCGGAGCTAAATTGTCCATACGCTTTATATGGCTTGGACATCTTAAGCTTTGGGTCTGTAGACGCCTGCCTAGACTCATGTCGCTGTACAGCCCTTATAGTTCGTGGTTGACGTGTTTGAAATGTTGCCTGATGGCCTTTAATTGAGGCAGAATATTTTAGAGGTATTTGCGAATTTCATGGCTTTCGTGGAGCCACAGCATTTAGTGATTTGAAGAATCGCGTCTAGACTAGTTTTGGCCAAAGTCAAGCCAAAGCAGATGATTTTTGAGTGCCTTCACTATCCATCTGAGAAACAATTGATTGACTCCTCAATGCTCAATGCTAGAAAACCCCTTATTAAATGCTGCCTACGTTCGACTGCTCACGTCAATGTCACCATCGAAACACCAGTGATTGGACGGACCACACCACATTTACTAGCTTCCTACTTTCCCTAAGCACCAGTATTGATCTATTCCGTACTCGAATTAAGGACAATCCATCACAAATAGTGCACTTTAATCCATTAATTCACTCGCTTAATACGTTCACTCTCAACCCCCAGTCACTCTCTGTCCCGCAAGTCACGCATCCTTCGATGATTTCATGTACGTCCAGAGATCCCAGCAGCTAACTACGTCGAAGTGCGAGGGGGGTTTGTGCGACTAAGTGCACTACCATTTCCATAATATATTCATCCAGGCCCTTAATTAAATCCCAGTGCACGCTATTCTCCACTAAATTGGAAGAAGTAAACAGGAGAACTGTAATTAATTTCATTTTCATACTTTCAGCTCGCCATTTGATGTCTATTTCGAGATGGATATCGGTCAAAGTCGTCATGGTGTCCTCGGCAGTTTTAGTTGAATTTGAATTGAGTTTCGATGGGGAACTAGTTTTCGACCTAAATTGCATTGGTTGCGCTTGGGCATAGCTCCTGATGAGTTGGAGTCGGTGGCGGATGATCGAGTGGTCTGGAGATTTCGAGAAATTAAAGTGATGGCAAGATAACTGTCAGTTTCACAGTCTCTCATTTCAGTCGTTCAGGGAACAAATTCCCCCAGAAAAACAACGTGCATGCATTGCCCCCGCGACTCCTTTAGAGGAACATGCGGGTCTCTGAGGTGAGATGCATCGTTTTTTTGGTGAAATTTCTTTCTCCTGAGTGGAGCCACGGGTTGAGGACGTCCTCTTAGCATTTGGTCGCCTCCAGAAGTGAGTTCGAAGAATAAATTAAATTGAATTCTGTGTTTCCTGCTCTGGTCTGTGGATGACACACTGCACCGTGGGAACCTTTGTTTTGTTAGTTCAACGGGAAATCCTTTAAAATGTTTCATTTGTGGCGACTGTGGAGTTCTTCGATAAGCGTATAGTGAACTACTCCGAGTGCTTGGTCGACCAGACGGGCGCTACTCAAATTGCTTTGTCGACAAACGTTTCTCTAAGCGACGTCCAGCAGATGACATCGATGTGCGGTGAAGCGCAGAGGTAAACACTTCAAAGGCCTTTGATGGTTAGGAGTCGGGAATAAATACAACTTTTCTCATTCAATGAGTTTTCGAACGAAATTCTTTGACAAGCAGTGGGGATGTTCCCAGAAACTGTCAGTTTGACAGTCTCAGGGTGCTCTCAAGTGAGCAAGATGCAGAACAACAGTGAGTTTTTTTACCGCGAAGCTTTAAACTACAGAGACGCCCGAGATATTAGAGCGATGGCAGGGCAATCGTCAGTTTGACAGTCTGTCACTTCAGTCGTTCAGGGAACAAATTCCACCAGAAAAACAACGTCCACGAACCTCTTGTTTGCCAGGTTCCAAGAAAATTTTGATTTAGCTAAAATTTTTGAAGTTTTGAGCATTATTCTCCTGGGGGTATTTGTCCCTAGATGTGACACTCTGTCAAACTGACAGTTGCCTTGCCATGGCTTTAACTTTTCGTAGATTTCTGTGGTTTAAGACCTTGCGGGAGAAAAACTTAGCCAAAAACTTTCACTCTGAGTGAACTTCTTCTGCGAACTGTCATCCATCGCTCGAAGAACTGTCATCCATCTCACAAAGAACAGTGCATACTTTCAGGGGACCAATTCAACCAATCAGATCTTCCATCGCTGACGCGTGGACTTGTTCGTCTTTCAGCCTGCAGTTGAATAGCTCCTCCCTAGCTGCCACTTTCTTTCGCCTGGAATTTGAGTCTCTTCATCATTCCGCTTTCATTTTCCACTAAAGAACTGAAAAAACTTACATTTTTCTACGTCTCACCATTTAATCCAGATCTCCTCTGGGTTGTGACCATTTTTTTTTTGCTGCTGTCTCCTGGCATTCGCTTTTGAGAATTTAATTTGACTCTCACACTCATTTTCTCGTCGCATAAATCAACAGAAGACTACACCTCGCCCAAGGCGCGCCCAGTATGCACACTCTCCCTTGGACAGAGTCGTCGTTGTCGGTGTCACGATACGCTGGTGGAAAGTACTTCTGAACTTCAATTAGGTGCAACCATACGGTTGCAACGACATCACGTGCCCCGTATGACTAATGGCGTCGCAGCACACAAAAAAACAAAGAAAAACACAACTCGCCATGGTGTCTCGGAAACGACCTTACTCTTCAAAACGGTAACCGCGGGAAGGTGGGGGGAGTGCAGTTTGTGCACACTGCTGCGCTCCTGTCAGGACGGGTTGACAACGATTCAGGATTTAATTGGAGGCTCTTAATCCGATTGCGGGCGGCAATGTAGGTCGCTTTGGCCAGGTCGTGCGCTGCAGGACAACCCTCCCCACGCGGCTTTTGTTTTCACTTTTATTGATTCGATTATGGTTTTTCACGTTTTTCCTACACGTGATGGGTGGGGGGAGAACGGAGAACAAAACGAAATTGAAAAGCGGAAATTGAAAGTCAGCGTCATGGGTGAATAGGCTCCTTTGTTGACCGTTTGGGGGTGTGCGCATTGCTTTGTGCTGCAAGTGCTTGCATAGGCTCTCGTATTGATTTAGTCTTTCTAAAGGAAATGCACGAGGAAGTCAAAATGAATGCAGCGAAGAGAATTCTTTGCATTGTTTGCTGCCTCTCGGGCGTATGCATAACATTTTTTTTTTTTTCAACTTTTTTTTTGCTTTTTTTTAAGAGTTTCAGGGAATGTTTTGCAGTGACATTTGTCATTGAGTTGGAAAAGGTTGAGCAAATGAAAGAGGAGATCTCATGTGTGTAGGTGGAGGTTTTTGTGTACTTTTAAAGCGAAAATCTTTAAAAACTCTGCCTTCTTTAAGAAATTTAAGGTCAAGATCGAATCAGAAAAAAAGAGAGTTGAGTTATTGAGTCCTTCTCCTATCTTGTCCCTATTGTTTGTGAAAATCAACTTTAAAGTCTACTGGCTTGTTCCCCTAGGACCCATTATTTGTGGTCTTGATTTCCATGATCCAACTTCGCAGCATCTTCTTGTCCAACACTTATTCCCCGACGGTAGCTTCAGGTCAGAGATTTGTGTTCTTCGTCGACGTCGTGAATTTTGAAACAGATTCGAACTTAAAATACATTCTGGAACGTACCATCAATTTTAATTTAAGTCCCATCGTTGCTGGTGTGTTGAAGAAGGACTTCTGTAACACAAACGAGACTGCTTTTTGCCAGAGGCTTCACTGATTCGTGTCCCTTTTGTTTTCGTAAGAAATTCTAACCTTGAACACATAACAGCAGAGACAAGGATTCAGCAGGCTTTTGCAGATCCTAAAATCATACATTCATTTGGTTACAAGGTCAACTGGACTTTTTGAGAAACACGTAAATTTCTCATTTAGCCTCTTCCACGAAAGTAGCGCAAAACGTACATTAGAGTATTATTAGCCTCTACAGCCAGAGAATTACATACAAAAATTTATTTTCCTTCCGGTGGACTGATGACTGATTGCCTCCCATCGCATGTCACACAGTTTTCCGATAAAGTTCCGCTCGCGCTGCAAAACTAACGTCATCAGTTGCATACGTTGGGTCACGCACAATAGCGTGTGTCCTCATCCTGATTTTCCATAAATACACACGATTGGGGCTTCAACCACAATTTCCTTTTCGATGAACAATGACTTTGATCGATGGCGAAAACCATTGAGAGACGTCATTGACCCCCAAATTCACTTGGGCTTCTCCTCCTTCACCGCATTAAGTCAACACCGGTGTCAAACGAAATCAATTAGAATTTCCAAGGAACTCACTCGGGGAGGTGACCCTCTTCTTGTCAGTGTCAGATATTCAGTGTCATTGGCCTGCCAATCACGCCATAAATTCGGTTAATTACCTCCCATTTGCCTGACAAGGTGCGAGCATCCAGACAATCCCTAGAATTCAGTACGCATTTTGCGATAGATCACTCGTTGACGGGAATGTCCTCCTCAATCAATAACGTGTCCATCAGAAACTGGATTCCTTTGCCTCCCCACGATTGGCGTTAAGGGCAAGGACTAGGCGACCACCCCAAACCGAAAGCTGTATTGATTTCAGGACAACGACGAAGGGAATTATCAATTATGAACGTGGAAGCATTGAACACATTTGAAGTCTCGTCGCAAAAATGATTCCTGATCAAAGTGCAGCGAGGAAGCATCACGTCTTTGTTCGATTGATTCAGTTCGGTTGGGTTACGAGCATTTCAAGGACACTGCTAGAGTACACATGTCTCCGTCCCAAGTGCATCAATACAGCCTCGAGTGCACGGCATTGATTGAGTTTTCCTTGAAATATTTATACAATACATATTTTTGCAGAACCATTGGGGGTACAATCGATAGCACTCACTCGCTCTTGAGGGCGGTTGTGTAATCGAACGTCGTTTGGGCAGGACAGCGACGGAGCTGAGTGGTTGTTTGTTTCGAATAAATTATCTAGTAACACAGTGGTTCACATCCAACGGGGGCGGGCACGTAACGTGTGTCCTAATGAATCCTTTGTGCGAAAGTAACGAAATGTCAACATTTGTTGAAGTGTCACTCGCTGGATTGACAAGGTGGGCCGGGCGATTTTGTAATTATTCTCTTCGTTGTGATATGTGGTGGTTGGTCTTCTGTTGGGGGCATTTTATGGTTGAAATTATGGGCGACGGTTTTTCGAGGGTTGCGACTGTTTGGGCGTGAATTTTGACACTGATTTATGTTATTTAATTTTTGAGAGAAAAGAATGTCGGAATTTTATGGCCATCCTCAAAAAGTTGAGGTAATTTTTCTATCGACACTAATTTCCTCGGCTATCTTTCTCCACAGTCTTTGAGGAAAATAAAACATTTAAAGCGAGTGTATTGGCCTAAATTCTGAATTTCTGATCCACAAGAAAGAGGATGAATGAATTTTAGGAGATCCGATATATCTCCATTCGCTAAGGCCGGAGTCTCTGTGAAGAATCATTGGCCCAGCGAAGCTAGGCGCCGATTCTGGGGAGCTGGGCAGTGGCAAAGCAGACGTTGGATCGTCTCGGTCTCTTCCCCATAGCCCCAGCACCAACAGAGATCGCTGGATTCTGCATTCGATTTCCGGAGCATTGTTCCGATGGGGCAGTGTCCTATGATCACTCCGACGAGCACACGGGTCGAGTTTCGGTCCAGAAGCTTCTTTCTTTTGCCGTATTTAAGCTCTGGCCACGTTGATCTTGTCGCGTGACAATCATTTCTTGTGAGCCAAGTCGAATTAGCCTCTTTTTTGTTTTGTTTCGCTTATTTTCCGGCACAATGCACTGATCGGTGGTCGCAGTGACGTGTCCGCTTCGCTGATGTCCATTTCAGACCCTTGTCTGGCCAATTCGTCCGCTCTCTCGTTCCCTGCTATTGAGCTGTGGCCCGGAACCCAGTAGAGTTTGACCTTGTGGTGGCTGATGGACCTCAGTGATTCGCGGCAATTCATAACAGCCTTTCGGGATATCAGTTAGTTTGAAGTAGCTCTCGGGTCCTTCCCGAGAAGCGAACACGTCGCTGCGACCACCGATCAGTGCATAGTCAAAGTGAAACTATTATACTCCGTCAATAATTAACCATAGCTCACCGTAGTTCACCACAGTTCACCACTTTGACACAAACTTTGCATAGCTCCATGGGAAGAGACTAATTTAAGGCAATCAACTTTGAAGTAGTTCGCAGGTCCTTCGGCAGTCAACGTAAAAGCATTATTCACCGTCAATAATTCAACATAATTCAACATAGCTCACCACAGTTCACCACTTTGACATAAACTTCGCACAGATTGATGAAAAGAAACTAAGGCACTTAACTTTGAAGTAGTTCTCTGCTCTTTCTACAGTCAAAGTGATAATAAAAAAAATTCAAAAGTTCCTTGAATCCTCATACACTGTTGATCATGAAATAAAAACATAAACACTTGCCCTCGTGTGCGTTTGTTTTTGTTCCGCAAAAAAAAAAAAACTAAAGACCTCACAAATGACAGTAAATAAAAATAAAAACCCATTAGCCTTTCTCAAGTTTCAATATCCCGCATGAGTGATTCGGCGTGTTCACCTCCTTGTACAGGGTGTCTCGATTTTATTAGCAATTTCCTGTCAGTCCTCTCAGCTTCTTTTCCTGCGAATTGTCGTTGTAATTTCAAAACAAAATGCCGGCATTCCTCTTCAGGCGAAAGGGTGAAGGCAAAATGAAATGAAATGAGGACATTTGAATTATGTTTTTCTTCTTTTTTTTACTCCGTGTGTCCTCTCCTTTTTGGCAATTTTCCCAAAAATTGTTTGTAACTGTTAATGGCGCATTAGGGAGTGGAAAACGATGAAAATTTGAATGCAAGTGCTTCTGTATTTCTCGTTACTAATTGCTTTGTCTGTCATTGTCACAGCATTTTAGAGAATGACTAGATTTGTGGTGAATCAGGAGAGGAATTATGTGCTCTAGACGTGGTGGAGAATAAAAAAATAGAACTGGGTCATGGTATGCAGAGGGTCAGTGTTTACATATCAAACACGAGTGTAGTGGTGGAGTGCTTCTGAATCAATTCTGTGGGAAGTAATCCTTCTCGTTTGACAGCTTGGAATGACAGTCCCTTTTGTTGGTTGGATTTTTGTCTGATAGTCTAAAAGACTATGTCCACAACCAGAATTTGAAATGAAGTAGGATTTGGCAAAAGGTTGTAATTATGCACAAGAATGGGGAACATGTTCAATGAGTGTTCCTAGAGGGAATTGGGTTTTTAAGTAAACGCCCATTACTTATTTGACAGGAGGAATAAAGCAAAATGAAGTAAAACATAATTTCTTGGAGCTGTCCTTGAAGTGTAACCAAACTAAATCCGATAGGAAATAATCCGAGTTCTTGGATTATTTCACATGTTCCAGCTAATTACTGACTTTAAGAATTCCTATTAATTCTTTCTTGTTTTTTCCCTCTAGTTCCTGTTTGTTTGTTCCCAGAATTCTGGGAGCTATTTATTCATTCGGTATAATGGCTATCTTCTGAGTCAACATGTCTCTCTATACAGCACGGTCTTGTGCTAGGTGCCTCCAGTTACGCATATTTAGCTGACTGAGGTTCCTTTTCAGTTCTGCACGCTATTATAAGCGCGTTGTCTCTCGTGATTAGGTTTTTTTTTTGTTGTTTTTTGAAGCACTACACTGGAGCACTCAGACTCAAAACTGGTCCATTGTACTGCCAGGTAGCAACCTACTCCAGCCGTTAATTTGATCCCAACGGCAAATGGTGATTGAACCAGTTTCGATTTCACTGGGATTCGAACCTGGGACAGCTCTAACTTGGGGCAGGCATTTAACCAACTGCGCCATCCAGTCGTTTCGTGGTTAGGTTAGGTTGGGTTCAATTGGCCGAATGTAGGTTATCAGTCTTACTTAGGCCAATTGTGGTATCACACGAATCGGGTGTCTCCTACCCATTAAACCATTTCGTGCTTGCTATGAAACGCTTAAGTTAACTGATGCCGACGTTGTTTAGCTCAATCAAGTCACCAAAGATGTAGACTCCGAAATAAGTTTTCCTACGGGAAAAGTGGGCGCTGCTCGTGCAAAGGAGATGGATAACGTTCTCCTCTTCTTCGTCTGTCTAGACACATGCGTAGTTAGCGGTCGAAATTACTAGACAAAAAATTCTTCTTCCTCATCTTTTCCAGTTTCTGCAGAGGGTGTTCTGAGGGTGTTCTAATCTTGAGGCGTGTGTGCCAATTACACTGTGTCCCGTGATGACACCGATGAGAGTCCTAAAATATGACCTGTCCATTCTGCTTAGACTGAGTGAAAGTTTAAAAGTGAGTTTTGTAGTAGTGCCTTCGGACCCTCTAAGATTAGAGATTGATTATGTAGTGAGCGGTATGTGCGGTGGTTCTTCACTGGGAGTGTAATGAGATCGCCTGGGGATTTCATCGGCTTTGTAGTTGATGTCATCGTGTCCCGGCGTCTACATGAGGTGAATGATAAAACGCTCAGCCATACCGTCAACAGATTGGTGGCAGTTTAGGGTGGAAGCACTCCACTTCGGAGTCAAACACCGAAAAATTGCGTCCATTCGCTCTTCATGATCTAGCTAGTTATCTGAGACGAGAGGCTCGAATTCGTTTGACCAAATCGATGTCGTACAGTCGGTAAGGTTCGTCGTTCAGTCTTTTGGATTAAAATTTTAGTCTTTTCTTGAATTTTTCTCGTCGACAGTCCTGGACCAAAAGGAAGATATCAAGCACATGACAGCGTATCATGACTAGTTAAAAAGACGAGGAAATATTTAACAATTTAGGGCCAGTATGAAGCCCAGGTTCACCACGGACTGTAGCGCCATCAAAAGAAGGTTATGTTTGCTTATACAGTTTGCGCAGTCGTGTCAGGGATGGTAACTCTGTCTACCGATGTCTACTCCGCTTCTTTGAAAGCTCTAACTGATTTTTTTAAGTGGATTAGTGGATGAACCCCCGGAGATCCACATGACAGTAATAAAATTAAACTTCTTTGGTATGAGTGCGTCTTTTGCATTGGTCAAGTAAATTTGACGCCTTTCTGTCCTGAAAAACATTTTTAACCAAAAAAAACCTACTATAAGTTCTTTCAGAATTTCGATTTCGCGTTAAAGTGTGAATTTCGTTCGCGAAAATCATTTCATATCAACCTTTTTAGTCATTTTCTAAGTCTAAAGCTTTTGATGCTCATGGCTTGTCACATAATTTATATTTTTTAGTTATAAGCTAGGCTTCCTAAACAAATAAATAAATAGTCCTTTTCAGTGAATGCGTTATCTCATGTCAGCTAGCCCTCTTAATTAATGCTGCATCATGCAGTTGCCAAACCATTTTTAGAAAACCAATATCTCTCTTATCATATCCCTAAACCAATAAAGATACGCTTTAATGATACCTGAATACTGAAGCTAAACACAAAAAACACACACTACCTTAATTAAGTGAGTAATATAGATAAAACGCACTAAACCTCGATAAATCTACGATACAATAGATAAAAATTATAAATATCCAACGTTTCATTAAGGCATTTGAAGTTTATCTGCACCATTAGCGATAGCGGTGATGTGTCATCGAAAACTACACGCTCGCACGACATCGGTAAATAATGTCTTCGAATGCGTATAAATGTCACAGACGTGTTTACAGTTTTGACAATTTGTTTGTTTAGCTTAGGCAATCACAACTGAAGTTGTAAAGTCGATCACTAGGTTTGTTTGAAGTAACTTCAACAACTTCTGACATTTTGAACGCGCCCAAAGTTGACACAGTGTCAGTGCATGTAATTTAATTGTAATTAGTGTCGTTTGAGAGAAGAGGTATGGAATGGGGAGTGATTAATAACTGTAAGTCCTTAAGTTCGAGGTGGTCTAGTTTCTACAGAAACCACTCGTGTGACTTTTGAGAAGAGTTTCTGGTTCGGAAAATCCAAACTAAAGGGTGTTTCAATAGGGATATTTTTAAGGAAATAAAGAGTCTTCCAATAGGGACTTCCAAACTTTGACAGTTGATAGTGGCCATATTGTTGGAGCTACATCCGTCAATTTGGCTCTCATTTATTCAGTCTGTTTTGCCAAATCATCATGGACGGACATAGCGTTCAACGAGACCTATAAATGATACAATTGTTTTATCAAAATGGGTGTTCTATTCGGACAACGTTTCGCGCGCTTCGCCTATTTTACGATCGCCATAATCGTCCTACCGAGAAGGCTATTCGCAGAATGGTGGATAAATTTGAGTCCACTAGTTCAGTAAACTATAAACCGACATGCGTTCGTCGACGAAACGCGAGACGTGCTGAAAACATCGCCGCTGTTCGTGAGAGAGTGCAGGAGAATCCGAGGCAATCGATTTCGCGTCACTCACAAGAACTCGGCCTTTAGCAGACCACAACTTGACGAATTTTGCGTCGAGACTTGGGCCTGCACCCGTACAAAATACAACTGACCCAGGAGCTGAAGGTATACGACCCAAGACAACGACGTGTGTTCGCTGAAGGGGTCTCAGTGGGAAACTGATCCTAATTCCCATCGAAAAATCATCTTCAGCGATGAGGCCACACAAGTGGAGAAGGTCCTCAGCCAACTTGACGTGCGTATTTGGGAAGCAGTTAATTAAAGATCATGCCAACTGGAGAGCCTTGTTGGTTGAGGCCCAGGTCCATCCCGGACGATAGAGTCGTCTCAGAAGAAGAAGAGGAAAAAGTAGTCCTTTTGCTTCTGCAAGCAACTTCGCTAAACGAGGGAAAATTCAATCAAGCCGATTAGCATCGCCTTCTTAACGCTTCTCCAGCTTCATTTGTGTACGTAGGAGTATTCGTGCTACTTTTTCCAAAGGAAGAGACACCCTAAAGCAACAAAGAACTATCCAAAGTACTGAACACGACCCTTGCGAGTTTATTTTTGGGTATTTTTCTTCAGATCGAACGTGGGTGGCAAAAACTTTCGGTCTGTCGTAACTACGTCTCCTTTGTGCGGACCTGATCCCACGGAGGAGGACAAAACGACATTACCGCCCACTTAGCGTGAACCCGTCGATTGAAAGTCACTTAAAAAGCAACTTTCCTGTCAGTGTAACACGTCGTATCCTCAAAGCTGTAGATTGACTAAAAATAGCCGAATCAGTGTTAACACTTTCGGAATCACAAACAAATAATTATCCCCCATCGGAACTCTGCATTTCAACCACGCTCCATGGATCCGTTCTATTATTAGACAGGCCACCTCACATTCCATCGAAGATTCCCTCCGGCAATTGATTCCACTTTTGGCATCAAGTTGTGCCTGCGTCCTTGCCGCCGCCTAATTGAATTATTATTCCGAAGGAAATGGAAGGGAATTGACTCCGGTGGGTTACAGAATCGACTATAAATCGAGATTAATTAGTGAAACGTGTCTTGAGAGAGAGCGGGCTGTTCTTCATCCAGCCAACCGCTGTCATGTGACCTTGACGTGCGTTTTAACGGCCAACCCTTGCCCAGTCGTTAACTTTTGATGTTACGGACGAACCCTCATCAGGAGATAACGCATGCAGAGACACGTTTGCCATTTGCCATTTGCCACACACCTAATTGACACAAATCGCCGGGACCGGGGTGGATCCTGCGGGACCCACGTCCTGGAAGAGTGAATAACTTTGCTCCCTCTATAAATTTATAAATTCCAATTAAAATGTGTCTCTTTACTCAGTCGAGTGGGAGTGAGGAGGGGTTTCGTTTGTTTCCTCGGAATCAACAATTTCATCCCATCATCCCTTTCCCTTGGTCTTGCCTAACGAGGGGTTGAAATCGACTCAACGCACGACACGCCGTCTGTGAATTTCTGAACTTGGGGACTGAATTGACTGGGTGACTGGAGTGCACTCGGTTGTGTTTCTCGAAGTCCCTTTCGCTCTCTGAATGAATTCAATTAAAATGAATTCCCTGCAATTGCACTCTCGAAGACACAATTCAATTCGGGGCGGTGGACCGGAGCCCAGGAAACACTGCAACAATTTGGTTTATCTACAGATTCGTTTGGACAAAGATAATGCGGGTGGAGCATAATAAAACTGTGTGCACTTAGAGAGTGTTGCTTTGTAGTACTTAGTTGCAAATTCCTCCGAGGAGCAGAGGAACGTCTGTAAGAGTGCGGGGGAGTTTTTGCTTTCAGAGGAAAATGCTAAGCAGGGTAGTTTCTTACTTTGGGTCAGGGCAGTAAAGTGATATCCACTGGTTCTCTAATTAAGTCTGAAATGCACATTTCTGTTGTGATTTTAAGATTTACTTAAGTTCTCTCCCCCTCGTGACAGTCTTCATCAAAATGTTTTGTCATATAGTCGCCCCCAGCCAAATTGGCTGTTTTCTTGGACTCAAACCTTGTTTCTCTCCATCAAAATTCCTCGGTTGCATCATTCGTTTTTAGCCCTCTGTGTGCCACTTGCTCACGAGTCCGATTCAGTAGAGCAACAAAAGAGGAATCACCACGGTCTTGGTTGACGCACAAAACTTTAAGGGGTCCTCCACATTGATGTGCGTCACTAAGGACATCTGGTCCAGAGTTTGATTGACTAATGAGGTTTGTTGAGTCCAAGACTCACCCCACTTACATTTTAGGCCACCCTGCTGGGTTGCGTGATTGTCTCGAAGAAGCTCCGCGACCTCGAATGAGTCCTTTGTCACTTGCCTCACTTGTCAATTAATTCATAGAAAACCACTTAGAAATCGAAATTCCCATTAAGGTCATCCCTTGAATAACACGAAGACAACTTGTTCCGTGAGTTTCTTTGAAGAAGCTTGAGTTCATGGGGTAAATTATTTCCTAATCGGTTTGATTGACCACTTCTTGATCAAGTGAAATTGAGATATTTCCAGGAATGTGGTCATTTGTTTATAGAAATGTCACTGTTTTTCTAGCTTTCACTTAAGATTCTTCTTCTGACTCAAAGCTTTTTATATCAATGTTTAGACCCCGTTGTCAGTTGTGTGTGGCCTTTCTCATAAACACTAGTTTGACAGTATTGTCTCAGAAATTAAAAGGAATGACAGCTCGGCAGGTTAATTTATGAAATAGGACCCTCCAGCACTAGTCTCAGTTCAAACAGATCTCGACTCTGATTCTATCCTCGAATACTGCTTTTGTATGTTTATGCCTTAGCTTCAAAATTGCTTTAAAATGCAGCCACCCTTTACGTACTCTTTCTCTTATGAACAAGGCCAAAGTGTTGACATGTACTCTGTTTCTTGATGCAAACTGACATTTCGTCCTAGATCCAAGTCATGCTACTTACTTCCTTTCATTCAAAATGATAAACTAAACAACCGTAACAGGAAAAGACTTTCAAGATATTCCCATCCAGAGAAGCTGTCAATTTTTTTAAGGAGGCACTTAAATCCTGGACCAAAAGAAGTTGGTACAACAGATCTTTATGATCGCAGTACTAGTGTCACATATGCGGCACTCCTGGAGTTCTTCAGTTAAAATTCAATACTCACTTTCTTCTCAGGTCAGCGACTCTCAGGCTGAGACTGAGCTTCATTTTATCCTTAACGGTCCCGAGCAAGCTGCTTCTATTCGTCGAGACCAAGTCGTCTTGCATTCATGCGCGCCGAGGCCTGTTAGCTGCTTACATCATAATTTAGGCTGCAGACTGGCTGCTGCTGCAACGAAGTTGCCTGTATTCTTGAACGCACCCATGATACTTACGTCCTCACCGAACTTACGTCCAACCGAAAACCAAACATGTTTTTAAACCGAGTCGAACGTTCGCAGTTTTAGCCAACGCGGCTTAGAAGTAACTCGGTTTTGACTCGATTTATGAACTCGAGTTAACACATGACTAATCGTTAAGCTTTCGGCTCCATATACCAAGACCGGCAAGATAAGCGTTTTGTAGATCGGAGTAGCAGCGGTTGCCAAGGCCGTTTCTACGACGGATCTCCACTTAAATGTCGTCTGTTGAGTTCACATGTGTGTCCTTCTCTATCTAAAAGCTGGGAAAAGCTCTTTTGGTATAGGTGGTGAGATAGGGACCATTGAATTGAAGAGAATTGGAAGTGACTGTAGAGTCACATAGCACTGCGATCACAATAGATCTAGTGTGCCCCGAGATAGGGACCATAACTCTCATAAGTCTTCTTTTTCTTCTTGTGGAGTTACAGTCCGGGGTGGACCTAGGCCATAGCCACTAAGCCTCTCCAGCTCGAACCTGTCGCCAATTGGGCACACCAAGTTAGTTGGGGGCGTTCCCCACTTGAGCGCGCCACCTTATACGCGGACGTCCTCTGTTCCGCTGTCCCACTCGTTCAGAGTCGAAGTCTCATAAATCACCATTGGATATTTGACCCTCAAAGTGTCAAGCAGTCAACAGCCAACACAAATCCTTTAAACGTAAGCCTTGTTACGAACAAAATAACGGTGAGTGTCACACCCTGAGTAACAAGTTAATCCCCCACTCACACCTCTAGTTGCATCCGACACTCCACGACCTTCGCAACTGAACGAAAAAAAAAGCTGTTGACACGCAAAAGTCAAAAAACAAACGGACTTCGAAAACAATCAAATTAGTTCACTTAACTTGTGTTAATATGTAACTATCGTCAATCCGAGTCCGGATTAATCCGCTCCCCGCGTGTAACCATAAATTCTGGTCTGACAAGTAAAGAGCCCCCGCCAGAGTGACATCTTCATGATCCACACACTCGGCTCACCCCCTCCCACAAGCGAGCTTCGTTATTATTCGTGCAGCCACTCTCAGTCGTCTCCACGTTGCCGGATGGGAACAATCGATTTAGTTCGAGTGTCGAGCGAGAACGTAGCCCACTATCCGCCGACCGAGGTGCCCGCAATCAGTGGATATTTATCTTTCGTTGCGGGTAGTTGTCTCCTCCGTGAAGTGAAGAATTTGAACGTGTGGACGTATTTAATTCACAGCGAATGACTTCTGTTTAGACGTCAATTCACACATCGCCAACCGGTATTTGATCCCATTTGTCACGTGAGAATAGTGTTGTTCTGCCGAAGAAAATGGATACATCTCCCATCACGTTGCGAGTGCTTAAATTGACGGGAGATACGAATACACGGGAGATAAGAGTGGCTGCAAATGGAAATTTGTGATCTCGAACAGTGCGCCTTCGTGTGTTATCTGCCGCCGAGTGCAAACAGTGCGGGCTGCTAAAAAGTGAACCAAAATAAATCATCATCTCGAATGTGGTCGCAATCGTTGCATGTTCTGGGAGGGAAGATTTCCAAGAAAGTCCATGGGGTTAGGACGAACTGTGCGAAATTCTTGGGAAAAATGTCTGCATTGTTGACACTTGGACTGTGTAATTTTTGCGTCAAAAAGCATCATCTCTGTGAATGTAAACATTCTGTTTGCTTTTGTGTTACGTGTGTGCAAACTTTCAGCAGGAACACTGTTCACGCGTTCGTTTTGTGTCCTTAAGAGCATAGTCTTGGCTAGCAAATTCACTTCGTTCTTGGCGTCTCTATTCAGTTTTGCTGGTTTAGATTTTCTTTCGTGGAGAAGTTTTTATATGATTTCGCCGAAGTTCATTTAAGGTGGCGGCTTCAATTTGGCATACAAAATAGTTCCTCGAGTGTGTGATCCTCTCCACCCATTTAGTAGTCGTTGGGGGAACAATGCTGGAAGTATAGTCCTCTCTTGACACTCGGTGGCGTTGGGGCATTGCGTTCAATTGACAAGTCAATGATCAAAGACTCCACCAGGAATAGCCTCCTAAACTGTAGAATGGACACGTATGTTCCATAAGCAAATAAACGCAGGAGTTCTTGACAATCGCTGTTTCTTTGGGCTTAAGAAGCAATCGAATGTTTTTTTTTTCTTTTTTCGAAGGATTTTTGAAACACTCCTGGAGCACTCAGAATCAAAACTGGTCCATTGTACTGCCAGGTAGCAACCTACTCCAGTGCCGTTAATTGTCCCAGGAGACATCCCAACCCAACCGACTCAGCTGGAGTGCGACCTAGTCAACCAATTTGAAAATCTTCGAATATCTTCAAGAAGAAGAAGAAGACAACTTGCTGGACCAGATTCGATTTCACTGTGATTCGAACCTGGGACCCCTCTAACTTGGGGCAGGCAATTAACCAACTGCGCCATCCAGTCAATCGAGTGTTTGGGCCTGTTCTCGAAAGACCAAGTTGTCTTCGTTGAAGACCTCGATCATCCCAGTTCTGCTCTAGGCCCAGCGACTTGTGCAGGATTGGAAGTGGATGAAGAAGTCAATTCCAGAGAAAAGTTCTCCGGGCTATCGTTATTGCGTAGCTTCATTGGTTCAGAGTCGAAGTCTCATAGTTTTATATCCTCGGATATTTGACCCTCAAAGTGTCAGATGTCCTGTTTAGAAGAGAAGTTTGAACCACGAGCTTCCTATACGGCCATTGCGGCATGAGATTAACCAGGCGTCTAGAGATCCAACGTCATAGATAGCTAGCTCATCGAGAGTGCCCAGACAACTTGGTTCCGTCTTGAAGAATTTTCAACTCCAAGCCACTGAGATAACCCTTTGAAGGACGTCCATGTTTAAGGTGGTGTTCATAATTAACGATGGAGCTCATTCAATTTTGTGTGTGCAACTGGATGCATCTGGGACAATACCGCCCTAGCCACAGAGGCTTGAGGCCCTGGACTGTAGCGTCAAAAGAAGAAGAACTGGCTGGTTGTTAGCTTAGGCCTATATCTTTTATAGCACTTATCTTGAGTCTGTGACAAAGCTGTTTATTTAGTTCATAGAACTCTGTGTGTAGTGGCGGTTTTAAAAGAGATCCAATGCGCACTATGTCCGCTTTTGATACCACAGATCTGAGAGGGAATGGAAATGTAGATTGCACGGTTTGCTTTCGTTAGATCAGAATCATCTTCTTGAGTTTAGGAACATCACTGAACCTTTGATGGTCATTTTGGATATTTCATCGGGAGTTTAGATAAATGGCGCTCCCAGAGCTCGATGTCTGGTTCTAGCCATTGCTGAATAGGTTCAAAAAAGTGAAACAAGGTCTCTTTTTCTGGTGCTACACCAGCTACTGCAGTGGTCATTATAGGGGATGACCAATTCAGCTGCGTGTTCGCCTATTGGCCAGTGACCTGTGATGATCCCTGCTACTTCTGCGACATTGGTCCGAGTTCTATAGAGGGTTTCTAAATAAAGTTTCTATAAAGTTTTTCTAAATGTTGCATAGTTATTTAAAATGGGCCATCTAAGATTGTCCAACCCGAGCGGAAACGCCACTTCCATTGCGGTCGAATGATGAAATGTCAACAGCTTTCCAGAATCTTGCTATGTCTTGGAATCCAAATGGTGTTCCATCACCGAAGTCAGTTCATAGTGACATTCCCTGACTATTTTTCCAGTTATGCAGGTCGTCTCGATAGCTTGACTGTCAACATAGATCTTGTGATCTAGTGCTCTGCTGTGAAGTTATGATACGACAGGTCTCTCGAATAGCGACGAGTTTCGCTTGTAAAACACTTGCATTGTCGTGAAGTTTGTCAGTCTTCAACGCGTGCTATCCCACTGCATAGCATGGTTAGCTCCGCAACTATCAGAGAAGATAAGGAGAAACCAATCGACTGCTACTTTAGGTTTTACGATGATCCCTATTGTGTCCTGGCCCGTTCTCTGCTAGAGATTTTTATATGAGTTGTCCTTAGGCCAGAAAATTCACAATATGCTGTGAAGACACCTAATGTAGCCTCCTTGTCCTACATACGCTACATTCACACAACTGTAAGGAGTCATCATCAAGCTTAGTTTATACACTGATTTTGATTGTTCCTCTTCTTCAGGTGATGCTAAGATTCGATGTGGATCTCAATCACTCCGCACTTCCAGTCAACGCGAACGTTTGTCAGCTTTCTCAAATGCCCTTTGGTTTCTTAATGTTTTACGTGATATGCGTGGCGTTCAATGAGTCAGCGACTTTTAAATTTAATGGTTGTTTTTTTTTTCTTAATACTTAATATTTTATTGTGATATATTTTTCCCAACCAAATTCCAACTTTTCGAACTCTTCCAACAATATGATTTCTCAAGCTCTGTCAAATGTGCGATTTTACCCTTTTGGATCACGTTGGCCTGCAAAAGTTCACTATTCTGGTTGTTATTTCATATCTGGTGCGTAGCGATTCCAGGATTCGTCAACTGTTACGAAATGCTGTAAAAATGTACTTGAATTTTTTTTTACTTGAATGAACTCTTTAAGAGTTTCGCATTCTATTTTGAAATCCTTACCAGAATCCATTGGTGCCAATTCACTCTACATGACCTAGCCATCTGAGACAGCAGATTCGAATTCGATGTCACTGTTACGAAATGCTGTAAAAATGTACTTGAATTTTTTTTTACTTGAATGAACTCTTTAAGAGTTTCGCATTCTATTTTGAAATCCTTACCAGAATCCATTGGTGCCAATTCACTCTACATGACCTAGCCATCTGAGACAGCAGATTCGAATTCGATGTCACTGTTACGAAATGCTGTAAAAATGTACTTGAATTTTTTTTTACTTGAATGAACTCTTTAAGAGTTTCGCATTCTATTTTGAAATCCTTACCAGAATCCATTGGTGCCAATTCACTCTACATGACCTAGCCATCTGAGACAGCAGATTCGAATTCGATGTCGCTGTCCTTATTGCGTACGGCATTATTTCATGGCACACATTTAATATTTAACGATTCTGTCGCCAAGGATCAGCAAAAATATTTGTATTTCTTCACAAAACTTCACACTCGTCACTTTGGGCTGGCAACTCTCTACTCAAACTATTAGTCGAACTGCCTGTTTGATCTATTTATATGCAATATTCCATGTGACTGACGAAATGATAGAAAAACAATTTTTTCAAAAATAATCCGAAGGCGTTAACTCGCACTTCCGCCGACCATCTGCCATGAACTAACTACTTCATTAGCACTTACTGGGGCTGTGTTCGTTATGTTTACCTAAATTTTAAAATTATTTGTATTTCTTTACTTGTGTTTGTTTAAGTCTTGAGGCTTTTAGTTCAGTTATTGTTGACGGTTTTTTTGACAGAAAAAGACCACATAGCAACACAAATATTTGACAAGAAGTTCGGACGGTTTATGTGGTATGGACACCATGAAAACAAAGTACGCTTGTCGGATACTGGTCGATGTCGCAGTACAGCCTTAAAGTTCGTCGTTCAATTTCCTTTTTAGAATTTTAACACTTCGACTTAATATTTTGGCCTGTTCTTTTTAAAGTTATCAACAGCATTATGAAAGGAATACTATGTTTGCATGTTCATAAGCTGAGAACATCATTCAGTTTTATCAAGTTCCCTGTTTTGTTGAGCCAATGACAAGTCGAAACGAAAGGAGAACATTTTTCCCAAAACTCACTGCAGGATATTTTTAATCCAGATTTCAAGAAGCACTGTGCTTTAAGCAAAGACTGAGATCAAAGCTAGGTTTTGGAAGCAACAGAGGACGACCACGTCTCACACAAGTTGAGAGGGACCTTAGCCAACTTGGTGCACGAAATCGGAGACAGGTAGCGAAGGATCGCGGTAGCTGAAGAGGCATGCTGGTTGAGGCCTGGTCCTCCCCAGACTGTTGTGCCATACAAAGAAGCGTACAAAACCGAAATTCATTGACCTTTTTTCGTTCGCTGTGGTCGTCAACAGATGATCCGTCCGTTTCCGAGGTTTGTAGCTGTCTCTAAACTCGTTTTTTTACGCGGTGAGGAAGTTAACCCCACGCACAACCTGCAACTGGGAGGACAGGTCCGTTTGTTTAGCTCCCCGAACAAAGGGGCTCCCGAACGATCCAGTGTCGGTAGCCTCTTGCAGACTGTAAGCACCGCCATTGACCCTAAGAGAAGGGCTCAACCACCGTTGACCCTAAGAGAAGGGTTCAACCGCCGCCGTCTCTATTCCATGGTCCCGACCTAACCATGATAGCTCTTGCTGACTGGAGTCGTGAATGCCGCCGTTGGCCAATCAGTTGATCAGCTTCTCCGCCGCCGTCCTAAAAAAGCGATAAGGCCCTGTAGGCTCATTGTCCCTTCTCTCTCGTTTGCAGCCGCCCAGACGTCTCACGAGGGTTGGTTACTCCGTTTTCTGTCGAAGGTATTAGGCTCCCGGATTTCACCACGGGGACGTGAAAATAGGAGTTCATTAACGGAGGCTGAGTGCGGACGCTTGTGTCTGCATGGTTCTCATGCCAACATTCAGTGGTGGACAAAAAGTTTCACACGAAGTTCTTTAAAAAAAAAGGAGCGTTTAAATGGAAGTTAAGTTTGATTTGTTACTTTGATAAAAACATACTTCATGCTTCCAAAAGATTTAATTTCAAACTTCGCTTAGGTTTCGTTTAAACGCTTGTACGAAAACTCTTGTCAACCACAGTATACTCTCTCCATCAGCAGTGTTCAATATCACGCAGTCATCTGCGACCGTTTTGAAGGTTTCCTCAGAATCTCCTGTCCTTAGCTCATAATCCATTATTTTTGTGCGTTCATCTGTGACAAGGTTTCCCTCAAATTCTGCGTAAAATTTCTCTGCCGAAGCCAAACAGGTCGTGTCCTTGACAATTTATGAATGGCGGAGTGTCGACATCCCCACCGGAGTGTGAGTTTCTAAAAGCTCAACCCCCACGCAGTATGAAACCACCCAAACCGACGAAACGCCTTCACTCCACACACAAAAGTTTCTACAACTCCAATTTGCGTTGGCACATATCCATTCTTCTAGCCGAGAGAATTCGGAATCCATGTGGTGTCGGAACATGCTGAGTTCCCCACCAGGTACACGGAGCACTGCAGCATCAATGAATCACCAGGACGTGCACGTATAATTAAAATCTCGAGTCCTACCTGCAGATTTCCACGTGAGGTTGTGCTGCAGGGTCTATCGCTTTAATCGAACAAAATCAATAACCACCAGCGTCTGGCTGGCACCCGACTCCTTGTTGTTCCCATGACGAAGTTGCCTGATAACCGCAACTGGCAGCCACCCCACAGCCAGGCACCGCCACCTACGTCACCTCGTTTCACCCAAAATTTACATTCGAAACCAATTTGAGTGAAAATGAAATACAAAATAACATCGAACCCCCGGCCGGTGCACATGCGTGGTGTGTGTGTGGGGGGGGGGATATCCTTGCACAACATGTTGCAATGCGGGTGAATACCGATTTTATTGCAAAATACCCCCCCTCACCGTCACCCCGCTTCCGAAAGACATCAGAGATGGCACGAGATATTGGATAGAACATTTGGTCCGCTGCCAGGAAAAAAATGAAGGGTTTGGGGGGACGACCACACAGAGGCCCTCGCTGTGAGTTGGCAATCGCTTTACAGAGCACAAAGACCATTTCGGTAGTTTTCCTGATTTTAATCAATAAAAAGTGTTTTCCGTTCGGATGACATTAAATCAGTCGCGTGGTGTTGGGGCGACGGAAAGACTACGGGCACCCCATTGCACGGGTAAAGGTCAGTTATCGGACACCGGAGATGGGGTGGCGTTCAAGCGGATGTGGTGCTTTAGGTGGTTTTATGCGCACAAGGACACTGGGTGGACGTGACAAATGTCAAAGTGAGTTTGACGTGGAAAGTGTAATAGTCGCTTTTGCCTTTTTCAAACGGACAGTGTGCTGAATGGAGTGAGTACGCGTGGGGATTTACGATAAATGCAAGGCATCCCCTCAATCGCTCGCAAATGAAGTGGAGAGTGTGCTGACGTAGGTGTGTGGAACGAAATGTCCTAAGTCACATTTGTGAAGGAGAGAGTTGCACGGATCGCTTGAGATTGATGTTGGAAATGAGTTTGAGGGTGACACTGAAGGCGATATGCAAACCCTGTTCAATGGGGCAGATATAATGTCCCCATTTCTGTCAAGATATGTATTTATTGATGGATTTTCAAAGGTCTTAGAGGAGAGCTGTTCTGGTTTCGTCGAGAGAAAGTCAAAAGGTAGTTCATGAAAAACTTCTTGCAGGCGTAAGCATAGATAGGTAGGTTAAAGTCGCTGAAAGAACTCACACCAAAGATGATCTGTTGTGCCGCCGCAGAGATTGACATGGGTCGCTCCATTAGTCCATTCGTGGTGAGATCCATTTGGAGATTTCAATAAAACGTAGTAGATTGCTAATAGATGCCTCAGAGGTCTCAAGCGCTCTCGAAAAAGTTGGCCCCTAAAAAATGTTGATGCTAAGACCAATCAGGTACAGAGAAGAAGAATGTTCTCCACTTCTTCCTCGTCTAAACGGCTTCTATGAAAATAGTTTCAAAACGTCGGGCCTTCCTGCATATTCCCTTAGGTCACTTCAGACTGCAGCATCACCCAAAAAGAAACTTTTCCATCAAGAGCAGTCAGTTGTCGTTTATGTAGGAAATTCAAAAAAACTTCTTCTGGATGGATTTTTGTCTGACTGTGGCTTAGTTTGTGAGAAACTCCTGTGATCCTTTTGATTATTCTTTCTTCTTCTTCTTATGGCGCTTCAAAACGGAGTGTACCTGGCCCTTTATCAACAAGCCTCTCCATTCCGCATAACAAAATGGTTGAGGTCCTTCTCCGATTGTGTGCGTCACCTGAAACACTGACGTTCTCCATTACGCCGTTCTCAGGCTCCGAGTCGAAGATTTGATTTTAATTTCTATAAACACCTCAGTTCCAATTACTTAACTCTTGCAATCATGAATTCAAAGTTAACGTATACGGAAGCCATCTAAGGTTTTTGGTTTCGCTCCATAAAATCTTTAGCTTTTTAGGAGCAGTGTCCAAAAGACCTGTTGTGGCGAACAATCTGACAAGCGCTTACTGATCAAGGCATTTCGGCTGTAAGGCGATCCAATCTGTTCTACATGGTCAAACCACAGCTCTCGCTCCTTGAATAAGTTCATCCTTCTTGAATTTTCCCTGCGGTCTCAAGCAAAGATGACAAATATCCTGAAAGGATTTGATTTACAGCGATTAAGATGGCTAGTTCATGTAAAGGAAAGGAAACGAATCAATTTTGCTGTACAGCCCACAAAGTTCGTCGTCCAGTCCATACGGACCAAAGACAATCAATCCGAAGGATATTTCTCTCAAAAGGACCAAAAATATTCTCCTCCGCTGTGGATAACGTCTTCCGCGCCATACAGCAGGACTGGGACTATCAAGTTCATATATATCGGCCGCAGCAGGCACATTCTCATCTGTGCGCACCATACGATGACGGGGACCATGAGCGTTGTCAGCTAGCACACCAGTCTCACGAACTTTTTGCACAAACTTGCGCATAGCAGTCGCGTGGGTGCTACATTTCGCCCAAAATTTCTTTTCGAAAAACACGCTGTTTGGATTGGAATACTAGCTTTCTGTCAAGACTTCGAGCGGGAAACAGCTGTCAGTGTCAAAATAACCTATGATTTAAAAAAAACAATAGGTGGCCCATCTTGTAGTAACCGCTTCGGTCAGTTTCGTTAAGTTCGTTTATTTTTGACTTCTATAATGACTGCGACTCTAAGGACTGTACGGAAACTTAAGAAAACAGCAGCAACTGTGTGAATGCACAAAGACGATACACTGTTACCATTATAAGCGCTTCGCTCAGTTTCGTTAAGTTCATTCAATTAGAGCAATCGAGCGCATTGCTCATTCGTTCACTTTTTCTTAGTTAAGGGGCAACTATAATGACCGTACGGAAACTTCTGAGAATGGAGCATTATTTACACTATGAAATATACACTATGATATATAGTAACCACTTCGCTCAGTTTCGTTAAGTTCAATTAGAGCAATCGAGCGCATTGTTCGTTCGTGCAAGTATAATTATCGTACGGATACTTTTGAGATTAAAACCAGCGAATACACAAAAATGATACACCAACTTAAACAGTTCCGCTCAGTTTCGTTAAGTTCGTTAACTTTTCCCTACTTGCGCGGGAACAAAATTGATTGCTCTGTACGTATGCAAATATCAGTTGACAGCTGAATTCGTCTTGAGTTTTTAAAAGCAATTGTGGACACTTGGAAAATTGACGATATTTCTGGTTACTTTTCGATTAGTTTTGACATTAAGCTTAAGTTTTCGTTGTAGTTGGGCCTTAAATCATCAGAGTCTCATAGAAGGACTTTTGATGATGCGTCTTCTTTCTCCTTTTGCAACGACAAATGTTATGTGAATAAAAAAAAACCATAAGATAGCAACTCCCCACGATTCACAAATGGCCCCTGAACATGAACACGCGTATCCCCTCATGAGACTGATGTGAAAACCCACATATTGTCCGCTGGGCTTAAATTTTGTTTCGTGGCATAATTGTTTGAGACTCATAAATGCCTCTCTCAGCCTTGGGTCACGCTGCCATCAACCGTTCAACTTTCACTCCATCATCGTGCCTAGGATTTTTGTGTGTTCTGCCAAGAGGTTATGAGCCCCGAATCGTTAAATCCTTCGGATGAATTCGAACGCCAAGTCATTCACGATTTTTCAATGTTTTCTCAACTCATCCATTATTCATTTTGACTTGAATAAGTATCCCTCATTATTTCTGAGGAGATTCTCTCAGCACTTGAGACCAGCGCCCATCTGCGACTACAGCAAATGCGGTCATTGCTGGTGTCCTTGAGAGGAATTCAGTGAAAAGATTGGTTTAAAGTTGAAATGTATCATTTCAGGCTTCGGGCGATTTTGGTCAGATGTTGGAGTGGCCATTCATCAGAGGGGAAGATAAATTGACCTCCCTTCATCCTCAACAACAACCAGTCGAGTCTCAATCAATGCGACTCCAGGCTGTGCGTCCCCTCTGGCGAATTCCCTGTCAACACGGTTATAAAACTGCGAATATTCTCTGCCCCCTCCCTCGACTGTGGTTTGAGTTTGGGCGTTGCGAACTTCCCACGTTCGATTTCCCATTCAGCCCACGAAAATATTTTCCCAAGCCTGACGCACAAGGACCTTCCCTCTGGGGGACAGCTTGTCGCCGTTGAAACATCCCATTCATAACAACACACGTACACGGAGTCCTCCTCCTCCCTCAAATCCGAATTAACACTCGGCAAAAAAGAAGCATCTAACCCCGAGGAGAATAACAGCGTTCCCTGGAATCGGGCAAAGCTCATCCCTGCAAAATGGGATAAGTAAACAAAAGCTTCTTACAATCGAGAGTTCCATTACTTGTGGTGTGCCACGAGTCAAAAGGATAATGGCAGCTTTTGGTAATTACAAGTGGCTTTTGAGGTTTGAATGGGGGAAGTGTGTTTTTCTACTGTTCATTCAGGAAAAGGAAACAAGGCAAAAGCTAAGGACTTTAGGGCAATTTAATCCATCCAGCAACTGTTTGTCTTTTTTCCATTTACAATATTATCTCACGCAGTTATGGTCGAAGGACGTCGGAAGACTGCAAAAAAAAGCTCCTTTCGAGGCGCCCCACAGTCTGAGCGGCGAAAGAAAGATATTTCAACTCGTTCTTCGTTCTTCCGCTCGCTGTTATGGTGGACAAAGTTCCATGAAAACCGCCACGTCTAGACGGGGGAATGGACAATAAATTTTCAGTCTTGTTTTCCCTCTCTCCCACTGTTTGGCGCTGGCCATTCATTTCGCAATGACCGCACCCAGACACAGTTCCCAGTTTCGTCCTTGTAAACAATCCAGAGTGAGTTAGGGCATTATTATCTCATTACAGCTCAAGTGGGAAGGTCAACATTTGCAAGAGTCATTCAGACTCACAGTCACCGTCGAGGCTGGCTTCCGCTTCCTTGGTGAGGCTCGTTCGTACACTGATTACATAAAAATCGCTGCCATAATCCCTCAGCGAAAGCCACAGGGATATTCTTGTACGTTTTTCATTTAACTTTTCGCAAAGGACCTGAGAAGCCAATTAACGGAAAGTGGGCGGCTCTCTCAAACCTCTCAAGGACCCTGTAACGTTGCGTACACATCGTTCGCAAGAAGGAAAGGAAGGATTCATTACGAATGCACTTTACGTCGACCGAAGATTTTAGTCTTCAAAATTGTATTTGAATTAGTTACGGTGTGCGTGTGTCTGCCAGATGATTGCTTCGGGAAAGGATATTTCTCGGAAGATGATACCATATTTTGTTTAGTTTCTTTGGGGGAGGGATAAAAATGAGTCTCACGGTCGGTCGATGTACACGTGTACCCGAAATTGAATTATGCCTGAAATTGAATTCGCTGCGAAACATTGAAGTTGACAGCCGTAAGATTACGAGGACTGTCTGTGGCTTTATTCAACTTTTTTATGAGTTTTCCTTCGTCGACTGCTGTTTTGAAATGGTCTTGAAGGATGTTACATGATTTTTTCTTGAAGTAATCCCTGACATTCTTTAGATGATAACTTTTTTGTGGGGTAAGAGAGGAATTTTTTACAACGTTTTCGGCTCTCTTTTTCAACCACGTGGATGCAGATTCTTTTGAAGAGTGCAATAAATTGTTGAATCATTCGAAAACAATGTTCATAACCAACTTTTTAATTTGTTTAAGGGAATTACCCAACCCTGTGGCACTTCATCTGAATGCCGCATGGGGAAGGGTATCTCCACAAGATTAGACGGGGTGTAATAAATATTTCTTTGTGACTGTTTATTGTGATTTTGAGCCCCACTTTCTTATATCTCAGGGTCTTAGGGTCTTGAACATCAGAGTGTCTAAGGATCTCAGGGTCTCAGAGTTTTCATGTTCTCAGAGTCGCAGGGTCTCAGAGCCTCAGTGTCTCAGGGTCTCAGAGCTTCGGAGCCTCAGGGTCCCAGGGTTTCATGCTCTCAGAGGTTCAGGGTCTCAGAGTTTCATGGTCGCAGAGCCTCAGAGTCTCTGGGTCTCAGAGCTTCAGAGTCTCAGAGCTTCATCAGAGTGTCAGGGTTTCATGGTCTGAGGGCCTCAGAGTCTAAGGATCTCAGGGTCTCAGAGTTTCAAGTTTTCATGTTTCCAGAGTCTCAGGGTTTGGGTCTCAAGGTCTTAAGGTCTCAGGGTCTCAAAGTATCGGGGTGTCGGGGTTTCAGGGTCTCAGAACTTCAGGTCCTCAGGGTCTCAAAGTCTCAAGGTTTCATGATTTCAAGGCTTCCGAGTTTTAGAAGGCTCAAGGTCTCAGTTTCTCAAAAGCATCAAAATCCCAACACTTGACGTCGTAATTTTTAAATTTTATCGTTTTTGAAGAGTTTCTATCCATCCCATCCGTCACAAAACTCCACATTGCGTTGCTTTCCAGATATACCGTCGCTCAAACCCCGCTCATTCGGCACACATTCATCCAGAGATAAGAACTGAACAGTCGCCGAGTGGCATTCAACGATCGACTGCGTGCCAGATCATAATTCTAACCTCAAAAATGCATTTTCAGATTAAACAAAGGCACACTTCTCAACTGATATGCGACAAGAGTTTGTTGTTTTTTTTCTCCCTAACCTTTGATCTTGTGTTGCCGGCTTCAGAGACGATAAGAAAAGTGCCTACAAACATTCATTCTAAAAGATAAAATGGGTTAAAGTGCTTTCAATCGGTAAAATTAGCTCAAAACACAAAAAAACATTCAAAAAAGTTCCAAACAAAGATAAAAAAAGCTTTGCTCGTTCTTCTGTGATTATTCTCTGGAACAGAGGGTGAAGAGGTGCATGAAGTTCCGCAAACCCGCTGAAGTGTGATAGCTCAAAGCGTACGTTCGGTGCAATTAAACGCAAACCTAAGCCCAGTCGGATCTATTTATTTTTTTAAAAGAAAATCAAGAAAAACTGTCAATATGTCCGTGAAAACAGATGAAAGCTTTGTATCGCCGTCCATAACTGACATCAGTGACAGCAGCATCGACATCGACGAGGAGGAGGAGGACGAGTCGTGTCAGCCAGTGTCGCCAGAGTGTTCCTGCAGCAGTTTGAATAGCGACACAGCCTCGACCATCGCCTGCACAAGTGACAATATCATCCCATCCCGCGTTCCATTGGTTGCCGTACAGGATAGTCCTGGCGCAACGTCTGTCTCATCAGCATCCACATCGACGGCATCCACAGTCCCGATAGACGTCGAGGCAGCCATACAGCACTATCCAGCTCGCGGAAAGTACAAGGTACCCTTGCCTGCAGCGAAGCAGCACCTCTTCAGAGGCAGTGGCGTGGAGGATAACTTGTCGGAGTCCATTGCTACAACGACAACAGAAGTCGATCTTGATCAGGATCTGAGTTCGCGGACCGACGCGCCTGAGTGCCGTCTGAGTCCGGCTGCGGTGTGGAAGACCGAGGCTGAGATTGTGAGGAGCTGCTCAATTCGAAGTAAGAGATCGCTGGCATCGTCGTTTCGCAGCTCGATTCGACCGTGTGACGCTGCTGTGTTGGCTCGTCAGAAGTCCGCATCACACGGCCAGTTGCCGCAGCCGCATTCGCTTCCTGTAGTCGTTCAAATAAAACCAAAAATTAGAGTAGTAGAATTTATACGAAGGATATTTAAACATTTTAAGGTGAATATTACTTTTCAAATATTCTTTTGTTTTTTTTTTGTTTTTTCAATAAATTTTTGATTGAATTGGATTGAATTGGATCGAATTCTTTAGTTGAATCAATTGAATTGAATTACATTTTTTTGTTTTTTCAATAAATTTTTGATGGTATTGGATTAAATTGAATACTTCAATTGAATTGTATTGAATGCTTTAGTTGAATTCGATTGAATGAATTCAATCGAAGAATCAAATTAAATTTTGATTTTTTGATTGAATTGAATTGAATTCCCTGATTGAATTGAATTCTTCGATCGAATTAGATTGAATTGGGTTGAATTAAATTGAATAAGTTCAATCGAAGAATTGATTAAAATGAATTGAATTCTTTGGTTGAATTGGTTTGAAATGAATTGAATTCTTTAGTTGAACTGGAATAGGTCTTCCTTTTGTTGTGGACAACAACTTCCTACGAAATCAGAAAGTTGTCCTTGTAGCTGGTCTCTATATTCCATTTTTCGACAGCGACAAACTTCTGTTTCGCTTGAAGGAACAGAACAAGAGAATAGTCGAGTTTGTCCGTGAATCGGAAGTCACAATGCAGTGTCGTTGATTTCCTTCGAATGTTTGAAGAGACTTCTTGTTATCAAACTCGTGTTTTTCTTCTTGTTTATCGTCGTTACAAAGCTGATTAACCCCCGAAGGGATGACCAATTTCCCCACCCTCTCTTTGTGTACAGATACCCTACACCATCTTTGCACACCATCCATCGATATGTGAGACCTACTCGTCAACTATCAACCCCCTCATTGACTGCGATAATCGCCGCTGCATCCCTCGCCTGCCTATTCCAATCCCTCCAACAGGACCTCCCCAATCCTTCAACCCTGTCCCGTCACCTATGACCACCTCTCTCACATTGCCTCTCAAATCTGTTGACCCAGTTTGTGAGTGAATAACGTTTTTATTTCTTTTTTTTTTTTTTTTGCCAATAACCTTGTTTGCCCGGAGGTTCAATCACCCTGGTTACATTCTCAATGACTCCGCGTCAGAGTTAATCCCTCGTCAATGCCGCTGCCGGGGGTTCTATTAGGAAATTACTCAAAAAATCCCAAGTCGAGCAAAATAACACAAATTACGAGCATTGCCCACGTTTTCATCGCTGATTAAGCTTAACAAGCTCAACCAATGTCACCGTTGCCACACCACACCACTCCTTACCCCACCCTCGCTCGAGCGAAAACTATATTTAGCCTCATGCGTTGGCTTAATTTATTTAAATTGACCTGTCAACAGCAAAAAAATCTGCTGACATGCAGGAGCCATCTGTCCCTCCCGCCTGAGAGTTTCTGAGTCTTCCTCAATCAATTTTGCTAAAATTATCTCGACTCTAGTGGAACACACTTCGATCGACAACCCCTTCCACGAGAGGGTCGCCCGCGCCCTTTCCACTGGGGGTTGCCCATCGGACGGACGACGCCACCCCCTGTCGCCATTTAGATTAAATGGAATCTCGGCGTACGGGTATATTCATGACCTTCCGGCGTTATTACAACGAAACAATGTCGGGTTAGTTGGTCAGCTGGGAGGGAGCACGCAAGGCACTCTCCCCCCTCCGACCGATTGTTTGTTCCGTGCCAGCGTGCTCAACTTGTAGACAATGGCTGGGTTTCTTTGTTTTGCTGGCATCCCCTACGGCAGCCGTGGGGGTTGTTTTGCGATTGGATGTGCCGTGGGGGAAGGTAACAATGGGGAGCAGTGAAATCCAACTCGCACACTGCCCGGGAGTCATTCAAATCCACATCTCCGCTGGTGTTATGTACTTACACGAGAACTAATCAGAAAACATTTTGGTTCCCTCTTTTCCGTTGCAGAGTTCTGGTATCGGGGAGCCCAGTGTCTACCATGCCTTGGTTGTGATATTTTTAGAATTTTTCGCATGGGGCCTGCTGACGATGCCCGTGATAGCGGTAAGTAATCAAATTGTTTTTTGGCGCATTCCGGGAGGAATCATCATCTCCTCTCTTGGTTTCAGGTCCTCAATCAGACATTTCCGGATCACACGTTTCTGATGAACGGTCTGGTGATGGGCATCAAGGGCATCCTGTCGTTTTTAAGTGCTCCCCTAATTGGAGCACTCTCCGATATATGGGGGAGGAAGTTTTTCCTCCTTATTACGGTATTTTTCACTTGTGCCCCCATACCATTGATGACAATAAACACCTGGTGGTTCTTCGCCATGATCTCGATTAGCGGAGTGTTTGCGGTCACGTTTTCGGTTGTGTTCGCGTATGTAGCTGATGTGACAACAGTTGAGGACCGATCGAAGGCGTATGGCTTGGTGTCGGCGACTTTCGCTGCGAGTTTGGTAAGAGTCGAGTGTGAAGAGCAAAAGAATGTCGAATGAATTTCATGTGGTTCCTTGGATTTCAGGTGATCTCGCCAGCACTCGGAGCGATGCTTATGGAGATGTACAGCGATACGTTGGTGGTGGCTCTCGCTACCGCCATAGCAGTGTTGGACGTATTCTTCATTTTGGTTGCTGTGCCTGAAAGCTTGCCAGAGAAGGTGCGCCCCTCATCGTGGGGTGCACCGATCAGTTGGGAACAAGCCGATCCCTTTGCTGTAAGTATCACTTTGAGTTTTTTTGAATGTTTCTTTATTTTGATCGCAAACCGGGAGATGACGATTGTTCGACAGAAAAAGAGGTTAAGTACAAAGGGCCAACTGTAACAAACGTACGAAAACTTAAGCTTATATCAAAAGTAAACGAAAAGCAACCAGAAGCATCGTCAAATTTCCTCTGGACGAACTTATTGAAACTGGACGAAGCTGTTTTTATAGTCATACTGCAGCATTTTTGTGCATTCGCTCGATTGCTTTAGTTGAACGAACTTAGCGAAACTATCATAGCGTATAATTTGTCTACATTCGTTCGGTTGCTTTAGTTGAAAGAACCTAACCAAACAGAGTGAAGTGGTTTCTTCAGTTGACAGAACTTAACGAAACTGACGGAAACGAAGCGATTACTATCCATAATTGCTCATAAAAACCTAAGGAGAATATTACTATCATCTGCCATTTGCATTAGTAAAAGGGTAGTCCCTCGGGAGTAGACAAAATTGAACGAACTTAACGAAACAGAGCCAAGCGTTTTCTACGGTCACAGTTTAGCAGTTTTCTGTATTTAATCGATTTGTCTAGTTGAACGAACTAAGCGAAAATGAGTGAAGCGGTTGCTTGAGTTGAACGAACTTAACGAAACTGAAAGAAGCGAAGCGATTACTATCCATAATTTCTTATGAAAACTTAAGGACAGTTCTGCTGTCATTTGTATACGTAGAGGGCGCTCTCGCATAAGCAGTTGAACGATCTTAACGAAACCGAGCGAAGCGGTTGCTTCCGTGAAACGAATTTTACGGAACTAAGCGAGGCGATTGCTTCGGTTGACTTAACCAAACTGACCAAAGCGAAGCGGTTACTATCCATTATTGCTCATGAAAACTTAAGGAGAGTTAAGCTGTTAACTGGCTTTTGGATACGTAGAGGGCGCTCCCGCGTAAGTAGATAGAAAAGAACGAACTCAACGAAAAAGAGCCAAGTGGGTTTTATGGTCACAGTTAGCATTTTTCTGTATTCAATCGATTTGTCTAGATGAACGAACTTAACGAAACTGAGCGAAGCGGTGACTATGGTGATAGCGTATCATTTTTATGTATTAGCTCGGTTGCTTTTATTGAACAAACTAAACGAAACTTTGTGAAGCGGTTGCTTGAGTTAAACGAACTTAACGAAATTGAACGAAGCGGCTGTTTGACTGTCAATTGACATTTACATACGTAAAGGAGGGCTCCCGCATAAGAAGACAAAAGTGAACGAACTTAACGAAACTAAGCGAAACGGTTATTATGGTCATAGCGTATTTTTTTTGTATTTGCTCGGTTGCTTTAGTTCTCTTAAGTTTGCGTACGGCCACGATATTTGACCCTTAAAGCAGGACCGCCAAAGGCTTCAGTTATTTGACCAGAAGACGGATTTGCGATAGACATCGAGTACTTTCGAAAATTTGACGCACTTGAGAGGAGACATTATCAAATCTTTCAGAGTGTGAGCTGAATTTAGTAAAGTTCAGACCCAGTCTCCGCCGTTATGTGTGGAATTCATTAGGATAACTCGTCGGTTCCCACTCTACGCCATTGAGTCTTGAGAAACAAGGCGACTACTGTAAGCCATGCCAGTGCTCCGATGATATCAACCCGGAACAGCCTGGCTCGTGCGACATGATAACCGGAGAGTGCTCCCTTTGCTTGAATAAAACCTCTGGACAGGCGTGCAATCTCTAAGCGTCTCTGGTTACTACGAAAGTGTCATTCTTTTGAAGGACTGCAAGAACTGCGATTGTAACGAATTTGGAAACATGGAGTGCGATCCCTTCGTCGGCAAATGTCAGTGCCACCACAACGTTGCGTTCGCTGCAAGCCCGACCACTACGGGTTCGACTCTGGAATGGGATGTCCAGCTTGTGACGGCTCCGCTGTTGCAGACTAAGCGACTTCGTTCAAAATTTTTAAGTGAATTACGGGAACTCTTACTAGATACTCATCTATATGCCACTTCTCGACATTGGACGGCGCAGGAGGTTAAGTGCCTGCCCCAAGTTAAAGGGATCCCAGGTTCGAATCCCAGTGAAATAGAATCTGGTCCACTCACCATTCAATAATCGCCCGGAAAAAAATAAGCCACTTCTCAATCTAACTCTCTCCTCAATTTTCTTCTTTCAATTTCAGGGCCTTCGAAAGGTTGGCACAGATCACACAATTCTAATGCAATGCGTGACCGTATTGCTTTCCTATCTCCCCGAGGCTGGGCAGTATTCGTGTATATTTGTATATTTGAAGCTGAAAATGGGCTTCAACTCAATGGAGGTGTCAATATTTATAGCTTTGGTCGGAATTCTAAGTATAATTGTTCAAGTTACGTTAGGGGTTTTAATGCAGTAAGTACCACCGTCAACCCTCAGCCCCTCCACAGCTTCTAACTGCTCTCCCATTTCCTCTCGCAGGGTTCTTGGTGCAAAGCGTACAATAATTTTAGGATTAATATTTGAAATGATGCAACTGCTGTGGTATGGATTTGGAAGCCAGACGTGGTAAGTACCCCCCATCAAAACCGCGCGTAAGACTGAACACTGAACAATCTGATTTTCTCTGCAGGATGATGTGGGGCGCCGGAGTGCTGGCTGCCTTGGGCTCCGTGACCTATCCCGCGATAAGTGTGTTTGTGTCCATACACTCGAACGCAGATCGACAAGGTAAAGTATTCCACATTTCAAATGAAAGCGACTCTATTCAAGTTCTTCTCTTCGTTTAGGTGCTGTCCAAGGAATGGTCACGGGAATGAGGGGTCTATGCAATGGACTCGGTCCAGCGATGTTTGGGGTCATCTTCTACCTGTTCAATGTCGATTTGAACGACGAACACAACAGCATAGGTCACAACGGGGAGGATGGCGTTCGAAATGAAACCCTTCGTCCAGACACGTACGCACAAATAGCACCTGGTCCACCATTTGTGTTTGGTGCCCTCATGGTCATTTGTGCCATCATGGTGGCTGTGTTTATACCGGAGAGCCGAACCGATATAAGTATAAGCAGATCGGCGAGTGAAAAGAAGAGTAAGTATTGCCGGGGAGTATGTTCGTTAAGTGTGTTAGTATGTTGCATGCAAAGTTTGAGTGGAAGCATTTTTGTTCGAAATTTTCTTTGAGTCCATTCGATGAACTTGAGAATCAGATTGTTGTTGATGAGATTCTTGTTCTTCTTAGGGCGCTACAGTCCGAGGTGGACCTGGTCCTCACCCATCATTCTTCTCCAGCCAGCACAATCTCTCGCCAGTTGTCTCCAGCCGGCCGAGGTCCCCCTCGACTTGTGTGCACCAACTTGTGGACGTGGACGTCCTCCGTTGCGTTGTCCCACAAGCTCAGAGTCCGTACGGTTTGCATGACCTAGCCATTTTAGACTTATGCGCGGGTAATACCCAATAACGACTGTAGGCTAAGTTCGGATCGAATTAGCGGATTGTTTGTGGTTCGATCTATAATAATGGCGCTACAGTTCGAGGTGGTCTTGGGCCTAGTTTCCCAGCAACCACACCTGTTCTGCGTGCTACTGTTCTCTCAAGAGTGGATCGATCTGTTCATGAAATTTGTCTTCTTTTTATGGCGTTACAGTCCGGAGTGGACACCAAACTATGATATTCACAAAATCAAATAAATTACCTCGTTACCCAGAGAGCACTCGATGACGCTGGCTGGTATCCTCACAGCCCACTCTCTCCTGGGCTATCAAGCTCGCAAACTTGGCTTAGTCCCCAATGACATGTGCAGGTATTGCAGAGATACAACAGTCTGCGACACTCCGGAACGCCTTTTTTTCGTCTGTCAGGCTTTGTTCAGAACCAGACAGAAAACGATCGGGCGCCATTTTTTCAGATCACTAAATGATGAACCCTGCCTAAAACAATATTTACTCATAGCATTCGCATTTGCCTCAAAGACGACTGGATGGCGCAGTTGGTTAAGTGCCTGCCCTAAGTTAGAGGTGTCTCAAGTATGAATCCCAGTGAAAGCAAAGTTAATACGCTTTTATCCGGTTTTTCAAATCTGGTTCAGTCTCCATTTGTTTGGATCAAATTAACGGCACTATCACTGGAGCGGTCGATCAGTGGGTATCACAATGGACCAACATGGTCTAAGTGTGCTGGTGAATTCAACAACAGTCCCCTAACCTAACCTAACCTAATTCTGCTTCAATAAGGGCACTGATGGCAACATCTGAGTTTTCTCTGTGTTGTAACATCTCTGTGGACCAAGATGGTCTATGTGAGGCTCAGTCATCACCCCCTATCCTCTCCTAATCATGTTATTCGATTCTTCATAACCTCATTGTCAATCAATCGCCAATTGGATGTATTTATAGACAAAACTGAAAAATTAACGTAATTACTCATCAGAATAACAGACAAAATTGTTTAAAAACTAAAACATTAACGCCGCTATGCGTCACCAAGCCAGAGAAATATGCGTGTCTCAACTTTTCAACCAAATCAAAGCGAAAGAGAACCAGTAAGGTCGATGCTCTTGTGTGAGAAAAGTTTAGTTAATTCATCATCACTTGCGATTAAAGCCTATCGGAGCCAGGCTTTCCATATTTGAAGAAGCAATTACCTTTGCTCTGTGAATTGTACAGTTTAGCACATTAAGTGCTTCTTAATAATAATAACGGCGGCGCTACAGTCCGATCTGGACTTGGGTCTAGCTTCTCAGCAACCACTCGCGTTGTGCGTGCTATTATTCTCTCACGAGTGGAGGTGACCTACAGCTTAATGTCCACTTCGAACAGCGAGATTGAAAAGCCTTTTTTAGACAGTTATACTCTTTAAGCATTGACTCGAGCTTCCACATTTCGGAAGAAATAAGGTTCGATGATGCCGCCAATTCAACCACGATTTGTGTGGGCTGTACAGCGACAGGAGTCTATCCAGGTGTCTATGGATCTAACGCCTAAGATGGCTATGCTATTAAGAGCGCAAGGACAATTTGGGTCCGGCCTAAAAAGTCTTTGACTTCGATAACGCAACTTTGGACGTCCACGTCTAGGGTGGCGAATCCAAGTGGGGAGGAATCTCAATCAACTTGCCCAACTGACTACAGTTAATAAAATATCTAGCTAGCTGGCGAGGTTTGTTGGTTGAGGCTCAGATTCACCCGGACTGTACAAGAAGACAAAGATGCCTCCATGTCAACCGTCAAGCCCCACCAAACAGTCAATCTTTGTGAATACATTAATGCTTCGTGGAAAACTTGTGGGTTATGTTTCCTACAATAAAGGTAATTTTGCATGCTGACCAAAGCCGCTGAGCCAAAAATGAGCCTCATCCGAGAAGATGACCGGATCTCCGGCCAACATTTCCGGCGACTGGCGTTGTCTATGGTCATCCGGCTTCAATACTTGCGTCACCACGGATATATGTCGGAAAAATAAGCCGGGTGACTGATGACTCTCTGGCGATGCCCAAATTCAGCTGATAGGCGCCGAATCGACATTTTTGTGCTTTCTTCGATACTGGCCGCTACGGTGGCTATGTTTTCTTTATTCCGCACCAATCTCTGTATGGTTTGTGGCTGAAGGGCAAAAAGAGTGTACTCCCGATCAAACTTTTCCTTGGTGCGACGAATTGCCTGCACACTGAAGACACAATGACGACCGACTTTCTGACGAAATTCACGTTGCGTATTTACAACTGAGCCGGAATTTCAATGAATTATTTTAATAAATTCCGCATGTTCGGCAAGCGTGAAACGATGCACGGTGAAATGGCAAACTTTACAGAATATTTTGACAGCTGAATGTTATTGGATGTCAAACTTTGACAGCTGCTGAAACAACAATTGCTGTAACTCATAGTTTCTACCAATCTGCTGATCATATTTATTTCATTTCCTCTTGAACGTAATGCACAATTACCAATAATTGCATGAAACCTTACCGAGCAGTCAAATTATTAAAAACAAACCCCGTTTGTGTCTTTTTCTCATTACAGGAGTCTCACTGGATGTCCAATATGAAATCGAATGTGGCCGCAAATCCTCGAGTCCTTTAGCCCCGCTTATGCGATCGGATTCATCCGCGCAGCTGTAGTATTTTTAGATCTTTTTACATTAAAAATTTTTACTTGTTGAAGCAAAGAATTGTATTTCTTTATCATTTTTTTTTTATCAATTTTTGTTGTGAACTAATTTAATGATTTTTATTTTACTTAGCAAAATATGTACAATTCTTCGAAACAACAAACAAAACAAAAAATGAGTTAAGCTTCACCAACAAGCGAAGCAAACAAACAAAAAAATATCTAGCCTAAGCAACAAGACACACCGAAAGAATTTACATATGTATTTCTTAGTTCTTTTTTCTTTTTGTTTTCCTTTTTCGTTTCGTTTTTAGATCTTGATCATTTTTTTTTCTAGGGTTAGCCGGAAGCGTATCGCAGGGTGCGTCCGGTTTTGTAAAATATTTAAGATAACCTAAGTGTTAAGTTATTTATGAATTCAATTATAATCGAGATTCAATGTTAAGCAAAAGCAAAAAACGCACGCACCACCCTCCAGTCACATGTGTAGGCACGTGTGTAGATGTTGAAACGAAAACAAAACGTTGTGTCTCGAAACACAGAGTAAACAAACAAACAGTGCTTGTGAGTTGAATAAGCTTTATCCCGTTTTGTTCTGTTTGATTGTTAATTCAAGTCATCACACTACATTCTAGGAACGATGTGAAGTATTTTTTTGGTAGGAATCACACAAAACCACAAGACATTGTTACATTCGCCAGTCAGGATCTTTCTTTTCCTTCTCTTTTTTTGAGTAAATGTGTGTAATTGAGATTTTGCCAATTTATTTTTATATATTGTAGAAAAGAAACAACAAAAAAAAACCACTAAAACAAAGCAAAGCATGTATTTTTTAAAACACACAGTCTCTGCTGCAGGGTGTGTACATGAAAAGCAAAAATGACCCGTCCGCAGAGACTCGAGTTGAGATGCTTTGAAAACAAATTAAATTCGCAGCTCATCGTGATTTTGTAATATATTTAAATAAACTAAAGTAAAGAAGAAAAAAAAACATTTGTTATTGAAAAAAAACAACCTTTTTCCAAAGAGAATTAATAAAAAACTAGAAGTAAAATATGTGAGTGGAGCGTAGATCGATTGTAGAGGTTTATTTGAGACGACAAACGAGGAGTGATATGATTTTGTATAAAGAAGCCGAGGTTTAAATCCAAATCTTAACTCAAAAACCAGTTGTGTAAAAAAAATTAAAAAGGCAAGTTGTTGCTCTACTCTTAGATGAAACAAAACAAACAAAAAATGTTAGAATTAATTCCAAAACAAAGACACACAGAACTACAAGAAAACTATCGGGTTTCCGATTAAAAAGGAAATTCACAAACTTAGCAGTTCCGGATTAAAATAGATCACAAAATTAAATGAATAAAAATCGAAATCAATTTAGAATAAACGATGGGTACCTATTTTCAGTTGAAGCAACGACAAATGAATGAAAAGGGGGGGGACACGGGCTCTGTAAGTCAATCGAAATGCTTTAAGGGAAACAGATACAGAAACAGAAACACAGAGGAAGCATGAAGTACACTATTAAAAGAGAAATGAAGTAAATGTTCAATTATTGTTTGCAACATTGTGAGATGAATTTGTGAGAATATTTTATTAAAAAAAACAAACAAAAAACTGAAGAGATGAATATATAGCGAAAGGAGAAATAAATATATATATAAATATTAATTTGAGTGAGTTTTTATTTGTATTTATGCTAAGGGGTCAACTTCTGTAGAAGCTGCTTAGACGAGGAGGTTTCACACCTCTGATCCTGCCCGGCCCTGTCGTTTAGACGCTGGTTCTACAAGAAGGAATTGGAAAGCGTTTCACACCTTCTCTGCTCCTGCCCGGCCCTGGCGTCTAGACGCTGCTTAGACGAGGAGGAATTGGAAAGCGTTTCACACCTCTGCTCCTGCCCGGCCCTGTCGTCTAGACGCTGCTTCGACGAGGAGGAATTGGAAAGCGTTTCACATCTTCTCTGCCCCTGCCCGGCTCTGGCGTTTCCCACTAATATTCAATTGTATTGACCTCAGTCAAACCATGTGGCTGCACAATGCACACCATAGCCACTTATACCTACCTACCTAAGGGGCCAACTATAATGACCGTACGAAAAGTTGAGAGAAGTTCTGAAGGTCGATCAGATTCGTTAAGTTCGTTCACTTTTGTCCATTTATGCGGGAGCGCCCTCTGCGTATGCAGATGTCAGCTCATTTCATCTTATCTTATCTTCAGTGGCCCGCTTGTTCCACTAAAGAAGTCGCGAGGGCAATGCACGCACAAGAGATCTCCAGGCCACTCGATCCTTCGCCATTGAGTACTCCACTTGTTTCAATGGGACTCCACTAACATGTAGAGTTCATTAAGCAGGCGTTCTCGAAATAACCATAATCTCGGGTTTGTCCACGTTAACCTTCATCCCAGCATCAGCACATACGGCCACAAATCTATCTGTCAACTGATAAGCAAAAATGGATGGTAACCACTTCGTTTCGCTTAGTTTCGTTAAGTTCGTTCAACTGAATCAATCGCTTTGCTCAGTTTCGTTAAGTTCGTTCACTTTTGCACGAGCTCCCTATGCAAATGTTCATTGACCGTTGAAGTCTTCTTAGGTTTTTATGAGCAATTATGGATAATAGCCACTTCGCTTTGCTCATTTTCGTGTGAATATTTTGCGCCCAGCCTTGCAAACACTCTGATAAGGAACTATCAGATTGTTAACGAAGATCTTCAGACGTTTACACAAAACGACATAAAAGATCTTATAGGCGATGTTAAGGCGACATTAAATGCGACAGTTGGCGCGGTCCTCCTTTCTTTTGGATAGAATTTCATAAACTAACAGCGAATTATATGATACGTACACATATGATACATACAATGGAAGGCAATTGTTGTACTCAATTTCTTTACTGTAATCAAATTTCCATCGTCCTTGAGAAGGCTGTCATTAGGAGCGTATCCAGGATATCCACGAATAATATATACTTTATATTTGAGGCGTATGATACCTAAACAGTTGGTCATTTAGACATCTCTGTTGGTTGCATTTCAAGAACCAACATTGTACGGGATCATGCGCCAATTTTAGACGTCTGTGTTCTAAGACAGCACCACTGAGCAAGCTGGTGAGATCTGATATATATATATATATCTAGTTACAGAGCGAGTGTAGAAACGTTTTTGAACTGATATCGAACTAATATTCGTCAATCGACTAGTCGAGCATGTGAGATGATTTGACGGCTAACCAATTATTAAATGGAAAGATGATCCATTAGAGACTTCGTCGCCGATTGAACTTCAAGTGGGGCGCAATTATTTACTCTGTTAAGCAAGGATACCCTTAATGTGCAAAAAAATATCCAGAAAAATCCTTAACAGATCATAAGCTGGCGTTACGAGATGTGTTATCATCATCATCATCGGCGCAACAATCGGTATCCGGTCCTGGCTTCCATCAACAATTCACTTCGACCATCATGTTCGTGCGCCGACGCCATCCAGCAGCGCATCCTACGCCATCTATCCAGCGTAAGCATGGTCTACCATGCTGTCGTCTACCATAAAATGAGCTACAAGGGACTTTTCAGGCCGGTTCCTCTTCACTCATGCGAGCTAGGTCTCCTGCCCAGTGAGACGTGTCCACGCACCTAAATATGACTGGTAGACAGCCATAGATGAAAGCTACTGTCACCTATCTTGTGCTTCTTCAGATTCGTTCAGATTTCCAAGACAACCATTCCACAAAATGCAGCCCGTGAACTTTATACTCCTACTTCACCACTGCTTCAGTTCTTCTCATTTGTCGCTCGTAATTTCACGTAACTCCAATAAGTAACCGCTTCATTCCATGCCATGTTCACACTCACTAGACTAAAAGAACATATTGCATAGAAAGCAAGTCATTGCATCCAATGAAGCGTGTGTTCACAATCGCCAAGACGGACAGCAAGTGTCAGTCCCGACTATCTCAACACTAGACCTTCCGCGAACTGTTTACCTACTAAAAAAGGAACAACTAGACCTCCAAGACAACAGAAACAAAGGAATCATAAACCAATAAATGAAAACACACCACAGCAACTCTTGGTTAACCAACAAATTTATTTGCTCAACCATTCTCAACTCAATCCTGCATAAACTGTAACATAGGATCATCTGCCCTGACCCTCTTGATCATAAATTGTTCCATCTCCTCCTCGGTGGGCGCCTTCACTTCGTACATACTATTGTACGCCCGCTTCCGGTCGTCCAGTTCAACTTTCTCGGGGCTCTTGTTGTCACTCTTCTCGGAGTCACGTCGCTTGCGTTTCTCCTTCTTCTTCTTCTTTTTCTTGTCCTTCTTCGATTTCTTGGACGACTTCTTGGGGCTCTCGCTCTCCTCATGTCCAGAGTCCTGCTCATCCTCCACTTCTTCCGCTTCAGGTTGCACCTCGTTGATCTGTGCGATGGTGACAGCGGTCGGTTCCACCTCCTTTATGCTCACGCAGTACGAGTTCTTGATGAAGGACCGACAACACTTGTAGCCCCAGCGACCACTGTGCCAGTATGAGCCCCATATCGCCTTGTGGTTGTTCGGGTGGACGTCCTCCTCGTACGCACTGCGCGCCTTTGTCTTTTCAATTCCCTTCACGATCTTGCCGCTCCTCGAGTACTCGATGTAGTGCTCGTTCTGCGCCAGCAGGAGTGACTTTGGCGGCACCTGCAGATGCTCCTCGCCTCCGTACTTCTCCAGAATGTGGTCCTTTGTCTGCGACTTGAACTCTTCCTTCTTCATGTTGTAGTCCTTCTGCAGGAGCTCAAGTTTCGTCGGCTCGGCCAGAAGGTGCACATCGACACCCTTTCTGTGCGCTTCCCATGCGAACAACTGCGCCGTGGAATGCTTGCAGGTGTCTCCTGTGTATCGCACGCTGTTCTCCCCGGCAAACTCGACTTCATCCGGTTTCGACTGTGGATTTGGATTATCCCTCATGGATCTTGTCTTGGGATCGTAGTACGCCGAGTTGGGGTCCAGATTCCTGAGATATTTGGCAGTGTCCTCTCTGATTCGAAGATTTCTCACGGTGATTCTCTGTTTAGAGTCGACTTTTGTGCCCGGCATGTCAACTTCGTCGACGTACTTGTCCTCATCTGACTCCTCATCGGAGAGTTCAGCGTCGGGATTGTTCTTCAGTTTCTCCGCCTTCAGCTGCCGTTTCGCCTCCTCGACTTTCTCGAACTCGTCCACGATGTCCCTGTGCGAGGCGGGGTCATACGCACTCCATCGATCACGCTTCTCATCGTAGTCAGTCGCGTTGTTGTCCAAAATGTGCTCGTCGTGCACAACCAGCGACTCTGAGTACTTTGCACCGAACTTTCGCGGCCTTTCAAGGCAATCTTTCTTTTTGTGCGTGATCGCACCACAATTCTCACAGGCACCTTTGCGGAACTTTGTCACCAACTTCGTTCCATCGACTCCCTTCAGAATTGGTTTGCTGTGTATTGTGCTCTCCTCTTCGTCTTTTTGCGGACGTTGATGCTTCAGTGTAGGCCCCTGGGCTCCATAGTACCAAGGGGCGCTGGAAATATACTGTGGAATATGTGGATTGATGTCCCGCCCTTCCTCATCTACAGCGGCAGGTGCTGTACCAGCTTTTCGGGCTTCTTCGAGTTCCTTTGCCTTTCTCCAGTCCTCGCGGGTTTTCTTCTTTGGCTCATCCTGGTTGTCCTTGTTGTGAATAATCTGGGACACAGGGGTTTTTGGTGCCGCGAAACTCATGGTTAGGCGGTGTTTAAGTTTTTAAGGTTCAAGAAAAGTGTTATTTTATGTTTTTTCGATGAAATTAATGTTTTTGTTGAGAAAATAATTATTTTTTTGACAGTTCACTGAGCTCAGCTGTCAGTGGTCAACGTTTGACTGAAGTATGTTCGTTCATTCGAATGAATTTGAGGAGGTGTTGCCATGTTCAGAAGGTGAGGTGTTTTATGAGGTAATTAGGGGGTATTAAGGGATTGATGTGTTGAGAGGGTTTCTTGCCTGTTTTATAAACACGATGAAAAGTCGTACGGAAATTTAATTTTTTATCTATAATTTTTGACATGAGGTCTTAGTGATTTCATTCCTTAAGGTGATTTACACTTTTTCTCGGTTTTGCAAGGCGCTTTCTATACTTCTTTGATTTGGTTGCCTCTTTTTGTAGCAGAACTTTCATAATGGATGTTTTTCTTTTTCAACATCACACTCCACTTCCTTTGTAGCAGAACTGCTAGAATGTATAGCAGTTGCAATATGCAACAGATTCGATGTTTCGGAACCCTAAATAGAGGCTTATTGCTGGCAAAAACTGCCAGAATGTGCAGCAGTTGCAAAATGCAATAGATTCGAGGGGTCAGTACCTTAAAAAGAAGCTAATTTGCAGATAAACAATTGTGAAGCAACTTGATTGGTGCCCTAAAATAATGACGCATGCAATAGCGCTGAATTTCGAAATTCGGCTTTATTTCTTAATTTAAAAGCGAAATAGAATTTAGAATTTCAGAATTTGGTCTTATTTTACCGCACCAATCACGTTGCTTCACACTTGTTTATCAGCAATTAGATTCTATTTAGAGTTCCGACCCCTCGAATCTATTGTAATTTGCAACTGCTGCACATTCTGGCAGTTTTGCTGCAAAAGGAGGAAACCCAATGACATTAGATTCTTTGGTTCTTTATTTCTGATTAACTTTCAGCTTTTAAATAATTAATTTGACAGCTTCGTTTCAAATCTCTTGTTGCCTCGGATTCGACAACCTTAGTCTTAAAATAATGCACGATGTAATCCCACCTACAAAATAATTTCCACCATTGTGACCCGACCACACAACCGAGACTCGTTTTACCCTACCACCGCGCAGCTGTCAAAACAAAAAACGAATTCAAAATGAAACACCAACAAAACCCCCAGCCAGTCTGCATTCGCCCGAAACAAACCGACCGATGGAACACCACCAACCGTCAACAACAACGACGACAACGACCACAACCCAGTGAAACAATCTGAGGCAAAAGTAGAAGCAGAACGAGATTGGGATTTTGTGTTTGTGATTCGGTTCGGAAGTCGGAGCGGAGTAGCTTGGCCGTGTGTTGCGTTGCCGTGTCGTTCGTTCGTTCTCGTTGCCAAGTCCCACGAAATGTCCGTGGGTACCAAAACAAAACTTTTTCAAAATATTTCAATTTAATCCTTTTTTCTTTCGATTGGAAACAACATCATCAATTCGAAAGTCCAACGTAAGGTTTTGTGATCAAGAAAAATACAATTTTTTTCTTTGAAAAGTCGTGACGTATGCTTGTGAGCAGCATCCCCGGATCCAACAACAACAACACCACCACATCCCACATCACCAACGACAATTCTGTTGGTGCTCGTGTCCTCAATGTGTCCATGCTTTGTTCTGGTCGATTGTTTTGAATGAAAAATTGTCCGAAATCCTTCAGAAAATCCTCATAAATCTGATTCCAACTCCCATTGGGGATAAATTCAGTGGTTGCTCGGTGAATGAGAGGTTGGAAAACTTCTTGTCTGTGAACCCTTGGATCATTGATTTTTCTCAACTTCAGTCCTCCAGCATCCGTGGGCACAGAAGCTAGTCCAATTTGATGAAAAATCAAATTTCTTGAGTGAACCTCTGTCGTGACCCTGGACTCTTCAATCCCCACGAAGCAGGACACCACTTTTCCTTGGTATTCCGAAATTTTCTCTGTATCTACTCTGGGGTAGACAGAAAAAAAAATGTGAAAAGTATCTTTTTCAGAGATTTTCCGTTGGTGTTGTTGTTGGTGACGGCGTGTAGCTAGATTCGTATCATGCAGCGATGCTCCGCGGCGGCGGAGTTGAAAGTGCGCGGACTGTTTTCAGTTTTTTTCCTTTTTTCCGTGCTTAATCCTCGCATTTGTTTATCCCTTTTTGTAGAATACTTATACAAGTCGTAGCTGGTGCTCCTGTGCAAGTGTGTAAACGTGAGAAGCGTGGATACCAGATACCACCCCGTCCCAGAGAGGAGGCTCGCGAGAGAGGCGGAAAGTGAATTTATTTAATTGAAAATTGCAGTGCAGAGAGAAAGAAGTGTGCTTGTGCCTGTGAGAGTGTGTCAGTGGTGAGGGTGATTGAAAAAATCTATTAAATCGGATCTTTAAGTGGATTAGGCGGTCCCGGTGTGCTGCGCTTTGAACGTGAACCGAAGAGGATTCATCAGGATATCAGGTACATATGGAAATTGAGTGGAAATGTTTTTAATTTGCATTCATCTAGGCGGGTTCATCAACAAATTTTGACCCACTTTCAAGACTCGCACTCTGCCACAACGCTTGAGCGTTTTTCATCTGAAAACCTGTTCAGATGGGTGCGTGTTGTGTGCGGTGGGAGAGAGGGGAGACTTGATCGGCTGGAGACGTCTGCTATCTTTTGTCTGACGCGATATGTGATTCATGAGACTTGGGAATACAATATGTGATTGGATTTTATTTTCTTATTGAAAGCAGCTTTGTTGCGATGGCGGAGTGCTCTGTTCTGATACGAACAAGGGCTTCGGAGTTAAGAATCTTTGTGTTGATGGAACAGTGTTCAGTTGTGTGCACTCTTCATTTATCGGGGTTTGAATAAAGAGACAGAAAGTCACTGAATTTTGTTTTCTTTGTATTTTTCTTCAGCAGAATGTGTGCCTTGTCTTTGTTGGCTTACAAATGAGCAGATTCAAAAATGAAGTTATGAATCGATTCCGTCTTTAATCCGCACCATTTCATCTGCTAAATGGATCACACGGACTATTTTTTGGTCGTCCTCCAATTTGAAGACTTGCTTCGAACGGATGCGTGGCACTGCTGCTCTGTCTTGCATCAGGTCGATTTTTATCTCAGAAGATGATTGCTTCTGAGAGAACGAAACCGTCTTGTTCGTTGTACTGTGGTTTGATCTGTCTTAAGTCTGAGATCTGGCTATTGGGTGAGCTTATCGCTTCTGCAGTATGACCCCGAATGGTCTAGTAAGAAAATTGTGCTCCCTTATCAAGTTCACCCCGCTGTATAGGAACTCATTGGAGTAGAATTGTTTGTACTGGACTCTGGTGTTCTTTAAAGAAGAAGGCAATCACTTACGGACACCCAGATGTTTGCCATCAAGATTGTTCCGCAACGCACAACCCAATTTCTATTCCCTTTTGCTTCCAGATTCAGGTTGTTCAGAGGTTGACGCCTTGCATGCAATCCTCATCACAAAACTCAGAATATCCAAAATTTTGCATTGATGTGTGCGCAGCGGAATATACAAACAAACCAAACATGAACCACAGTAGAATCAATGCCTGGCGCAGTGCCCACTTTTTTGTTCTTACGGACTTGCGGCAGATGCTAAGCATTTAATCAAACCCTGCGTTGTAATGTGCTCTAATGTCCGATTGTTTCAAGACAACTAACTTTTCTCTGCGTTCGAAAATTTGTACATCTCCAAGTGCTCTGTGGGCGCCGTGGCGTAGTAGCTAGGTGCGTCGGATTCTACGCTCGAGGTCGTCGGTTCGAATCTCGAAAAAAACATCAAACATTTTTTCACGGCTCCACCTCTTTCGAGTCACTGACAATGCTCAAAGAGTATAACTGTCTAGGAAAAGCTTCTCAATCCCGCCGTTCGGAGTCGGCGTTAAACTGTAACTCCCCTCCACTTGTGACAACAATAGCACGCACAACAAAAGTGGCGGCTGAGAACCTAGGCCCGAGCCCACCTCGGACTGTAGCGCCGCCATTGTTATTTTTTTTTAATAAAGAAGGGCTATTTTCCTTGCACTGAAAAATCATATATTCTCCCTCCAGTAATCCTTCCTTCTCCCGCCTCTGTAAATAGCCAGTAAGTTAGCCCGCCACTTCCATTTACAACCACATAAACTTGGCAAAAGTACCGTGAATCCCTGGCCTCGAAGGTTTCGAAAACAAAGCAAGCGCTTTCAAAACGAGCTGCAAACCGCCCTCTAGACCAGAACGCCAATTCCATTTTTCTTTTCTCAGCCATCTTAAGAAGGTCGCCATGAACATGCTGAAACACATTTATATTGACTAACGGTCTTAGGCGCACTCCAAAATCTCCAAGCAGCAAATTTAAAAAAATTCTTGTGAATTAGAAAGAAAATAGCTTTAAACCCTAACAGACTTAGGTTTTAAGTATCTCCTTCTTCTTCTGCTTGTGGTGCTATTTTCCGTGGACCATTTACGCACATCAAGTTAACTGAGATCCTTGTGTGCGCACTCTTAAACGTGAGCGTCTTTTGTTGCGTTGTCCCACACCGGTCCAGAATTGATGACTCTTCGGGCGGACCTGAGTGGTGCATGCGCTCAAAATGGCCCCGTCATCTTAGACGCTGGAACGTAGATAATAATAGTCTTTTGTTGAATCGTCTCGTCCAATCGCCACTAAATAGGACCAAAGATCGCACCCAGAATTTGTCACTCCAAAAGTCCAAGTCCGTTTTTGATACTGCCAATATTTTAAGTATAATTAAGGGTATTGGTCCTTTCGGAAGATGATCCCAGCAGGCTCGACAGGTTAGAGGTGGAAAAATCTGAACACGTGCTCGCCTGCTGCCCCGCAATAGTCAGAAAAAGTCATACCGACGTTGGTAGCGACATTCTGCGCCAATTAAATACGCTTAGTCTAGACTCTACGGCTGCGCTAGGGTTCATTAAGCAATTTAACATCCACTAGAGTAACTGCGGGCTGGAACAAAACGTTTGATTCGTCGTGGTACCTACCGGGTCCGCCTTCTAATAAAATAATGATATGGTCATCCTTAATGGTCACACATTATGAAAGGGCGAAAGGCAGCTACACTGGAGCACTCAGACTCATAAACTGGTCCATTGTACTGCCAGGTAGCAACCTACTCTAGTGATAGCGCCGTTAATTTGATCCCAACGGCAAATGGTGACTAGACCAGACTTGAAAAACCGGATAAAAATGTATATAATTTGCTTTTGCTAGGATTCGAACCTGGGACCCCTGGGCTCTTAATCAACTGCTCCATCCAGTCGTCTTGAAAGGCGCTTAGCTAAGCATGCAAATGAATTTACGGCGTCAGCAGACTTGGTAGTCCTAAGAAACCATGGTGCAGGACAGTTTAAAATAAAGCCTGCTGGTTGGGGACAGTTTGGGGGAGCAGAAACTCATTGCAACGAATCGAACGCCACGAAAAGTTGAAGGCTAAGACCAACAAAATGATTTGGTTATCCTGATTTATGGTCTAGATTTTGAGGATCCCTCTTTTTTCGAAGTGTAATCTGCGTTGCTGAGAAGTTTGGCCCAGGTCGGACACCTCGGACTGTAGCGCCGCCATCATTATTACTATTAATCTGCGTCCACCGAGTGTCAGGTCCATTCCGGACAAAAGAGCCATCAGAAGTAGAAAAATCGACACGTCCTCTAGGCTCTCATATGATCTCTACAATCTGTAACCCTGAAGCCGTGAGTGATGTTCCCCTCATCTCCGTCTGGTTTTAGCTTTCCTTTAGATGATCTAGTTACTCTCGTCAGTTACTCATTGATCTAACAAGACACTTTGCCCACATTTTGCCTTCATCTCAGCTTCGTGGCTGTACTCCACTTGATCCGGCAGGTTAGATGATGACAAACTCCAGCTCCTTCAGTAGAACTTGATTGTCTACAAGGGTAATATTTCCATCGCCTAAAGTTGATCCCATCTTCTTCCGACGTTCCTTCCGTTTTCAACTACTTTCCAGACTTCTGTCTGAAATACACTTCTTCGACAATCGGAAGTTTCATTTTCAAATCGATTCCGCAATCCCTGCATTGGATCCAACAGTTTAACCGCCGTTCTCCTTTTCTTTTGACATTCAACTTCAAAGGAAATATTAAGTTCATGCCTAGAGGCGGTGAGACGACGTTGTTTATTCCCGGGAATCTTCTGAAGTGCTCCTTTGTTGTTCATTTGAAATGGAGTTGTGCCTCGAAGTGGTGTATCTGAGGATTCTTATATTTGCAATCATCGGTGTGTGAGAGGAGGAAGGGGCTTTTTTGAAGTACCTGTTATTGATTTGGTGTTCATTCTTTGAAAGGCTGCTGAATTTTTTTCTCGGAAAGTTGCCGTAGGAGTGGTCTTTTTACAAGAAATGCTACTTCATCATTTAATCCATGATTTAATTGGGCTTGCTGAGAAGTTAGGCCCAGGTCCACATCGGACTGTAGCGCCGTCATTATTATTATTAATTGGGCTAATGGATGTGGGCTCAAGATTTCTGCAAAAAATGCAATCAAATCTGATTCTTCAGAATTTCCCCACACCCAAGGTGGTCCTTAGAACTCAAGGTGCATTTCGGATTTCAGTGCAGAAAGAGTCAAAGTCCATTGTCCAAGGACTTCAATGCATAAAGTCTAAAAAGAACAACCTCAATGCCATCAGTCTAGTCTGAGACTGAAGATCTGGAATCTGTCATGTTCACGAACAAAACTAGTTTTGTTTGGATGAAATTCATAAATCTTTTGAGCAGCAGATGTCTGGAAACCTGATTTTATTCGACAAACGTGTTTATAGGCTAACTCCGAATCAAAGAAACGATGTCATTGGCAAAGACGTTGACGATAATACTTGTTCTGTTAATTTCGTTGCATAATTCAATAAAAACGTGAGTTTACTCGACCTTGTGGAGTAGTGAGCACGTGCGCTGACCCCTATGCTGAAGGTCTCAGGTTCGATTCCGGACAAAACTACCTCTCTAGAGTCACACGCAGTGCTTGGAGTGTATAATTGTCAAGAAAATCTTCTTAACTCAACCTTGTTGCCGCCGTGGCGTAGCAAGCTCGTGCTCCGACCTCTTTGTTGAAGGTTCTAGGTTCCAGGTTCAATTCCGGAGATAAGAACTTTCATTTTTACGGCATCACCTTTCTCGAGCTACAGGCAATGCTTGGAGAGCATATTTTTCAAGAAAAGCGTCTCAACTCAATCTTGTGGCTGACGTGTCGCAGCGCCGCCGTGGCGTAGCAAGCTCGTGCTCCGACCCCTTTGCTGAAGGTCCGAGGTTCGATCCCGGAGATAAGATGTTTCATTTCTGCGGCACTACCTTTCTCGAGCTACAGGCAATGCTTGGAGAGCATACTTTTCAAGAAAAGCATCTTAACTCAACCTTGTGGTCGCCATGGCATAGCGAGGACGGGCGCCGACCATTTTTCTGATGGTCCGACGTTCGATTCCGGACAAAACTACCTCTCTAGAGTCACACGCAGTGCTTAGAGTGTACAATTGTCAAGAAAATCATCTTAAACTTGTGGCCGCCGTTGCGCAGCGAGCACGTCCGCCGACCCCTTTGCTGAAGGTCGGAGGTTCGTTTCCGGACAAAACAACCTCTCTAGAGTTACACACAATTCTCATGAAAAGCATCTCAAGTGGCCACCGTGGCGTAGTGAGCACGTGCGCCAACACCTATGCTCAAGGTTCAGGGTTCCATCCCGTACAAAATTATTTCATTTTTACAGCACCAGCTGTAGAGAGAAGAAGAAGAAAAGCTTCTCAACTCAACCTTGTGGCCGCCGTAGTGCTCACTACGGCACATTTTTACGGCACAACCTCTCTCGAGTTACTCGAGCACTGCTCAAAGAGAATAGTCCTGAAGCGTCTCAATTCAAACTTGTGGTCGTCGTAGCATGGTGAGTAGGGTCCTAGGCATCATCTCCTTCGAGTTGTAGACAACGTTCGGAAGGCAGAATTTTCAAGAAAAGCACCTCAAATTTCGTTTGGAAAAATGTCTCAATTTCGTCGTTCATAAAACTGTAGGTTGTCTCCACTCGTGAGAGAACAAAGAACACGAGTGGTGGACACTCGTGAGGGAACAAAAGTTACCACAACACGAGTACTGACTTTATAAGCTACGTCCAAGATCTCCCCGGATTCTAGCGCCAGCCGAAGAAGAAGAGTTTGCTCATCTTTAAGTAGTTTCCCATCGCTATTTACCGCTATTTGCTGATGTCTCGATTGATGCGAATGTTACTTGCCTGGAGGAGACTCCCAGCCTGATCAGGAATAGAGTTCTCCATTTCAAAATGTCCCTCTTGTTACGAGAAATCAGTTCCACGTCCAAAAATGCTGCTAGACCCAGTTTCGTGGTGGAATTGAGCTGCCTGTGGGAAGTCTATTTGACAGTTCCTACAATTGTAGATTCTGCCAGGGGAAAGTAGAATAAATTCCATTCTTCCTGGACGTCCAATCGGAATTATTCCTCTTGATCTCTCTTCCAAATCTCTTCTGATGCCTCAAGGCAGAAACTCTGACACCTGATGCGATGAAAAAACGAACAGATTTACAATCTCTCTTTAAATTCCCTAAGGAAGGAAATAGAGGACGACGCCTTAGAAAGAGCAAATGCGCGATGGCTGAATCTGGACATTGGGTCAACGACGAGAGCCGTATGGCCGATGTTGAACAGAAGGAAATCATTATCAATGATTAGCCTAAGTCGCAAGGATATACGGTGGTGGGAGTTCTCAACGGACATTATCCGATAGGCACCCATGCCAGAAGGGTAGGTATCCCCTATAGCGACTACTGTAGAAGTTGCAGGGACGAGGAGGAAATAGAGTCCGTCCGCCACCTGCTATGCGATTGTCCAGCCCTACGGGGAAGGAGACTGCTAACACTAGGCAGTAACTTCTTTGACGAGCTGGAGGATCTGGAAAAATAGAGCTGAAGCACCTCCTGAGATATATACAACAATCTGGGTGGTTCTAATAAGCAGCAAAAGTGTAAGTCTCATGTGGTACACTCCCCCACACATAGGGCATAATGGACCCAACTGTTGGTCTCATCGAGCCACGAACCAAGGGCACTCTATCACCTACCTACCTACCTACGATCTCTCTGAACTTTTTTGAGGAGTTCAAGGAGCTTAAAGTCCTAATTGTTGAAGACTAAATTTGAAATTCTATGAAAACTTAACACAAAACCTTTTCTTTTTCCATCCATCTTCACTGACCACCAGTAAACCCTTGATTTCCCCACAAATTCCCATCACCGACACGGATATGTCAACAAATGTGATTAAATTCATTTGAATTTATTCATCAATTCATTTCCGATGAATCATTTGCCTCAATTACGGCGAAACAACAAGAGACGTTTGAATAGTTAATTTATTTAAATTGAACGCTGAGTTTTTCACGCGAAAACCACGCGCGGCTGAGGAGTTTCAAATGTTTTCGACGTAAGATCGGCATTTTGCAAAAAATCAAAAATATTCATAACCTCACTTTGATTCACTAACGTCTTCGTTTGCCGCTGACAGTTGATTTGCATGTAATAAGTTCAAATTTTTGTGACAGTGATCAATGACAGCTTTCTCGAGGTTTAGCAAACTTTCTTAGACTTTTGACTTTCACACGATTAGTAGAAGAGTTAAATGTATAAAATTACGAGCTACCGAATTGCTCAAGAATTGCTCGTGTAAAACAAAGGGATATGTTTCTGAACGCAGCTCTAGAGTAGCACTGTGACATTCGCCCGGATAATGACACTATCCGGATATCCGGGTATCCGATTAGTTGAATTCAAGAATCAATCACGCACTTGTTTTACAGTTTTCTGCTTCCTCATGTTGGAAGACGCAATTTGCGGCCATTGCGCATCGTAGAACCTACAAATCTACACAAAGATGGCCCCTAAACAGAATTTTTGCTTCTTCTTATCCGTTCCCTTTTCAAAATATTCCTTCTGTCAGCTGATGGCTCAGTAAAAGTGGTCAAAATGGCTACATTTTGTTGCAAACTTCTCTGCAGAAACAATCAATTGATGCTTTGATCCCTGTCTACGTGCCTCGACCTGCACATTGGATTAGACGCGCTGAGGACTGTCCAATTTCCTGTCAACATTCTCTTGCGTATTTTTCCCCCTGATCCCTGTAAGGACATCAATAAATGCTCATTCATGTTGCAACCCAAGCAAGACTTCGAAGTGTCACTGCATGACCCACTTACGTCGCCAGCATCTGTCATTCGTTTAGGTTAGGAGATCAAATTTGAAGAGCTTAACTGCCATCACCCCCTCCCCCCTGTGCCCCTGGCACATGTCCTTAAAGCGCTTAATCCACTCTGACGAAAATCCAATTTCCTCCAGCCACACACATAACCTAAGTTTTCTTCCAAAAATCCCAGTCAAAAATTCTCAGCATCCTCGGCAAGAGGCAGAGAAATATCGGATTTTCCTCAATTCCATTGTCCCAGATTCTCATGGTCATGTCACGAATTCGGTTGCTGCCGCTCGTCTGCCCCGCCCCGGAACCGCTGTACTGCTGCATCCGTATCCGCATTCGTATTCGGTTGCAGCTCTGCACTGCACATCATGCTGCTGCATGTGTGTGCTACATTTTTTTTCCCGTTGGAACCAGTTCTCTGTTCGTCTTCATGCATGCGCTGCAGTCTTCCACTTCGCAGAATCCCCTGACAAGTTGAATGGCAACACTCTGCAGGCAGGCATGACTCAGAGAGAGAGAGAGAGAGAAACAGAGAGGGAGAGAGAGAGCAAGGGAGGCACTCAGCCCACAGTCGAAAATTGAATTGCTTTCATTTCGCCATCGCGGACTTATAACAGTTGTTTCCGAACTTGCAGCCGCGTTCCTACCGTTAAAAGTTCCCTTTTGTCCCGGCCTCACTGTGATCATTGAACCACCGGCCGCGTTTCAGGGTCAGCACGGAGTGAGCAGGAGGGACGGCCAGAGTCCTTTGTCTTGCTCTTTGTGCCCACACAAAGGACGCGCCGAGTAAACGACAGGCACATTCATCTCGAATAATTAACTGAAAGCCGAGCGCTGGAACGAAACCAACGGGGTTGTGGTTTCATTCTACTCTCACCCTCTGTGCGAGCGGGCCTTTAGGGCGAGCAATCCTTTAGGACGAGCAATCCTCTAGGACGAGCACAACCCTTTAGGACTCGCCGCGAACACTCTGGAGAGGGGGTTGAAGTTTGATTGTGGGTGTGTCTGCTAGAGCAGTGGTTGTCCCACTATCAGCGGAGAGCAGAGCAGAGCAGATACTCCTCAAGAAACACCTGCACTTGACACGTGCAACTGTTTCGCTGGCGCTCTCTGCTTGGTGTCGTACTTTTGGAGGTCACCCAGTGTGCTGGCGCAAAAATGTGTTTTTTTTTATGTGCAAACCGTTATTACTTCTCGTTTACTGGGGTAACGACGGCGATTACCGTAATTGCCACACAGCACACATCTGGAAATGCGAATTTGAGGTGAATGAGTGTACGGGTATATCTGGCGGATACGTTGAGCAATTATCGGACTGCACGAGGCTGGGGGGGAATCGCATTTTGTGCGAACACGTTTGCCCAGGCGATGTGTGACGGCTTACGGGCCGACCATCTGTGTGGGGACTTATCTAATTTTGTCGGTGAAAGCTGTCAACCGATGACCGGTTTCTTGGAGGAGGAGATAAAGCAGGGGAAGGTCATAGATGGCATGATGCGTGTGCTGTGAGTGGATAAGAGGATTTCTGGTGGGCCGGGGAGATTAGTTTTGTTCATTTGCAAGACAGTGCCAGAGCGATAGCTGAGCTTAAAGTGGAGGGCAATCGAGTGAGTACTTCCTGCTCTCCGAATGACTGTTGTGAATGGGCAGTTCTAAGTCTGAGTCCACTTTACTTTTCCTTTGCTGTAAGCAAAGTCGATCTGTAGCAAGAGAAGGTGGGTTGAAGTGGCTTAATAGTGCACTTAGACATGTGCTGGTCCATTGTGCTGAAGCAAGGGAAAAAGTTTGGTGGATATTGTTCCTTAATTCTTCGTCAGAACAACTAATAATTGCCTCCTCAAGGACATAAGACCTAACTGAAGCTTGGCTTCTGCCCTTGTACCCACTTACCTACTAACAATTGCCTCTTAGGGGCAGCATCTCCCTATAGGAGATGGGAGCCACCACAGCCGATAACTTAGCAGCTCTCTTAGTAAGCCCCACTCCCACCTCCTCGTGTTGCCATCTGGGAATTTCTCCTGAATTTACTAACAGGAGAGGGCGAATGGCAGGCTTCCTGCGCCTCAAAGCAGGATTCCTATCGACTTGTCCAAGGCTCAACGAGTCTCAGCCGGAAAGAGAAGAGAATTGCTCCGAAACGAAAGTCCCTCGTCAGCACAGAGTGGGCCATCTAGTGGTTCTTTTTTAAATCAAAGGTTATTTTGACACTGACAGCTGTTTCACGCTAGAAATCTTGACAGAAAGTCAGTACCATACCCCAGCGGAACGAATTGAGTCGCTCTGTGCTTGAACAACGTTGGGAAATATTGAAAACTTATTTCCAAAGTGAGTGCTGTATAGCTCAAACAGTGCGTTTTTTGAAAAGAAGTTTTATCTGAAATGAAGCACCTACCGCGACTGTACGCAAGTTTATGCAAAAAGTTCGTGAGACTGGTGTGCTAGTGGACAACACTGAGCACTGTTTGACGGCAGGGATAACAGTGCTCACAAATGAGAATGTGGCTGCTGTGGCCGAGAGTGTGAGACTCAATTCACGAACATCGACTCGCCTTCGATCTCAGCAGCTTAGATTTTCACGCTCTATCCTGAGGACAATTCTGCACGAAGACCTAGGATTCTTCACTTACAAGGCCCAATTGACTCAGCAATTGAAAGCGCGCGACCATCCGCTTCGCAGTTTGGGCCTTAAAGCAGCTTGAATCCGCGCGCAACCATCCGCTTCATTGTCGCTCCGCAGTTTGGGCCTTAAAGCAACTTGAATTGGACAACGATTTTTGAGCGAAAAATCATCTTTTCTGACGAAGCGAGGCGCATTTTTATCCTGGCGGCTACTTTAACAAACAAAACTGGCGCATCTTGGGCTCGGGAAACCCACACGTTATCACTAAGAAGACAATGCACCCACAGAGAGTAACAGTTTGGTGCGGATTGTGGAGTGGTGGCATCATTGGACCATTTTTTTTCTAAAATTAGGCTGGGAACAACGTTTCGGTCAACTCTGGGCGTTACAGAGCCAAGTTAACCAACTTTTTCTTACTGAAATTGAAGACATGGGCTTGGACGACCTCTGGTTCATGAAGGATGGCACGTCATGCCACACAGCCCATGCCACAATCGATCTTTTGCGCACCAAATTTCCAAATCGTGTCATCAGCCGTCGTGGCGATGTTAATTTGCTGCCTCGGAGCTGCGATTTGACTCCTTTCGACTTTTTGTTGTGGGAAACCGTGAAGGAGCGGTGTTATGCCAGCAATCAGGAACCCATTCAAGCCAATATTATCCAAGCAACTCGTGAGCTACAGCTCGAAACCATCAACAAGGTTCCATAGGGACTTTCCAAGAAGTCATACAAATCCTCTGTGATGGAGTCATCAGCCTCGTCGTCCACCCCGGACTGTAGCTCTATCAGAAGAAGAACAAGAAAATCAATCGAAGACATTCAAAGTCTTGAAGTCATCCTAGAGACAATTTAACTCCCACCTCAAAAGTCTTTTTACCAGAAATTCAATTTCTTCAACTTCTTGCAGAGTTTGGCAACCCTGCTCCTCTTGTGTTATCGCCGAAAAACGTAAATCTTCCTCTTAATTCACCTATTTCCAAAGATCTCTCTCGAATCGAATTCCATGACGAATTATTCCCTCTCAGCTCTTGCCCAATCCCAATTCCGACAGTCCCGGTCGTAAATTTTGAATTTGCATAGCAATGAAGTGTTGCCATCAAACAGTAACGCGGTGCCATAAAAATTTCAAGACACACCATCGCCATCCCGCCGAGAGCGCCCAGCATACTTGTTGCCAAACACAGAATTCCAAAAGACTCGGCCGCACTATGGCGCAACTACGGACAATAAAATGTTTATTTCCCCCCCTCGCGCCGACGACCGACGCAAGCAAACATCCAGAACCGAATCAACAAAATAACAGTCCGTCGAGGAAGGTAAGTGAATCAGGAACCGCTTGCACACACTCCAGCGGAGCACGTTCCGGCGCACCTATCCGACGCATTGTTTACCCTTTTTCAATTTGTTTAGAGCGGTAATTGGCCGGAGTCGGTGTGGGAGTGGGAGTGGGAGCAAGCGGCAGTGGCTAGTACCTCGGCGCGCAAATATTTAGTGCCCGTGGTTTGGGGAAGTGGAGTTTATCATCATCCACCATCGAGTCTGTCCGCAGCGGACAGCGGAGGGGGACTGACTTCGTGCGGAGATAAACAGAACACACAAGGTGCCGGCGGTAAAGTGCTGGTCGTTGTGAGGGGGCCCGCGATAAGGGTGCTCGTTCGGAGATATCCTATCTGTTCAACTTTAAGGGCTTCGATTGGTGGGCTCCCATGACATGACATGCGGGGGGTGTTGATTTCAGTGGATTTGGGACAATTCGACCATGTGTGCGGTTGCTTGTGATTTTTGATTTCTGTTCTCCCTTTTGGTAGCAAAGTTCGAAACAAGGAAAGTTATTGTCTGACTGACGGCGAACGACGAGGGGGGCTTGGATTTAGAAGTGGGTTAAGTAGCGAATGACGAGTCACGGACTGCGCGCGATGGTGAAGTGGCAAGTTGTAGTTTCGGCCAGAAACTAAACACGGAGCGGAGGTGGTTCAGTGAACTTTTTGTTTACTCCGCGGAAGGGGGGTGTGTGCTTGGTGTGCTTTACGATCGATGTATGGAGTGCAGATGTGCGTTGGGCTGTTTACAATGGATTCGGTGTTAGTTTATGAGCTGTAGCCGGTGAAATCGGCGCACTTCAAAACGAAATCGAAAATTCTTGAGCAATGAGTGCGAATATTTTTGGAAACAATTTTACTTTCCTCCTCAAGAACTGGAGCTTGGCGCTTTCATTTTTTTGTTTTTTTTGCACTTTCGAAGTTGGTTGGGGTTTGATTTGAGGAACTTAGGGGAGTGGTCAGTTTGTGGGAATTGAGAAATGCAGCCTGTCTATAGCCTTCTTCTTCTTGTTGCGCTACAGTCCGAAGTGGACCTGGGCCTCAACTAACATACCTCTCCAGCCATCACGATCTTTCGCCAGCTGTCTCCAGTTTCGCACACCAAGCCGGCCGAGGTCCCCCTCGACTTGTGTGCGCCACCTTTTACGTGGACGTTCTCTGTTGCGTTGCCCCACAGGCTCAGAGTCGAAGACTCTTCGGGCCGGAGCTAATTTTTCCATACGCTCTACATGGCCTAGCCATCTTAGGCGTTGGATCCGTAGACGCCTGGCCAGACTCATGTCGCTGTACAGCCCATACAGTTCGTGGTTGAATCTTCTCCTCCAAATGCCATCAACGCAAACAGGACCAAAGATCGCGCGCAGAACTTTTCTCTCGAAAAGACCAAGACACTGTTCATCCGCTTGGGATATTGTCCATGCCTCTGCGCCGTACAGCAGGACTGGGATGATCAAGGTCTTATACAAAGTCAACTTGGTCTTCCGAGAGAGGGCTCTACTACTCAATTGCCTTTTGAGCCCATAAAAACAGCGGTTGGCAAGAGTTATGTCATTTGAAGACATCCTTTTTATCAATGTACACGGTGTCCTGTAGCCTGAAAAGCTAGTTTTTTTTTCGAAAGTGCATGTAAAGTTTTAGACGCAACTGTACCTGAATGGTAAAAAGACAATTCAGTATGAATAGCTGTGTCCACAGCTAATGCCCTTGATGTCAGAGTCCACGGACGGAGTCGAAATCTTCTTAAAATGTTCTTGAAAGCATTCAGCTCTCTCTCTTCTTGGACCTTGCTCCATCTAGAGGTGATTTTTGAGAAATTCCTCCCGACAGTCAGTCAGACAGACAGACAGACAGACAGACAGACAGGAGTGGTCAGTTGGTTGGGAGTTGGAAGTTCTTCATTTGGACGCTTTAGGAAATTCAACAGTCCTCTTCTTCTTTTCCTTGTGGCGATACAGAGCGGGATGGACCTGGGGCTCAACGAACAAGCCCCTCCTGCTGGTACGATCTTCTGCTGCTTGTTCGTTGTCGGTCTCATTATTGCATTGTCCCGTCATCTGCGTTGATGGCGCGGTTTCAAATAAAATAAAGGACAGCGACTTCCAGTCTAGCCTAACCAACATTTTGTCGCCGTCTCGTAAGAGGAGAGTGCATTATTCTTCTGTGGCATTTGAAGACATCGTTTTTGTCAAACTACAAGCTCTTGTTGCGCCTGACGTTTATTAGAAAATGCATCTAAACTTGTAGCTCCAACTGTAGCTACTTGATGAGAGGACAATTCAGCATGAATGACTGTGTCACCAACTGTTCCCCTTGACGACAAAATCCACTGATCGAGTCGAAATCTTCTTGAAATGGATTTAAAAGCGTGCAGGCCTCTTCTTTTTTTTGAGATTTTTGAAAGAGTACACTGGAGCACTCAGACCCAAAAACTGGTCCATTGAACTGCCAGGTAGCAACCTAGTTTTACTTCCCTTCTTTTTACATCTAGCTCCATCTAGAGTTGACTTTTGAGAGATTCTACCCGACGGTCTAGCTCCTCAGGTCTTATTTGACAGTTTTTTGCTTTCAAACTTCACCAATTGACAGCTCAGATTCAGCATTTTCGAAAAATATTTCGCTCAAAATAAAAATAGACCCATTCAGTCCCTATTTTTCGATAAGAACAACCATTTATCACTTGATGTCATTATCTAAGAAATGATAGGATCGTTGAAACTAAATGTCAATAGATACGAAAGTGAAGTATTCCATTGACCTGTTGCGTTGTAGACAGGAAATTGTTTCAGTTTGTTTGTGTTTCAAAATTTCTCTCTCAATCTCTCTCTCCCTCTCTCTATTTCTACTTTACCCACGAAGATAAAGTGAGCTGACATTGATATCGGGAACCCCTATTTTTTTTTTAGAATGCCTGCAACAACAGTAACTTCGATGCAAAATTGTAACTTTTGAAGTGAAGTCTAGATATAGGAAGTTTACAGATGTTTCCAACTGATTGTTGGTTGGGATTATGAAAGAATTGTTTATCATTGACATGAAGTAAACAGTTTTGAGTGGATCTTTCCATCAGATACTGCACTGAATCATCAACAATAAATCAGCTGAATTGGTTGTGCGTCTGATTCCTAATTTCCTGCTTTAATGCTTACTACCAAAATCAGACGTTGCGTTCTTATCGTTTTCACTGATGTCAAGTTTCTTTTGAGAGAGCTATCTAAAGTACTCAGTGTTCTCAGTTATCTTCCGCAAATAACTTATCTGAACGTTGCCCAACTCTGCTCATTTTATAACAATTTATTTCTGTACGTTATTATATACTTAATTGTATTTTATGTTTTAAATAAAACTTTAAATTAGCTGGGAAACCACAGCAGAATTTATTAATTTTCAGTAAATATTTGCCACCCCACTAAATTGGCATTCACTACAATAAATCTCACTTGCACTTAATATTCTATTTTTTTAATTTCGCATTTGTTTACAAAAAGATAAGAAAAAAACACCGCTGTAGCCCATAAAGTCATAATTTTGTTCACGACGAGTTTTGTTTATTCAACAAATAACCTCAATTTGTTCGGTTCGGTCTGATTGAAGCAATTTTTCCACTGCTTTCGATTTGGATTCATGATTTGCTTCTTCAGTTGAACAATTATATGATCCTGAGGTCGCTTTGTTTATAAACAAAACAATTGTGTATTTAAAAGTGGTTTCACTAACGACAGCGATGATTTGTCTTATTTGTACTCTTTTCAGTAATGGTCTCGTGGTTGTTCGAAATTCAATAACATTTTCGGGTTCTTGACTTTTGGCGAATTCTTGATTAAGTGGTTAACAAATCTGTTGATATTATTAAACTTTACAGCAATCTTCCACATTAACTCAAGGGAGGACAGTGCACAACAGTTCACAGAGAAAGAAAGATCATCAATTTTTGATAAAACTCTGTCCGTTGAACTAAATTTAAGCTTTTTACAGGGTGCGACAAGAATAATTTCGATAGACCGTCCACATCGCCTGGAATGCGGCCAAAAATTCGCTCGAATGGTTGACACTGAACCTGATATCTGGAAACAAATTTTTAGAACTGATGAGGTCCATTTCACACTCTCTGGCGCCATGAACAAGCAAACTTGCCGCGTTTAGGGAACGCTGAACCTTAAACGAAATCCATGAAACACCATTGCACGACCGAAAAGAAGCTAGGGTGGATTGTTGTGAGTGAGAAGTTAGCAACGGTCATTTTCGAAATAAGCCTTCTTCTTAAAGTTGACATGCTTACACCCAGGCTCAAGTGTTTTTCTGAGTCGATGTGGTAAATGGCTCGTTTTTAGCAAGTCTCACAATTTGGCGAACAGTGCTGGATATCGCTTTTAGTGGCCTGCTTCGCGTTTCTTCGATTTTTGTCAGTTTTAGGCCTCAGCTACCATATTTTGGGAGCATCCAACTATTTCCACAGTAAATTTTTTACGTTTTTTTCCTTTTCCCGCATTTTATTGATGATTTTTCACTTGTCACCAGAAAGTTGCCAAGACTCACAACATTTCTAATAAAAAATGTGTAGCCAGTCGCAAAAATTAAAATTCTGGTGAACACTTCGCCAATCCAATCGGCATCGCGTGTCAATCACCAAACAGAATATTTAAATTCACTCTAGGCGTACGCCCTCCACTCCCCGATTCCCAACCTCTGTCCTTGAGGTTGATTAAGTCCATAAAAAAGAATAAATCATAAAAATTTCAAAGCAATCGTCCGGCCTATCCCGCCATTCAGAGGCTTTCCCTTTACGATGTCATAAAACTGATCACAACTTTTTTGCTCCTCTCCTCTGTTTTTCTGATTTAAGTACTTCGGCCATTACCTATCCTTCTGGGAACTCCTTAGTGCAGTCACTTCCTGCCCTGACCCGTCGTGCACACAATCCAATTTGTTCCCAATCTTGCTTCTCAAGCAGGCACTCGTACCTAACCACAGCGCCACGTCGTGCATGTCTATTCCCACTTAATACCCGCCTGCATTAGTCACACGTTCCCCTCGCCGATCCGGAGAACCATTTGAATGAAATTAGCGTGGCAGTGACTCATCAACTGCAGTCGCAACATGAATTGAGTATGTCGCCAGGAATTCTTGCCCGGAATTTGTCGGGCGTTCCCAGAAATCAACTGGTTTCCTATCCGACATCCCGAACTTATCGCGGGGAAATTGTTGAGTTGTCGCAGACTGATAAGAGGCGGCTTTGATCAGCTGTGCACAGCCATTGTTTGCCAAACATCGCACCGCCGCCGCTGGAGGAACAACAAAAGAAACAAAAACCCGAACCCACTCAACCGGTTCGGCAAACAATCCACATTCCCTTTTCCTCTAGACACAGTAGCTTTGTCTTTCGAGAAACAAACGAGTACTTTCTAACCAGCAGTCCCCACACGCGAAGGGTGAGTCAGCAGCAATCTAACAGATCGTGCGCTTGTATCTCCGTCTCATGGTGGCATACTCGTCCATCAAAAGTGGGACTCAATCGATGATTTCTGCTCTTGCATGTGCCCGATTCGCTTTCCCGTCGTCTTCAACGAGCCAATTGAATCATCCACAGCGTCGCGTCAGAAATCTACGGTCTGCGTGAGTTCACAGGGGAAAAATAGAAAAACGATGTAGTCGAGGAGAAAGAAACACGAAAAACTTGTTTCTGCTCGCACCTAACGCTCTGTTCGCTGTTCTCCGGAGTGTGGGGCAATTCTTTGCCACAGTTGGCGAGGACAAATTGCTGCAAGCAAATCCGACGTCGTCGACACGAATGTTTGAGGCATTAACGCACTTCAGAAGCGTTGCTCAATCGAATCCAATTTTCTTTGGTCTTGTAACCATTTGAGGCGATGTTTGAACTTTCAAGCGAAAGATTACGTCTTGGACAGCGACATTTTCGTTGTCGCCACATCAGATGCTCGAACTAGGCCAGATGACCGTTAACCTACAACCACTTTGAGTTTCGCAACTCCACTTTGAATCACTGAGTGGGCGGTCTGAGCATGTGCAATCGAGTCGGAAATGGAAAAGTCAACCGGCTCTGACTTCATCGCGATGCTCCCAAACCACAAAATGCCAACTTTGGAAGGTCAGTAGGTGCCAGTGTTGCCTAAAAACTGGTGGCGAATTCACTGAAAGGCCATGTGATGCGGTTTTGCCTAAAGCTTAGACCTGATTTGAGGAGAAAGGTGCAAAGTCAAGGTTGCCTCACTTTCTTTTCCTGATTGAACAAAATTTAATGGAAATCGAGATGCGATAACATTGGAATCGAACGTGTGTCGAGTGGGAGTTCAAAATTTTGAATTGACGTCCAAAATATGTTAAAATGAGCCAAAATAAGCAGTTACTTTCTGCATAATTATCCATAATCCATATCATAATAAAAACGAAAAGATCAGAAAAGTAAAAAGGTCAGAAAAGTGAAAAAGTCAAAAAAGCGAAAAGTTAATGATCAGAAAAGATCAAACAATTAAAAAGATCAGGAAATTTAAAAGACCAGTCAGTTGAAAAGGTCGAAAAAGTGAAAACGTCAGAAACCTAAAAAAGGAAGGTCTTAACCAAAACTGACAGGAAAGGTTAACCGGAACTTAAATGTCAAATTGCAAACTGACTATTTGGTGCGAGAGACTAACAACAGCTTAGAATGTGTCAAAATTCTTAGAAGGCCTAAATTTAAGATCGCAATTTGCTAATTTTAAGAACAACTTGAAACTTGGTAAATCGAACTCTGTACCGTTGCAAATTTAGAAGAGAATAAAGTAACCTCGGTCTCAAAATCTTTACCGAGACATGTACTCGTACAATATTGTTAAAGCGATTTTCAGCAGATGTTTTTTTATTTGTTCTTTTTGGTAAATAATAAGCAGTTACTGGTGTTTGGTAATTTTTGAATAAAACGTGTTTTTTTTTTAAACTTTACTGGAGATGATTTTTCATAAATCTCAGTATCGACTGCGAATCTACTCCAATCACGTCCCGGCAGGCTTCTGTCCGAACTTTATACCCGTTCGATAAAAGTTTTACCCTTTGGTAAAACTCGATGCAGCGCTGCCTGGTGGGCTTCTTGCTTTGCTGCATGTGCCTGCCTGCACTCGTTGTCAAACCAGGGGTTTTTCCTTGGTGGTGCACCACTAAGCACCTCGACTGGATGGCGCAGTTGGTTAAGTGCCTGCCCCAAGTTCGAGGGGTCCCAGGTTTGAATCCCAGTGAAATCGAATCTGGTCCAGTCGCCATTTGCCGTTGGGATCAAATTAACGGCACTGGAGTAGGTTGCTACCTGGCAGTACAATGGACCAGTTTTGAGTCTGAGTGCTCCAGTAGTGCTTCAGAAAATCTCCTAAAGAAAAGACCCATCGATGATTTTCTTTGGGGCTACATCACGTCATTTCTACACCCAACATGGCAACCGCTTTTGACGAGATCGAGGCAAACATTCGAGACGTAGTTGCTGTAATAATGCCGGACATAGGACTGAGTCATCAAAAATTGGATCGAACGATCGAAAACATGGCGGCGTTGCCGAGGTGGCCATTTGAATGATGTGGACGACCATAAATATCGCCCTGAGTTTTCTATTTGGGCGCAGGAAATGTTGGCCGGAGATCCGGATTTTCTCGAATAAAGCCCATTTTGGCTCAGCTGCAAAATTCCCGTTATGGGAGCGAACACAATCCACAAGTGTTCGACCAAGCATCAATGCATCCACAAAGAGTGACTGTTTGGTGCGGTTTATGGCAAGGCGTCGTCATCGGACATTATTGCTTTTGAAATGTGGAAGGAGACACCGTTATCGTTGATGGCCGCAGGTAAAGAGCTATGTTAACCGACTTTCTGTGGCCAGAGCTTGACAAAATCGATATACCCGAGCTGTGGTTTCAACAAGATGGCGCTACATGCCATGGTAGGTGATAGGGTGCCCTTGCGACTTGTGTCGCGGCTCACTAAGACCAACAGTTGGGTCCATTGTGGCCTGGGTACATGCCAAAAACGCGACACAACGCTTGAAGTTGTGAAGGAGAAATTTGGCGACGGGGTCATCTCACGGCGAGCGTTCATCAATTGACCGCCGCGATCATGCGACTGTACACCATTCGATTATTTTCTCTGGTGGTTCTTTAAGTCCTAACAAGCCAATCACTTTAGACGAGCTTAGGGCCAACATTTGAGACGCTATATCTGGGGTAACACCGCACATTTTGGGCCGTCAATAATTGGATCGACAGCTGAAGCACTGCCAGCGAGAAGCAAGGGCGTCTACTTGAATGAAAATGGCATGAAAAAACATAAAAAATACATAAAAAAATGGCATGAACGTAACTTCAAAATAAAGCCAAAATACATTCTATATCTTACACGGTTTTTGTTTTATTTAAACTTCTTATCTGGTCACCCTGAAGATAGGCTGATCGCCGGCTGTCAGTTGGAATAGCTCAAGTTCAGGTCATTGCGTCGTTTCCTTGCCTTGCGCCCCTTCCTCCAATCAGTCCAAATGAACACCATCAACTGATGAGGGGACTAATCGGCTTCCACCCTTCGTGCATGTCTCCCCCCCCACACCATTCTCCGAACAAAGCAATTCGAAACCTCTTGCGTATCTTGTAACGAAGTCGTTGTCGTTCTACAAGACCACCACTGCCTTTGAGATCAACCAGATACACCGTACAGTACATCGCCCCATTAATGCGATTATTCTCTACTCTGCCCCCCGCGTCCCATCCGTCGCGCCCTTAGACCGGGATGAGTGTATCGTTGACAGAACACTCGTCATTAGGCTTGATTAACGTCAATTGAAGTCATCAACCGCCACTTGACATGTACAGCTTCAGCCGTCTATGTTGCCATCGTCTGCGACATCTGGAGCACATTCTTTTGCGCCGAACTCATTCGCGGTGACCACACCTTGGACTGAATTTTGAAAATAAATCTGTGCAAATTGCATTTGCGACCAGGGTAACCTTGCCTTGAGTCCGCTCGCGAATGCGACACACGTGCAAAGACCCTTCATGCAGTTCACTCGTCCGTGCCCCGCACTTAACGGCACAGTCTCCCAATTAAAGGCGAACGCGTCTTATCGGAAATATTCACCAGGACAATGTTTCTGCTCTCAAATGGGGCTGTGACCTTAATTAAAACCGTCTATCGATTCGTTTGTGCCGTGCGTAGAGAGCGGGTTGAACGAAGAAGCAAAATCTCTGCGAGAGCAACAACAACAACAACAACGAGAGTGTATCTCTATCTGTGCAGCTTAATCGAGGGCACTAACACCAGAGCACAGCACAGAACACAGCCGCATTCGGCTGCACGTGTACCCGGTTCGGATTTTTAATTAAAATCGACATTTGTCCCGAAGGGTGGGCGTGAGCGTGAGCATGAGCGTGGGGTGGGTGATGGGCTCTCAAGCAGAACGGGGTGAGTTTGTCGCGTGGATGGCGCAACCGAGTGAACAGCCGCACTCGGCTGTGTAGTTCGTAAGAGATAGTTTTAAATTGTGTTTCCCAACATCCCCCGCAGCGGCCCACGTTCCGTTGTTTGGAGTGAAAAAATGGCCGTAATATCCAGCGGCGTCCTTCGAAATCATTGAATGGAGCTCATATTCACATCCAAACAACTGAGTGCGGGACGGGATGGGGCGGGGAGGGGGGGGGGGGGGAGTGAGTGGACTACTTGTTGTCCCGGAGGGAATTTCATTACAAAGTTTTATCAAAGTTTTCTTTCGGTTTTCTCGTTGCAGGTAATTGGAGAGGAACAACTTTATCTCTGGCGCACGGACAGCGGGTGAGTGCGAAGGGACTGGATGTCCAGAAGAGGCTGAGTGTTGGGTTTGATGTCCAGGAACCCCTGAGTGAGGCCCAAAATTGATGGAAGTTAAGTTGTAGTGCGTAAAGAGTGGCTGAAATGCAGTCCACATCGAGGGCTGTCAGTGGGACGGGGAGTGATTGATTTTCCTTCGAGCATGATTTGAACAAACTTTCTTGGAGCAGGGGGTTGAGGATCTGGTCAGGGAAGGAATTTGTGGATTAAAGTGCAAATCATATTGCGGCCCACACTCTTTCGTGGAAGAAGTTTGGAATTCTCGGAAAAGTTTCTACATATCGACCACACTCGAGTGCATGTTTATTTGGTTTTCACTGCAAAGCAGTTTGTCTGTCTGTTCACCACGTTCGATGGAATGAGAGCAGTCGAAGTTCAGGTCATTTGGTCATAACTTTGCTCCTTGTAATTGCAAATATTCCTGTAATTCAGTGTTTGGTCGGGTTCACACACAAAGGACCTAAGGGCTGCAAGTAAACTGATGGGGAGCTCTAGAGCGATGAACAGACACAGGTTCAGAGATTTGGAGACGAAGTTACACGAGATTTTTGTGATCGATTTCATCAAGCATATTTCCTCGTTGAGGCATTCCGTCAGAACGTCAATGTAGGACTGCGCTTGAGGCAGGGCGAGTCTTTTAGGTGTACAACATACCATTCTAGATGAAACCAGGAGTCAAAACAACCGACGAGAGCCACCAAAGGATCGAAGAAGAAAGATTTCGGACACAGGTCTCGTGGACATGGACTATATATACATACGTCGTGCCGAATCTCCTACAGGAACTCTACCTATGAGTGGACTTCTGGAGCGCTTTTAAGGTCGCTCCGAACTTTTTTTTTCGGAGTATTTTTGAAACACTTCTGGAGCACTCAGACTCAAAAGTGGTCCATTGTACTGCCAGGGAGCAACCTACTCCAGTGCCGTTAATTTGATCCCAAAGGCAAATGGTGACTGGATCAGATTCGATTTCACTGGGATTCGAACCTAGGACCCCTCGAACTCGGGGCAGGCACTGAACCAACTGCGCCATCCAGTCGTTTAAAACCGATGATACACAAAAGTCGAGAAAAACCTCACCCAACTTGGCATGCGTAATTGGAAGGAGCTGGATAAAGATCGTGCCAATTTGAGAGGCTTGTTGGTTAAGATACAGGTCCACCTCGGACTGTAACGCCATCAGAAGAAAAGGAATCAGCGTGGGCAAACAAGTTTCGCATGTTCTGCGAAAACTGAATAGGGAACAATGAGATCTTGGAATAATTTCATTCATGGTCACATACCTCCGTTTCTTTCATCAGTAACGTTCAAGTAGATTTTCGTCTACACTCCACCCTTTCAACGAGTTCCGGGGCGTGCCTTGAATGTGATTCCATCAGGTTGCCGACCGCTTGGCAGACCCAGGACGAGATGGTTGGACCAAGTCCAAAAACTCGCTTGGTTGCGCTTGGGCATAGCTCCTGATGAGTTAGAGACGATGGTGGAGGTGGGCTGAAGATCTCTCGTGCGTGCATTGCCCCCTGGTCCCTTTTAGGGGAACATGTGTGTCATTGAAGATGAGATGAGATGAGTCCACCCTTTCAACGATTCTCTTAAAATAGCAGTTACATACGTGGAAACTGCGCACCAGTTTAACCGTTTTCGACGTTTGGTTAAGTTGAGAAATTCAAGAAGACCCTATTTCACGGTGATTTTCTGGAGGCTTACGCTTTCTAAAATCCTCTCAAGTCAAAGTTAATTCCGCAAAATCTCGAAACCTTCAAGGGAGTGCATACCTTGTCTCCCCCTCGTCACATCCTTCAAACTCTGTCCCTCCGCCAAACTAAATCCCGAACAAAAGACCTGTTCAGGGCACTTGAAGATTTCCGCCCACGTCCTGATAAGAATAGCTAATCCGTATATTCACACGCAAAGCTGTTCCGATTGAAAGAGAATCAATGGAAATCCTCCTCAGTTTCCGCCTCCAAAGGAGCGGTCTCAGCAGCGCGTTAAAATACCCATAAGCCTACGTTATCCTGCGTAACCTCTGACATTTCGCGGTCTCTCTGTTCTCATAGATTTCCACCGCCGCCGCTGGCGGTCGCCTAATCATTTTAACGACTCAGTGAATATTAAAATTTGTGAACAGGCGGTGGGCCACCGATTTATTTTTCTCCTCTACCCACTTCATCTCCAAATGGAAACTAGAAACCATCCTTCCTTCCGGCGGTTTACCCGCAGAGCGGAACTCAAAAGAGGAGAACTCCAATCAATCGATTGTCCCCGCACACACACATCCGTATGGATGAACGTGTCTAGCTCGGTTCCTTGCGCCGATGTTTATGTTCATTTATCACGGAATGATCAAGTTATCGGGTTAAATGTGTCTGTTTCCATCCGCATGCACAACAGGAAAATGGGTGGTCGGCGGGGGATGCGATGTATTCATGGACTAACACAGGCACACTCGGCGTATGAATATTCATGTGTCTGAATAGATACATTTACACTTCATAGTTGAACCAGGTTTTGCATGAATTTCTGTCTTTTTTTCGGATTTTTCTCCGTAAGCAAAGTAAGTGCTAAGTGGGAATGTTGCATGTGTACCTACTCCCTCTGTCTGTCTCTCTCTCTCTCTCTGTCGGTGTATATGTATGCTTGGCAATTGTCCTGGAAGGATAAACGGACGACTGGGATGTGTATTTTAATTTGAAATGTACTGCAGAATGCCGTGCCGGAGTGGAGCAGATGGGGGCGGATGTGTGCTCAGCTTTGCTTTGGAAAATTAGTCAAAAAGGAGTACATTTGTGACACATCCGTTCTGTGTTTCCTCTTCTTTTCAGTTCCATGCGTCAGCGAGGAGAGTCTGTTGAGACGTGGAAATGCATAATAAATGGCACCGAAATTGTGGCAGAGGGCGTTCTCCAACTCCAGAGAGGCACAATTAAATATTTTCTTTGGGAGAAGGAGGCCTGAGGATGTTTGGTGATGTCTTTCAGAGCCTGAATGGGGTCTTCACGGATTTTTTTTCGTAATCTGACCTTATTTTCGTTCGTAAAGGGAAGGAGGAGGAGTCTGTTGACAGATGCTAAATCCTCCGAGAGAGTTATTACTGCGAAAAGAATTGGCACACGTCTCTCAGCAGACAGTTGTGAGGAAGATGAACGTGTCTCCTTGATTATCTTCGATTCGAATTTCACACATTCGTGGAGCAGAGCGGAATATGGCGCTGAATTTTGTGGTTTTTCCGGGGGAAAGCATTTCAACTGTCCGCGAATGTGTTAAGTTAAATGCAGATTATGTTTCATACGTGCCTTGAATGCGATCAGGTAGGCGACCGCATGACAGACCCAGGACGAGATGGTTGGACCAAGTCCAAAAACTCGCCTGGTTGCGCTTGGGCATAGCTCCTGATGAGTTAGAGTCGATGACGGAGGATCAAGTGGCCTGGAGATCTCTCGTGCATGCATGACCCCTTTAGTGCGGGTCACTGAAAATGAGGTGAGATGAGATGTTTCATACGCTGGGCCGGGCCACTGGAGCAACTTCGGTTTCGATGAGTAGGACGGCGAAACGCTTGTGGCTTACTGTTCCACACCAAAGCTGCCCCGGTGTTCCTTCCCAGCGTATGCACCAAGTACGTGTAGAGAGGGGCTGTCGAATTAAATTTGAAAACGCTGCAAAGTCAGTTATTGCTTAAAGCACCACACATTTCCTTCCATTTCCATAAAATACGCGTTTTTTTGCAATAACGGTTTACTACTGGCTGGTCGTTCATTTTTGGCAAAAATTTGAATTTTGACTCCTTACAGATGGCAATCGTAAAGAACATACTTGAGGAATTTATTATGAAAGCAGAGTGAGTACCCCAAAACATTCGAATTGGATTTAAGAGCTCATCCATAAAAGGCCGCAATTTCACGAAGAAAAAAACCCAAATGATTAACTGACCTTGATCTCCATTAAACTGTAATTTAATATTTACGTCGCAACAAAATAATGGATTCTGAGCAATGAAAAATCAACAAAATATTCATCAGTCATCTGTTCTCGTTAAAACAAAACAACATACAGTCATCGTCAAAAATAAGTGTACAGCCTTTAGGTAAATGCTTGTCCTTTTAATTAAAATTGAAAATTTAGACTATTTCGGTCTGCGATGGATATCGATACCAAGGTTCTGGAAACATACTTCAAAATGCTATATTCTATTTAAAATAATGGTAAACATAAGTTAAACAATCCTCACCAAACTGTCATTCTCTGTGGATGCATTGGCTTCTCAAAAATAACGTGCGGATTTTCCGAGCCCCAGACGTGGGAATTTTGTTTGTTAACGTAGCCGCCTAGATGAAAATGCGACTCGCCACGTCAGAAAAGATGATTTTCGCTCGAAGACGAGGACCATGAGTGTTGTCCACTAGCACACCAGTCTCACGAACTTTTTGCACAAATTTGCGTACAGCAGTCGCGGTGGGTGCTTCATTTCGGTCAGAACTTATTTTCAAAAAAAGCACGGTTTGGGTTACACAGCACTCACTGTGGAAATAAGTTTTCAACATTTCCCAACGTTGTTCAAGCGTAAAGCGACTCGTTTCGTTCCGCGGAGGTATGATAGTGACTTTTTGTCAAGATTTCGAGTGGGAAACAGCTGTCAGTATCAAATAACCAATAATTTAAAAAAAAACACTATATGGCCTACCCTCTACATCACTGATAACAACTAAAAAACAATAGGGGTGACAGTATGCTTCCTTGATCCTTCGAAGATACGTTTTCTACGCGCTTTACATGGCCCAATCGCCTTGGATTCATAGACACCTGGCTAGACTTATGTCACTGTTCTGCGCCTAGGTTTCTTGGCTGAATCTTTTTCTCTGATCACTTTCAACGCAAATTGGACCAAAGATCGCACGCAGAGTTTCTCTCTCAGAAAATGCCTTCTTCATCTTTAGCTTTGGATATTGTCCGTGTCTCTGCGACGTAAAGCAGGACGATCAGGATGATCAAGGTCTTATACAAAATTAGCTTGATCTTCTGATCAATTAGCTTGATCTCTTGATCTTGAGCAATCTCAGCACAGGCCGTTTTAAAGGGAATGAGGTCAATGTTTAAGATCTCGGCAATCTCGTTGGAAAACAGCTTAAAGCAGTCTTTGAGTAAAGAGTAAACAATGTATGGAAATTAAATGAAAATAAATTTGCAGAAAATTACATTCACTCCTCAAGGCAGCCGCATCCTCAAGCTTCTGCTTCAGCGATTCTGTAGTCGAATCTGAGCATGTGCCTGCATTCGACAGACGGTATACAACTTTTAAAAATAAACCTATCTTCCCAGGCCTTCATTAAAAAGCAAGCACCCTCATCCAAGTCCATTCATTGAAATCACCATCCCATCGTCACGCATTCAATGGCAGAGAGTTCTAGGGAACGCTGAAAAGTTCCTTCAATTTACGACCAAACAACTGCCTCGCTTCCATTAAACAAAAAAGCGAGTATACTTATTTTTATGTGTACCTAGCAGTCGTGTTATAAAACCAGAATGCCATCCATTCAGTGCTGTGTCACGTCAAGCGCAGAAAAGCAACATAATTCTGAGATAATTATCGTAAAGATACCCCCTCCCATGGCATCCCCTATGACACGGCCTTGACATCGCCGCCAAGCCATCAGCGGGGCGGTGGCGTGCGTTCAATCGCCCACTCATCGCAGATATCCACAGAAGACTGCACATGACCCAGCTGCAGCGTACCGATGGGCAATTTGAAAACGTTCAGTGGCCATCATTTTGATTTACGGCGTCAAAAACGACCGACACAACACAACATACAGTATCTCTCCGTCCGTTGACCATTCCAGCAGCAGGAAACGATATTTACCTTAACGCGGTGATAAAATGAGAAAAAATAAAAATGGTCGGCAGATATCCACACTCGTGTGTGAGTGCCCCCCACACGCACACACGTTCGATGTCCGTTCACTGGAATGAAATCCTTGGAGGAAGACATGCGCAGTGACGGCAGCCAGGCGAAAATAGATGCTGGTACGGGAGAGTCCTGCTGAAAACCAGGACAACAGTCCTTCCGTCTGACTGCGACGGAGAGGAGGCAGGTGGACGGTCTCTGGGCTGCAGAGACGCCAAAAACCCCTGCGGGCGCTCGCTTTGTTTCACAAATTTCCAAGATGGATGACACGGTTCACTGGAACTCCGAGGAGGCACACTCAAGGCAATCGGGGGGGAAATTAGCCAAACCGAGCGATAAACGCTGTTGCCTCCTGACCCCACAGTTCATCCGTTAGCGGTAAATAATTGCACTAGAACAGAACAAACATCCAGGCAATTTATGGTTAAATTATGAATCGCGTGTGCTACTGAGGGGGAACTTCACTTGTCGTCCGTTGTTTACCCCCGGTCGGTTTCCGCAAAGTTGTCTTCGATGTTAACAACCGCACAGTTGATGCGAGGTCGTGTCGATCTACTCAACTGCTGCTCAGCCTTGGAAGTTGCTGACACAGTTTTGCGTGGAAGGAGACCGAGGGAAAGTCGGTTGAACTGCGGGCAAACATATTTTCGTGCGCTGACATGAATCGTTTGTCAACAAGATGTCAAATCAAACGTAACTAATGCATAATTGATTTGATAAATCCGTAAAATGGACACAAAATTATTCAATGAATGTGAATGGGAGGGAGTGTGCAAATTTGTTTTTGGTCCTTCGAGCCGGATAATGGAGTAAATATTGGTGGCAGGGTCCTCCTTTTCTCTGGCTGAGGTAGAAAAAAGGTCGAAAAGTATAAATTAATCATGATCCACTCAAAGGACTCGACCATCTGCGAGAGGAGTGAATTTTTAAAAATACCTTTTCAAGTAAAAAATTAAGTCGATTCAAAGGGATGCTACTCATTATCTGCTTCAAAATGGCATCAGAATGCTGTTTGCATTTTGAATGAAGGACAAGTTTCTTGGGTGCGTACCCTGGGATGGGAGAGCGACCCGAATTTGTCATAAATCATGAGATTCTGTCCATTAGATCAAATGGAATGGAGGCGAGAAGGAGTGTATGCAACATGAAAGCAACCTTTTTGAATCAATTCGTTCACGGGGATAGTGAATTAGGGGCGAGTTCTAACAGAAGATGGAGCAGAAAAGGTGCTTCTCGAAGTTACGAACATTCTACGAATTAAATTGATGCGAGTAGTTTAAATTTTTTTTTTAGAATTTCCTGGACTGAATGCACTCATCCAACAAGAGGTGTCATTTTCAATCTCGCGTCATTGTTTAATCTGTCAACACTAGACTGACATTTAGATGACTTTTGCTACGTTAAGTCTAGGAGATTGACAAATTTGGATCCACTCAAATGACGCATCTGCGAATATGCTCGAAATGGCAAAAATTCAAGATGGAATGAAAAGTGAACATCACTCTGAATTTATTCGTTCAAGGGGTGAATTCAGAGGAAATTCAAACGAAAGATGGGGCAGAACAGGTGATCTTCGAACAATCTACAGAATTAATTAATGCGCGTAGTTAAAAGTTTTTTTTTTAGAATTTCCTGGACTGAATGCACTCATCCAACAAGAGGTGTCATTTTGAATTCTCCACCATTTTTAATCCGTCAACACCCAACTGTCGTTGAGATGACTTTTGCTATGTTAAGTGTTGGAGGTTGACAAATTTGGATCAATTCAGCCTCGCACAATGCCCGAAATGACAAAGATTCAAGATGGAATTGAAAAGGGAACATCATTCTGAATTTATTCGTTCAAGGGGTGAATTCAGAGGAAATTCAAATGAAAGATGGGGCAGAAAAGGTGATCTTCGAAGTGACAAACAATCTACAGAATAAATTGATGCGCGTAGTTAAAAGTTTTTTAGAATTTTCTGGGCTGAATGCACTCATCCAACAAGAGGTGTCATTTTTGTTCTTCGCGCTATTCTTGAGCAGTCAATATTCAGCTGTCTTTGAGGCGACTTTTGATAAGTTAAAACTACGAGGTTGTCAAATGTCGCACAAAATCCAAAAAAAGACCGAATCGATACACCCTCACACGAAAAATGTGCTGAAATAGAGAAAATCCAAAATGGAATGAAAATGGAATAACATTTCCTGTAAGACGCCAGAAAGACTGAAATATGGACCCACGTCACGGCCTGTACAATTTATCGGTTCCCCGAACATGTCCGGCTTGAGCCAAGGGGCACCCCTCGACGTGTATCCAATTGGATATTCAGCTGAATTTCCTACAACCTGATATATGTCCACCCCATACATGAGAACCCCTGCAGATTTATGGCCTCATAAAGAAAACCAACAACCTCCCAGTCGGATCGTTTACCTCACCTCCATCTCGACATGGTGACTGCACAAGTAATACATCATCTCCACCGCCAAGACAAAAATCTGTGTAACTGGGCCACAGCCGACCGCTGCTCAAGTCACATGCCCACCGGCAGTCCCTCTGGTGGTGGCTGAAAAAACTCTTTTCTAAATTATTCAAATAATCACAAATCCATAAACACCTCGCGAAAATAAATAAGAAATCCCATCGCGTCCCAAAGGCGAATTAATTACCATCCACCACCCACCGGCCTAGCCCAGGAACTTTAATCAAACCTCAGACGCACACACACGCGGCCGCCGCCACCGGATTCACACCTCCATCGGTACGGAAGGTGTAATTAATGTACCAGGCCCATCGTAAAAAATCAGCACTCCAAGTCCGGGATCGCTCAACCAGAAGGCGCGTATTATAAATTACCAGGGTGATTAAGACGAAAGGCAAACACCCACCCGACCGTGGTGAAGCTGGTCGTAATTCGTATTTTTTATACGTGATTAACTAATTGCTGTCATCTCCCGGCAGAGGGAGGGGGGGACGCCCCTCGTAGGGTTGACTAATTTCGGCTGCCGAGGAGTTTGGCGACATTGCGGTTAACCGTCTTGCGTCTCAAACGGCGAACTCTCGCTGAATTATCCATCAATGTCAAGCTCAGGGTGAGCGCGCAAGGACCACAGAGTTCTCTGTGACAGACAGTCGCGCTGAAAAGATCCAATTTCCAGGGGGAACACATGAGAATGGGGGTGCGCACGAGGAATGATGAGGAGAAAAAAGAGGGAGGACCAACGCGGTTCGGGTTTATTTTTGTGTTTCCCTTTTTTTTGTTTCGGGACGCGACCGCCATCACTCAGCGCTGTGGTGGTGCACAAAGGTCACCGCAAAAGAGAGAGAACGTCAACGGCAGAGTGGGATGAGAGAAGAACGAATGGGAATGGAAATGGGGAAACGTCATGCTTGTCCATTGTTCGGTGGTGGCGTCTCCTTGAACTGAATGTGGATGAAATGGAAGCCGGTGGCCTAAATAAGTGATTGTTTGGTGTGGTTGATGAGTTCATCATTGTTTCTTGGGCATGAAGTGGGGGAGGGTTGCTGGGGGAATGCGATTTAAAGTGGCGGCGACTGTGTAAGCTGTCGTAGTCATCGGTGGAGGTCTTTATGCTTTATTGTCGTCTTGACATTGATAGTTGCGTTGTTTGGGGACAAAAGATGTCCATACGCACTGCTCGAGAAGTGCTCTATCAGTTCCGGTATGCGTTGGATCTTTTGTGACGAGTTGTTGCTTTTCAACCGGTCTGGAGTGACTCAGAGGCCTCATCTCAATTAACTGGCGACAATTAAAGACGACATTTGCTTGGCATTTGCCCTCAACTGGCTGTCAAAATGAGTGTCAAATTCGTTGCTTGGTGGAAATGTCTTCATTTTGGCGTTCAAATGTTATGATGTCTTACGTAAATGCGTTCTTCTTACTCAATCCCTCCTAGAGGTTGTCTAAAAATTGCTCTGAAACGTCAATGTCGTTTGACAGACTCGAAAATTACGTTCAAATGCCGTGATGTCTTTCGTGATTTCGTTCTTCTTACTTAAGCCATCCTAGAGGCTGTCTAAAAATTGCTCTGAAACGTCAATGTCATTTGACAGTTTCGAAAATGACGATCGAAAATTAAATGCGATTCGAAAATCAAATTCGATTCGAAAACAAAACTCGATTCGAAATCTAAATTCGATCTGAAGATAAAATTCGATTCGGATGACAACAAGGACGATATTTGCCTGACATTTGCCCTCAACTGCCTGTCAAAATAAGTGTCAAAATGTTTGCTTAGTGGAAATGTCTTCATTTTGGCGTTCAAAGCCTTCGATTTCCTACGCGAATGCGTTCTTCTAACCCAAGCCATGCTAGAGATTGTCCGAAAATTGCTCAGAAACGTCAACGTCATTTGACAGATTCGATTCGAGAATAAAGTTCGATTCGAAAACCAAATTTGATTCGAAAAAAAAATTCGATTAGAAAACCAAAATTCGATTCGAAATCCAAATTCGATCCGAAGATAAAATTCGATTAGAAAAGAAAATTCCATTCGAAAATAAAGTTTTGATTCGAAGATCGAAATGTCAATCTTTCCCTTGCAAACCTTGGCTAAGATCATCTCCTTCCTGCAACGGCCATCAACAATAGTTGCAAAAAATGGAATCGTACGTGAATGTGTTCTTCTTACTCAACCCATCCCAGGGGTTGGCTAAAAACTGCTTTGAAACGTCAATGACGTTTGACAGATTCGAAAATAAAATTCGATTCGAAAATAAAGTTCGATTCGAAGATCACAATGTCAAACTTTTCAGTGGCAACCATGTCAGAAGTCCTCTCCTCTCTTCAAAAGCCATCTTGTTGCAAAAAAATGGAGTCTCAGTCTCCCTTGACATTTGTCGCTTTAACTTTGACATTTCTAAAACTTCCCTCAAATCTCATCACATTCATACCTCCATTTGTCCTTCTCCACATCCATTACCCTCAACCCACATTCCAGACATTTCAAACGGAAAAATCCGCAAACCGTTTGAAAAATCCCACACACCATCTGTCAAACTTTTCTTTTCTTCCTCAAAACTGACAGACCTTTCGAAAGCCATAGTATTTCCTTCAAATTTAAATTTACGACCACTACCAATGACATTTGTTGCGAATAGCTTAGATGAGTTTTCCATCCAGCCATTTCGATCGTTAAACTGTCAGTTGGCGTGAAGTTGTCTAATATTTTATCAGCAAACTGCCCGAAATTCAAACAAACGCCCTTTACACAACTCATCGTCCGCCCGCCGCGTGAACTTTTACGCCTCGGACTGCTCATTATCGGGCAGCAATAATAAGTATTTCAAACATACAAATGCTCATACCAATCTGTCTGTCTGTCAGTGAGACGGAGATATTTTCATTTCGGAAGTGAAATTTCGAACTCCAACTGACAGACGCTTGGATAATTTATTTCGAAAACAGTTTTACTTTTCGGATTACCTATCGGTCGTGTTTTTTTTGTTTTTTGGGGGAGGGGTGGAGTAAAAATAGATGAGATTTGAGTTTTTGGAAGACGAGCATAAGTTAGAAGCAGTCCGACACCATGGCGGTTGATTATTTTAAGAACGACCGCAATGGGTCTGAGACATTTGGTGGGACTGTTCGCTTTGTTTGGTGACAGTTGTTTACCGATAATTGTTTAAATTAGAAGAAATCGTTTCAAGTAGTTCACTTAATGATCTGGTGAGAGGTGTGTCGGGAAAAGAGGCAGTGAGTGTAGGCAACTCGCTCCTGTCAAAGGGTTTCATTGTTGGCGTAATCAAACATTTTCGAAGAAGTCACTTGATTTTGATGTTTCTATGTTTATCCTTTAACCCACTTATGCCCATGTTAATTTATTTTACTACCTTTCTTGTTACGTTAACGTAACAGTGGGCATAAATGGAACACGGTAGACCCAAATTGAAAAGAGGAAACGAATGAAATCCTTGTGAAAAAGAATTTATAGAGCATTCAAAAGACGTTGCAGTGAAGGCACCATCAATTGGAAGACATTTTCGATCTCCAATTTCGAAGGTCATTTGCCCCTTTGTGTTAAAAATGTTCTTTTTTGAAGTTATGCACTGTTCGTGATTTATTCACTTAGAAAATAACTCTCAGATAGCTTCGCAGAATGTAGTTTAGAGCAGCTCAAGGCCACATGATCATCATGACCAGGTGACAGAAGAAATTCTTTCGATAAATTGAATAGCTTCGTGACTTATATTTGTTCATGTGAACAATGAGCAGTTAAGACGAACAGTGTTTTTCTGTCCATTTGTTCGACAGCGTCACGTGCTAAATTTGAGGTTCGATAGCAAACTGAGCTATGTTTTGAGCTGCGGTGATGTTGCAAAGAGAATTTTTGCTTTGCTTACAAATCCATCAAGCATAAGAGATACTTTAGTCGGGTTTTTTTTACCTAAATCAAACACAATTTGAAAGTTGTGATTAATCAAAGTTGTCCTCATGATTGTCTTTCAATGGAGATTTATTGATGCGCTTCCCGCACAAAACTGATGATAATTGTAAATAAAACAAAAAAATTTCAGAGAATTATATTAATATTTTTTTTATTATGATAGAAGGATCTATGACAATTATGTGTGAAACAAAATATCGGCAAATGATCGCAACGGCTTCGGTGGCATACCTCTGTCCGATGGTACATATTTTCAATGACTCTGAGACATAATTGAGGTTCAATGTACCGCATGAGATACATCGTTTAGCTGTTGAATTGTTCTTGGCTTATTGACGTACACTTTATCTTTTAAATATCCCCAAAGAAAGAAGTCCAACGGTGTCAAATCACATGATCGTGGCGGCCAATTAACTGATTTAAAACTTAAAAGTTTTTTAAATTTGACGCCACGACGTGAGATAACACGGCCATTGAATTTCTCGCGCAAAAGAGCCATTGTTTCGTTGGCTGTGTGGCAAGTGGCACCATCCTGTTGCCAGGTCCATGTACTCAATTTCTGGCCACAAGAAGTCCGTTATCATCTCGCGATAGCGAACACCATTCACGGTAACTGCTTGACCGACCTCATTTTCGAAGAAGTACGGCCCGATGACGCCGCAAGCCCATAAATGTAATGTTTTCCGCAGAACGAACTGGGCGAGCATGCACAGGTGTTGTCACATTTCCTACAGAGCCGGTTTGCTGAAATTTTGCGCACAATTCTACCGATTGTGGACACATTTGGTCGATTATGCTGACCAAAAAAATCACGAAGTGCACGAAATGCGTTTTGATTTAAACCCCCAATTTCGTAAAAGGCTTCAACAATCTTGACCCGCTGCTCAATTGTATACCTCTCCATGGTTGAATTTGTCAAACACTGAAACAAAGAAATGTGAAATTAAGTTGGGCAAAAAAACTTGACGTTAAGGTGTGACTCACAATTAACATTGTGCATTATGGTTGGACCACCCTATGCAACATGTTACTGAACACAACTCTACAATTCTGACTCTGATCATAAAGTCAATGTTGCAACTGTGATATTCCAAAATTCTGATGAGCAGAATGGTAAGGCTTTTACAGAAAAATCTGCAGTGAAAGTAAAAAATTTGTCAGCGAGCCCACAGAAGTGAAGATGCACATCGTCACGTCAGTGGACGTTCAGTAATGGGGGTGTTGTTAATAATGCTGTGCATCTTCGCTTCTGCACTAGTAGGTGCTGAGTGTATACAGATTTTTGACTCTCACTGTATGTGTACGAAAAAATGATACGATTCAATGAGAGGTTACAGTTCAAATCTGAGACCGAACTAAATATGATTGAGTGAAAATGTTAGAATTAGACAACTGTCAACAGAGAATATTGTAACACTTACAACAAAACGAAGAACTACTTATAACCGAAACAAAAACTAACAAAAAGTCCCATCGACACAAATGAGAACACAATCTCTAGTTGCAATGAACTGTTGGTGATAAGACTTTTGGCAGTGACATTACTGTGGCGCAATCTTCCAAAATTGATAGTGACGCTCTGCTGCAGTAATGAACAGGGGTATGTTCCAAAAGACTGTTCCAATTTAAGAGAAATGAACACTATTCACAAACGTTGTATACGAATCTTTGAAGTAAAGTTCAAAGAGTGAATGAATGCAAACTAAAAACAGTTGAGTCAACACAGACCCTTGTGGCGGGTCTAGAAGAGAATGATGAAACCAATGATTTGTAAATTTTTCTAATGTTCTGATCAATAAATTGAGAAATGTCAAAATGAATTCAACAGTTCAGTCAATAATCCAGCCGAAAAACGACTGGATGGCGCAGTTAGTTAAGTGCCAGCCCCAAGGTTCGAATCCTAGTGAAATCGAATCTGGTTCAGTCACCATTTGCCGTTGGGATCAAATTAACAGCACTGGAATAGGTTGCTACCTCGCAGTACGATGAACCAGTTTTGAGTCTGAGTGCTTCAATAGCGTTTCAAAAAATCTCTGAGAAAAAAAAAAATCCAGCCGAATGTTAATTGTCATGATGCCGCTGTGAATTTAGAAGCTCTAATGCGTTTTTTCGGAAGTAAACAGTGCCTTTTGGGAGAGAGTCTTCTTAAATCTCCAAAATGAGTCTGCATTGATGTGCTTTCCTTACGCTGCAGTTGCAGGTTTGTCCGCCATCTTAGTTAAGCTGAATTCCACTGTAGAAACAATTAAGTTCTTTCTCTCTAGACGCATTCCTCATTTTCTTGCCTTTGAACTTTTGCTTTCATTCACCCACCGAAATGTCACGTTCCAAAAATGTCACTGAATCACGTCTCCTGACAGCTGTCAAGGGACCATCATTTAATTTCGAACACTTCCAAATGCCATGGAATTCCCTTAATGAAACATTACACATCTTCCACACCCAAGCTTAAGCTGTCTATCGGTGGGGCGGAGACGTCCCGCGTCTCTCGTGCCGATCTGATTGCATAAACAGTCTGTGTACGCGATTGTATGATTTAGCAAGTGAGAGTCGCATGTAAATCGTCTTCCCAGTCAGCCGTGAACGACGCGATCTCCTCTCCTCCCGGGAGGGCATAAAACTTATTCATAAACACTTATCAATTAAATTAGAGGCAATTTCATGCTCTCGGCCGCATCTAAACGCGCACAAAAGGCTCCTCCACTTAAAGTTGCTCATTCAAAAGTTAAATAAGGTCTCCGGTGAGTAGTCGTTCGCTAGTGTGTGTGTGCACGATGAGTATCTTTGTATCTGGCCGAAGGCATTGTGCGCAACAATGGGGAATCATAATGAATCTATGCACAGCACGCAACCTATATCCACAAGTATTATTAGTTTGTCCTACATTCTCGCAGGCAACTTGCGTTCGCTCTCACGGTCTCTTGCCGTGAGCCTCTCCACCAGCCCTCACCGCTGTCATCGTATCCTAATTAAATAGATTAAGTAAATTAACATTATTGCTTTGAAGGCAAATACTTCTTACTTCTAAACCATTTCAACGTTTTCCCTTGTTTACTTGCAGGTAAGACCGAGAGAGTTAATGGCTGTCACATGGGCCGGCCGCTACTGTGGCGGCATCTGAGCGGGTGAGCCGAGGACTGCATGAGTCTTGTTTGAGTTGAGAATTTCAAAGTATCGAGCGGCACGTTCCGATGCCGCCGGTGAGTCGGGGGAAAATTTGTGGGAGCGGGTCGTTGAAAGTGGCACGGCTGTGTTCGTCGATTTGGGGCAGCCGACTTGTGGTAATTGTTGTAACGACTGTCGTGTATTTATGGCTCTTTGTGAGAATGACAGAACAAAGCTGATGGAAGATGTTTGTGCTCGTATCTTTCTGCACAATCACCGCATAATTGATGGGACCGAAGTGGTACGGCACGGGGGACTGGTTCAATTGGGTCTCTGCCATAGATTCCATCGGCAAACATTCTTTGTCTTTTTGAGAGTTGAATGCATGGGAAATCGGAGAATGTGAGCAATGCTTTGAGGGTGGATGAGGGGTGGGGCCTTCAGTTGATACAGGTTTTGTTCTGACAAATGTTGGAATTGTGTACTCAAAGGCAAACGATGAGAATGTGGTCGTTGGAGAGATGGAGAAACTCATCTCGTTTTTGAGGAGGAGTTGGACGATGTGCTTTTTTTCTACGACCAGAAGAGTGTCCTCCCTCTAACGCTGTTTGTGAGAGACCACTCTGAAACATTTTGTACGGAGGACGAGTTAAAATTCACTCAGTTTATGGAAATATTCAATTGGAAGATGGAAATGGAATGGGAAGGACATAAATGCAAATTTAGACGTTCTTGCAGGACCTTTGTTGAATGAGGTGCATTCTGGAGTCCAATTTTCGACCACAGGACTGGAGTCAGAAGAAATAAGATGCACTCTTTTAGTTTTCTTCGGATTCTGCTACATTTCAAGGTAGACACAGCATCCTTTCGTCGTGTGCTTGCGATAGTTCTCTCACGAGTGGAGGAGACCTGCAGTTTTATGTCGAGTCTTAATGTCGATGTTTAAGACGTTTTTCCTTTACTGACCACTGTCAGTCACTCGAGAAAAGTGGTGAAAAATAAATTGTGGCTTCCGATTTTAAACCATGAGATTTTAGCGTAGAATCGATGAATTTATCCAAAATGTCACAGCGGCCAACAATATGTAACCTGGGAGCTCTTTTTTAACTGCAGCAAATTCGTCCTGGATTATGAGGCCAATAAAGAAGCATCTATAGTGTATACTAGTTGCAACCTTATGGCTGACACACAATAGTGCATCGTAGACAACGGTCTTTCAACGCACGCATTTCAATGGACATGCACGAAATACTGCGTCGACCTACGAAAGTGAAAATTGAGAGAGATGAGAAGATCATAATAAAATATAAAACGTAATCCCAACGCACGCCATTATTCAACATGTTGGATATTTTTTTGACAGAGGGATGCGCTGTGAGAGCGAAATTGAGAAATGTTTCCCAAATTAAGAGTTTTTCCCCAAAATGAGAACATTTTGTGGCAACTGACATTTGGGACATGAAAACAGCTAACGGAATATTTTTCATTTGGTATTTGAGAGAAAGAGGGAAAAGCTAATTAACGCAGTGCGTCAACGCACACCTTCTGTAACATGAAGTCGGCTAGCGCAATGCACTATTGTGTTTCAGCCATTAACCATTTAGTCAGACATTTATTGCCAAACATACATAAGTCCAGAGAATTAAAATCAATTTTTATTCAAGAACGTGTTTTTGGGCGCATTTTTTTCTGTGTCGGCGTTCGTTCGTTCAAATTTCGTAGGGCTAAAGGGCTTCCTCCGCACCACCCAACCATTCGTTCGGTTGTTTCTTTTTTTTTATCTCATCGCATTTCAAAATATTCCACAGGGTGGGCCAAATACAAGTTTCTTTTTTAAAATGCAGTAAAATGAGCAAAATTAAATTATTTCCATGTGTGATGGCTTTTTTAGTAAGAATAAACATTCCCATTAATTATAAAATAGAACGTCTTTCAAGTAGCGATCTCAGCTGGGTTCGCAGTAGAGCATTCTGTCATCCCAATTTTCCAAGACCTTTTTGATGGTTTCGGGCTGTAGCTCACGGATTGCTTGGATGATATTAGCCTTGAATCGTTTCCGAATTGTTGGCATAACATCGGTCCTTCATTGGTCCAAAGGGGTCAAATTGCAGCTTTTAAGCGGCCAATTGACATCGCCAAGACGGCTGATATCACGATTTGGGAATTTGGTGGGCATGGGCTGTGTGGCATGTAGAGTCCGACCGAAGCCAGTTTTTCGGCCGAAGCCGAACTTCGGTTTTTTGATCACCTTCAGCCGAAGCCGAATGTTCGGTCGGACTCTAGTGGCATGGCCCGCCATCCTGCATGAACCAGAGCTCGTCCAAATCCATGTCTTCAATTTCAGTACATAAAAAGTCGGCTAACGCCTCTGTAATGTCCCCGTTGGCCGAAACGTTGTTCCCAGCCTCATTTTCGAAGAAAAATAGTCCAATGATGCCGCACCACTCCACAATTTACACCAAACTGTCACTCTCTGTGGATGCATTGTCTTCTCAACAGTGACGCGCGGCTTTTCGGAGCCCCGTCGACTGCGCTGGCTCAGCCCCATCGAGCGCATGGAAAACAACTCTCCAGCTAAGAGTGTCTTCGAATCCGAGCCTCCTGGTTCGGGAAGGTCGGTCGACTGTATATGTAATTTCTCTCAAAATACTTGGCCGCTGTACCAAACTCTACGGACTGAGGCCAACACTCATTGACGTTTCTCATCGCTACGTCCTCCTAACACACAATGTTCGCCTTTGCATATCCGGGTATTACTTTTTTCCAACCGGCTTTTGACAAGCTTTCTAGGGAAACATCCCAAAAGAGGATTTTCTGTTGTTTCCCTGTACCGACTGAATGCCAGTTCCTGAACATACCCAAAATTTGTTGCTTCATCATCGTTCAATTTGAGAAATCGTTTCGTTTTCTGTGCGACAAATTTCATGTGTGATTCTTGAGAAACGATCGTCCAACAAATTGACATCCGGTCGTCTAAGAAAAATCCCATTCATCTATCAAAAATCTAATGATCACTTCCTGCTTCGCAGCTACCTGCCTTCAACCTCCTCTCCTCATCCACATTAGATCCACCATCGAATTGATGACAACAAAAAAGTCCATGATTAATGGAAAAAACTTCATCAGAGCAAAGCAGGGTATCATCTCATCGTCATCGGTTCAAGAAACCCCGTCCAGAGCACTAGACCTCAATTAAGTCGCCCGGACCCATTCACTATTACTTCACACTTGCGTACGTCGGCAGTCGCTGTGATAAGAATACCAACATTTGTAACAAATTACCCTCGAGATGAGCCGAACAAAGCCCGGCCCCGGATACTCCCCTGCGGACCAAGATTGTGAACACAGTCGGTCGCCCGTCAGCGTCGTCGCACCACAGTCTGAAGGAGGGTGCATAGAGCTGGTCTCATTGAGTCTCCTAAGATTCAACAAATCATCGAGGCGAAGAGCAGAACGAACGAGGAGATTAGGAAAGAAAGGAAAGAAAAAGAAAATGTCTCCTTGGTACCGCTGTTGCCAACTCCGCTCACCATTCACCCATTCACTGCTTGCATCTCGTCGGTGTAATCGACTCCTAATGTCATCCAATTGCACTCGAGTGTATCTCGTTACCCGGGATAAAGGTGTGCATGTGTGCGCGGGATGAGCTGCTGTCAGTTATGCAATGTCAAAGCAATGGACGTGTTCTAGCAAAACAAACTAACTCTCAGCCGTGGCATTAAGCATTAAGATACAAAGATACGAATCTGTGTGAAGTTCATTAAACCCCTTTGCACGGGTGTTGTCTTCATCGTCGTCACCGTCACCGTCATCATCACCGTCGTCGTTCGTCGTTCGTCGTCGTTCGTCGTTCGTCGTCGTTCGTCGTTCGTCGTCGTTCGTCGTTCGTCGTCGTTCGTCGTTCGTCGTCTTTCGTGTTTGTCTCCGTTTTTTCTGTTTTCTGTTCGTTGGTTCTGCCCCTTCTGTGACTTCGCATCTAAGTGTCTGGTGCAATTATTTTCGCACATACACCATCTTGCATCGATGGACATCGTCGACGGAAGAACAGCAAGAACGACACAAAAAGATACTTTACTCGCTGGCTGTCTGCCGCTCGCTGTTGCCTTTGTCCTCGAAGTCAGTTCATCAGCAAAGTGGAAGGCATTAACATTCACAAGTGTTTGCATCTAGTTTGTTTCATTATGCTAGAGAATGTTTTGTCATGAACATGGTATCTCTCGTGCGGTTCTGTGCGTTGACGATACGGAGACCAGTGGCTCAGTGCGACGTCTCGTTCTTCGGTCTTTACAACTTCCTCGACATGTGGTGGTGTGGTGTCGACTGTGTGTGTGCGTGAGGGGCCATAAGATGGCTCTGGAATGACAGGCTCAAGTGTAATTCAATCTTGGCCGTTATTTCTTTAGTTTCGCATCCGTTATGTGAACAAAAAGTTGCATGCCAGCTTTGTTTAGATTTTTTTTTTTCAATGAACAACGGCCAGTGGAAGATGAGTTTGGATGGGATTGTTCGAGTGTCGTGTGAAGAGCGGAGTGGAACAGAGACAAGCCTTCAGTTTAGCTTGGGGGATTTTTTTCCTGATTTTGTTTGGACTGAATGACAGTCGTTAACCTGACAAATTTGTAAACAGTGTGGAGGAGAGATTCTCTCTCCGGGTTCGTCTTGGATTAAGTGATCTCCACCAGTCAGAGTTTTCCTATTTAGCTCCTTCAAATATCGGTTTAAGTAGGAACCATGACGAGCAATGGGAAATTAAAAAAATGAGCAAATATTTATACAGCACAATGGAACTATGCAGCGTAGTCCTACGATTTATGAGATAACGCATAGGAGTGAGAATGAACTTCAGGCATGTTGGCATTCGAACTAAAGGGCCAACTATAATAGTCGTTCGAAAACTTAAGCTTATGTATGTCGAAGGCAAACGAAAAGTAACCAAAAGGATCATCAAGAACGATGGAAAAATAAATTTAAATAAAACACAGATACCTAACCTATCTGCCTTGCCGTTAGAGGAAACCTGTTTGGAGCATCCTGGAACCGGCTCAGGCTCAGTAGCTACTGTTCCCTGGACGGTCGAAGAACCAGAAGCTTTTTCCGCTCTCGGAGAGGAGGAACGAAGACCCTCCTTCTCAGTAGCGGTCAAGCTTTTTGCTCCCTCCTGACCATGTTTCCTCTTCAGGCGACTCTCCCGCCATGCCGCCTGGGTTCTGGTTATTGTAGCACTCGCCCTAGCCAGAGAAACCCTTTCCCTATCCGTTAAGGATTTGGGGTCACGGCGCTTAAGCCTATTGATTAGGCGCCTGGCGTTGGCACGTTGCTTTAGCGGGTCCCCAAGCTCTAGTGACGTCTCGGTTCTAATAACCGTCCTAACACTATCTAGCGTAGAGTTCGCCTCCCCAGATGACTCGCCTAGTAGGGAGCTTTTCCGGTTTTCGGTGAAGGAGGCTGCGTCCGACCTATGCCATCGCGGGCTTCAGTCTTAGCATCCTTCTTTCCCAACGCACGTTCAGATCTGACGCTACCAGAGTGTTCATCGGGACATGGCCTAATGTCACACACGGACGCGTCCATCTGAGGGGTTGCATTCTGCGGATCACCCTCTGCTACATTTGAATTGGCTGATCCGGTCCCTCCCTGCCCTGACGGGATATGTCCTGTCACAGACAAGGGGGGTCGCATCAGGTCATTCTCACCCCTGACTTTCTCTGGAGCATTCCGTACGAGGGTACTAGCTAATGGCTGGTACTCCTCTGCGGATACCTCTTTGAGGAAGTCAAGAGCTTTGCGCAGCCTTTCCTTCTCTCTGTCATCCAAAACACTCTTATTCCTAAGCCTGCGTATCGTCTGCCTGCAGTTTTTCAGTACTCCACTGATAGAAGCGACAGACGATAGTGACAGTTTGGAAGAGCTAGCAACGGAGCAAGTATCGTCATCCGAGTTGGATGATGCGATGTCTTTTGCCACCTTAGCCGCCTCAATTCTACCACCGCTGGCGTGCGCATCGGGACATGGCCTAATGTCACATACCGCTGTGGAGGATTGATGAGCAGCACTTGACCGTACCGCTGCTATCCCTCCCCTACTGCCACAAACTACTGACCCGGCTCCCCTTGGCCCCGACGGGATATGTCCTGTCACAGGGAGAGGGGGACGCATCAGTGCTTCAGCACCCTTGACCTCCTTTAGAGCATTCCCTATGAGGGTACTAGCTGATGGCTGGTACTCCTCCGCGGATACCTCTTTGAGGAAGTCAAGAGCTTTTTGAAGTCTTGCTTGTTCCCTGTCATTGAGGATCCTATCTCTCAACCTACGTATCGTCTGCCTGCAGTTCTTAATCTTACTGCTTATGGAGGTGGCAGACGATAAAGAGAATTTGGATGAAATGGAGCAAGAGTCGTCATCTGTGATGAATAATTCAGCCAGATTGACCACCATTGCCTCACTGCCATCCTCACCCGAAGGCTCCTTGCTACCTGGGTTTAGGAGACGGTTCTCCTCCTCATCCGTGATGTCATAATTGGAGCCGGTTTTATGAAGAGCTCTGGTACCCGGCTCCTTTGTACCAGACCTTCCTGAAGATTTGTTAGTTTTATCAATTTTGGTCCCACGAGTATGGGGGAAAAGGAGGTCGCGCTGTATTCACCCCCTGTATACAGCGAAGAGGACTTATTGTGAAACTGGATTGCCTCAGGTGTCCAGAGTTAACCGTTAGAAGACATACTAACACAATGCCATTCATTCCTAGGCACGGTTGTATGACACCTGGAATTGCTGGTTTTATCGAGTTGTCCTCTCTAGATCCGCCATATTTAGTAGAAGCAGGGACACCTCGTGCAGGTTGTGACATAGTCACGTATGGACGGTCTTGAGGTCTAACCTCCTGGTTAGCTAGAAAGTCTAGAATCTAGAATCTAGAAAACCTTGCCCCCTAAGCACATTGAGTGGTGCTAAGTTGCATCGTCGCCGCGGCCAATTGATGAAGGCTCGCGACGAGATGACCCAGTCGCCAAATGTTTCCTTCTCCTTCACAACTTCGAGTGTTGCGTCGCTTGTATGGCAGTTAACACCGTCTTGTTTGAACCACAGCTCGGGTATCGATGTTGTCAAGCTCTGGCTACAAAAAGTCGCTTAACATCGCGACTGAGATATCTGAGACCATTGACGGTAATGGTGTCTTCGTCCTCATTTCAAGCGCGTCGCCTTGTCTAAACCCTTTTTTGACATCAATTGAGAGATTGATTGACGATTTTACCGCAGGTGCAGAATGTTTGCAACACTTTCGCGTCCTATTTTCGACAAATGACCGTTAAAATTAGAGTTCTTTTAACTGGTCAACGTGATGTATTTTTTTGAAATGTCTTCAAAATTATTAGAAAATGGCCTTACTTCAGGTTTCAACACAGTCACTGACGGCTTGCACTAAACGCCTTCAAAAGAACACCTCTATCCTGTGACTCACGCCATGCAACTGTATCTCTCTTCCGTCGACATATGCACAACAATCTGCAATCTCCCGGCCGGAAATGTCAGCAAAACATCTTGAATTACCTTCCGCATCGTCTTGCGTAACGAGAGATTCGCCCACATCAGCGATACGAGTAAACAGACAACTCATCTCCATCCCCATCTCCATCGAATTAATTTCCGTTAAGATAAGACAAAGTCAAGTTATTCGAACACACCCACGATGGATTTTGCCCACTTCAAGCAGAAAATTCGAGAGAAAAAATAAAAAAAAGAGAAAAAAAAAGTTAATGCCCCGGGTGAGGCTCGAACTCACGACCTTAAGATTATGAGACTTACGCGCTGCCTACTGCGCCACCGAGGCTGTGTTCACCAACCAACTACAAACCATTCAAGAGGCCAAACACGAGTTTATCGTAGATACGTTCTCTTCGAGAAAAACAAAATGGCTCGCTTCGAAAGAACACAAAAGTGGATGGATGAAATGGGAGTATTTTTAGAAATTCCACTCACTTGCGCTGTCAATTGTTTTAAATGCCAAACGGGGCACATCTGTCGTCGTATTTTAAGTGCAGCCGGTGTGCGTTCTACGATCCTACGTGCACGTACATACGTCAATCGATTGATTGCCGAATCAAGGTAAAATTTGTTTGCGATTTAATTGGAAGTATGTACTCGTATCTCTGCCATTCAATAGATGCTGTTGGTCTAAAAATAGATTTGCATGACGGTGGCGTTTGACGAGAGAAGGCGCTAAGATGCAGACGGTGATGAAAGGTGATGCCGATAATGTCAGATCGTATGTTTTGAGTAATTGTTCTAGTAACAGAATGAAATTTTGATTCGGTATGCTCTTGTGGAAGAGTGTTCAGAGTATTTTTCTGGTGCACTGAAGTCAGTGCATGTCCAGCAGACATTTGTTGTGTGGAAATGGGTGCACACGCAGCGCAAAGTCTAACGGGGTCATAAAGTTCTAAGCCCAAGGCGAAGATTTGCATGAGTCGAAAATCATTTGACGGGGACTGTAAATTGTGAATAATTAGCGTGCAGATGATGTCAAGGATTTTTCGAATGTCGCAGCGGTTTTGGAGAAGTTGCGTCATGTGGCTAATTCTAAGTGCAAATCATGTGGTTTGCGGCTGGATTTTAACCATTGTTTCCGACCCGAATGCATTATTTTCTAATTTGCAGTCGATTTGCAACGAAATTTGGACGAAAATGTCATGAGAAAGTAGACACAGTGAGCCACGGTTCGAAAACGTGTTATTTTCGAACTAAAGTTGAATTTGGCTTCATTGATGGAAAGGGGTACGGATTTCATCATTCCTCCAGCAATATCCCTCTACTTTCTCGATGCCTTGCTTCTCATGCTTCACCTTTTCCACTCGAAGAAGCCGCTTTTTTTTGCTTGCAGAATTCATGAGCTGTCCTGTCCGCCTTTGCAGTGCCTTCTTAGTGGTCCTAAATTAACACAAATGTTGGATCCAAAATGGACACAAATTTGGGTCCTAAATTGAGAGACAACCTTTACGTCGCACCTCGTTGTTCGTCATAAAATCCAACGCTATATCCAAGTTATTCACACTTCCAGCACATCAAGCAACTGTCGGAATGCAGATTATGTCCACAAAATCAACCAAAACTTGCCTAGACAATAAGTTCTGTTTAACTTCAGCCTAAGATGCTGTGAAATATCAAAAACTTATCAGCGCTCCCCGATAAGAACGTGCCGGTTTAAGTCGCTTGTGTCAAGTTTCCGATAAGAAGTCTCTTTCCCGACTTTTCTCCCGATTATTTGGTGCGACGTAATCTTCTGATTAGCTGCGCAAACATAAAATCGTAAACCACGCAACCGCATCGTTCCAACGTCTGTTTAACCAAACCGAAAAGAAAATCATAAAAAACACATTCCCTTCCTCTGTGCTTGCGTCCGTAATCAGATGGTTGACTCATTTGATTACCATACACTTGCTCGCTGAGTCTTGACTTCACGACAAACAAAGAACACGCGTTCACGCATAATTCCATTGCCGTGGATCTTGCTTTATGGCGTTGGACTCTGCCTGCGTGCTTCATCGATCAAGCGAAACTCAAAGCCAAAAAAATAACAAAACCGAGTAAGTGAATGTAATGTGAACACTTATGTGTCAATTTAACGTCAAATGACGATTAATTAGGCGCACACAGTTTGACAGCTAAGCGAATTTCGGCAAAAGTCGCTTCTGCGCGACTGTGTTCATCGGGTTTCAGAGAATCAATGATGTTCCCAGTGAAATTGTAGACAAGTCTGTCCAGTGAGTGATACACGCTTCCCGGGGTAATTAGCCTCTGGACATACAACGCAGGAGACGGAGACAGACGAGCCATGTTTGAAATTTCAATAGTAACCCCTCCGGATGCGTTCAATTGTTGGTGGTGTGTGTTTGTGTGTCGGCGCGGTGGATGTGTTCAGAATGAATTCTCTTCCCGGGGTGGGGTTGATGTGATTTGAATTTTAAATAACGGTAATGTGAACCTCATAAATTAAGTTGTGTGTGCAAAATGTGTACACATTTGATATTCGGACGTGGTCATGCAGAACCGTGCGTCGTCCCGTCCCTCCTGGGGAGGGTTAATAACACCGGCCGGTACGCCGGCGGCGGCCTTGTTTGTTGATTTATCGACTCAATAGACGCTATCTGTGGGGTTGCGTTGCATTTGGAATTTGCAATTTTTTTTTGCTGTATGACAGTTTTGCCAGCGAAAGAAAAAATGTGTGTGGTTGCCCTTGACATGCGGGCTTTCTTAGAGAAACTCATGGAATATTTTGCACAAAATGTGAGACAGTTTGAATTTTTATCATGAATTTGAATGGACATCAGTCTTAAGGCCTTAAGTCAGTCTTGGCATTCTTAACAGCACTAGTTCTGCACTGGCTCAACTTTCGAGGCAAACACAGGACTTTCGCACTCGGCGGAACTGATTCCTGATTCGAGGCTCGTTCAGGGGAGGACTAGAGCTGCTTTTATTGTTCTGTTGTCTTGCTGTGAAATAATTCTTTATATATCTTCAATTTTGACTTCAAACTTCTGCCGGCATTCATCTGGTACCCTCGTGAAATCCGCTGGCTGTGCTTCAAGCGGTTGATCCAATTTTTGATGACTCAGTCCAATATGAGCAACGTTAATCCGGCCATAAAGTCTAAAATATAGGCCTCGAGCTCGTCCAAAGTGGTTGGCATGTTGTCGTAGACAGGACGTAATGCAACCCCAGAGAAAACCATCGAGGAGTGTTCACTCGTCTGATCGCGAGAAGTACATGGCGCAGAGCTATAAAGGAGGAGTCCCAACAGCTGGGGAAGAGTTGGAAAGAGCTGCAACTCATTGCAAGAAACAGTACACGATGGCGTGTAGGCGTAGTAGAGGCTCTAAGACACGCGAGGGAATATATGATCTAAGAAGAAGAAGACCGCCTTAGATTTACCTTGCGCTCATCCATCTCTCCGTACTCCAGGTCTTTGGACTCCGCTCTTTGAAGACAAAATATTAGATTGGCTATATCCATTATGATCAAAGACTTTCGAACTGTCAAAAGATTACTCTGTCATCGTGAATGTAAATCAAAAGCATTTTAAAGTTGTTTTGAATGTTAATTCTGTTTGTTTCCCCACAAAGAAACGATATGATCTTCCTAAAAATATCCCCAATGCACAACCCCACCGTCCCTCCAGCAAATATTCGAGATACAAGATATTCGCCATCATTAGCAGGCATTCTCCGTGCACACTAAAACCCAACAGAACACATAATTTCTCACGCGAATTACCCACGCAACGCATTCATTCCATTTTCTGCTTCTTTTCTTTTTTCAAATGCATTTTTGTATCTTTGAAATTTCTCGCACATGCAATTTCCTGCGCGCTTTCCCGGCTAAACGCAAAACTCCGATGATTGGTCTGATGTTTAACATTTCACGGCTGCAGGAGCCCGCTCTTATGGGATTATGAGGCGAATAAATTGCAGCAAATTGTTGTTGTTCCATCGTTTCTTTTCAATTTCTGCTGTAAGCCGTGTTAGTTTTACGTATCAGAGAACACGTCACCGCCGTAAATATTCATTAAGGGGAAGACTTGGCCGGCTAGAGGAGGCACGTCGTACGTGATACCAATGCCAAGTTCACAAGGAAGGGGTGCAATGAATTTTCATTTAAAAAAAAACCGTGTATACACTCAAACACAAGTTGACGTCGAGATGGTCGAGGAAAGAATAAGAACTGAGTGTGGAGCGAGGTGGAGATAGCATGTGCATGCCAGACGGATGCTAGTATAGTTTTTTTTCATAAAAAAACAACTATGTGGACAGTGGGGCGGGAAAGTTTTGCTTCATTTCGGTTTTTTGATGAACATTTTGCAGAAATTGTTTCTTGACATTTTTCCGGGTGTTCTTCCTCAAGGTCTAGAAAAATTTCTAAAAAAAAGATACAGTGAATTAGAGGAATGCCTTCAGTTACGTGCAAACTATTGCTTCGTGAAGACACAACCCGACGGCGACTGGCACCTGTAGCACATGGTTGTTGCTACTGTTGCAGAAATTTTGTTTCCTGCCTCAAAAATTCGAAGACTGTCACAAGACACTGCCTCATAAGATCACATGACACTAGGCTAGGCCTATTCTCTAACGAATTCTGCAAAATTTGCATGAATTCTTTGTACCAGTGCTGCCAAGTCGTAGCAAATTAGTGTTTTTTGTGGGAAATTCCATCCACGCAACTGGTAAAAATGTATTTTCATGCAAAACAAGGTAAATTCCTTCAGAAAATTCCATTTGGTTGAATACCCTGATTTCAAGGGATGGCTGAGACCTGTGGCAAAGCATGTTACAAAAGCGAGCGACAGAACGTGTGGGACTATATTTTTTGCTGGAAATGTTTTAACATTTGTTTTCGTTTCTACCTGGTTCCTATCTTAAAACACTATTTTTGGAAGTTGCAAATGTTTCTTCTCCAGTGTGCCAAATTCTATTGGAAAATATTGGCAGCACTGTACCTGTTTAACTCTTTCGTCGCTTAGACACCTATACAGAGGAGCTATTTATTCAAAAATCGCTGCAAATTGAATGCAGTATCTATCAGAAATTATCTTCGCTTCATTCAGATCATAAGTTAGTTCGAATAAGTGGACAGGAGAACAAACTCCAGAGATCCGCGTGATAGTGGACCTTTCTTGGTCTAAGTGCTCTATTACCTGACATTAGCTGTTTTGTTTCTCACGAATATTGATGTCCAAATTAGCATCAAAAGATTCTGGAGTCGCATAAAGAGGATTCTGCTCTGAAACAACCTCTCCTTCCCCAACAAGTGGTAGCTGAGATGGTTTCTGGGCTGACGGTGTCATTGGGCCACATTTTTTGTTCGAAACATATGGTGAAGCGATCGTTTCGGTGAATGAATTACGTTTGCGTGATGATGACTAATTGTTTTTTTGCCAACTGAAATCCATACCATGGACGTGGATGACGCTTATTTTTCGAAAGAGGGCGCCACATACTATACAATTACGGCAACAGCGGTTCCATTTTGTAACAAATTTGGTAGACGTGTGATTTCTGGAAATGCAGACTTCAATTGGCCGTCGAGATCGTGCGATTTCACACCATTAGACTTCTTTCTTTGAGGCTATGTTTAAGATAGAGTCCACCTCAATGTTCCATCAAAGATTCATGCAAACATCGAGCTCTTATTCGCAGCATACAGCCGCAATTATGTAAAAACCAGTAAAATTGAAAGCAAATGAATGACTACTTGTGGACATTTGCCAGATCTTGTCATACCACTAGTAACCTTAAGGTTTTTGCTTAAAATTAAAATAAAAATGCCTCCACTTTTTGCAAAACCGCCGGGATTTTCTATATAACTCAAAATGTCACCTCTTGTTGGATTACCCTAGAGAATGACAATTTTTACAGTCCGATGGTCAAACACTCCCCACATTATGATGAAAATTTATTTATTTTTTATGATGAAATAGATTTTACCAAAAAGTATCTATTTGTGTAAAGATATCGTATGTCAGTTATAACCTCAGAGTGTTTACTTCATATTGAAATAAAAATGTCGCCACTTTTCACAAAACTGACGCGTTTGTCCATTAACTCAAAATGTTACCTCTTGTTGGATGACTCTAGGTGCCGAAATTTGCACAGCTCAATAGTCAGACACTCCGGTTATAATGATGAAAATGTTTACCCAAACATAGCTATTTGTGTACGGATATTGTATTCCACTGCTAAACTCAGATTGAAATAAAAATGCAGCCACTATTTACAAAATCGCTTCATTTTTCTACTGACTTAAAGTGACACCTCTTAGTGGATGATGCCGCAATTATACGAAATCTAATGAAAAATTTCGCCAGAAGGATGACTATTTGTGGAGATATTGTGTTCCACTAGTAACCTCAGAGCTTTAGCTTTAGATTAAAATGAAAAATCCCGCCACTCTTTAGAAAAAGGCTTCATTTTTCTACTGACTTAAACTGACACCTCTTCTTAGACGTCCCTAGAGAATGACAACTTTCATTGTCCGATGGTCACACACTTCCCTTATCATGATGAGCATTCAAACATCAAAATCTAGCTATTAACTAACCTCAGAGTGTGTACTTCAGAATGAAATAAAAATCCCACCGGTTTTGGCCTAAATGTTGCATTTTCCTATTGATTTAAAATGACACCTCTTGTTGGACGATTGTAGAGAATGCCAATTTTTACAGCCTGATAGTCAAATACTCTCCTTATCATGATGAACAATTTTACCAAAAGAGTGACCATTTGTGGAGATATAGGATACCAATAGTAACCTCAGATTTTCTACTTCATATTAAAATAAAAAATCCGCAACTTTTCACGAAAACTTTTCATTTTACCGTCGACTTAAAATGACACCTCTTGTTGGACAACTCTGGAGAATGCCGCAATTATATAAAATCGGGTGAAAAATTTCACCAAAAGAATGATAATTTGTTTAGATATTGTATTCCACGAGTAACCTCAGAGTTTGTACTTCAGATTGAAATGAAAATATCGTCACTTTTCACAAATCTGCCACGTCTCTCTATTAATTGAAAATGTCACCTCTTGTTGGATGACTCTAGAGAATGTCAATTTGCACAAACCGACAGTCAAACACTTCGCTTATCTTATCGCCTCGATGCAATCTCACTCTAAAGTCATCATTATAAAGGTGATAAATGGTTTCTCCCCCCACTGTGTGTCAAGCACCTCGACGCAGCACTCCAACACAACGTTGCAACCACGCTGCCACATGGACAGACAGTTCAGTTCTTAGTCCTAATGCAACACTCAACTCCTCCCGTAAGGCAATCTTCCGGTCTGAAGTTTATCAACAAACAAACACGTCTCCGCACACAGTGCACATGTTCATTTGAAACTTTCAGATAAAATTACCCCCCAAACCACATGTGCAGCGCAGACAGACTGGCGGACGACGAACGGGTGACAACCGCGGGCATGATTTGAATAAAATAAGAAACCGAGTCAAGTCCACCGAGGGGTAATGTGCGACACCGCACAAATCCAGCACTCATGGGAGCATAATCATAATTTCATCCATCCATCCATCCATTCACACCCGAACAGGAACAGGAAGTCGGAGTGAGTGAACTCCTGAGTGGACGCCCACCAGCGGCGGAGTGTCAAGTGAAAGCGTTCAGATCGATAGCCCTGAAGTACCACTGGATTAATTTGCGACTAATCTAGAACAAGCACAGATTCCCAACGACCCTCGGTGATGTTAGTCGGCAGCTTGTGCGCGATAAAAACCGCCGTAGTGCCTCGGCGACTAATTGCCCTCCGGAAAGCCAATAAAGCCATTAAAAGCTTAAACCCTAAGAGGGTTTCTCTATTTAGTGTCTGCGCGGTTGTAAATTAGTGCACACGTAGAACTGTTCGAACTGCAGTTAAAGTCGAGAGGTTGTCAGCGAGTTTTATGGTCCAGAGAGAAGCGCGGGCCGCTGCGATTGGTTTTACGAGTTGAGTGGGAGGGCGGTTAAGTGTGTCGCATGGAGGCCGTTAATTACATGATCTGACCCGCTCCCCCGTGCACGGTTCGATCGTAATGTAGGCCTTTCTGAAGGGACTGTTGAAATGGAGAGGTTATTGCCAACAACCGGTGATAAATTATGCCTCTGAACAGTTTTGGTCAAGAGATCAGTGATTCTTGCGAGTAGCGACATTAAGTGCCAGTGTTTCGATGAGTTTTACGAGAATTTGAGTCCCGCTGTGAATACAGTTCGAGGCAATTAAGACGACCTCGTTCGAAAGAAGGTTCTCAGCGGTGGTAGCAGGCAGCTTTCAAACAATAAATTGAGTGTACTTATCGGCAACTTGGCTTCCTCAAGCAAACTGAGTGCTCTCGAGACTTGAGAACACTTCGTTGGCAGTTTCGAGAGATCAGCAATCAGTTGGAATTGATATGAATAGTTGTGGGCAGGAGAGTGCTCCCGGGAAACTAATTGCACAGGCATGTGACTGTCATACCGACAGACATGATCTGTCAGTTGCTATTTTGGCTGTAGTCTGAACGCATCCCACTTGCGTACAAGCATTTAAGACGTTCTAACCCCCACTAAAAGATCACAGGAGCTAATCAATCAACCAGCCAATCTGTTTATCTCGAAGTTCAACGACAATGTCAACAGAAGTTCTTGAAGAATGTATTCATTAACATGTGTCGGTAATGCAGTGCTGAGCATTTGGGCGTGTTCCACAGCACAGGTTCTGCAAACTCCTGTAATTTGTATAGTAAAAGAGCCAACTTGCAGTTCCTAAAGAGATCTAACTAGAACCTCACAATCGAGGCAATATTCCTTCATCTTCCATGGTGTCGACTCATATTCCATTTCTGTCGTCAAACCTAAAGCGTGTGTCCTGGAAGAATCAAATCAATTGCATTGGAATAGATATCTTTGATATTTCCTTCGCACAATGGTAGCCCTTCCATAAACGTCAAGTTCTTTGAACTTAATCTCTTCCATTGTGGAACAAATGTTACCAACTGTCAGAGGCTGGGGGAGAAAGGAGAACAAAAAGTGAAATTAAAAGCGAATCGATCAACAGAACATCTGTATCTGAGAATCCAAGCAGAATTCTTGGAAAAATAAACAATCAATCAAAGGAAAACAAGAAATGGAACATCCTATGTCTTCTTGTAGGACATTCCATGAAGACGAGGGATCTGATTAAAGCCATGAGCTGAAAGCAAATAAACGGAGGGAGAGAGTGCCAGAGAAAAACGTTTTTTAAATAAGGGCTTCCAGCCATCCTCCATGTGGGAGGACAATCACCCCTTTCAGCAATTTGTCCTTCTGATTTCGAATGTCCTCCTTTTGCGATGAAGAAATGTATTCATTCAGCAATTAATTCTCTGTTTTTCGTGATTTTATGCATTGCAAGCCTTTAAAAGTTGAGCATAGCGTTCATTGGGACCATATTTTTACAGAAAACAAACCCACGACGGTGAATTTTAACCCACGTTGCACACATAGAGTGCCACCATACAATCCGAAAAATTGTCCCCACAGGCCACGGATTTTTTTTTTAATGACACTTCGAATACACTCTGGTCTCACGCGGCACAGCAAGCCGAAATGCATGTGAGACCAAAGTGGTCTCATGTGGTACTCAACGTGTTAAAAAAAAAAACAATAGACGGCCCACCCTGTGCAAGATTCTGTTCTCGTAGGTTCGAGACCGAAAAGTGACCACAGTTTACCTAATTTTGAAATTTTGAACATACATGGGTCCAAAAAAGAAGCAACAAATGTCTTATCCTTTGAAGATCTCCTCTCAATCCGCCATGCATTTTAAAGACTTACAACAGACGGAGAATAACTTCTAAAGTTCCAAAGAGAATGAACATTTCCCTTTCATCAGAGACACTTCTCTCCTCATCTGACCTACAGAAAGTTATATTCACTCCATGAAGTCATCGCCAAAAAATTAGAATTCACACCAAAAATCATCGCTTCAAAAGACTCTCTTCGATTCTAAATGTTTTTCGAGGTTACCAGTGATTTCATCTTCACTGACTGACTGACACGTGACGTGCTTATTTAATTCGCCCGAATTCCTGTTTCACCGCGTTCTGCGAAATACCTCTGAGCTTCATCTAATAAGTCTCTCTTAACTGTCAACCCTGAGGTTTCCCCTCAGATGATTCCACAATTTCGCTTTTGGCTGCCCTTGGTGCTTCCCTTTTCGTAATTAAATGAAACCTTGTATTCCCAGAATCAGATTAAAATGTGAACTCTCCTCACCCAACTGTCACATCAAAACCGTCAAGTTAATGTCATCAAAACCACCGTCTTCCGCTCGTGTGAGATAATAGGTTACTCATTCCCATTGTCATCAGACCTTGCGTCCAAACGCTCGCTCCACTTTTGCACGTTTTGACAACATCATTCAGCAGCATTCAGCACGGGCACATGACAAACAGAAAAAAAAAACTCCAACAAATCTGACATAAAACGGTTTCGTATCAACAAATACCGCTGCATACAAAGTTGCCGTCGATTAAAGTTTACAAACAGCAACAAAATTAAAGCCGAAAACGACGATAAACAATTATTGTGTCATCCAGCAAAGAGCCGGCTGCATGATCGGACTACAACACACCGCCCGACGGAATTCGCACTGTCAGACGTCGGGTAACACGTAATACTTGTCAGTGGAAGCTCGTGCAAACCGTTAACCGAAAATACGACGTAATTCTGAGTGAATCTCGATTACGGTTGCAATATTGTAAAGCCAGCCCGTCCCCGGATGGATGGCGGACGAGGAAGAGGCTTCGCGGCTGACCTCGTTCCCGAGTGAACTCGCATTATGCATGCAAATGGCACTCCGCAGAGCCCAGGGAAACACTCCGGATGGCCAGAGAGCGGGTGAGAGAGGAGGGGCTGCGGCGTGGGGAAAGAAATGCTACTTTCGACACTCTTTTCATTATCGGTTTTGTGGAATTTTTATTTTGTTTGTATTTTTGGGAGTACTTTTGGAATTCCAAAGAAGTTAAGTGTCGAAGGAGGAGCGCAGAAAACCGCAGTGAATGTGGTGCCTTCTGGGGACTTTAACGGAAATGAGTGGTGTAATTGGAGTTTGAAAGGGCATATCACGCATAAGAGTGACTGGAGGAGGGACTGGACAATGACATCGATGGCTGAGCAGATACAGAGGCGGAGTTGTGAAATTCGGTTGTTGTACATATCAGGCACATGACCTCTTCCAAGGAATGATTATGATTCGCTGACGGAACTCAAGAACTCTTTGAATGACTTTTCAAAGAACTCAACCAAGGCCGTGTTTATGAACAAGAGAAAAGAGGTTTGAACCGGATTTAGTCGGTTTCATTGCAAACAGGCGACGGAAGAGTACCATTCGAATGAACTTTAGTGCTGTAGGGCATGAGAAGCACTCTCTAAGTGAATCAGCGGTCTTGGGTCTTTGACATTGGACCCATTTTAGACCTAGGCCCGACCTTAGTGTAGTTCCTAGGGGCTCCTAGAGTTAGCTGAAGCATTTTTAGAACTATTCCCTTTTAAGCCAAATTAAGTGGGATTAGAGAGAAAGAAAGAAAAGTTCTGTGTTGAATCTTCGGTCCTGTTTGCTTGATGGCATTTGGAGAAGAAGTTTTAACCACGAAATGTATAAGCTGTCCAGCGACATGACTGTAGGCAGCTGTCTACGGATTCAACGCCAAAGATGTAGAGCGCATGGACAACACTGCTACATCCCGAAGACTTTTCGACTTCACGCCCCTGAAACAACGCAAACTGATGGCGCACAGAAGTGGAAAACTACTTCAGCCAACTAGGCGTGCGTAATTGAAGGCAGTTGGCTAAAGATCATGCCAGCTGAAGAAGCTTGTTTATTGAGGGGCAAGTCCATACCGGAATGTAGCGCCATCAGAAGAAGGAGAAGAGTATTTCTCAAATTTTAGACGAAAACTCAACTGAATACCGTTTTGAATACCGGAGAGACAATCTGGTTCTTAGAAAAAAAAAGTTAAGCCCACACTCACAGTTCCACGCCGATGGATTATTGATGGCTGCCGAATACACTTTTCCTTGGAATTCGTTGAATGGTATCCAAGGGAGACGACTGTGAATTGGGCAAATCACTTTTGAAATTGCAAAACTGAGCCCTTAATGCGACACATGAGGCCTTCGGCGAAAGAAAATTCCGGCAAAAGAAAATCCCAGCAAAAGACGCGTGCAAACTTTATGAAAGTTTGACAAAATCAAAATCGAATTTTAAGGATGCTCAAAGTTGCTCGCAGAACAAACATTTCTCTGAACCGTCCCCGGCAATGCCAGCCTCCGGAACTTCAAACAATTCTGCTGATGCCACACTTATTTCTTTCCGTCCTGAATATCCAACAGATTCTCATTACATTTTCGAGGAACGCTTGGGGAAGGGTGCTTCTTTTTCTCTCTCAAATTTCTCATTTCCCGTCACATAATTGACAAGCAAAGGAAATCGCTTCGAAAAGGGATACCACCCCGGCATCAGTGATTCAGGACATTTGTGATCGTTCACTTGCTTCAACCGTTTAGTCGAAATGTAATCGAAATTGAGTCTCGGTGAGAGATGACGCCACACACTCGCTCATAAACCTTTCTCACCCAACACACGAGGTGTCATCTGGGTCGAAATGAGTTCAAAAAGGCAATCAAAACCCACAGACAATTGTCAAGTGAAGGCGAAGACGAGAACGAGAAACTCTTCAAAACCCTCCGAAAGGGGAAAACAAAGGGCGAGGTCAACGATTCAATTCACATGCACGATTTGGAGCAACGATTTGCAGCCCACTTGGTTCTTATTGAAATGGATTCCCTATCCCATGGCTCATCATCCTTTGGCTGGAGCAAATGTGAACGCTTGCGAAAAGGTCGACAGTAAATGGAAACGTTTTCGGAGACACAAGCGTGTTTGCGGTCGAATTGGTCGGATGCCGAGAGGCAATTGAATGGCATTTGGTTATGGGAACCTCGTAAAATACTCGAATATTAGAGACCAACGAGTATGGAGCTGAAGGCAACGACCAACAATTCGAGGCAAATCATCTGACACATAAGGACGAAGGATAAGCGGCGAGACAGACGTGGCATTCGGTTGGCAAATTCATTGACCTACGCGGTGAATGTGGGGACATTTCCATTGGCGTCAAAGATTTGTGAGAGCATTCCTCGGATGATGGTGGTTTCATGGGATATTTGTAAGGACCGAGGGAAAGTTTTGGCCAACATGAGTGGCGGCTAAAAGCTGCATTCACGAGAATTGATTGAATAGTAAGCCCTCCAGTCAGACGACTGGATGGCGCAGTTGGTTAAGTGCCTGCCGCAAGTTTGAGGGATCCCAGGTTCGAATCCCAGTGAAATCAAATCTGGTCCAGTCACCATTTGCCGTTGGGATCAAATTAACGGCACTGGAGTAGGTTGCTACCTGGCAGTACAATGAACCAGTTTGAGTTTTGAATCTTGAGTGCTCCAGTAGTGCTTCAAAAATCCTCCGAAAGAAAAGACCCCTCGATGATTTTCTTTGAGGTTACATCACGTCATTTCTACAACCAACGTGCTAACCACTTTGGACGAGATCGAGGCAAACATTCGAGACGTAGTTGCTGTAATAATGCCGGACGTAGGACTGTGTCATCAAAAATTGGATCGAACGCTCGAAGACATGTCAGCGTTACCGAGGCGGCCATTTGAATGATGTGGACGACCATAAATAACGCTCTGAGTTTTCTATTTGGGCGCAGGAAATGTGGGCCGGAGATCCGGATTTTCTCGAATAAAGCCCATTTTGGCTCAGCTGCAAAATTCCCGTTATGGGAGCGAACGCAATCCACAAGTGTTCGACCAAGCATCAATGCATCCACAAAGAGTGACTGTTTGGTGCGGTTTAAGGCAAGGCGTCGTCATCGGACCTTATTTCTTTTGAAATGTGGAAGGAGACACCGTTATCGTTGATGGCTGCAGGTAAAGAGCTATGTTAACCGACTTTCTGTAGCTAGAGCTCGACAACATCGACATATCCGAGCAGTGATTTCAACAAGACGGCGCTACATGCCATGGTAGGTGATAGGGTGCCCTTGCGACTTGTGTCGCGGCTCACTAAGATCAACAGTTGGGTCCATTGCGCCTTGGGTACATGCCAAAAGAGCGACGCAACGCTTGAAGTTGTGAAGGAGAAATTTTGCGATGGGTCATCTCATCAATTGACCGCCGCGATTATGCGATTTTACACCATTCGATTATTTTGTCTGGGGGTTCCTCAAGTCCTAACAAGCCACTCACTTTAGACGAGCTTAGGGCCAACATTTGAGACGCTATATCTGGGGTAACACCGCACATTTTGGGCCGTCAATAATTGGATCGACAGCTGAAGCACTGCCAGCGAGAAGCAAGGGCGTCTACTTGAATGAAAATGGCATGAAAAAACATAAAAAATACATAAAAAAATGGCATGAACGTAACTTCAAAATAAAGCCAAAATACATCCTACATCTTACACGGTTTTTGTCTTATTTAAACTTCTTTTCCTATCGTTCTTATCTGGTCACCCTGAAGATAAGCTGATCGCGGGCTGTCAGTTGGAATAGCTCAAGTTCAGGTCATTGCATCGTTTCCTTGCCTTGCGCCCCTTCCTCCAATTAGTCCAAATGAACACCAGCAACTGATGATCGTAGGGTTTCAAAAATCCTCCGAAAAAAAAGAAAGCTCTCCCGTCGAACAGCTTGAATCAGTTCAAATCTCACCGGCCAATGTCTCTCCCTTTAACCTGTCACCAGTTTCAGATTCAATTACGTCAATCACTGGGACGAGTGTTGTCGTGCCTCTGAGATTGTGAACGATGACTTTAGCTGACATTCAAGTCAAACTCCCTTCAGGCAATTAAAACTTCATCAGGTAAGCCTGTCGAATGCGGGGGAAAAGAAACTTTTTTAAAACTCGTTAATCAAAATCTCCCAGTATTTACCCCGAAGCCGTTCAAGTCATCCCTGCGGGATGCTCACCAAGAAAACTCCAACCCCATCCCGATTACCTGTCCCAGCTCACCTTCGGTTGAACATCCACCCACAGCAACTGTTGTTCATCATCGTTACAGCATCACTTTCATAGTTGCAATCGTGGACAGGAGCTTCAAGTGCACGAGATGGAAACTTTCAGGATATGGGCCGGCAGATAGTCTTACACCGCCCCACGCCCTCTCTCTCTCTCTACCCTATCGTGCTGGCACGGAAATTAAATAAACTTTTCTGCATTTTACGGGGCTTCCGCTCGACGGAAAGTTACCACGCTCCACATGGGTGCCCTGGAGCGCCCGGGTGCGCCCCCTTAATTTTTTCTCGCAAAATTTAATTTTAATGCATCCCCCCCACCCACACCCGCACTCTCATCTCGTGAATTTAATTAGAGTCGACATCAAGGCTGCACAGAGGGCGGCACTGTAACCGCCCACACGGGGGCGGCCTGGGGCTGCCTGGGGCGCCCGCAGCAAGCAGCAGCTGCTGCACAATAATTAGAACCAACGTGCAACTGTGAATTCGATGAAAATTTAATGAGAACGAGAACATAAATTATTCGCTCAGCGGGTCATGGATGATGACACGTCGATTATGCCGGGACCGGGTGGGGGTTGCAGCAGCGGCAGCCAAGCATTTCCCCGCTCTCGTAAACGCAGACGAACCTAGGTCATTGGAGTTTTGGTTTTAATAGCTGAGGCATTAAATTTCGTTTTTACGAGAGATGAGGCTCGTGGCCTTGTTGAGGCTGCGAGTGCCACTCGACCAGATGGGCCGTGAGTGTGTGCTTGTGTGCATGTGAGTGGTGGAGGGTCTCGCTCGTTTCCATGTCGATGTGTTTCCAGGGTTTTACTGGGTCAAGGGGTCCAAACGTATTGATTCCCTCAAGTGGCAGTCGTCCGCAGATGAGACTCGTAACGGGGATGCGAAGAAGTCTCTCTCGTTGCCATGGAAATGTGAAGAGCTGAGTACATTTGCTTGACTGATGTAATCGATAGTTTGCCTCAATGAAGTTCAAAGACACGCAACTCGCTTGGCTGTGCTCGGGGAGTTCTCATCGTGAAGATGGAGGGTGGGTGAGGGGGACATGGTAAATACTGAACTGAAGGATGATGATGTTCTCGATGTTGATTCTGTCGTTTGAGGGCTTTGTCTTGCCTCTGGAGGGCTTTCATCTTTTTCCTCGGAAACAACTTGTCTTCCACTGGGAATTGGGTTTGAGTTGGAGTTTCAATGAAAAGAGTTGCATTTTCTTGTTTGTTTGTGGCATTCTGTCATCATCTTTTTGAAGTGACTTGAATTTTCAGTTCATTGTGGGACTTCATGACCTTTCATACGTCTTATCTCATGAATGCTCGTCCAAAGGAGTTTTTCTTGGGCTTTCTCTCCTTAAATAGCTCCCCATTCATTACAGCACAGCGAGCGTCCAGTTTAGTGAAGAATGAGCCAGATTTTGAGCGCTGCTCTATCCACTGCTGTCTGTATTTCAAGTGCATCACAGTTGCTCAACTGGTACTCAATGGTAAAGGTACTGAATGATATTATAGTCCAATTCAATGCTGGAGTGTCCACGAACCCAGCACAAAAGGATTTTGTGGCGGCTCAGGCTTTTAAGCTCTTTAATACAGTCCTTGACGGATTTGGAGTTTGTTATACACTTTGAGCATTGTCAGTGACTCGAAAGAGTCATAATTGGGTGCGCCACAGACGCACGTGGACGTCCTCTGTTGCGTAGTCCCACTAGTTCAGAGTCGAAGACTCTTCGGGCCTTGTCATCTTAGGCCTTGGATCAGTAGACGTCTGGCTGGACTCATGTCGCTGTACAGCCGATGCAGTTCGTCGTGGGTGAATCTTCTTCCAACAACGCACACAGGACCAAAGATCGCACGCAGAACTTTTCTCCCGAAAAGATCAAGGACTTCTTCACCCGTTTTAAAAATTGTCTTCGCTTCAGCGCCTCAGAGCTGAACTGGGATGGTCACTGTCTTGTACGAGGTCATTGTGGGCTTTCGAGAGGGGGTTCTATTACTCAACTGAGTAATAATATTATTATTTTGAGCCTAGAGAAGCAGCGATTGGCAAGAGTAATTCGCTTCCAATCTCAATACTGATGCTCATACCGTTTACAGTCGCCAGAAATGTCTTTTCCAAATTCCCAGTATTGACTACGACCAAGACCCCAAAAGCCGTTCACACCAGAAACGACCAGCTTCTTGTGATTGCTGAAATTCATACTGTTTACCGTTGTGACGAGGTATTCGAAGTCCTTTACTAACCCGAAGTTATAGCTGCCCATTGTGACGGTCTGGCCAAGACGTCGATTTTGTGGGTCCTTTCCCGATGACAGCATGTACTTCGGTTTGCCTTCGTTCATTCATCAAACCCATTTCAGCTGCTTTCGTTTCAATGCCAGCAAGCGTCTCATTGACGGATCGCCGAGTTCGACCAACCACATGAGTGGCATCCACGTATGCTAGCAGTTGTAGGGAATTTTGGAAAATCGTGGCTCTAGTGTTGGCCAGAGAGTTTTGTACAATCTTCTCAGTAAATATGTTGAAAAGCGAAGTGAATCGACCTTGATGGAGCAGCGAGAGTCTCCATTATCATCCTGGTCAGTCTGACGAGTTTGATAGAAATATCAAAATTAGACAAGACGTTATATAGCTCGTCTCTATTCAAGCTAATCGACGATTTGGCGGTGGGTGTCTTTTCCACGATCTGCAGTAGTTTGAAGATCTAGTCGAAGATGGACTTCACTGATCTGAAACCACATTGATAAAAGTACACAAAAAAAAACAGCGGAGAAGGTTGCCAGATTCCTTTATGGATGTTAAAGTGTAGGAACCGACGAGGTTTCTTCTAGCCACAAAGTCCTTCAGCCTGTGTCTGTCTGAGAGCAATATTTTTGTCCTCGCCGTTCAACAGTCGCCAGAAATGGCTTTTCTAAATTCTCAGTATCGACTGCAACCAAGACCCCAAAAGCCATTCACACCAGAAACGACCAGCTTCTTGTGATTGCTGAAATTCCATGAAAAAACCGGATATGATATCATACGCGTCTTGGTTCATTTCAATCAGCATCTTCCCACACAACAGCTTCCCAGTCAACTCCGATGCATTCAAACGCCTACCCCCCGCTCCCAGCATAGACTCCGTTGCAATTCTTAACGAATTAACCATAAATCATAATTACGCAACCCACTCAGGCACACACACTCAAGGCGGCCCAACCACCAGCAGAGAGAGAGAGATAGGGAGCGAGGGGAGTGAAGAGGGCGGTTCTAATTGCCAGTAATCGTGCTCAGTAGTTAACCAACAATTTTTAAACTCCCACCCCCCAGCCGGCAGCCCAACTGGGCTCTGTCTCTGTGTACCACTTCCATTCCGTCATCGCCTTAATTATGTAGCTCCGCAGTGGTTAGCTGTGGATGTTTGCTTTTCCTATCCCACAAGCCACTGCCACCGCCATCATCACCCCCAGCATGAGCGTCGGCTAATGGCATGACGAAGATGCTCATAATGGCGATGGATTCAGCCGGGAAAGGGGTCCCTGGCTGAGGAGCAGCATCACCGTGATTACGATAGTGTTTCGGATGAAAACGAGGTCAAAGGTCTGCAGTGTCCATGGTGCACGTAACACTAATTGAGAGCGCCGGAGGTTTCGGTCGGGGGATGCAGGCGGGTATGCCTGCGAATTGAAACAGGAAACTGTGCTTCGCGTGTAAGTCCGGGGAGGAACAGTCGGAAAAAAAGGAGTGTCGTTGAACTTTGTGTGTTTTTTTTACGGCCTGGGAAATGCACCTGCAAACACGACGGTGGCTCCAGCACACATCCAATCCTCCCTTCGGCGGCGGCAGGAATTCCGGCCGAGCTTATGTGTTAACCAAGCAAATTGGAGGGCTGCAGCGTGGAATTCTGTTTGAAGAAGTGTCAGTGAACCCGGCGGAGGGAGGGCTAAGTGTGTGCACTAGTGGATTCGTTGGCTTAGCCACAGCCGTGCATGGGGTGTTCAGTTTGTTTAGACGTACTGCGGTGGAGCCATGTGTGTTTTAAATTTGGCTACAGTGGCTAAAGGGAGCAGCGCGGTATGCAAAGCGGAGTGAGTTGGGCTCAGTGGCCTCCAGCGCTTTTGGCAATTGACCATCAATGAACAGGAATTCGGCGGAGAGGCCGCAGCAGAATATGTTAACAGGCAGAGAGGAGGTGGTGGGTGATTCGCTCTCTCCCTCCGCCATCACAGTCCAACTTATCGAGAAAAATCAAACAAAGGAGCGCCCTCGCATCATCGTTGTCATTCCATCCACAAGGGAAATAACCTAAGTAACGAAGCATGCTCCTTGATTCAATCGCACAAACTCTCGCAGCACGAATCGTTGAATGTTTCGAAGCATAATCAAGACAAAAGATAAGCCATTCGTCTCCCCCGGGACGACACCATCATACTTCAGTTCCCGCTGTCAACCCCGCAAATTTGTCACGTGAAGGGAAGAGTTTTCTTCTGCGGAGACTCCTCCCCGAGCATTGAGATATCATCGGAGTTTTGACCAAACCTTCGTGGGATCTCATCCAGGGAAGCACTTCAGGGGAATTCCTTTAATGAATTCGAACACATCGCCGGATACGGAGGGTGGAATCATACCACGAACTTTCATCCCTCGGGGCTGTCAATGGATATCCGATAAGTTATTAAAGATAACATCGGTGCTTGGCGGAAAAGTAGCATGGAAACTGGTGATGAACTCGGTTCTTGGGCGGTGCGGAGCATGGATGTGCTGTAGATGGGTTTGGGGAGAATGTTCACTGGATCTTAGTTAGTTCCGAAGGTTTGTCAATATTTTAGTCAGACGATAACTTGACTTCGACTCAACGCGTTGTCCCAAAGGGTCAAAACGAAAGCTTACTTATAATAAAAAGACAGAACCGAATTAAGTGAGTCCTGGGGGCAAAGGAGGGCATGACAAAGTGCACACTGTCAGAATAAAAGGGCACCATTACCAACAACAATGCCGCTCTCATCGAATATCTATTATTTCAAGACGGTTAAACACTTGAATTTTCTCTCCAGTTAGCTGCACAAAATGCCACCAATGGGGGTTGGTTAGGTTCGAATAAGTTCAAGTAGTTGACTCCAGAATACGGTCACACCTAAGTCAACGTAGGACCGTCGTGATACCAAGCGCGCAGAAATATTTAATACTCATTTAGTCATTCTTTAATTGCTTATGGAAAGTTCGGTTCATAGCACATAGGTATAACGCAGGGATAAAACATAGAATTGATCTCGCCACTCCTTGTGGTTAATGGCACATGGGGATAAAACATGGAATTGATCTTGTCGCTTCTTGCGTTTAATATAACACAGAGATAAAACGTAGAATTCATTTGGCCACTATTTGCAGTTAATAGAACTTGGGGATAAAACATAGAATTGATCCTACTGATCCTTGCTATTAATAGAGCATAGGGGATATCGGGGATAAAATAAAGAATTGATATTGCCATGGGGATAAAGCGGGAACAAAACATGGAATTGATCTTATCACACATTCGGTTGATAAAGCATGGGACAAAGAGAGGATAAAACATAAAATTGATTTTACCACTCCTTGCGGTTAATATAACAAAGGGATAAAACATAGAGTTAATCTTGGCACTCCTTGCGATCAATAGAACATAGGGTTAAAGCGGGGATAAAACATGGAATTGAGCTATCCCCATCCTTGCAGTTAATATAACAAAGGGATAGAACAGAGAGTTAATCTTGGCACTCCTTGCGGTAAATATAACATGGGGATGAAGCGGGGATAAAACATAGAATTAGTCTTGCCACTCATTGTTTCCTTGGCCTCGAGCTGCTCGTCTTTCATCTGACCAAATTTAAGTTTTAAAAGACCCTCTTCATCCCTGTCCTACTTTTTGGGACAAGCGCTAGGCACCGAAGGCACAGACTGTCTTGCAAAATGGGGTGTTAACCAGCACCGTAGATGGCAAGCGTCTAGGTAACACAGTCCCTTTCTGAAACGTCTTTGACTTCGTGTCGTGGGAGAGTCATACAAATGACCACGAAGACTGGGGTAACAAGTTGAAAAGACCTCAACTAACTTGACCTGTGTCACAAAACCACAACAACTAAGGAGCCGAGATGTCTGGGGAGGCTTACCCTGAACTGAAGCACGGCTTCCGCTGCTCAATGCATCAATGAAAACAAAAGTTTTCTGGGTTCGTTGACTCTCTGCAACCATTCCATGAAATCTCCTCCGACTTTGCAACAATTCACTAGCGTCAACCTCGTCAATAAGCGCTATCGCCCGATGGAACTAAAGATAAACCGTAATAATACGCGCATTGACTTCAATTTTCCTTTTTATTGCTTTCCGGTGTTTACATCCGTGTTGGCAATAAATTTCACACCACTTGCCATCACGGCACGCCAGCTATAAAACCGCACTGAAAATGTCCATTTCGATTGATGGCCCGCCCGACTTCGGAGAATCGAAATGAGGCCACCCAAAGGTACGGTCGCTGCCAATCCCACGCCCGGCCGTGTCAAGAGTGTAAACAACACTCACCAACTTCCACTCAGATCTGAAGTGATCCCTTTAATTTGGAGTTCCCGCACAAGGAAGCCGGCGGAAGAAAGACGATCCACTAGCCGAATCAAAAGACTGCCAAGTGAACACTCCATCTTCATCCGGTTCCCCTGAGTCCTAGAGCAGGGAACCCGAGCGCACACACACACACACACTCTGCTCTAGTCCTCGGTCTAAGTTCTTTGCTCATTTTTCACTCTTGCACCTCAAATTCAATGGAGTCCTGCTGACTGGCAGGAAAAGTCCATAAAGGAGAATGAGAATCAGAACTGAGGAGGGGAGGTGCTGGTCGGAGAACAACAAAACACATGATTCCCCAGTTCATTACACTGCTGCTTTGTGGTGTCTCTGCGTGCGTGTGAGGCGCATATTGCCTTCGAAAGGAGGCCAGGATATTAGGCGGGAAGACACAAAGAAAAGAACACAAAAAATTCTGAAAGATAATGGGCACATCGGTGAGGAAGAAGTTACCATCCCCGAGGTGGCTCAAGGGGTGCCGCTGCCCGAAGGGTTGTTCTCGGTCTGAGTCATGACGTGGTGGGGGAACGATGAATTGTATCGGAAACACGTGGACCGCAGGATAAAACATTCACCTGGGCATGGCAACGGAGATGGTGGTGGGAAAGGGGAGGGCAAAGCTACCGTCGTTGTCGTAGGACTGATAAGTGGGGGATTTATTGTGATGGTTTCCAAAGTAATGACCGCAGATGGACAGATGGAAACACACGAACGGAAGCAAAGCACTTGTGGATGGAGGAGCACTGGATTGATAGACACAATTACCAAGGACATCTGGATATGAATGCGGTTTTATGGTTTCGAAATTTATGATGATGACTGGAGGCGTTGGGTGGGAGCTTAGGTGGGGGCGCGCCTGTCTAGTGGTTGAGGTTTGTGCTTCTCTGAGGTTGAAGCTAAATATGGTCCATCTCCTGTCTTTTGAGATGTTGGCTTTTGAGAACTGCGGCGGAGGAAGCGTTTTAGAGCATTTTTTGGAAACTCCGAAGTTGCAACTCATTTGTGTAGTTCAAGTGAAGACAAGACACTGCCTGGAATCCTTGAGATGGCTGGAGAATGTTCAGTTCTTTGGAAGACAGTTTCTGTCTGAACTGTTCCCACTCAACTTCCTGAAGAATGTTCAGTTAGTTTGGAAGACAGTGCTTGTCTCAACACTTCCCACTTAACTTTCTAGCTGTTCCCACTGAACTTGCTGGAGAATGTTCAGTTCTTTGGAAGACGTTGGCTGTTCCAACTGTTCGCGCTGAACTTCCTGGCGAATGTTCAGCTCTTTTGGAAGACAGTGGCTGTCTCAACTGTTCCCACTCAACCTTCTGGCTGTTCTCACTGAACTTGCTGGAGAGTGTTCAGTTCTTTGGAAGACGGTGGCTGTTTCAACTGTTCCCAGTGAACTTTCTGGAGAATGTTCAGTTCTTTGGAAGACAGTGGCTGTCTGAACTGTTCCCACTCAACTTCCTGGAGAATGTTCAGTTCGTTTGGAAGACAGTGCTTGTCTCAACTCTTCCCACTTAACTTTCTAGCTGTTTCCACTGAACTTCCTGATGAGTGTTCAGTTCTTCGGAAGACAGTGGCTGTCTCAACTGTTCCCACTCAACCTTCTGGCTAATCCCACTGAACTTGCTGGAGAATGTTCAGTTATTTGAAAGACGGTGGCTGTTCCAACTGTTCCCGCTGAAATTCTTGGAGAATTTTCAGTTCTTTTGGAAGACAGTGTCTGTCTCAACTGTTCTCAGTTAATTTTCTGGCTGTTCCCACTGAATTTGCTGACGAATGTTCAGTCCTTTGGACGACAGTGGCTGTTTCAACTGTTCCCACTGAACTTGCAGGAGACTCTTCAGGTCTTTAGAAGACAGCGGCTGTTCCAACTTTTTCCACTGAACTTTCTAGCCCTTACCACTGAATTTGCTGGAGACTGATCAGTTCTTTGGATGACAGTGGGTGTTCTTACTGTTCCCAGTGAAGTTGGAGTAAAACGTTCAGATTTTTGAAAGACTATTGCAACTTCTTCCACTGAACACATGGAATTAGACCTTAAAAGGAATCAGTTCCAGAGTCAACTTGAAGAACCCGATCTCATTGCCAATCTGTCCCCACTTGATGCATTCAGACAACTGTTTGGGAACCAAAATCATGAAGGGATATCTTAAGCAGCTCTCCTTGCAAGTAAATCAAATGAACGTCTCTCTTTATCTCGTAGCCATATGCGAATGTCATCAAACTCAACAAAGAAGCAGAAACCACCCAAAAAGACTGCCTCTGACAGCACATAAATCACCCCACCATCAATCTTCCAATGCCACGTATTCCAACAAAAATTTAGAGCTCATCCAGAGGCAAATCAGTGGCCTTTCAATGAGACGCGCCTAGGCCAGGGAACCACCGAAAACCTGCCTGACATATGAAGGCTCACAATCTGCAAACGGGATTATGTTTATGACTGACCCGTAAAAAAGGGCAGTAAAACCAAAAACCTTGTACCGCCCATAAGTTGACGCTGAACTTGACGGAGATAACATGAAAGTTTTACTGTCTCACGTCACGGGGATGATACGCAACGAATTTTATGCGAAGCACTGGGAACACACGGTTTCCTTGGGTTCATTATGTCTTCACGCGGAGTCCTTTGGCTGGTCAAGGACTTGGTGGCTTTAATTGGTTAATGGCGTGTAAGGTAGCGGGTAGAAGTCTCGGGACAAGTTTAAGAGATAAGAGGAGCTATTTCACATGGATGATGAGTTCCATTCAAAAGTGTGTGAGAGTGGGTCTTATCATCCCGGGGGATATGCTTCAATTTATGTTACTTTCACGTCGTAAAGTGATCGGGAGATGGGCGTGTCAGAAAATGCAGACGCATGAGTTGATTCCTTTGGATTGCAAAACGAAACTCTGGAAAATCTCCCTGGGGGATTCTTAAATTTTTATTTGAAGTTCGTTGGTAGTGAAGTGTGTGATTCAAACGAAGATGCCCTTGCTTCAGTGAAAGGAGTAAAGTGAAAATGAGCTTAAGGAGTGGAGTCACTTCCAGTTCGCTATCGCACTACGAAATTGCACTAGGATCTTTCGGGTTTTGGTACCAATTCGAATTTCGTAACATAACCTCCCAACATACCATCAGAAAATATTCCGTGGAAAAAAGTGTAATTTTCGACTCTGTGCCTGTGAAACAACGCAACAGGTCGCGTCCACGTCTAAGGTGCCATTCAGCCACCCTTATTGTCGGCCTGGGACCCAGCATGGATTTTGCAATTGCTATGAGCCAAGAGCCTTCAGTTCTTCGTGACAGCATGCGACTCGCGACTGCATCTTTAAGTAGCCAGAATGGCGCATCAGAGGAGAACTCTGGTTCAGCAAAGGGACGGTTAGCACATCAGTGTGTGCCTTCGGTGCCTAGCGTTCGTCTCAAAAAGTAGGACAGGGATAAAGAGGGTCTTTTAAAACTTAAATTTGGTCAGATGAAAGACGAGCAGCTCGAGCCAAGGAAACAATGGGTGGCAAGGTTAATTCTATGTTTTATCCCCGCTTCATCCCAATGTTATATTCACCGCAAGGAGTGCCAAGATAAACTCTATGTTTTATCCCTTTGTTCTATTAACCGCAAGGATGGGGCTAGCTCAATTCTATGTTTTATCCCCGCTTTAACCCTATGTTCTATTAGTCGCAAGGAGTGCCAAGATTAACTCTATGTTTTGTCCCTTTGTTATATTAACCGCAAAGATGCGGCTAGCTCAATTCTTCTATTTCTTGCTTGGATAATGTCATCAGACAGACACCGCCTTCTTAGAAGACCCTCGTTCCATAACGCTCTGATGATCCGATTCATATTCCATCCAATATCCCCTGAAGCTGGACAGTAGATGTTCACTACATTTTTCGGTTTATCGCCGATAAACTAAATTGAATTGAATAATTCATCTGGCAAAACCATTTAGCAAGCAAGATCATTGACATTCAATTCCACCGTTTGTTTCCGTTGAATAAACACTTTTTCGTCATCTGTTCCAATTTGATCCAACATAATCCCAGTCATTTAACTGCCGTCAAATTTTCGATCCATCTTCACGCAAATCACGCACAACTCAAAGTGGCTCTTCAGAGCTATTGCTGACACGATATGAAAACGTAAAGCCATCACCTATTCAACGCAGGGAATATGACTAAACGACTCGTAGTAAAAATTGCGCCATCTAATCACAACGAGCCCCGCACATTTTTACGATCATCTTTTTAATTGAATCGTATAATCAGAACTGACATTTTTTTTCATTTATTTTACTACAGTGCTTTAACGAGGAGTTTTCGCGGGGTATTTGTCCTTTAAAAGATTCTGCGAAGCGTGCATTTATTTGATCTGTCAATTTGTGGCAAACGGAGGATGCATGATGTGCATGTTTTATGTTGCGGCTGTTCAGGGGGAAAAATGCCAAAGGAAAATGTCAGTCTTTCATGTCAAAAATGTCGAAATTCGGAACCTGTATTTTTCTTTCAAAAACAAGACTCCTTACTGATTGATAAACAAGTTTTCTTTCTTATTTCAATTTTAAGCCAATCATTTATTGGTTTATTTTAATTCGTCAAAGATTTTGGACCTGATATTTGGCCCAGGCCCAGAACATTTCTGGCTGAATTTTTTTTTATTAGATCTTGTTAGATCTTGATCCCTCCTTCTTCTGATTCTTATTCTAAGCCGTTAAGTTTATTTTTGCTCGATGAATCCAGAAATCATTTTTGAACTTTGATCGAAAAAGTCTTTTGATCAAAATTTCTGAGCAGGTTTCATGACGAGCACTGTCACGCAATGATTTTTACGCTTGCTTTATCAACCGTTTCGTTTCATTCCACGAATTCGGAAACTATTTAGAGCTCTGATCAAAAAATCCGTTTGATTTCAGAATTGTTTGATGAACATTTCTGAACAGGGTTTAAAGCGGCCACTGTCAGGCAACGATTGTCTCATTCGACGAGTCCGGGAAATATTTTGAACTTTGATCGAAAATGTCGTTTGATGAACATTAATGATGAACAGATTTCATAGCGAGCACTTTCACGCAACGCTTTTACGACTGTTCTATCAACCGTTTCATTTCGTTTCATTACACAAATCCGGGAAATTTTTAAACTTTGATCAAAAAATTTTTGTTAATCAACATTTCAGAACCGTTTGATGAACATTTTTGAAAAGTTTCATAGCGTGCACTGTCACGCAACGATTTTACGCCTGCTCTATCAATCGTTTCGTTTCTTTCAGTCAATGAGTCTTGGAAATATTTTGAAAATTGATCGAAACAGTCCGTTTGATCAAAATTTCAGAACTAGTTCTATAGTGAGCACTGCAACAATTTTTTACGCTCGCTCTATCAAACTTTTCATTGCTTCTCAGTCGATGAGTCCGTGAAATATTTCGAACTTTGATTGTCACAACTAGTTTTATATTGAGTACCGTATTCTTTCTTTACACTTAATTGCCTCTAAAACTGAACACAAAACTACAATGGCCAGTCCTAAAATGTCATCACGTCCCTTGTCATCCGCCACACTCAACCACAACTGACCATAATTCTCATAAAACCATCGCCGACTCATTTCCGGACAGCATTTCGTCTTGAATGCGTCTTTCGACGTCATGTCGTCGTTTTGTCATGGAGTCATTAGCATTCCCCGTGGAAGACGCGAAGCTCTTTTGTTTTTACATCGAAGCCAAAAGTTTTATTACCTCACCACGAAGTGCAAGGTCGGCATAGTGCCAATGAAACACGTTTATTTCCTCTATCCGGTGACGCGTCTGCAGTTGTATTTGTGTTTGCAACCGAGACGATGTAAACGACCCATTAATGGTAATAAGACACGATTTCGATTTAGTGATAAAGTTTTTCCTCGTGTTTTCTTTTTTTTTTTTGTTAATTAATGCGTTGCTCAAAAAGTCGTCAGTCTGGTGGGGGGAATAGTTTTCGGCTTCGGGTTTCATTGTCGTTCATTTGAATATTTTTCTTTTCGAATTTTGTTTAGCTAATCATTTAACGGTGTTTCTTTGTTTTCTCATTTCAGATTTATTTTGGAACTGAACACAGGATTGCATTGAAAGTAAGTGCATGTTGTTGCGTGTAGATCTTTGGCTCAAGTTCAAAGACTGGTGACTCATGTTCGAAAAGAGTGTCTGAATTTTGATTAAATGAAATTGTTAACCTTGTCCAACAAGATTTTGAAAGATTTTATGAGATTGATGGCCTTTATAGACAGACAGGTGATTCGTGTGGTGGACTCAGAAGGTTTATGGTGCGTAATCGAAAGCAACTCGAAGTATTTAAACGCGTTGCGCTATCTTTATTAACAAATCTGCGATTTATGCGAGAAAATAAACTTCATTTGGGCTACCGTGTGACTCACGGATTTTTATGCGAAGTGTCAACGAACACAAAAGTGTAATGCTGCTCAACTTTTTTTTTTGTGAGGGGATGCGTTCGTGAACTTTGCGCTTGTTTTTAACAAACGAAAAACTGTGTTACGAACCAGGGGATGACTACGATTAAGGTGGCATACCTAAACGCAGACGTTAATCAAGTTAGTGTGTGAAATTGGAGGCAACTAGCAAAAAGATCGTCCTGGCTAGAGAGATTTAGTGGTTGAGGACCAGTTCACCCTAGACTGTAGCGCCACAAGAAGAAGACAATCTTGTGTCAGATTTAAATGTGGTGACAATTTCGGCCTCAACGATCCGTGTTGTCCAGTGTCCCTTGCAGATGTACATCAGTCTGACAGTTTCTGCTTGCGAGTTGTTCAGTCATAATAATAATAATAATGGCGGCGCTACAGTCCGAGGTGGACCTGGGCCTAGCTCCTCAGCAACCACTCGTGTTGTGCGTGCTATTGTAATCTCACGAGTGGAGGGGACCTACAGTTTAATGCCGACTCCGAACGGCGAGATTGAAAAGCTTTTTCTAGACAGTTATACTCTTTGAGCATTGTCAGTGACTCGAAAGAGGTGGAGCCGTGAAAAAATGTTCAGTGTTTTTTTCTGGAATCGAACCGACAACATCGAGCGTAGGAGTCGACCCACCTACCCACTACGCCACGGCACCCACAGTTGTTCAAACGCATCCTTTTTATTGGAGGTTGGCACAATCGGCCTAACTAAGAAACAGCCACTTCAATTGTCTACCTGGACTCGTTTTCAAATGTAATCTTTCAGTCGCAGTGATTCGATTTTTGCCATTCGAGAATTGCCATGGTTATGCTGAGGGCTGTCTTACTTAGCTTGTCGACTCGGCAGTTTTTCATGACGACGCTGTTCTCTGCTGGCACTTAAAAAAGTGTGATGTCAAAACGACTTCAGAGTCTTCTTGCCATTGCACAATTAGTTTTAAATCCAATGTCCAATCAATAGACCTTGACTGTCGAAGACTATTGTGATTTAATCGGGGGTTGTATTCGCAGCTTAACTTTCGATAAGGATATTTCATCTAAAGAAGCCTACTGCAGGTTTGTCTTATGGCTAACATCACCTCCTGAAAGACTAGAAGAGTTATACAGCGATACAGATACAGATACAGATACATTTTTTTGCTTTGCCTGCTTCAGTTTTCACTCTTTGAGCCGTCTATGAAACGAAATGCATAAAATGTCCATTCTTCTAGCTTCTACAGTGGTGAAGTTCACAAGTAAAAAAAAAAACGTTGGCGTCCCACAAGGTTCCACCAAGGTACCTATGCTTTTTCCTATATTTTTCCTTCCTCTTCCTCTTCTTTTTCTTGCTCCACTACAGTCCGGGGTGGACATGACCCTGAACTAATATGTCTCTCCAGCTAGTGCGATCCTTCGTTAGCTCTCTCCAATTTCGCATACCACGTCGATCGACGTCACTCTGAGTGGACGTCCTTTGTTGTGTTATCCCACTGGTTCAGACTTGAAGATTCTCATCCAACGAGCGAGAAAAAGAGAGGCTGACCAAATCTTTGGTATCAAAACCAAGTCAGCGTGGTTGCAAGGAGTTTTGCTCATTCAATTTGGGCCACCTTTTGTGAAACTAACGAAATTTCAGTTATGATTTTCTTTATTTCAAATGTTGCGACTCTGTTTGTTGACGTAATCATTCAACAAACATAAATATTTTTTATTCACCAATTCTTGTGAGCCTTACTTTACTCTCTGCCTTCACAGCTTCTTTTTACTTACTTACTTAACGGGCGTACGACCCATGGAGTGTCTGAGCCTGAGTTATTGCTGCCTTCCATCGTTGACGGTCCTGGGCACGCTGCTTCCAGTCATCAAGACCAAGCTGTCTTACGTCCGTGATGACTTGGTCTTTGTACCGGAGTTTCGGTCTCCCTTTCCTTCTCGAACCAGGAGGCTCGGATTCGAAGACCCTGTTAGCTGGAGCGTTGTTGTCCATTCGCTCGATGTGGCCGAGCCAGTGCAGTCAACGGATTTTTGCCCTTCGGACTACATCCACATCCTGGTACAGCTCAGTTCACGGTTGTGTCTTCTCCTCCATTCGCCTTCCTCGCAGACGGGACTATATATTCGACGTGTAATTTTTCTTTTGAAGGCACCAAGAATCAGCTCTGCAGTTCTGCTTAGCGTCCAGCTTTCGGCTCCATATAGCAGGGCTGGCAGAATAAAAGTTTTGTAGATCATGATTTTGGTCCAGTTGTTGTTTTGTTTTGACAAACCGGAGTAGCATCGGTTGCCAAGGGCGATTCTACGTCGGATCTCCACTTTGATACCGTTCGTGGAGTTCACGTTTGCCCCGAGGTAGACAAACTCCTTCACTACCTCAAAATTGTAGCTGTCGATTGCAATGTTTTGCCCTATATATATACTTTGTGTTATCCTCATTGACCTTAAGACCAGCTCGTTTCGCCTGTTATTCAATCGCCCTGAGCTTCTTTTTGGTGAGCAACATTTCCGTTTTCAACCCATTCACAGAACAAACGACTAGAATGCCAGGCCCAACTGATAAACAAATTAGCTGTCAACTAGGTTGACGCTGGAGAAAGAGTGTTGCCAACCCCCCAAAAAATCACCCAAACAACCTTCATGTGAGTTTTGAAATAATGAAATGTCAACGACGAGGGACAAATAAGTAAACATGCAATTAATTCGAGAACCAATTGACCTAAAATTCGAAGAACACGCAAACGGTGAGGGCCCCGAGATTTATTTTTTCCTCTCGCATCACGTAAACACTTCAAGCGCACAACATCAATCAAGTGCCAGCGCCATGCCTACACCTCGACGTGATCAATTATGAAGGCTCGTGTAATATCGAGTGACTCCCACGTCCACCTCCAGTGGAAGGACCTCCCTCTCTCCATCACCACTCGGGTATTAATGGAAACAAAACCGAATCCGAAAGCAACTCCTCTGATTAATCCTCTGCTCGGCATAAGAGCTCCATCCCCCAACCGCCAGCCCCTTCAATGGGCATTAATATTTCAAAAGAATTTTTATTATTATTACCTGCCTCACAATAGGCATCCCAACGTGATTGTCCTCGCAAACGCGAGCAACGCAAAAAGGAGCAAAACAAGAGAGGGACACAAAAAGGACGCACTGTGTGGAAACACTAAATGGAACCTTCCTCCTGGCAAGTGAACAAACTTCAATAAGTCCGCACGAGATGGGGCTGCAAGTGAAGGGATGAGCAGATGGAAGGAGGTGTCGCCTCGGGCAGCAAATTCAGCGCACAGGGTGGTGGTGGTGGTGGTACAGAATGAATGCATTTCATTTTCCTGCACAACTCTAGCGTGCATGCACTCGTTCTAAAACCCGCCGGAGGGCATTCCAGATTCCAGTGCACAGATACGGATGAGCCCGGTGGAAAGTGGGTCATGAACACAAAGGCACTGCTCCACACTAATTTCGTCGGCAGGGTGCAAACAAAAATGGATCCACGCCACTGCAGCAGGCAACCGCTGCACTCTGTCGTCCTGTGGCACCGCTCACCTGGATGGTGGCTTAGGAGACCACCACTCAGGATATGAAAATTCCCATTTTTTTCTTATCTATCGATACATCCTTCACGGGGACGGAGAAAATCGTGGAATTTGGGAGCGGAGTGGCGCTCCGTTCCGTTGGTGGGTGTGATTACGAGTGTCGCCGGATCCGGGACAGCGGTTGACCTGGAAACGGGGTATCATTGATGTGGTCGATTGTATTCGCATTTGTCCCGTCAGTCCTGGGCGTTAGCCGACATTAATATCGCCCGATATGGCGATAATATGCTGCGCCGTTCGGAGGAGGCGCCGCCGTCTTCGGTGACGCGACCGAATTTGCTTAATTAAAAGTGTTCCACTCCTTGGGGTGATTCTCGGTCGTGGGATGGCAATAACATGTGATTGATGAAATTAAATTTACTTAATTAAATGTTCTCACGGACGGTCGGCCGGGGTTGGACGGTCAAACAGGGACAGGGACAGGGCCTGGGATTGGTGGAGCCCTCCCGGCCCAGCCTTGACACGGGGAACGGTTACTGGGTTTTAATGACCTGATTTTGAATAATCCTCGGGAAATGTGTACGGGGAATTTTATTGGACCTATCCCCGGACGGTTTTTATTGCGAAATATGAAAGGTTCTGGTGGAATGCTTATTGTTTTCGGTCGGGCGGAATCTTTGGGATTTATTGAGGCTTGTGATTGTTGACGGAGATAAGGGAGGAATGAAAAGAACCAGCCCAGTGGCCGGGGGCCACGCAACAGATGATGACGGTCGTTGCCTGAAGTTTTGTGAAAGAATTCAAATTGCCTTCCACGCAAATCGAGAGGGGGTACGCTCGTACTTGGCATAAGTCCCCTTTCGAGCGACTCGAAATTTGATAGCTTACGTCCTTTCCTCCGCTTGTGACATGGCAGGGTAATCTTTTCGATTTAAGGGGTGGATTAGGTTTCGTTTTTTTGTTGCCACGAGTTTGTTTGTGTATCGTCTTGAGGCAAATCCCCATAATCGTGGAAAGTGATGGAAGACGGGCCAGGATCTAGGGTCTTTTGGGATACTTTTTGCGCGATTTAATTGAACCAATTTTGTGATTTTTATTGTTAAAACTTTTCTCAAAAACCTCTCAAAAAAATGAAAGTGATGACATTTGAAAGGAGAGCACAACTGTCAAATTTACCTCGTTAAATGGCATTTGATGTCAGATGTTGGGCCTTACTCTAGAAAGATCAGACTCTATCACACGAGCAAGCAGACAGCTTCTTCTCCGTCCACGAAAATCCTTGGACTAACTAGTTTAACTCAGTACAATGGACCAGTTTTTGAGTCTGAGTGTTCCAGTGTAGTGTTTCAATAATCTCTGACAAAAAAAAATTATTTTAACTGGTTACTCAAGGTCACTGACACTTACCGACATTTTGACAGATTCCGCAACATGGTTTACATTTGAAGGATTTGTGGTGGCTGTTGACTGTTTGACACTTTGAATGTCAATTGTCTGACGATGATTTATGAGACTTTGGCTCTGAAGCTGTGGGACAGTGTAACAGAGGACGTCCACGTCTAAGGCGGCACACAAAAGTGGAGTTATTTCAGCAGTAAGGTTCTATTTAAACAATATCTCTGTACTGTAAACCATTGTAAACATATATAATTGGGGACACACAAGTGAAGATGGACCACAACAAGCTTGGCGCTTACAATTGAAGACATCTAACTGAATATCGTGCTAACTGGATAGACTTATTGGTTGAGGACCAGGTCCGCCCCGGGTTGAAATTGAAATAACAGATTTATTGAAAAAGCATGGGTACTTGGTTGCAACCTTATGGGACTTAATTGTCAACGCTTTCTTATTAACTTGTGAACTCCACTGCGGTCGAGGTCCCCGGAAGGAAAAAGAAGAATTAGAACAATAAGTTCATAGAAAATGCATGGGTGCCTTGGTGGAACCTTATGGGACCTCATTATTAATTCTTTTATTTAGTTGTGAACTTCAATCAGGCCCAGGTCCACGTCAGACTGCAGAGCAACAAAAAGACGAAAAACGTCACAATCGACAGCGACAGTTTTGAAGTAGTTAAGGAGTTTGGTGAGAAGCTGGGACCAGGTCCACATCGGACTGTAAGGAGTTTGTCTACCTCGTGGCAACCGTGAACTCCACAAACAACATCTTGGTGAATATCCGTAGTTGAATCGCTCTTGACAGCCGCTGCTTCTTCGGTTTGTCCAAAAAACTTGGGCTAAAACTCCCGACACGAAGGATGAAGGACGAAGGACCAGTCTTGCAGTACGGATCCGAGAGCCGATACTTCGGATATTTGGTCATGTTTGCGAGGAGGGAGGAGAATGAAAGAGAAGATACAACAAAGAAGATGTGGACAAAGTCCGGAAGGCAAAATTCCCTCGCTTTTACTGTCTTGACCACATCGAGCGAGTCCGGAAGCAAAAATCGGTCGACTAAACTGACTAGGCGCCGTGGCCGTGTGGGTTCGTGCGTCGACCCATGGGCATTAGACTTTCACAGTCTAGGTTCAATTCCAAGTTCAGACAAACAATTTTTCAAAAAAAAATTGTTCACGGCTCCACCTCTTTCGAGTCACTGACAATGCTCAAAGAGTATAACTGTCTAGAAAAAAGCTTCTCAATCTCGCCGTTCGGAGTCGGCATTAAACTGTAGGTCCCCTCTACTCGTGAGAGAACAATAGCACGCACAACACGAGTGGTTGCTGAGAAGCTAGGCCCAGGTCCACCACGGACTGTAGCGCCGCCATTATTATTATTATAAACTGGCTCGGCTACATCGAGCGAATGAACACTTAGGCTCCAGCTAAGATGATCTTTGAATCCGATCGTCCTAGGTCGAGAATGAGAGGAAGACCGAATCTCCGGTATAAAGAACAAGTGTCAGCGGACTTGAAACAACTTGAAAGTAGCATTCCAGGGACTGACGGCGATGGAAGGTGGGAATTGCTCAGGCCCAGACCCTCCATGGCTCGCTTGCCAGATAAGTGAGTAAGAACTTCACTGCGGTCTAGATCCATCCCAGTTCTGCAGCGCCACAAGAAGAAGAAGAAGAGTTAGAATGAAACAACAAATTCATAGAAAAAGCATGGGTACCTTGTTGGAACCTTGTGGGACTTCATTCTTAATGTTTTTTTTTAACTTGTGAACTTCAATGCGGTCCCGCTCTACCCCGGTCTTCACTGCGGTCCAGCTCCACCCCGACCAGAGGAAGAATAAGAATGCAACAACGAAAAACGGAGGTACCTCGGTAGAACCTTGTAGGATTTCATTGCTAACGTTTTTTTAATTTGTTAACTTCACTGCAGTCCAAGTCCACTCCGGACTGTAGCGCCACAAGAAGCAGAAGAAAACTTAGAACGACGCAACAGATTCATAGAAAAAGCATGGGTACCTTGCTGCAACCGTGTGGGACTTCATTCTTAACGTCTCTTGAAGTTGTAAACTTCACTGAAGCCTTGAGATTTTCTTCCAAACGTCGTGTAGTGCCTGAAAATGTATGATTTGCTCCAAACACTTGGGATGAAAAATTGTCTGTTCCAAGAATGAAATTTTAAGCTAAGAAAACAGACCAAATTCTCAGAGACCAGTCTGATCCGAACAGCAAATTATGAGGTCAATGATTTGAAAAAGATTACGGGGCTAAAAGATGGTGCCAGCTGCGGCTCGGTGTTGTCATATTTAAAATAAAATCCCCTAAAGCTGGGCGCTGTCATGGAAGTCCCAAAACCTCAAGGCCGTCATTCAAGTCACTTAAAGAGCGTTTGCGATAAAAATACCACATGAAATCTTTAAGAAAGGCACAATTTCTTTGTAAAAACTCAAAATATTTCCGCATTCTGACTCAGACGCTCTTGCTGCGATGCCCGGGAAATGTTCAATTGACTCCGTAGCAGTCCCACTTGAAACTTCTGGAAGCATTCCTTCAAATTGACTACAAAACTAAAGTCAAGTCGATGATTCTTATCACGGCCCACTCATCAGGTGACTGTGTGTGCTTTAAGATTGAATTTATCTTTCCTAGGTATTCACCGCATGCGTCACAGCAGCACATCACTTCACACGCGCCATCTCACAATTGATGACTGCTGACAGTGGTAACCGTTGAATGCCATTATTCTCTTATCGCCACTCCAGAGGTGTCTCGTATCTGTGTATCTTTCTCGAAACGACACACTCAACGCTCACGTTTGCGGTGTTATCATCTGAAAAACATTTAATTAAAGCGAAAACGTAAAACGAGACCAACAAAGCCAAACATGACTATTTGCTGCCACTCTCTCTCTCTCGGTGGTGGTGGTGTGTTCTCTATGAATTGACAGGCCACCCAGCCATCAGGCACCAGCACCCCGGGGAGCAGAAGAACACATTACTTTTTGTTCACATAAAACGTGATAAATTCCATTTAACCATGGAATCACCCTCCGGTCATCAATAGGGCGCTGGACACCACCCCCCCGCCATCCGAACAATGAAAATCAAACGAAGGACGGGTGCGTGACCCCCCCTTCTTTTCTCACTCTCTCTCTGGTGTTCTCTCGCCCCCGTCTGCTCAAAATTGAAGCACACAAATAACAAACACCGCACATACACGACAGCGAAACCCCCACAATGCTGCTGCCATCTATCAGCAAAAACGACAAAAAAAAAAAAACAAAAACACTGTTAGATACACACTCCCGTGCTCGGTGTCCGTGCCCGTGGATGGTGTAGGTGAGGAGCCTCGTGAATTTTCCACCCCAACACGGGAGATGGGGCCTCGGCAGTCAGTTTGAAGTTTGACGTCGACACCGAGGTGTCAGATTTATGAATTTAATACCGTTAGTCAGTGTGCGGTGATTTGTTCGTGTTTTTTTTCTCAGTTTTCAAGATGTTTTCCGATGAGTTTTGCTGAATCATTGCCGCCACCGAAGGGGAGACAGGAAGTCAATTGATTCTAATTAAGTGCATGCGTTGCCATTTCGGCCGGGTCCGGGCTGAGGTGATAAATCGGGGAAATTAATATCAATGAAAACGTCTTCACTGCAGGGCCCGTTGGTGATTTTTTCCCTCTCGTTTCTTTTCGTGTGGTGAGTTCGTTTTCGCGATGGGGGATGCGCCTCACTGATTCGCCGGAAGAGTCAAAACATTGTTTGCTCGTTCTTCATCAGATTTTTCCAATTGAATTTTATTCTATCTCGTTTTTCTTTTTCCCCGTTCGTGTTTTGTGTCATTTTTTGTTTTTGTTCGGTTGCATTAGCGGGCGACGAGCGAGTGTTTAATTAAATTAAATTCGAACTCGGTTTGATTTCAAGGCTTTCAATTTGCCACTATGTACGTGTGTGTGTTCGGTGGGGGGATGTGGTGAAAAATTACTCGAAATCAATCTGGAAGCGTTAATGAAGTGACAGAGATACCCTGGGTGAGAATATTGAATTTCCTTTCGTAATTATTTGGAAACGACCACCCTTTGCTCTCCGATTTGTGTGGAATTTTGAACTCCAGTTCTGAGAATGTGGCTGTGGCGATGGAATTATTTATCAGAGTTGGAATTTTCTGCGGATGTTGACGCTTCTTTTATCACGACGCGGTAAAGGGAGATTAAATACAAGTTTATGCAGAGTTATTTTCGGCAACGAGTGTGATTCCAAAGACACGCATGTGACTGACTCAAGTGAACATGAAGTGATTTTTAACATAAGAGGAATCTCGTGGATACTGCGGGACCTTATCTTTTGAAGGCGAATAGATTTTTGACGGCATGATAGATTTTGATGCGAAAAATATTTAGCGTCGTGGTAATCTTTGCCCCTCTTGGTATCAGCACATCAGAGGAGAAGACGCACTTCAGAGATAAAGTGCGTTTTAACTGTGGGCAGATGATGATATTTCACAAGATTTCACAAGAGTCAATCACAAGATCTGCGTGTCCAAAGTCCTCTTCTTCTTATAGAGTGGCTTGTATTGTACAGGGTGCGCCGTCTTTTATGTCGGTACAACAGATTCCCAAATACAGGGTGGGCCAAAAACAAGTTTCTTTTTAAAAATGCAATAAAATGAAAAAAGTTAAATTTTTTGGGCGCTGTGGCGTAGGGTTTTTTTGCGTCGACTCCTACGCTCGATGTTGTCGGCTAGATTCCCGAAAAAACACAACAAAAAATTTCACGGCCCCAGCTCTTTCGAGTCACTGACAATGCTCAAAGAGTATAACTGTCTAGAAAAAGCTTCTCAATCTCACCGTTCGGAGTCGGCACTAAACTGTAGGTCCCCTCCACTCTTGAGAGAACAATAGCACGCACAACACGAGTGGTTGCTGCGAAGCTAGGCCCAGGTCCACCTCGGACTGTAGCGCCCCCATTGTTATTGTTATTATTAAACTAAATTTTTTCCACGTATTATGGCTCTATTAGTAGGAACAAACATTCCCATTAATTATGAAATACAACGTCGTTTAACTGGCTGCCCTGGCTAGTTTCGCAGTAGCGCACCACTGTCACCCCAATTTTTCCCCACAAAGAAAAGTCCCAGGCGGTCAAATCGCAGCTCTGAGGCGGCCAATTGATATCGCCAAGACGGCTGAAAACACGATTTTGGAATTTGGTGCGCAAAAGTTCAATTGCCATCCTGCATGAACCAGAGGTCGTCCAAATCCATGTCTTAAATTTCAGTGAAAAAAAAAGTCAGTTAACATGGCTCTGTAACGCCCACCGTTGACCGAAACCGAAACGTTGTTCCCAGCCTCATTTTCAAAGAAAAATGGTCCACTGATGCCACGACTCCACAATCCGCACCAAACTGCCACTCTCTGTGGATGAATTGGCTTCTCAACAATAACGTGCGGGTTTCCGAGCCCCGGATGCGACAATTTTGTTTGTTAACGTAGCCGCCGAGATGAAAATGCGCCTCGCTTCGTCAGAAAAGATGATTTTACGCCCAAAATCGTTGTCCAATTCAAGCTGCTCAGCTCAGGCCCAAACTACGAAGCAATAACGAAGCGGAGGGTCGCGCGCCTTCAATTGCTGAGTCAATTGGAGCTTGTAAGCGAATAATCCGAGGACTTTGTGCAGAATTCTCTTCAGGCTAGTGAGTGAAATGTAGAGATGTTGAGATCGATGGCGAGTTGATGTTCGTGAGTTGAGTCTCACACTCTCGACCACATTCTCATCTGTGCGCACCGTACGACGATGGGACCATGATGGTTGTCCACTGGCATACCAGTCTCACGAACTTTTTGCACAAACTTGCGTACAGCATTCGCGGTGGGTGCTTCATTTCGGCCAAAACTTCTTTTCAAAAAACGCACCGTTTGGGCTCCACAACATTCACTTAATAAATTTTCAATATTTCCCAACGTTCCCAACGTTGTTCAAGCGTAAAGCGAATAATTTCATTCCGCGGAGGTATGATACTGACTTTCTGTAAAGATTTCGAGCGGGAAACAGCTGTCAGTGTCAAAATAACCTACGAGTATAATTTAAAAAAAACAGTAGATGACCCTGTTTCCAAAGAGATAAATTAAATCGAAAATTGAATCCGACGAACATCTGGCTCTTGTGTAACAAGTTCAAGTGTCAAGTCGTGCAAGTCGTTGAAAAGTGTTGCCAAATATTAATTATGTTGTCTTCCTTTTATGTCGCATTCCTCATATGAAGCTTGGCAACTGACAGTACATCACTCGAAACTAATTCCGTGTTAATTGACATGAGAATCGTCTTCAATCCCACCGCAATATTCAAACTCAACCCGAAGACGCACATAAAACTTCCCTTGACATAAACAACTGTCAGAAGTTTCCTCAACTGACAGCAGATTTGTCATACAATTCACAATGGCACCCAAGCTCCTCATGTCACACAACCACAACTCATCTGGGTCACCAGAGAGGAGCAAAACCGAAAGAAAGAGACGAAAAAAAGGGAGAAAAAGACGAACAAAGAGTATCTCGATAATTAAAATCCGAGATAAATTGTAAAAATAAGTCCGGTCCATCACAAGCGGGGATTTATGACACACCGCCTCGGAATCGTGGACCGTAACGTTCGTTTACCTTTCAAAACTCCCTCGAGATGGAGCGACACTGGAGATTGTCACTGACCAGGGCACACTGTTGGCGTTTTAAGTTCTCCTTGACGGTGATCGATAGTCTCATGGATGAATGTCACGCTATGGATTTGCGTATTTCGTACACTTCGTTCACAGTACGGTTTTGCGAATTCTTTTGTTTCACAGCAGAACGTAGAGCGCCGGGGGGAGCGTGAGCTTCAAAGCGAATTCAATTAGAAGACAGTGAGATTAACGTGTTTAGCAGTGTTTCACTAACGAATTCTGCAGTCGTCGTTAATTAGACACACATTTTGTTGTGACAGTGACCGTGGGTGAATGTGGGGAAGATTGTGAAGCATTTAGAATTGGAAATGTTCAAATGAGGAGTCAATTAGTGACAAATTGTGCTGCAAAACGAATCTTTATGATTCTTTCCGTCTCAACAGGGTATAGTCAACCAATTAATCGGATTTCTTAAGACCTCTGGGATTTTTTGGTGGACGGCTTAATCCATTCCTCATAACCTGCTTAATTGGGCTGCAAGAAAATCCGCTGGTAAATTTAAGCTCGAATTGAAAGAGTAGTGAAGCCATGGTCGTGGTCAAGTGAAGCTATTGAAAGACTACAGCAATTAAATGCTTTTCATTTAAATTGACCGTCGTCGGCTAGTTCTCTGTGAAACGATGGTTTTAATGAATACAATGGTCTTAACGAACACAGCTCGATCTTTGAAGGTGAATATGTTCAGCGCAGCGAAGCAAGTAGCACGAATAATTTATGCGAGGACATTCGAAATCAAAAGAGGACGGAAGGACAAATAGAGGAGGACTGTTTACGGTTGGGAAACCTACCGGAGTTCAATTGAGACGTAAATGGCAATAACTGACGATGGACTGCGTTCGACTTAAGTTTCGCTATTAAATTGAAATCGGTTGGCTGTGACGGACAAACAAAAGACCTCACAACTGCGAAGTCAACATCCACTTGACGAGAATCACTAAAAATATCCGATGTTTGACGGGAAATTAAATGTCTCATTTGTTTCCTAAGAAACAGTCGCAAACCGTCTCATTCCACGTGAAGTGCAATTTTTTACAAGCACAACACTTAAGATATAAATAACTTTCCGTTTTCCCGCAAAAAGACGTTTCGTGTTTTTAATTTCCGACAATAAATCACCAAGAGAATATGACTTTTCGCCACTTTCTTCCTCAAAACCGGAATCGATTCGGCTATCCACTTTACCGTTGGAAACATAATCCCAAAACGAAGCATTTGACAGTAAATTCAATTTTAATGGCGCTTGTGTCTGCGACACGTTTAATTACTGTCAATTAGCTGTGAAGCCATCAAGACACATCATGACACTGATAATCAGCGGCACAGTGGTGTCGATTAGACGAGCGTGTAGCATGACTCTGAGGAATTTCTACCCAACGATGACGTTGCGTCGTTCAGCGCGAAAAGAAAAACAATGAGTGCGACGCGGTTCATAGCAATTACCTGAGTGCGCCCATTTTGCTTTATCTCACACAAGTGCCTTTATTTGATCCGGATGCAGCGCATTTGAAATGTCAAATGATTGACTTTGATTCGGTGGAAGTGCATTATAGCGCGGTTTATTGCTAGACATTGTAAAACGTGAGGAGGGAATTACAAAAATGGGCAAATATTTATACAGCACAATGGGATTATGAAGCGTAGGATGTTGAGATGGCACATAGGAGTGAGACTGAACTTTAACCAACATTCGAACTAAAGGGCCAAATATAAGAACCCTTTGAAAACTTAAGCTTTTGTTAGATGGCAACGAAAAGTAACCAGAAGTATATTCATTTTCAAGGTAATTGCTTGTAAAGCAGCAGAATTCGACTGCCAACTGATAATATTGCATACGTAGAGAGCGATTCATTTTTATCCCACAAAACTGAACGAACTTAACGAAACTAAGCGAAGAGGTTTCTATGGTCACGCGTATTGTTTTTATGTATTTATTTGCTGCTTCAGTTCTCTGAAGTTTCCGTACGATCATTATAGTTGATCCTAAATCTGAAAGCCTCAAGTCAAAGCTGCTTCGTACTACTAGAGTTTTTCGTGAGCCCCACAAGCAAAAAAGAAGACAAGAGACCCCGCTTCTCAGCAAGAACAGAGAGAGCACGAGAAGCGCACGATTTAAGAGATGGAGAGATGCTATAACAGAAATGATGCTGGAATATTTTACCAGAGCGGGAAGCATTAAACGAAACTTCGGACAGAGGCCTGCCGGGACGAGGATGGGCAACTTGTACTAAAGTCGAAATCGATACTGAGAATTTCTGAATCATTTCTGCAGACTGTTGAAGGCCGATCAAGACTGAAATATTAATGTCAGGCAAAATGTTCCACTCAATACAACAGTACCTATTCGTCCATTTCAAGACCGCATATGACAGCGTGAATCGGAATATGCTATACAACGCCATCTCCAGTTTTGACCTGCTACACTCGTCACATTGAGCAGTGCGACGAAGGAGAACTCCCGCTGCTTGGTCAAGTTAAGTAACAACGAGACCTTCAATGACAAAGAAGGACTTAGACAAGGCGACTTGCCTTGAGATCGTGTAAAACTCACTGGTCAACACTAGAGGTATAGTCTTCCAAAATTCCGTATAAGTCCTAGCATACGTGGATGACATTGACGCGATTAGTCGATGTCCGCGCATTGAGTATTTGGGGTCAAGAGGCAATTGAGTAACAGAGCGTTATCACGAAAGACTAAGCTAAAGTCGTACAAGACATTGATCATACCAGTCTTGCTCTACGACGCAGAGGCATGTACAATATCGAAAGTGGATAAAGAGGCACTTGGTCTTTTCGAAAGAAAAGTTCTTCGCGCGATCTTTGGTCCTGTTTGCTTTGATGCAATTTCTTTTTTTTGCATTTTAATTTTACTTGCTAGACAAAAACTAGCTTAACTGACCTAAATTTGATGGCTAATTGATGCTTTGATGCCATTTGGAGAAGAAGATTCCACCACGAACGAATATGGGCTGTACAGCGACATGAGTCTAGCCAGGTATCTATGGCTCCAACGCGTAAGACGGCTAGGCCATTTAGAGTGCATGGCCAACTTGCCTCCGGCCATGAGAATATTCGACCCTAAACATGTAAGACAACACAATAGAGGACCTCCACGAAACCAATGGAGCAAACCAGTTAAGAAGGACCTCAACCAACTTGACATGCATAATTCGGGGCAGCTGGCTAAAGATCGTCGCACCTGGAGGGGCTTGTTGAATGAGGCCCAGTTTCATCTCAGACTGTAGCCTCTTCCAAAGAAGAAGAAAAAGGAAGTGCTGCCTGAATACATCTACTATTCCCGGCGGAGTGTTACTTGATCCTAACAACTGCAAGTAACGTGCCCGGAAAAGTCCGCCTGGATAGCGCAGTTGGTTAAGTGGCTGCCCCAAGTTCTTAGGTTCTTAGGTCTAGGGCTCTTAGGTTCGAATCACAGTGAAATCGAATCTGGTCCAGTCACCATTTGCCGTTGGGATCAAATTAACGACACTGGAGTTGGTTGCTACCTGGCAGTACAATGGACCAGTTTTGAGTCTGAGTGCTCCCGTGCAGTGTTTAAAAAATCCACCGAAAAAAAAAACGTTCCCGGAAGAAGATTAAGGATGGTAGGCAGCTATAGTTGAAGCTCAGACCAATAGGTCGCTGGCTTACTTTTCATCTCGTAGAGCTCACAAGCAGTTCCGGACTTTTGATGTAAAAAATGATGCTTTGTTTGCTCCAATGGCTTGAATGCATGCGTTATCTACGTTTTCTGCTGGGTGCTACGACCAATTCACTGAGCGACTTTAAGACAGCACTTCTAACGTAGAGTATGTAGCTCCGGTCTCTTTGTGACGTTTTTGCAGACATAACCGACAAAGCCTTCTGCAATCTGTTGTGCGATTGTGACTTTCCACTTTTCTCCTGGAGTTCGCACAGTTCCAAGACCGGAGCTGAATATTGTTTACTTGTTTAATGAAATCTTCTATTGTCAGCTCTTTTTCTTCCGCATTCCAATTGGCTACCGTCTAGTACCCGTTGTGATGTCCGATCTATGCTAACTGCCCTGCCCTCAAGATATCCGTAATCCTCTCATAGTGATTCCTCCATGGAAATCAAACATCCTTGACTGCTCTGTACATCATCTTTGACTCATCAATGATCTGTGACTTCATTTATTTTCTACGAGAATTCTGCCCCCGGGGGGAATAAAAAGACGTTCAATACTGTTCCACATTTCCCTCATAAATCTCTGTAATTATTCTGTAATCCCCACCCCATCTGAAGATGACTACGAATCACCAATATTTCTGTTTATTGCTTCCACTAATGACCAAATATTAAAATTCCAGTTGACCCCCTTCGGCAGCTGACCGCACTCGGGCACAAAAATCCAATCCATCCAGAGAACTCGTTGCCCACAACGAGAGCAAATGTGAACGAAACAGGAAGCAGCGAATCCGGGTCACTTGACCAACCACACAGCTCTCGGCGCAACTTCACTTCATTCCCCCCCCTTTTCGAATGTGGGTCTGCGGCATCATCATCGCCGGCATCGTTATTTCCATCGACCCCATCTCGGTCTCCAGCTCCACTTGAGAATTCACTGAACCGCGACCGTAGTAGGAACTTGTCTGTTGTGCCAACTCGCCTCCTCTGCTGTGTAATCTGCATGCGATACAATGGGATCGCATAGAAACGAAGCGATTGCATCCGGGCTTGCAAGTGCGTTTTCGGTTCATCAATCCTGCTGCCACCAGGTGCACCCACAAAAACCCCTTTCGCTAGTCCTTGCTCCCTCGCTGCACACGGCTTAATGATGCACAAAATGATTCTCATTAAAATTCACACAAGAACCTCATAACCGTTGAAACTTTCCCAGACACACTCATTAAAGGATTTCCCCTGTTTTTCCGCCTCATTTCAGGAATTGAAAAGTTTCCGCTGCCGATACCCAGGCCTTCCATTGCCGACATGGGAGTGCCAATAAATTTGAACACAAGGAAGGCGGCGACGACGCCCGCAACGATGACTGAAACACAAGCAACAAAGACCACCAAGGTGAGGTTACAGAAACACAACACCAACCAAATGCTGCCAAGGCGACAGGACACAAATGCAAATGCAACAACAAATGAGACTAATCAAAGCACATCACATTCCAATGAGACACTAAGTGATGAGACGTCATTAGTGTCATCGTCCAGGAGCGATGGCATGAAGGCCCACCGATGGCGTCGTTCGACATCACCGCGCTCATCCACTTTTGCAGCTGCAGCATCGCATTTCATGACCACCCTGATGACCATGTGTGTTCTGATGGCTGTTATGTGCTCACTGCCAAGCCTGACGGAGGCGACTGAGGTCGACACAAAGGTTGACTTTCCGTCAACCGTGTACGCACCGTGGACGAAGAACATCACGTATGTCAGTTCGACAAAGTACAACGCACGTGGCATGATGCCGCTCTACAACATCACGCACGAGATACTCAAGCTGTTCATTGGAGCCGAGGCGATACCAAAAGGTGAGTCATACTCTAAGATTTCTAAGCCACTTGTGAGATTATTTGTTGTTTCAGGTAAGAGATTGTCCAGAGTGAGGAATTGGTGTGGTTTTAGAGTCATCAACACCGATTTCACGCCCCACGGGTGTGTTCGCAGAGTTTAGTTGAGTCCCAACTCCATTTATGACTTAGATTCCGGTTCTGATACCGTCTGCTTGCTTGAACCCATCTTGTGACTTGGATTCCAGTTTGATGCTGTGAAGTTTGTCCTTGGAGATCGCTAGAATGTCAATTAGTGTCTTTTGTCGTAATTGGATGTTTAGCACTCAGCGACCCAGATTGCGGTCGAAAAACATTTGAGTCGCACGTGAATTGAGAGAACGAAGTAAATTGAAACTGGAGACGTCAGTTTTCATAGCCAAATTAACGGCTTCTGATGGATTCAAGATTTTGGAGTTCTTAGAAGACTCCGAACAGATGGATTGATTGTCGCGATAGTGTGACAACAAATAACCCCAAATACAAGTAATTCAGGTTTTGCATTGAGTGGTTCAGAGCTAGAACGAGAAGCGGGAGAAGTTTAGAGAATTGTGCATGACCAAATTGCTGGTTTAATCGACGACTTGCTGAATTTGTGGCGGTCTTAGTGAAGAGGGGAAGTGCATTGGCTGCTACGATGCTCAAGAAGGTCTATGGTTCCGTCCTGGATACACTAACTTTCATTTCCATGGCATCAGCTCTCTATAACTATGAAGAAGAAGTAGTTTGGAGTGAGGAACTCCAACTTGAACTTCCTCACCAACTCTGACTAAGACCCCATCGACCTTCTAAAAACCCCTAACAGAAACGCCTTCCCATTAAAATGATCTACAGCTGATTGAAACCATTGGGCCTCACTCACGCCCCTGGCTTCTCTCAACTCATCTTCTTCTTCTTGCTCTTCTTCTTAGGGCGCTACAGTCCGAGGTGGAGGTGGTGCCTCTCCAGCTGGCACGATATCTGGCCAGCTGTTTCCAGTTTCGCACACCAAGCCAACCGAGGTCACCCTCGACTTGTGTCGTCCACCTTGTACGTGGACATCCTCTGTTGCGTTGTCCCCCAGGCTCAGAGTCGAAGGCTCTTCGGGTCGGAGCTAAGTTGCGTTAGCAATTAAGCAATTGAGTAATAGAGCCCTCTCTCGGAAGACCAAGTTGACTCTGTATAAGACCTTGATCATCCCAGTCCTGCTTTACGGTACAGAGGCGTGGACAATATCTCAAGCGGATAAACAGTCTCTTGGTCTTTTTGAGAGAAAAGTTCTGCGCGCGATCTTTGGGACCAGATTCGATTTCACTGGGATTCGAACCTGGGACCTCTTTAACTTGGGGAAGACACTTAACCAACTGTCCCACCCAGTCATATACGTTTCGGGTTACTTTTTTCTTGGTTTTGACGTACGTTAGCTTAAATTTCCGTTCGATTATAGTTGGTCCTTTTTGTGTAGCCGCTTCCGTTTCAACGCAATAGACAATTGAATGAAAGTGATTCCAAATACATAATCGCGACAGAAAACCAAGGTCGGAGGATGGCAAATTAACCTTAACGGCCTTGTGCAATCATTTAAGTGACCAGTAATGGCTTGAGAGTTTATACTCGTTAATGGTTAAACCCCTGCTCCATCAAGTCACTTTGACTTTGAATCGAAAATGTTCTAGCATCAATTTTGTTGCTTAATCTGGGTAAGTCATGCTCGTCATTAATGGTATTTCACTTTCATGCATGCCTATGATGCAGTATTCACCTCTTTGCCTCTCTATAGATGAGCGGGCAATGTAAGTGCTCCATTAAATGTTATTTTGGCTCTAACGCTCTGTTGACCAGCTAATTGACTTTCAAACCTCTCACAGCACTTAATGTTATGATGTGAGCTATTTGCATAATCATTACGTCCATTTATTGTTACTTGCTTGAAAGCTTGTTTGCCTCATAATCTGTTCACAAATTCATTTCGGGGATCTCTTAAGTCCATTTCTTAGCAGCTGCACATTTTCCTATATCTCCTCTTCTGGCTTTGGAAATGCAGCTGCCGATGTTTTGCAGGGAATTCAATTTTTCTTTAGCTGCTACTTTCTTCTCATGCTTGAAGTCGTAGTTATATTGCCTCTTGTTGGTGATAGTCCGTGCCTAATTTTCTTCTCCTTCAGCTGGCGCTACAATCCGGGATGGACCTGGTCCTCAGCCAACATGGCTCTCCATCCAGGACGGTTTTGTGCTAACTGCTTCCAGCGATGCACGATCAGCTGATTGAGGTCCTTTTCTAGCTGTGAGCGCCACTGGAGGTGTTGTCTTCATTTACCGCGTTGTCCTTCAGGTTTGGAGTCTGAAACTTTCCGGAAACTTTCCGGGGCGAAGCGTTGGTTTCCATTCGCTTTACATGACTCGGACTCATTTCACCAGATCCATGTCACTGTACAGCCTGTAAAGTTTGTCGTTCAGTCTCTTTCTTCAAACATCATCAACGCATACAGAATGAAAGAAACAAAATTCGAAGGATCTTCCTCTCGAAAAAAATAATAAAATAATGGTGGCGCTACAGTCCGAGGTGGACCTGGATATCCCGCTGTGTTCTTCCGATGATGTCAATTTCATCGGCATCTGCCAGCCGTTGTACAGATTTCTGGAATATCGTGCCTCTCGTGTTGGCGTTCGAGTAACGTACGATCTTTCGTTGAATGGTATAAGAAAATCACATGACAATGTGTCGACTTGTCTAAAGAATTTTTTGACATCAAAAGGTGTCGGTGAGATCTTTCCTGACCTTAACGAAACATCGAGCTCTCTATCGTCATTCTTCAAAGACGGACAAGTTTTAAAGTGATGCCAAAACTAGACAATGCGTTGTATAGCTCGTCTCTATCAATACTGTCATATGCGGCACTAAAATCGATAAACAAGTCGTGGGCATCGACTTGGAATCCCTGTGTCTTTTTCGAGATCTGCCGCAATGTGACTATTTGGTCGATATTGGACTTCGCTGAACTCGCATTGATCAGGCTTTTGTTGTAGAGTTTCAGGCGGTTACACAAAATGGCAGAGGAGATCTTATATGCGATATTTTGAAGATTGATCCCTCTGTAGTTGTCAACATTTTGAGGCTCTTCTTTCTTTAGGATCGGGTAAATAATGCTAAGATTTCATCCGTTCGACGTTGGACTCACCAACCAGATGAGTTGGTGTATGCATCCTTCAAAATCATCGCCAGGTGCTTTGTAAAGTCCGGCAGGCAATCCGTCAGCACCAGCAGCCTTGTTGGGCTTAAGTTTGGCGATTGTTGCCGTAACTTTACTGAGGTCGGGAGGGCTGAATTCTTGATTATCATCGCCTATGTTGGATGGAATGTTCTCCCTGATTTTGGGATTTTGGTCGTCATCGCCCTTAGCAGTCTCCAGAAGTGGTATTTCTATATTCTGAGCACCGACGGTGATTCCGCTTCTTTTTTTTTGAGGATTTTTGAAACACTGCTGCAGCACTCAGACTCAAAACTGGTCCATTGTACTGCCAGGTAGCAGCCTACTCCAGTGCAGTTAATTTGATCCCAACGGCATATGGTGATTGGACCAGATTCGATTTCTGTGGGATTCGAACCTGGGACCCCTCTAACTTGGAGCAGGCACTTAACCAACTGCGCCATCCAGTCGTGTTGTTTCCACTACTTAGTTCCCATTCCTATCCTTGCGGGTTTTATGCACTTGGCACGTTCTTCTAACCTGTTGGTAGAGCTTCCGAACATCTTTCCTACAGTAAAATCTCTCAATTTCCTCGATCTCGCGCTCTCTATTTTTTTTTGTGGACAAGTCGATGCTCCTCCCTTTTTTTCTGCTCGTAGAGCTCGCAAGCAAACCTCGTCCTTCTTTGCAACGCCACTTTGTATGCCTCGTCTTTGGCTGTATATGCTCGCTTACAAACATCATCGTCCTTTTCAATAGATTTCTAACTGGTTAGTGTTAATGGTTAGGTCATGTAGATTGAATGGAAATCAATGCTCCGGCACGGAAAGTCTTCGAACCCATTCCCGAGAGACGGCGCAGTAGAGGAAGACTGCGATTCAGGTGGCGCACGCAAGTGAAAAGAGACATTAACCAATTGTGCGCGCGAAACTGGAAGCAGCTAACTAAAGATCGAGTTGGCTGGAGACGCTTGTTGGTTGAGACCCAGGTTCAACCCGGACTGTAGCGCCATCTTAAATAAGTAACTGATTGGTATACAAAACTTCAGTTGGCGAAGGGAAACATCGGGGTTGTTAGATCTCAAATTCGGCTGGTCTGTGACCGTAGACCTCTTCGTGTTACAAAATACCTCGGGACCATTGAAGTCTTAAGATTTCCCCAGACTTTGGTCCGTTCAAAATTATTTTTATCGAAGTTTCAATCTTCCTTCAGAGTGAAAAATTCCCTCAGATACAGTCGCTCCAAAAGAGACTCGCCCACTTCAAAAATAAAAAAAAAGTAAAATTTTGAAAATTTCTGCAACAAAGTACTCAAACGTGTTACGTATTTCCAAACATTAAATTTCTTATTTAACACAAAAAAAGAAAAACAAACATTCGTAAGCAAATCCTCTGTTTTTTAAAGTTGTTACCAAACTTTCCAGTATTAAGCAAGTGAGCGAGTTTGTCTTAAAGTGACTGTGACTTTAAAACCTTCAAAAGACCTAAATTTTTGCGATGATACTCAGTATCGAACAACAGTTCATAAATGAAAAAGTGCGTATCTATTGAATGTCCATAAATAGATCCACCTACTTCATCCATCAAAACCGTCCCCCGCACGCAAAAGTGTGCGGCGCTTTTGTGCGTCTCGAAACTCATTACAAAGTAATCTCGCCGGAGAAAGTGAGTTTTAAGAAAAATCTCCAAACTCATAACAGTTGAGAAAGTTGTATCCAAAGCTGTCCCTGCTCCCGCTCCCCTCCCTGCCTTTGCGCGCACAGTCAATTAGGTTTTGCCGTTCCTGCAAAATCCCCCATGAAACCTAATTAAACTTGTTTAGGGCTACCGATGGCACTCGCAACTTAATCGATCCCCGCACCTCGAACTTTGTCCGGATTCAAGATTAAGCCACCCCCCAGATTGCAACCGCATCCCATGAATGATCAAAGTTGAACGATAAAAATGAAAATATCCCATAAACGCTTCATGCGTCGTCGTCCTGGATGTGGTCGTGATTTATTCTCGTTTCCTCTGAGGACTGTGTACAGTGCCGTAATGTGACATAGTCTCACTCTCTCTCTCTTGGTCCCTTGTCACTGTCTGTTGCAGGGGAACTTCTGTAGTAAATTTTGAAATATATTCCCGTTAAAGTTTCATTTTTTTCCGTGTCTGTTTGTTGCTGTTGTTGTTTTTTTTTTTCAATATTCTCTTCCGCCCCCGAGAAGTCGCAGCGTCGCTCGTAAATCTCCTCAACTAACCTATCCAACTTCATGGCAACTCGGGGACAAATATCTCAAATGCCAGCAGCAGCAGAGTGAAGCACTTTGCAGCACGTCTCCAGCCTCAGTTGGCGTGCCATTTCTGAGCAAATTTTGCTTTTTCTTCTGTTTTGTTGTTTCCACATTTCACCCCATCCCCTCTCTCTTGCAGGTTATCTTGTTGTTACTGAAATGGATGTGCGACCAGGACCAAAAGTCGAGCGCAACGAATGGGGCGATTTGATAAAGCATTACTGGCCCATACTCCTGGTGGTTATTCTAACTGCGCTGCTGGTGGTTCTCATGCCAATAATTGGGTAAGTACAGGCGAGGGGGTGCTTCTCGGTCGACCTGACCTGCGGGGGTTACTCAGGTGCATTGCCCCGTCTTGAGGGCTTAATTATACACGAGCGAGAGTACGACTGGTACATGGTGTCCTGTGTTTCCTTGCAGATTATGCTTCTGTTGCTGCCGCTGTGCGGGTGCCTGCGGAGGCCGCTCCCAGCCGTTCGATAAGAAACACGACACTTGCCGGCGTGTGTTCCTAGGTCTTCTATTGATTTGCGCCGCCACCGGAATTCTGTGAGTTGCTGCTTTAATTGGATTACGAGTGGGAATTATTTTGTTTTGACTAATCGCTTTTCTCTCCCGCAGGTTTGGTGTGATAATTGCGTTCGCCACGAACAGCTACATGCAGGAGGGAGTGGATGAGGCCACGACAGCGGTCCGTCAAGGTAGCGTCGATACGCAGAAATTCCTGGCGGCCACCTCGCAGCAAATCAATCATCTGCTCGTTGACAACTATGAGCAGCTATCGAACCAACTGGAACAGATTTTGAAGTGTAAGTAAATCGCTGGGGTCCGGGATGCCGGTGGCATCTCTGGTGTGGAATGCGGAAGGATTAGAGTTGGGTAAACGGAAACTCGAGACGACACTTTGGGTCGGGTGATGATTGACTTAAATCAGGGATGGGTTATGGCAGAGGCAATGCCCGTTCCATTAGGACGACATGGAAAGGGTTTCACGTTACATGCTCTCCAGTGGTGGTGGAGTCTCATTAGTGAGCTGTCGATGGATTTTGTGGGAATTTGCTTGTTTAATGTTTGAGTTGTCGGTGGAGAGAGACAATTTTAATGCTTGCGCCTGTACCTGTCTTGTGCGATGTGGCAGTTTCTCAATGACGAACTATTTCGAAACTTGGCACAGGATCAATCGACCCATATCACCGAATGTTTGCGTTGACCCGGATTTGAGGCGTGGGCATAAGCATATGCAGAGTGACCAGATAAGAACGATAGAAAAGGAGGTGCCGTGAAATAACGCCGATTTTTGGAATTCAATGTTCGGCAAAGTGAAATAATATCGAAAATGAAAATTCGGCGTTATTTCGCTTTCATAAAGTGAAACGCAGAGTTCCAAAAGTCGGCGTTATTTCATTAGGCATTATTTCACGGCACCGAAAAGGAACTTCGAATAAAACGGCAACAGTGTGGGATATAAAATGGATTCTGGTTTTATCTTGAAGCTACATTCATGCCATTTTGTGTGGAATAGGACTTCATTCAAGTGGTCGCCTCGGCTTCGCTGGTAGTGCTTCAAGCGGTCGGTTCAATTTTTGATGACTCGGTCCAAAATGTGCAGCGTTATTCCGGGAAATAGCGTCTCAAATGTTGGCCTCAAGCTCGTCTTAAGTTGTTGGCTTGTTAGGACTTGACGAACCCCCACAGAAAATAATCGAGTGATGTCAAGCTGCATGATCGGGGCGGCCAATTGATGAACGCTCTCCGTAAGATGACTCAATCGCCAAATATCTCCTTCACAACTTCGAGTGTTGCCTTGCGTCGCTTGTATGGCATGTAGCGCCGTCTTGTTGAAACCACAGCTCGTATACATTGATGTTGTCATGTTTTGGTCACAAAAAGTCGGATAACATCGCTTTATACATGAGATGACGCTGCCTTGCCGCTAACCTCACCAAACAGTCACTCTTTGCGGACTCTTTGATGCTTGGTCGAACACTTGTGGATTGTTTTCGCTCCAATCACGGCCATTTTGCTTGTTGACATAGCCGCTGAGCCAAAAGTGGGCCTCGTCCGAGGAGATGATTTTTTGGACAAAATCCGGATTTCCGACCTACATTTCCAGACCCATTTAGCGAACTCACGGCATTATCTATGGTCGTCCGGCTTCAGTTCTTGCATCCGCACGAATGTACGAGTAGATCCAAATCCAACCACACAACAAGGCGGGTTCACTCTCTATCACTGCCCAATTCAGCTGATCGGCGCCGGATCAACATCTCTGAGTCTTCTGCTGTATTAGCTGGTACTGCGGCGCTGTTTTCTTAATTTCGCACCAATCCCTGTCTGGTTGGTGGCTTAAAGTCCAAAAAGTGTACTCACGCTCAGAGATTTCCACGATGCGACTAAAGTCATGCACACTGAAGTCATGATGTCGACCAACCCACGACGAAATTCACGTTCACGTTCATAAACTAATTTCAGCAACATCAGCCTAATCTGCGCCCACAGTCCAATGGAGGGCAAAGATGACGAAAGCAAGGCAATCTTCTGTGGGCTCCCGGAAAGAATATACGATCAATGCCCCAGCTATGACACAAAGATAGTGTTTTGAAGATTCCAATGCTAGCTGAACAAGGAAGAAATCTTTGCTAGAGTCATTGGAAAACACAGCCTGCACGACAACATGTCCGAAAACGAACTCAGGCTGGTAGACTTTATGACGAGGCGAAAACTCTCTGTAGCCAACCTTCTTGATCAATCGTCAACCAGATTGATCACATTGCGATCGGCGTCAAACAGTCCTCCAGAAATCTCGATGTCCGAACCTTCGGATTATTTCCTTGTTGTAGCCTCGGTAAGAACTCGCATAGCAAGAGGACAGCAGAGTAGAGTAAGAACACAACAGTGTAACGTCAAAAAGGTACAGATAAAGAAAGATCGCAGTTGACCACTAGGAACTTTGCGATCGAGTCTCCCTAAAGCTATAGCAAGCCTGCCAAGCGCAACAATCGACGAACAATCGAAACCCTGTCAAAACAACGTCAGCTGCTATGTGCTGTGTTTAAAAACGCCAGCAAAAAAAAAAACCCGGATTAACAACGAGTTCAGGCTGCCACATTCAGCAAAGCAAGCAGCATAAAAGACGACGCTTCTGTTCTTGTTCGTGACGAGAAGAGATCGAGAAAATGAAGAGGTGTTACGTCAGTTCCAAAAGTTCTACCAATGCCGTACAACGTGCTGGCATACGTTGATGACATTGACGTTATTGGTCAAACACCGTGAGCCATCAATGAAGCGTTTGCTGCCATTAGGACGGAAGCTACTTAAATGGGTCTGGCGGTAAACCGGGGAAAAAACCAAGTATATGCTGTCAACGAGAAAGGACGCACACTATCTACGACTTGGTTAGAACGTCACAATAGGCAGCTATGACATCGAGGTGGTGAAGGACTTCGTAGAAAGAATTATCGAACACTAAAGTTCAAGACATGATTAAGTTCCTAAAAAGAAAAAATTGTCTATAAACCAGAAGTTTACCATAGGGGAGCACCATGAGACGGAGCACCAAGACGCGAGTAGGAACTCTTAGGTTTAATTTTGGCAATCAAGGATCTGGTGTCGCAACTACCGGTTAATGACAGCACAATGAACCTAATCAGGGCTAAAGTGGGTCACGGTATTTTCTTGCAGTGACAGTCATTCTAACCTAACCTTACGTAGCCTAACCTAATAAGTCATTATGAAGAGCATATTATATCGTTATTCAGCTTTGAGTGACTTCCCACTCATTCATAGAATGAAAATGGAACGATAGTTCACTTCATAAGAAGAGTCTTCTTGGGTGAGGCCCAGGTCCACCTCGGACTGTAGTAAGATAATGACGAAAAATACTTGGCTCTACAAACTGAAAGTTGGAAATCGAGTCAAAATCAAAATCATCAATGTTTACCTCCTCAGATTAACTAAAAATGTATGCGTCGTAGAAACTTTTTATTTACCCACATACCTTCTTTTTAAAACATTTCCTGTGTCTATTGAAACAACTTCTCACTCAATTTCTTCCTCTCCCATTTAGCTACCTCAAATAATCTCATAAAGGAACTTGAAGAACAGTCCAGGGCCGTATCACTGAATCATCTAATGGAATTCTTGCAAAACCTCCCCGACATCAATATCAAGTTGCAACGGATGAAGGTCATCACCAACGAACTGCGAGTGTATGCCTCCCAACTGAGTGATGGTTAGTTTCAAATTCACCCACCAAATGAATACAGTCTATAAACAATTTCAATTTCTTTCCAGGACTACGTGGTGTGAAGCGTGATCTCTTGGTCATGCTGACAAAGTGTGCAACTCAAGCCTGCAAGGATGTCCTGCAGAAATACGAAATCGGCAAACTAGACGCCAATGGAATCGATTACAATCAGGTGGGTTGTGCAGAGACACGCGTCTCTTGCATTCGAATGTGGTCTCATTGTAACTAACCAAATCATGAATTCATTGTATTCTCATTATCCATGCTAACGATAACATTTTTGGAACATATTAAAACATAAAACAAAATAAAACTGTAAATTCTACAACAATCTCTCGCATCGCTAATAGATGTTAGATAGATACTTCCCAAGGGTATGTTTGAAACAAGTGTGCTTACTTTTGAAGTTAATTCCTGTTTTCTTTTTTGTTCCTTTCCATTTATTTGATTTTTTTCGTTCGATGGTGTGAACTTATGTTGTTTTGAGTTTTATTTACAAACGCATATAACTCCTCCTTCACTCACAGTAAAAGACACTCATTTTTGTACAATTCATTTGATACTTCCATTATTTCCTCAAGTTCAATCTTATGCCAATTGCTTAGAGACTCCAACAGACTTTAGTGCTAGATCTGCTTGTCACACCTCTTAAAAGCCGATTAGATTCCTTTCAGAGTTCGTCTCTGATGTCGTTAGGAAACTTAAATTCGACTGAACCCATGTCTAATTGCCTTTCACTGATTACTTCGGTTTTTCGATAAACGTAACCTGTCTACATGTGCGTACATCTTCTTGAGGAGGCTACTGAGCATTTTAACATTCCCCACATTTTGACATTCCAAGAAATTAAGCGATCGCCTGATGGAATCGCATTCAATACACGGAAGTCGTGATGATGGGGACATTCGTGACACGTGACCAAACCATCGAAGTACAGCCCTTTCCGTACGAAGAAGCAGCTGCCCAGCGTTGAGTTCCTCGCGCACTGCCGTGTTTCTCACCCTATCCCCGCGAGTAACTCCCACAACAACATGAAAAAATCTTATCTCGGCAGCTTGTATTCGCGATCTTATTCTTTCGGTCATTACCCAAATTTTAAATTAAAAACACCAACTCAAGATGGTCAGATGGCACTACGTGCCTCATTACAAAGCAAATCTGGCCTAAACTTGATCTAAAACGTTCACTCTATCTTCTCAGAATGAACAGGTCATCCCTAAGGATTCTCATTGGCGTTATCACAGGACACTGTGCCATTGGCACTCACGCCTCAAGAATGGGACTCCCTCATAATGATTTCTGCAGAAGCTGCAGAGACGAAGAAGAAGAAGAAAGCATAACGCATCTTCTCTGCACTTGTAGCGCTCTCTCCTCTCGCAGGATAAAACACCTTGGAGCCTTCTTTACTTCTTTAACGACTTGAGCGAATTGCACAACGTCGGCATCAATCAATTAAAGAGCTTCGTTGAAAGCACTAAATGGTTTTTCGGATAAAGGAACACAAGATCCGCGTGGTATCACAATGGGCCTAATTTGGCCTAAGTGTGACTGTTTTCTACAGTCAGCCACTTCAACCTAACCGAACCTATCCAAATTTTATGACCATAGGTGAGAATTGGAACAAATACTGCGTTAAAAACCGTTAACTTGGCTTTGACACCAAGCTTGGACTTCCTGATTACAGATCGACCAAGCTGTTTCAAAATTTGACCCCAAAATTGATTGCTGACTAATCCTACAGCAAAGCTCAGCACTATTCCTCCCATCACTCGTGTTTCAATGGGACTCCACTAACATGTAGAGTGCATTGAACAGGCGTTCTAGAAATAACCATAACCTCGGATTTGTCCACGTTAACCTTCATCCCAGCATCAGCACATACAGCCACAAATCTATCTGCCGCGCTCTGGAATTCCATCTGGGCGGATGTGAGGATGACTTAGTCATCTGCTTTGACCGATGCGTAACCCATTTTGCTCTAGTTCACGACGTCTACCTTTTTAGCCTTAAATCTACCCTGAGAAGCGCAAGGATATGTACATTGAGGCAAAACATACAATCGATGCCTACTGTTCAGAGCTCAACCACAAACATTTGAACCCAATTCGCACTGGAATGTCAGCTCTACTTCTCTGGCTTGACCTTCCGCGCATGGCGTGCCTCAAAGCAGCCAACAACAGCCCGTCTTTAAGTCCATGCGACTGTCTCATCAAAATCCTAGCAAAAGTCCCCCCGGCAAACTCTGCAATTATGATTTCTGCTTGCATGCTTTTCATTTCATTTAACCCTCCAACGAATTAATTCTCTCCCCCTGAACACATGTCTTATGGTCGCCCATTTTCTTATAGCTCCCCGATGTCACCAGCATCATTGAGAGCGTTGATTCGCTCATCAACGAGGGCATCGCATCGGCCGGCAGAGATGGCAGCGATGCACTCAAGGAGATGCGGACTCGCATCAACGACACCATCCAGCACCACATTCCGCAGATAATCAAATCCATAAATACAGTTGGTAAGTGCAATGCTCTGGGCCGTCTCCCAGTCGTTCCCTAATTTGTTCTCCCCTTTTCCAGGACAAGCGATAAGAAAGGCGTCTGATGACATTAACGTTCAGTTCGCACGCATCTCCAATGTGATTGGCAATCACACCAATTCAGCGACACGAACTGCCGATGTGTACCTCGATGAGTACAGTATCTACCGGTTCTATGCTGGAGTGGCCATCAGCTCCATTCTGCTGCTGGTAAATTGAACACTTCGCAAAATGGGAGCTTGAAGTTGATTGAAATACGTTCGTTTACTTCGCAGGTACTCACTGCCATCACGTGCGCTCTGTTCTGTGGCATCTGCGGCAAGCGTCCCGATGGATATGGCGATGACTGCTGCAATAAGGGATCCGGTTCCAGGTTTTTAATGCTGTAAGTGGAAATTTTGTTGATTTAGTTGTCGATTTTGTGCAGAGGTGTCTTTTACTTCTGGCCAGAAATCATATAGTAAATCCAAAGCAAAAACACAGTTTCTCTTAAATCTCTGGGAATAAACGTCACAAATTGTACCACGGACAAGGGGTAATTCTGGGCGAAGGCGGATATTTCTTTACTCTTTGATTTCTGTTCTGAAGCAACAATCGTTTGCTTGGTTTGTATAATTCGCTAATAGAGCGCCGAAGAGTGCGGGATGTAGACCGAGTTTTTGTCAATTTGTGAATCTGTTCTTCTTTAACCGTTTGGAAGAGTGAGATGAAAATTGACATCAAAAGAAATGCCATGAATAAAAGCAATCACAAAAGAGAAATGCAGAGAATTTCATCAACACAAACTGCCTCCGTGTAAAAGCCGGCAATTCTGAGTCACCGCAGACGAAGGGCGGTTTCCCATTCCAGGAAAGCAGAAGAAAAATGAAAACAACAACAATTTGCGTGTTGAAAAATGTTCATTCGTTCACAATTCACAGTTACTTCGTGCGTGAAATTTGATGAGAGAGCGAAGTTGGATGGGAATAGTTATCGCTTCTCGGCCTTATGGCTAAGATCAAAGTGTAGTATCTGTTCTTATCAGCTTAACATCTGATAGATCCCCCATCGGGGGACAACAAATGTTAAACTGATTTTTGGAATTAGACGGAGTGCTAGGGGCTTGCTCCACCTCTGTCGCGGGTTGGCCCGGTATTGCAGTACCGCCGGGATCGGCCCAAATGATTATAAATACAACAATTTTCTTTTAAAGTAATTCGTAGTCTGTCTGAAACAGCGTTTCCGATGTGGCACTATCGTGCCATTACGCATTCATTCTCAACAAAATTGAACACACGTAAGAAAAAATCACCAGTTATATGTCATAATTTGTTCGCTTTGAAATTTAAACTATGAGCAAGAGCAGGTTAATATAATAATATCATAATTGAAAAAAAAACATTTAAGTAAATTATAGCGCTTTTGACGACATTGTGCATTTTTACATTTATTTTAGTATATTTCTGTTTGTGGCACCCAAGGCCTTAAAATAACACTTTTTGGTAAAACTGGTGGCACTTTGAAAAATATTTTTTCGGCAATGCTGGTCTGAAATCCTCCACTGAAATCTTTCTGGTTCAGTTGTTATTTGTCAGTTGCTATGCGCCCGTCACAATGTTGAAAAAAGGAAGGCGTTCGTTTGGTTTATGGCGGAAATAAGTAGCAGGTCTTGTCCCTTTTTGAATACCACTATCGATTGAACATTTCCAGATAGTGACCGACATTACCATGGCCAACTGTGGGACTTTTTTTTTTTACACTATTTGGGGCCAAACTTTAAAAATCCGATGGTCATGTGCGAACTGCGTTTCATAAAAGCAACACTAGTTCCCGTTACAATGACGCCAAGTTTACTGCAAATTTGGAGTGTGTTCAATTCAGTGGTTTACTTTCTTTTAAGGTCCCTTCTACAAAAATTAAACCTTTATAATTTCTGTGTGTCCGTCCATCCGTCCGTCTGTCGGAGAAAAATTTTGAATTCGTCGCCTGATATTCAGAAACACATCATCCATCAAAAAATATTTATGCGATGTAACCTTCCACTTGCTCAGTTTATTTCCTATGATAAACATTTGTGTGCTCTGCGATTTGGTCATAAAAATAGGTGTATCCGTAAAAAAAATCACAATTTAACAGAAAATTGTTTCCCAGAAGGATTTTACACAACTTTAATTCTTTTAAGTATGATTTTGTTATAAATAATACTTTAATTTGGGACGAGAAGCTTACGGAAAAGAGACGGTTGGTCTACAGCCAAGAGAACTTAGGGGGGAACTCATAAATTTAAAGCGGAGTCTCTAGGAAGGTTCAAAAATGACGTGCCAAATGCCGAAAAAGGGCGCCAAATACAAGATGGCGCAAAATCATCCTATCGAAAGATGTTACAATTTATGCAAATTGCGCCGTACATCAATCATATTTTACATTTATGAACTAGACAGCTGCAGTATACAAACAGACAAACTAGAAAGGGCGTAGAATAATTGTGTCGATTTTTTTAACCAATAATCGGTCGGTGTTACCGCAGTGTGAATTTCGACGTCGATTTCCTAATCGCGTCGCGCCAAATGGGCACATATTCCGGCGCTTAAGGTAGCCTTAAACGACGAACATTCTCGCCGAACTTGCTCGTTTCGTCGTGTATGGGCTTGTTTGCGAGCCGCTCGCCGTTGGCGAAAAATTTCGCTTCTGTCGTGTTCTTTGGCTTTGATGTTCGCCGTGTAGGGTCATATTCGCGAACAAACTTCATTTTTGCTGTGAACGTTGCCGAGTGCATATCGCGGATTAAGCACAATGTCAAAAGTCAAGGAATTCACCAGTTGCGCTTCCCTATCACATATGTTGACTGTTTAAAGAAACAACACGAAATGAATGTTTGTCAAATGTGTTCGCCGTGTAGGGGATAACGCAAACGAGCATGTTCGTCGTTTAGGGCTACCTTTGCTACTCGACTCGAACAGACTGTAAACACAGGCTACCATACAGGGCATGGCCGACACCGGACTTGTCGTTCGATCGAAAATATCGCGGCTGTGGCTGCCGATATTACTGAGAACGAAGAAACAACAACACGACGACGACCACGCAATTGTGCATCACCAGACGGGTCATACGGCGGCTATCAGAAAGTGTTAGTAATCCCATGGCTTAAACAATCCCCAGATCTCAATGCTATTGAACATTTATGAAACCCCTCTAAAGACAAAATTAGGCGGTCAATATTCTACAAACGGAGACAAATTGTGAAAGGAAAGAAAGACTGGGCTTCCATACCTTTGCGAACGTGTCAACGATTAATTGACTCAATTGCAGAATTTAAAAAGCTTTGGATAATAATGAAGCATATTCAGGTTACTGTGGACGCCGTGGTTGAAATTATGATTTTTTCCGCGTCCACGGGCGTGGAGTCGGAGACTTTTGTCGACTGGGGCAGTGTTGGCTATGCGCTCTACATGGCCTAGCCATCTTAGAAGTTAAATCTGATCTGTAGACGCCTGGTATAGGCCATACAGTTTGTGCTTAGTTCTCTTAATGCCATCAACGCAAACAAGAGCTAAGATTGGTCGAAGTGCAGCTTCTGTTGTATACATTTATTCCACACAAACGCTCAAATTTATTACATGTTGTTAATAAATAGTTTATTTGTCCAAAAATGTAGTTTATCCACGTCCGTTACCAAGTGTATACAAAAGTTTAAAGGACGCATAAGCCGCTCTCACATCTGCACAAAATCAAATGTGTTACCTCTTGACCAAGGACATTACTAATTTACTATTTCATTCCCACAGAGCCGTTGCTGTCATATTCCTCTCCATTTCGGTTCTGGCAGTGGCTGCCTTGGCGCACTTCCTTCTCGGACTATTCCTCCAACGAGGCGTTTGCATTCCCCTGCAGTAAGTACAACACAAACCTAATTCGCAAAGAAAAACCATTTCAAACCGCATTTTCCTTACAGAAATCCAGAAAATGATGATGTTTTCCAGTACATCGACAATTTCGTTGATCTCAACAACGTCTTCTACAACACCAACAACCCGAAGCAGAAAACAGGGCCGCGCAGCACAGGCAACCTGCCGCCATTCCGCATTTCACACGTCATAACCGCCTGCCAAGCGAATCAGACAATTTACGAAGTCCTACGACTCCACCACCTCTTCGACATACAAGAGGTCAAAGAGTACCCCGCACAATACAAATTCAACAAAACTCTGGAAGATTTTGTAACCGGAATCGACTTTGAATCGAACATTGTGATCCTCAGCAAAGAGAACGAGAGGAAAATCCTCAACATTTCGAACTCGGATCTGAAGAACTTCGACCGGGACAAGTTCATCGACAATCTGAACGAATCCATCACGACCTACTCGTTGAGGGCATTGTCCAATCAACTGCGAGACACTGCTGACAAAATCAACGTCGCCGACATGAGTGATGTGCGCGTGAATCTCAAGAACCAAGCCCTTCACCTGGAGACCTACGACGATAATCTTGTCATTCCAATGCGTAATCTCACTCGGGAGCTGATTGCTCTGGCCGATGATCTGCAGGCCAAACTGAGCTACAAGGACAAGTCATTCGACAAGTCAATTGTTCTCCTGGTGAACGAAATCAATGAGGCTCAGGATTTCATCAACAAACGAGGACGGGACTTCATCAAGGAGGCAGCTGTCCACTTGGCGGAATTCTTCAGCCATGAGATTCATCGCTATCTGAAGTTGGTTGTGGATTCGGTGCAGAATGTTGTGGGCAAGTGTGCTCCTCTTGCGCACGTCTACGACTCGGCAATTGTGGCTGGGTGCAATAAGTTTGTCGATCCATTGGTAAGGCCTCTCTGCTGACTCTCTGGAATGGGCACATACTCACTCTCTTCTCTCACTTTCAGAATGGCTTCTGGGCTGGCATCGCCTGGTGCGTCATCATCTTCCTGCCAACGTTAGTGATAAGTGTTAAGCTATCTAGTTTGTATCAGAAATCGGATCCCTACCCGGGACCGCTAGTCGAATCGTGAGTACCCTAAGCAATTCATTTACACACATACCCTCATACAGATTCATAACTATTTTATTTGAGAACAATTAAGTTAAGCAAACAAAAGTCACTTTGAACAAAAGGCGGAATATTTCAAAACAAAAAACCCTTCCCAACACATCCCAGTGAAAGTTGTTTTGTTTCGAAAACGTTTTTAACTCGACTGTTGGAGGGTTCTGTCTGTTTTCTCCGTTACCTAATTTTTTTCGTTCCTTAAATTTTGTACTCCCCTTTCGTTTGCTCTTCGAATGTAATGTTTAGCGAAAGTAGTTTTAATCATTTGAATTCGAAACTAAGTTTAATGAGAAACTGTGTACTCTGTAAACTGTTCTGTTATGGATTGTTTATGAATTTACTGAGTGGAAATTAAGACGGATGATGAGAAAGTGACGGGGGGCTTGTGCTCTCGTTTGGAGTTAGTTTGTGATGTGGATGACGATGAGTTTTGTAAATACAAATAAATTTTTGTTGATTTCATATTTTGTTTACTTTTTATTTCATTTTTAATTCTGTATTTATACTTTAATGAGCACCTCACACTTCCTTTTTGGGTTTCTCCTCCATTCTTGACTAATACACCTCGTCTTTCTGTCTGTAATAACTATTGTTTAAGTTTAACTGGTGACTAAGATGTCAGTTGATGTCGTGGTGTTTACTAACTACATTGTAAATAGGTTGAGCCGGCGATAAATGATTTTATCCTACAAAAATAAGTGTTTTATTAACGGAGCTCTTTTTTTCATTTTGGCGAAACCTCACAAATCAAAGTTCTATTGATCGCTACAAGAAGCTAAGTGTTTGAAAGAAACAAAAACGTCAGAAAAAATATCCTCTATGCAATTTGAACACGATCGTGCATCAAAGTCACTGACTTATCGAAAAGCCCTCGTATTACTCAATTGACTTTTAAGCCCAAAGAAATAGCGATTAGATGTCTATTCCCGGCGTAAGATATTTGTCTTGTAGGCTGTAGACGGGTATTTAGTTTATCAACAAACGTGGACTTCATTGGCATCAGTTGTATATGACCTTTCTTTCTACTGAGTTCCAACAATTCTCTAGTTCAATAGTTAAAGGCAGTTTATGTGTATAACACAATACTGCGTTGGAGCTTCCGCCGAGTGACGTTTAATTTCACAAGGAGCACAAAGAATGCTGTGGCACAGCCCGAAATTCTGAGCCGAAGTACTAATTTTTCGTTTTTAAAAAATGAGAGCGACAAGAGCAATGTATCCTCCCTTAACAATGCACTACTTTACGCAAAATTCTCAACATGTTAAAACATTTGTGTCCGTTTTGACACTTCCCATGCAAACTGAGAGTTGTTTGTTTTGACATTCAATTGAAAAAAAGCAACTCTGAAAGACTGCTCACGTTACTCAAAAAAGGGTATCAACAACGCAGTTTTTTGTTTCAGTCATTAAGAGAACTTTGGGGTGGACTATCTTTTTAATGGATATTATCGTCCATCTTACCACTGATTTCATTCTTTGGGCCTTTTGAAGACTCTAGGTTTTGCGAGGATTTTGATCAAGAGATTCAGTCGTTGACGAAAGAAGTACGGTGATTTTATTTTGAATTTTAAATACCGACAAAGACACCGTTGAGCTACAATTTCTTATCCACAAAAATCTAATCTGAAATCGATGTAAATCAAGCAAAATACAATTGTGAGGAGGTGTTTAAGTAATCTTGGGTAAACTCACATTTAGGGTAAGTAAATAAACTCATCTCAGGTCATGGGATTTTTTAAAAAGCTTTTCTTGCTCTTGTCATTGTCCTCCAATCATTTGCTCATTTTTGTTTTGTCTAACATAATTTAAGCCTCTAACTTTTCAATGCATTTTTTTCCTACTTTCACCTTTGTATGTATGCAAAATTTGTTTAAACAAAAACATCACAAAAGAAAACTAAACTCCAAAAAAGAGAAGTGAACTCAGCGTCTCCTCTCGTCACGAATTATTTATTAATTTCCAGTCTGCCTATCCGTTTCCTTTTAAATGTTGTCAAAATTGTATACATTTTTTGAAATTATTAATCGATCAGTGTTTACATTTAAGAAATTTCGTTGCCTAAAGCCGATTTGTGACTGACTTTCTTTTGATCTTCTAGAGGTTTTTCGAAAATCATTTACATTGTTTATCTTCTTGTAACTCGTTTGTTTATGTTCGTTTTTGAATTCTGTTGTCGTTCCGTTTTTGAATGTTTAAAACTATTTTCTTACTTAATTTCATTCATGTTTTGTTTGTTTTTCTTAACGAAAAAAAAAATAGTTGTCTCGAAAACGTTTCATGCAAAAATACCATAATAGGATAGAAAAATAAAAAAACATAGAATTAAAGAAAAAAAAAAAAAAAAAAGAACAAAAAAGTCGAGAAAACATTGCAAACAATTTTGTAAAATTTTCAGGGAGTATTTGTATGATGCGTACAGTGAACGTGATCACATTCCATTGGCAAAGTAAGTGTTGTTTAATGTTTCAATTCCATAACAAATTCATTTCATTTCCTTGGGTTCTTCCTTTAGTTTCCTTTGTGTTTTATTTAGTTTTTTTTAACGGTTTAACTGGTTAAAAATTCGATAAGTAAATTTTTGAATGAAGTTTGACTTGAACTGGGAATCCTATGGTTTTGGACGAAGTTTTTTTTTGCGGAATAATGGAGGTAAACAACAGATGAAACTTTTGTCCGGAAATCCAATAGTTGGGAATGTCTAATATCCGGCATTTCGATCAGCAAGTATTTTTTTTTCGTAGGATTTTGGAACACTACTGGAGCACTCAGACTCAAAACTGATCCATTGTACTGCCAGGTAGCAACCTACTGCAGTGCCGTTAATTTTCACTGGGATTTGAACCTGGAACCCTTCTAACTTGGGGCATGCACTTAACCAAGTGCGCCATCCAGTCGTCTGTCACACTGTGACTTCTTCTTCTTCTTAGGGCTCTACAGTCCGAGGTGGACCTGGGCCTCACTCAACATGCCTCTCCAGCCAGCACGATCTTTCTCCAGCTGTTTCGCACACGAAGCCCGTCGAGGTCGCCCTCGACTTGTGTACGCCACCTTGTACGTGGAAGTCCTCTGTTGCGTTGTCCTACAGGCTCAGAGTCGAAGACACTGTGACACTATGACTATAATAATTGCTTCGTTCAGTTTCGTCAAGTTTGTTCATTTTTCCTACTTACGCTGGAGCGAATTGAATCGCTCTCTACGTGGTCAAATGTCAGTTGACAGCTGAAATCTCCTTAAGTTTCTAAAAACAATTAGGGGCGTTTTGAAAATTTACCATGCTTCCCACTTCATTTGGTTTTGACATATGCCAACGTTTTCCTACAGCTATTATAGTTGGCCCTTAAGAATCAGACTAAAAACTCCTGCAAAACTCAGTGCTGGTGACACTTTTCATCTCTTCTTAAGATTAATTTCGTTAAGCTTTTGATTTCTCTGACCAAAAATAAGGTAGGAGTTGATGTTATCAATTTCTCCGTAGTGAGCACTTCGGCAGGCCAATTGAATGTCTACTCGACCCTCTCAATCCATTACAAGTCAAGCTTCATTCATTCTGTTTATCGAATTAAGAAAAAAGTCTATAATCTTCCCTATCCGCGCATGCACTTAAATGTCGCATCTTAACTGTAACCCCACCCTTCTCATGCATCCTTCTATCCCATAATTCCGTCGCAAGTCCTCTGTCAGTCTCTCCCATTCCGCTCTTCTCCACTTTTCCAACTCACCACCCTTTCTAACCTTCATTTTCTTGTTCCCTTCAAAAACTTTCGAATTGTTTTTCTGATTTTCATTTGTTTTTTCAACCAAAATCCAAAAAAAAAACAAAACAAAATCCTTCGTTAATTGTAGTGGACCCAAAAATAAACGAAGAAAGAACAAAGACCGTAGACGAAGCTCACGTGATCGTCGAGCCGATTACTATGAAGACTCGGGATCATCCCATGGACCAGGACCGGCGGGTGGACGCGACACTCGTTACAATGACATGGCTCCAAAGTAAGTATTTTTTGTTTCCTCCTAACCTAAAAAAAAAAACCAACAAACCTATTTGTTTTGAAAAATGTATTATTTATTTTATTTTCGATTTTAATTTGGAAATTACTTCTTTTTTTTTTTGAATGGTTGTTGAATATGATTTTTTGAAAATTTTGTTTTTTGATTTTTCATTCGAAAATCTTAACAAACTTGATTTTTGTTCTGGAATGAATTAGTTTAGACATAAAACTGTTTTTTAATCTCTTTTCTCTTGGAACTTAACAAATAAATTGTGTTTAATCGTAATCTACTCGTTTTTAGGGGAACGTTTGTTGTTTGTTTGAATTGTGGAATGATTCCGTTTTTTGAGTGCAATGTTTTTATAAAAAATAGAAAATTAAAAAACTGAATAATATGTTTGTGGACGGATTTAACCTTTTATTTGGAATTTCTTTGTTTATATTGTAATTTTATGGTGGAGGTGGGTTATGAAAATGTCATTCAATTGGTTTTGTTAATTTTTTTTATGGGATCATATGGGTCCTGCGACAAGAATTTATTTTAAATGTATAAATTTGTGCGATCAAAAACTCAAATCGTCTGAAAATATCGTTCGTTCATACAACGGTAATTTTTTCTTCCTACATTTAGAATCTTTTCTCATGTATGGTGAAAAAAATGTGTGTTCGGCATTAAAATTGATAAAAGTCCTAACCTCGTATTTAGAAAGCAAGATCCTGAAATTCCTTTATATTCAGATGATGTAATCAGGAGTTCTGAATCTACATCCAATATGTGTTCACTTTTGATAGTCATTGCTCGCTTTTTTATCGTATTGTGCTGCTCTTTGCTAACTGTACGCTTCTTAGCAACTTTTTTTATTAATTTTTTTTTGAATTCAGTAAAAATTAAGGTTGAAAAATGTAAGTCCTTGTTCTTTGGCCATCACAAATTTGTGAAGAATGTCACATCGGACTAGATAATTTTCGTTCCAGGACTCAGGGTCGTACAGCTGAAACGGCAGCACGTGATGATTACATTAAAATATGACTCAGCAATACAACAAACTAGATCAGAACTTAATGCTACCAAAACGCCATACCTCAATAATCAGTCATGAATGGTGCTTGTATTGATAAAACCTAGGGACGATCCATTCATGATTTGCGGGCTAATGAAATACTAAGTTCGTGATCTCGAACCGATATGTCAAGCCTTCAAAAATGGAAAAATTAGTTTACGTTTTTTCAATTTGCAAGCTTGAGCAACGCTCATATCTTATCTGAAGCATTCGAAGGCGAAATGAGGAAAATGCGAAATGCCGACTTGATCTTGGTTTTCAGCACATACATAGACACTAGAAGCTAGGTAGGTAGGTGATAGGGTGCCCTTTGGACCGGGTCGCGTCTCACTGAGACTGAGACAGTTGGGTTCATTGTGCCCTATGTGTGGAGGGTGTACCCCGTGAGACCTACACTTTTGCTGCTTATTATAACCACCCAGATTGTTGAATATATCTCAGGAGGTGCTTCAGCTCTATTTTTTCCAGATCCTCCAGCTAGTCGAAGAAGTTACTGCCTAGTGTTAGCAGTCTCCTTCCCCGTAGGTGTGAACAATCGCATAGCAGGTAGCGGACGGACTCTATTTCCTCCTCGTCCCTGCAGCTTCTACTTCTTCTAGAGATTTAACTAACTCTGAGCCCTCCTTTGCCAACACGTCCGCTCCCTTGTTTCCTTGAACTCCTGCGTGTCCCGGTACCCAGCAGACCGTAGAAACTCAAGCTTTTAACAAGAGGTGTCAGAAAAGTTATAACTTTTAGGAGACGTTATTTTTTTTCTAAATTTTTCCCTATCTGTGCAGCTTTTTGCTCCGAAAAATAAAGGGCATTCATATAACCTCTTTTGCGCTTTAATTACAAAAAAATATTTTGATTTTTGACTCGCTGGAACATCGTATACTGTATTCTCTATCTCACTGTTTTATCGCTATTAAAACAAACGTCAAGTTAGTCGCTCAAATGAGGTAGACAACAGCATTTCACCGCATTTAACCGCAACAGTCCGAGGTGGGCCTCACTCAACATGCCTCTCCAGTCGACACGATCTTTCGCCAGCTATCTCCAGTTTCGCACACCAAGCCGGCCGAGATCCCCATCGACTTATGTGCGCCACCTTGTACGTGGACGTCCTCGTACGCTGTCACATGCGGCCTTGAAATCGACGAATAGTTCGTGTGTGTCAAGTTGCATATCTTGGGTCTTCTCCAAAATCTGCCGCAGTGTGAAGATTTGATCGATGGTGGACCTGGCCTGGCCTGAAACCACACTGATAAGGATCTATCAGATTGGTGACGAAACCTTTCAGGCGTTCACACAGAACAGCAGAAAAGCATCTTGTACGCGATGTTCAGGAGGCTTATCCCTCGATAGTTGGCGCAGTCGAAGGGGTCTCCTTTCTTGTGGATCGGGCAAACGATACTGAGATTTCACTCATCGGGCATGTTTTCCTCCGACCATATCTTACAGATGAGCTGGTGCATGCGCCCAACCATCATCTCTGTGATCTTCTGATGAAGGTCGTGAGGCAAAATTCTTCCCGGAATTTTTAGATGATTTAGAATGGCATAGAATATGAATATTCAGACCATCTCAAACTTATAAAACACCTCCATTGAGGAGCAGCTTAGTCCGACTATTTCTGTCCCTACTTCACTGTTCGACCCACACTTCGATCCACCAGCGTACCATTTTTGAGCGTCGTCATCCATCCACAAGGTGTTGTTGGATCGCAATAATAAGTGAACAATAAGCTCACGGAAGCCGGCTATCAGGTTTAATTACGAATCAGTTTCGATTCCCTGAATTTTAAATGTCTGACAAGCTGTATTTTGATTAGCCCTTTAAATTGTATCAAAAGGTATCCTTGAAATTCATGACCTTGACACCCAAAAGCTTGTTGTTGTCTTCGTTTGAATAATTTTCATACAGCAAGTCATTGAAAAAAACACTGTGACAGCCTTTAATAGCGCAAATTTGAAGCCCAATGATTTCAGAACAATCCCCTTTTAGACAACAAATAGTTCAATTGTAATTTGTTTCTATTTTATCATGCACAATGGACTAGCTGAAGTGCTTTTCAATTTCTGTCAGCACCATAAAGCGATAAATTAGGCAGCAGTTAGTGGTAATCGCAACGTCAAATTCCCCTTAAAATAAACAAAATTGATGACATTTTCATAGCCGCAACTAATTTCCAACTAACCTCTCTCCCTACCTCCTATTGTTTGTTCAATTTGTGTTCTCTCCTCCCCCATAACAAGCCCCAGGTTCTAAGCAATTTTAATTAAGCAAAAAAAAAGTAACAAATAACTCTCCCCTCAAACAACGCAACTAATCCATTCCCACAATCGACCTAATTTTCGGTTACGGAAATCTCTATTAACACAACAACAGCAAAATTTACTTTCCATACGTATGAACCTATACAAAATAAACCAAATAAAAAAATATGTATACACCTATGAATATTTTATACGATTTTTAAAACAAAAATATAAATAAATATATACTTGAGTTACTAATTTAAATAAATTATTTTACTTCTATTTTTTATTTCTCCGGTGGTTTGAATTGATTTGCGCAAAATAAAATACAAATCAAATAATTTTAACATTGTAGAGCATTTGGGGCTATTGATACAAGGCCAAAAGCACTGTCAGCCGACGGTTTCTTTTAGGTATACAAAAATGAAAAATATTAAAAACCAACAAAAAATATATTTTATGCAAAATGTGAAAAAAAAAAAAAACAAATGTGTTGTTTAAGTTCATTCTTTTTCAGTTGATACATTTGTTATTTGAAAAAATGAAAAAAAAATACTGATACACTCAAATTCATATTCATATGATCACCCCTCGCCTCTAAAAACCGCCACGCATAAGGGCGGCACGTATGCGTTGCTCTGTCATCTCATTGACCAACAAACAACATTGACGCTATTAACTCTTCACATCTCAGCCAAGTCAGTCATTAAGGTCCATCAATTGCTAGTGGAATTCAGACGCTTTTTTGTTTTTTTCGTTTTTCGTTTTGTTTCGGGAGTACACATCGATTCATTCGAAAATTGTGTGTTTTGTTGTGTTGTTAATTTCGTTTGTTACTATTTTTCTGTTCGTGTTTTGTTTGTTTTCCTTTTTGATTGGTTTTGGTTGTTGTTTACTGCACCCCTCTCTGGTTGATGTTCTTATGAATGCTTGTTGAAAATTGATCTTAGTTTTTTTTTTGTTAAATTTAATACTCTCTCTCTCTCTCATACACGATCAGTTTGTAGTACACGATGAAGATCATTGAAGATAGAAATGTACAATGTCTAGTTGCAGGTAGACTATAAAGTTTCGTTTGAAGAGCCCTTCTTTATAATATCCATTAGGTTAAGAAGAAAAATGATCACCATCCTTTCTCTGCACAAGGATCGAACATTCGCTTTGTCGTGTTTCGTAAGACACTTTTTCACTTTGGAATCCATTGCAATGCATGGAGTAAAGTGCTGTACACCTCCAACTTGCGAAAATCTCAAATTTGGGTACTTCATTCTCTGAGAAGTGCTTTGGTCGCAGTTAGCCACGTTCTCTTTAGACACACGAACTTTGGCGTTACAATATTTCGCGGGTAGAGACTGCAATATTTTGACCGCGAGTTTGTGAATGACAACTGCTTTTTGTGGAATTTTGCGAATTTAGTTTGAAAAATTCTTTGAATCGCGTTCAAAACATAGAGTCGGACATAAAAAAATTTTCTTGAGTCTTTATAATAATAATGGCGGCGCTAGATTCTGAGGTGGACTTGGGACTAGCTTCTCAGCAACCACTCGTGTTATGCGTGTTTTGTTCTCTCATGAGTGGAGGGGACCTACAGTTTAATGCCGACTCCGAACGGACATTTTTCAGAAGCTATTTCTAGACAGTTATACTCTTTGAGCATTGTCAGTGGGTCGAATGAGGTGGAGCCGTGAAAAAATGTTAGATGTTCAAGTTTCAAACCTTAGACCTCTAGCGTAGAAGTCGACGCACCTACCCACTACGCTACGGCGATCTTGCCGCCGTATATGAGTCTTTGCTCCATAAAAAAAACTGGTATTTAAAAGCGAAACTTTTGGTATATCAAAAAGTAAATTTTTGTTGGGAAATGCTGAAAAATTGTGGTCACAAATCCCGAGTCATGTGTACAGCACTTTAGACGTTCGTGTTTCGTGGGACAGTTTTGCCAATACCTTCCACAATAGGAATCCATTGCAGCCCATGGAGTAATCGAGTTTTGTCCTGTTCTGTGTGAATTTACAACTGCTTGATTTAGAATTTATTCAGTTTCCTATTTCCTATTTTCACCACTTTAGTGGATCATGCGGGTCACTGAAAATGAGATGAGATGAGATGTAAGAAAAAAGTAAATTTAAAGTGAAATCAATGGATAGCTGGACCAGACACTCGGTTGACACTCAGTGATAGCTTATGGTCATTTAACAAGGCTAGTGATTTATTATTCGCCTTGGCCTGAAGCTTATTTGAATCAAACCTGAAGAACCAGCATAACAGAGGGCGGCTACAGATACACAGGTGACTACAGTTTGAAAGAATCCTCAAAAAATGTTGTAGTGTGACTGGAGACAGCTACAAAAAGATCGCAACAACTTGAAATGAGTGTTAGTTGATACTCAGGTTCATCCCGGAATGTAGGCCCACCCGAAGAAGAAGTCATTCATTAAATTTTCTCAAACTGATTGTATGTCCTGCAGATGTTGGGTAAGGTTTGGGTTCAAATTGACAAGATTCAGGTTCAGTCCCAATTTAAAGCACAATTTTTTAAATGGATTTTAGGCCTTAAACTGATTTCCAGTCCTTTTAACTTGCAGCGACTTCAAAATCTTCGTGTTAAAGACGACATTTTAAGTATTTGGACTAGAAGAAGTCTTCTTTCTTCGATATCGCAAATAAGCAACAAAAAAAAATGCGTTTGTTCGCTTGTCTTTCATTTTAAGGATGTTAAGGTCTCATTTTGAGTTCTTCTTTTTCTTTTTCTCTCTTTCTTGGGAGACCTTACAGTCAGTAATTTAACCAACAAGTGTCTTCACTGAACATTATCTCTCCCTAATTTAACTAGTTTTGCACGCAAAGTTTTGCCCTCTTAAGAGCCCTGAACTTTTGGGCGCCACCATTTTCATGTTCGTCTCCTGTTGCGTTATCTCACAGGCTTGTAGTCGACGGAGCTGTCTGGCCTTGTAAGGTGCTGAATATATTGATAACTAGATTCACGACGCTGTTAAATTCGTTCACTCTTGTTTCACTAGTTGTCATCGCAGACGAGACAAAAGATCGTACCCAAAATTTTGCTTTAAATAATCACATGTTTTTCTATTCGATTTCGATGTTGCCTGTATATCCAGGTCGTAAGCAGGACTGCGGGGTTTTGTACATTTTAAACTTTGTGACTATTACTCAAGCAGAGACCAGCGTTTTTATTGCTCAAGAGAAAGAGCAATAAAAATGCTGGTCTCTCAAGAGGAAGAGTAATAAAAACGCTAGTCTCTGCTTGGATAATAGTCATAGCTTTGCGCTCTAAAATCTGCCACAAAGCACAGAATAAATTGCGTCAATCCTAAATGCGATTCCCGCTTAATTGCGTTCAAAATCGGGCGTACTTGAAATTTCAGATTTTTGTGGCTGGGTTCTCCAGTTAATTGTTTCACATATTGTTCTATTTTTGTAGACGCATTTAACACAGGATTACTGTATTTCACGAGACAGCTCCTCTTCACTCGTGCCAGTTAGGTCTCTGATCGTCTATTGCTTTTGAGAACCAAGCATATACTTGTTGATTAAAGCTCTTTCTGGTGACTCAGTCAAATAACTTCATCGTTCTCACGAAAGCGTTAAAATTGTCTTGAGCCAATTGATTTATTTCAAATTGTGAAATCCAGAGTTTATTTCTTATCCAAGTAATTTGGAGAACAGACCGGTATGGACCTGGACCACAACAAACAAGGCATCTTTCCTTTAGTTTGTCCTAGGGAAAATTGTTGGCCTCGTATGTGAGGAAGGGCAATTCTGGAGACGTTACAACTAAGATTTGTACGCTGTCTACCTAGAAGCATACATTGTTACAAAAATTAAATTTGATAGACTCCGGTGGGCTGAGTCCTTATGGGCGAAGGAAATTCAGTTCCGAGTGCCCTTTGTAGTAGATGTATGTGCTTCAATATAGATCTACGTTGTCCTATGTGCTTTCTACTGACAGGGCAACCGGTATTCATCTCTCCTCATTTTCTTACTCAATGTTGTGAACCTTAAATTTGAAATTCTTATTCCACTTAACGAAGCCGCACGAAATTTGGCTTAGTTCGTAGGTATCCGGATTTGAAGAGCTGTCAACCAAAATCAAGAAATTGATCAATGAACTGCAACTAATGCATTTTAGAAGAAGAGTGCCTACGTCGCAGTGTATTGTTGCATTTTATATTCATTAATTTAGAATAAAAACAAGTAATAAATTACCCGAATATCACTAGTAATTGATTTTAAACATAAAAATAGAATAAAACAAATTCGAAATCCATAAATTACCCCCAACCCTGTGCAAGACTTGAAAGCTTTTAGTAGACATCACACTTTTTGTTTGCCCAACACGCTATCTGACCTCATTTTTGATTTTATTTTCAACTGAAAAAACTCAAAAGTTGATCCCGCTTTAAAGATAAATCCCACAAGCATTTCTCTTCATATTTAATTTCTTTCATTTTTTTTTAGAAATAATTCGGCTTTTATGTATATACACCCACACACGATATGAATATTGTTTCTCACATGAAATTGATTACTTTAAGCCTCTCACTCGCTCTATACTTTTGCAAAATTACTAACAAAATCTAAATTCTTTTTTAACTTCTGGTCTTGTATAAATACCCATCGAATAACTCTTAACAGACAAAAAAATAACAAACAAATCTTTCCCTTCTTTTCCTGGACTAACAGATTAACAAAATTTGTCGTTAACAAATAAAAAATAAATGAATATAGTTGAAGCATTTTGTACGTGCTTTGAAGTGTGCATTTGGAAGTTGTGTTTTGTGTTGTTTTGTGATGCACTCTGTATACATACAAGTTTCAAAAAAAAAAAAAACTAAAATTTGTTGCATTTCGAAAAGAAAACTCTGTGAATGTGTGTTTTGTTGTGATGTGTTAGTATTTGTTGTAATTTATTCTGTTCTTTGTTTTTCTTTTTCTCCTCTGTTTTTCTACTTTTTGATTTTCTCCTTTTTTTCTTTTTTTAATTTACTGACATACATACGAACATTAATTAATTTTTTTTGATTTCATGGGATATTGAGTGAAATTGTTGATGAGATTTAGTGACAATCATTCGGCATAGAATTGTAACTATAATTTGATTTTTTTTTTAAATTTAAGAGAAGATATAACATTTTTGTAATTTTTTAAAGAGGTTTACGACATACTGTGGCGAATTAATTTTATTTTATCAAATTCAAATTGAGGCTTAAAGTTTACATTAAAGAATGAACTCTAAGACTCCAAATGAAGTCACTGTTGTCGTTCAGAATTTGGATCAAGTGTTCAAAATTAATGGCTTTTCAGACAAAATGTTGAACTTAAGCTTTTGCTTCGAAGTCGTTCTCTAAATGTATATTAACCTTTTGGTCCGCGATAACTTTTCCACCGGTTTAAGCGAGAAGAATCCCATTCAAAATTTGGATCATCGTTATTGTTCAACAGAGTGCTTCACGAACTCCTGGCAACCTCCGGTTATCCTAAAATGCAAGTAGTAGTCTACTTGAAATTAAATTTCCAAATTCAAAATTAATATTACGAGTAAATGAATTGAAACATATTTTTGGCCATTTCTTCATCAATGTATCCCTTATTTTTTGTCTCCTAAGGTGTGACACTTCCATTATTTCTCCAATTGGCATCATTTGAACACACCATTCGCCTTGCGGTTTTCCTTCTGATTGATTGTGGTTTTTAGCTTGCCATGTCACCATTTTTTAAAAACGATTTTAATATCTACGTGTTCGTTCAGACCAAGGCTGTCTTTTAAAGAGTTTTGGAGAAGTTGTCCGTTGCAAGCCTTAGACGAACATTACAGTCATCTCCAGTCTTGAATTTCGAGACCGTACCCTCACAAGTTTATGGTCGTTTTTTTTAACGTCCTCCTTCATTCTTGCTAACATTTTGGTCTGGAGTAGTTATCTCAAAATGGCTTCAAAATGCTTAATGATTTTCTGCCGTTTTAAGGAATCCGCCACACGGAGCGCAGTGATTTTTTGTTGTTGATTTACTTTAACTTACCGCGAATTTGAAAACGAGCTCTGTGTGACATGTTATATGTATGGTACTTATAATAATATAATAATGGCGGCGCTACAGTCCGAGGAGGACCTGGGCCTAGCTTCTCAACAACCACTCGCGTTGTGCGTGCTATTGTTCTCTATCGAGTGGAGGGGACCTACAGTTTAATGCCGACTCCGAACGGCGAAATTGAGAAGCTTTTTCTAGACAGTTATACTCTTTGAGCATTGTCAGTGACTCGAAAGAGGTGGAGCCGTGAAAAAATGTTTGATTTTTTTTTCACCGCCCCCGCCCAAATTAAAGTTACAAAGATTAATTTCAACAATTTTTGACAGCGTTAGAGTAAAGAGCGGTGTGGTCGATATTTTCATGTAGGAATCTAATTTTTTGTAAGACTATGGAGTCTCCTAAATATATACGTGTAAACTGAATTACCGAAAGTTGGCACGAAAACAAATATAAGCGTTCCGTGTGATTTTATCGGACGAAGAGATATGCGTCTTATTGGAGATATTTTTGGATCTTTGCAAATGGTCTTAGATTTACGAATGAATTGAATGCGGTTCCATCAGGTAGACGAACGCTTGGCAGACCTAGGACGAGATGGTTGCGCTTCGGCATAGCTCCTGATGAGTTGGAGTCGACAGCGGAGGATGGAGTGGCCTGGAGATCTCTCGTGCATGCATTGCCCCTGCGACCCCTTTAGTGGAACAAGCGGATCACCGAAGATGAGAGGAGAGATGAGATGAGAATGAATTGATTAATTCAATTGATTTCAAGATTGTCTAGGTAAACCTCCAGTCATCGCGGTCTGGGGTCGTTAATTATTCTTTTTGAAATGCTTTACTTAATAACTTAATAAATATAAATGTTCTAACTGATTCGAGTGCTTACTGCAGTAGGTGAAGGCATACATCGGTACTATAAGATTTCAAAAGATTTCAAACTCGCCCGATCTTTGATCGTAGACTACGCGCCTTTTCGTGTGCAAAATACCACACGCCCACTGGAGGGTTTTTTTTTTTTTTTCTCGAAGGATTTTTGGATACTACATGAGCACTCAGACTCAAACTGGTCCATTGTACTGACAGGTAGCAACATACTCCAGTGGCATTAAATTGATCCCGACGGCAAATGGTGACTGGACCAGATTCGATTTCACTGGGATTCGAACCTGGGACCCCTCGAACTTGGGGCAGGCACTTAACCAACTGCGCCATCCAGTCGTCTACTGGAGGGTTAATGCCTAGACCTAGTAATAGACACCAAGGACATGACTTTCGTTTAAATAATTTTTTACAACTAGTTTGGTTTGGTTAAGCTAATACCGTCAATATAGAAGGTAATCACGTACGTTTTGCTTATAGAAAAAAATGCAAGACTGTGTCTAAATCTTAGACGTCAGCAAAAGGCCCAATTTTTAGCATAATCAAAAATAGAATTAATTTAAAGGTAATGCCAATGAAATTAACTTTTAGATTAACATTGTGATATAACTCGTCAACAAGCTCACTCAATATCCACTTCAATTTGTAAATAATTGCGTTGCAACACATCTTACATTTGCCTTTCTTATCCACCATTCAAAGCACAATTGAATTAATATATCTCCTTTTTCTTTCTCTCTTTCCTAACCCTCTCTTCCCACAGACATTGGGATGGTGGACCACCAAGATATCAAAATCCTCCAATGGCACCACCAGCATCCGAATACGAACGCCCACCGCCATATTATTACCCAGGAGCGTCCGAACAGGATTAAATCAAAACACATAAATCGATTAAAAAAATATGAATTATAACAAAAAAATTAATAATTTTCATTTAGATCATCCTGAGAATGAATAGAGAGACTGTATTTTATTTTATTTCTTGTTTTTAATTATAATTCTATTTCTTATTCATTTCATTTGATTTTTTGTTTGTTGATGAAAATGGATCTCTCGCGCTGTTTTATCGCTGTTACTCAATCTAAATCGAATCAGAATTGAATTAAAATTATTTTTTTATGTAACCGAGAGAGAGTCAAATTTAAAGTGAATTTTTATGTTTTTTGAATTAAACCGAATCTAGAACTGTAGTTGTGTTTAGTTTAGTGATTATATTGTCGATTTCCTTAATAACCAATAAAAATAATGAGAAAATGTGAAGAGAATTTTGCTCTTTGCAAGACACAACCGAATCGAAGGTTGCATTTAAAAGGAGTTCACAAAACCTTCATTCGTCGTAGGAGAGTATTTTTGAAATATTTTTTGTCGTTGAAAAAAAAACAAGAAGAAGTAAATGTTTAAGTTTATATTTTTTAGAGAAAGAAAAAAAAAGTGAAGATATAATAAACCTAAAAAAGAGAACAATAAACAAAAGAAAAAAATGAATATTAAGAAGAAGAAAAAAAAATTAGAAATATGTCCAAGATTACACTAAACATAAGATAATTTGATGAATAAATCATAGAGAGACAAGGATAGATATTAAAAACTGTTTATATTTGTTTCAATCAACATAAAAATACAAAGAATATTTGAATCTTAAGACAGACCATTTCCAAAAAAAAATATAAGAAAACAAACAAAATATTATCACTAAACATAAAAAAAATACGAGTTTCAATTAAACATTTATATGTATGATGTATCTATGTATCTATTTAGGTGAGATAACTGTTTTTTTTCGAAGCTACGAAACTATAAAATGCATTTTATTGCAAAGTAACACAAATGAAGTAAACAATTTCGACGATGATGATGATGATGTGTAGCTAAGCACACACTCACGAATTCCGAATTTCAATTGTAATCAAAAAGAGAAAATTAATAAACTGCCATTTAAAAGGAAAAACCAATTATAAACTGTACTTTTGAAAATACAACAGAAAAAACAAATATATTTACTTAGATGAACAGTCAGAAATAGAGAATTGAAATAATATTTTTTCGAAATACAAACTTCACATTTTTTGAACACAGCCTCACTGGTGACAGCATTTATTCATGTATTTTGTGGTTAAGATCAACGCCTTTGTTTAAGCTATGGGCAGACTTTGGTCGAAGGAATTTTAACCTACAGTGGATCAGTAAAAAACTCCGACGCTTACTGATAAATTTGTTCGCAAAAACCTTTAAAACCATAATTTGTTTCCTTTTTGGAATTAAGTCTTATTCTCGGATGAGAGTAAATTTAATCTATTTAGAGCCTATGGTCAATTTTGCTTGTGGCGAAAACCAAATGAAGAGTTGAACAAATTAAAGGCCACGTCAACGTGGTGGCTCTGTACCAAGGTAAGTGTTTGAGCTCCTTATTAATTCATTGGATTTGATCGTCATTCACTTAATTTCGGAATTGTTTTCAATTCTTGTCATGATTATGCGATGGCAATGATTCCAAATGCAAGCAGACCTAGTAAAGAAGACCGAAAGGTGCCTCTTGAGTCAGTTTTATAGGTACGAAGTTTAAAAAGCTATGTATCTTGACTCAAAAGTTTAAGAAGCAGTGACTAGGGGAAGTAAGAAAGGTGGTTGTGTCGAGAATTTATCCTAAACTTCATTGTCGGAGTTAACGCACTTACCACTCAGTCATTTACGATCCTACAAAATAGCCTACAAAAATGTATCATACTTCCACATCAATTGTCCTTCAAAAATCCTTGTTGCCTTTGTTTGCACAAGGTGGCACAAAATTAGTCATTTTTTGAATTACTTTTTTACTAAATAGAAAAAAAATGATTTCGATTGATGGAAATTTTTATTTGAACCTTTACAATTTTTTCTGCTAAGTGGAAAAGATGATATCTGCCAAGTGGCTGCCGTCAGTGTTGATACACATTTGTGCCTGTTTTATCGCATTTTCCGTGACTTTCCACAAGACTTCCGGTGATATTTGTTCGCCTTCCTGTCCAATATTCTCCTTAACGGCTGCGATTGTCTGATGCTTGTTGGCTTGTTGCTTTTGCGACCTCAAGTAGCCCCAAAGAAAGAAGTCTGGGACGGTTAAATCGGTCTATCTTGCTGGCCATGTCAAATCGCCAAAAACGGGAGAATACGCGACCAGGAAACGCTTCCTTCACAATATCCATTGTTGTTGCACCGTCTTGTTGAAACTACATGTTCACCAGGCACTGCTCATCCAATTCCTGCAGAAAGAAGTCGTTTATCATGACCCTATAGCCTTCGCCAGTACTGTCACTGTTAACCGTATTGCCGAGAGCGTCCTCAAAAAAATACGGCTTAATCACTCTCCCGCGTGAACAACACAGTGGCTTCGAGTGGATGTAATGGCTCTTCGTGCATCACACCCGGATGCGTCTCGTCCCTCATTATGATTGTCGACACAAAATCGTCCTCTCTGTTGTTGAGATTGGGGATGGCTTGACAGTAAATCACACGAGATCGACAGTCAGGAAGCATTGACTGAAGCACTGTTTGCACTTTGTATGGGAACATGTGTCAGTCTTTCACTAAAATTCGCTGTAGAGTCCTTCAGGTGATGCACAATTGCGTGGCCCGTCGTCTGGTTGATGTTTCTTCGTTCTCAGCGATATCGGCAGCCACAGCCGCGATATTATCGGCCGAACAACCAGTCCGGTGGCGGCCATGCCCTGCATGTTGTACTGTGGTCCCAGTCTGTTCGAGTCGAGTAGCTAAGCTCCGAAAAGTTTGCCCCGTTGGCGCGACACGAAAAAATCGTGTCGAAATCGAAATTGATTTCGAAATTCACGCGTCGCTAACACCACCGACTGATTATTGGTCAAAAAAATCGACACAATTATCCACGCCCTTGCTTGTTTGTCAGTTTGTATACGGCAAGCTGTCTAGTTCACAAATATGATTTACGTACGACGCCATTTGCAAAAATTATAACATCCTTCGTAGGATGATTAATTTTTCGCCACCTTGTAGATCAATTTAAAGTGTCAAAAATTAAAAAGTTTTACCAACTATTAGGATCTTTAGCTAGCTAGATGTCTTCAGGGAACGACTGGATGGCGCAGTTGGTTAAGTGCCTGCCCTGAGTTAGAGGGTCCCAGGTTCGAATCCCAGTGAAATCGAATCTGACCCAGTCACCATTTGCCGATGGGATCAAATTAACGGCACTGGAGTATGTTGCTACCTGGCAGTACAATGGACCAGTTTTGAGTCTGAGTGCTCCAGTAGTGTTTAGAAAATTCAAATTTATTCAGTCCACTCTGAATTTGTATGTACGAACTATACTGAGGCGGTCGTCCCCTACTGTGTTTTCGAATATTTTTCCAGTCCGACAATGTGTCCATGGGTTTCGTCAAAGACTCATAGCCTATTTCTGTTCAGCTGCATTAAATTTAAAATTCTTCCTTCTTCATGTAGCACGAGTTGAACCTGGGCCTTAACTAACAAGCCTCTTCAGATAGCACAATCTTTTGCTACCTGTCTCTAGTTGCGGACACCATTTTGATCAACGTCATTTTCCAATTGTGTGGACCAACTCAATTCCGGACGATGTTTGTTGCGTTATCCTACAGACTCAGAGTCGAAGGTTCTTGGTCAAAAGCCGGTGGACGTCTGTTAAAGTCCTTCATTAGTTCTTTTTGTTATTGGCTCGAAAAAAAGTGGAGACGTTTTTTGAAAGGTGACGTGAAATAAGGCCCAATGAAACAACGAAACGTTTGGTATAAGATCGTTTTCAAAAACGAAATAAGGCCACGAACTTAACGAAACCAAGCGATAATAATTTTTGTGTATTCGCTTCAGTTTTTTGAAGTTTCCGTACGGCCATAAAAGTTGGCTCTTAAAACATCTCAAATCGTATGCGATGAGTGCTTGATTGAGTCTCATAGAATGAAATCAGTTGAAAGGCGTTCGCATATTTAATGGTTTCCTAAAAACAACTTTCCCATCTCTCCCTCATTTCTCGTTAGAATTGAAATTCAATCGTGTTTTGTAAAGATTTTCAAGCAAATTCCATAGCTCAACATTCAACTCTTATCATCAAATGTCATAGAGAATAGTAAGTGTATAATTTTATAAGCAAACAATTTGCTAAAATAAAAAATAAAAAAAAAACAGTTTCAATTTAAATTTATCTAAAATGTAATGAAATTTTTAAAAAATAAATTAATGAGTGTTAAAGTATACAACTAAATTTAAAAGTCTACGTCTTTGTATTTAAGAGAAAAAACGAGAAGCCTCCCAAGAGATATTCTCTTCAAAACCAGTATCATTCATCTATAATAACTTTGCAAAGAAACATAAAAATACACAAATCAATGTAAAAACAAATATATATATGATACAACGTTTATTAAACGAAAATTTTTAAGTGTTACAACAAAAGAATATTTAATAAAGTACTAATAAATAAATTACAAGCAGAAGCATAAAGCAAAAGATTTAAACATAAACTTAAAGGAAATACTTAGTATTTTAAGTGATAGCGCCCGTCCCCAGTCGGCGGGTGGGTTTTAGAAAAATGGTGATTGTTTATTCAGAAAATTGCAGTAATGGTTCATAATTATTTAGAAAAAAGAGAAAAAATCATAAAATTGATTGAATTAACTCTAGCAACTAGGTATTAAATTGAGAAAACACAAATTGAAATCAATACTCTTGCATAGATGTAAATTTTCTTTTGGTTGGGAATTCCATTGTGTGTGAACATTTCCTCAGCCATGTGAACAAAATGAAAAACATAAAAATCAAATATTTTACTAAATGGCAAACAGCACTCTTCGTGGCGCACTGTGAGATTTTCAGTGCGCGCACACAGAGATGATTGAACATTTAAAAGACGATTTCAATTTTATTGAAATTACTCATTTATGTATAATTATTATTAAAATCAAGTCTTAATGAAAGTAAAAATAAAAAAAAATATTGTTTATAAAAAAATCTTTGTGAGTTTTTTGCGTTTTCTTGATTTACTTTTGTGGAACCTAGGGGTATCTAAACTGCTGTTAACATTAGGGGAGGCATGGCGAAACATTTGTTTCATGTTTAGATGAGTTGCCGGGAAACTTGCTCTGAACATCAGTTCACACATTGACTAAGACATTCTTGGTTAGTAGGTTGAGTTGTAGCACCATCAGCTTTTTGTTTTCTTCCAGATCATTCCACCTAGGATTTAATGCGTAAAAAGGCTCATCAGTCAGCAAGATCCAATGAACAGTCTGTCTAGCAGAGAAAAGCAAACAAAAAGGAACTTAATTGATTTGAACTTCATTAATGGTATTTTATTCTGAAAAAATTGTGTCCTCCTTTTGTTTCGGTCAAAATGGGGAACTCTATTTACGTTCCTTTAGAGCACTGGATGTCATTGATTTATTATTTCATCCAGTTTACCGACAAGATAATGCAGCTCATCTATCCTTTTTGCACTTTTTGATACGCAAAAAATAAATACACTCCCAGTTGCTATCGCATTCTTGCTGCAACATATTTGGATAGAAGGAAGGCCGATCCACGTTTTGTTTTGGGATGCTGCGAGCTTACGATACGATTTGTTGGACTTAGTATCTTCGGCTGACCTACAAGTATAAAGAACATACTGGGTGCAGTCTTTGTTGGCAGAAAGAGCTATTTTCTCAGCGCCTGGATAGTTTGGAAATCGCTTTGCATCTTATACATACAAATTGGAAACAGCGCTAAGTAAGGCGGACAAGGCTTGTCTGGGCGTAAATCCATCTAAAACGGAGCTTGTACTGTTCACTAGAAGGTATAGACTACCACCAATAAGCCCACCAATACGTAAAGGCAAAGAACTAAGTTTCAGTTGACACGCCAAATACATGGGCATATTGATAGATAGCAAACTAAGCTGGAAACCTAACATCCAGGATCGCATTGGGAAGGCGGCGATTGTCATATACACATGCAGGAAGGCCCTTGTTCCCAACAGGGGAATACAACCAAGAATGGTTAATTGGATGTATACAACAATCGTCAGCACTGAAAAACAATGACAACCTTAAAAATAGATAGAATCCAAAGGTCCGCATGTACATATGTGCATCACATGGTCTCTTAGATTCACAACGTCAGCAGCCATGGAAAACATGCTGCATCAATATATTCGGACAGCTGCCAAGACGGCGTTCAGGCTGAGAGAGTGCAAACGGTGGTACGGAATCTACAGCACAGGACATATGGAAATAATCCAAAATGCCAAATTGCCCTTCGAAGACTTTAAGTTCGGATACAAAACCGCAATCCCAAATAGGAAAGCCTGGAAAGATGACTCAATCCGGAAATCTGATATCTTGGAAGTATACACTGATGTATCTAAGATCGGTGAAGGGAGTGGATTAAGAGGCTTCACAGCCTCACCGGAGGTCTCCCTATCCGTCCAGCTGCCTAATCACTGAAGTGTATTCCAAGCAGAACTTAACGCTATCCAAGAGGCTGCCCGCTTACTGTCAATGAACTCGATAGACCGGAAATCTAACGCTATATACATAGACACTCAGGCGGCCACCAAAGCTCTGGAAACACCATCCATTAAATCAGCGTTGGTAAAACTTGGCCTTTCTCTTAGGAAGATAGCGGTCAGATGCAACCTCACCCTATCCTGGGTCCCCGGGCATAGTGGAACTCCAGGCAACGAAGGATCCGATGATCTAGCAAGAATAAAGGCGGGCTTGCCCCTGGCAGTCATTTAGGAGAGTCCTTACTTCAAGTAACAAATACCATGTTACTTACTGACGCTATCAAAACAGCAAATCGCAGATGGAACACCTGAAGGACAGCAAGGCAAATATGATCTTCACTAAATCCGAGGAGAACAAGCATACTTTTGAAAACAAAAAGATAGGAAATCGTATTACTGATGCAGTGGGTATAATAACTGAACATTGCCCACTCGGCGCACATGCACGAAGAATGAGAGCCGACTTCTGTAGAAGCTATAGGGACGAGGAAGAAGAAGATACAATTATACACTACCTCGGTACCTGCCCATCTCTTGCAAGAACGAGAAGTAGAACGCTAGGAAGAAACTCACTCAGCAGCCTAGAAGAACTGTCCGATATAAAAATTCAGGACATCATTTAGTTCCTCGAAAAGAACCAAGTGACTGTAAGACAGTAATTAACTGCGCAAGTGCGAGTTGTCTTCGCACGGAAAAAGATCCCGTCGTTGATGGATGATTTCTGAAAATCTGAATATCAGACGACGTTTCCAAACTATTTCGGTAGAGTTTTCTTCTAAATTCAACCCAAATCAACTATTTATTACTACATTCATACATATGTACAAACAAACAAACATCTATCCATACAAATACCTATATATGTCTGTATCCAAGTTTATTGAACACAGAAAATCTCTTCCATCATACCCAATCACTGTTCATGCCTGCGGTGTGTGTGTGTGTGTGCATATCTGTTGGGGATTTAGGGGTTGAAATGGATCTGAGACATAACACTCATCATCGTATAGAGTGGTCGAGCACAGCATGGAATTTATGTGTTAAAATGATAAACTTTGAAATCTTAAATCATGTCGATGGTTGACCGTTTTTGACCAATTTCTCGAAAACTATTAGGGCCACAATGCTTGAAATTATTTCACATGAAAGTACTCAATGAAGCGAACTTTTTGTGACTTTTTCAGATTTTTAAAAACTTTGGTATAGAAATGACAAGTTGTCCGACGTACCTAATTCGAAAATTCCATGACGATATCTTCATAAATGTTGGAGATAAAAAGATCGACGGGCACACCGAAATTATAAAGGTTCCGTTTTTGTAGACGGAAATCCAATAATCCAATTACACATCCTTGCCAAAGGACAACGACGTCTCCTCGCAGGTCAAGTTCACGGTGTAAATCACCGTTGCGATCTTCAGACACAGTCTCCATACCTGCCGTATCTATAAACCCGCTAAAAGCATTTTCATGTTCCTCTTGCCAGGCAGAGCCTGACCGCAACACTATTTCCCATGAAAGTAGGCTTCATTCAGGGAAAGTCTGTCTCAAAACCAGATGCTCCCCATAGAATCCGTGACAAGTGTAATTATGCGTTTTCCTCTCGAGGCGCACACCGATGGAGAGCAGAAAAACACGATTCGCAACACAAGGTGAAAAATGATTTACGATCTGAAAATCACTGACAATTGTTTGCGCCTTCATTGTTGGCCACCATTTCACCAGCGGCTGGTAGCTGACGCTGTATCAGCTCGACGCAGTTAGAGCCAACTTCTGTGTGAGCTACTCTTGTGACACTATGAGCTCGGATGGTGTTGCGTAAGGAAACAATGAGACAAGTGTGCCTTGGCTTATCTGCTGGTGGATCTGTTTCCCTGCCGGCTAATGAGTTGTGCTCACAATTCATGAATGTGTCCCAATTAGACGGGGTAATTATCTATTTTTTTTCCGGTTTTTTCTGTTTTTCTCTTAACTGTTTTAAACAGTAGACGAGGTGTGAGTGGATTGTGGCCACTTTTGTTTGGATGCATTCCGTGTGAGGCTGTGCGACCGCAATTGCAGATGAGTGCATGAATTTTGAAGCGTCTTCCTTTGATGTGTCGTCATGTGGTGTGTAGGGAGTAGGTGGTATCTTGCATCCACTTCCGACAAGGAACAAGGCTTTGTTTGAGGGAAATTTTGTTCCGGGTGCTACTGGGTGTACGTATTCAGAGAGAAGGCCAAGGAATCTTTTGAAATCATCTTTGGACGGTAAACTTTGGAGTTGGAAAAGGTATTAAGTCCCAAAAATTCTGTCCTTTGTGAGCGAGTCGTATTCTACAGTCGCCTTTCGACTACAGCCGCCTTTCGACTACAGTCGCCTCTCGACTACAGTCGCCTTTCGACTACAGTCGCCTTTCGACTACAGTCGCCTTTCGACTACAGTCGCCTTTCGACTACAGCCGCCTTTCGACTACAGCCGCCTTTCGACTACAGTCGCCTTTCGACTACAGTCGCCTTTCGACTACAGTCGCCTTTCGACTACAGTCGCCTTTCGACTACAGTCGCCTTTCGACTACAGTCGCCTTTCGACTACAGTCGCCTTTCGACTACAGTCGCCTTTCGACTACAGTCGCCTTTCGACTACAGTCGCCTTTCGACTACAGTCGCCTTTCGACTACAGTCGCCTTTCGACTACAGTCGCCTTTCGACTACAGTCGCCTTTCGACTACAGTCGCCTTTCGACTACAGTCGCCTTTCGACTACAGTCGCCTTTCGACTACAGTCGCCTTTCGACTACAGTCGCCTTTCGACTACAGTCGCCTTTCGACTACAGTCGCCTTTCGACTACAGTCGCCTTTCGACTACAGTCGCCTTTCGACTACAGTCGCCTTTCGACTACAGTCGCCTTTCGACTACAGTCGCCTTTCGACTACAGTCGCCTTTCGACTACAGTCGCCTTTCGACTACAGTCGCCTTTCGACTACAGTCGCCTTTCGACTACAGTCGCCTTTCGACTACAGTCGCCTTTCGACTACAGTCGCCTTTCGACTACAGTCGCCTTTCGACTACAGTCGCCTTTCGACTACAGTCGCCTTTCGACTACAGTCGCCTTTCGACTACAGTCGCCTTTCGACTACAGTCGCCTTTCGACTACAGTCGCCTTTCGACTACAGTCGCCTTTCGACTACAGTCGCCTTTCGACTACAGTCGCCTTTCGACTACAGTCGCCTTTCGACTACAGTCGCCTTTCGACTACAGTCGCCTTTCGACTACAGTCGCCTTCGACTAGAGTCGCACTCGAGTACAGTTGCATTCGACCACAATCGAATTTTGCCCATCCTTCTTATCACTCCCAGATTCTGTCCCACTTTAAGATCGCTTCATTCATGGGAAGTCTATCAGAAGCCTCAACTGAATAAAACAAGAAGCTCTCCGATGGAATAACGATTAAAAATCCGCCACAACATCACTTTGCCTTTGCTTCGAATTCATTTTGTGCATGATGTTCGTTCAATTCATTCGGAGGAAGATGTTCGAACATGTTGCCGATAAAAATGTAAAAACTGCTTCCATTTCGGCATTTGATGCGACGAGGGCTTTGAGGATATTGCGAATTGAGTGAAGAAATGAATGAAGACTCGGATAAGATCCGCAGTTTCAACATTTTCGAGCAAGTATTCAAAAGATTTATTCGCCTTTCAGCTTTGAATTATTGAGAGCACATCTTTATCGGTCAGTTTTACCCTCCCAATCGTCAAGCGGCAACGATTCACTCTGCAGTTGCTTTTGTTTGTTATCAAAATTTAGTCAAGTGTCGATCCGTTAAAAGTTCGTGAATTGTTTGCGACGACGAATTGTGAATGGAACCCGAACAAATGGATTCCCCTTCTCCTCAGCTCATGTCGTACTATCAATTGAATATATTTCTATCGCAAACAGCCCCTTTTCAATTACGTATCTCACAGATACTCAACACACAAGCATTTCTTGCCGCTTATTTAATTCTATTTTTGCTGCTGTGCGCTTGAGTGTGTGTAGCTGTGAGTCATAAGACCATTTCATTTATTCTTATGATTCACACTCGGTTACGCGGGCAGTATCTATGAGATACAGATGCGAGGCAGTGTAAGGTTAAGACTATACTTCACAGGATCATTTCTGTAGTCAGTCTTCATTTACTTTCGAAGAAATTCGTAAGACAAAAAACCCGCGATGATGAGTTGTATCGTTTTATCTGTAGCGTGAGATTTTGGCTGTTGAGTGCGTTCTGAACGTTTTGCTCGACTAGTCTTCGATGATCGCTCGGTTAAACGGATAAAACGACTTCTGAGTGGTTTTATAAATTATATTTTCATGGTAATTAATTGGATTTTTTTGGGTTGGGGGAAGGGTGTAATGATTGAAATCGGTTGAGATTGAGAGTAGAGTAGCGCGTCGTGGCTCAACTTTGCTTGCTGTGTTGGGTTGGCTGTCGCCTGTTGTATCTAATCAAACATTTTGGAGAATGATGTCAATATTGTTGCGATTAATTTATTTAAAGCTTTTATTTCTATGCAACAATTGTACAGTAGTGTACACATGTCAACTTGAGAAAATTCGTTGTTTTCAAAACTGCAGGTCGACTACATACGAGTTTCTGGATAAGGTATACCTAAATCCATCCCGGCTGTAGTGGCTCCCGAGGAAGAAAAAAGAATTGTAAAGGAGTCTTTTTTGCCATGGCAGCACAATCGAATGTTTTTGTTGTCTCTTGTCTAAAGCAACCTATTTTTGCTGGAATTTCCGGAGAATGACCAGCAGGCGCTTCTGTGATGAAGAGCCTGCATCATCAGCTCATTAGCATCGAATAACTGCCACCTGATTCGAACAAAAGCGGGACAGTGGCAGAGGAAGTGCTCTGTAGTGTCACGTCTTCTCTACAGGCATCGCACAGGGTTTCATTGCTTAGGTCAAGTACATTTAGGCGTTGTGCGAAGGTGTAGTGACCCGTTAGTACGTCTGTACTACAGAGTCTGTAGTCTTTTCTGTCAAGAGATAACGAGAATGCCGCGGATTTTTACAGACGTTGAGGAGCATGTGCTTTGTCTGTCTACATCCTGGAGAGTCATGTCAACAGCACACAAACGCGTAAAGCCTCAGATAGCTGCAATAAAAACAACGTTTTAAATGAGTGAAAGAAGGCAGAAATGTCGGAGAGATGGCATGTGATTTTCCAAACAGTTGAAAAGGGATGGGTTGTATAGCCGAAAATACATTCCTTTCCAGCTGTTGTATTTTCGGCGATCCAACCCATCCCTTTCCAACCTTTTACAAAGTAATACGATTTCCCTCCAACATTCCTGCCGTCTTCCACTCACGTAAACGCCGTCGTTACAGCAATGCATTGGTGCTGTAGGAATATACAACAAAATAGACGCTTTAGTTTGCTGTCATATCCTTCTATTTTTGTTTTCGCAGTCGACTTAAATTGTAAAAAGGTGTCATTTACATGAAACGTTCAATTGTACAAACAAAATTGTACAAATTGTTACTGTTCTACTACAATATGTTTGCATCAAAATTAGAAATGCGGACAATTTGCATCAATGTGTGGCAGTGCAGTAAGCCCACGCGTCCAATTACATATAAATTCATATTTTATAATGTAACTGCATGGGTTTTGATGCACGTCTGTTTCAAGCATAAGGGTGCACATAATGATCGCTGCTGTTGTCGCTAATTGTTGTTTTTGTCGCTTATTGCTGCCGTTGTCGCTAATAGTTGCCGTTCTTCCTTGTCGCTAACGTTGGGCAAATTACTTTATTGCGTGACAACAATCCAACATACGACAGCCACATCATTGTGTTCCATCGGCAGTAAGGGCCAGTCATAATTGCTTCTGGTTAATAAAACCTCCATACCTAAATTTTTAATGCACGATTAAAAAACTGTTCCTTTGCTATTCTACTAAGCTGTCGGGTAGAAATGGGCTCAATAATTGCGACGTAGCATATCCCCCATTCGCTTGTCAAGTTTCCGAACATCTAGTTCCTCATCTTAACTGCATGCCATTGAAACTGCACAGTTCCAATGATCGTCTTTCTTCGGCATCACATGACTTCCGTGGCGTTGGCAGTTGTTTGCCAAAGAATTTCAGTGCCATCTCCGCAGGGCAATCTTGCTTTATTTTCTAAATCAGCTGAATTGAGTTATTTAAATTGATTTCGAAAAAAAAACGACTTATACTGCCGATGGAGTGATAAAAAGTTAATGGACCCGACGTTGCTTAAGTTATGCTAAACTCGATGCGACCGTGATCTTTTCAAACCGCTCTGTGGAGATGGTAGAAGTCACAAAACTAGATCATTTCTAAACGAGCATGCCGACATAGTTGACATTCATGTAAATCATTTCAGCGCCAAGATCGTAATTTATTCTGGGGCTGAAATCGATCGTTCATCTTTTTTGCGTTTTACGCAGGTCATGTTGTTGGGAAATCGAAACCTTTTAGTGAATTTATTTTTTCATTTTGAGGTTGATTGCAGTGCTTCTCCTTCGTGCCTCTTCTATTTTTATTTTCTGCGCAGAAAAGGCAACACTATTCAACAAAATTCAAACAGGAAACAGACTTTATTTCCTATTTTGCAGATGACGCTGATGTTTCAAAGTCAAAAAATGCTTCCATCGTCACCATTTGATGAAAACCTCCCCTTATCGATGAAACCAACCTTCTTCCTTTTCTAGGTGGCGCTAAAATCCGAATAGTTTCTGTTTCTCTTCCACTCCACATCCAAGGTAACGTTTTCTTTGGAGTCTACGAATGACTTCTTCATCCTTGTCCTCGATATTGTCCATGCCTCTGCTTCATATAGCAATCGAAACCGACCAAGACGTGGAACGAAAGAACGAAAGTTAAGAAGAAATTCGCTGTAAATTTAGATTTACATACGAAGAGAGCGATTTATTTCACTTGCGCGTAAGTAGTCAAAAGTGAACGAACTTAACGAAACTGAACGAAGAACGAAACTTATGAAGCTATAAAATGAAATTTGCATACATGTGGAGAGTTTCATTTCACTCCCACCCAGGTAGGCACAATTGAACAAACTTAACGAAACTTAACGAACTTAACGAAACTAAACGAAGCGGTTGTTATAGTAACAGTGTAAAGTTTTTGAATATTCGCTCGGTTGCTTAAATTCCCTTAAGGATACGTATGGCCATTATAGTTGATTCTAACTCAAAGGGATAATGCACAATACGGCAAAGCGCACAGGTTTAAAAGGATTTCTAACATCTTGGAGTGCAGCGCTGAAGACAGCTGGGAAAAGTTTACAAACACTGCAGAGGCATATCGGTGGAGATCCAGTGGCGCCATCTGAAGAAGAAGAAGAATATAATCAGACTAATGTAGTACTTGGAGAATGATCGTCACTAGAACGAGAAGCATTTGCCAATAGGTGCCTACACAACATAAGCCTAAGGGAATACCAATCCCCAATTGGGCATCACAAAGGGTCATTAAGGCCCAGTCGTACCTCTAACTAACTAACGAACACTGGCACACATCGACGAAAGTGGCAGTCGATTGGCTGCACAAACAATTGTGTGCAATAGAACCTTACATTGCAGGATCACAGAAGACCTGCCGGCCCTAATAAAACGTGACGCAAACAATCGGAGAGTGAAGGTCGTTAGTAGGGGAAAAGTTGCAGAGAACTAAGAAACGTTATCAGGAACTGAACGCACTTAAGAGTTGCTAAAGGCCTGGACAAGGAGATTCAGGATGGAATAAAAATGAATTTGTTCTCTTCCCAACAACTCTCGCAAATTTCAGTGTCTCGGCGCTGTATCCTTTGATGATGCCGGAGACGACTGTCGCCTCATGCCAACTAAGGAGCAAAATTTAATGGCTGTAGATAACTTAAGAGATGCAACTTAGGGAATACACAATAATGACGCACTGTGACTATACCAACTGGTTCGTTCAGTTTCGTTAAGTTCGTACAGTTTCGTTGAGTTCGTTCAGTTTCGCTAACTTTGTCCGGTTTCGTTAAGTTCGTTCAGTTTCGTTAAGTTCGTTCAGGTAAGTTAAGTTCATTCAGTTTCGTTAATTTTGTCCAGTTTCATTAAGTTCATTCAGTTTCGTTAGGTTCGTTCAGTTTCATTAAGCTCGTTTACATTCGCCTACTTACGCGGGAGCGAAGTGAATCGCTCTCTACGTATTCAAATGTCAGTTGATTATTTATAGACACAGTTATAGACACTTTGAAATTTGGCTTTAATTCTGGTTTCTTTTCGTTTGCTTTTGACATAAGCTTCATTTTTCGAACGGCTATTGCATTTGGGCCTTAAGTCGAAAAGACTAACGCCTTTGCGTCAGTTTGCTTGCTTTCTTCATAAGATCGGAGGTTTGGTCATATGGTGCCTGTCCATGTGAAACAAGCAGGAGCAAATTAATCGTTAAAGCATGCTGCAAATTAAGAAACTGCTATACTTGGAAGCCATAAGACATCTGTGTACTCATTTGTTAATAAACTCTGTCCCACAGATCGCACTGCAGAACCTTTCATTTCCGAGAATCTGTATCACGGAAGAACCTAGTGTAGCCTCGACGCATCATAGGCCTTGAATTTGGACTGGACATTAGAATACTATAGGCATTTTTTCCAGGCACAGTTCGCAATTTAGAAACACACGGTTCCGAGGACACTTCAACGTTTCAAACCGGGCGCCAAGTTAAGATTGTTACGTGCGATTGCATAAAAATAAGTCTTTTCAGTCAGATCCCCCACGGCATAAATGATGACTTCATTTTTATTTATTCAAGTTCAAAAAGACAGATTGACAGAAGAAAAATGCGGAACTCATCTTCCTCTGTCACAGAGCTACTGCATCTCATCAAATCCCTGGACAGTTGTGAATGGTTTCGCACATTATCCGCTGCAAAGCACATTCTTTTCAATCTCGAGACCCCGCTGAACATTTATCCGAGCCACCCATCCATTCAACCATCCATCCATTCATCTAGCGGAACTAGCAACGCGACACTTCATTCCGCCAACGCGGGTTGACGATTCGCACGCCACGCTTGAGCGCCCAAGAAAATCTGCCCTCCAGCGGATGGCAATCATTAGGTATTCAGATTTAAGAACTGGAACATTAGACACCCACAATGCGGCAGTGCTGCGGCATCACTCCCTCAGCCGGATGGAATCAATGCGCCAAGTGTCATGCAGTCCGCTGATGAAAGATGAACCGCATTGCTAATGCCAGAGCAATGCGGTGGTGGCTGATGCCGAGCAACAAATTACTTGTCACTAGCAGCATCGCCATGGTCAGGCGGGGAGTCGCCGCTGGCAGGGGGATTATTTAACGTTTTGCGGTCGTTTTGAAGTCAGGTAAGATTGATGGAAATCGAGAGGCAAGCCAAACAGTAGTCAGGAAATGAAATAGTTTATGGTTTCGGTGAGCAAATATCGTCCATGGCGTGGTCTTCGGTCGAAGGTTGCGGCAGTTAATGGGGCAGCGCTGGAAGGAACGATGCTGTTAAACGAGCACTTAAGCCGGTGGTCCTATGGAATTATGAAATATGCTATGAGAACCTCACTAATTGCTGGCCATTGTCTTTGGCTATGAGAGAGCTATCAAAGTGGAAAATTCGTTAAGAGATTGTTTTAATTAGCATTTTTGATGATGCTGGAGATCATTTGCAGATCATTTTTGTTACAGCATTGCGCCATACTCTGAGTCAGAAAGCGGTGATGTCGATGAAGGTCTGTCTATTGGATGGATGGATGTCTCTCTCTTTGCAAAATATGTTTCAATTTTGCTTTCGTTGTCACTTTTTCCATTGCAATCGCAGTCTTTGGCGCGTTCGAAGCAAACTGTTCCATTTGTTGTTTTCCTGAAACTGAAAATATGCACCGAATTTTACATGAAAATCCCACAATTGTGTGATGTGGACAGCCCCTTTATTGTCTTCCTGTGTGGAATCAGATTGTTGTAAAGATTGATAACAGCTTCAAAACTATGCTACGACGGTAAGTGCCCGTTGAATGTGAATGAAGTCATATCAAGTGCGTTGCAAAAATCTGAACAAGCGCTCAAGCTTTCTTGACGAGTTGTGCCATCTGACGGTCTTTTAGAAGACGTGAAAAAGAGGTTAAATTAAGCAAATCAAGAATTTTAAGCATTTGAATTCAGAATTACCTGAATCACAAAAGTAAATAGAAGTGGACCAAAATGACTGTCCTGAGGCATTGCAGAGTGGCGCCAATTTAGACAACGTGATAGACGTCTAGAATGATTTCTCCTAAGATAGATCCCAAACGATCTGAAATTATGTCTCTCTTGACAGGTTAAAAATTGACATTATGACAGGTGGCATGACGGGTCGGTCTCTATAATAATAATAATAATGGCGGCGCTACAGTCCGAGGTGGACCTGGGCCTAGCTTCTCAGCAACCACTCGTGTTGTGCGTGCTACTGTTCTCTCACGAGTGGAAGGGACCTACAGTTTTATGCCGACTCCGAACGGCGACATTGAGAAGCTTTTTCTAGACAGTTATACTCCTTGAGCATTGTCAGTGACTCGAAAGAGGTGGAGCCGTGAAAAAATTGTGTTTTTTCGGGAATCGAACCGACAACATCGAGCGTAGGAGTCGACGCACCTACCCACTACGTCACGGCGCACGGGACGGTCTCTATATGCCAGAAAACTTCGAGTTTTGTTTAGTGACTTCTGTGGCAGCTGTCAGGAGGAGAAAAAAGCGGAAAATTGTCCACATCTCCCCTGTACGTGCCCGGCTCTGGTGTCACTTAGGCGCAAACGTTTGGGGGCCTTCTTCTTCGACAGCATTTGCGATCTTAGTGAGATATCCGTTAGTAGCCTGCTGCGCTTTATAGAAAGGCAAATAATTTATCACAAGCGGAGAACCGTGTTAACCCAAGGGAAACCCCCGTGTCAGCACAATAAGCCTGCACAGATCTCAGTGCACAATTAAGCGACTTCAACCTACCTACCTAGTGTACCTCACTCTTTATGAGCGATGCATTATGGACCAACACAGGCCCATTTTGCAGTCACGTGGTTCCTCTAAAGATAAACAGAGATAGATTTGCAGTGGTAAATCATCCTCTATCTACAAATACAGGATGGGCCAAATACAAGTTTCTTTTTAAAAACGCAATAAAATGAACAAAATTAATTTATTTTCCATGTATTATAGCTTCATTAGTAAGAATAAACATTCCCATTAACTATGAAATACAACGCCGTTCAAGTGGCTGCCTCGGCTGGCGTCGCAGCAGCGCATTCTGTCACCCCAATTTTCCAAGACCTTGTTGATGGTTTCACGGTGTAGCTCACAGATGATATTGGACTCAAGTGCTTGAATCATTTCCGGATTGTTGGCATAATATCGGTCTTTCACGGTTCCCCACAAAAAAAAGTCCAAGGGGGTTAAAATGCAGCTCCGAGGCTGCCAATTGACATCGCCAAGACGGCTGATAACACGATTTGGGAATTAGGTGCGCAAATTATCGATTGTGGCATGGACTGTGTGGAGTGGCGCGCCGTCCTGCATGAACCAGAGGTCGTCAAAATCCATGTCTTCACTTTCAGTAAAAAGAAAGTCGGTTAACATGGCTCTGTAACGCACATCGTTGACAGAAACGTTGTTTCCAGCCTCATTTTCGAAGAAAAATGGTCCAATGATGCCGCACCACTCCACAATCCGCACCAAACTGTCACTCTCTGTGGATGCATTGGCTTCTCGTCAATAACGTGAGGGTCTTCTGAGCAGCAATTTTGTTTGCTAGCGTAGCCGCCGAGATGAAAATGCGCCTCGCCTCGTCAGAAAAGATGATTTTTCGTCCAAAATCGTTGTCCAGTTCAAGGTGCTCTAAGGCCCAAACTGTGAAGCAGATGGTCACGCGCCTTCAACTGATGAGCCAATTGGACCTTGGAATCCGAGATCTTTGTGCAGAATTCTCCTTAGGCTAGTGCGTGAAGTGTTGAGCCGTTGGGATCGATGGCGAGTTGTTCGTGAATTGAGTCTCACACTCTCTTCAGCCACAGCAGTCACATTCTCATCTGAGCGCACCGTACGACGACGGGGACCATGAGTGTTGTCCACTAGCATACTAGTCTCACAAACTACTAACTACTCTCTACACAAACCACAAAAACCGCAGAAATCACCCTCAATCAATGCCCACTGGATCTGTAGCACCCGTTCTACGAATTATGCCCCATGACACGTGTACGCTCTTCACAACCTTTCAAAAGTTCCAAGCGATCCTTATCAACTGCAGCCACAACGCGGCCAACTTTCCCAAGAGAGTACACGCTTGAGGAATTGTCCGCGCGTAATCTCAAAGCGGATCTCGAAGCACAATAAAACTGAAAAAACCCGCTCGCTAAACGGAACTAACCCTCCTGCTCCTTGGTTATGCAAAGCGGTTTCTCTATTAAACCGTATCACCTCTTATCCAGAGATTAATGCCATTTTCGTCATATGAACCACTGTGCCACCAAGGCTACGCACAAAGGCAAGTGCATTGCCCCCCAAAGCAGCGAGCCACTCGTCACTCACCGAGCAGCCGACTTTCAAAAAAATACCCAACAACGCCTCACCGCCCCACCGCCGCGCCGCCGTCGGTCTAATGCCCAAATTGGACAATAATACCCGAGATTACGTCCCAAACCAGTTCTCGCCTGCTCGTACATGCCACCGCCTCCAAAGGCGGCGGCGACGGCGGCAGCGCAGCAGATCGGCGCAGGGGGCGAGAACACTTTTTATCTCGAAATTAGCTAAACGCCAACAGAAACCCGCTTCTGGCATGCGGCACACCGCATTCTGTCGACGAAGACAATCGTTTTTTGTCACAGATACCCGTCGGACTGCCTTTCTTTTATGACCACTTCACTCCGGTAGCCGTCGCGCTTCCTTCACTTCACTTCATCCCTTGCGCCCCGGCTCGACGACGCGGATACACGCGGCGGCGCACGGCTAGACCGAAAGTTGGTGATTTGCCAACAATGCTGCGGCAACCCAAAGCTTGTCCCAGTCCCTCGGAGCCGATGCGCCCGACCGACGAGGCACGCAGAGAGCCAACTCTCTAGGTGAGCCTAGACGCTGCTGCTAGTATTTCACTCGAACGGGGTTCCGCTTGATTGCTGGAGGTTGTGGCAGTCGGTTGTGGCCCCGCGAAACCCTATCTCTGGAGAGAGGCGTTGCTGTGCAACCATCATTGCGTCCCGGCGTAATCGAGACCAGCCGCAGATCTTGGAACGGCGAACGGTTTGCCCGAACGAGGAAGTCACAGAGCGTGGAGCCCTGAGGAGTTGCATTTCAGCGGTAAATCAATTCGAACGGATGCGATCGGACCTGGGCAAGGTTTATCGTTCGACATGTGTAAGCCATCATCGTCGTCGCAGTTGTCGTCGAGTCGACTCGAGTGTGAGGTAATGCGGTGTGCCGCTTAATGGCTCTGAGTTGGAACACGTTCCGATCGTTCTGGATGCAGACGAGCTTAATGGGCTGTTAATTCGATTTCAGTCGACATGCAGGCGGAATGACGATGAGCTCGGCGATGACTCAAGCGACTGATTGGATGGCCAAACTGCTTGCCGGTCTTTGAGTGGGCTGGAGACGGGATGATGCAATGTTCTAAGACTGGCTTTTGACGGAGGGTTTGCTGCATTTCAAATTTTGTTTGATGGACTTTCTAACGTGGTCTTGGGAGGCGATCTCTTTTAGTGGCCGGCGCTGACTGGTGGTTCTGTCTTTTGCTAGTCAAATCGGGACGAAGATCAGTGCCAATTAACATATGCGGAGACGAAAAGCGATTCAAACCCGATTTAAACCCGATTCAAATTTGGCTCTTGTCGAGGAAGAACCTCTGAGATCATCTGTCTTCAAATCCCTAGAAGCTTCCTGCCTCGCAGTCAAAGTTACTGGTTGTCTTGGCGTCTTTTGGACTGTCACGTCCCTTGATGGCAGACCGTCATCCGGACTGTCATCCAGACGGTCATCCGGGCCATCATCCGGACCTTCATATAGACCCTCATCCGGACCGTCATTAGGACCTTCATCCGGACTGTCATCCAGATCGTCATCCGGACCGTCATCCGGACCGTCATCCAGACCGTCATCCGGACCTTCATACAGACCGTCATCTGGACCGTCATTAGGACCTTCATCCGGACTGTCATCCAGATCGTCATCAGGACCGTCATCCGGCCCATCATCCGCACCGTCATTAGCGCCGTCATCTGCACCGTCATTCATCAACGCTGTGCTTCATCTGTTCAATGAACCACGTTGACAAGTAAGTGTCTTTCTGACCACCTTCCCCTCCTCGAGTTCAATGGATTCCTTTGCGGAAGTGTCTCCTGTGTCGAACAGGCCAGCAGTCGGCTTAATTGTCTCTGAAATATTTCGCGGTCTATTAAATCCCAGGAAAGGCAATCCAGTTTCAGCCTCGTTCTGATTCAAGGTCGTTACGAAAAAAAAAACAAAACTAATAATTGAGCTGAATGCGAAAACGGAATCGTAGACCAGATAATTGTTGGACGCAAGCTACCGGCTCAGGCCAGGGTCAAGTGTGCCAGAGTCTGCCAAAAACGCCCCAGACAATGGCGGCGCTCTGGTGGGGTGGTGGTGATGTCAGACGGTTAGTCATTGATTGGGTGGGTGTGTTGCCTTCGGCGATGGGGTGCGAACGTACATTTGTGCTGGAATTCGTAGTTGACCAGAATACAGAGTGACTCATAGATGAGTGCAGCTGGCGCAGCTGAGGTAGGGAAACTTTAGCGTCGTCTTTTGAGAAAACACAGATGGTCAGGAGTTTGGTTTGGAGGAAAACAGAAGTGAGCAGAGAAGGAGACTTTAGGCAACATCGAGGGTGTGTTCAAAATGTGTCGGATTATGATCTATCGTGATCAAAGTAAGGCTTGGCTTGGTCTTCATCTGGACAACCCAACAAAGTATAATTTCTGCCACGGATGAGGCAGCTGCTGTTGTTTTTTTTTTGGGTGGCGCTAAAGTTCGAGTGGGGTTTGAGCCTATCTTTAGCTTCAGTTACTTCCTACTTTTTGACAGATATCTTGCTGCCTTCTTAATTGTGCTCTCCCAAGATTATTCCGGCTTAGGAAAACAGATCTTATTGCATTTTTCGGCATCAAATTTTTTATTCGTCTTAAGGAAGATCGAAGAAGGAAGACCCCACACGGGGGGCCTCCGACTCCCGACTCTGGATCGAAGGGTCTTTGGTTCGCATCCAGTTTTTTAGCTTCTATTGTATTGCTCTTGGTAATCATTCGGATATACTGAGCTTCTATTTCCTCTTGGCCGGTCAGTAATGCCAGAGCATCTTTAATTTCGAAGAGGGCCACTAGTATTGCATGAAGGTATTCACTTTGCGGCTACTTTGTGTGCATCACTTTAACCGAGTGTCCAATAAACCAACTTTCGCCTTCATGGCACCACCTCTCTCAGAATTAACACTCTCTTCAGTTTGAGTTAAGGTTCTGTCGGGATATCCACTTACTACGGATTGTAACAAATGAGTTACCATTGGTTTTACTATCCTCATAAGCTTTACTCATCAATTGACACCCCCAATTTGTTTTCATAATTGGTTCAAGTAAATCACGTTTACAAAACAAAACTCATGTCTGGTCTTCACTTCAGAGACAAATATTCAAAGCCGATTAAGTTTTGTAACAAAGTCTTAGAAGGGATTATCCATTGTCAGCTTCCGACTTATAGACCAACCCACAGACTCACCGAAATTTCTCGACCACAAGATCGAAGTCTTTGAAGTCTTTCTGTGAAGCAGTTGTGCGTTAACTTTCGATTGTAAGCTGCTTTGCATATATTTGACATTCTCTCAAAACATTGACTCATGGTTTTACTGTCACTGAAAGTCACCGTGACAAATGCTTCGCTGTACATCGTGAGAACTACGTTCAATGTTGGAGAAAAACGAAAGTGTTTTGAGATGGAAGTGGTTGAATCATTGGAACAAAGCATTATGTCAAGCATTTGGAGTGTTTTCTTTGCTGTAAGAGGTTCAAGGGGTTTATGGAAATGCCTTTTGGAAGCACTTCGGTCTGAGATTCTCCTACTCTTTCGATAGGCTTCTGAGTTTTCGACTGAAGGTCTATTCTATCTTTAGGAAGATTTCACTCCAATCGGGTTTGAATTTAGTGTTTCTTTCTTTGAAGTAATTTTCTACCACCGAGCAAATCAACGACCGCACCTTTTTGCGATACAAAGTTGACTGCCACGAAGCATGTGCTCTATGACCAGACGACTGTTGGCTACTCTCTTTTCTACTCAAGACGGTAGTACCTGGTGCCGTTGAGTCGATTGAGGAAAGGGATAATTTTTATTCCTCGTGCAACGTCACTTAGCAATTTGAAGCCCGTAAGGAAAATACCTCCTAATCAAATAGCAATCAATGTTCACACTCCAACGCAAAGAGAAAATCCCAAGAAAGTGCCAACTGCGATGCTAAATCGTAAGGCAAACACGAGATTAACTCCAATTACAAGTGCATAACGCCTCCAACTGGTCCCAGTCTCACTCTCCATATGACACCTCTTTCGCAACACGCGAATTTCATCAATCAGTCCAATCAAATACCCATCAATTAGCAAAAGAAACACTCCACTCAAATATAATTAATCCACCGCCTAGTTGAGCGTTCGAATTCCCACGAGTGCCCAAGACGCGTAATTCGCTCGCAAAAAAGACCCACGACCATGTCGGGCCAATTCACACTCAAGGCATTAAGCGAAACATTTGCATTTATCATATTTTCCCTCTCCCCATCCCTCCCCCATCAATCAAGCTGAAAAACGAAGAAGAAGTGTGTCATGTTTGAATTAAAAGCGAAAGTTCATGCCGAGGTCCACGAAATTAATTCGAACGAAATAATTCAGTTAATCCGAGACAAACAACAACTGGACAACGCACACAATCAAATCAGACTCGAATTTTCTCACAACATCTCGCAAACTTGACGGACGGACACTAATTATACAATTTCAAACGATTTATGGCCACACAAGACACCACCAGCAGCACCACTAGCCACCAGCCACCACCAGCCAGCCCGTAGGCCGTTCGAGGTAATTGCTGTAAAAATGTCTAGGAAAAGGCGAAAAACAAAAACGAAGAAAATAGATTAAAGGCCCAACCTTAAATTACGACTGTTTATGCACACGCAACGGGCGCGGGGGGAACGAAGAAAGACCGTACACAGAAAATTGAAGGAAAAAAAACGAGACAAAAGAGTTGGTGTGCGAACCGTCAACAATTGATTGGAAATTAGTGCTTGAGCCCCGCGCTAGGCGGACTGTTTGGCGATTTTTCTTTGAAATATGCAGTCGGCAGATAGGGAGAATGTGGCAGGCTTGGATTTTGTATGTGACTTGTGTATGTCTGAATGGAATGTGAACGAATGTGGTCAGTTCGGCGGGGTGTGCTTTTTGATTTGAATTTTCTCTTTTTTTTTGCCCCTTTTTTGGTGTTGAACAGTGGATGCAGTCGGTGATTTGCAAATTTTCCATTATCTGAGTGGTTTAGGCACAGTTTGACCTCGGTGTGATCACAACCAATGGAGCTCCGAGGATCACAAGTGATCGTGGATGGAGCTTGTCAAGCATTTTCTCCAGCTTCTCAGCTGTTTCTCCTAAACCATGAAGACCTTCTCATTTTCCCTTGTTCTGTGACTTATTTTCCTCTACTGCCCTGAGTCAGAATGGCCGTAGCATGTCTTATGTCCCTCCTTGATGCACTTCTCAGCGAAATTTACTCAACTGATCGCACAACCGATCGCACATTTGACGCACAGTCTCCCAAACTCTAGATCCGACGACTGGTTTCCTTCACAACAAGCAACAAGATGGTTACCAATTCCAAGAAAGTTCAACTGAAACCAAGATAACATCTAGTGAAAGTTCAATCACACCAGTCAGATCATCTGTTTGCCGAAACACGAGCAGAGAGCAGCACAAAACGGAAAACCCATAAAACCCCCAACTCCACAGATCACACAGGATTAACTGCAACATCCCCTTCCACAAGACAGCGGCCCCACAGTTCCCCATGCCCATACACCTCTGTGCACAAACTTCCATATTTCAATCTGAAGTCATTTGAAATGCTCGAAATGGATTACACCATGCAACGTATCTCTCCAGTCCCGCTCGCCTTGTGGTGTTCTTTGGATAGACACGATAGATCGATGGACGACGGGTGCACACATCCGTACACCCGGTGAATATTGATTCGTGTTGGCAATCAAATTTAATTTCGTTTCTTTTCGTCGTTTCGGTTTCGATTGCGTGCTGCGGGAAAGAAAAAGTCTTCCACTCGGTTGTCCATGGAATGCACGGCGGCTCCAGCCTCAGGATCGGCCAACGAATGGTCTATTTACTATGTGGACCAACGCCACGCCGGCTTTTGTATTGTATCTCATGCGGAACTCATACCCAAACGAGGTCGACGTATCGAACGGGGATGCGGTTTCGAATTGGTGACGATGCCATTTGAATGCGCAACTGATTCGTATCAAGAGCCGCGAGTCATTGGACGGCATTGTCTCCAGCGGCGGCGCTGTGCATAGCTATGCAGGCATTAACCTTCACACTTCCATCTGGCCACCGAGCTGTGGTGGGTTTCGATAAGATCCGAACGGAAAGTGAAATGTTTCTCTTGGATTCCATGGCATAGCTCGTTAGCTGGGGGTTTGGTGGGAGGAGATCTAATGGAAATGAGGGTCTGTGGGAGTGGGGCTTTCACTTTCTCGGTGGCATGTTCTTGTGGCGGGTTTTTGGAGAACACAACGCATACTTTTTGATTGCGAAATGGCGAGTGAGTGGAATATGCAATCGGGACGAGATCGGGATGGGAAAAGAAAGTTTTGATCTAGATTTCGCTGAAAATTAACTTGCAATCGGATGGTGTAAGAGTGTGAGCCAAGAACTATGCGGCCTAAGAATTTACATGCGGTCTTTGGCTTGGTTTTGTCATTGCGGAGGACAAACGTAATCATTTTTTGATCAAATTCAGTCAAGCATTTAAGGCGTTGTCCGTCCCAAAGAGGGGGGTATCTGAATTTAGTGGTATTTAGTGTGAAAGTGTTTGTTTGGGATAGTTCTTGTACACAGCACGGAAGAGCAAAACAGCAAAGGACTATGTGTGCTCACATAGAATTTGGGGAGGATCTTGGTCTGGATGCAGACTTAAGTCGCCATCTTTTCGGTATGATCTTGAAGTTTACCTAGGAACACTGCTTCTTTTTGTTCATCTCCTTCTTAGGGCGCTACAGTCCGAGGTGGATCTGGGCCTCACTCAATATGCCTCTACAGCCAGCACGATATTTTGCCAGTCTCCAGTTCCGCACACCAAGCCGGCCGAGGTCCCCCTCGACTTGTGTGCGCCACCTTGTACGTGGACGTCCTCCGTTGCGTTGTCCCACAGCCTCAGAGTCGAAGACCCTTCGGGCCAGGAACAGTGCTTCACACCTCTAAATCTTTGGCTTTCTCTGTAATTCCCTTTCAACGCGACTTGAGTCATTGCTGTAAGACAGGCAAAGGATTTCGTCTAGTATTTGGTTTGAAAAGAGAACAAGGACAATCTTGGAGGGTGTTAGCAGCTCATGGGGATCAAGTCATTCCCAAGACCGGTTCGAGACGTATGTATTTTGATGCAAATTTAAGTGATTTTTGCTGAAAATTATTAAAAAGAGCTGTCCTACCACATTGAGTGTACATACAAAATAGGGTTCTATGCCAAACAACAGGCATAGGTTGGCCTAATAGTGACTCTGAGCTGCAGTCAGCCACCAGAGCCCATTGCCGGACTTGAACATGTCTGTACCTATCGAGCCACAAAACTGATGTTGTTTTCGTACTCAGTCTTAAGAAGCAAGCAATCAAACCAAGAAGTCACTGAAGTGTTTTGGATTAAGGCTTTTCAACAGGCTGTGCTTCAACACCCACGTCTACAAGAAGTCATCTTTGATGCAGGCACCAGTCTTTTGAATTCTTCTGCACATAGGTGTACATAGATATGCCCGCCGAATCTTGGGGCAGTTAGTGGTATGCTATCATGATCTGCATTGACGCTAATAGAGGCAAAAAGGAAGCAGTCGTTAGTATGCAGCCTCTGTGTGGTTTCATAACAAATTCAGCCTTTGTGGTCTGAGTGCTGGGGGAACGAAAATAAATCATAAACGAGGAGGCGTGCGGGGTTCTGATGGACGATAAACTCACAAGGGTATCTCAATTATTGGAGATTCGGCGTCGATGTCAAAGGGATAGTTCCATTCAACACCAAGTGACTATCGACAATATTCGCCCTTCTGTTAGGAATATAGAACGAAAGAGAACGGCGCAAAGCCTGTGGTTGTTTTACTGAAGACGTCCTGAAGAAACACAACTGCCAGTGTACTAGAGAGAATGATGTTCAAAGTGATCAAAGGCGAACATGCTTATACAGTGTGGGCCATCTAGTGTTTTTTTTAATCATAGGCTATTTTGACACTGATAACTGTTTCCCGCTCGAAATCTTGACAGAAAGTCAGTATCATACCTCCGCAGAAGGAAATGAGTCGCTTTCCGCTTGAACAATGTTGGGAAGTATTGAAAACTTATTTCCAAAGTGAGTAGCGAGCTGTGTAGCCCAAACAGTGCGTTTTTTGAAAACAAGTTTTGGCTGAAATGAAGCACTCACAGTGACTGCTGTGCGCAAGTTTGTGCAAAAAGTTTGTAAGACTGGTGTGCTAGTGGATAACACTCATGGTCCCGGTCCCTGTATTCGTACAGTGCTCACAGATGAGAATGTGGCTACTGTGGCCGAGAGTGTGAGACTCAATTCACGAACATCAACTCGCCATCGTCTCGTCTCAACAGCATTTCACGCACTAGCCTGAGAAGACTTCTGCACAAAGATTTCGGATTATTCGCTTACAAGATCCATTTGACTCAGCAATTGAAGGAGCACGAAAATAGAACACGACCGGCTCAGTTGGTTTTGTCTTGATCAAAGGATAGATCCTTCGAACCCCATCAAAAAGGCAATATCAATCAACGTTCTTGCACAATTGCGCAAAAAAGGCAGACCCAAAAACAATTGGATCACACAAATGCAAAAACATCAGCATTTGATTGGCCTCAGTGATGAAGTGATCCGAAACCGGGAAGCCTGCCATTACTTCCTGAGGTCAAACCGGCAAACCCCACGGGCGGACCAGTAGGGATGCAGTATTGGCCTTAAGTGCTTGAAATGACAAATCAGCACCAACAACTTTCTTTATGGAAGCTTGGTCAAGTGACTTTTTTCGCTGGAAACATAAACAACCCTAAATCTTACTCAAGTCTTCATCAGGTTACGAAAATTTTATTCTAGAAAATTGGAAATATGTACGCCTTCATGAGCACAGACCAATAACTCGATTTAAGCCGTCAAAAAACCGCTTCGCGGATTAAAACCTAATGAAACCCCATCTCTGTAAACTGAAACTGGTGCCGCTAATCATCCATCAAACAATAAACAACCAGACAATGGGGTCTCTGCTTACGTCTGTTCGAACTGCCCACGGCCTCGAGCCCAGCAAACATCCCACGTTCTGTCAGCGAGCCCCATTGTTACCCGTCGCGGAGTGGGAATTTTCGAACATTTCCAAGCCCCAATCTCCCTTCATCTTCACCGACTGAAATCGCCGTGACGCAACTTTTGACAGATTTCAATGTCACGCCGCCAAATCTCTTCACACAGCAATTGAACAAATGCTAAACGTTCCTATTCAACTGGACCACTAATCCCGGGCACACTCTCCTCCTCGCTTCTGCGCGGCAGTCTTGGGCAACGTGCCAATCAACAAAAGGCACGTCCATCACAAGCCACGAAATGCAACATATTTCACACGTCTGTTGCCACAGTTGCGCCGCTTGGTCAAGCCGCAACAGGTCAACTCAAGACCCAGCTGCGACGGTCGGCGGCCGTCACAAGACCACTCAACTTGAGTCGAGTCGAGTGACAAAACACGCACCGATGGCTGTCATTAGGGTCTTGTCCACTCGGCGAGTGTGGTTTTTGAATAGATTTCGACGATGAAAAGATCTTGTCGCACTTGGACGCATTTATGCAGATTGGGTGACCCAAATGATGCCCAAATGATCTGCTCTCGTCAAGAGTTGGCCGACGGTAATTCGTTTTTAATGAGTCCCCAGCCGAGATTGCAAAAACCAAGTGGAATTCGTTGTTTTATGGGATTTATGCGTTTCGCATGACCTCAGAAAGTCTGATTGGGCTAGATGCTAACCGCCGATTGTCTGGTGAATAAAGAGCGGTGGAACTAGTAAATATTTGATGGGAGAGATAAATCGGTCATCAAGGGAAGAAGTTGAGTGAACGACGAGATTAGGACTGAATATGACCTTTTTATGGTCAGGTTATCATGATGGGTGTCCATGCAAGATGCTTGTGATGTATCCAACATTTTCGAGGCTTCGTTGATTGAATCAACATCTGAAGCGCTTCTTCAGCTGGTGTCTTAAAAAAACTGTGAGGTAATCAATTGCCAGCACTTGGCCAGAACGTTTCCATTGCCAGCAATAAGCAGTTTTCCTTCCTCAGAACCAAGTGACCAAGAGCTGAACTATTCTTGGCAATTCTTGCCTATTTTGGCACAAGAGGCAATCAAGACGCTATTTGAAGAATGTGGCGATATCAGAATGGATAAGGAATTGATTAGAGGAGCGTAGTAAGATGAGATTTTCTAACGGAAGTGACATGGTTGATTATTTGAAGCCGATATTTGCAATACGCTCATTTGGTACATCACGATATTCTGTGAAATTTAGTTGGAATAGGTTGCTTGACACATTTTATCACCCAAAGTCCTTAGAATTCATTGAGTGCTTGGAATAAGTGGCCGTCAGTAGAGACACAGAGCAAGCAAGAATGAAATTCGCACACAACGAGAGATTTGATATGGACGTCCCTAAGGTCAGCTCACAGATGTACGTGCTCAAAGACTTGGTTCGTTGGTTGAGCTGAAGCACCATCAATTTTCAGTTTCTGAATGTTCCTCTTACCAATTAATGTCATTAATGTTACTTTATTTTGAAAAATTGGTATCCTTCTTTTGAGCCGCTCAAAGTTGGCAACCCTAACCACAGCTAATTTGTAGTTGCTGCAGATAGCTGGCAAAATGGAGTTGTTTGGAAAGGGACATTGCTTCAGCCCCAGATCTAGTCGGACGCCAATCGAAGAAAAAGAGAAACAGGAGTGTCTACTGATGTACTGGCTTTCCTTTCACTATAAACTGCAAGACGAAAGCTAGTTTAACAGTAATTGACTGCAAGCTAATCCGGCAAAATATATGCCGCACTGGGCAGCGCTGCATCGATCTAAGAGTTCTACAGGCTGTAAAAGCAAAAGCAACTAAATTCTACCAATGAAAAGGAAATAACAGCGGCTATAATAACAGAGATGTTATCGAAAGAATGAGATTCGAAAGTATTCAGAATCAATTCAAACGAATATACTTCTAGAGAATGTACAGATAACTGTATAAACTCTGCAATCAAAGACAACGTGCAAAACAGTAGCAGGTGCAGATTGCCTTCTAGCAAAGTATGATCTTTCCTAATCCACGAGAAAGTGGACAAACGATTGAACGAAGACGATTGGGAACTCGATCTTGTGATGGCGTAGATACATAGGTTATGTGCTTAAGTCTTTAAGGCAGGTGAACAGGTCTGGAGGATAACAATTGCCTTTTTAAGGCTACAGATGCCTTATTCTGTACTACTACTTAATCTGTACTACTGGTATGACAGGCGGTCACAATAATATCCTGACTTTGGTACCCAAAGAGGTTAAAGTTAAAGGCAATATACCATACGCACTCTTTGGAGACATACGCACTCTTTGGAGAACGGGCGTTTAAGCTTCGTCTCAAACGTGAGAGTGTATATAGATGGCTTAAAGACGAACTGCGGAGTAGGTGCGGCGTATCCTGAAAAGGACTGAGCATATCTGCAGAGTTCAGACTCCCAAATTTCGTCAAGTGTTTTTCAAGCAGAAATATTCGAAGAAGGGAAGCTTGCGTCACTAGGGTCACTAGACAAACCCTTTCCCGAATTTCCTAATAACATCCTGAAGAGGACAATCCAAGAACTAGTAATTTACCTCAACTCAACGCGTTAATTCTAGTAATTTCGTCAACAAACACTTACAGGCACTTAGCACGCCTGTAGTAACAAAACAATAGTGGTTTCGGCGAAGTCCACACTATGAACCTGAGATCCTGAGACCCTGAGACCCTGAGACCCTGAGACCTTGAGACCCTGAGACCCTGAGACCCAAAGGCCCTGAGACCCAGAGGCCCTGAGACCTTGAGACCCTGAGACCTTGAGACCCTGAGACCTTGAGACCCTGAGACCCTGAGACCCAGAGGCCCTGAGACCCTGAGACCTTGAGACCCTGAGACCCTGAAACCTTAAGACCCTGATCCTCTGAGACCGTGAGACAGTGATGTCCTGAGACCCTGAGTACCTGAGACCCTGAGACCTTGACACCCTGAGACCATGAGACTCTGAGACCCTGAGATCCTGAGACCCTGAGACCCTTAGACCTTGAGATCCTGAGACCTTAAGACCTTGAGACCCAGAGACCCTGAGCTACAGGATGACGACAACAATTCCTGAAGATCTTGAAAGATCACAAGCAAACTGCCCAAGACTTTAAATGTCAAAAATAGTTTCTGCAAAGCCGAGGTCTTGTCATGTAATGTCTTTGACAACAGCTTCTGAAGATTGTGTAAAACAGACACCAAAGGCACGATTTTCGGAAAATATATATGATTTCTGGCAAAAATATCCGTAGAAAGGGGTTCCTTTCTATTAAACTGCGGCTACAAAGGTAACCGCCAGTGAAATCTTTCCTAAATAATTTTGAATATGCTACGGCGATAATTTCCCTCATAATTAACGAACGGGTAATTTTTATTTAATTGATTCCAGAGCATTCCCCGTCTAAGCTCGTTCCAGTGCAATACACACGACAAGCTCGTTTCGAACTCCCAACATTCACCCAGCTTGCGTACGTACGCGTCAAACGACTCCATTCCATTTGCTAGCACACCCAAAGCCCCCCATATGGTGTCTCCAAAAGTGTTACCACTGCCCGTCGTCCCAAAACAGTACTACTGTCCATCACACTTAACGACTCCGATCCATCGACAACTCCACCACTAGATCCAATCTGAATACAAATTACTGCCCGCTTGCGGTATCTTTTTCCATGCTCTCAAGCTCACCATAGACCACAGCGGCAACAACAACGCGACCAGTTTCTCCTCTCCACAAAACCAACACAAATACGCACGCGCATACAGCTGAGCACCATCGAGTGGTAGGGGGAGGCAACTTTATGGATAATTCTTCAAAAGTTTCCTCAAGTTCTCCGTATCCACCACACGTCCACACCGTGTTGAGTTCGGGCTCTCTTTCTCTCCCGCCTCACTAATAGGCTATGCTCCGCTCAACAGATCGATCAGCGCAACTGTGTCTGTGCGCATGTGTGCGGCGGAGTAAGAGGCTTGAATTTTTGAATTTTGTTACCATTTTGGTTGTCGACAGCGACAACAAACCGATTCAGTATCAGTTACCTAGTCCATCGAGAGACATCGCCGAACGGTCTACTGAGTTGGATTTTAGGGAGACACACAACAGACTCTTAAGCTGTGCACACATTTTCCTCTGTGTCCCTGTAGTTGACAAAAGAAAAAAAAAGAAACGAAACGAATCAAGGGTTTCCCCATTGAAATCGAAAGTGGGACAACCACGTACAGAAACATAGACGAACAAAAGAGCATAGGACCCAAGACACTCTCCTGTGGCACATTTGCGTATTAACCCGCGCGTGAGTGTATCCGATCCGCTGAAAGCTAATTAGCCTCGATATTTGTGCGGATTTTCGTGGAGGCCCACAGTTAATTTGTTTTCTTTCTTGTAAATCACCGTAACACTGGTTAATTGGAGAAGATTGAAGTCTCTTCCCACTTCTCCACCCACCCAAGCGTGTGTGTGCGCCAGCGCGCCATTAACGAAACGAAATTAGAAAAAAAGGAAAGGAAAGTTGAAAAGAAAATCCAATAACTAGTGCGAGAAAATTAACAAGAGATCGAAAAAGGCAACGACGGCGAAGACGCAGTCGACGGCGCTTCTTGTGAATACACGGATTTCTAATTTTGTTTAATTTTCTTTTTTTTTGTTTTTGCTGTTTTTTGTTTCGAATTTTTGTGCGAACTCGAACCATCTCGGCAATTTGCATACATTCTGTTTGGATACCAGTTTTCCTGCAAGAGAAACGGTGTTTTTTTTTTCGTATTCAGTTTAAGTGATTTTACGAGCGTATTCAGGAGTTTCACTGGCTAATTAGTTCTTCGAAAATGGTAAGTCGCTGACGTTTATTGGGATTTGTGAAATTTTACTTGTTTTTAAAGGCACTTTTAGTTTTTTTTTCGATTTTGTGTGAAATGCCGATGGAGAGAGTTAATGAAGTTGGACAGGTGTCCGAATTGATTGGATGTTTTTTGAGTTTCGATCGTTGAGTTGAGAAGTGAGGTGCGAAGGAAATCTCGGGGGGTTTTCGTTCTGACGGTTTTTGAGACGATCCTTTCACTCTGTTGTCACTTTTTCTAAAGGATTTTACCTTGTCTTTGATGATGAGAGGCTTTTTGTGCGGAATTTCCATCGTTTTTTCAAGCCTTCCTCTGCAGAAAACGTATTTCAAAAGATCCATGCTTTCGGAAACACATTTCCTTGAATGCGAAAGGGGCAAATTTAATTGTTCCAGGCTCTCTAAGGACTCTGCAATCTTTAACCATCACTAAAAAACATTTAAGATTTTTTTTATAAGAACTGGTTTTTTCAAAAGACGATTTGAAAAACTTCTTGAAAGCGACTGTAAGCAGCGACTTTTTGTGATGTTCAAAAAATTTTCCAAAAATGTAGGCCTAAAGAAATTTTCAATTGATCCTCGATCCCCATGGACTTCAGAAACGATGCAGATTGCATTAAATATTCTCATCAACTGCCTTTTTCTGATTTCATCCCCAACTATTTGAAACGACTCACTCAGTGGTACATTCCAGAAGGCTTCAGATTTCCTCAGTTGAACTGGTTAACTACCAAAGGCTGTAGAAATTGAAGGGCAATGTTAATTTAAAAAATGTAGAATTTGTTGTTGTTTTCAAAGCACATGCATATTCGTTGCATTTTATTTTTAATTTCATTTAATTTATTAATAAGTATCGCTGTACGTTAAGAATATTCTATTCTTTAAGAAGTACAGGGCTTAAAGTATAACTTTTGATACTTCGATGCGATTTATTTTATAATTCAGTCTTACGTTTGTACGAGAGCACAATGGATCCTAAAGGTCGCGGTGCAATATATTTCCAACCATACGTTTGTACGAAGTGGTTTATTTAACAGTCTCCAACTTGAAAATGAAAGAAAACGCTTAAAAATCATAATTATGCCCATGGTATTGGCTTTGTTCGAAATGTTAATTTTGGCACATTCCCACCGCTGTTGTGGCACGTAGTCCGGAAGTCCAGTTATTCATTTTCCAGTAAGAGAGGCTGTTTGTCTGCAACAAGGGTGTGAATTTTGGGTTTCGAGTGTTCGAAAGTCTCTGGTTTATCGCTATAGACTAGCGATTTTACAAAACCTCACTGAAAATACTCTAAACATGTGATATCACACGATCTTGGAGGCCAATTCACTAGTTCAATTCACTAATTCAATTTCGCAAAATGATGCACTGATCAATGATTCCCCTCAATAAATTGATTGTGTGGCGCATTGTGTAGTACTCGTATATAGCGTCGTCTTTCTGAAGTCAGAGCTTATTCACGTTTGGGGCTCTATTAGCAGACGAAAAGTGATCACTGATCTTTGGTCTTATATAATCTTTTACTCGTATAGGAGATGCTACAAAAATTTGTTTAGATCTGTAGATTTTAAGTAGAATGAAATTAATGTACTTAAGTATTTTGATTTGAAGATCAGGCCATTATTCTGTGAAAACCTTTGCTGTTCCCACAAGACTAGGATCAATTCCACGTAAGAAAATCGATAAAAAATTAATTTTATCAAAACCCTTCAGTTGAACAGAGAGTGTAAGCATAATTTTTGGCATTTTCATTCCATTTAAAGTGCCACATCGACTTCAAGCATATGTTTAATATTTAAAGATTGCAGCAATATCTTCTTAACTTGTTCATTTAGTGATGATTGTATCCCCTTTTTCTTCTTGTTGCGCTACAGCACCACCATTATTATTACTTGAGTCAAATTTGACAAATCAGCTTAACAAAGAAGAACTCTTCTGTATCATAAATAGAGGAAGGTGCATAGTGCCTTGCAGCTGCGGCTCACGTAAACCAATAGCTTCGGTCTGTGCTCTGTTTAAAACCACTCATTTTTGTATATGAATCTCAGGACGTGTTTCAACTTAATCTTGTTCAAATCTCCCAGCTCGTTGAAGAAGTTCTTTACTCCGTACCTGATGTCTCCTTCCCACTAGAGCTGGACAATCACAGGGCAGATGACACACAAATTCTGTTTATTATTCGTTTCTGCATAAGTTGCTGTGGTCGATGCCTAAATACATAGCGTAAGTGCGTATGGCACAACGTTTGGTAAGGGTTCTTGCCACAATGTGAACATCCTTGCGATTGAGACTGGTCTGGTTTAATCTCATTTTGTCACACGTCCGCCATAGAATTCCCGTCATTGATCTCATGTCCAGATTCACCTTTTTTAATTTGCATTCCCTAGGCCTTCATTTTCTAAATTCTTCCTTGAAAACTTACCGATGTATTTACATAGGGGACTGGCAGAGACTTTGTCATCCCTCAGCCGTCTTTTGTTTTATCCATCCTTGTCTCGATATTCGTAAAATGTGAAGAACAATTCACAGCTTCCCTGTTAATGTATGATTGAGCTCTTAGTTGAATAAATATCGTAATGCAGTCTGTTTCGTACCAGCCAAAAAAGAGTGAACGTATGTCTTTAAATTGAATCAATTCTGAGTGAGATTTTAAGAAATAATCAATTCAAAGTCGACTACAATAGTTTAGTGCCCTACCTATCCATTGTATGAACGTAAACAGTGTTTAAACTTTAAACTCTTACGGGTACACACCAATACGGGTACTTCTCGAAAATGTGGGTACTCGCGTACACAGGAAATAACTCGGGTATCAGGGTGTAAAGTATAAACTTCTGTGCTGGACCATTATGAGTTAAGCTGTTGGAAGAACTAAGCCCTTGACACCATGAGTTAGGTTAGGGAAATGAAGACAAGTCTTGTCTGTATTGAAAATGCATGCCCAGTAGCAAGGCACACTTTTGGCTGGTCGAGGTTGAGAAAAAGCAAAGCAAAGCAAATACTTCTTCATAGCATCTCCTAAAGGGGTACGTAGAAAAGATCAATGATCACTGAATTTTTAGTTCACCGATAGAGTGACCTTAACGTGGAAAAACTTTGCTTTTAACAAGGTATCGTGACATGCCTCACAATGCTCTATACAATCAATTTATTGAAGAAGACCCTTGATGAGCGCATCATCTCGCGAAATGAACCAGTGAATAGAGGGCCAAAGTAGTTTATGGAGTGAGTCAACTTCACAAAACTTACCTATAGCCCTAAAAGTGCTCTGCATTGTGTAGTTTTTACGATGATCCTTCCTTCCTGTTATGAAATGAGACCTACAGTCAACTGTCAACATTACCAAACAAAGGACAGCGATTATTGCTTCGAAAATATGTGCGATATTGATCCGTTTGTTATTTGGTTTCAACAGGATGGCACCAGATGCCATCTTGTCCATTAATTCAGTGAGCTAATGATGTCTCCTTTCATCGACAACTATAATATTCGAGAAGGACCATTGAATTAGTCAAAGACTTCATGTGGTTTGATGCCATTCAATTATGTAGTGGGGTCTACGCCAGTTCTTTGTACATCCGATAAACTGCAAACTGTTTAGGTCTCTGAAACTTCTGCAGTGACTAGCAATACCAAATCGAAGATAAACAAAAATTATATAATGGGACTACTATTCGCTTGGCCCTTTTCCTTTCTAACCTCATCGGACTTTTTTTCGTTGCGCGGGTGTAGTTGTACTGTCCCAAACTTTTACCAAATGCCGTCCTCCTTCTTGGAGAGGTTAGCTGATGAAAAGGGATCTATGGAGTCAGTCAGTTATAGGCTGTTCCCCTGTTGAGAACCCACCATCCACCACGCCTCTCTTTTGTCCGTTGATTAGGGTCAGAATGTCATCTGATGGGACGGACACCTTGTCGGTCAATCCCTACAGCAACATCTCGTGTTGTGCGTGGTATTTATCTCACAGCAAGAATTATTTGTTGTGGAACTAACAAATCCACTTTCCTTAAAAGTAACGTCTCGAAAAACGTGTTAACCTTTAGTTTCGTTAACAAATTTCGACCACAAATATGGTGTTAATTTTATTCAGAAAATCACGCCTATGAAACTCTGTTTTGATGAAAATTAAAAACTAAACAGAAGCGGCTTATCTAGCAAGAGGGAACATGATGAAGGGGTGATCGTATACAACTTGAAATGCTGCTATGTTGCAATGACTGTGTTGGTATATATGTTAAATTGATTATTTGAAAACTTAAGCTTATGTCAAAATCAAGGTTGGGTTAGAGGGCTGTTGGAGGATTCACCAGCACACTTAGACCATGTTGGTCCATTGTGATACCCACAGACAGGCTACTACCCCTGATCGACCGCTCCAGTGTTAGTGCCGTTAATTTGAATGGATTGGCAGAATGGACGTAAACTGTTGTTCAAAGTGAGCCGCGACTCTATTCGCAAGGGCACGCTTCTCCGCTAGCTACTGCATTTGAAGAGCGGAAGGATCGGATGTATTCTTTTTTTTCAAAATTCAGTTCTTCGATTTTCAAGAAACACACTTTTTGTTGTAACACCATTAGAACCTTTCTTCCTTTTGTGACTACCTAGCGCCCACACATTTTGTGCGATCCATTGTTCTCCTCTGAATGGACAGACCTACAATTTTTGCCAACTCCGAACGTCCAAACATAAGAAATAGTGCCGTGAAATGAAAAGTTGGTGGTTACTACAAAACGCCCACATCACCATCTGTCTAATATTCTCATTTTAATTTATGATTCAACTCAACTCCACATGGATCTGACTCAAACGAGTCTTGTCTTACGTCACAATTTGTTAATCTTGACTCAAGTCTACGCGAACCCGAATCTCGCTAATCTTAGATCATTCTTTCGGCAAACAAAATCGAAAGTGATCTCGAAAGAGTTGAACTTCCCTCAGAATTAAGAGAGAAGAAGCACAACAATTTGTCACTCTGACACGCACGTGTTAGCTGAATCAGAGAACTCGGTTTCTCGGTTAAAATTAACCCCCAGCATCTAATGACGTGCTAAAATTTCATCAACGCTCGCTGTATGAGTGGCCCACATTAGCAGCAATCAGATGCAATTTTCGTGGTTACCCTGTGGGTCAAGTCGGCCGGAGTTGAGGCGATGTTGCTTAAATGCAATCAACTCTCATAAAGGTCAACATTGTTACGTGGGCAAGTTGAAACTGTGTTAACATTTTGTGCAATCTTTTAAAGGAATTCAAAGAGATTGTGAAGACTGAAACACTAAGCAGCTGCGTAAAGGTTGATTCTGACTGGTGGAGGGAAGAGTAATGCCCAGATGACTCTTGTCAAAAATGTCATGCCGCCAAAAACAATTCAACCAACGCCCACAACGCGGCCTTAAATGAATTGTTGAAAAATTTCCATTTGAAAATGGAAAGTCTTCAATCCAAAAATGTCACACCGGACCAAGTCCAAACTGAGCGAGCTCAGTTGACTCGCTCGAATGTGTTTTTTAATCGCAAAACAAAAACAGCCTTCACGCATGTTCTGAATGAATGTCGTGTTTAAGGCGAACCGAAAACAAAATTTGAATGAGCAAAAGGTTATCCGATCGGAACTCGTAACAAATCAACTATTTCCCAAATGTCCCTCAAAGCGCGCCTGCCTAGGCATAGAATTGACGCCGTCATCTCGTTATATAATGAATTTAATATCCCCTGCTTACGAATTCAAATGACCACAGAATTCGGTTAACCTATGCCGAAAATGTCAAACGGGTTTCTTTTTGATTTTTAATCGTTCACTAACGATGGTTTATTGGCGATGCATTTCCAGTTGGACCACTTCTGAAATGGTCTCCTTCTGAACACAAAGACTTTCGTTTTTCAAAGCCCCATCGTCTTCTGCCGCTCTTTCGAATGCAAATCGATTAGGTAACCCGTGCCGAAAGTTCGCTGCCCAACTCTTTTGTCGCTCCCAGCTGAGCTGCGCTGCGACTTCCACAAAACCCATCCGAACACTCGGTCGCTGCGGGATTATGGTAATCAAATAGAATTAAAGCTAATTTCCCTTTCTATTCATCTCAGGGCTACACATTTTTTCCAGCTCTTATCTCACCGCCCTAGGGCAAGAACGATTTGTTTCGAGAAAAAAAAAAGAAAACAACGAAAAAAATCCCTCACATCGCCTCAACTCAGACAGCAGCGAGCATAAAAGCTTCACGTTCGCCGCGAAGTAAAATAAATAAATCCAAGTAGAGTCGAGAGGAGGAAAACCACTTTACAATCGATGCGATACGAGAAACAAGACACGAAAACGACACAAGAAAAAAACTGTTCTGCCTTGAAAAAGCGACAACCAGCTCTGACGGTGTATGCGCATACCTCAAGACAACTAATGGACTGCACCTGTATTTCTCAACTCACTCGCTTCTCTGTGTTTGTGCACCGCGTATCTGTGTTGACCAATTTCCAAAGCCCAATCGAACATCCGCTCAGCCAACACCTTGTAACTCTAAATGGATTAAGTCTCTAAGTCTCTGTCTGGATGTCTGGTCTTGCGAGCCTGCCGTTTCACATGTCATCTGTCAGAATTCCATTCGGCGTTCGAAAATCAAAATGAAATCGAAAATCATTTTCCAAATGCGCCGGGCGACATGAAACAGAGATGGATGTGAAGTTGAAGTTGAGGTTTCTTTTGTCTGGGGCTTTTATGCTTCGAGCCGGAGCGTGAATGCTAAGTGGCCAGTCGCGCGGCGGTGTGTGGTTGTGGCTTCTAACTGTGACACACATATTTTCTGGTTTATTGATTTACTGCCGCTGGTGGTTGAGTGATTTTCCAGATGTGTTTTCGGATGGTTTTGAAAGGTGTTCGCTACGTTTGCTGGACTGGCGGCTGCCGTTCGGTCGAGGGTTTTCGGGGGTATCGTTAATTTGAGTATATCCACGCATGCAGATAGCTGTCGATAGTTAATAACTTTATGAAGTGTGCACACAAATGGTCTCTTGCATGGGGTTTGTACGTTTGTGCAGCATTAGTCATGGCGTTCAGCGCAAACTAAGTAAACACGCTGTGAAATGCGTCTCTGGTGGATAGGGAAAAACTTGTTTTCATGACAGTCCAAGAGTGGCTTTAGACGTTGGGCGATGCTGTTTCACCAACTTTGCGCGATTTGTGGATTTGGGGTCAACATATTCTTTGCTTTTGTTTTTACACTTTGATTGTGTTGTGAATTTTTTGGTTTTATGGCCATTTTGCCACCAGAATTGATGACTTGTCATTGACTCCCCCTTGAGCTGATGCCAAAAATAGTCCCCTCATGACATTTAGACCGATTGGATGAATTCTATGAGATTTTGCGGAGTTTTTAACCAAAGACGCTTGAAATGCATTCGAATGCGAGTGACCAAGTCTACTGAACCAACGTAAGTGCAGTGGTTCTTGGTCTCTCCACCTCACTCCAAACTCTATTGTTGTCACATTTTACGCTTCTCTGATCAACACCCAGAATAATTTTTGGCCTAATCTCAGAGACAGACTTCTGTAGAGTTTGTTACTGACGTTGAAGCGATTCCCTTGTCCGTCCTCAAGAGATAAAACATCACTACAGTCCGAGGAGGACCTGGGCCTAACTTCTCAGCAACCACTCGTGTTGTGCGTGCTATTGTTCTGTCACGAGTGGAGGGGACCTACATTTTAATGCCGACTCCGAACGGCAAGATTGAGAAGTTTTTTCTAGACAGTTATACTCTTTGAGCATGGTCAGTGACTCGAAAACCTCTTTAGCTAACGCAATCTTTTCCTAGTCATCTTGAGCACACCAATTTGGTTTAGGTCCCTCTCCACTTGCTTGCGCTGTCCTCTAATGCATTGTCCCACAGAGTCGAAGATTCTTCGGGTCAGAGCTAAGTTCTCCATGGACTCTACATGATCTTGTTATTCTAGGCATTGGTTTCGCGCCTGGCTGGACTCATGTCGCACATTTCGTGATCGAATCATCTTCTCCGACTGCCATCAACGGAAATAGGCATCATCCGCAAAATTTATGTTTCGAAAAAGCCAATGAAATGTCGGGCAGAGAGCGTATGATTTTCCAAAAAGTTGGAAAGGGGTGTATTTCAAAAATCATACGATCTCTCTCCGGCATTTCTGCCTAGAATTCTAGACAAATACGCCTAGTAACTTAGGCCACGTTAAGCTGAGGTATTGTCTGATCCTCTCTTTGTCAACCTTGCTGCTGGTTCTTCTTATTCCTATGTCCAGGGTGAACTTAGGGCTGCAGCAACAACTCGTGTTGTGTGCGGTAATATATTCTCTCACGCATAGAAGGGAACTACATATCGTCTTGACTCTGGACGGCTAAGTTTGAGGAACTTTACATGACATTTATACTCTCTGAGAGTTGTTAGTCAACCGAGGGAGGTGATGTCGCGAAAATGAACAGTGGTTTGTCAAGGCTCGAACTATGCATCATATGCTAAGAAATCCCTGTATTTTCGCAGTACGCTACGGCGTCTGCCTACTGCTGGTTACATTTATGTACGACAAACTACAATCGGATACTGTGTGAAATCAACTGTTCAGGAAGGAATTTCTTCGGTCGCCTGGTCATACGATGAAAGGCAGAGCCATTAACTAAATTACTGTCGGTTGCCTAGCAGATCACAGTCCAAAACGACTTCTCTGTTAATAGTTCTTATGGCTTCCTTGTATTTGATCCGTTTCACCGTGTCGTCCTGTCACCCAATCAAAGTAATCTGCTCCTCGTTGTCAAATGGCAAAAGGAATACTCAGTGGGGTGCAGTCTTAGTTTCATTGCCAAGGTCGGGGTATAGATAGATTACCCCACCGAGTGAATCCTCTGAAGGCGCTGACATTTCTCCGAACTCCGAGCTCTCATCCATCATTTCCTGTGAAATGTGTTATGTGCGTGTATCGTTTGTCAATATTTTCCGCCGAAATAACTTTTCACTCGTTCTCAACCTCAGCCCAGTCGGCGGTAATTAATCCGCCCACTTCCGAGACGCCCCACCCCTCGCATCATCATTGAATGTCACTCCGACAACAGGGATGATACTTAACGTAAACGAAAGTACTCCGCAACTTTCAGACGGGGTTTCGGCGTTCACCCGCCCCCCTCCCATCGGCGACTTAACGTTTCTATCTGCCAATTCCTGACGCTATTCCCGTCACCCTTTAAGTCAGATTGCAAATATATTTTTTTTTTATCATCGATCGATCCTACTCCAAATTATGTCATCAACAAATCGAATGAAACCGCTCTCATTCTGAGAATTGATAGAACCCCTTACAGAAATGTCAACCTCTTTTCTTGATTTATCATGAACAAAACGAAAGCCGCAGGGCGTCACAATCCCACATGATCCTCATTAGAATACCCGTCCCATATCACGATTGATTTACCTCACTCCTTTCACTCTTAATAATCAAGTTTCTCGTTCTAAAACGAATCAGAAAAATAAGCAGTTACTGATTCTGGAATGAGACAAAATGTAGTCTCAAGTGTGTGTGTTTTTTCCCGCAGATGGTTCAACTCTACCCACACACCCTTAAGAATAAGTTTTCTCTCCACAAATTAAAAGATCACCACGAAATCTCCTCGCTTTCCTCGAGACCTTTTTCCCCATCGCTTGTTTTAAGTGCACTCTGATGTTGAGCACCACGAAGAACAACCAAATTCAACGAGACGACAAAACGATAGGAAAACAAGACAATTCCAAGCGCTGCTCCTTCATCCATGCCACCTTTTGTCGAGCATCCACTAGGCAGCGCGCACTCTCAATTCACTTTCGTTTGGCCCGACTTTCTCCGGCTCCCTTTGGTGCAGCCGGCTAACTCGGGCGCAAGCACCAAGTCTCGAATGATATCTTAAGTACCCGTCAAAAGTATCTTTTCGCCCGTACCTTCGCTCCTCCCGCGCCCCGATGTAATGAAAGTTACTATGCGCAGTTTGCTGCTTTTTTGCGCGGATTTGGCTTGTACGGTTGGCCGGGTATGCCCGTATGCATCCGTCTAATTCCGTGTAACCTTATATGAGCATAAAAATCCATGCTATCGCGTACACGCTTACACTGTGACCACCTTTCACTGGGTACACTCGTAGCGGAGCTACTATAAGTCAACCGAGTGATAAGTACGATTCGAAAAGCGATATTGTATCTGCAATCGCGCACCACATAATTCTCTCATTCGTTCCCACTCAAATCAGCGCGGCGAAACCGTTCAATCTGGTTCGAGAGCATTGACGACGACGATGATGATGATGATGATGTTGATGGTGCTGGTGATGGTGATGGTGGTGGCGTAAGACCGTATGCTTGAGTTTAAAATCATTAAATCGTAATTCCATCTGGTTATTGAACTTTTTTCGGCGAAGTGATACATGGCAACAACAACAACAAAAAATGAGAAGAAAAACAGAGCAGAAGATGGATTGGTGCAACACAGCAGCGCGCAGACTTGTTGCGGCGGCCACGGCGGCGGTGTGGTTGATGTATCGGTTTCCTTTGCACTTTTGAACGGTGTGCGGCTTTCAAATGTTATATGAGACCATGATATGACAATCTGTTTAGGTGTCATATTGACGGATGGTTTGGGAAACTGTTCATTTTTTGGTTTTCGTTTACCGCGAGGAGATACGAAAGAGTTGGCTAGCGAACCTTTCAATTCTGCGGTTGGTGGTAGTGAACTGTTGGGATTGGTGAGTGGTTGGGAGCTTATGTCTTCTCACCTGAAGGGTGTTGAACTTCATGAGGAGATGATATCGTCTGAGGGAGATGTGAAAGATGCCACAATGGATTGTGCGAATTTGTGACCAGAATTTGAAGCCGATTTTGAGCGTCCTCCTTCTAGCAGATATCGCCTTCGCCGTTAAAAACTAGAACGAGACTTGGAACTAGAACCAGACTTTGAACTAAAACCAGACTTGGAACCGACGCCAGAACTGAACGAACGAACAGAACCATAGTTAGAGTTGGAATCAGATCCAGACTCGGAACCAGGCTCGAACACGAATCCAGAACCAGGCTCGGAATCAGACCCAGACTCGAAACCAGATCCATTGATGACGGCGTTCAACAGCCAACAGCGGCATTCACCTGCCATTTGAGAGGAGTTGCTTACCCAAAATCAAAAACTGAGCAATCCCATAGCTCCCTTAGTCACAGCAATCCCCGAAGTGCTCACTTCAACTTAATTTCACCTCACCACGCTCGTTATCTGCTTAAAAATTTCGACCACGTCAAGTCAGTCAGCTGTGCCGAAAAACGCAGCATTCAGTTCTAATGACTTCATCAGAATCTAATTAACGGTTAAACTACAGTCTTTGTTAACACCTACGGCCTCCAAACAGGTTCATCCTCCCAAACGAGTTCAAATTGGCTTCACTTCAAGCACAGTCCGCGCGCTCGATGAGTATCTAACGAACTTGCTTGTCCCGCAGTTAAACTCAACCGATGTAAATTAACGAATCCCCCATTAAGACTGTCAACTGTACAGTTTCAATCTGATTCATCACACTTACCGGCAACCTTAAGGCAGACACTGCCTGCGGTTGTCCCTTTCCGCTTCGTTCTCATCTTCAACCCCCCACCGACGACTCATCTTTATTCTGGTCTCTGTTTTCTGTTTTAAGCGAAGCCTGTTTCGTTTTGTTTGCTTTTTTTGAGTTTTATCATTTGACGCCGACGAACGAGCGACGACGACTGATCGACCTTGTTGCGATAAAAGTTTATTGCATTCGCCTATGAGGCATGACGCATAACCAGATTTGGGCTTGGACTTTGAGGCGTAGGCTTGCCTCCGCTCTGTGTACGGATGACGGCGTATGAACGGTTTTGATTGACTTCCTGTTTTCGTCGAGAATGCTCATGACTTAACCAACTCACGCAGCGGCCAAGTGAGACGTCACTAGAAGATGGCTCAAGAACACATGTGATTTGAAGAAGAACGTTTTGTTTTCTTTCTTGTGTCGTTTTGTGGAATGGTTGTGGCGATACATATTTATGAGGACTTTACGTTCTATCAAAGAGCCTCTAAGAAGATAACGCTCGAGAGAGTGTCGCAGATTTAAGGCGAATTTGCTGATAACTTGTTTACGAAACCAGATTAGTTAAGATCCAGGAGATACCGATCCTGTTTTGGTACAATGACCTCCGACAAATTAGATTTGATGCGTAGGTAGGGGAAGATGACTGAGATTTGGGGGCAATTGAATAGGAAGATGGTCGGTTGGACAGACTTGTTAAGTGACTGAAGACAGCGTTGATGGTCTTAAGGTGTAGGCGCCGTGGCGTAGTGGGTAAGTCGTTGACTCTCACGCTCGAAGTCTGGCTTCGATTCCCGAAAAAAAACACCTTTGATATTTTCACGCCTCCACCTCCTTCGAGTCACTGACAAAGCTCGAAGAGTATAACTGTCTAGAAAAAACTTCCCAATCTCGCCCTTCGGAGTCGGCACTAAACTGTAGGTCCCCTGCACTCTTGAGAGAACAATAGCACGCACAACACGATTGGGTGCTGAGAAGCTAGGCCCAGGTCCACCTCGGACCTTAGCGCCGCCTTTATTATTATTATTATTATGGGCTGATGTACAATTGGTCCTCAACCAACAAACCCAGTCCCCAGTTGACATGATATCTCCCTAGTAAAATTCAGTTTCACACCTAAGTGGTCCTGTTCTATTTTTACCGATTTATGCCTAAATTCTGAGCATTTTCTTTTCACGTTTCAACCCTGGTAAGGATTGAAGGCAACAATTCTGCTTGAGGTCATAAATTGTTCGTCGCGATGTAAGGCAACTCCAAAGAATCTCATCGAATGATCTAAATGTTCTGTTCACACCATTATTCCCCGACATAACTCGTCTGGGAAACTTTTTCCAATAAATCAATTCTCCGACGATCTGTGTGGCCGTCAATTGGGCCAGTTAGACCGCTTATGTTAATGGGTGGTTACGTGATTTCCGTAGTCGTCTGAACAAACATAGGACCTATGACGCTTACAAAACTCTGGTGTTCTAAAAATACTCATAAATAATTGAGCAAGTCTTTAAAAGGCGTTTAATAAAACCGTGAATAGGTAATTGGATCAGTCGTTTACATTTGGTCATAAATCATGGGAAACGCCCGAAATACTTGACAAACCGAACACGGATTATGGTTGTGAACTCGAAATGATTACGAGTCAATTATTTGACAATTTGTCACGCAATAGTGCGTACGGGCGTAGGAGATCGACAGTGACTTCATAATCAGTGTTGCCGGGGTGAAATTTGTAGGGCTTGCTTGGGAATTTTGGCCGATATTTCGAACTTGGATAATGGTAGTGAATTGGAATAGTTTGCGAGGTATTGAGTCAATTATTTGATAATAATGCTGCAAACCGATATTGACGTTGTATCAACGATATTGTCACTGTGCATTTTTTAAGGCTCAATCCGAAATTTCGACCTGCATTTCGAATTTTTTATTTTTCTTTTAATATCCATCACAGAGCACACAGAACACTATGTTCTCTAAGTGTTAACTCTCAGTATCGCTTTACACAGCAGGTATTTGCTGAGCGACGGATCATCTACTAGAATTTGACCAGAAGTCTGTCATTCAAAGAAGAAGAGCTTTCAGAAACTTACAACACTTCAGATCTAGAAAACAAATACAAGGGCCACGTTTGTCTGATGCATTCTTCCTCTTCTTAGGGCGCTACAGTCCAAGGTGGACCTCAGACTCATCCAACATGCCTCTCCAGCCAGCACGATCTTTCGCCAGCTGTCTCCAGTTTCGCACACCAAGCCCGCCGAGGTACCCCTCGACTTGTGTGCGCCACCTTGTACGTGGACGTCTGTTGCCTTGTCCCACAGACTCAGAATCGAAGACTCTTCGGGCCGGAGCTAAGTTACGCTCTACATACGCTCTACATGGCCTAGCCATCTTAGGCGTTGGATCCGTAGACGCCTGGCTATTGAGTCAATTGTTGGATCATAATACTGCGTACATGCTCAAAAATCGATACTGACGATGTTGCCACGCGAATTTTTTTAAGGCTCAGGCTGAAATTTCGAACTTCATTTCGAATTTGACCCAAAGTTTTGGTCCAAAAATATGTCATTCTGAAGGAAGTGCTTTTAGAAACTTACAACACTTCAGATCTGCAAAACAAGTACAAGGGCCGTGTTTGTCCATTTGTCCGATGCATTAAGACCGCCATTTTGTACTCCATTCGTGGATACGCTTGCAGCAGAATATTTGTTATATAAATGGACCACGAAAGTGATAAAGTGGAGGTATCACAAAAAAGGTATTTAGCGAACTTAATCTTTAAAACGCACTGTATTACCATCAATTACTGTATTACCGCTTCTCAATCTCGCCGTTCGGAGTCGGCACTAAACTGTAGGTCCCCTCCACTCTTGAGAGAACAATAGCACGCACAACACGAGTGGTTACTGAGAAGCTAGGCCCAGGTCCACCTCGGACTGTAGTGCCGCCATTATTATTGTTATTGCTACCGTCAATGGTGTCACGGGTGTGTTCGTTGATATGATTGCATTAAAGTTTTTGTTATATAAATGGACCACAAAACTGGTAAAGTGGAGGTATCACGCAGCTGTTTCAGACAGTAACAGACTTTGACTTTCCGGTAGAGCTCCGCTTAGAGACTTTACCCGTGCGGTAGAAGACAGGCTTTCAGATTTTATCTTTACGGCAGAGCACGACCGCTGGAAAATTGACAACTTTGCGCATATTTCTACTTTCCTTTTCGTCGAAGCCTCAAAAGACTCAACCACCAAGAGCCCTGACGTCATGTATGGGATGAGTCCCCCTTAGCCCTACATACATTACCCCTCACCAAACCCTCCATCAACCTATCCTTCACCAAACCCACACCTGTTCATAATCACTTTCGATGAGATGTCGCAATTTCTCCACGCTGCCGCCATCCATCCAGTGAAACCTCTTTCCCCGGGCAGTGTAGTCTCTAATTAGTCCCCAACGAGTTGGTCGTCTAATGACAATTCATTAAGACCTTATTTTCTTATTTGACGGTTTTCTATTTGACCACCAGCAGCAGCAGCAGCAGCAGCAGCAGCAGCGGCGGCTGTCAATCAAGCGAAACAACTTTCTTCGCCACACTGACAGCGGTCACATGCATGACGAGACGTCTGTTCGTGCGTGGCAACCCTAAAAACCCGTCTCGTCGTTATGTCTGCGAAATGAGAATTTGCCTCGAACGAGGAAACAATCACGCATCTCCTTCGAGCAGGGAATTAGAGACACGCTGTCAATTCGATGGTGAAACCTTTAAGTGACTCGAAGCATAATCAAAGCGGCACGCACTAACCTTGGAACAGGTTCCGAGGAGAGGCTATTTTTAGTGAAGCTCTGCTGTTGTTGATAATCTCCATTGATCTCTTCCGCGATTTGATAAATTATTCGATGCTGATTTCGGACAGCGGGCTGAGGTTGGCTTTTGTCTGTGTGCTTAGGCGGCAGGTCGGGGCTTTGTAGTTAATTATCCCGATGACAGGTGATGACGGATGGTCACCGAAAGGCGCACCTTCTTTGCCTTCACCTAGAGCTTTTGAAATGGCTCTGGGGTTCAGTTTCGAAGTTTTCGCTGTCGTCTTGACGGAAGCGGGTGATTAACGGTTATTGCTGCACTTACACCTTCCGCGAGGTGCTAGTTTCCGAGGTGTTTGCTCAGCACTCAAAGTTTTCTGAAGAACTCGCCAGAACGAGGGGAAAGGTCGCCGCTTTGGCATCGGATCATTTGGTATTTTGACAGCTCATGCTTGACAGCAGATGATTATGTCATCGTCTCGAAATGAAGAAATCATGGGGGAGAATGTGCCGCCGCCGCGCCGTAGTCATCATCTTAGCGTCTATTCACTTCCGTCAAAGGGAAAGCGAAGCAACTACTTGTTGACATTCAGACGCAGCTGCTGATGCAAACCCCTCTCCTTCATCTGCTGCTACGTGTCAGCGACAAGATTAGAGACTGGTCATCCAACTCGCCATCAGTTCGCAGCGCGAAGATACTTCATTTAACAACTTAACACCGCGGCGCGGCTGTAAATCGTTGATGTATCTGCATGTCTCGCTCATTAAGCCCGAGGTTTTGTGATACTGTCTGGCAGATGGTGGCTGTCCGGATGGTCTTCGCAAAAGGCCAGAGGTCGCTGATGAAAGTCGTTGTTCGTGGCGATCTGCGCCAGCAGTTGGTTGACAGAAGCGGATGCACCATCGTCAGCTCACTCAGGCGAAGCGCCAGCTCCAATTAGGAACCTCTCAACACGATGTCACTGGTCGTCATCTTCGACCGAATCCGGAGCAATTCCGCGCTCCATTGAACCTTCTTCGGTTCTCTCTTCGTTCGATTTCGCAAAACCCAAAGCGGGCCACTTGTGCCCTGCCTCTGGCATCGGGTGCAATCCGATCGATTTGCGGTTTATCCACATGAGGAAAGGCCCGCACAAACATTGCCAACATGTGCGGGCACAGCGGAGGTATCTGTCGCAACGGCGGACTCTGGAGTGGTGCACTTGAGTGTGTTGAGGTAGGACAGGGTATCGAAAGTGAAACCAATTCGGTATCGGATTCAGATATCAGAAAGTGCCTCGGCATGGGAATGAGATGCGGAGGGCTGTGTGTGTGTGTATGTGGTTGCCACAGCTGCTAACCAATTTTGGAGCACAGATTGCATCGCTAGTGTTCGGGTTTATTGGTCTCGTTATGTTGCAGGTGGATGCTCAGAGAACGCTCAGAGTGTTTTCATCATCGGCGAACTCTCTCGTGACATATGGCCACGAATTTGCGAGTCTTTTGTGCATGAAATTGAAGATGCGCTCAGCTCGTGAGTTCGGGTAAAGGTCAGCGAGCGAGCGTTTGAATGCAATCATGACAAAAGTTTCTTTCGCAATTCACATTTGATGCTTCAAAGCGACTCTTTCGGTTGAGTGGTCGGTGTGGACGACTGGCTTTGTTGAGAATTTGCTGTCAACATGCAGTAGGCCTTTTGCAGCACGATCTGAGCTCGAGGGACTAAATGCTTTCATTGATTTTTTTTTTGAAAAAAAGTTCGAGAGTACCTTGCAGTGTCCGTTCATCAATCCCACTTGTGTTCAATTTTGAATCTGGGGAAAAGGTTCACGATGCTTTTGTCGATAGACGGAGTTTTAAAATTTGTGTGGAGGTTAACACTGACCCACAAGATTGTTTTGAATAACTTGTGGACACAAAATGCAGCTCAATTCATGGGTGCAACGTGAATTGAGTGAAAAAGGCAAGTGTTCAGGATTCTGGGATATGTTCCTAAACCAATTCTGAAACGAGCATTGCGATCGAAAGCACCATTTTTTTTTGAGTATTTTTGAGACTCTACTGGAGCACTCACACTCAAAACTGGTCCATTGTACTGCCAGCTAGCAACCTACTCCAGTGCCATTATTTTTGATTCCAACGGCAAATGGTGACTGGACCAGATTCGATTTCACTGGGATTCGAACCTGGGACCCCTCTAACTTGGGGCAGGCACTTAACCAACTGCGCCATTATCGAAAGCACCATAGACCCCGGGCAAAGAGGGTTGGTCAAGCAAGATTGATGTCGTGGAAGGTTATGCTTTCTGTTTCATAGCATTGGACTGAAATTGTCCACTTCCTTACGATGAAATGAGTAGTTTTCAACTCCTTTATCTAGAAATCGAAAAATTTTGGCAGTCAAGTGGAATTAAATCGCTCGGGCACGCTGACTCAAGTCATCAAGACCACATTGTCATGCGTCCGCGATCACTTGGTCTTTATACCTGAGGTTCGGTCTTCCTCTTTTTCTCTAAGACTCGAAGACCCTTCAAGCTGAGGCATTGTTGGTTGTTCATTCACTCAATGTGACGGAGACAGTTTAGTACACGCATTTTTGCCTACAGGACTATGTCCACACCCTTGCACAGCTCGTTGAGTTCGCGGTACTGTCTTCCTCTTCATTCGCCTCCCTCGCAGACGGGACCATATATCCGACCTAGAATTCTTCTTCCTAAGCCACCATGATTTAGCTAATCAGCTGTACAGTCCTGCTTATCGTCCAGGCTTCGGCTCCATACAGCAAGACCGGCATGATTAGGGTTTTCTAGATAACGATTTTTTGTGGGCGCCATGGCGTAGTGGGTAGGTGCGTCGACTCCTACCCAAGAGGTCGTCGGTTCGAATCTCGAAAAAAACATCAAACATTTTTTCACGACTCCACCTCTTTCGAATCACTGACAATGCTCAAAGAGTATAACTGTCTAGGAAAAGCTTCTCAATCTCGCCGTTCGGAGTCGGCACTAAACTGTAGGTTCCCTAAACTTTTGAGAGAACAATAGCACGCACAACACGAGTGGTTGCTGAGAAGCTAGGACCAGGTCCACCTCGGACTGTAGCGCTGCTTCTGATTTTACTGGTCCAATAGCGGTTAGAAAGCAGCCTATCAAGCCGAATTCTATAGCAATTCAAGGTGCGCCATAACTTGCAGTCTCAAGGCATCACTACCCATAAACTCAAAGTCATTGATTCCTAACTCCAAGCATAAGCATCCGATTCATTTCAATGGCAGCCCCTAATTCTGTAGTCAGAACAGCGATCCAAGCTGACCGCTCTAACTTGTCATGTTTTATTGCTTTACATAATGTCTTTGAGAAGAACTTGAATCTCTGACCATCGCACCGCGCTGCGGGTTTCCTTCAATCGCTCGACATGACAACCTCATGAATATTCCACACCTTCCTTTGGCTGAAATTAAAAATCCACCAGCAAACCGGGTTCAAATCGTTGGCAAAATCTGGCAGAGCATGCGTCCGCAGCCAACTTCCTGAAGTCACAGCCAAACACACGACAGTCAGCGTTATGCTAATGCTCGACGAGATTTCTCCGAAACAGTCAAGCGACCACAACAAAAAAAGCGAAACCATGTGAGTTTGGGTCACTAAATGAAATTTCACGTTTCAATCCGCGTTTTCACACTCGACTCAGCCGCGGTCTCGCGCCACATCTTGCATTCGAAGCCCAGGCCCCGAGTCCGGCCATGTTGACTTTTACTTTCAGTTCCGGACGTTGGAAGTCGATTTGGCCTACAAATAGGCGGTTGTCACTCTCGTTGCGAATTATGCCCGGACCATGGCATTGCGAGCGTTCTCTCTCTCTCTGTCTCTGTCCCCCCGAGTGGATGCACAGATACAATGGCATTGAAATATTTATTTTCTCTATTCAAACACAGACGCAAGTCCACAGAATGTATTTCATTGGTTTCAAGATCACTTTCCCAATTTAATTTCAAAACATGTTTCGGTGCGTCCAACGAGCGCACGGGTACACAAACAGATGGCCACTCGATAGATGCATACTGCGATGGTGAGCGAGTCGGGTATTCACGTGCAGTTCAATGAACACATGGATGGCGGTAGAAATGCCTACGCTGGGCATGTGAAGTGAAAGTTGTGATCTGCTGGAGGGGCAGAGGCAAATTCCACATACGCCCCAGTGCCTAGGCGATCCCATTAGGACAGCTCTCACGCAACCGCTGTGCACACTGCACGTCTGTGCTGCTGAGGCATGTACATACATGTATGTACGCGTCAGGTTTCCCTTGAGCGCGAGTCGAGTCGAGGCGTTTGGAGACAGCTCCGCATGGGTTTGATTGAAGGTTGTTAGAACCATCAAATTTTACTGCGCTCGTCTCTCTCGCATTGATTACTGATTTCATCACGTGATAGCACAGCACCTCGCAAGAAAAACAATTCACTTCGGCCTGAGGCCACGGCGGTCGTATATCATCCAATCGGATACAAGGAGACGCGGGTAAGTACTTCTGTTTGACGCTTCCCTGACTGAAGATCTGCGCGAAGTCATTCGGTGATATCTCGACTGACGGAGCTTCGTGACTGCAGGCGGAACATGGATTCAGCTCCGCACGCTAGAAATGAAAGACAAAACTAATGAAGTGCACTTTGGGAACGTATTCGGGGTGTCATTCTTTGTGAAGTCTTGCATGTCATCATTAGACCAGGGAAGCGTACATATGTCGGCACATGGGAGACAATTTTTGTGTCAGAGTCCACTCATTTCACGGCTGGCAGGAGATTTGTGCCGAGTTCTGGTTGCAATTTCTGTTAAAATTTGGCCTTATGTCCGGTCCCCGACAGAATGCGATACTTCGAAGCCAGCCAAGGCAGCCACTTGAACGACGTTTTATTTCATGATTGATGGGAATGTTTGTGCTTACTAATAGAGCCACAATACATGGAAAACAATTTAATTTTGTTCATTTTATTGCATTTTTAAGAAGAAACTCTTATTTGGCGAACCCTTTTTTGACCATCGGTCCGGCCTTCTTTATATTTCATCTGGCTATTTAATTGTCTACAAGTTGTCCAGTTCATCCCTGAACACAAACTAAACAGTCTCCAATCCCAGAGCTATCTCCAGTCTTGTCCACTCGATTTCTACTCACAAATTGCTACAAATCAACTTCAATCCAAAATCACCGCTTTCACTGACCTCTACAACCGATGTCATTGTCTGCCCCGCTCCAACATCCAGTCTTCCATGACATACCGACCTTAAGCGCATTTACAGCAGCACCGCCTCGTCTCAGTCTCATTAGTGACAGTAAAGTGAGAAATAAAAAAAAACCCACTGCACCCCGAGTCCGGACGCCATTGAACTGCCAATTAGGCGTCAATGACGTTGTCCGTACTGCCAAACCATTAGCTTCCAACTCAATCAAAATCGGTTATTAGCAAATAAATTTTAACCAACCGAACGTGGCTGTCCTCAATTTCCATTTCAGCCGAAGCCCAAAGATCGTCGCCGCACCGCCGCCGGCGGCTCCGACCACTCGATTGATTACAAATTCACCGATTTTACTGTAATAACATTTCAAATTAATCTCAAGCACTCTCGAGCCGAAAGAGAGGAGAAAAAAAAACAGAGAATCAACGGGGAAAAAAGCAGTTATATGGGAAATTATGTGAATTACCGTTGCATCCGAAAGACGATTCCGTGCGATTGTGATGTGCGGGCAAGAAAATTCAAATTTTCTCCACGTACTCTTGCATTTTCTCGTCTTGCATTGTCTTTTTTTCCTCTGCGCTGAGTGTTACGAAGCGGCTTTCCAATGGGCCGCCGATGGCTGTGCGAATTATTTTCCTCCGCAGAGGCTTACCCTAGACGCGACAGCCGTTTGGCGAAAGCTGACTGAATAATATTTTTCTGATTTCATATTTCTGCTGACTTTTGTTTGGGAAATAAATAAATATTAAGATGTAAATTTGATGACGGTGTTGTGTTTGGTTGTGTAATGCCTGCGCGGTAACAGATTTTGTTGCATAAATAACCGTTGTTTTTTGCTTTGGGAGGGGCTTATGGGATCTAAGTGATTTATGAGGGTTTTATTTTGTGTATAACTTGTCGATGGATGCTATTGACAGAAGTGAATTGATGAGGGCTTGTTTTTTTTTTGTTTCAAGGCCGAGCTGGTTTTGCTGATAAATTTCTAATTAAATTGGCAATCATTTTGAACAGCTGTGTGGTGAAAAATTGGAAACGAAGATTTAGTAATGTCCAAAAGTTGCATTATTACTCTCAACGTAAACGTCAGACGTTTTAAATCTGGAATTATGTACAAAAGCCATGCAATCAGTCAAAACAAATGGCGTTCTTCTTGTTTCTTGTCTATTTGAAAACAAATGCGTTGTTTTATGAAAACTGACTAATCACAACTTTGTGGGGCATTTCAATGACTTTTTGGTCATTTCTGAAGGCCTGAAGAATATTTGTTTTAGGCGAGGTATTCTATAAGAGATTTTAGGAAGAAGAGAAGACACCTTCAAAGCACTCAAGGTTTGCGTGAGTGACGTTAAAGCAATATGTAAGTTAAGAATGAATAATTCGGAGAAAATGTAAATGTTTTCTTCAATTTCGAATTGAAGCACGTTCGCCGGCAGAAGTCCACTGTTTTGATTGTTCCTTCATTTCTGGTGTGTAGTAGTCTATCAAAAATTCATTAGTCCACCGTCAGCAAATGCACACCCATCTTGCTGAACATTTGCTCATGTCCAAATGGTCTTGCAGGATTCGAATGACGGTATCATTTGAAATGGCTAGAATCTATTTCTCTGACCCGGCGATTGTTCAACAAAATATGGTGGATTTTTTCACCAGCATATAAGTATTAGGTTGTACCACATGAAATGTCAGTTTTTTTTTTTTTTTACAAAAAACGTCAATATTTATTTTTTATAAAATTTTATTTAGTCAAAATATGAATCACTGACATCTATAACCTTCTTCCACCGTGATTCAAGGTCTATTATTAGCTTTTATAGAAGGCTCGATTTTTTAACACTAAAATGTTCTCAAATGCTTTTATGACCTCTGCTCGGTTTTGGAGCACCTTTTGCCAGCAAAGTGACGCCAGACTGCGGAAAAAGTGATAATCCGTTGGAGAAATATCAGCAGAGTACAGTGGATGCGGAAGAATTTCGAATCCCAACTGTAGCAGATCTTGCATAGTTACGTGGGAGGTATGGGACCTAGTATTGTCATGCAACAGGATCGGACCATGTCTATTTACCGACGCAAGCTGCTTTTCAGTCAATTTCGAATGCATTATGTCGATTTCCTTACAATCTTTGACTGCATTTATCGTGTCCCCTGGTTGAAGAAATGAAAAGTGGATTATTGGTCCTTTCGATGTTCACCATAATCTTTTCTGGGTGAAGACCAAGTTTAGCGTGTGCTATGGATTTTCGTTTGCATCCAACCACTGCCCAGATCTTTAACGTTTGTCATACGAAATCCACTTTTCATCGCATGTGATTATATGGTACAAAACCGGTGCATTTCGGTGCCTTAGATTCAGTGATGCACAGATTTCTAAACGGCGTAGTATTTGGGCCTCGTTCAATTCATGGGGTACCCACTTGTGGAGTTTTTAACTTTTCCTATTTGATATTGTCATGGGGAATACCATGTTGTTTGCAATGCCCCCCACCATTGGGTCTGCATCCACCGTTCCTCGTAAAATAGCGTCGTCAATTACCGTTTGCGGTTTTCCACACGGTTCGTTTTCGAGTCTTAGATCTCCCGAACGGAGGTTACCAAACCAACACCGAATGGAGCGTTCTTTTACAGCTATATTTACGGTGACCATCCGTCCTCTTTTTTAGAGGACAGTCATCTTTTTCGGTATCGTGTCCTTTTTTTTATTTTCTTGAAGAGGACAGTGATTTGTCCTCTTTTTATTAAATTGTCCTCTTAATTTCCTTTTTTTCTTTGAAAACTTTTTTCTATGATCTACACAGCAAAGTACTTTCTTCAGTACTGAATTAGTTAAACACAAAAAATAGACAGCAGTGGTTTAAATAATTCAGTTCTGTCATCTGGTCTTTGCTATTGTGAATGAATCGAAAACTGTTATCCAACTCCATTCGATAAATTTTTATGACATTCTCTTCGCTTTTTGCTTGTTTCTTGCAAATGATAAGATTGTCCTCTATTTTGCATCTGCAAAAATGGTCACCGTAGCTATATTCTCAAATGCGTAATTTATGTTTTTTACTGCCGGAGGCGCATTATGTCCCAGATTGAACTCGTAAAGGAAAAGAGTACGAATTTGAACCGTCGACAGCATAATATAAAAATTCCTAGAAAAAGATAACTGTACTTGCAACGGACCCTAAAAGTCGCACACATCACACACACAGACCACTTTATCTTATAAAAAGAAAAATCACTGTGTTGCACAGATGTTCACTCGACAGCTTCTTATTGAGGACTAAGTGAAAAATTAGACATTTCATCTGGTACAACCTAATATCATGCTTCTACGAGCAAGCAACGAAATTCATTGAACCACTTGTGGAACAGAGCCTCTAATATTTTTGAATTCTGCGCTTTACAACAAAATGAGAATAGTAGGATGTAACAAAGGCTTATGTGATTGACAGCCAAAAGTCATCTACAACCGCCAAACAAATCTATCAATGAAGTTGAATCTTGACTAAGAGGCCGTTTCTCGATGAACATTGTGTACAACTTCAGCAAATATTAACCTATCTAATTCGCTTCAAGCACATTTATAACAACGCTCGGACTTCTGTAGGCTTGCCACTCTTCACATTCCAAGTTTCTCTAAAGATTCTTCGTGGAAACATTGAAGCTTTGCTTTTTCTAAAGCCAAAGGTTTTTTGAACTTCAAAACAATTTCGGTGAGTGCAGCTGTTCAAGGATGATTGCTTGAGAGAGGCCCAGGTCCACCTTGGACTGTAGCGCCCTATGAAGAAGAAGAAGCTGGTCAAGGATGAAAGACAAGAAATGACAATGGCCTATGAGTCGATCGAGGTTTTTCCTTGGTTTACCTCGAACGAGGAACCAATTCATACCTTCAGAAGCATAGACACTTCTTATGAATCAGGCAAAATATCTCCATGTTCTGTCAGACACTGAAATTCGGCAGAGAGTTGCTGCCGCAAAATTCATACATTTCGGCTCGAAGGACCAAACAAAACAAGACTTGCTGTAAAAACAACTGCTGGACACATCCCGATGGCAACCAAAGTTCGATGTGATTGAGAAACCTTCAACTGAACAGATTTCAACAGGAAACCCTAACCAAGCAAAAACAACTGAGGAAAGAAGGTATAATTCATGAACCGGAACTCCCTCCACCACCTATCCACCAGAACCAAAGAACAAACTGCCCACCGGCCCACGAGTAATGTTCCGCCTTCAATTCCCAAGAAATACTTTCGAATTAATTGACATTCTCTCGGCGTTTCCGTCTTTGCCAACTTGACAACGCCATTTATTTGCGACCAGAACTGTATATAGATCAACTGACCACCAACACCACCACCGCCAACTGAGGCAAGAGACAGCTGCACAGCCCACTTGTGAATTCACGGTCAGTAAAGTATTTGCCTGCGCAAGGCACTCACTCCTTACCCTCTGACTAATCGCGTCGATTTCTGTCTGCAACTTGGGCGTTATTAGTGCACAAGCAGCGCAACACAGCAGCAGAACATACCAACAATGCTAATCGCCGTCCATTCGAATGTAGTCTAACCGCTTCGATCGATCAAACCGAGTTCTGACGGCGAGCGCAGGGCGGTGGGGCTATTGTCTCGGATGCAAAGTCACAGCCGTAACAGTCGTTGATAAGTATCTTGTCGACCTTGTTACGTGTGCTATGCGCACTAAACTGTCAGCGCAGACCACACCGACGACGGGCGACAACAGTGACCAGAGCCGATTGAATTCTATGAGAGCACACCGTGTACGGTGTGCGTACGCGTATGTGACTCAGTGGATTCTCGGTGCCTCCTCCCTTGACCAGAGGCCGTTTTTCCGAACATAACCAAACCCAACTTCAAGGGGAGTTTAATTACAAATTCCTGGCATTGTTGCTTTGCTGTGATGGGGGCACAGTGCGATCGGTGCGATCGGTGCTGTGGGGCTTTATGATGTGACTGCCCGATGCGGTTGAGGTGATCGTAAATCGTTGTTTGACATGGCAAATGATTGATTTAGTGGGACCTCTGATTGATAGGCAGGTTTTTGGGATGGACATGGTACAGGGTTGGGTGAATTTTTGAAGTTTTCTTTTCGTGGTGACCGTGTGACGGAAGGGCGACGGTGCCTGGAAGGCTTTCAGGAGTCTTGGAAGGTTGGAGTCACTTCTGAGACTGTCAGAATATTCCTGTTCCTTGTCGCCACTCAGATAGACGACAACCTAGGTTAGGTTAGGTAAATGGGTGCCCTTCTTCTTCTTCTTCTTCGTCTACAGTTACAGTCTACAGCTACAGTCCAAGGTGGACCTGGGCCTCACTCAACATGTTTCTCCAGCCAGCACGATCTTTCGCCAGCTGTCTGCAGTTTCGCAAACCAAGCCGAAATGGGTGCCCTTTCTGACATAAAAATGTCAGCGGCTCACTTAGACCACTATGAGTCCATTGCGCCTGCGACAACCTAAAGAACGACAGTTTTTCTGTCTGCCAAACAAGCATCCTTCCACCATGCTTCCAACCAAATAGCTGCCCCCTTCATCTCCCACCCGAATGAACAAGTATCTCGAATTTAGTTCAACATTTCTTCGTCTTGTCCTCAGCCCACAACGAATTCTTTCCACAAAAAATTGTTCATTTGTCGTTGCCCAACATCCCCACGTCGAATTGATTTTCGAACACAACCACAATCATTCGAATCTATTCAAAATTGTTCACCATGTCAGCATTCACTGCCTCGTCACAACGACCAAAAGAATTAGGTTAACCGCAACAACGAAAAACGAAAATTTCCATATTTTGAACATTTCAAACATGTAGACAGCCTTGGGGCTCATTGGACTCCTCGCAGCCAACGGTAACAATTGACTGATTGTTGTTGCGATAACGCATTACAAAAATCAACAACAAAAAAAAAACGAACAGATACTTGTATCTTACACGAGGTAATTTATTCGACTCGTAATGGATCGCACGGGCAAGCTTATGCGCGGCAGATTCGACGAGCATATGTCCTTGAGCATGAGATGTTAGCTTGGAGCTTGAATCTGTTTTTCCTCTCGTTCGCCGGCGGAGACGTATCACGTCGTCGTCGTAATGAACGTGTAATTGATGTGCTGCGGTGACATGTATCCGCGAGAGGCATGTAAAGTGTTGTTGTCTGGGGATGGGATCCGAGTAAACGAGTAACCTATTTTGAGAGTGTATCTAAGAGGTAGATGCGATTGTTCTTTTTTTTGTCGCAGGTCATGGGAAGTGATTGACTATTGAACGTGCTCGTGACACGTACGAGTATGTATGGAGAAGTTGGTAGTGCGGGGAGGTTAAGTGATCGGCGAGATCTAAAGTTCAGAGCAATCAGAGTTCGAAGGATGTTTGTTTTTTTGTTACCTGGTTTACATCATAAGTGAATCGAAAGTAAACAGCGTCTAAGACCCTCAGTTGCAAAGGATGTTGACATGTATAAATTTTGTGCAGCAACCTTTTCAGTATTTTGACTTTTATGACTCAGTAAAGGTTGATCCAAACTTTTGTCATTCACAAGGAGGATATGTCGAATTCTTTTAACATTCCTCTGAATGACTTGAGGTTTTCAATGCTACCTGATGTTTACAAAATCCCTCTGGAGACTTCTATTATCATAACGGATGCTACATGGATATATACATCAAGTCAGAGTCCTTAAGTTATCAGTTCCTAAACGATACACCATGTCCTAAGACCCTCAGTTGCAAAGAATGTTGACTTGTGGCAATTTTGTTTGGCAACCTTTTCAGTATTTTGACTTTCATGAGTCAGTAATGATTGCAAAATGATCCGAACTTTTGTCATCAACAAGGACGATTCAAGAGGAATTCATGTTTTCAGTGTTAATTGTTGCTTACGGCATCATTCTAGAGACTTCCATTCCTATCTCTGCGGTGGATATTGTAGACAGGATTGTAAAGTAGGTGGTCGGTAGGGTAAAGTGGGTGAAAGTGTGCACTTAGACCAGGGTTGATCCATTGCATAACCGACGAAATGATCCACATAGATTAAAACCTGAAAATCATTTGGAGCTTTCATTGAAGCGTAATAGATTGCTAATATGTGCCTCACTGAGCTCACAGACGTTTTCGCAAAATTTGGCCCTCAAAAAAATCATAGGTACAGCGAAGGTGTGGAATGTTCTCCACTTCTTGCTCATCTAAACACAACAGAAATCGTTCCCCAAAACGCGGATTCTTCTTCCATCTTCGCCTATGAGACATTGACAAGTAATGAGCCCGTGATGCCGATTTTTGACTCATCAAGAGAGATCAATTTCTTAGATCGTTTGGGATCTAGCCAGATCATGCTGTGCCTCTCATCCATCTATTATTCGTTTTTAGAGTTGTGCCGTCTCGTAACACCAGTTTGAAAGTAGCAGGAGGCATGCCGCTGTACTTTATCGTTGATGGCAGCGTGGTTGTATATCTGGCATGTTCGTCCGCTTTGCAGTTGTCTGGAATGTCTCTGTGACATGGTACCCAACATAGGCGGAGCGGCAGTTTGTTACCACTTAAGAGTTTTGAGACCTTAGTTTGAAGGCTCTGATAGCTGCCCGGCTGTCCGTAGAAATGCAAATATTACGAGCGGATATTACATTCCATTTGAGTCAGGACAAAGCTTACCAAATTATCCCTTCATGAAACACGCTGAGGGAGGCGAAAAGAGAGAGACTAATATTTACTTCCTAAGAGCAGACGCCACTACCTTCGTCTTTCATTCATCCGTGAAAAGGCGTTAGGATCCCTCAAAGGGTGCGACATTTCTAGTCAAAGAGTCCCTGTCTGATACCAGGGCTTCGAAGTTCCTGCCTGATAAATGTTGACGTGCGGCGTGGTTGAGTTTTCTTGGTTGCAAATTTGTTGATCTAGAAATTGTTGAGCGTCAGAACGGTGGTATACTGGACCAATGAGATGAGGCCTTAAGACGTAAAGCAGTATTGCCATTTGTCGGAGGAATAAGTCAACTGGGGTAAGACTGAGGATGACGTCCAGTGCATCTGAAGAATGGGGGCTTGACGGCTTTCTTAAGTCGGTATGATGTACGTCTTTGTCTAGAATAGACCACCAGGCTATCGCTTCATACATCAGAATTAGCTGACAGCGTAGATCCAATGGGTAATGTGTGGTTAAAACGTCACTTTTTAACGACGCCTTTCTCGAACAAGTGTGGCCTTTCGACCTCTTTCCAATAGGCTTTTTTTTCGGAGGATTTTTGAAACACTACTGGAGCACTCAGACTCAAAACTGGTGCATTGTACTGCCAGGTAGCAACCTACTCCAGTGCCGTTAATTTGATCCCAACGGCAAATGGTGACTGGACAGGATTCGATTTCACTGGGATTCGAACCTGGGACCTCTCTAACTTGGGGCAGGCACCTAACCAACTGTGCCATCCAGTCGTCCAATACGTTTGGTCCCCAGCTGAGTCTCTTGTCAAGGATAAGTCGCAGATGTTCGGCAGTGGCCGATAAAAAGAGCTTATTCCGTTGATGGTTAGGGGGTTAATGTGTGAGATTTTATACTTCCCAGTGAAGAGGACGATCTCCGTCGTTTGAGCGATAAAACTAAGGCCATTTTTACCAGCTCATTGGGACAGTATGGATAGGGAATTTTGCATCGAATCGCTTAGTATATATAATATATAATAGCGGCGCTACAGTCCGAGGTGGCCCTGGGCCTAGCTTCTCAGCAACCAATCGTATTGTGCGTGCTATTGTTCTGTCACGAGCGGAGGGGACATACAGTTTAATGCCGACTCTGAACGGCGAGATTGAGAAGCTATTTCTAGACAGTTATACTCTTTGAGCATTGTCAGTGACTCGAAAGAGGTGGAGCCGTGAAAAAATGTTTGATGTTTTTTTCGAGATTCGAACCGACGACCTCGTGCGTAGGAGTCGACGCACCTACCCACTACGCCACGGCGCCCACGAATCGCTTAGTACTGAGGGGAATTTCTCCGAGATTGCTACAGAAATATCATCCGCATAGGCGATCACCTTGCATCCTACTGAATTGCAAGAAATTGACTGTAATTTCCAAGATTCCTAGACAATTTTTTTTTTAGCTGACAAAACCACGTTGATTTCGATGTCTTGTCGTAGTTCTAGGCCAGTATCTGTGAATTTTAACTCTTTCTCTTTTCTCTCCTACCTTTTTGTTATCCGTCCGTGGTCTGTTAGGGTATTAGGCTTTCATCTCCTCTATATTTTCAGCAACTACTATTTCTCTTAGCTAGTTTAACCCATTTATGCCCACTGTTGTGTTAACGCAACAAGAAAAGTAGTAAAGTAAATTAACTCGGGCATAAATGGGTTAAGGCACGTGACCTATTCTTATGCAACCAGGTAGTGTGCAAGTGGGAGGACAAGAAACGGCCCCGTCCGATGAGCTAAGCCATGCAATCACAAGCACGCCACCGTCCTACACACAGTCATCGAAGCTGCCTTATGGGCCCTACGTGCCTTTTGCATTTACTTTGTCATCCCTTAAGTCGACATCCATTAAAGTCTCTTCCCTTTCCTCAGAAAATCGGTAACTCGTTATGTTCACTCCCAAAATCCAGATTCCTCTTGCCAATCGCTGTGTCTTTGGGCTTAGCAGGCAATTGAAGAGTAAAGTTCTCTCTCGAAGAATCAAGGTATTTCTACAGTCTAATCCGTCTAATTTATGTAAGACCTTGATAGTGTGTGTGGCGCAGAAGCATGGACAGGAGATTCTTTGTTGCTTTGAGAGGAAGCCCTTTGCGGTTATCTTCTGTCCTGTGTGCATTGATTTTGGAGAAGGAGACTGCACGACGAACTTTACAATGACATCAAATGAATTTAAGTCTGTCGTCTGAGATGGCTAGGTAATGTAGAGCGAATGGACACCGATGCTCGAAAAGTCTTCGACTACTACTTAGAGGGACAACGCTGTAAAGAAAGACCACATCTCTGGTGGCAAATACATAACTGGAAGCACCTACCAGAAGATCGTGATGAATGGAGAGGCATGTTGACTGAGACCCAAGTCAATCCCGAACTGTAGCACCAGACAAAGAGAATTTGCACGTTCCTTGAAACAAGCTCACATCCACTGAACACAATCTTGTCATGCATCAAACTCCTCTGTGGGTTAATTGAAATGAATAGCACGCCATTTCCTTATTGCCTTTCATTCACAAATCCAACGATCGTCGCACCTGTCAACCATCATCACCCATATCCTCTAATCAACATCTTATCACACTAATCACCTGCGCCGCGATGAAATAGAAGCCTTCTCAACCAACTCTTGATCCATAAATTCTATTAATTGATCAAAAAATTCTCGTTATTCGGCCTTCAGCAGCGAAGTCTTGCTAATTCCTTTGACATTCTAATTCTGCGCAGTAAATTGACGTCAAGTTGAACGCCTTCCCCTCTGAAGATCGACAAACAAATCACTTAACCACACACAGCACAGTTATAACCCAATAAATTTTATGTCCAAACGAGTGTCCCTGGCATTTGGAGATTTTACTGCCGCCACCATAAACAACCCACACATCTGCTCGCATCAGGAAGGCAAAGAAGCGTCCCCATTAAAAATGCTTCTCACGCATTTCTCCTAATTAAAAATTTATCACCACAAATCGATTTGAAGTTATGCAAGCCCCTGCCATGAGATCTCCTCGGTCACGGCACAGATGATAAGCGCTGCCTGACTATAATGAGATGGGCCCAGCGGCTTCATATCTGAGGCTCGAGCAGCAGGAACAACTTCACATAATTATGAGATAATTAAGTGGCCGCTACTTGGTTGTACCGGTCTGCACATGTGAGGAATGGCAAGAGTTACGAACGGGAAGAGACACAACTCCATCGACTTGGGAGCATGGGATTATGCAAGAGGTCTTTGTGAAGCGTAACGAATTCAATACATTTTTCCCACAGACCCGCCTCGAAAGGCGGGCGTAATTGAAAGGGAAACACGACTCGAAACATGGGCACACTCGATGGACTATGGAAATTAGCAGACGCTTGGGAGAAGGCACTCCACTCATTTCGACTAAATTTGGGCTACAGGTGCAGGAGATAGTCAAGGAAGTCCATAATGTTCAGATCGATGGGAATCATCGCACGGCAACTGGACAAATTGTTGGACAACCAAAAACCCAACCACCAGCTCTGACCAAAACGAAAGAGTTGGTGTGCGAACCTCGCCATATCATCGTCGGTATTTTTATCTCTCTCTCGCTCTCTGCTCGTACTTGTACATAATTGCTTCATGAACATGACTGACAGAAACGACAAGAAAGCCAGTCACTTTATTTTCGTTTTGTGCCGTGCTTATGCGCTGCTTCGCGCTGCCCCGTCTGTTGAAAGTTGCAACCACTCCGCTTATGGATATTGTACTCGTCGTCGTCACTGGCGTTTGGTTCATTTTGTACACGTACGTCTGCACTGCACTGTTCGGTTACAACTGTGTGATTGCATCAGAATACTAGTGAGACTGATTACATTTGCATTTCTAATAAACATTTCCTTAAACTTTCCCAGACTATCAAGTGAAATTGTCTAACAGATACTTTTCTCCTCTCTCATTTCAGGTGAGTCACTGGCGCACGGAAAAATGGGACATCGGTTTAAGGGTTCACCTGTTGTGTAAGACGGGACGTGCTGGGGTAAAATGCGGTAAAAACTGATTAAACTAATTACAGCGCAACGATCGTATTCACTTTCGAAAACCTATTAAAAACTGCAGCGTATCTCTTTTGAACCCGATCTTAACCTCGTTTGCGGCGAATTGAGGGCAGCACTTGCTGGAGACTGTGGCTTGGCTTGAGTTAGCCACCGCCACCACTCCCAGCAGCATTCAATTGATTTATAATTGTGTGTTTGGGCGCTACAGCACTCTCGGGCGCGAAACGCTGCAAAGTAGAGAAACACTTCAGGATCTAATCTTTGGGATTACATAGCGCGGTATCCGTGGTTATTATGTCTTCAATGGGATTCCGGTGACATGGTGAATTTCGAAAGTGTGCTCCGTGTTATGTCAACGATGGCGTAACCGTCCGAGAATTGCGGTTCGATTTAGGTAGCAAAATGCTACTCCCTCGAGGGGATGGTCTGCAACATTGTGTGGCTGCGGTTGAGATATTGTGTGAAAATACCACAAATGAATCAGATCAGATTAGACACTCTTATGTGGGTTAACCGAATTTTAGTAGTTCGGCTGAGATTAGATCTCTTCAATGAGGTGAGTGCTTGGGGGGCTGTGCGTTGGCGTCGAAGTGAAAGGATTACAACTTAACAATCGATGAACAAACCTCGATGTTGACAAGGTAATGCGGTGGTTTCAGACGTGGATTTGAAGCTGTAATCGAATGGAAAACGGGGTGAATGGATATTTCCATGAAAGAGAGTCTATCCACGACGAGAAACAGGGATAGGGGTGGCGTTGATCTCCTCTCTTGCATCATCCTCGAAGTCGACCACATTCCGTGCTTCTTCTTCTTCTTCAGAAAGGGCTACAGTCCGAGATGGACCGAACGAGGATAAAGGTGGCGTGGAGCTCCTCTGTTGCATCATCCTCGAAATCGACCACTTTTCGCACTTTTTCTTCTTCTTCTGATGGCGCTACAGTCTGAGATGGACCGGATAAAGTTGGCGTAGAGGTCCTCTGTTGGATTGTCCTCGGAGTCGATCATTTTTCGTGGTTTTCTTCTTCTTCTGATGGCCCTGAGGTGGACCGGATGATGATAAGGTTGACGTGGTGGTCCTCTGTTGTAAAGTCCTCGGAATCCACCATTTTCCCCGCAAGAGCTTCTTCTTTTTGATGACGCTACAGTCCGAGATGGACCGTGGCACCATCCAACAAGGGCCAACAAGGGCCTCGAGCAAGAGCTGCAACAACTAAGTTCTCAGTAAGGTCTTTGCCACTTTTTGCTTTGTAGTTCCTCCATTTGCCGAAAGAGGGCGTTTTATTGGCAACAAACCCCTCAGTTCGTTGTTTCAGTTCGTCTCTGTGACTTAACAGTCTTTGGACAGTCCTCTTGGACCATTCTCTTCTCGATATTTTCCTTCTTCTTCTTCTTCTTCTTCCTCTTCTTCTTCTTTTTCTTCTTCTTCTTCTTCTTTTTATTGTTCTTCTTCTTCCTCTTCTTCTTCTTCTTCTTCTTCTTCTTCTTCTTCTTCCTCTTCTTCTTCCTCTTCTTCCTCTTCTTCTTCGTCTTCTTCTTCTTCTTCTTCTTCTTCTTCTTCTTCCTCTTCTTCTTCTTCTTCTTCTTCTTCTTCTTCTTCTTCTTCTTCTTCTTCTTTTTCTTCTTCTTCTTCTTATTGTTCTTCTTCTTCCTCTTCTTCTTCTTCTTCTTCTTCTTCTTTTTCTTCTTCTTCTTCTTCTTCTTATTGTTCTTCTTCTTCCTATTCTTCTTCTTCCTCTTCTTCTTCTTCTTCTTCTTCTTCTTCTTCTTCGTCTTCTTCTTCTTCTTCTCCCTCTTAAAGCGCTACAGTCCGAGGTGGACTCGGGCCTCGCGCAACTTCTTCGATCTTAGTCCCAAAAAACCCCCTGAATCATTGTTTTTCCAAAAGCACCCACTGCCTCCAAGCCTCCTGCCACCTCCTAGCTCATTCTCGACCACCCTCCTCGCGACATAACCCCTTCTTACCCACCACCAACTCACATCTACACAATTTCGCAACTGAATTGTTACGATTGTTTTGGTTTTTCTCTTTTCTTTTTTTTGCATCGCCCGCCCGTGTTCCAACTTGTCAAACCTAAAGTTGCACAACACACCTGCCTCCACCGTCCCATGCTCAGCCGCAGCCAGCCAACAGCACAGGCGACACAAAACGACTTAAATTAAGCTCAAGGCGATGACGGACCACAACAAAAGCAACAAAAAACCGAAAAAAACGCAAAATTTCATTCGTAAGTTGGTTTGATTGGCCGCCCATGTTGTGTGTCGATGCTGATGAGATGATCAGTTCCCAGCTCTGACTGTCTCTCGACGTTGGCCAGAGAGCGAACGAACGATTTTATCACCTGAAAAGGTGACCCGCTTCCATGCTGAGGGTTAAGCCGAACGCAGCACGAGCTCACACATTTCATTTCGAGATCAATTCCACCGCCATCCATCCCGTGCACACATGCACGGCGAGTACAACCAAGCGATTGTGCCAGCATCTCTCGCCTCCTCGCAGCGCAGCATGAAAGCGAAGGCGAAACTGTGATATCAATCATTTCGATTGTGCAATGCACCAGCACAGCTTTTGGCAGTGGCGTGCCGTTGTGGCCAATTGAACTGCGGTTCACCTGCTTTTCAAGACCCTCTCCTCGTGTGGTATTTTCAGTTTTTTTTTTTTTTCATTTTGAAAACAAAACAGAACTTGTTCGAAATTTATCTCATTTTGTTGGTGTTTCCTTTGCATCTCGTGGACGTGGGTTATGGCATTAGGGGTTGAAAGAGGCAGAATGTGCCTTAAGCCTGAAGGAGAAGAAAGACTCTAGAAAAGATTCCATTTTATGTGCTGGTCCCTGGTTTAAGTCTGATTTCAAAAACTTTTTTTGAGCCTTTAAACCGTACAGTCAGTCAAAGACACTAACTCCAAGAAAGAAGCTAAGAGCCTCAAGATTTATTCCCTCGAAGCCTCGTGGAGAGTGTCAAGAACACAGTTTTCAAATCGTTTGAAATTAAAACATTCCGAGTGCATTGGAATGCTTAAGAAGCGTTTGGACCCACGAACACATCCCTAGAATCTGACCGAACAAGGCCGCCCAATTATTGCCTCATCTGCAACTTCTCCCCCATGCGGCGCTACAGGCTGGAGTTCACTTAGTCCACCAAGCTTCGCCCTAAACTCTTATTTGTGCCTCTCTCCTGACGAATACATCCCCAGAAACTGGCCAGCAACGCCGGGCTATTGTGGACTCATCTGCAACTCCTTATCCAGGTGACGCTAAATTCTGGAGTGGACTTAGGCCTAGCTTCGTCCTAGCATCTTGTGAGTGTCATCTCCTTCACGAACACATCCCCGAAAGTTGACAAAGCAATGTCGATAAATTTTTGGTTCATCTGCAACCTCTTCTTCGGATCGCGGTACCGTCTGGAGTGGACTTAGGCCTAGCTTCGCCCTAGTCTCATATCCGTAGCTCTTTCTTCACGAACACATGCCCAGAAATTGTCTAAGAAATCCCGCACAATCATTGGCTTATCTGAGACCTTTTCTTCGGGTTTCGTTGCAGTCTAGAGTGGACTCAAGCCTAGCTTCACGCTACCCTTTTATGCGTGTCTACTTTCTGACGAACACATCCCCAGAAGTTGACTAAGCAGCGCCGCACAGTTATTGGCTCGACTGCAACCTCTTCTTTGAGTTACGTCACAGTCTGGAGCAGTGCACCACAGACTAGCTTCACCCTACCCTCTTGGGAGTGGTTCTTTCTTTACGAACACATCCCCAAAAGTTGACTAAGCTACTCCGCACGATTATTGGCTCACCTCTTCTTCGGGTTACGCTACAGTCAGGAGTAGACTTAGGCCTACCTCCGCCCAAGTCTCGTGTCAGTGGCTCTTTCCTGACGAACACATCCCCTGAAGCAGACTAAGGCAAGCCCCTCATTTTTTCGCTGATCTCCACGTTCTCCTCCAGGTGGCGCTACAGTCCGGGGTAGATTTGGGGTTAGCTTTTCCAAGCAACCACTCGTGTTGTGCCTGTGGATGGGACTTAAAGTTTTATGCCGACTCCGAGCGGCAAAGCTTGGAAAGCTCAGAAAGCTTTTCTTGAGATTTATTCTCCCCGAGCACTGTCAGTGACTCTAGAGAGGTGGTGCTGTGAAAATGAAAGTTTCTGTGTTCGGAGTCAAACCATGGACCTTCAGCGTAGGAGTCGTCAACACACTTTCGCCTCTACGCCACGATGTTGTGCTTAAAGCTTCATATTGCGGGGATAATCAAGATCATGGACTATTCTTCTGCGGGGACGTGTGTCATTTGTCTTCGTCCGCAAACAACACACAATGGATGACTTGAAAGCCAACATCTGCCAGTGTATTCACGTCTCCAACTGTTCGGAAAGTGGTCGAAATGGTTGAAGTTGCAAAGTCCATCACTCAAAAATCTCCGGAATGTGTCCATCAAAACCAACCCTACACCAGATAACAGCCGGAAATAGGTACAAGGTGTTTGCCTAGTCAATGAACTACATTCCTTAGGATCAGCATGTCCCCGCATGACCAACTCAATGCCCATTGACACAAGTTCCAGCACACATTTTTTTCCGTTTTAAAAGTAAGTTTCCGTCCATTCGAAGAACTTGTTCAACTTTCAAATTCCAACCGGTTCGCTACAATCGCACTCAAATCGCATAACTGACCAAGTTGCCAACTCTTGCCAGCGCAAATGTCTCCAATACTTCACGGATAATCGGTGTTCCTGTTCGCCAGCAGCAACCACCGATCGTACATTAATGTTCCTCGATGCGATTAGCATTTAAGAGCCTCGTCGACTCACTAGTTTTTTAATTAATTGGTTAGTGTCGGAGCTTAGCATAGAACTGGTATTCAGTTCAGATAATTATTTTGATTCTGATGGAATCGGTTTTGAGGTGATTTCAACACACACACACACACGTGCTGTGTGGTGAGTCACACTGAGGATGTGGATGATTGGACAGGAAATTGATTTCAAAGAACGTCAGTGAAGTGGGGTGTGACGTTGATTTTGGTCAAGGAATGGGGGTGTTTCTGGAGAATGTTGACGGTGACGAGGTGGACAGTGCTCTGAGGGCAGTAAGTTGACTTCAAAATTTACTTCCAAATGTTGTGTGACCAAGCGTAGTGGACAAGATGAAGTCGGTAAATGACCTTGGCGATTAAAAAAGATACAGTTAAATGTCCTTAGCGAAGAAAAGAGAACGATTAAGCCATATAAGCCTTCGTCTGAATCAGTGGGACAACGCAACAGAGGACATCCATCTCTTAGGTGGCGTATCCAAGTGGAGATTTAACTCAGTCAACTTAGCGTGCTCAATTGGCGGCAGTTAGCAAAAGATCGACGCCGCACCAGAGGCATATTGGTTGAGACTCAGGTCAATCCCGGACTATAGCGCCACGACTGGATGGCTCAGTTGGTTAAGTGCCTGCCCCATGTTCGAGGGGTCCCGGGTTCGAATCCCAGTGAAATCGCATCTGGTCCTGTCACCATTTGCTGTTGGGATCAAATTAACGGCGCTGGAGTAGGTTGCTACCAGGCAGTACAGTGGACCAGTTTTGAGTCTGTGTGCTCCAGCAGCGTTTCAAAAATCATCCGAAAAAAAAACTCCTTTTTGACGCAGAGTGTAAACACTGCGAATACCAACTGTGCAACCTAGCAAGAGCAGAGAATGTTTGCATTCAAGTGGAGGACTGCTCTGCTCTGGAAAACAGAATCTTTGTGGTTAAGTCCTCCACCCAGCAAAGCCTTGAATGGCTGAGCACTTCTGTGCCGAAAACTTTTGTACCTGTGAACCACTTTTGGGATTTTCAGATCGACGAAATTGACACGCGTCGTCTGCTGTATCCCCGGGGCAACTCAGGAGAACGGCTTATGTGCTGTCGCGATTACATAGCCAGAACCCGGGGCTCGATTTTTTTTTTGTCGGAGGTTTTTGTAAGACTACACTGGAGCACTCAGACTCAAAAACTGGGCCATTGTACTACGGGGCTCGATAGTAAGAAGTGGAAAATGACTCTCGTTGTGGGTCTAGACGAAACTTCGGTTGAGACCATCCGTTCTAGGTATGACTCTCGTCCTTGGAAGGATTAATTTCCGCTTCATTTCCAAGTAGTGCGAATAATGATCGAAAAACTCACTGTAAACATTAAATATTTACTCACATCAAACTTCAAGACTCGAAGGCTACTTCTGTTCTCCTATGTAGCATACTTTCCGTGTTGAACAAAAAGTCTCATATAACATCCATCCAAAAGCGTGCAGATTTTGTTTTCATTTTCCAAAAAATGTAGTCAGAAATAAAAGAGTAAACCATTCCAGGGAACACCCTGCATAAACGCAACTGTAGATTTTCACCAAATCTCGCCAATCACTCCTTCCTTTCTCCCGTCAAAACAATCTCTTCTCTCTTATCTCCCTCCATTTCATCAACTGATTCTGAAGATTCCCCTTTGCAAATGTATTTCTCCGAACCTTCCAAATTCGAAAGCTACTTTTTCATTAAAAAAAAAGAACGAAGACTGCAAACCTCTTCGAAAAGTTTTATAAATACCCCTAACATTTAAGATCATCTCTCCCATTCACCAGAGATTCCACTAATTGTCTGTAAACAGAGCTCTAACTGTACCCAGATACTTAACTTCTAAACTCTCGCCGTCGAGCAACAACTTTCCGGTTTCTCGTCGATTGACCGACAACAATGAGAACAAATCAATTCCATTGACCCCACGGGTTCAATTAGGTCCCGTCCCGAACTCGATCCCTCACAAGGAAGTCATTTAAAATCGATTAACTGCTCATCGGCCGAAATACAAACAACAAGACGACCTCGACGCATTTCGAACAAAGCGTCAGTAAGTCACCGAATCTCGTGTTTTTTTCGTTCAATCTCTTGCTAATCCGAAGGTCGAATGGACACTCATTAAACACCAAGTATCCGGTAGATACAAGTCACATTCGAGTGCACACATCCATACCAACGAACGACTTCGCTGATCATTTGTCAAGATCAAGAGTGCTTAGAGTTTTTTTTTGGAAAAAATTTAAGAAAAAATGTTCAAGCGGCACTTTTGAGATACTTCTCATTAAATGCGTGTATCTGTTCGTGGCTTGCGGCACTGTGTTCTCGATTCTCTCGTATCTCACTCGGCGCGGTTGTGTAATCCTTCTAAATCTCATCGCATCGCATCTGTTTTGAACTCTTTCCTTTGTTGCGGTCTTTCTCGGGGGCAGTTCGGCCGGCAGATGGCGTAACGTCTGAACATCTGGCCGCTTGAAGAATTTTGAAACGTTATCTCGTTGGATTGACACGGATTTTGGTCTTCCCTCAGTCTTCATGTTAATTTGATACTTTTTTTCCGCGAAGGTGTTGCAATAAATCTCGGCCTCTTCGGTTCTCTTTCGGCGGCCAATTACTTAATTGGACGTCGAGAGGCGGACGAGAGTTCGTCGGAATCGAGAACCTCTTCACGAGATACGAGTATCTTCGGTGTATCTAGAACGAAGAATGAACAAAAAAACGAATGCCTAATGATGTTGCATAAGAGCCAGCGTCAGCGTCAGCGTCACAGTCGGAGACTCTCAACGGATCGTTGGTCCCTCTCTATTGACACATAGCGTGGTGACATTCGCCGAGTCTAATGGCACTGATTTTGAATAGCATCCAAACAGTTATAGCCTTGAGGTGAATATCAATTGTGCGCGGGCCAATAAATCAGTTAAGCGTATTCGAATGGGACACTTTAGAGTGCTGCTTGTGGAGTTTTGCAAATTGTTTGTATCTCTTTCCTTCTCTTTCGCCTTCTGCTTCTGGTTTGCTTGTTCGAGTGCGATGATGTTGCGAGTGGATGTGATGATAGACTTATTCTGGTCACGTTGCGACTGTCTTTTGCGGATACCATCAGGGAATTTCGGGAATAGTTGTATACCTCGGCTGGTTGAACTCAACGTAATTAGGTGAAGCTGGTCGGCTTTTGAATTTCAATTGGTCGCGATGATTCGGAATTCTTTTCGAGTCGGCCTTTTTGCAAGGTTTTGCATCGATTTTAGGAACAGTTGAGAATTCTGCATTTTCCATTGGAGCAGAATTTTGACTTTGACCACGGCCATGGAAGCTGATAATACATGGAAAAAAATTTAATTTTGTTCATATTATTGGATTTTTAAAAAGAAGCCTTCATTTGGCTCACCCTGTACTTCCAGTCGTTTTTCTGTACGAATTTTTGAAATATAAGAAAGTTTTTGGTGACACAAAGGCTTCATATTGTTGTATTAAATTTCCTTGATCCACTTCCTATCACCATGAGACTAATACAATGCGGGGAAGTCACATCGAGTTCATGAACATCAATGCTCCGGATAATAGACTCTCTAATTCCGGGCACCGTAGTTTTAAGAAGGAGAGGAAGGCCGAAACTTCGGTATAAAGACCAAGTGATGGTGGCCGCGAGACAACTTTGACAGTCAGGCGGTAATTAAATAAGCATTTAACAGCATTGCAGCGCACATGGTTCCTTAAATGTGTAAAGGCTCCAAATACTGCACGAATGTCACAACTTTGCATACGCGTCTCAAAGTAAAATCAAGTCCACCAGCAATTGATCAGAACACTCACCTTCCCCGCAAGAATGGGAAACGATTTTCATTTCTTAGCTCGTTTTCATGCCTAAATTGCTCCAAATGATCGTGTCATGTCGTACCGTGAACACCGATGACCATCTGATGCTTCTGTCTCACACTCAAAAGGTCTGACGTCTTCTTTCCCCTTTTCGTGTATGTATTTCAATCAAAAGCGAATCGATTTTCTGTCAAAATCATCACAAAATCGATGAGGAATGTCGTTCCTAAAATTTTGGAAATTTATCCCAAACCTCCACCCGTTGACAGGCATCAAAGAGGTCCCCCGAGAGAAAAATTCAAACAAAACTAAATGAATTCTCCAAAACTCTACTGATCACCGTCTAACCACCGCCCAGAGGAATAGAGCAAACAACTGAATCACAATTCAGCGCAGACCACCAACTCTCCATCTATTGCAACAGAAAACATTTTCATCAACCCGCAGTCCTCATTCCTATTCCAATCTGCACCTGGAATCGATCGAACCGAGCCATAACAACATATCACCCAGTTGTCTCCCTCGAGCTGGCGCACTCTGAATACACGACCAAGCAACTCCGTCGAAACCAGGACAAGCATTGTGTCCATTCGCCATTCACTGCGGCGGCGCACCAAATGTCCAACACAACCGGTCACAGTTAGATATCCATCTGGAGTAGTTGGGTAATTTATGGCATCGCTTCGAGGGTGCATTTGACACTATTCATGGGATCGTGGATCCCTGTGGTATTCTCATGCAGAAAACTTTCTACGAATCGCTCTGCGAATTCAGAACGCAGCTTTTTCGAGTGCAATGGCACTTCGAACGAAGACCTTCTCCTCATCACTAGCCTGGGTGCGTTGGCGGTTAGACACCAGCACGAACGAACGAACAAACAAAACGTTTGATTGTCGAGATCAGTGGATTACAGTCGAGGTAAGAAATAATTGTCTTCAATTAGACGGGGCACGACACAATGAGGGTGCACTAGAGACGCGCGGCGTCCTCCTCTTCGCTCGAAGTGTCAGAGTTATGAAATGTTTGTGTCATTCAACCCAGCGGCTGCATTCACTCGAACGGACACGGTGTTTATCTTCGATAAGCGCCACAAGGTTGAACCGCTTAGAGTCCGCGTCGAGTGTGGTCGCAAGAGCGAGCACTAATTACCGATGTGGGTCAATGTTATCCATCCGGACGAGGATGGGGGGGGAGTGCTTGGAAAATGGTATCTGCAGTGAAAATGTGGTGGACTCGATTGCAGTCGGCAAGCGGCAAGCGTTGGAGAGCACTTCGGCGCCTGGGTGGGTGTGGACTTGAACGTCAGTCAAGTGCAGGGGTATGTGACCTAAATTTTGAAAGATTTAGTGACTCTTTTTTGATCTTGTGTTTAGCTTAGTGTTCAGTGTCGGCCGTGAATGGGCTTTTCAAGTCAAAGCCAGAATCAAGGGCTCATTTGGAATTCAAGACTGAAATGTCATGACCCTGCATTTGCATACGGTTGCGAGATGTGTTCGTTTTGAAGTGAAAATCATGATCACTTACGATCGTGATCGGTTTTCCTGACGGTCAACGACGATTGGGACTGTCCTGGACAGTGGCAGACTTGAAGGAAGGGGCTTTCTTGTTGGTGGAGTCATTTGGGACTGTCTCTTATCAGGATTTACCATAGTACCTCGTCTCCTGAGTGATCTTGACCGAATGGGAAGGGAATGGAGAACAGCTTGTGGTTCTCTAGATCGAATGGGAAGGGAATGGAGAACAGCTCGTGGTTCTCTAGAGCCCCATTCGGTCGAGGCCGTTCCTCGTCTCCTAAGCGAGCTCGATCGAATGAGAAGGGAATGGAGAACAACTCGTGGTTTTCTAGATCGAATGGGAAGGAAATGGAGAACAACTCGTGGTTCTCTAGATCGAATGGGAAGGGAATGGACAACAGCTCGTGGTTCTCTAGATCGAATGGGAAGGGAATGGACAACAGCTCGTGGTTCTCTAGATCGAATGGGAAGGGAATGGAGAACAGCTCGTGGTTCTCTAGAACCCCATTCGGTCGAGGCCGTGACGAGGCGAGGTACGACGGTAGCCCAAAAAGGGGAACAAAATCAAGCAAATACCCAGAGACAGTAAGTGTCTCCAAATGCATTCCCACGCTCAAAACCGCTTCAAAGATGCGTCCCATCTTCGGAGTCACTCTCCTTTGAACTTTCTCACCAAAAACCCAGATTCGTAAGCACGCCATCGATTTAAATGCTCAATTCCCAATTCCCGGTTGCGATTGAGCGCATCTAAGCCAATTTGATCCATTCACCCACTTAGACCGTTTGTCGCAACAGCAACAGCAACAGCGACAGCCACAGCGACAGCGACGGTGACGGCGAAAACAACAACGACAGCAACAGCAGCAACCACAAAACAAAGCCTTCACTGCATCATGGCGATGAAGACGACAAACTCAGTGATTTTGCAATTCATCTTCAAAATGCTAACCTACATACGCTCCAATAGAGACGCTCATTTCGTTCCGCAGCGCATCCATGGTCTTCCTTTTGCCGCAAACGGCTGTGCCTGAGTCACGAAACGATCTGCCGTGCGAGGTTAGTTTACGATTTTCGTGATCGCGCCTCTCTCTCTCTCACTCTGTCTCCACTCGTCGACTTGTCTAGATCGCAAATTTTTCGTGCTTTTATCCCCCGTTCCAATGAAATCGAAAGCAGTCTCTATCGCTCTGACGTGCGCACAGTCGGAGATACAAAACAACCGGAGGGAGGCAGCTGCTTCGCTTGCGGATTCATAAATTCCACGTTTTATGGCTAACAAAGTTGTTTCATTGTCTTTTTGTGTTTGAATATATTTTTTCGTTCGTTTATGCATCTTAGATTGATTTGCGCTGATTGTTTGTATCTCATTTTGTTGTTTTCGGTTTCGTTTCAGATACCCCCACGGCTGATAAAGTTGGCCTTTGTCTTGTGCATTCTGGTCGTCCTGCTATCGAACACAGACTCCGTTGAGGGTAAGTTTATGGACGCAATTGCTTTTGGGTCTTTATCTCTGTTGACATGTGGGTGCTGTAAGCGCTATGGAATGCTGTTTTCAATCCCAAGTGTCATCCTCGTGGGGACATTAACGAGAAAACGAACGCAAGTGAAACTGGTTTGTTGACTTAAGCGCCGCTGCAGTCCTAAAAAAAGGAGGAATAAGTGCGAAAAATCACACGACATGTTATTGGTTATTTTTTATGAGGATAACGGTAAACGAATATGAGTGTTTTGCCCATAAAATGTTATGAGGGTGTGTCCGGCAATTGTCTGCGACTGACATAAGTCAGAAAAGACAACAAAAACACGATCGGATGTCGGATTAGGTACCCGAGAGGCAAAATACAAGAGTTTTTGTTCACAAAAGCCATTTCCCTGATTTAGATGAGGATTTGAAGCTTAAAATGTCACCTGGCATGTTTGTGATGGGCTGACATTTAAGATTCGTGAGGTTTACTCGGCTCATCTTCCGATTGCTGCCAAACGGGTTAACCTTCGTCATTAGAAAAAAGAAACACTTTCGGTGACGAACTTCAGACAAGAGCGCACGGTTTGACGTTTCAACAAGTCCTTTGTCTTACATTCGGAGTTGAAAAACGACTGGATGGCGCAGTTGGTTAAGTGCCTGCCCTAAGTTAGAGGGGTCCCAGGTTCGAATCCCAGTGAAAGCAAAGTTAATACGCTTTTATCGGGTTTATCAAATCTAGTCCAGTCACCATTTGCCTTTGGGATCAAATTAACGGCACTATCACTGGACCGGTTGATCAGTGGTAGTAGTCTGTCTGTGGGTATCACAATGGGCCAACTTGGTCTAAGTACGCTGGTGAATTCACTAACAGCCCCCTAACCTAATCTAACCTTATTTTATTTTATCGTAGAAATCAAGCAAACGTCAACAACTTATCAGTTCTTGTCTATCCCAAAAAACAATAAATCCCTCCTTGATCAACGAACAAACCCCCAAAATTACTGTTATTTGTCTTCGCCTAAAAAAAACAATAAATTCCTCCCAATCATTTGATCAACGAACAAACCCCTCCCTCTAATTTACTGTTATTTGTCTTCATCCTCCATCACGTTCATTTGTCATTGTTTCAAGATTAAAATAATGAATAGATTTCACTTACCGTTGAACTTGACCTTCAATGTCTCATCGACATCATCTGTCACATCACACACTGAAGCTGTCAAATATGCGCGCATGTACAATGAAGCAATCAACTCTCCACTGTCACATTTAAATGCAAACACTTTTGTTGAGCGCACAATGAATCGATTATGTTGTAAGCGATTGTGGACGGACACTTCAAATTGCCTGTGAAGGTGTGGGAAATAATGTTTTTTTTTACACGCTGAAGTGACACCTAGTCACAATTTGTTGTTTTAGGCATAAATTCGTTTACATAGAAGTGTTGCTGTTGGTCAAGCTGAACTATTGTTGCTGTTGTTTTAAGATCAGAAAAAGGGCCCTTGTCTTACGTTTGGAAACCCTTCTTTTTCTTTCTAAAATTTGAAAGTCACATGGCATGACAGCTGTCATTGAGTCGCGAGAGTTGCCACATCCATCTAGAGGCTACACTAAGTTTCATCAAAAACCACTAGTAGACTTCCTTCTCATCCGAGTGAACCACGCCGTTGTCACTGGAGGCAAATCTTCGACAATTTCCGTCACTCGGAGAGTTGTACATAAATCACCACGATCTATGTGTGGGAAATGAATTCATCAAACAAATCTAGTACATTTTCTGATGTCCATCGTGTAACAGTGGCATTGTCGAACCAAATTCTTAAATTTTGGGCAAAAGAAGAGTGAAAGAAATTTGAGAAATAGCTTGGAAATTACTCAAACACACCCATTCCTCGTTTAACGGAATTTCATCTTTTCTTGATGGTCGGCAATGCAGTGTGCTCTACCGTATCGGAATTTTAAATTGTTTGATTTCCAACAAGTATATTATTTCCAACTGAAGCAATTAAACGAATACACCAAAATGATATAATGAGATCATAGTAACCGCTTCGTTCAGTTTCGGTAAGTTCGGTCGCTTTTGCGTACCGACTCGCTCTCTACGTCTGCAAATGTCAGTTGACAGCTGAATTCTCCTTAAGTTTCTACAAGCAATTATGGACATTTTGCAATTGGACGATGATTCTGGTTACTTTTTGTTTGTTTATGACATAAACTTAATTTTTTCAGGGCCCGTTATGGTTGGCCCGTAACGCATTTCAGCACAGGGTGCGCCAAAATTTATGTCGGCATGTACATTTTGAACAACTTTGACTTTATCAACCGATTAACTTGAGTAGACATGTTTTTGAAACCTCAATTCAATATAATTTTAACGCGGTGCTGTGCTTTAAATATTGTCGTTCAGTGGCGAACTCAACGTCGAATGGCGAACTCAACTTGATGTCGACTCACTTCTTCGATAATATCGTGGCTAAACGACACTGTTCGTCGCTTGACGTCGAATTTTGTTGAGCACGGGATAGTGGGAGACCGTCGACATGCCGGTCATTAACGTCTAAGACATTCCAAAGAATTATTTGAAGCGGTAAGGGAAAGTGTTGCTGGGAACCCACATGTGTCGTATCGTCCCTGCGCTCAGTCAGTGGAACCACCTTGAGGCGCATTTTGAATAATAATAATAATAGCGGCGCTACAGTCCGAGGTGGACCTGGGCCTAGCTTCACAGCAACCACTCGTGTTGTGCGTGCTATTGTCCTCTCACAAGTGGAGGGGATCTACAGTTTAATGCCGATTCCGAACGGAGAGATTGAGAAGCTCTTTCTAGACAGTTATACTCTTTGAGCATTGTCATTGACTCGAAAGAGGTGGAGCCGCCAACAATTTTATTTTTGAAAAATGTTTGCTTGTGCTGGGATTTGAACCTAGACTGTCTAGTGCGTATGAGTCGACGCACAAACCCACACGGCCACGGCGCATTTTGAAGGATGATTTTGCATTTATTTCCGTATAAAGTGTAATTGATTCAAAAAGTATTGCCGACAGGCCATCCTCGCTTGGAATACGGCCAAACAGTCGTATACCGACATAAAAGGTGGCGCACCCTGTACAATCCTCTGACCTCGAGTGATCAATATTATGGATGATATCCACATCTTCTTCGGGTGGAGTCCAGGTTGATTGATGCCCCTTTCATTTTGTCCACTCTGTCGTATTTGTACTCGTCTCTTGTTATGTCCTCCTTCTGGATTAGATTCGAAGACTCTCCCGGCAGGGGTTGTGATGTCCATTCGCTCTACAATTCCTAGACGTTGCACCACGAGTCTCGCAAAACTCTCCGTATCGGGGTTCTAGTGGACATTCGCTCTGTATTCTCTAGGCGTTCAACCACGTTACACAGCCTGGCGAGTTTGGTGTAAAACCCACACATGGGATCGTATACAGTGGTTCCCAGCTTATTTGACTAACCCCACATTTACAACTTAAAACAAGCTCATTCTGGGCGTGTCCAAGAATTGCATGAATCAAAACCAACTCAATCTCACCTAGGCCTTTCCCACTGCCAATCGAATAGCAATAAATCTCTTTCACTGAAGAATTCAACCTTCACGCACAATAGCAACGTCGAGTTACGCTCTACTGCCTAGTTGTCTCAATCATTAGTCATAGTACTTCTGTTATGGGCTTCCTTTAATGACCACTCCATAATGGCCGTAAGGAAATTTAGGCTAACTAAAGCAATCGCGAATACGAAGTGAATATACAGAAATTATATACTGTGACCATGATATCCGCTTCGGTCAGTTTCGTTAAGTTCGTTCAGTTTTGTTTAATTAAGTGGAAACGAATTCATTCGCCCTCTACGTACGTAAATGACAGTTGGTGTTGAAATTAAACAATTTTCTTTCTAAAAATTGATGATAATGATCATCATCTTCGCCAAAGAGGATAGCCTGAAGTCAGTCTTTGCTGTTTGACATTTGATGGAAGTCATTTTTTTTCTAAATTCTCTGATTCGATAGAAGATATTGAAGACCAATCTCTGCCACTAGTTCAAAACTGAACATACAAGTACCTCTGCCTTTGAATCCTCTGATCAAAATTACTTCAAAACCACGATGACTTCGATTGTGTTCATCTCACGACCTTTTCCTTCAAATTAACGTGCCATTCGATCCCCTTTTATGCGAAGACACACGTCTTTTGGAACAGTGCCACATTGGTGAATGGCCATTGGGAGCCTCTTCCAAATGATCTTAATCTCACGATCCCTTCTTCGAAGCGATCTTAACTGAGATCCTCCTTTTGCATGAAAATACTTTTCTTTCAGAACAGTACAACTTATTGGGACGATCCTTTCTTGGAAGCGATATGTACTTCGATCCTCCTTTGCATGAACATGCACTTCCTTCAGAAGAGTACCACATGTTAAGAGACTATTCTAAAGTGATCCTGATCACAATGTCCTTCCTTTAAAGCGATCTGTTCTTTGATCCTTCTTTGCTCGTAGAGCACTCGCTTGAACGCGTCCCTAGTAAAAGCGATACTTTCTTAGACCTTCTGTCCTTGGCAATGGTCTATGTACACTCGTCATCGGATAAATGCTCCTTTTTTAACGAAGCCCAAGGCACCGGTGGCCTTCTCTCTGATGGCTAGTCCATACAGACAGCGTCGAACTTTGTGAATTTTCTGGCGACGAATATTTTTCTTGGCGATTGTAGCGCCACAAAAAGTCCCCGACTGTAGCATCGTATAGCCTTTGCTTTCAAGACTACAGCCAGGTCATCTTCTATCCCCAGTTTAACATCAAAATCCTCTTAGAAACCTCTTGTCCTCGTGCTACAACTGATCTTTCGGGGAGACCCTAGAACTCGACTTTCCCATTTGCCTACGACTTCACTTCATTTGACTTTTAACGAAATCATGAAGCTCGCTACAGCTCGTGTGCTACATCTCTGCTCAAACACGGGAATTGCAGACTCCCCGGAGTGTATCAATTTCCATTGTAACCCCATTCGAAGGAGTGTCGATTCCTTTCGGGCTTCCACTTGACTGATGGGCACTTAAGTCACGTAGTCGCCAATCATAAAACGAACTAGGCCGCAACTGGACTCCGCCACAAAGCCACAAAACGTGCAGCATTTACGATCCCTCCAAATGGTCGACTATAGCTCAACTTGTTCCCCGAGACGGATAAACTATGCGCAGGCATCGTAAACCGAAAACTATTCCACAGCACCGGACACCCTTAAGAGCCTTTAACTTCGCAAAATACTGCATTTTGAAGCGAGCACTACGTGACTGTGCTATTAACGGCGCGCACGCTCGCTCTGCAGCTCAATTCAGGCCGGCAACCGATAATCAAAACTGCCTCTTTCGGGCCATTAAATGGAATTGTTTGGCAGATAATAGATCAGCCTCTGGAGCGTTCCCTTCATTAAAACTCTCACGCGCGTCGCCAGTTACGCCGAAGCGACACCAGGCAACACCAGGCTGGCACGCCGGGCAACACCGAGTGGTTCTCTGTCGCCGTAAATCATAAGGAGCAAGTCAATGATCCGATCGTGCTCCAACTGACAAGATCGTGAGCTCCCTAGCATCGGGTCATCAACCATCCAGCAGCGTCCCTCCCATGCGAAGGCAAAGCAAGTGATCCTCATTCTCTCTCTCTTTCTCTTGTTTCAGCAAAACGAAGAAGATCGAAGCCAAGACAAGTGATCCTCATTCTCTCTCGCTCTTTCTCGTTTCAGCAAAACGAAGAAGATCTCGTCGCCCGACCACAACCGCCACCACATCTGGGTCAAGGACAAACACCGTTGCCTCGAAGAAGGCAGCCGCATCCGAGGCACCGGCCGCAGTGGCACAAGACCGAAGTGACCAGCAGACCGCACCATCGTCGGTGCGTGGCCTTCGTGTGCGTTCCAAGTCGAAAGTGCGCGGCGGAGCAGCACTGGTCGCCAGTGGTGCGGCCACAGCGCTCACACTCAGCACACTGAAGAGTGGAAAGCGATCGAAGATCGACCACAGCACCGAGGTGGAGAGTGGCGGCAAGAAGATCGTCTGCTACTACACCAACTGGTCGCAGTATCGCGTGAAGATTGGCAAGTTCATTCCCGAGGATATCCCTGCGGACCTGTGCACACACGTGATCTTCGCGTTCGGCTGGCTGAAGAAGGGCAAGCTCAGCTCGTACGAGAGCAACGATGAGACTAAGGACGGCGTCCCCGGACTGTACGATAGGATGATGACCCTAAAGAAGGCCAATCCCAAGTTGAAGGTTGGTTGGAGTGGTAATTACCCCTGATTTCAGTGATTATCGATTCTCTCCCCCCGCAGATTCTCCTGGCCATCGGCGGCTGGTCGTTCGGCACGCAGAAGTTCAAGGACATGTCCGCCACCAGGTACTCCCGTCAGACGTTCATCTACTCGGCGATTCCGTTCTTGAGGAAGAGGAACTTCGACGGTCTGGACATGGATTGGGAATACCCGAAGGGATCTGAGGACAAGAAGAACTTCGTCCTGCTCCTGAAGGAGCTCCGCGAGGCGTTCGAAGCAGAGGCCCAGGAGCTGAAGAAGGCGCGCTTGTTGCTCACCGCCGCCGTGCCCGTGGGACCGGACAATGTCCGCGGAGGATACGATGTGCCCGCTGTCGCCAGCTACCTGGACTTCATCAACCTGATGGCCTACGACTTCCACGGCAAGTGGGAGCGCGAGACTGGACACAACGCCCCGCTGTATTCGCACTCGAGCGACTCCGAGTGGAGAAAGCAACTGTCTGTGGACAACGCCGCCAGCTTGTGGGTCAAGATGGGAGCTCCCAAGGAGAAGCTGATCATCGGTAAGTTGCACCCATTTCGAGACTGAAACGTCACTCATTCCCGTCCCCTCCACTCCAGGCATGCCGACTTACGGACGATCTTTCACTCTGGCGAACCCAAGCAAACACGGCGTCAACTCCCCAGCCACTGGAGGAGGAAAGGAGGGAGTCTACACGAAGGAGAGCGGTTTCCTGGCCTACTACGAGATCTGCGAGATGCTGCTGAACGGAGCCGTCTACGTGTGGGACGAGGAGATGAAGGTGCCATATTTGGTTCAGGGTGACCAGGTACGTGACGCCCGTTGTGGGCTGTGAGGCGCTTTTCACTCAGGCGTTGACTTCTCTTGCAGTGGGTTGGGTTCGATGACGAGCGGTCGATCAGGAACAAGATGAACTGGGTGAAGACCAACGGATACGGAGGTGCTATGGTCTGGACCGTCGACATGGACGACTTCAAAGGCGACGTTTGCGGAGGAAATGTCAAGTATCCACTCGTCGGAGCCATGCGCGAGGAGTTGTTGGGCATCTCTCGAGGAAAGGACGCCAAGGATGTGAACTGGTCTGAAGTTGCTGCCACATTCGACGAAGAAGAAGAAGAGGTAAGTTGCTTCCCCTGCTCAAAGTGAGTGCCTCACACAAAGTCCTTCCCTCGCAGGAGCCAGAGAAGCCAGAGCCGATCAAGATATCCGTCTCAGAACTGCTGCAGAAGACGCGCAAGAACAAGGTCAGGGTTAAGTCCGGACTGGCCAACATCGAAAAGAACTGTAAGTGGACGCAAAAAGCTTCCATTTGTCGTGACTCTCATTTGATTCCCTTTACAGCTCGTGCAGCACAAGTCTTCTGCTACCTGACCAGCTGGTCATCCAAGCGCCCAGGCGCTGGCAAATTCGACCCTAAGAACGTCGATCCCAAGCTCTGCACGCACATTGTCTACGCCTTCGCCACCCTCAAGGACCACAAGCTCAGCGAGGCCAGCGAGGACGATCCAGAGAACTACGAGAACGTCATCGCCCTTCGTGAAGCTAACCCAGATCTGCAAATCCTACTCGCCATCGGAGGCTGGGCCTTTGGCTCGACGCCCTTCAAAGAGCTGACCTCGAACGTCTTCCGCATGAACCAGTTTGTCTACGAGGCCATTGAGTTCCTCCGGGAGTACCAGTTCAACGGTTTGGACGTCGACTGGGAGTACCCCAGAGGCGCTGACGATCGCGCTGCTTATGTGAACCTGCTGAGGGAACTCCGAGTGGCCTTCGAGGGTGAAGCTAAGTCATCGGGACAACCTAGACTCCTCCTGACAGCCGCAGTTCCTGCGTCGTTCGAAGCCATCGCGGCTGGATACGACGTCCCAGAGATCTCCAAATACCTCGACTTCATCAACGTCATGACCTACGACTTCCACGGCCAATGGGAACGAACCGTCGGCCACAATTCACCACTCTTCCCGCTCGAGTCGGCCACCGGCTACCAGAAGAAGCTGACAGTGGACTTCAGCGCTCGGGAATGGGTCAAACAGGGAGCCCCCAAGGAGAAGCTCCTGATCGGCATGCCAACATACGGACGCTCCTTTGAACTGGTCAACACCACGCAGTTCGACATTGGATCCCCAGCCTCTGGCGGCGGCAGGCCCGGCAAGTTCACAAACGAATCCGGTTTCATGAGCTACTACGAGATCTGCTCGTTCATGGCGGCCGACAACACGACGCTGGTGTGGGACTCAGAGCAACAGGTTCCCTTCGCGTACAGAAACAACCAGTGGGTTGGATTCGACGACGAGAGGTCACTCAAAACGAAGGTGAGTCCAGGAGGAGGCGACCGGCTCTTGGAGTGGGGTATCAAGGTTCTTTCTTGCAGATGGAATGGCTGAAGGAACAAGGCTTCGGTGGAATCATGGTCTGGTCTGTGGACATGGATGACTTCTCTGGCCGCTGCGGCGGAGGAAAGTATCCTCTCCTGAACGCTCTCAACGACGAGCTGAAGGAGTACAAGGTGCTCTTGGAGTACGAGGGGCCCTACGAGTCTCACGGACCAAGAGGAGCCTACACCACAAAAGACCGTAAGATTGACTGACTTGAGATGGGCGAAGTTGGGTAAACGTCTGTTTGTTTTTTTTTCAGCACACGAGGTGACTTGCGAGGAAGAGGAGGGACACATCAGCTACCACAAGGACTACCAAGATTGCACCCACTACTACATGTGCGAGGGTGAGCGCAAACATCACATGCCATGTCCTGCCAACCTTGTCTTCAATCCGTCCGAGAACGTCTGCGACTGGCCCGAGAACGTCGAGGGCTGCAACACAGTGACGCCGGCTCCATAAACTACACACCTAAGCCCTAATCTTAATTTTTAGCCCCTCACCACCTTCAGATCGAGCCAATCAACAACAAAAAAGCATGAAAACTTCCGAAAAAGAAAGTAAACCCGAACCTGCCACGCTCACTTTTTTATATGAAGCCTACCGCGTCCGGATCGAATTCAACCAGAGTTGTTACGAGAGAGTTCATGTTAAATTTTAAGTTATTCATTTTTTTTTTGTAATTTTTTTATGGGAAAGGACGAAGGTCCTTTGTTATGTTAAGATAGGATTTTTTATTTTCTGTCGTGCGTAATGATTTACTCTTAAGTAGTTTAGGAAGCAAAAAAAAAATTCAAAAAATCTTCTATTTTCGTTTTTCGAACGCCCTTTTTTCTTCTTAAAAAAAATCAAAAAAAAGGATAATTGCTGCTTATGTATTTTTAACAAATTAAACTCGCTATAAGTTAAAGTTAAACCACGCCTACTCTTTGCCTTTTCTCCAGTCCCCCCGCCCCGCGCCCTCACTCAGATTTCCCCCGATTTTTTTGGTAAATTTTTTGTGCAATCAATTTTAATTTTTTCCCAAAAGCAAAATTTTTATTTTTTCGAAAAGAAAAAGACAAAATGTATGTAAAAGTGTTCTTTTATATAAGGATCTGTGATAATCTTTAAAAAAAACAAAAAGAAAAGAATTGAAAACAAAATTGAAAGAGAAAAATCCTTTTTCTTCCGAAGGAGAATATTTTTTTAAAGGGGAAATTCAATTTCCCCCCTCAGTGTTTTGTTGTAATCTGTTTTTTTTTTGCAAATGTTTTTTTGTTTGTTAACCTTGTTTTGTTTTCTGTTTCCTTGATGCAAAAGTTTACACATAAAATCGCCCTTTCAATGATTATCCTTCTGTACTTCGAATTTTTATAGGTATACATTATTTTTTTTATGTTATAATAAAGTTGTATTATAGATATTATTTCATAAAAACAAACGAGATATGAATAAATAAACTTTAACAAGAAAAGTACATTTTGGTTGGTGTTTTGATTTTGAAGGATTTGTGACTTTGACTTGTAAAATTGGGTTTTTTTTACACCGTCCATTTTACCCGTAATTCTAATTTTCTCAATTATTTTTTCTATGGATTGCGCCATAATCTGGTATTAGCCTGGGTATTTAACAATAAGCCATCCATCTGTCACGATTTCTTGTTAACTAAAGGGTAGCTCATTAAGCGCTTCCTATCTTTAAATTTAATAAAATAAAGTGTGTGTGGGCTCTTATCGAAATTTCCTGTTCGTTTAAATAGGCCTATCGATGCCATGTATGGAATATAAGATCGTTCAGAAGGCCATCAAGGCTTTTTTGGGTGGCGCGCATCCCAAATGTTCAATTAGGTTGAATTTGACCGATGACATTGGGCTCTGAGGGCCGCTGCGGTTTGTGACTTATTCGCATATACCTGCGACTCAAACGGGGTCAAATAGCACGTGAGATGACCACACTCTTGAATTTCTCGTGCAGAATTTCCAATCTGGCGTGAGCTATGTGGCACGTAGCGCCGTCCTGTTAAAACCACATGTCATTGGTGTCCATACTGCACCAGTGGACTCAAACTTATCCAAAACTCTACGAATAGTCCTCTCGGTAGGACGATTATGGCGACCGAAATGGGCGAACCGGCGGAACGTTGCCCGTACAGAACACCCATGTTGATGAAACAATTTTATCATTTGTACGTGTTGTTGAACGCAATGTCCATCCATGGTGATTTGGCAAAACAGACTGAATAAATGGCAGCCACAATATGGCCGCTATCAACTGTCGAATTTTGGAAGTCCCTATTGGGGCACACTTTATCTCCAGTTACGCACACCAAGATGGTGGTGGGATTCCATTCCCCTTTAAAATTGTGTGCGCCACCTTAATCTTTGGCATCCTCTTGAGCGTTGTCTCACAGATTCAGAAGCAAAGTTTCTTAGGGCCTGTACCTTGTTGTTCATATACTCCAGCCATCTTACCCCCTGACTCCAGAGATGTCTGATAAGGCTCATGCTGCTGTGCAGCTCGTACAGTTCGTAGATGAGTTTTGCCCTTCAATCGCCATCAACGCAATCAGGCCTACACTATTTTGGAATTGACTGTGATCATAACTGGAAGTGCCTTCTCATTTTAAGTGAGGATAAATATAGTATATGCTCAAAATCGACTGGTGGAGAAACTGTCCAACCAGCTTAAGAAGGAGCTTTGTCAGCATGGTTTCCACGACGTAAATACTTTTATCAATTGGTAACAGCTTCTTAACCTATTCAACCACATTCATACTTCACGCCTGCGAATATGGCTGCCAATATAAGTTTATTGAAATAGGCCTCAAAGTTATAAAGGGCCAACTATAATAGCCGTTCGTAAGCTTATGTCAAAATCAAACAGAAAGAAACCAGACGCATCGTAAAATTCTGCCGTCAACTGACGCATATGTAGTGAGCAATTTATTTCCCTCCTGCATAAGTTTGCAAAAGTGAACGAACTTAACGAAACAGAGCGAAGCGGATTTTTGTAACACGATTGGGCGCAAATATTTTAAAAGAATTACTTACTATTGACTCTATTTGCGAATATTGAATGTTTATTGAACTCATTAAAGTCTTTCTGTAATATGGAGAATATATTTGTACATAATAAATATACAAAAATATATTTTTGTCTGTAAAAAATGTGTCCTATTGAACTTCCATTATGTGTGAGTGTGATTCATCAAATTTTTATCAAACACGCTGTCAAGCAAAACTTTGAGTGAACGCCTCTATTTGCATAGAAGACCTGTGCCCAAACTAAATTTTACAAGAAAAAATATTTCAATCTACCACGCAGAAGAACTACCCACGGAAGTCTTTCAGTTTCACGAAAACAGTGAGGTTATTATAACTAAACAATGGTAGAAATACACATAAAAGCAAGCAACATAATTAAGTTGTGTGGAAATTATGGCCCAGCTTTCGCCGGGCACTAACAAAAAATTGCATTTTAGACTCATTAGAGTGCTCCTCTCCACGGAAATCTTTAGTAAAAGGCGAAAGATTTATTCGACACTGAAGAGAAGCCAGAGTAACTTAACACCCCATTAAAATATCGTCTTGTACTGTTACTCGACTGAAGCGCTTGTGAATTGTAAGCATTAAGCACAAAATCTAAGCATTAAAATAAGGTGTGTGCATCAAATATATAGGTGGTTCATACATTTGCTAATGTGATTTCAGTTTTATTTTTAGCTGACGGTACAGATCACCATGAAAGTCATTCACTTTCATTTATTTATTTGAAGTTATTGCAAGTGCAATTAAAGAATTTACACATCAAAACAGATTGGCACAATGGATAAAGTGATGGGCAGAAATCAAATAGTAAGATAAGTCCCATTCCTGAGGCGTGAGTGCCAATGGCACAGTGTCCTAAACTAAAGTCCGTTAGGCAAGAAGATTTACTGTGCTATACAAAATACAGTCAAAATCGATTATAACGACCTTCAAGGGACCGACGGATTTCGTCGTTAAAAGCGATAGGTTGGAATAGGCTGTAACCGATGTCGTTGTAAGTGATTTTGACCGTAATAGGAACGGAAGTATGAGTAGAAGATCGTTTCGTACTTTAGGTTATAAAAACGACTATCCGCTACAAAAGACGCAAAATTATTGGAATAAATTCTCTTAAACCAGCGTCATGCTAATAGTTTACCGTTAATTCAAAAAATAAAACTTAAAAAAAAAATTCTTTCGCTTTTTGAGCTCAACAACTGTAAAATCGAGGAACTCCTGGGAAGTAAAGTGTGTTCTTATTATTTTGCACAGCACTGCTTGTAGTAGCAATGGTCGGGATCAGTAATAATGGAGGCGCTACAGTCCGAGCTAGACCTGGGCCTAGCTTCTCAGCAACCACTCGTGTTGTGCGTGCTATTGTTTCTCACGAGTGGAGGGAACGTACAATTTAATGTCGATTCCGAACGGCATTGTTTGGATTTTTGTTGGAATATCTATAGATAAAGCGGCCGATAAGGCTCTGACGATGACTTTTCGTCGTTTTTTAAAAGCGTATATATTTTTAGCGACTGATGTGATGGAGGAGCTTGGAGACGTGATTTGTGATTTTTAAGTCTCTGGGCTAAATTCTACGCTAAGGTGTTAGAAGCGCATTCTATAGCTATGGTCGAATCCAGGATGGGGGATGAACAGTGCGATTTTCGTCCCGGCAGAAGTACAACCGACCATCTTTTTACTCTAAGAATAGTACTTAAGAAGTCTTGGGAGTACGCCAAACCGATCTACAGTTGTTTTGTACATTTGGAAAAGGCATACGATCGTGTTCCTCGAGGTAAACTCTGGAGTGTTCTGCAGGAGTATGGGATTGATGGGTCTTTGTTGAGGGCCATTCAGTCTCTATACACAAACTGTAGCTGTAGCCGTAGGTGTTCGGGTTAATGGTAGTAAATCAACACCTATCACCGTGGGCGTTGGACTTCGCCAAGGGTGCGTCTTGTCACCTCTCTTTTTCATTGTATATATGAACTGGATGTTGCAGCACAGTCGAGGCGAGGAATGTTTCACATTGGGAGAGTTGAGGGTAAGCCATCTTCTTTTTGCAGATGACTTAGTCATCCTGACATCCTCCCAGATAGAACTCCAGCGCGCACTGGATAGGAATAATGTTAAGCTTTCCTGTAGGATTGATCAAGCTGGATCAATTTTGAAACAGCTTGGTGGATCTGTAATCAGGAAGGCCGAGCTTGGTGTCAAAGCCAAGTTAGCGGTTTTTAACGCCGTATTTGTTCCAATTCTCATTTCGGTAATGACCGAAAGAATAAGATCGCGAATACAAGCTGCCGAGATGAGATTTCTTCGTGCTGCTGTGGGAATTACTCGCCGGGATGTGATGAGAAACACGGCAGTGCGCGAGTAACTCAACGGACGGAAAGGGCTGTACTTCGATGTTTTGGACACGTGTCACGAATGTCCCCATCATCACGACTTCCGAGGCGTGAATGCGATTGCATCAGGTAGGCGACCACTTAGCAGACCCAAGACGAGATAGTTGGATCAAGTCCAAACACTCGCCTAGTTGCGCTTGGGCATAGCTCCTGATGAGTTAGAGTCAATGGCGGAGGATCGAGTGGCCTGGAGATCTCTCGTGCTTGCATTGCCCCCGCGACCCCTTTAGTGAAACATCCGGGCCACTGAAAATGGTGATGATAACACATTTTAACCTCTTCTGAAAAATACTTCTTCTTCCATGACTAACACCGACCTTGTCAAAACCCTCAACTTGATTTTTCAAAGCAATTTCTCTGGGGGCTTAGATTTACAAAGAACTCATCAAAGCCAAAAATTGAAAGTCTAAGAACTCCCATGACCCTCTTCTCCTGTCTCTCCAAGCAGCTTTGCATAATGCGCTTGACAAAATGAAACTTCACTCCGCTCTGCTCTGGTTTACTTACAACGAGCACCTTCGCTTGTTATGCTTGCATCAGCAGTTTCCCCTCATGCATAAGAATTTGACCCAAACTGCGTCACCATCACCAACCGTGCAGACCTTCCTCAATTGTCTTCGAAAAGTTCATGAGCCAGCACTTTGCGTTGACAGAACTAGACAAACAAAAAACCCACTCTACTCCAGTCGACAGTTCTCAGTTATTTCTTTCAATGACAAGAGCGTCTCGTTCGATAACTATAAATGTTCAAAGACCCCCATCCAACGTATCAAACTGCAAACATGCTCAAGACACATCACATCATCTGCATTCTCTGGATAACCGTCGCGATCTTGGCAATTTCATTGCCGGTCCGCTCCAGTCCGGTGGACGAGAACGAAATCAAGAAGCTACGGGAGTGCAAGGCGTATTGCGGCAGCTGCGGCTGCATTGGATTCTACTGCGGTGAAGAGTGTATCTGCGAGTGTAATGAGGAGAAGAACGACGACACGGAGTGCATTGGTTCCATCCAAGCAAGTGCCAAGAAGAACAAAATCCCCTTTGAAATCCTCATTCAGGGACCAAGTGGCAATCGGTTCTTGAGGAACGCCCTCCAGTTCGAACAGAACACCCAGCAGTGCGACAAGGGTGACACCGGTCGCAGCAAGCGCAGCACAGTAGTGATCTACAAGCCGGAAGCAGAGATCACCCTGGATCCAAATGGATACTGTGAAAAGCCACTGGAAGCACCTGAGGAGGAGCGAAGGCAGCAGTTATTTCGTGGACGGCGAGCTGTAGACAACGAATCTTGGTTCACAGACTTCTCCAGCACTCTCGTGAAGCCAGCACCAATCCCTGGCAAGTCCATAAACACAAAGGATCTCGAGTCCGAGGAAGAGAAGGTGAAATTAAAAGTGAAGCCGAAGAAACAACCGAAGAAAGTCACGGCTGACACTGACCCTGATGAGCTGCTGCCCAAAATTAGTGACAAAATCAAAAACACACTTAACCGTGATGGAGTGGTGAAGGATATCAAGAAGACCGTCAAGAAGATCGAGAACAAGACGTTCAAGACCACAGAATTAGATGAGGCTGCCAAAAAAATTCGTGGAGCTATATCCCACATCCGCAGCAGGGCCGAGAACATCCTGTTGCCGTCCGAGGATCGTGAGCCGAACTCCACCAAAAGCAGTGGAAAAACACTGCTGAGCAAACTCCGTGGAAGAATCCTGCGACGATTTGGTGATCACAACGATCTTGACGACCGTGGAAGTCAGAAGATCTAATCCCTCGTCAAAAAAAAAAACCCGCAAAGGGATCCATTTTTTTATTTATACATTATTTATTTATATTCAATAGAAAAATTAATAAAACCTTGTCCAATCCGTAATCTATCGTCGTTTGCCTTTTCCCTTCTTGTGCCCGCCACCACCTCCGCCGGAATGATGAGCCTGGACAGGCGCTGGCGCAGAAGCCGACTGAAACGAGTCCGATGTCTTGTTCAAGCGTGACTTCAGATAGGGAATTTTTGCCGCAATGAAGTGCAAGAGACTATCCCTGGTCGCCAGTTCAGGATTGCATGGGGTTCCATCGTTGTTTCGCATTTGAATGCGTATACGACCACGATAGAGGAGTTCCCTGCTCTTCTCACGAGAGTATTGCTTATTTTCAACAGCAATGCTTAGGCTTGCCACGGACAGGACATCGCGAATTTCCATGTATGTTGGATTCTCCACGCATTCATCCTTGGGAAGTCGACGGCCTTCCTGACGAGACTTTTTGCTGTTGATGTACGCTGGATAGACACAAACCCATCTGGAAAGTTGCTCTTGAAAAGTGAATTCTGGGGTGGATGGGGGTGTGGCTTACCTCTCAATGTCAGTGTGCTTCTTTTCTGGTGACCAGTTTGTTCGAATTGGCATTGCTGCTGCCATTTTTCAAGGATTTTTCTGTGAATTTAAGCAGAATAAATTCAATTTTTGTGGTTTTTCACTTGTGTGTGAATGACAGATCGAAATTGACACGTCGTTAAGTGACAGCAAAACAATTGGGGATAGATTGTCTTTGGTACAGTAAGGAGGAAAACTTTATGGGAGGTTAATACCAGAAAGAGTTTTTTATTTATTGTCAGTTATTCAATGAATTTTCGGAAATTGAGGGTTGAATATTTGGCAAACAAGATCCTGATATGTTACATTTTTTTCTAGATTTGTGTGTTTGTCTATAAACTGTATACCAGTAATCACTTAGATGTATATGTAGTTCATTTCTGCTGTTACACTCTTTAAAAACAAAAAAAAATGTTCATAGTGTACTAGAATTCCTCATCATATGGTTCATCACATTAATTTAGTTGAACAATTAGCAAAGTGAACCTATTTTGATTGAATTTTCATACATTTCTCGATAATTTATTGACTTTGTGTTGTAATTTGTTCAAGTTTTCATTAAAAGTTGTATCAACTTTGTTCGTTTGCCCCTAATTAGCCATTTTCCAGTGGTTCAAAAACTGTTTGTTTACACTTAGGTGACGTCTCTTGTGAGTTCTTGACACTTCAACACTTCGAAATTGACCGTGGATCGAGGTTTAGTGGATAAAGATTGCTTTTCATTTTCCGGCCAACCGTTGACTAGGCTAAGTCGCCTTAAACTGCACTCGTTTCCTATTCAAACACTCTGTTCCAATAAAGATAAACCAAAAACTATCAATCAATTGCCATGGAAGGACTTAATGAGATTCTTGACAAATCAAAGGACAAGTCCACTCAGAAAGAACAGGATGAGGTGAGTTCTCGGTTACACAAAAAACCCTCTCAATTGACTCATCGACTCAATTTATTGCAATTCATTGACACAGATTCTCCTGCAACCCTTCGTGTACATTCAACAAATCCCTGGCAAACAGATTCGTTCCAAACTTGCCCGTGCCTTCAACCATTGGCTCAACATTCCCATGGAAAAACTGCATTTGATAGGCGAAATAGTCCAGATGCTGCACAATTCTAGTTTACTGTAAGTAACTGAAATGCTTGCTGTTTGTTGTTGCTTGCGAGCGGTCCGAGATTAGTGCTATTTTCGGTTAAGAAAGCTCATGCATGACGTAGTTGTTTTAATTTGCTTTTACACAATTCTGGCCGCCAAATTTCACGACCGATGATTGATTTGGATTTTGTTTACAAGATTACCTTTGAGTTTACGCAAAAGCGCACAGTTGAATCGACCGAGTGCTGGAGTGTTCGTTGGGAAACCGATCAATTGCAGGGATTGGGAACGGAGGAGGCACTTGGTTTCTTGTGTTTATTATTCGTTCGAAAGTTTGCACGAGAGATTTATGAAATGAAACAGTTTTCGAGCGTCGAGTGGGGCACAAGGCCACCGTTTGGGACGGTGAAAGGGGGCGAGCAGAGCGACCAAATGTATTCATGTACAGAGAGTCGTGCTTTTGAATAAATTATTTACATTTCAAGTTCAAATTAGTGTGCTAAGGTATTCCGAACTGCTGCTCATTGTGTGTTATCTATGGAATTTCTGCGAGTGTTTGTTTGCTTTTTGCGGTCGGATTATAAATGAATGCTCATCGGTTCAGGGGCGGAAGATATGCTATCTCCTGGGGGGGGAGATATTTATTGAATCTCAATTAAAGCAGATTAATGACTGAATTCTTCGAAGAGGTGCCTAAATGAGGAAGCATTCATGACGATGCCCGCATCTTTTTCTTTTTTTTGGTCGTTCATTTTGATTCGATTTTGGATCTTTAAATGAAGCATCATTGCGGGGTTCAGACAAATAAAACAACATGACTTGCAAATTCTCCCGCAGTCATTTTCTCGTTAGTTCCACCGCGATCCTTTAATCCTCTCTTTGAGGTTATCTGTCACTTCACTGAAAGTAACACTCCGCCTCCTTCGTTTATTCACGAGAAAGCACTGGATATTTGTCAATGATCTAACCAGACATGTGCATCGGATTTGCATGTTTTTAGAGGTCCACAGACCGGTTCCGGCGTGACCAGAGCCACGGTTGACGACAGTAATCGAGCACAAAGAAGAGGAAGACTAATGGAATTGACCCATTCATGGTCATTGCTTTGCTCTTAACATAAATGTCAAGTGTATGCTTAAGTCTTGTCTCATAGCAGATGATTGGCTGCACTTGGCAGCTCTTGTTGGTTTTGTTTTTTCCAATTTGATGCGAAATTGGGAGTGTTGTGAGAGAGATCGCTCTGAGGTATCATAAGGACGGAAAGTAGGAGTGAAGTGGAATAATAAAAGAATGGAATAATAAAGTGACTGCAATTTAGATGCACCAGCTCTCTCTTCAGCCTTGTTCTCGTTGATAAGGTAAATTTATGCGACTGATTGCACAGAGTGGCTATGAAAAGTCAACTTCTTATCGCCAGCTTTTGTTGAGTACATTTGTCTTAATAGATGTGTCGTTTCCATTCTTTCGGATACCATTAACAAGCACAACGTGAAGTCGTTCACATCATTGGTAGGAATTTCTATAAGAAATGCTCACAAGCACTGTCTTAAGCGTCATCCAAGTGAAAGGTTTCGCAAATAGACTTACCTTTAGGTTAAATGTTCGTTTTTACAGTATGACATGCTACAAGAGGTAAGATTTGATATTTGATAAGGTTAAGTGATAAGATTTAGAGGCAATACCAGTTCAAATTGGTTTAATTATATTAGAGTGGAAATAAAATGACAAATTGAACTCAGAAGTACCAAGAATTTAATCCCTTAATTTGAGTGTACAGCCGAGAATGGACTTAAGGCTGAACCGACAGACGTTCCTAATAGAAACAAAGACGGCGCGACAGTCCGAGTTAGACTTGGGCCTAGCTTCTCAGCAAACACTCGTGTTATGAGTGCTGTTGTTCTTCCACCAGTGGAGGTGACCTACATTTTAATGTCGACTCCAAACAGAGACATAAACAATTTTTTTTGTTTGAAAATTCTTGCTTTTTCTGTGATTTGAAACTAGACTTGAAAGTCTTGTGCGTCTAGGTCGGTGGACATACCTACAACCCACTGGGCCTCCGTTCTTAGCTAGAGACTATATATATTTATGTGTAATTCCTTGAAGTGAATGCCGTGAATCACTGACTTTATTCGGTAATCGATATATCTTACCTTTTCCCCCGGCAACACCATCCGCTGCTCTGTACAGAGTCCTCTACTTTTCTCTATTTGTGTTGTTTGGAAGACAGATATCGGTTTGACTTTAAATACTCCATCTGTGATTTAATTGCCACATCGGTCACGCTATCATTCTTGACATTTTCAAGTTTCTTCACCACTACACTGATCTTTTTACTACCCCAATAACTCTTTGAGAAAAACTTCTCTAAAACTTCCCCAAAACTTCTCAAAATCTGACTGGAATACAAATTATAAGATTCAAAAACCGAAAACAGTACTCATAGTTTTCATTTTTATTAAATTTATCGTATACTTATTGTTAACAACACATTTGTCTTTGAAAAACCTACATTATCCTAGATAATAAACACCAAAATGAAAAACAAAAATGTTTTTCTGTAAGTTTCAAGTTAAGCTAACTTGTTGAAATTGAAATATTGAAAAACCCTCCAAATTTGTCTTTTTTTAGTAAAAGTTAAATTTGAACTAGTTTTCACTCATATGCAAGGCTTTAAAACACAAAAAGTCACTTTAGACCTTTCAAAATAATTTATCGCACAAAACCACTACTTTTGCCCCACTGTGCGACGGTCCTCTGCGTATTTTTACAGATGGATCCAAGACGGATGAGAGAGCAGGATTAGGTGTCTACTCTAAGGATCTCAACATCATCCTTTCATTTTCCGGAATATTGTACATCCTCCAAGCACTCTCATCACTATTTCTCAGAGGAGAACCACGGCTCATGCCGCTCGCTACAGCTAAACATCTCCCAACACAATTAGAATCACCAAACGGCGATGATTCAAGTACACCACGCGCCTCATTACAAAACAAATCTGGCCTTAACTTCATTCTAAAAGTACACATTGTCTGATCAGAATGGACAGGTCAGCTCTTAGGACTTTCATTGGTGTCATTATGGGATGAGATAAGGACCCTCCCTTTCTCATAACTACTTCTGCAGAGCTGAAAAAGAAGAGGGTACGATTACCCATCTCCTCTGCACATGCAACGCCCTCCCCACCCGTAGGAAAACCTACCTAGGACCCTACTTTTCGATGACTTGTTTGAGTTGAACAAATTAGCCGCCAGTCCACTTAAGAGCTTCCTAACAAGCACCAATGAGTAGGAGACATCCGATCCGCATGGTACCAAAATGGGCTTATGTTTAAGTGAGACTTCTAACCTGTCGTAACTTCCATTATTCTGTTAAACCTGTACATCTACCCTCTAATTCCGCAACTCCACCCATCCTCGTCTGCTTACTCATCAAGCGGGAGGGAAGGTCTTTGTGATCATGCGATGTGTTTCGTGCGCTTGAAAACAATGTGACTACATTAAGTTACTTGCTTATCAAGACTGTCGAGCGTTTGAGGCTAAGCTTTTGCCCTCTTCCATCGCCGACGGTCCCGGGCACGTTGCTGCCATTCATCAAAACCAAGTTATCTTTCGTTCACATTCACGTGGTCTTCGTTTTCTTCTCTAACACGCAGGCTGGAATACGAGGACTCTCTTTGCTAAAGCATTGGGGTTCATACATTTGATGTGGCCGAGATGTTTGCCTTCCGCAATAAGCTCATATCCTTGTATAGCTCGTAGAGTTCGCGGTTGTATTTTCTTCTCCATTCGCCTTTCTCGCAGACAAATATCCGACTACATTTTGTTACTTTGTTGCTGATCAGGCCAGTGACCCATGGGAGGTCTGAGCCTGAGCTTTTGCCGCCATCCATCCTTAGGACTGCATTTAGACCCTTGAAAAATGTCTTCTTATATTTTGGCAGTATACAACGAACTGGTTTTATCCTAGAAAAATCGTTGTACCGGTTGTAGCTGTCTGGTTTAAGTCCTTCCTGAATCATAGTTGCTGTTGGGTATTTGGCAAGTGCGTCAAAATCTAGCCTCGAATTCAGTAAATCCCCTTTCATATTTTAACGGCTCCAAATTTGTGAGCCACTGACCATGGTCAAAGATTGGGCCTCAACCTGCCAGCCCCTCCAGTTAGCACGGTCTTTAGCCAGCTGCCTCTAATGACGCTCGTCAAGCTGAGTCGAAGTCCTTCTCCATTAGTGTTCACCATCAGTTTCGTAGGCTTTCTCTATTACGTTGTCTTATAATAATAATAATAATAATGGCGGCGCTACAGTCCGAGGTGGACCTGGGCCTAGCTTCTCAGCAACCACTCGTATTGTGCGTGCTATTGTTCTCTCACGAGTGGTGGGGACCTACAGTTTAATGCCGACTCCGAACGGCGAGATTGAGGAGCTTTTCCTAGACAGTTATACTCTTTGAGCATTGTCAGAGACTCGAAAGAGGTGGGGCCGAGAACAATTTCTTTTTTTCGAAAAATTGTTGACTTTGATTCGGACCTAGACAGTGAAAGTCTAATGCGCATGGGTCGACGCACGAACCCACACGGCCACGGCGTCTTACGGGTGCGGAATCAACGACTCTTCGGGCTTGGTCAGTGTTGTCTATGCGCCAAGCTATCTTAAGCGTTGGATCCGTAGACGCGTGACTAGACTCAAGTCGCTGTACAGCCTATACAGTTCGTGGTTGAATCTTCTTCTCCAAATGCCATCAAAGCAAACAGGACCATAGATTGAAAGCACAACTTTTCTCTCGAAAACGTGTCTTCTTCAGCTTTTGAGATTGTCCATGTCTCTGCTCCATAGAGCAGGATAGGGCTGATCAGGGTGGTAACCAAAATCAACTTGGCCATTCGAGAGAGGGCTCTACTACTCAATTCCCTTTTAAGCCCAAAGAAACAACGATCGCCAAGAGTTATTCTGCGTTTAATCTTCTTTTCAAATGCCTCGTCATCTAATTAGTGTCGCTCAAGAATGGTTCCTACTGCCCCTCTCTGCTTTCCACCGAAACACAACCAAGGTTTGAAAAGAAGACCCTGTTGAGCTTGACCTTTATTCAATTTTGAAGTCGATATAAGGACGAGGTTTAAAATGCAGTGAAAATCTGCAAATCTGGCAACTTTGACTGGTTTTACACGAGCAGCCGAGTTGCTTAATTTATCTGCAATTCTCTTCTGCAGTTGCCTTCTGCCTCTACCTTCACAGGCACTTTTTTCTTGTTCCCATCTCACTCTTCCACACGATTGAAAGATACATAAAATTTCGAGCAACCGATTTGCTCAAAAATTCCTCGTATAAAACCCGACTTTGGGATCAATGTTCGATCCCCGGACTGTCGCCGGATAGGCTGTGGAAAGTTCCTTAACATTCGTTGCTTCTTTTTCAATTGTTTATGTTTTCTTTCAACTTCTCTAAACACCTCCTATTCTGATCTCCGCCATTGATTCGTTTCAAATGCTTTGATTTCCTCCCCGTCAAAACATGTAAACACGCGTTAATTGACTTGATAAATCTGCCTTAAGCACGCAGTCGTATCTAATCTAAATTTAGCTCGTTCCTTCACTCCCACGCAATTACCTCATTCACTGACTTCACCGAGTGCTTGCTTCCGTTTTACCGAACGGTTAACCGCTGCTTATCGGTTAAGTGACTTGTGTTTACACGACGACTATCAAGATCGTTGCGCATCGGCTGATGGCAAGCGCCATCATTTGCTGCTCGTGAACAAGGCGTATTTGGAGCAACATCTTGTGGACTCATTATTTTCAAATCAGCCCTCAAAGAAGAATACAATTCGAGGTGTAATTAAGCATCAATTATCGGTGTAGCGACTTGTTTCTGAGACAAAACTGTTTACAGCGAGAACGTGATTGGATATGATTGCAGTCGTTAAATGCCGCCATGTGCTGGAAACAGATTTTCATTTAGTCATTCCCCCTGTCGGACTCTGTGAACTTTGGCCTTGAATTTTGAAATAAAAACGAGATTAGTTGCATGAAAAGTGGAACGCGAGGGCAATGCGTCTTTGAAATTGAGCTATCAAGTATGATTCGAAGAATGAATCACCGTTGTATGACGTGCGACGTGGTCAGACAGAAATGAGTTCATTGCTATCTCGGTTTATTGTGTTAACTGTCTCAAAGGTAAGCGGTATTTGAAAGAAATTAGTGTTGTCATGATGGCAATTGGCTTTTTATTTGAATAATAATAATAATTATGGCGGTGCTAGAGTCTGAGGTGGACCTGGGTTTGAGAAGCTTTTTCTAGACAGTTATACTCTTTGAGCATTGTCAGTGACTCGAAAAAGGTGGAGCCGTGAAGAAATAATTGGTGTTTTATCGGTAATCGAACCGACAACATCGAGCGTAGGAGTCGACGGCTTTTTATCCCAAGGGAAAGGATAAAGTCATTGAACCGGTGGTGTTTTGCTCTCATGTGCATCGTCTTTCATCAGCTGGTGGCTGGTGCATTCCTTTGTGGAGTGCATGTGCCTTAATTGATGCCACTCCTTTGCATGCCACTTGCAAGAACAGCGTGAAGTCACTCTAGTCGTCCCAATCCCAACAGATGGCTGCATGTTGTTGATGATTGTGTACATCTGTTTGGTTTTCATTTTTGTGCGACACAGGAAACCGCATAAAGTTTCGTGGAAACAACTTCATCCATAAGAACGAGTACTTTAGAGAACCTAATTTATTAGATGCCTTTCGTGCTGTTCAATCTGTTACCCATTTACTCTGCATGATTGTCTTTATCGTTGAAGGGTGTGGGATGAACACACATCAAGTCAGTTCAAGAGACTCTGGGTGAGCAACACTGTATCCCTTTTACCAAGTCGATGGATTTTGCTCATTGTTTAGCGCAGATCAACGGTTTTGTTTTACATCTAGAATGTGTCTTTGACCAGTTTTAATAGGGTCACATCTGAAGCGGCAACTCTCATTGGGTAGGCAAGTGGGATCAAGGGTGCGAGTGGTAGACTGAGTTGCCCGTGCAGATGAGTCGCTGGCAATTTTTTTGCATATGCTCTTTTCGAATCGAATTTTTGTGCAAGAGTTAGAAGGTTACATGATAATTGCCTGTAAACAGTTGCTATGAATAAAAGCATGATGCAACCGCAAAGGGAAATTACAGTAAATTGCCAGAACTAAAAAATACGCGTCTAAGGGTCGCCTTTGTTTATCCGCGTTTAAAAATAATAATAATGGCGGCGCTACAGTCCGATGTGGACCTGGGCCTAGCTTCTCAGCAACCACTCGTATTGTGCGTGCTATTGTTCTCTCACGAGTGGAAGGGACCTACAGTTTAATGCCGACTCCAAACGGCGAGATTGAGAAGCTTTTTCTAACCAGTTATACTCTGAGCATGTCAGTGACTCGAAAGAGGTGGAGCCGCGAACAATTTTATTTTTGAAAAATTGTTTGTCTGGACTTTGATTCGAACCTAGACTGTGAAAGTCTAATGCGCATGGGTCGACCCACGAACCCACACGGCTGCGGCGCCCACTAACCTTTGTAACCCTTTGTGACTGCTCTAATAAATATCGGACTCTTTTTTTCTAATCGCTCCCGTTCGAGGGAACTTCCTTAATCGTAGTAGTATATCTGGCTTAAACTGCGTGAACTGATCTGGGAGTGTACAATGTTCTTACATTCCAAAATCACACTCGCTCCTGTTTCCTTGCTCACGCCATGTCGTCGCTGGGTGACCTTCCGTATATACGACGCGATTTGCTTATCCATAACGATGTTGATTTTTTCGTGGGCGGTCTGGTAGGGATAAAGTATACAGCCTAGGACGGTCGTATACAGCCATACACTGGTTCACCCCCAACAGTTGCTGTGGAGCATATTCAGGAGCTGCTGCGTGGAGGCTGTATATCAACTTGAACAGAGCATTTACAGGGATCTTTGCTGGCATCCCGCCCGGTAAGGAGCAATCAACAATTTTGACCTGTATGCCCAAGTCCTGTTTGGGTTGATGGCAAATGGAGCAGATGATTCAACCACGAACTATACCGGCTGTACATCGATATGACTCTAGCCAGGCGTCTACAGATCCAACGCCATGTAGAACGCACAGCTTGGCTGTGTCCCGGAGAATCTTCGACTCTGAACCAGTGGGTCAAAACAACAGAGGCTGTCCACGTCTAAGGTGGAGAGGGACCTCAATCAACTTGGCGCGCACTGCTAGCGACAACAAAAGATCGTGCTAGTTGGAGAGGCTTGTTGGTTAAAACCCAGCTCCACCCGAACTGCAGCGGCACAAAAAGAAGACCTGATCTTGACTAGAGAATACGTCCATTTTAAGGCTGTGAGATGAAATCCCCTATCAGATGTGCAGTTTTCGATGATGAAGCCGCTTCGCATTCGATTTTTCTTCCCTCAACTTGAGAAAGCGTCTCGAATAGCACACTCACCGGGGAGCACGATTTGCATGTCGTCACATAATTGTTCCCTGGATTTAACTGAAATAATTGTTTTTTTGCCTTACGTGCATGAATCATCTAGAACATAACCAACCATCAGCTCTAAATGCCAATTAAGGGCAATAATTCTATCCAATTCCCATATGCCGCTCCGCTCCGGATGCTACGTCCAATTCCCCACCGCTCCACGATTCTTCAAATCATCAGCCGACCGATTAACCGTTATCAAGTCACGCAATCTGGTTCAAACTCCAACTCATCGACAATTCGCTTCGATTAGAAGGAAACCCTCAAAACTGCCTACTCATCAACTGCGGCAACATTCGTGCCCTCGACAAACAGTCTCTCTCTCTCATCAATTAATTCAATTTCCAGAATTGATTCGTGGTGCGTTCGCTGGTCGCAAATTGAAGCGTCGTGTGCATTCGTAAAACCCATCAGCATCTGTCATTTCACTTAAATTCCCGCACTCAGTCTCATTTCATTGCTTCGCTTTCATTTATTGTTTCCTCCTCTCGTGTGACACTCGACTCACATGAGTTGCTGCCGAGCTTGCATTGCGATTTCCCTTTCGATCGTCTAATTGATCCAGCGACGCTGGTAATTGTGACAAATGCTGCCTCTCAATTAAAGGGCGTCCTCTGTGCATCATTCCCCACTCATTCCCCCCTGCACGCAGATCGGTTCAATGTCACCTCGCACACTCTAATCCAATCGATGTACCCTCATTCGTACGTATGTACTAACACAAGTCTCTTCCAGAATTGATGATATAGAAGACAATTCGATTCTTCGCAGAGGAATCCCTGTTGCACATTCCATCTACGGCGTCGCGACCACCATCAACGCGGCCAACTACGCCTTGTTCTTAGCTCTAGAGAAGGTTCAGCTACTGGATCACCCTGAGGTGAGTTAAACCATCGATTTTCTGTTGACTCGTTGACTAACGGTTTCTCTTCGCGTCTAGGCAACCAAAGTGTACACCGAGCAACTGCTGGAACTGCATAGAGGTCAGGGAATGGAGATCTACTGGAGGGACAACTTCACGTGTCCCACCGAATCAGAGTACAAACTGATGACCGTTCGAAAAACCGGTGGGCTATTCATGTTGGCCATCAGACTCATGCAACTGTTCAGTAAAAACAAGGATGACTTCTCGAGGCTGACGGCTGTGCTGGGACTGTATTTCCAAATCAGGGATGACTACTGTAACCTGAGTATGAAGGAGGTGAGTATTTGAGCATCATTCATCGATTGGCATGATTTTGAGGTTTTCTCTTTGTTTCAGTATTCGGAGAACAAGAGCTTTTGTGAAGACCTCACCGAGGGCAAGTTCAGTTTCCCCATCATCCACGCCGTCCAGAATCAGAAGAGCGACAAGCAAGTGCTGCGTAAGTTCCTCAAGAGGAGAGCCAGTGAACTTTGATTGATTTCAGACTTTTATTGCAGACATCCTACGGCAGCGAACACGTGATGTTGAGGTTAAGAAGTATTGCGTAAGCTTGCTGGAGAAGTTGGGCAGTTTTAAGTACACCACGGATATCCTAGAGACGCTGGACAAACAAGCTCGTGAAGAGGTAAGCACACAGGTGAACAGAAGGAGAACAACTTGTGGACTGCGATGGAGTCTGCTTTGAAGGCTTGTAGAGCCTCCGCAATTTCGTTGACTACACGTAGTCTGGTCGTTTTTGGAACTTCAAAAATCTCTCACTTTATCCAAAAATCTAAGCTCCTTCATTAAAATCTTCTTTCATTTGCAGGCATCGAAATTCGGACCCAATCCGTACATGGAGACCCTACTCAACGAACTGTTATCGTGGAAGACCGCAGAGCAGCCAACACCAGCAGCGAAATCGACATCCAGCGCACCTCGCCGAACGTAATCACTAACAAATACAATTTCACAAACCCATTCGTTCTCATTTTGTACATTTTAAGTAGCCAAGATATTCACATAGCAAACATCACGATGGAGACGCAGTTTGAGCCGTTCGTTAACCCAATAGTTTCACTTCTTTCCAATGAATTGCAAAGATTTCTCTTTTCTTTCCCTTTTGCCATTTTCATGCTACAGCTCGAGTTCGATGCTAGAAAATCGATTGTTCAGGTCGCTGATGATGCCGTCTCGGACTCCTCAAATTGATGAAGCCGCGCCTGAGGCCAAAGAGAAGAGATCCTCTATCGTCCACGATGTTGACGTGGAGTAGCAGAGTTCTCCTCCGCTGCACAGTCGAGGCTTGTCACATGAGGAGACCGAGGCTGGCACATGCGGGGCGACTCAAGGGCACTTCCATCGGTGATGCGAAATATCAAACAGAGAAGCAAATTGCGCGGGAAAACCAATTGTATTTTGAGACAAAGAACAACCTAGCCTTAAGTCCCAACATATTTTTGTACTTATTTTTGAAACTATGTAGCAACTATCTTTAATTGTGGTCCTAATCGATGTGTTTTAGTCTGTAAGTTAAGCCTATTGTGAGAAATAATTTATTCTACTTTTCTGTATTCATGTGAACGTTCTTTTGTATTCGGAGCATATCGCTGCAAGAGGAATGAGTATATTTTTTGACTGGAATTTTGTTTATGCGCCAAAAAGCCCGCGTGGGGTGCGGAGAGAATCACGCTTCTGAGAATTTAATTGTCACAGTGTTGTGCTTTAATCCTTTTTTTAAAGAGGGATGAGGGGATTTGTTTCAGAAACAGTCTCCAGTGTTGTATTTGTAAAGCGAAGCTGACAACCAAAAATTAATGCAAATTATTCTAAAAGTTCCATTTATTGAGAAAGAAAAACGTTAACTTTGTGTATGTTTTATTGTTATTTGAATTTTTGCACTTTTGTAAGCCGGATTTAAATAAAAGAGGATAAAGCTGAATGTGCGTGTTGTGTATTTTTGTTGAGTTTAAATGTTGGTATTTACTTCTGGCAGTGTGGTGTGGAAGGTAGGAAGACAAGCAGTTGGACTTCTGCTCGCAATGCCCTAGATTCGATGCCATCAGCTGACAGACAACTGTCTTCATTTCATTGGGCTCTCCAAAAGAATATTAGCCTCCTATGAATTTACTTAAAATTTAATCGTAGGTCACTATAAAACCTTCGATTCCAACTTAATAAGAGTGGCTGCTGAAAAAGCTAGACAGTTATCAAGGAATCCTACTTTACAAAAACTGAAAACAGAGATAAAGGCACACAAAATTGTTCAATAAGGAACTTCTTTTAGAATCATGTAGTCGTTCATTCACTTTTGACGCTTATTTTTAGCCCCTTTTCTCTTCGAATTAAATTAACTACTTTATGTTTACAGTTATGTTACAGAAAAATGCAGCATACTTTGAAGTATGATTTTAGGCCTTTTTTGTGGTTACAATGCCAGGCGTAGACTATTATGATCAATTTTAATTTAGATGACAAACTTTCAACTAACGACTGTTCACTTACTTTTTTCTCTGACTGTACTGTAGCTTAGGTTAGGTTCTGGTGGCCGACTGCAGACTGCAGTCTCAGTTAGGCCAACATAGGCCCATCAGGCCTTCGACCCTTGTAAGGTACGAGCATGAGCAATTGCCGCTTTCCATTGTTAATGATCCCGAAAACGCTGCTTCCAGTCATCAAAACCAAGTTGTTTTGCGTCTGTGACCACTTAGTCCTTTTACCGGAGATTTTGTCTTCCTCTTCTTTTCGAACCAGGAGACTCGGATTGGAAGAATCTCTTGACTGGCACCTTGGTGTAATGGTCGGCATCATTTGCATTTGCTTTAGTGGAGCGTTAAAAACAACACCATCTGCTGCACACAGAATTCTCTATTTTCCTACACGAGATTTATTTGAAAAACAGGTAGCACAGCAGTTAGACTTAAAACTTTCCATGAGTGGCATGAACACCAAACCGGGCACACCATTATTCCCGATAAATTGGAGTTCCTTCCCAAAAACACCGACCTTCTACTATCTTGATTTCTCTTGATGAAAAATGTCTTAACCAGCATAAGATCAGACTGGAAGACCTTCACACTCTTGACGTTCTTCTGCGAATAGATCTAAGACGGAAGAGGGATTAGAAATAGCTGTTTACTCCCAGTATCTAAATGTAGGCATATCCTTTCACCTTTCGGAACATTGCAGCGTCTTTCAAGCAGAAACTTGAGATTGTCGGTTAAAGAGGTTCTGTCACGACTCGAAAACAATATGATACCTAAATGGACATAAGGCTGGACTCGGTCACGTTCCTTTCAAAGACCACCCTAAACCGCCGCCAGTCCTAGATGAGACTCCTGGGCATTTTAATATTCATCATGCCAGAATACTAGACAATACAGGAAATTGTGAAGCCGATGAGTTCATCAGTCGCGGAACGGTCTCATCACTTTCGTCTATTGGAGAGTTACCTCCCATACTGTTTGCCACAACTTAACATCGTAGATTGCTAGAGGGCACTACGTGCCTCATTGCATAGCAAATTTAAGCGTTCATTTTGTTTAATCGGAATGAACAGACCAACACTTAGGACTCTCATTGGTGCTGCCCCATTGAAACACTTCCATCTCTGGGATATTCTCTCGATCTTGTGTTTTGTTTCCAGTTGACTGTCCTTATCTTTCTACTTTTATCCTCGTACCATGATGGATCTTGTTTTTGTAAAATGCTGCTCTTCTTCTTTAGATGGCTCTACAGACCGAGGAACTTGAACTTAAGCTTAGCCTCTACAGTAACCACTCGCATAATGAATGCTAGACAACTCAAAAAAGGGTTTCCTTTTGTACACAAGGCTGGCGGGATCTATTATTTGATCGTAATCTTAAAGGGCTGTGTTCAGAAACCAATGAGACAACGCAACGGAGAACTTTCACGTCTAAGGTGGACAACCTAAATGGAAAGGGACAACAATAAACTCGGCGTGCGCAATTGGCGACAGCTAACAAAAGATAGTGCTATCTGAAGAGGCTTGTTGGTTAAAAACCCGGTTCACTCCGGACTGAAGCGCACCAAGAAGGAGAAGAAGTTCAGAAACTTTTAGTGGACGTTGTTAGTCTGTATCAAATCCTTGTGAAAAACAATCTATTTAGTTTCCACCTCCCCATAACGGTGATGATGATTCGGACATTCCACAATCGAACAGCTCCGACCAACGAACAAACCCAGCCATGAACACTGTGAACCGAACCCAATGGAAATGATATTCATTTCCCAAAAAACAACATTTATTTTCGTCCTTTCATCATCCTTCACAAAAAAAAAACCAAAAACCCAGATGACTGTTCTAGATTTAATGGGAAAAACTGAATCCGGCTGACCTCTTGTCCTCCAGAGAACCAATGCAAAACCACCGACAATTTATTCGCTAAAATTAAAATCATTTATCCGCAGTTATCACTAACGAGGCGCATCCAACCGCCATCGGTTGCGACAATTATATCCGCAATCACTTCAGGGCACTGCTAATTTGGTGGCCAATTATCCTGCCATTATTGTTTCCGCCTCGAGAGATTTTTATGAAAATTGCCGATAGTCCACGCATGAAAATCCAAAAATCCCACATCCAACAGTCATCATTGAACAGCGAAAAAAGTACGAAATAATCACTTTCGGCCGTTCGCCCCGTGCCTCGCGCTTTTGCCGGACCACGGACTCGCAGGATCCATTACGGGGATGACCGCTTTTAACCCACGGTTGTGTCGGGGCAAAATAAATGCTCACTATTGACCCCGAGCATGCTTTCATAACGGCAAACAAATTACATGTATTCCTTTCGATTGTGATTGCATTATCCTCGCGTGTCCTTCGGAGCGAGAATGAACTCTGAACTAGCTGGACGTTGCGCATTGAGTGCAAATAGGTGGAAACAAATTAATTTCATGTTCCCCCGGCAGGTGTAATTTTGTGTGAGACGAGCACAGAGGCGTCGAACTGCATTTGTTGGCTGGTGTGAATCACATGTCACTCTTAGGGATGTGTAAAAGAGGAGATCAATTGTCAGGTGGTTCATATCCTTCCATGAACTAAAGGCCATGATATTGACAGATACCCTCTGTCAATGAAATGAACTTGACTTGAGTTTTCGTCGTTTTGGGGCAATTTCTTCCTCATCCTTGTTGAGTTGTCAAACTTGAGATCAAAGATCACATACATAATATTTATCTCGAAAAGGCTTTTGTATCCTTTTTCGATATAGTCCATGTCCCTTTGCAGTAGAGCAAAACTAGGGTGATCAAGGTCTTGCATAAAGGCAACTTAGTCCTTGGAAAAAAGGCCCGGTAACTCAATTACCTTAGAATTGCTCGAGAAGAGTTGTTCTGCGTTTTGATCTCCTTACTGACATAAATGTCTTCAAATATAGACAACACATCAACATCGAATGGTAATGGTAATGGACTAATATCATCTTTCATAAGTACAGGCTGTTTTTTAAGAGGTTTGTCTTCCGAATTGACAACCATTTTGTCAGCAATTATCAATTTACAGCTGACAGTTGATTTGTAGTCAATTTGGTTCATATGTTCAATAATCAAAGCCTCTTGAGCATTGTATGCGACTTACGTTTTATTAATGGGCAGATAATGTTTAGTGATGGAGTTAATTTTCGGTTGAATCGCAAATTAACAAGCAGTTAAAGTCAAAAGTCGCTTTGACATCACTGGTTCTTCTTCTTCTTCTTCTTGTGGCGCTACAGTCCGAGGTAGACCTCGATACTAATAAAAAAAGCCTCTCTAGCTAGCCAAGGCCGATGTTGATGAATTCCTTGACATCTTGAAGTTAGAGCTGCAGTTTGTGAGATTTTGACCAATTCGTCGATGTTCTGGATCCATTCTGGATCTCAGCATGTACAATACTTCGTTTTAACCTCGTTTACCCCGAGACCCCGCCCATTGACCGCTCAATGTGTTCACCCTATCATTCACTTCATGACGTCTGACTATACTAGTTATTGTACAGACGTTTGGAAGATCGTGCCTCTACCGTTTTGCTAGAAGGATGCTAAAAAAGTGACATGACAGTTTGCCACCTTGCTCCTGACTTTGGTGGTGCGCCGAGATTCATCGTTATCCTGTACAACCTGATGAATTTGGCACGGTGCTGTATATCTCGTCTCTATACCACCTGTCACATGCTGCCTTGAAATCCACGAATAGGTGGTGGGTGTCGATCTGTGCAGGAGACTGATCACTCGATAATTTACAAAGCGATACTGAGGTTCCATTCATCGGGCGAGATCACAGACCAACTGTTGCATGCAGTAAACAAGATCATCCGCAGCTGTTTTATAGATTTCAGCAAAAAGTTAGTCTGTCCGAGAAGCTTTTTTGAATCCATGCTCGATATTACAACCTTGACTTCGTTCAGTTTGAAGGACGGAACTCTCTCCTTCATCGCATAAATTTAGAGGATTATACTGCCTGGTGTGGTGTCTTTGTTGCCGTTCTACAGTCTGTAGAGATGATTCCTCGACTGCGACTCTACTACAAGTTGTCCATTTGTCACGGTCCGTATTTCTATTCGATTGTAGTGTCATCTTCTGGTTAAACTTAAGGACATCATTATAGCATCTCTTCTGAAAAGCTAGTTCTTTTGCCATATTTTCTAGAGTACATGAACAGTTCTCGTAGTTTGATGCAGCGTCGCCTTGTAGGCTTTTTAATTTGCTGCTGGTGCCTGCTTGCACTCATTATCAAACCAGAAGTTTTTCCCAGGTCGTAAAACGCAGCACATCAGTAACAGTTTCTCTAATGGTTTTTGGCTTTTTGACGTCTTTCGAATTTAAGGAGCTGTAACGACAGATAAACGGACAGGCAAGGAAGTAGAGCCATAAGAGTTCTGTTTTTGCCATTATAGAATGAAATCCTAAAAAGGAGTTGACCCCTACTTACAAGATTTTTGAGAGGACTCTTCTAGCACTATGGGCGCCGTGGCCGTGTGGGTTCGTGCGTCGACCCATGCGCATTAGACTTTCACAGTCTAGGTTCGATTCCAAGCTCAGACAAATAATTTTTCAAAAAAAAAATTGTTCACGGCTCCACCTCTTTCGAGTCTCTGACAATGCTCAAAGAGTATAACTGTCTAGAAAAGCTTCTCAATCTCACCGTTCGGAGTTGGCATTAAACTGTAGGTCCCCACCACTCGTGAGAGAACAATAGCACGCACAACACGAGTGGTTGGTGAGAAGCTAGGCCCAGGTCCACCTCGGACTGTAGCGCCGCCATTATTATTGTTATTATCTTTTAGCACTCACTTCACGTTGAAGGCATATTCAAGAACACCGTTGTTGCCTTAAGTCTGGCCGTGAAATTAAATCCTAGAAGTCACTCGACTGTCATAGGAAAACAGTGATCCTTATGTTATCTGCATCCCTCAACAAGACGTTTTACTTCAACTACAAAAAACTGTAATGCCTGAGACAGATGTGCAGCAATACAGCATGCATTGAGGCATGCAGTAGCGCATAACAATACAGACGTGCATAAAATGTTTACATCTCGTCGCATTAGTTAGCTGTCATTGTAAAAAGTGACAGTGGACTTCGGGGAAAAAAATCCATTTTGCCATGGATGTGGAAGGTCGTAATAAATTAAAGAAAATAACTATTTTGTTATTACTTTTGAATCAAATATTTTCTCTTTCATTTCTGTTTTCACAGTCGACTTCAAATTGTAAACAGTGATTGTACCAAAAATTTACTATTTTGCTGATCTACTAAAAATTGCGATGAATCTCATCAATCCGTGGCTGTGCAGTAAACACATGTGTAAAGTCATATTCTATAATTTTGCTGCATGGATTTTGCTGCAGGTCTGTTTCAAGCATAACTCAGTTTTCCCTGTGACCTCCTTTTAACTGCACAAAGAATCACTATACTATCCTTGAATACCACATTTCTGCAATTCTAAAAAAATAGAAGACTTCAATGTTTCTCTCCGCTTATCGACTCCACAGTCACTGACCCTCCTTTGGCCTGATTCTGTCCAGCATTTCAGGTACGACATTAATGACAGTAATTAAAACTTCACTTTTTTCGATTAACCCTCTAGCTTTGGCAGCATTTCTCGTTATATTATTGATCCCATTACGCGGAACAGATTACTGTCCACCTCAACGTCGCCTCGATTTGTTCAAATCAATTTCAGGAATTTTTACAAAAAAAATACAAAAAAAACTGAATTTTCTATTTAACACGAATCACAAAGAGATTTTGGGGTTAATTTCGATGCATGCGGTATTCGATTGCAGCTACACCACATCCGGCGATGTCCTGTTGGAGGAATTTTAATCAACGTCAACGCATCGGAGGCGCTCGCGCCGAAACACAATTTAATACAAAATCAACCAAAATTAAATAAAATTAATTAAATGCAACGGAATCGCACCGGGTGTTTATTAATTACGAGTGGTAATAGAATATTTTCTGGTTTTTCATGCACATTTTTTTTTCACTTTCAACGCGAACACATTTTTAATCGGATTAAATTGAGATTTTGTGTTTGGGGGAAATATTTAATGACGGCAGTTATGCGGGGGATGGGGACGATTGTTATTTGGGGCCGTGATTGATTGCGAGTCATGAATGCATGAATGATTTTAATACCGAACAGGGAAGACGGGTATAATTGCAAGGACATACTGAAAATAACGGTGTTAAAAATTTAATGCGAATGAAACGTGCATAGTTCTTTAAAGTTTGACATTTGCGACGTTTGCACGATGGACAGACGTCATTATATGTCAGTTTGTTCCACGCATATTATGTCACGGGGCTTAAGTTTCATTCGGGCTATAGAAACGCATACGAAGAAGACCGCATTCAGTGCAAACCCGCTCAGAATGTATAGAATGTATAGATTGTTGGAAAATGTCATACCCTTTCGGTGAGAGGACCTCCTCAGACTTCGAGTCACATGACACTCAAAGAGGTAGCGAGTTGGTTAAAGAATACTAATCGATCGAGATAGACACCGAACTGATTTGGACATCGTATCGGCGGTAGAAAGTTTTTCAATTCCGCTGGGAAATTTGAAAAATTTGTTCCCGAAGACATCCCACATGTGTGTTCAGGATCAACGTAGATGGTTCGTTTCAAATACTCTCTCATGAACTCCTTTGTGAGATTCAAATTTGTTTTGCTCAAAATAAACTTCCGATTTAATTTCACCTGTCTTTTATTTTTATTAAGTTATTTACAAATTGTATATATATCCACTTTTCGTTTTTTTTGTTTTGTAAATTCTGCAATACTATTAAATTCATATATATATATTTAATATTCATTACTGTATATTTGTTCTCAAATAAATATTTGTAAGTAATTTATTTATTTCCGTTAGCCGTTGCAGTAAACAGTATTCATAGAATTTTTATGTATAAGTATGTATAGTATAACACGATCATTTTTATTTAATTCTTAATTAAATTTAATTTAAAGTAAGTACTCGCATACAACTAACCGACACGGCACTCGCTAACTAAGAACTTATTTACTTCAACTCCCGCCTACATTGTGTATATATTTATAAATAAAATATTACATATACTATTTATTTTTTTTGTATAAACATTTATAAAAAATTACAACTTTTATCGTATATATATAGAATTTGTTGCCTGTTTTGTTGAATTACTTTATGGTATTTTTTGTTGTTTATTTGTTTGTTTGTCACACAAGAGAAAACACATACATTTTACAAAATTGTTTTTTTTTCTTCAGTCAAGTTTTGTATTTTTTTGTTTTTATTTTAAATTGAATCTAATTGTTTATGATTCTAGCTAGAGTAGAGTTTGAATATATATAAAAAATATCTTATGTCTATTAGGCTGCACATTGTACGCAATGTTTTTAATTATATTTATTTATTAATTTACTTGTTTTGTGCCGTAAATGTAATTTAAGCTTTCGAATAAATGTGAAGGTTTTGAAATTTTGAAGAGAAGCTTAAGGGAATTATATTAATCAATTAGAAGCAGACGAAGAGGCTATTAAATGAAAATTATTACCACTATTACCAGACCACACAGTTTTTTCATGATCTGACAAAAATTGCGAGAGCTTGGTTAGGATGTTTTGATGCATCCATCGTACAGTCCAGACATGGCAACCTCGGATTACCACTTGTTTTGAGCTCTACTGAACTCTCTCAGTGGAATTCAACTGCTTTCAACAGAAACCAATGAAAACCACTTGATCCAGTTTTCTCAACCAAAAACCAAAGAAGTTCTTCATCGAAGGCATCATGGCACTACCAGAATAATAGCGAAATATTATCGATAATGATGTAGTGTATTTGATGTAAATAAATGTATTTTCCCATTGAATTATGCTAAAAAACGCGTCGAACTTTTTTCCAGACCTATAAAACCCTCATCACATCAAATTCCTACTAACTGTAGAATGGATTCATGGACAATATCGAAATTAAATTGACTTTTGGTCGTTTCAAGAGAAAAGTCCAGTGTGGCAATCTTAGTGCCAGCTTGCGTTAATGGCGATTGGAGCAGTAAGTTCAGTCACCAACGATATGGAGTGTACAGCGACATGACTGCAGTCAGACGTCTATGGATGCCAAAGCTAAGATGGCTAGACTATGTACATAGGTTGCATGGACAACACAACTCCGATCTGGGGAATATTTGACTCTAAATTTGTGGGACAATGCAGAAGGAATCAGACAAGTGCTTAACGACGCCAATCAAGTCAATTTGGAGAATGAAACCGATGGATCGAACGGAAACCGAAAGATCGAAAGGATAATGAATCAAAGCACAGAACATTCTGTCTAAAAAGGGATGCCCCTTTGACTTATTTTAGGAAATAGAAGAAACTTTAGTCTTAAAAGCAAAGAAAAAGGTGGGAGAAGATTAAAAAGGTGTCATCAGGTTTATAAAAATGAAACGAAGGAGGGAAATCTTTGCTAGAATAGTCGAAACATCTCAGGTCACCTCGAAGACTCAATATCATATCTTACACACGTTAGTCCAGCGTAACTTACTATGTGGTCCCGAAATCAAGAGTCTAGACGAAAAGAAGGATGCCAGAGCTTCGAAAAAAGGTACATTCTTTTAACTTCCTCTTGTCTGTGTACAAGGGTTTCTAATGACAAGTTTTTCTTTCGAAAAGCAGAGGATGCCTGATTGCCCAAAACTAACATCCAGTTGATGGAGAACAAAATCTCGGCCTTTTTCACAGACTTCAACACATGGCCTACGAAAAATGGAGACTGAACTATGAAAGTACCATTCGCTGTCGGTTACCAAGCTATCAAGTTCACCTCTATAAGAGGTGGACAATGCTTTGTCTGCTAGTAGTTGCCTCGTTCACCCGAATCACGCAAGTCGTAGACAGTCAGCGTCAAAGTGAGTAGTCATCTGCTGGAGGTTTATTCACTAAATTAGTATTCACCGGAATGAGGTAGAACAGACATGGATATATCAAATTGAAGCTCAAAAGTCATACTTTGAAATACAGTGAATATTATTTAACTTGAGTGTAAATTTAAAACAATTAATTAATTTTCAAAGAGAAAAGTGCTAAAAACGGCATTAAAAAGTGTGTGTATATATGGTTGTAGCAGTGACTGTAAGACATGAAGGCTCGATTCTGTTAAACATTTGTATACAAATTAAGACCAGCATATACGAAAACTGAAAAATCGGTAAAGGCATACAAAGTAAAATTTTTTTCTCAATACGATACTTGTTTTTAAAGGGATGTGTTTACTCACTTTTGACGACTACTTTTAGTCCCTTCTTTTCAAGTAATTAATTTCTTTATGTTTATGGTTATTTTAAATGAAAATAGCTTATTTTTAAGTATGATTTCGGAGCTTTTATTTGTATCATTGTCAGACGTTGACAATTCCAGTCAGTTTTCATTTCGAGGAACACCTTTCAGCTAATGACTGTTTACTCACTTCTGACGCTGACTGTACTTCTTCACATGTCTTTCGTATAAGGAGCCGTATCGCATTCGAATATCTATTCCGCAACTTGTATGCAATCTACAGTCAAGCGGAACGAAAAGTGCGAAAAGTAGCCCGAGTTGCTCGTCCGGATGTATTGCTCACAATCTTGCGTATTTGCTTCCTTCACTTTCCTGGTTATCACGAACTATTGTAGCTCGTTCGTATTGTAATCGTTCCATTGTTTTATGTGGTGGCATTTGTTCATACAAACGACTTCTGTCAAAAATTGAATACTAAGGTGCTCGAAAAATTCGACTTTGCACTAACAAAATCCGACTATAGTCGAATTCAATTGTCGGATACGACTTCGGTACGAGTTGTGTAAAGAAAAAAGAGCAAATCGGATGAGACGTTCATGGTAACAACCCTCTGGATCTTTCATTTGATGGTGAGGTTGGCCAGTATCTGATTTGCAGTTCACCGGGCTTCGTTTTTTCGTAAAAAGAAAGTGTTACACAAAATTTTAGCAGGAAATCTTTCTGATTGGAAATATTTTTAATTGAGGCAGGCGAATGCAGGTTGGCCTAAGGATAAACATTATCAGAACTGTTCCTTTAATTTTGTCCATCTTGCCACATTATTGCCAAATATTATCATAAAATCATCGCCAAAACTAGGAAGACAAAAAAAAACAGTTTGGAGGATAAATTTGTTTAAGTTAGAAACGATTTGATTAAACGATCTTCACAATGGATCGTCTCCAACTGCCAAAGTTCACAAATGTACCGACAGATCTAGTATCCTCTTCATTCTAATTTTCGATTTGAATGAAAGTTAGAGAGTTGCATTTAGACCAGATTTTGATCAAAAATTTAGGCAAATGTTAAGCAAAAATGATTTCGAGAGCTTCCTCTTGAAGAATGCTCATCAATGTTAACTTTTTTTCAGCGAAGGTACATATCTCATGGCTCAGAATCTGTAATCTGAACAGAAAGTCCTCGTTGTCTTGTTATCTTTCTAAGAGTTCAAATTTCATTGAACCGATGTAATTTTAAAGTTCCGCAAAATCTTGATACGACCACAAACGACAAGCTAAACATCCAGTACGTGACTTCCCGACCTTCCACTCAAGGACAGATTGAAAAAGAAAACCTAAGATGGTCCCTTAACTCTTCACATTGCGCACACAAAACAAGTTATCAAACACAACATCTTGCAGCTTAACAAAAGCCCAATACACACTTAATAGACATGTAAGTACAATACCTTAAATTCCATAAAGTTACGTATACACATTAACACAGCAAATCACCGGCCCAGGCCGCAGCTCATTGAAGCCAGCTCTACCTACGAGTATAACCTATCTACGACGCGGTACGTATCTATATGCACAGTTAAATCTTAACAAATAAAGCATCCGGAAAATTGTTTTTTTTTCCCCAAGTTTCCACAGCAAAGCACAAAGAGTCGTCTGTCTGGTTGCTTACCACCCACTGTCTGTCTGGACCGATACCCCGTTGAACCCCGAATCCCACCCACCAGCAGTTGCCAATCCCATGCAGTGTCATTCCAGACCGTCCACCAGACACCATTCAATCCCGTCCTGGCCAGAGTATATTAGTCATATGTCGGTGGGGCTGCCTGCGAGTGTGGGGTGGCTCCATTAGCTTCATCCCCACCCACAACCGCTCGCAAGCTACCCCATTAATTATGTACTGTGCACATTATATCGACCTATGGACCGCCATTCAGGGCCGGCACGTTCGTTGTACTACTGGTAGTACTTTCACTGCAGCTGCTACTACGGCTGCAACCAGTGGCCTCCCCGGAACCGGCAGCGCCGACCTCGCAGCCACCGCCACCGGCACGGCTGCCACCATCTTCAGCCGCCGCTGTCTGGCTTTTGTCGGGATCGATGCAATCGTCGTCGGTGGAGATGTTAATGAGTGCATCCTCGGCAACGGCAGAGATGGTATCCGCCGGGTTCAAGAGCTCGCCAGCATCATCCGCCTCCCCCTGGTGTCATCTGGCGGGACTGGTATCCGATTTTAAAAGTCATACATTCAGGTCAGACATCATTTTGCGGAAATCATTCAGCGATCCGTAAGTATCGAAGTCATCCATTTCGCGACGCGCCGGCAGCATCGTGTTCGGCCGCGGCAGCGCCAGCGGCACCGGCAGCAGCTCCGGCATCACAGAGTGGTGTGTAATTAGGGCTCGTAACGAGGAGAACTCCTTTGTGAATCCCTGCGGTAGCCGAATGGCAAAATGGTTTCATATTAATTGCGAAATTAATTTACACCCACATCCCGTGGCGGGATGTACGTACGTACCTTGATTTTGTAGCCTCGCGGGGTCCGCAGGATCAAGTAGTGAGCTACCTTTGGTGCTGGCGGTGGAACTCGCAGGGAGAGGGCGAAGCAGCCGGGTTTCGTGCTGCTCTGTCGCACGAGAAACGCGCCGGGATTCTGGCGCGACAGCACTTCGAGGGATATCTCGCGCGGTATGCCGGCCTGGAACCAGGCGGCACCTTTCAATTCGGTCTGCTCGGAGAGGCTGAGGCTGTCTATCCTAAGGGGTGCCGTGGGGGCGAACATCTTCGGACTGGAATTGGCTGCAAGAAAACAGAGATGAATTAGTTGTGAAGCGAGTGCGGATGAATAATGCACGTCGACCCTACCACTGCTGGTCTCTCGGAGGTACTTCTTCTTGAAGCTAAATTCACTGTTGTCCTGGAGGCGGTGGGACTCCAGCGAGGGAATCGCTGTCAACGATTGCCGGCAGGAGTCACCAAATTTGCTTGAAATCAATTTGTCTGGCTCACAGATGCCTTCGTTCACGTAACCATCTGAGATGGTTTGGGACGAGCCTGAGTTGAGGGACGATGAGGTGGTGTGCACCAGTGGTCGACTGTCTTCTGTGGATCGCAGGAGGCCCATTGTCAGTCGTTTCACCTGGAATTTGATGAGAAAAAATTGATTAATGATGATTATTACAAGAGAGAAATGATTGTTTTTTTAGTTGTAATGTTTCGGCAGCTGTCAAATTTTGACATCCAATGACATCCAGCTAACAAGGTGGCCGATGAGAAGTATCCGGATGTCAAAGTTAAAAATGACAGCCAGATGTCAAAGTTACCAATAACAGCCAGATGTCACAGCTACCAATAACGTCCAGCTGTCAAAGTTAAAAATGACAGTCAGCTGTCAATCTTACCAATGGAAGCCAGATGTCAAAGCTACCAATGACATCCAGCTGTCAACGTTAACAATGACACCCATCTGTCAAAGTTGTCAACGACATTTAGCTGTCAAAATATTCAGTAAGCTTTGCCATTTCATCATGCATCGTTTTAGGTCAAACGTACAGAAATTATTCAAAAATATTTTCGAAAATCCGAATCAGTGGCAAATACGCAACGTAAACGTGAATTTTATTGTTAGTTCGGTCGTCACCATGGCTCCAGTGAGGAGACAATTCGCTTCGTGGAAAAGTTTGAGCGTAAGTACACTGTACCGGACAAAGATTGGTGCCAAATGAAAAAAACTTAGCCGTCGTAGCGGCCAGTATCGAAGAAGACCCAGAAGTGTCAATTCGGCGCCGATCAACTGAATTGGGCATCACCGGAGAGTTAACCCGGCTTTTTTGTGGATGGATTTGGGCCCCCATTTGTGCTAATGCAAGAGTTGAAGCCGGATAACCATAGACAATGCCGTGAACTTGCTAAGAACGGGCGCTGGAAATGCTGTCAGGAGATCCGGATTTTGGGAAAAAACTAATTTTCGAACGAGGTCCATTTTAGGCTCAGTGGCTTGTCAACAAGCAAAATTTCCGTTATTGGAGCGAACACAATCCTCAAGAGTTCAACCAAGTATCAACGCATCCACAACAATTGACGGCTTGGTGTGGCTTATGTCAAGGCGGCATCATCGGACCTTATTTCCTTCGAAATGAGAAAGGAGACACCGTTACCTCATCTTACTCGTACCTCGTAACGGTCTCAGGGATACAGCGATGTTAACCGTCTTTCTGTGGCCAGAGCTCGACAACGTTTACATATCTAAGCTGTGGTCCCAACAAGACGGCGCGGTGCTATATGCCATAAAAGCGACGCAACGCAACGTTCGAAGCTGTAAGGGAGGATTTTGAGGACTGGGTCATCTCAAGGGGAGCTTTCATCAATCGGCCACCGGGATCGTGCGACTTGACACCACTCCATTATTTTGTCTGGCGCTACGTCAAGTCCTTAGTCTGCGCTAAAGACAAGCACTTAGGACGGGCCAACTTTCGAGATGCTATTGCCGGAGTATCGCCGCACGATTTGGACCAAACCATCAAAAATTGGACCGATTCGTCAAAAATTGGACTGAGTCGTCAAAAATTGGACGGAGTCGTCAAAAATTAGACCGAGTCATCAAAAATTGGACCGAGTCGTCAAAAATTAGACCGAGTCGTCAAAAATTGGAGCGAGACGTTAAAAATTTATACCGAATTTTCAAAAATTGGACGCAGTCGTCAAAAATTGGACTGAGTCATCAAAAATAGGACCGAGTCTTCAAAAATTGGACCAAGTCATCAAAAATTGGACCGAGTCTTCAAAAATTAGACCGAGTCTTCAAAAATTGGACAGAGTCGTCAAAAAGTGGATCGAGTCATCAAAAATTGGACCGAGTCGTCAAAAATTAGAGCGAGAAGTCAAAAATTGGACGGAGTCGTCAAATATTGGACTGAGACATCAAAAATTGCACCGAGCTACCAGAAATTGGACCAAGTCTTCAAAAATTAGACCGATTCTTAAAAAATTGGACCGAGTCTTTAAAAATTGAACCGAATCATCAAAAGTTGGGCGGGGACGTCAAAAATTGGATAAAGTCATCAAAAATTGAAGCGAGTCAGCCAAAATTGGACCGATCGCTTTAAGCACTGCCAGCGAATCCACACATAATGACATTAATGTTGCTTCAAAATTAAGCCAGAAACAGCTTCGTATCTCCCACGGTTGTTGTTTTATTTAAGTTTCTTTTCCTATCGTTCTTATCTAGTCACCCTCTAGAAGGACTAGCTGACGAGAGAAACGATTCCTCACAGTCCTTGAATTGACTAAGTCTCACTGGGAGACCTGAGCACAGTCTAGGACGTTGTCGAAGGTCGGTTGTCTCGAACGGACGTGACATCAGTCAATCTCAACCAAAAGTGACAAAGGACGCATCAAAAAACTAAATTCTTGCAACCTTCCCCTGAGGTGGCCCCCGCCGTTGATTGTCACTGATACTCGTGAAAAGGCGTTAACCCACCACTCGCCAATCCGGCGGTCCATGGCTTCAAAACAAGAAAAATCGACCAAACGCCTTCACAAAGTAACGCCATCATTCTTCCTTTGCAACTGAAATCCAAAGAATGCACCGCACAAGTATCATAGTTTATGGCTTCCTTGAAAGTATCCTGCCGCACGAATTATGGCACATTCAGTGCCATGATCCTCTTCACAATATCCCCCCCGATTGTGCACATCTCTCGGAGGGTTCTCTTCTTCCTGCACAAACTGTCGGGCGGGTTCCCGACTCGACTCCATTGTGGTTGATATTCAAAATTTATTATCCTCGCTAAGGAACAAGCACACAAAACAAAAGCGAAAATGTGCAGAGAAAAAAATGAAGAGGAATCTCGAAAACGCTCTTAATGGTCAAAGCCAAAGCCAAAGCCAAAGCCAGAGCCAATCTGAAAGACCGAATAGAAAACCCTAAAGGTCTAGGTCTGCAGATGGTGAATGCAGGCAGGCAGGCTGGCAGGCAGTGGGCCGACACCACTGTCGAGTGCCGAGTGCCGAAGCTATTCACTGGATTTTTTGCTCGTGTCCTTCATTCTCAGAGAGTCCTTTTGCTGGTGCGCTCGCATCCGGAACGAATGAATCCATTTCATTCCAAACAAAGTCGTTGTCGGCATTGTTTCCCACAATTACACGACAGTGCGGTATTTTCATTTTCAACACGCCAGCACGAAGCGAAGGAGTAAAGGATCGTCGAGCGTGCAATGGGGAAGGGGGGGAGGGGAGGAATGGAGTGTGGAGTGTGTGTTGTGGACGAATGGCCAGAGGAGAGGATGCCAAACGAATGGTATGCATGGCAGTGGCAGCAGTAGTGGCTGTGACTGCTCTTAGGTGTTGGGAAGTCCTTTTCGAAAAAAAAAAAAAACCGAAGGATCCAGCCACCCTCGCCTCGAAGCCCGATTGCATTGTCCCTGTTTTGTGTGTTTCTATCGTTCTTTGAACTCTTCCGCGAGCTCGGGGACGATGCAGCCGGCGCGGGGCGGTGTGCCAACTCAGCCAGACACAAGAATGCAAAAACACATTTGTCAACTCTACCTTTATCTGCCGTTTGGTGCATTCCTTCGTCGCTCCTCTTGCGCTCGTGTCCTTGTTTCTGGTTGAAATGTATGACATTTTAAAGAGGGAGGCGTTGCCTCAGACTGCTTCTGTACGTACGCGTGTGTGAGTGCAGCCATGGGATAGGAATTCCTTTCCGACGCAGCACCATTGTGTGTCGGATGCCAGATATTTATGTGTCACAAAGTCAGTAGTAAATGAAGACAAAAGCAAACGAGTAGACGACTAAAAGGAGCACGACGTCTACAACTGCGACTACGATGGAGAGGACGACGCTGAGGATGAGGATGAGAATGAGGGAAGAGAAAGGAAGGACATGGCATCCACCATCCATGGAACGGAAATAGTTCTCAAGGCTAATGATTAAGAACAGATGTTGGAGAACGATGAACGTTGAAAGTTGAGAGTTGAAAGTTTATGGCTTTGCGTTCTCTGTGATTTGTTGGACTTGTTAGACGCAGAATGCTTAATTTTCCATTCCACCAGCACCAGAACGGGGGCTGGGGTGGTAACTGGTAGCGTAGGGAGAGATTTTCTCATTCGATAGTGAAGCATTTTATTACACGTCCCATTTGGAAACCAGAGACAAGCTAACTAGTTGCAGATTTGAATTCAATTGCTTTTCGCTCGTTAAAATGAATTGGAACTTGTTAGGAAGTGGCTTTAAGGATATGATCGAAAAGAGTTGCTTGAGCAGAAAATGAGTGAGAACATTTTATGGGAATACTTATGAGTTAGCTTATCATAAGAACATGCGTTTTAAGGGAAGATTTTGCAGATTTTTGGACAATGAATTGTGTTTCCAAAAAAAGGTCAAAATATCTTCTCAATTGACCGAAGATTTTGCAGATTTTTTGACGATGAATTGTGTTTCGAAAAAAAAGATCAGATTTGTCTGAAATGTCACGATCGAAGATCTTACAAGTCGACTTGCTGAATTTATCGCGCGTTAAAAGGTTTGGAACGTTGTTTGAGTGTCACAATTTTTGTACTGTTCACCAAATTTTTGACAGTCAAATTTCAGTTAGTTCCCCATCGAAGGATGAAAAGTCAAATTTTCGAATTTAATTTATTAAGACCCTAGCGCCTAAAATCTTTCTGCTAGTCTGTATAAGATTTGTCGAATAGCACAAAAATTCGGACCACAATTGTTTACGTTCTAAACTTCGGAAGGTATCGTTTACTGATTGGACCAAGCTCAACCGCTTTAATTTCACAAGGGTCCGGATTTTACTCGGATACCTTGCATAAAGAGGAATCATTTAGACTCCCTAACTTGTGCAGTGTCTTCCAAGCAGAATCCTGGTAATACAGAAAGCAGCTAAACATATACAAGTAACCGATATCCCACCATCGGATGTCACCATCTTTGTAGACAGCCAGGCTGCACTGAAGTCAATAGGATCCTGTGCAACGAGATCTTGAACCCAGACACTTAAGGGTATTCACAATCCCCCCTTTTGCACGCGCAAATTATAAAAGAAGGCTGTTATGAACTGCCGCGATCCACTGAGGTTCATCAGCCACCACAAGGTCAAACTCTGCTGGGTCCCGGGCCACAGCTCCATCGCTGAGAACGAGAGAGCGAACGAATTGGCCAGACAAGGGTTTGAAATGGACATCAGCGAAGTGGAGACGTCACTAAGACTACCGATCAGGGCATTGTACCGGATCATAAGCGAAACAGTACAAAAAGATGCCAACTCGACGTGGCCTACAAGAAATGATTGTCACACGATAAGTTCAACGTGGCCAAAGCTTAACTACGGCAAAACAAAGAAGCTTCTGGCGTTGGACAGAGACTCGATCAGTACGATCGTCGAAGTGATCACAGGACACTGCCCCATCGGAACAATGCTCCGGAAATGGAATGCGAAATCCAACGATCTCTGCCGGAGTTGCGGAGATGAGGAAGAGACCGAGACGATCCAACATCTCCTTTGCCACTGCCCTGCTCTCCAGAATCGGCACCTAGATTCGCTGGGCCAAAGATTCTTCACAGAGACTGCGGACTTGCCGAGCGCAGATATATCGGATCTTCTAAAATTCATAAGGAGCACGGGGTGCTTTCAGCCACCTCGTGACAGGATAGGTTAATGGATTGTATACTCCGCAATTGAAGGGATTTACAATGGGCCCCATGGCCTCCGAGTGGAAGTGATGGTTTAAACATCACACTCCCCTTCCAAAACCTAACCTAACCTTCAGGACACAAATCACACAGCTGTTAAAACAGTCCGAAGTTGTCCTGGGGTAAGCTTCACTCACGGGTGGAGATGACCTACACTTTAATATCGACTCCGAACGTCGAGATTAAGAAGCTTTTTCTTGACAGTTACACCCTTCGAGCATTGTCAGTAACACGAAATACGTTAAGAAACTCGAATATTGCTATCCGTGCTGAAAATTAATCTTGACTGAAAGTCTATTGCGTAGGAGTCGATGAACTTGGCCACTACGCCACGGCGTCTACGACTGGTGAAACAATGGCTTACGATTCTGGCGAGAATATCTCCTCCTCCATTTTGTTTTCCATATTTTTATGAACTCAGTATTGATGTCTGCTCGTTCTCACAGATCTTTAAAAGAGAAGTGTTACCCTCATTTCCAGCTTTTTCTAAACAACAGCTTTTCAATTTTCACGCTGTGATAACCCCTCTTCGAACCGCAAAAGAAGTGTCTCTTCCTGACCCCGAACGGAATCTGATGGAAACCGATTCCAAACCGCTGCCAACACATAAGCTTTTTTGAAAACTCTCTCTCAAATGAGATTCGCCCACCCACTGCATAAACGTATTTTTAAAACCGCACAGCTTGTACCTTTTAAAGAGTTTCGCAGGTACCTTTCCGGGACGCCACCCACAATTCCCTAATCCGATCCACCACCCTGCCATCCATCCATCCATCGAGTCTAATTAGATTTTAATGAACTTCTACAAGATGGAAGAAGCACAGCACACATTCCGTTCGCAGAAGTGTGGCTAATCGTTGGAAGGCTTCCAAAGAGCGGGACTTAGACAGCCTCCCTGCCCACAAACGGGGAGGAGAAAAAAACGAGATTCACAAGGGAACACGGGCCCGAGAATCGACTGCAGGAAGAACTTTCAACTTTGGAAAACGGAATTAAAAGTTTCACTACCTTCCATCCCATCCGACGGCCCTGCTAACTCGTCCTTAATCATCTGGATGCGAGATGTTTGCATACACCCCCTCGGTGAAGGAATCGCTGCCATGACCTGCTCCGTCGATAGACGTTCCCCAGCAAATTAAGTTGTAATCAGAAAGGATTTCGAAACGATTTTCGGAACATGTGTTGTCGAGTTTTTGGTTGCATACTGGATGTTGTGGGGAGGTCGTGCGGGAGCGATCCCGTCGGGGATGGAACGGTTGCGGATGGATGTAGGAATGCATGACATTAGTGAGCTCGGAGCGAATGTTAGGTTTGCTAATTGAATATTCTGTGGCCGCAAGTTGCAGTTGTCGATGTCGTTCCTATCGTTTCTGTCGTTTCTGGGTGTTTCGGTAGTTCTGTGAGTTTTTATGTCTTGGAGTGCAATTGCTTGTGAGATGTCGCCACATTGTGGGAATGGTTACGTGGCTGGGTATGCAGCAATGGGAGTATCATGATTGTGATACAAGGTTGCAGTTCGGAATGTGCATGCAAATGGATGTGCAATGAAATGGAATTCAAGGAGATTTGCCAATGGTTGATGTCGGCACTTTTGTTAGATTGAATCGATGTGGCATTTGGAACAGTCGGTTGCGGAAGAATGTACTCATGAATTTTAAGTGGAATTCAATGTTATTTTTAGGTGGGATTATGTGAGGTTTTTGGGGATTACCTCTTCAAAAGTTAACCATCAAATCTCACCAGTTTTCGTAACTCCTACGAGTCTATCACATGGATCTACTTGATTTAAAAATCCATATATGTATATAAAAAATGTTTGCAAGTTGATTGTACCTTCATAACTCACAAACGGTCAATCCGAATTCGGAAAAAATGTTTGCATGAAATTAGTCAACGCGTTCGTGAGTTATGACTTTTTATCTCAACATCTGATTTTGTCCATACAAAAAAAACAACAACAACAAATACGTAGGCGCCTATGAGCGTGTGGTGTATGTATACTGTGTGCTGATGTCTTAATAATAATAATAATAATGGCGGCGCTAAAGTCCGAGGACCTGGGCCAAACTTCTCAGCAACCACTCGTGTTGTGCGTGCTATTGTTCTCTCATGAGTGGAGGGGACCTACAATTTAATGCCGACTCCGAACGGCGATTTTGAGAAGCTTTTTCTAGGCAGTTATACTCTTTGAGCATTGGCAGTGACTCGAAACAGGTGGAGCCGTGAACAATTTTATTTTTGAAAAATTGTTGTTTGTGCTGGGATTTGAACCTAGACAGTGAAAGTCAAGTGCGTATGGGTCGACGCACAAACCCACACGGCCATGGCGCCCACATTTTGACATGTATTAGGTGTATTTTTTACTTGAAAAAAGAAATTACGTGTTTTTAATGAAAATTTCCGGTTCTCTGTCAAATCAAATGGTTTTAGTAATGCAGCTCAGTCCTTAAAGGTGAATATGTGTCATACAGCAAAGCAGGTAGCAAAAAAATTAAAAGATGAATAAAAATATTTTCTTATCGTAAAAGGAGAAAGCGACTGGATGACGCAGTTGGTTAAGTGCCTGCCTCAAGTTAAAGGGGTCCCAGGTTCGAATCCCTGTGAAATCGAATCTGGTCCAGTCACCATTTGCCGTTGGGATCAAATTAACGGCACTGGAGTAGGTTGCTACCTGGCAGTACAATGGACAAGTTTTGAGTCTGAGTGCTCCAGTAGTGTTTCAAAAAATCATCCAAAAAATAAAACAAAAAACGTAAAAGTAGCACATTCGAAATGAAAAGAGGACGTAAGGAACTGCCTTCCCAGAAGATTGACCCTAGGTAGAGCCATGAAGAGTATACGGTTTTGTAGAGTATAACTTTTGGTGCTCCAAGTTGGAAATTGTGATTCAAGTTGGTTGGACAAAACAAAAATTTTCAGCGATTTGCCAAGGCTTGAATTTTCACTAAGATATCGACTGTGGAGATCAGGTTTGCCCGACGTTGCGAATATCCTTATTGCCTGAAAGACAATGCTGCATGTGTGCTATCATCGAGTGACGCTTCATTTCCAACACAATGCTACAGCCTCAAATACTTCGTACTCCTGTGATCTTACGTTTGTTAAAAAAAGTTTTTAGAACTAAGAGCTTCCGTAACGACGCACTCTCATTCAAATTTCCCAACATATTGAAACTTTTGCGTGCGTGTTAAATCATCAACAAATCAGTCATATAAAGATGCGTAACTTGATTTGTGGTTGAAATTTTCCATACAAATTGAGAGTTTTTTTTTGTGTATTTTGACATTTCATTGTAAAATTGGAGAAATGAAGAAAAAAAAAGATAATTGTCATTTCAAAGTATCTCTAAAGGACTGCCTGTGTAACGCAAAAACGGTAGGACTCAAAGTTATGCAGTCGATTGTGACTTTTTGAACCAGATTATGAACGACGAATCGACTTTTGCATATCAACCGCTTTGTTCTCGTTTACCTTAAGATTAGCTCAGCTCCTAATAAAACTACTTTTTCAGAAAAAAATCTCTCCAATCGAAGTTCATGAAACAATGCATCCTTAAAACTTGCCCAAACCCAAAATTCACAAAACTCCAATAATTTGCTGTTCCTAATGGAAATTCATGATGGAACGAGTCGTAGATGATGATGATTTATCCACTCCAGCTAAAAACTTTTCTTTCCGGGATCCTCTTAAAACTGTTCATAGCTCAGAATAGCTTCGTCAGGTTCTTAACCATTTCAATTATCGCTCAGAAATCGACCAACTCCGTGAACAAAACAGGAATTATTCCACACGGAAATTTACTCCTTGGCAAAAGAAAAAAACCTCCAAGATCCTTTAGCAGTCCCAATCAAACATCACACAACAAAAAAACAAAGTAAATGATTCTCCTTCAACTCGTCAACTTACCAATGGCGGCTTATCAACTAATCGTCTGCAATTATTCATTTCCGTTGGCGAGTTATCCTCCTCGGAACTGGGAGACCGTGGTATATGCGGGTCGTTATCATTGCAACTGTAAGAGAAAGAAAAACCTTTAGCGGAGGGGGACCAAAAAAAAAGGAGCAAACTTAAGGACACCGGGGGTGAATGGGTGAGTGGGTGGATGGGTGGGAAGTTGGAATAGGAAAACTTTTCCATTCCCCAAAGATGATTGATAATTTGCAAGAGTTTCAATTGATAGGGGATGCACCCACGAAGGGGCGATGGGGAGGGATGCGGACAAACAAAAAAAGGATAACTCACGATAAACTTATTTGCGGGAGAAGATGAATCGGTCGTCGCTGACTGCTGGGTGAGCCATGTGTTGTTGGCTGCTCAACTCGGATCCGGACGTCTTGCATGTCTTCAGCTAGTCTCCTGGCTGTATCTTGTTTTCCTGTTAGTTTTTCCTCCTCTACCTCCAGCTTCAAGGGCGCCTTATAAATTATTGTGTCCTGCTGAGGGGGGAAGAGTTCCAATGAATAAATCATCGCATGTCGCTGGAAAATAAGTTTACCTACAGACTTCGGAGTTGTCCCTTTGTGGGGGGGTGGAGGGCGGTTTTGGTGCAAGCGGCGGTGGCGAATTTCCTAATTCAATTCCCGTTAAAAAGGCGACAATCGGCCGATGGTGTCTGGGCGGGCGTCTGTCTTAGATTTTTCTTCTCTCGCTGATTCGGGCCATCAAATGGTTTTCGAATTCGAACTTGTTCTGATGCCAGGCGATCCTGATGCGAGGGGATTGCATCACACTGCTCCTGGAATTGAGAGAGAGAGAGAGAAAAGATAATTTAGTTTGATGAGCAAGTCGGCGAATGAGGAGCGGGTTTCCGCTCGAGACAGTTTGTGAGGGGAGTTCGTTAACCACAAGTGACATCTGTCCGATTGTCACTATGCGTGATTGGTGGTGGGCGGGTCTGAAGGAATTAAGTTGTCAGACATGTCGCAATGAATTGTGAAACAGATGAGCCTTCCAAATTGTCTTTTGACATGTTTTTTTTAGACAAGTGAAGTGGAAATTTGTGGTTCTTTGTTTGGCTGAGGGATTTAGAGTAAGCTTGCTGACCTTCAAGCCCTGAAGCACTGCATTGGCAATGCGTCTTATTTATTGTCTCGTCCTGAGACTTGAGTGCAAATCGACGCTAAGTTTTCGAATTGACATTTCCGACTCGAGGAGTCGTCTTCTTAAAATTTCTAGCTATTCCTCTAATGGACTTGAAATTAAATCAGGGGTCAAGCTACGTATGTGCGAATCAAGCGTTGGAAACACACGGATTGCGGCCAAATCCTAAGAGGAGATTCGATAGAAAATCTCTCCAGCCCAATTTCCGTAGGACAATATTGCAAATGCGACAGCGTCTAACATGATTTACGCTATTACGAGAAGAGTGTGGTATTGGTACTCGTGGTACTCAAAAAGAAGATATTGTACCATGTTGCACCATCTTAGGAAAGAAACACTGTGCTGGTTACGAAACTAAAGGAAAAAACAAATGTGGCATGACGGAGTATCCGTTTGCGAATCTTTTGTGGAGCAGACGAAAGTTCTTTCCTGTTTTGTTGGTGTGGAAAGTATGAGTTAGTCTCTTAAATGAAGTTATTCCTGTCCTGTCTTGTGAATGTTTGTCCTTTGTCTGTTGAATCCTTAACAGACTTTTCAGGTTTTTAGTCAGAAATAGGAAACTGGTCACGTTGGAAACTACTTTTCCAACGGTCTATTTCAATAGACTTGTCCATCTTTTAGACTTTATCCTCAAGAAAAAGACCAGAGTCAGTCTTGAGTGCAGGGAAAGTTGACTTTGTATGTTCGTCGCAGCTGGAGTACTGGTGTCCGTGCGTCGAACGGCATTCCATAAGACTGGGGCCAAACGAAATGCGGTGCACAAGGTCATCGAAGTTCCAGTGCGAGATGTTCCAAAGATGACTTCTTTTTAAACGGAAAATGGCCTTGAGAGTGCAACCCATGATGTGGATACCAAAGCGGGGGAGATTCAGCCGCGTATCAAGAGCAGAGCCATGCGGACTAGGGACTGTCCTGTGCTGTGAATGTCTGTCTTTTGGTTCTGTGAATCCCAAGCAGATTTCTCACGTTTACAGTCGGAAATAGGAAACTGGTCACTACTTTCCCAACGCTCTATTTCAATAGACTAATCCATCTTCTAGACTTCATACTCAACAGATGGCGCTTGTGTTGGCTTCGATCATTTATTATCAGAAAAAGAAACGGAGACAGAGGAGAAATCCAATAAAAATATGGTTGTGTGTTTCTAAAATGACTGAGAATTCATGCTGAATTTTCAACAGTCACTCACGTTCATTTCTTCTACAGATGTCCACACTTAACTTAAATACTAAGAAGAGTCTGTGGAGAACTTTAAATTTAATGAAATTCATTAAGAATTAATTTGGGCCGATCCCGGCGGTACTGCAATACCGGGCCAACCCGCGACAGAGGTGGAGCAAGCCCCTAGCACTCCGTCTACTCCCAAAAATCAGTTTAACATTTGTTGTCCCCCGATGGGGGATCTATCAGATGTTAAGCTGATAAGAACAGATACTACACTTTGATCTTAGCCATAAGGCCGAGAAGCGATAACTTTCAATTCCACTGAAACTCAAATTAACAGTTATTCTCACACAAGGTGAATGTGAATTATAACTGAAATAAATTTCAAAAATACCCTTAATCTTGGTCATAAAACTGATAATCAAGTCCATCTCTTTTGCTGACTACCTGAAATACACGGTTGGAGGATTCACGGAATACAATTACAGAATGTACATATGATTTCAAACGTTTATAGATTAGTACAGACTTGGAATCGTTTTGAGGAGGCTTTAGTGGAAATTTGCCTTCTTGACATCTTACGTCGGTCACCGATTTATGTTGCATTGAATGCCTTAAATTGGTCAACGAGTTCACTTTTAATTGCTTTGTATGGTTAATTAGATTTACTCAATCTCTACTTTGTACACTTAAAAATAAGTCGAATGATATTCACAGTTTGAGTCGGCTTGCAAATTCACAAAACAAGGTTCTGCCTCTTTCGTCATTCTTCCCTGTTTCACATACCACAAGTCGTTAAGTTCTTATATTCAAAGCACTTCTTGCTTCTTTCTTTTACGAAGGAAGAAGGAAGTAGCGCCGCCATTATTATTACTATTAAGACTTGTATACTGGGCAAAGCGGCCTGGTCATTCAAGTCAAATTTATAAGCTTTTGACAACAGAAGTGGTGTAAAAACGTAGGTCACTATTTTGAAACCATTGTAATAGAAGCAATTAAACATGATTTGTCCAATCGTTTCAAGGCTTTGAATGTGAAATATACTGTCGCAGTCTTATGTCAATCGTAGACAAAGTTCGTATCGTAGATTGGCTCAAAAGTTCAAATAATTGAATTTTAATAGTCAAATTTAGAGACAAATTCTTTAGTTCAAAAACTGAAGTTCCTGAATAATGCAGTTCCGATACATGTGCATGTACATAATTGATCACATTGTATGATTGTTTCAAAAATATTTGAAACCCTAATCTTGGATGATTGAACTGGGAATTTATGTTTTAAGTGACATTAAGATGCAAAATCCATTATCTAACAGAGGAATTAGCTTGACGAAGGAATTAAACCCTCATTGCGTCCATTTTAGAGTTAAAATCTATGGATATAAGGAAAGGCAACACCAGCATTTTTTTGGTATCCTACAAAACATGTCTGTCGCATAGAACAACCTTGACAATCATATTGTATCATTATCGTGAATAAATGACGGAAATGGGAGAAAATGACGGTAGAATATTAAATTAGTTCCTACGTCATAAGCATTTTGTTATATTACGTACTTAGAGACAAAAAAGCTACAGTTCTAAGCGCACATTTTTAGGAATAGATTGGTTTATAAGAAAATAAAGTAACGTTCAACCGCTAATGGACTGGACTATTTGAGAATGTTAATCGGTCCAGCTTTCGCCAGACCTTCACAAAAATTCTATTTTAGACTCATTAGAGTGCTCCTCTCCACGGAAATCTTTAGTAAAAGGCGAAAGATTTATTCGACACTGAAGAGAAGCCAGAGTAACTTTTCCACCGAAACAGACAACCATTCACAGTACATTTTGCACAAAGTAGCTGTGAATTTTAAGGGCGAAAAAATATTTCGTTCATTCATTATTTCCAAACTAAAAATAGACTGTACAAATCACCCCTCAAAAATGTTATCGAAATTATACCTACAGTACTTCACAAACATTTTTGGAATCATGTTTTTTATATATATTATATTCAACTTCAAAGATTGAGTTGTGTCGTAGGCTTAGGCTTCATTTAGACCAAAGCACAAGAGAACACGACGACGACAGTGAAATTAATGAAAAACATTAAAATGCTTCAGTTTTTAAATCGAAAAATTCTATTTCTTCGTCAAATAATGGACAACATTTAGTCAGTTAGTGGATTAACTTCTTATAGTCGTTAATTATAATAATAATAATGGCGGCGCTGCAGTCCGAAGTGGACCTGGGGCTAGCTTCCCAGCAACCACTCGTGTTGTGCGTAGGGATGCAACATCGTCTTAAAAAACATCGATGTTTGAAACATCGATAGTTCCACGACAAAAATCGATGTTAAAAAAACATCGGTATTAACAACGATACATCGATAGTTTTCCGATGTTTTATTTATGTTCTCTATCACACAAATTGTTGGCTATATCTACGACGTACTGTACCAACAAAGTATACTAGTCACTTTCAACCCAAAAATCTTCCCCGTCTTCCGTTTCGTTGATGATTGAATTTTCACTTTGTGGCTTATCGGCCCAACGAAAAATCCAAAGTGACGTTGGAGGATCCTACGGTTCTGAATTAGAGCTCCCGAGCGGGCCCTTCATGCACGTTTATACAGCTAGTCGCTTGTTCCAAGTGAAAAGACGCCAGTTTGATTGTTGACACAAGGTCTGCTATGCTTACGCATCCAGCCAATACATGCCGAAACATGAATTCTCGCCGATTAGCCACCAACAGTTCCATAGGAGTTGGATACCCAGTCTTCTTGAGTGTTGCTCGATGCCCAGGGTGTATCAATTAGAAGTTCGGAGTAGGATGTTAGACTAGAAGGAAGTAAAATATAACAAAGGTACATTGTACTGCGCATCTCTAGCTCTTTTACACCCCATTATTATTACAGAAACACAAGCACATTTTGTATATAACACATCTTGGCAATGTTTAACGAAATGAATGAACGATGTCGATGTTTGACATTTTTGCCGTCGATGTATCGGCGATATATCGGTTATCAAAGCATCGATGTTAACATCGATATTTATGAACGAAACATCGATGTTTTCCAAACATCGAAGTATCATTTGCATCCCTAGTTGTGCGTGCTATTGTTCTCTCACGCGTGGAGGGGACCTACAGTTTAATGCCGACTCCGAACGGCAATATTGAGAAGCTTTTTTTATCTAGACAGTTATACTCTTTGGGCATTGTCAGTGACTCGAAAGAGGTGGAGCCGACCTCGAGCGTAGGAGTGACACACTTATCCACTACACCATGGCGTCCACATAGTTGTTAATTCGTTTAGTACAGTTTCTGATAATTCATTCATGTATATAAAAGTTAAGTAGTAAGTTAAGTACAGTCAAAATCGCTTATAACGACATCGGATATAACGACGTATCGGTTATAACGACAAAATTCTAAGGTCCCGTGGGAGCTCCATTGTGTGTAATCCAATAAATAAGAAATCCAATAGCATAAGAAATCGATTTTGACTGTCTCTTTTTGCGGTAACCATCTCTAGCATCGTGCAAATTGTTCTCTATGCCTCTTCTCATTTCAGGTAGAAAAAGAAAGAAATCCTTCGTACATATAATACCTACATACATATCCTTTAAGGACAATTTTAAAAATTTCTTTGAAATAAAATTCACATTCACCTTGTGAGCGAATAACTGTTAATTTGAGTTTCAGTGGAATTGAAAGTTATCGCTTCTCGGCCTTATGGCTAAGATCAAAGTGTAGTATCTGTTCTTATCAGCTTAACATCTGATAGATCCCCCATCGGGGGACAACAAATGTTAAACTGATTTTTGGGAATAGACGGAGTGCTAGGGGCTTGCTCCACCTCTGTCGCGGGTTGGCCCGGTATTGCAGTACCGCCGGGATCGGCCCAAATTAATTCTTAATCAATTTCATTAAATTTAAAGTTCTCCACAGACTCTTCTTAGTATTTAAGTTAAGTCTGGACATCTATTGAAGAAATGACCGTGAGTGATTGTTGAAAATTCAGCATGAATTCTCAGTCATTTTAGAAACATAAAGCACAACCATATTTTTATTGGATTTCTCCTCTCTCTCTTTCTTTTTCTGATAGTAAATGGTCGAAGCCAACACAAGCGCCATCTGTTGAGTATGAAGTCTAGAAGATGGATTAGTCTATTGAAATAGAGCGTTGGGAAAGTAGTGACCAGTTTCCTATTTCTGACTGAAAACCTGAAAAGTCTGCCAAGGATTCAACAGAACCAAACGACAGACATTCACAAGACAGGACAGGAATGTGGTTGCGTTCTCAATCTTGGCAAGCTTCTTACTTTATTTAAGGACCAACTCATACTTCCCACAGTGAAACAAGGACATTTCGTCTGCTCCACAAAAGACTCACAAACGGATGCTACGTCTCCCTTGTTCTTTCAATCAGTTTCATGGCCTTATCCAGTAAGAGGAAAGCACTAGCATTAAGTCGGAATTTCCTACCACATATGAAACAGGTCATAAATGGACAATCAATCACTAGTGTGCTTCCGTACAGCTTCTCCAAACCCCTAGTGTAGCCGTAAATGTTAAAAATACGATTCTCCAGACTGACGGAGGCGCTACCATTAAGTCGGGACAGTCGAACCGAGCTAGAGAATAATTGCAGATTAGCACAGGCGTATGTGTGGTCGGATGTTTGTGGTTATAGAGCTCATCGGTGGTTCAGGAAAGAGGAATTGCTGCCCAATCGAGGTGGGAAACGGAATCCTTTTGTAGGTAGAACTTCTCGCTCCAGTAGATACAGTGAAGGTGCCTACGTTTTCCAATGGCGGCTATCAATGGTGGCCGGATAACAAAGTGGCTAAAGTTGTCCCAAACTGAATTTCCGCAAAAATTTCCACTGAATCGAGTGACTCCGTTTTGATGAAACCAAATTACCATGCCAATGGATAATTCCTGAGTTAACTCCCACTCCCGCACACAGGTTTGCTTAGTTGCTTAATTCGGTATTTTATAAACTAACGCACTAAACTAAGGAGACTCACGGAAAAACGCCGTATTTCCTCATTTGCATCTAAAGCGCACCTAGTCAGCTCCACCCAAGTCTCATCTCCTCGTGATTATGCATGCTCTTCAACAAAGCCCTCCTTTGAGCTGCCAAATAATAACAACAGCACATCGTCCTCCCCTCCGTTCGGGGGTCTCTCGAATAATTTCATCATAAACGCACACTTTTCGAGGAAATTGGTTCAAAAGTCCTTGCCAACGACAAGAATTCACAAATTTCCACCAACCCACCAAGCCACCAACTCACCGCCACCCCCTGACCGACTGCCGTCCCGCACAATGTTGTGTACTGAGAGACAATGTGTGTCATCTCAAGTGCTGCCACTTCACTGAATTATCATCCTCGAATATAATTGCAAACATTTTCGTCCCCACCACCACCCCAGTCTTCACCTTCTAACATCCCCCCCTCCCCGTGCGTTCTCCCCCCCCACGAAACTCTGTTGACACTTTTCAACTTTCGGGTAACGTCTTTGTGCGGAGTTTAGTTGCTGCAGGTAGACCCGTATCGCATCTCTCGTGCACATGAGCAGCACAAGTCAAGGACAAAGAAGCAATTTAAATTTTCCGCCCTTAAGGATGTTTTCGACGTTGGAGTCAACACCACCGCCTCGCCACCTCCACCGCCGTGGATGTTGTTTGCCAGTGTCGGTTGGTAACTAACTAACTACCTGTCACACGGCAGTTTGTTTTGATAGTGCAGCACAACGGAGCGGAGTGGAGAACAGGTCCTGCGGCGCTGACGACGAGGAGTTGTGCCACATGAATACATTTGTCGTCAGCGGCGAAATAGGCCAACCGTATCCTGCGTGCGACATAATGAAACCATAATTTGAATTTTGTAACTTAATAGCTGCAAATGAATCGCAGCGGAGGTGGCGCGTTGTGGGTGAGGTTGGCGTTTCCTTCGGTGAATTTTTGGAGGGGGTGCGACATGATGTTTTGCAATTCTTTTGTGCACCGCTGGTGGATGGGATGGGTTGCAATTAAAATTCACCCAAACGCAAGTCGGTGAAGGGGTGAGGGGTGTGCTTCCCTTGTAAGTTTTCAATTAATTTCAAATTCTTCTGGCTTCCATTTTGAAAGGTTGCCTGGTGACTTGTGGCTTCGGCGTGACCCACTCAGCCTGATTGTCAATTGTTTGTCGTGAAAGAAAACGTGTTTCCACCTGGAATCAGGACTCGCTGCAGGATGTTAGGTGACAGGTTTTTAATGGGAACACTGTGTTCCTGTTGCCCTAGATTAAGGGAGGAACGTTGCATGTTGGCTCATTCTTGTTGGGCCAATGACCGATCAAGAATTTGTGACTGAACGTTGATGATTTTGGACATCGATAATGCTTTGGTGTAGATGCTGGAGCTTTGGTCTTTCTCGAAGAATGCATCGGCTTTTAAAGAGGAAGAAGTAAGCTTGAGGAGACGACTGGATGGCGCAGGTGGTTAAGTGCCTGCCCCTAGTTCGAGGGGTCCCAGGTTCGATTCCGAAATCGGTCCAGTCACCATTTGCCGTTGGGATCAAATTAACGGCACTGGAGTAGGTTGCTACCTGGCAGTACAATGGACCAGTTTTGAGTCTGAGTGCTCCAGTAGTGTTTCAAAAATCCTCCGGAATAAAAAAAAAAAGGTTGAGAAGCGTGTGGGAAAGACCACACCGCGTCAGCATTAGCGACGAGTAAAAGCCTGAGAACAAAGATCAAGTGCCCACGACAAATTCATTTGAGCTCAAGAAAATTTTTGAGTAGTAGAGCCCTCTCTCACAGGACCAAGCTGATTGCATGAATTACCCTCATCATTCTGGTCGTTCTGGTGAAAAAGCATGCACCTTGTCAATAGCGAACGTGGAGTCCCTGGTCGTTTCACGAGCAAGGCACCTCGTATAAGCTTAGGTTAGGTTAGGTTAGAGGGCTGCTAGTGAATTCACCAGCACACTTAGACCATGTTGTTCCATTGTGATACCCACAGTCAGACTACTCCCACTGATCGACCGCTCCAGTGACAGTTCGTTAATTTGATCCCAACGGCAAATGGTGACTGGACCAGATTCGATTCCGCTGGGATTCGAACCTGGGACTCCTTGAACTTGGGGCAGGCACTTAACCAACTGCGCCATCCAGTCGTCTCAGGGATAGTCGGCAACGTTTTTTCACAGACCGATGGTGTGTTCAGAATCTTTAAGCGGTCTATACACAGGACAATTGTACGTGAACCCCTGTTCCTACCCTGCAACAGTCAGAAACCGACTGAAATTGTGTATGAAAGTGCACACTCTCTCGACACTCATTTTAAACATTTAGCGATATCGATACAAGTCTAAATGTTTTGATTTTATTCACACAGTTCGAGAGATCTCCGAGGATGTCGCGAAAACTCCTACTCCTGTGCGTTCATTCGTCTTAGAATCATCTGTGTAAGTATTCAGACGAGCAGATTTCCTGATCTTGCCTTTCCCCACTCCTCTCTGTCTGGGTTTAAGATTTCATACCCAAATTCGAAGTCCTCGAGGGGTGCGATATTAACAGTGTGGTTCGGAATTCTTGGCTATCACATTCTTGGCTATTTCCACATGTTTTTTGCTGTGAGTTTTACTCCACTGTTTGCACTCTCTAAGTCAAACCGCCGCCGCCACCTTGATATCTCGTAGTTTCTTGTATATGTTCATGGGAAGCAGATGCAACATAGTTTCCCTGGCGGCTGATGGTCTGGATCGAAGTGCCCTCGCGTTGTAAATACACGCAGATCTCTGAATCCTTCCTTCCTTTCTAAGATTGTCTTTGATTTCCAGTGCCGGACCCCAAACAAGGGTACCCTACATTTGTTAGCATCTGACGATTGCTGTGCACATGCAGAGTGTCATTCTCGGTTGGAGTCCCTATTCGGGACATTTCTGTATATGTAGCAACCGCTGCTTTCCTAAAACAGGTTTGATTATTTGGTTTACAATTTAGTTTACTATGTAGTAGTACGCTTAAGTATCTAGCGCGTCCAGTGAAGCTTAGCTCCTGATTCCTTAGCTTTGGTGGGAGGTCTTCTAAAGGACCGTACGAGCTCTGTTTCGGTTGAGTTTTTGTCCAGACCAGCTCTGCCTGTCTGAGGTTTACAGAACACCGTTGACGATTCCGCCGAGTTAAAGGATGTAAAATGACGAGACTTTAGTCGCAGTAACAGCCGCTGGAAAGATGGCCTGCAAAAGGAAGTCCGGAGCCTGAGATTGGTAAACTGAATGACATCGACTCGTAACGCTGATGGTTGGAGGGACTTGTTAAGACTGGGATCAAATCCCGATTATAGCGTCACTGATGTTGATGATTTCATTGCGCCACTGCCACTCCTGCCAGATCTCTTGCTTGATAAAGAGATTCTACTCGTAGCTCTCAGACTATGCAGAGCTCCGTAACTCTGAGACAGTTTTGATGTCTTCCCTGCTGCTGTTACAGCTGATGCGTCAATTCGCTGGATTTCTTAAGCAATTTGCTCCTGAATTGCTGACCCACGCTGACCCACTAGTTGCTGTCCCGACGGATCTTTTCCTTGCTCTAGTTTCTGTGGCTGAACTGTGTTGCGAGTCCATCTGATGTCGACTGTCAATATGCTACTCAGTGGTTTGTTGTTTTGTGCGAAAACTGCGACTCCTTTCAGTGTAGCATGGCTATTGATTTGCTGACGCAAGAGTTGGTAGGTATTATTGGCGCAATTTTTTCCCTAGATATTCGTTGTTGGCCGTGAGAGTGGAATAAGCTGCCGTTTGCTGTGGAAATTCGCCTCAGCCTTAAATTTCTGAAGATAGTGAACTTACTGACCATATCTTCGGATCATGTGGTGGCTGAGGTCCTACCCTAAATTGGACTCTTCGCACAGCCTCCTTTGACCTCGTCGTTATCACTCATTTCATCTTCCCTCTCGGAGGTTGCCCAGAATCAGCTCTTTCTCTACACATTCAAGGCGAATTAACTCACAGTTTTCCCGGCCATCAACCAGTCATTAAAACACACTCTCCTCCCTCTCCTCCAGCCTTCTCTCTTTCATTCACCCTTCTTCATCCCTTCAGACCACATCCCCTCCTTCCCGGCTACTTGCTAACAAATTTGCTGACACTTTTGGGTAAATCTTGAAATTAATTAAGGACCCAGACCCTCCCAGGAAACAAAAAAAAAAAAAAAACGAGAGAGGGAAAAACCCAATCCCTTCCATTCAACTGAGCGCAGTAGTAAAGATCAAAATTTATCCCCAATTTTGTATCCCATTATCCCTTTCAGCTCGCCACACAGCCTCCCACCTAATTAGAGGACACAACTATTGGTCCCTTGTTAGTTCATAACGTTCCGTGTCATTTAATACGATATACTGCCGGCATCGGCGGGGCGGTGATGGCAGGCAAACTACCCACAGCCACCACCGCATCCTTTTCCCCCGCAGTCGGTGGCCACTCCGCCACAGGGACGACATGTGTCTGGGGACATGCATGGCGCACGGAGATTGAAAGGGAAACGAAGAAAAAAAGGGATACACAAACCCTGTCTCCGACAAAAGCAATCTTATCTCTTCCACAGAGGTGAACACGAGCAATATGAATATCCTCCAAGGTCCTTTACTTTTATGAGCTGCCATCCCCCACCCTTGCCCTGTTCCACTCCGTAGCTAGCCCCAGCGAGTGGAGTGTCTTGCGCGCTAATGGTTGATGAACTGAAAGAGCTCCGCCGCGCCGCAAGCGGGTGGCGGTGCTGTCAAATCGAGGAAGACTGTCGTCGCGGGGCCACACCCACTTACATGATTTCCATTTAAACAATTTTCGTTGCATAATTTTGATGCCGTTATCCTCATTATCCTGGTCTCCCCACAGGAGCACACATAACCGCCACCCTCGCGGAGCAATCATCATAATCGTTCACAATGGAGCGGCTCTTCCGCTCGGTTACATTGTTTCCATTCCATCGTGAGCGTATCCTGGCAACAGGAAGCGTCACGGTCATGCCGGAGGGAAGCAAACCTCGATGTGGACACCGTTCTCCCGCCGCCGGGCCGCACGCTATCTTGTTCCGGGGAATATTAAGCATTCCCAGCTCGGGATTATCATCCATCATTCCAGTTCGAGAACATTATTTTTTTTTGCTTTTTTCGAAATTTAAACGTTAGATCACATTAGAGCGACGACAGGGCGAGCTCGGTGTGACCTGAGGCAGGGAACCGATGCCACCGGAGGAGGCGCACACCCAGTCGTCGCTTCGCAGGTGGGGAAGACCCACAAGAGCTGAAGATGTGCTGAGATGTTCTGCTTTAATTTGCATACGTTTACACGAGAAGTTGTCAACCGTGTCGTCGACTTGGGTTTTGTGGGTCGAACATGTTGCCCGTGGACGTGGAGTGTGTTATTCTGGTTCGGTGGTGTGTGTCTACTCTGCAGTTGTCGTCGTCTTGCTTTTGAGGTTATGTTCAGGTGCTGTTGTTGTTGTTTTTTTCTCGAGCGGAAGAGGAGATTCAATTGAAGACAAACAGATGAATGTAATTAATACGAGTGAAGAATCGCAAAAAAATGATTCTGTGCTGAATTGAGTCACGGTCGGAATGGGGTTATGTTGAGTGGAACGTTGTTGGATTGTGGTGAAAATGGACACCATTATTTTTTTGTTTCATTTTCCTTTGAGCAGGAAGGGGAGGATTTGTTTCTCTGATTTGAGAAGACGAGAAGACGAGATAACCGCAAAATTTTGATTGTTGCCTTATTTGACACTGATTGACGCTGTCATTGAATTAGGGGCCAACCATAATGGACGTACAGGAACTTAAGAGAACTGAAGCAATCAAGCGAATACACAGAAACAACGCAATGTGACGATAGTAACCACTTCGTTCAATTTCGTAAGGTTCGTTCAGTTTTATTAGGTTCGTTCAGTTTTGTTAAGTTCGTTCAGTTTTGTTAGGTTCATTCAGTTTTGTTACTTTCATTCAGTTTTGTTAGGTTCGTTTAGTTTTGTTAACCTCGTTCAGTTTTGTTATGTTCGTTTAATTTTGTTAAGCTAGTTCAGTTTTGTTAGGTTCGTTCAGTTTAGTTTCGTTTAGTTTTGTTAGGTTTGTTCAGTCTCATTAAGCTCGTTCAGTTTTGTTAGGTTCGTTCAGTCTCGTTAAGTTCGTTCAGTTTTGTTAAATTCTTTCAGTTTTGTTAATCTCGTTCAGTTTTGTTAGGTTAATTTAATTTTGTTAAGCTAGTTCAGTTTTGTTAGGTTCATTCAGTTCTGTTACTTTCATTCAGTTTTGTTAGGTTCGTTCATTTTTGTTAAGCTCGTTTAGTTTTGTTAAGCTCGTTCAGTTTTGTTAGGTTCTTTCAGTCTCGTTAAGTTCGTTCAGTTATGTTAAGTTCGTTCAGTTTTGTTAATCTCGTTCAGTTTAGTTAGGTTTGTTCAGTTTCGTTAAGTTCGTTCAGTGTTGCCTACTCACGCAAAATCGATATGAATTCCTCTCTACGTATGCAAATGCCAGTTGACAACTGTCTTCTGCTTTAATTTCTGTTAGTAATTATGGACACCGAGTGAATACACGTTCGACAGGTGGAAGCACGGATGCAGTTTCGGTTAGTTCCTTAACTTTAGCCTACTTAAACGGAAGTGAAGTGAAGCTCTTTCTGTGCAAACTCTGCAAACTGCAAAAGTTTGTTAATGGCTGAATTCGTGCGAAGTTTCTGAACGAAATTAAGGACAGTTTAAAATTTGACGATGCTTCTGCTTACTTTTCGTTGACTTTCGCCATCACCTTAAGTATTCCTACGACTGTTATAGTTAGCCCTTTACACTAAATGTCAATTTATGACTTTAATTCCAAGTAAACTCCATCAATGACCATCCTAGGCCCTGTTTCTCTGTCATACAAATGGGCTCCCTTGAAATTGAACTCTCCAACTCCATCGCCTTTGCATTTGACTTCGAAAGTCAACTGTTCCTCCCCAAAATCGATCGAGATTATGTTTCAGATCCATCCGTCGATGGACACAACCAAGCAAACCAAGCCAAAGAAAGAAACCCATCTCGGCAGACTTCATCTCAATGGAAAATCCCTACGAACTTCCCCATCAAATCACATTTAAGATAAGATTAACCCGAATGAATCACGTTCAAAGCAAGTCGACCCAAAAATGCAAAGAACTTGCACCATCCATTTGACATCAAAAGTCGCATTTCAATTCCCATTTGCGCCACCCACCTGACCCCAATCTGATTCCACAGCAAATCAATCGAAGATCCCCTGTAAGGAGACCCGTTTCCCAGGCTCATCCCTTATTCAAGGGACGTCGTCGCATACGACCTACTTCAGCAGCAGCACCATTCAGACCCGATTGTCAATTAAGGCTTCGGCAAGTCTTCAATTAAAATGTCAACAAACATATGAACCGTCGATTTGAATAACCAAAGGAATTCGAATTCGAAGAATTCCTCAGAATCGACGACCCTCCCTTCGGCCCCCGCTCGCTCCGACCAACACCAGCAACAGCTCCATTGACCGACGAGTGTGGAATTGCAGTCGTTCCAAAGGAGTTCATACATCACCACAGGAATGCGACTCTGCCTGTGCACACTCTGAGCAAATAGCAGAACCGATTTGATGACAGATTGAATGCAGCAATTGAATGCCCTCCCCCGCCGCCGAGCAGCCTCTTCACCAGCGCGCCAACAATCAGCTCGATTCAATGCCACGTATTCAAATGACTGCGGCTGCTGCTGCTGCCTTGGTTCGATTCTCATTTTTTTCCTTGCATGCGGCCACCACGAGGCGAGGCGGGAGAGAGGAGAGGGAGAGAAATGGAAATCTCTAAACAAAGCCCCGAGAACTGGGTCAGATCCTGTAGCCGGCGAGTTGTGCAGCCAAATGTACTGGAAGCCGCTCGCAGTGGGGTGGGGGTGGTCTATCAACCTTCAGTCACAGTTGTAGCTGCTCACCCGACCAGCGAGGGGAGGGGGGGAGACGAGAGGAACGGTCTTTGGAATCCAGTGAGTGCCAGATTCGGAGGCGACATGGTTTTTCCATTTCAGAAATACTTCTCCCCAGTCACGCTGTAGTGGTGCACCACCAAGACCACTGAGCCATGGTGTCGAATGTCAAAAGTTTAGGATATTCCGTTTCACTTTTTCTTTGACTCAGAATGCGAACGAGAGCGAGCGCACACACACACATGGCCGCCGACACCCACTGGGACATCCGGAACAGCTGCTGCAGCTGGCCCAAGGTGAATAAATAGATTGTGGCTTAGAGAGAGGTGGAAGCACGGATGCTGAGGCAGCAAGTGGCTCGGTCGTGTGGAGGATCGATAATCGGTTCTGGCAGTCACGAGGGACTGCGAGCAACTATTTTTGGCACAAACGAGTGATTCTGTGACGGAGGTGGTGGATTGAATTCAATTATGTCGACAGTTCGGAAGGTTAGCACCAGAAATGATTGGTTACTTGAACAAGTGGCTGAGGTTAGGGCTTGCTGTGTGTGTGTGTGGTGGCTTTGGGTCAAGTGAATGAATTGGAAGGGCACTTAGTGGGTGGGACTGATGCTGATAACTGGACTATTGAAGGACTTAACGCAGGACATGAAGGAGAAGCGTTGAGATGTGGGCTGTGCTAGATAAGACAAAAGTAAATCACCCACACTCAAGACACTCAAGGCACTTACGAGCAAGTTTATCCTTGACTTTGAAGAGGCGGTTCGCTGCTAAATGCCAAGTCAGCAAGCGTTTCTTGCGAAAGGTTGTCCTAGTTTGGCCAAAGTTTTGGAAAACGTTAAGAAGCTAATAATTTCATCATTGTCTGTTGGGGATGCGGCAGTCTAAGGTTTATATATACTCCGACGGCATTTCCTCAATATTCAAATAAATGGTCATTTAAAAAAAAATCCTGAAGATAAGAAACCATCAATCATCAAAAATTTTGCGAAGACGGTGAATGGAAAAGAGGACCCAATTGCGAACTCTATGAGCAGTACAAGGATGTGGACATAGTCCAAAAGACTCGGAGATGGCTCGGAGATGACTGGATTACGCAGTTGGTTAAATACCTGCTCTAAGCTAGAAAGGTCCTGTTGTTGCCTGGTACTGCAACGGAGCCGCAGCGTTGCCTCGCAGACTGTTTTTGGCCCAAAACCCCATGGTAACGTTGCATCACATGCTTTTTCGGTCTAGAGTATATTGTTTTATACTGGGATATGTATATGTGAGTTTTTTTACCGCAGAATCTTGGCGTGTGCATGTGCTTGGCGTGATCATGTAAAACTGACTTGCCAACATTACAGCCACAATCTTTCAAAAAATCGTTTATGTGTGCATTTGTAGGAGCGGTTCTGAAAAAAAGCCCAATTAGCACTATGTGCTGTTTTGATATCACACATCTGAAAGCGAGAGGTAAAGGAATTGTATGGCTTGACTTCAGAATTTTATAACATCAGTAATTCCTTAAGGGTCATCTTCGATATTTGTTCGAGAGATTCAATACAAAGCTTGATATTTGCCTCTGGCCAGTGCCGGACCGGTTCAAAAAAAAGTGATACAGAGTCTTTCTTCTGCGGCAGTGCTCATTAAGGGGGTTGTCCAATTTGGCTGCGTGTTTGCTTATTGCCCAATGACCCACAATGATCCCTATTCTTGTGACATCGACTTCAATAAAAACAGGACCACATTTCTTATGACCAAGAGGACTTTTCAAATCGGGATGCCAACTTTGTCAGCACTTTTTTTCCCAAGTTTTCACTTTTTTTCTAAGTGCAGACCTTTTAAGTGAGGAATTTTACCGCTTTTGACCACCCAGGTTCGCTTAAATTCATAGAAACATCGCTACTTCGCCCGATTCGGTGCAACTTCATTCATCACTCACCGACACGGATGCCCCTAAGTGCCTCTGTGCGCGGCTCATTAAAGCATCTTCGAGGCAATGCCAACATTGATGGCTCTTAACCCACTCCTTGTCCATATTCACTTTCCAAATACCTTTCTCTAGAAGTCTATCAGTTGATACCAAGAAATCTCATTACAATCCAATTAACCTTTAAACACAGCGCCTCCGAAAAGAGATCATCTGCCAACGTGTCCCGCCCTGGCACTGTCCTCTCTCAATTTACAACTGTTCCAACATTCGAATCACAAAACCCAGACAATGGTGCACTCGTGGTGTAGGACAATGCACGCATTCTGTGAAATATTTACGACTCTCGCCATGGGGCGCTTCGGACCGTTTGTCATCCACCAGACCGAACGACGTCCACAGAACTCACACACACACACACACACGCACTCCCAGAGACAGTCCATGTCCAGTGTCCACATATTTATGGATACCTTGCATGCTCACTGAGTCGGCACTTCCTGCCCTCGGAGCAGTCTTGTCCGTTTTATGATCGCCACGACCGACGACGACGCACAGACGCTCTTGGGTCAGGTCCAATAAAACTCCAAAACTCCGTCCACGGGATGTGTCGTTTGCATAATTATCTAGCGAAGCGGTCACTGCACCACTAAATCCATTGTTTTTGGCCAGACTCTCAGATCCGAGGGCCATCGAAAGGACACAACCTGTTCCCACTTGTGTTATCAACTCGGACAGGACTGCCCTCGTTGGCGGGTGTTTAATTGCTTGATCCTGGCCACAGTCGATTTAGATTTGTTTCCAATGCGCCGGCAGGGCGGAATGGGAATAAAAAATCTTTCCTTCCGTGCATTCCTGTGCATCTGCTGTTTCCTGCTGAGGATTTATGAGGAACCGCAAGCGCATGGGGGTGCATTGCGATACAGAAAACTTCGATTGTGGTCGACGAGCAGTTTACCAGAACTTTTCACAAACAACCTCAGCAGCAGCAGCAGCAGCGGCGGCGGCACCAGTGGCTGGGTCAAGAGTCGGTGGTCGTAAAGAGTTTTTTTTATGGGGGTTGTGTTGCAGGCATCGGTGGCACCCACCTGTGACCAATTGTGTGGTCGGTGTCCGAGAGAGGGGACGGAGCGAGAGTTTTTTGGAAAACTTTTCGTTTTCGGTCCGGGAGCGGTCCAGCTTGGCGAAAACAATTACAATAATGAATGTGACTTTGATTTGAAGTGGCCGGTGCACTGCGGGGGTTTTATGACTTGGAAGGCTCTGCTGCGGCGGACGTGGATGAAGTGTCTTTAGGACGTTGTTGGGAGGCTATAAACAGTTTCTATTTCTGGTTTCATGGGATGGATTTTATTGCGGCAATGTTTGGAGCATAATTATCCGTGCCGTGAGAGTTGGTGGAGCACTTTCCTGGCGGAAAGTAGTGATGAGAGAAAGGTCAAGGGGGGGTACGTTTCGCTTCTAAGAAAATTGTGATATAATATAAAAATATTCGTTTGGCCTTTGTAATTGACGGATGACCTCTATGGAGCTAGGCTTGGCTTCAAATGAAGGTCTAAAGCGGAGACCGAATCTTCCTGTCTTCCTTGTATTGAAGTAAAAGAAGTGCCTTCCTTGTAGAAGTGAAGAAAAGGATGGCTCCAATCGGGCTTGGCAAGCAACTGAAAGATGTGCATGGTGCTTACTAATTCCGAATAGCCTTCGAATCACTTATCGGCTTCAGTCAAAATGTGCAAATGATGAGATTAAGACTGAAAACATTTCCCCGAAGTAAAGAGGGAGGAACATTTCTTCGTGCAATTTTTGAGAAAAATCATTGTAGTTGCAGATGAAGTTGTCCCTAGAAAGGGATACGAGTGCCCTTGCCAACAGCAGCGGCTCACTTCAACCAGCAATTTGGATCCATCGGGCCCTTGAAGATGGAGTGGGAAAAACTACCAATGTGAGATCCATTTTTTGTCGCTAAGAATTTAGACAACCCAGATTTAAGTATGAATCTCAGCAGGCTATTCAGCTTAATATTGTTCGGATCTTCCAGCTCGTCAAAGAAGTCTTTGCAAACTCCATTCAATTAGAGCCCACCCACATATTCCACTTTGATCCTATTGTGGGTGAATCTACGCCACAAGGCGTACATCCTTGTGACTAAGGTTAACCATTAATATTGATTTTTTTGTTCAACGCCAGCCACAGAATATGTTCGCCCGAATTTGTTTAACTTTTAAAGAAAATTTTGCGCGTATGATGATGAAGATATTCTCCAGAGGCTTCTTACTCTCTGAACCTGCTTTTCCAAGTGTGTCTGCTCTTTCGTTCCCTTGGATCCCTGTTTATCACGGTACCCATCAAAGAGTCACTGCGGAGTCACTTTTGACCAGCTCTGATGTCAGAATATCTGACGCTATGACTTTTATTGTCGGTTGGCTGTCAGAGTACACTGTTATCGATCCTTCGGTCTAGTTAAGGCCAACCATCGATAGTCCTGTTTCATTTATTGCAGCCACTTCCGCTTGAAAGACTCTGCAGTGATTGTATCAGGGATCTGTCGAAGAAAATCCTGTTCCTGCACCTGTTCATAGGGAACGTTGTCTCTCATCCAACTAAGCCATTTAAGTTTAAATATCAGAGTACAATGTGTTTGGCATGACATCATCATCCATATGGTCTAACATTAGGCAGGAGAAACGCGGTTGTTCAATTGATACATTTGTATTACTCACTTGCTGGAACGAAAGATTGTGCACACTACTCTGTACCATAAACAGAGTCGGACCATTCAGGCTTCGGATACATTCGAGAGCCTTCAGAAGTAGCGAAAAACGAAAGCAACGCTACGTCTGATCTTTGCTTTGTTGCCGTTCACTTAATTTTACGCAGTTTTAAGGTAGACAAAATCCATCAGGTAGGCGACCGCTTGGCGAACCCAGGACGAGATGGTTACACCACATCCAAAAACTCACCTGTTTGCTCTTGGGTATAGCTTCTTATGAGTTAGAGTCGATAGCGGAGGACCGAGTGGCCTGGAGATTTCGCGTCGCATTGTTCCTGGAATTCTTTTAGTGGAACATACGGGCCACGGAAAATGATGACAATAATGATGATGATGACGAAATCCTTAATCGCGCCAAGTTTTAGGCTGTAGCAACAACCTGCTCGTCTCCTGCCAAGCTTTGACCAAAACTAGACTAAAAACGCTGGGGCAACTATTCTTCAAATCACTAAATGATGTAGTTTTCGTAAAATCACGTCTTCTAAATTTGCACTCTTCTAAAAACTTGTGCATCACTAAAACATCTGATGGCAACACTTTTTTTTCGGATGATGTTTTTTGCAACACTACTGGAGCATTCAGACTCAAAACTGGTCCATTGTACTGCCAGCTAGCAACCTACTCCAGTGCCGTTAATTTGATCCCAACGGCAAATGGTGAATGGACCAGATTCGATTTTACTGGGATTCGAACCTGGGATCCCTTGAACTTGAGGCAGGCACTTAACCAACTGCGCCATCCAGTGACAGCACTTAGGTTAAGGCTCAGGCTCAGCCACCAACCGCTAACCAAGTCTTGGCTGTGGCAAAGTCTTCAAAGGTTACTCTTCATTGAAAGGGAACGGAGGCTTCGCGATTGCCTTATACGTCACAATGACCATCCCATTAACAAATGAGCGACAATTAAGGGCTGTCTTTGAATGAAATGTGACAGAACCTAGACATTTGATAGCAGACTGACAATCAGTGCATATGACGATGCCTCGTTTAGACACCAGATTGTACTTGACCTACGAATGTCTGAAAGACGTGGTTAGAAAGGCGTAAAGATATGTCAGATTCTTCAAGAGTTCGCCTATCCCTTCTTTCTCATCGGCTTTGGATTTGTCTGTAAAGAATAGACCAGGGCATGAAGGACTACTTCTTCAGTCGAATCTGAAGGCAACGAAGGTTGGGAAGTATGGAGAAGTCTATATTTCTTAGCCTAACAGCTCTATAGGCCTCTTGTCTGCCAAAGATGTTAGCTTTCTACCTCATTTAAATTGAAAGTGGATAGAAATTTCCAAATCATCGTTACGAATAAATTAAGCGTTCTGCACGACAGCGGTATTTAGGCTTTCATCACGGCGCGGCGTCTTTTTGCATTGTTTTTGTTCTCAAACCAAAAATTTGGAATGTCAAAAACCCGGAATTTCTTTAGCGACTCTTTGACAAACAATGACAATTGCATATGTTCTCCTTTTACTTATCTTGAGAGATTTCGCAAAGTTTGGCGTAGTTCCAAGCAGTCTGTTGCAATGTCAACGTCATTCCGTGCACTTCTTTCACCTTCAACCTTACGCTGAGATGGTTCGAGTCACACTTGGCCTGTTAGAAAGCTTAGCCCTTAAGAATGTTGGATCAATATTATTGGTGAATGATTGATTAGGCCATTGCGTAGTTTTTTCTGAGAATGCTAAGGAGTTGATCGGCGGCGTGGCGTAGTGGGTAGGTTCGCCGACTCCTACGCTCGAGGTCTAAGGTTCGATTCTCGAAAAAACATCCAACATTTTTTCACGGCTCCTCCTCTTTCAAGTCACTGCCAATGCTCAAAGAGTATAACTGTCCAGAAAGTCGGCATTAAACAGTAGGTCCCCTCCACTCGTGAGAGTACAATAGCACGCACAACACGAGTGGTTGCTGAGAAGCTAGGCCCAGGTCCACCTCGGACTGTTTCCCAACTTCTCGTCAAGCTTTGTGCTTGAAATCATCAACAAGAGAAAATTCGTCTACGTCTTCACGGCCTGAACAAGAATGCGGAAATTTGCTTAAAAATCTAAAAATGATTGTGGCATAATTTTGCAATTGTTTTTCTACTTCAAATGCCATCCCCGAATTGACTGCCCACCGTCCCACCGCGAAGCAGAAGTAATAGATGATGTGTTCCCTTCAACTCTCACATCCTCCTCATCAATGCCCGCAGCAATTTCAACTTAAGCACAATTAATCATCATCCGCCATGAGCTTCCGCTTCTTAATAAGCCCTCTCCTCGACCACTTCACGATAACCCCAGAGCAATGAATACGCTGCCATGTATCGCTTAATGACGCCACTTAGTGGCTATCCATTTGATTTTGGTCAAATCGTGATCTCACGAAACGGCCAAAACCAACGTTGCCCCTGTGATGTGATTTTCCTTTCATAAGCCGTCTCAAATATCATCGGGTCGAGTGCATTGTTGGCTCCGTGTTTGCCAGCGACCATTCGGCAAGAAATATGGCAGCACTGTGTCGTAGGTTATTGCCCACGAGACATGCTTATTCGATGAGAATAGACGAATGCACGAACGTGGGCCATGCTCATGAGGTATTGTGGGACAATCGAGTTGTGGAACCCACTGTCCACACCTTTCGGTGTATCGAGGATGTGGAGAGATGAAAGGAACTGAGTATGGAGCATGTTATGGCGCGCACTTAATGACATCTGTCATGTGGACTCAATTTTCTAACCGCATTGGCTTTTGAGCGGTGACCTCGGACTGTGGCTGAGGTTGGTGTGGTGGTCTAGTGAAGTTGGTCTCCTTGGAGTCACTCTGGTTTGCAGAACGAGGGTGAGGCGTGTGATTGGGTCATTGGCCCCTGTGCCTTATGCTTCAATGAATGAACGCGGAGGCGGACAAATTCAGGGCAAAAACTGACGATTTCGGTCGTTGGTCGATTTGGTGAGTTACTGCTTCAGGAGCCTCCTTGGTTCATGTTGATTCCTCAAACTCCTTAAAGGAATTTGGCCGGCGAAAGCGCCAAAAACGAGCGATGGAACTAAACAAAAAAACAAAAAAAAAAATGGGCCCAAAAAGGTCCCGCGGCGAAATTTGACGTGAGATGTCCCAATTTTCTTGCTAACATCGACGAACTCTTGTTACCATCATTCCCATCTTCAGAGTCTTCAATTCTCACCTCCAGTCAACTTCAAGACATAGTCAGCGCCTCCTCTCACCTCCATTCGGCTGCAAGACTTGGCCATTTCTTTGTCTTCATCGCATGCCACTCGGCCATTCCTCTGGAGGTGCTTCCGCGGACTTCTCGTGCAAAGCACTCGTCAAAGATGCGGAAATGTATCGTTACAGTTTAACTTGTCGGCTCCCTTTCGCCGTTCGAGCCCTTGTCCAATGACCATGTTTCCCAGAACACACTTAACAGCACTTGCAACGTTATTACCCAGCGACCGCATCCTCTCTATCGACTTCAAAACGAGTTCCGTTTGACAAATTATGCAACGACACGTCTCACGAGCAAGATCTCCCGTCACAGTTGACTTCGCCGCGCTGCCATCGACTGGATCATTAGCCGCGGCATTAGACACTCGGACCATTTAGCCCGAGCATAACTCATAATTAACTCCATGCCCGTCACAAGGTGCCAACTGGAGTGCTGTTCATCACCTTTCGAGCGACGCAATTGTCGACCGGAATGCGGATGGATCTCAGAGCGACATCCGTTTCATCGATTTAATTGAATATCTTTCCATCCGCGGCCAGTCGAACATGGTCTACGGCCGAACGACACTTGCATCGTTCGCTGGAATCACTTGCCGCAGCGCGTGTGTGTCTGCGCAATAATTATCCAGAACTGGTAATCCCCACATGGGCGACGCAGAGATTCGTTTTGACAGGGGCACCATGTGAGCGCGGTCCTTTTGAGTGTAAGTTAAGCGACTTCCGCGCAGTACCGCCGAACCGGTTCCCCTGAGATGTGAACTCAGGGGCAGACCTTTAGCAGAGCGGATCAAGACCGCTAAGCGAGGTCGTCCGTGTCCGTGCCGCCGACCGGCAACCGGATAGCCCTAGCGCTCTTCGACAGCTCGTTTTGTCTGCTCGCTGGCCACCGAAGATGGATGATCTCTCCTCCGTCCGTAGATACGAGTATCTGGTGAATGCAATTCCGTTCGTGCGCTTTGTGTTCGCAATATTTGCGGTTCCATGCTGTTTTGTGTGCTCGTTGCTAGGCACTATTCATGATGAATAGGTCGACTTCACTCGCTCAGAGAACGGACAGGGAGACGTGGACGTGGACGTGGACGTGGTCGGGGACGAGGACAGGGATAGGGACAGGTAAGCACCACGAAAGTGTACTTGTCTGCCGAATGATGAGGATGCGGATAATGCTGATGATAGGTTGTGCGAGAGTAATCAAACAGTAGCATCAGTTCCAGGCAGTTGTCATGGGTTTTGCGGTTAGTTATGCGGTTGCGGAATGAACTGGCACTGGGATGAGTGGTGCTGGTTCCAACGGAGTGCGCTGGTCGACGGAGTGGCCAGCTTGAGTGGATGATAATCAGCGAGTGTGGCTTGCTTCGTGAGGAATTTTCACATCTGTCAGGTAACGTGGGTAATTCTGTGGGTGTATGGGTGGTGGTGGGTTGTTTGTTGTGGACTTGATGGATGATGATCTCGAAAATCTGAAACTTTCGACTCGAAGACTTCGGGGTGGACTCTCACTTTTGGTTGCGAGATTTCTCTGTGATTGATTGTGAGTGCAGTCAGGGATAGATGAAGCGCTATGAGGTGATGGAATTTGAAGTGAAATCGAAAAATGGGCTTGGATTTGAAATTCAAAGGGGCGTAGGTTCAAATGCTGGCAAAAGCAGGGACAGAAATACATCTGAAGACAGTGGCCGCTGCACTGGGGGTAGAAGAAATTGAGGTTTTTGGTTAATTAACTCAAGCTGCGTTCAAGAGAAGAGTCTTACGAAGAGTCACCGAAGACGGTGATCTGAAATAAAATCAAATTTCAAATTTTGGACCAAATTTTACGAAAGGCCGACTTTCAAATTGGGACCAAATTTTAAATACGCACGGAAATTGGTTTTATTTGGTTCGAGAGAAAAGTCTTAGGATTCTCAAGACAGTGACATGAAATATGGAAACATTTCAAATTAGGTAAGTTGCCGAGAAAATCTTTGATCAGATTTTCTGGCAAAGGACACCAGGGCTGATCCTGCTTGCACTGAAGGGATGGGGTAGACAAGAATGGCGGAAGACTAGGAGTCTCCTAATGGGTGACATCACCTCGAAATTGTGATGAAATGTTCAAAAATATTTCACTTTCAACTCTATCACAAAACCACTCTGCTCATGAAAGGCGAACAAATTCGTCTGATTCCCCATGCAGACACAAAGCAATGCCCCATCTTAACTCGACACCACTCAAAGGTACAACCGAAAACAGTCAAATATTTGTGGTTGCAACGCACCGTTCCGCAACGATTCAAAACTCCGACAGCAAATGTTTAAATCAAATTCAGACAAAAGTGCAGAATGCCCCCCGAAAAGCAGCAAATTAACCACAAAACTTGACTCTCCACCCGGACACATGCAGCCGGCTCACGAGCTCCTCCTGTGCACAAGATGACGAGTGTTCATGTGTCGGCGAGCGGTGGCATCACCTGCATGCCGTCAGTTGAGCAAAGTCGTGGATTTTTGTTGGGGAAACTCTCGGCAAACAACAACCGACATGGTGGCAGATAGCAAAAGCAATTAATCGTGGGCGGTGGTCGTGATGATGACTGACCGAAGGACAACATGAGCGGTGTATCCCTTGGACGGAAATATGCAACCAAGTATTTATAAGAAATTAATTAAATTCCCTTCCACTTGTTGATGGCATGCCGAGAGGGCAGCGTCCTTCTTTTGCATGTGTCCTTCTGGATGGTTGACGACGGAATTATTTTATGAGTGAATATGATGCCGTTGATGGATGATGGGCAGAGGTATGCAAAGGTGATGCTGTTCTGTCCGGAATGGGGAATGCTGTCACGAGCTGATGTTGGCAGTCTGTACGAAAATATGTCGGACGGAGGTATTTCAAGTGAATTTCTGCTTTTTTTTTTAGGTGGAGGCTTGGAGCGAAGGGAGTTCTGTAAAATCAAGTTGAATAAGTTTTGAAGGCTTCCGTCGTCCAGTGGGAATTTGATGCGATGGTGACGATGAAGCAGACAACTGGATAAGGACTTAACGACACTTAACGATTACTTAACGAATACGTCTTATGAGGGAGTCAACTGGATACCGACTTAACGCCACTTTACGAATGCCTCTTATGAGGGACTGGACCGATTTAACGACACTTAACGAATACTCGACGATTACGGCTTATAAGAGAGTCACCTGGACTCCCACTTCACGATACTTAACGATAACTTGACGAATACGTCTTATGAGGGAGTCAACTGGACACCGACTTAAAGCCACTTAACGATTACTTAACGATCACGTCTTATGAGGGAGCCAACTGGAGGCTGACTTGAAAACACTTAACTTAATGACATATAACGAGTACTTAACGATGTCGTCTTATGAGGGAGTCAACTGGAGGCTGACTTGAAAACACGTAAAGAATTTGTCCTATGAGGGGGTCAGCTGGAGACTGACTTGACGATACTTAACGAATACTTAACGATTATCACTTATAATGGAGTTAGCTTGATACTGACTTAATGACATTTAACGAGTACTTAACAATGTCGTCTTATGAGGGAGTCAACTGGAGAATGACTTGACGACACTTAACGACTGCGTCTTATGATGGAGTCAACTGGACACAGACTTAACGAGACTTTTTACCAGGCAGACAATTGGGCGCCAACTTAAAGACACTTAACGAATACTTCACGATTCCGCCTTTTAGAGGAATCAACTGCACAGCGACTTAACGAAGCTTAACGAAACTTAACGAAACTTAACGATTATGTCTTATTGTGGCTACGTGCGTTTTTTTGGATAAGTCTAATGCTTTTGAGGTCTTGCAAGGTCTTCAGCAGGATTCATGTCCAAATCAAAGCTCAAGAAAGATGCTTTGTAAAATTGATTTTTTATGAAATCTCTGCCTTCTCGTTTGCCCTTAGTTTGATTGCCAGGCGTCTGCTTGAAAGTTCTATTCAATCACGACAATGTCATGTCACTCACCGGCCTCTTGCCATCCCACCCCCTTGCCAGACTCATCGTGAAGAGGGAGTAAAATCCATAGATACCATTGCTCATCAGTCACGACATGCTCTCAAACATTCGATACCTTTAATCCGTCCGCAGAAGACCATAGTTCAGTATCCAGTGTCTAGCGTGCCATCGATTTCACATTTGAGCCCCGCAGCAACAACGGCAAACTAAATTAATGGCCAACTTTTGCGGTATTTAATACGCCAGCCCCATCCGAACCTTAGTCGAGAAGGCAACACAAAGGTCCTTGGGAAAGTTCTTAATCGGCATAACCCCATAGACAAACAGTGAGCGCCTAAAGGCCGATGCCAACTCGACTGGAAATTCATTCGAAAACCGTACCGGAGACGACACGAAGGGTTTTAAGTTTCAATAAGTCACCATATGGCAGGGGGAGTCACTTGATGACCAGACCTAACTCCGTCTGACAGGTTCATCGAACACGGTCCCGGGCATTCGGCTCGCACGACGGTTAAGTTTTCTTGTCAACACAACTGTGTGTGGTAATTCGATGATTTCCGATTCTGTGCTTCTTCACTCTACGCCGCGCCATTCCCAGCCTTCTGGGCTTCCTTCCTGGAAGAAGGACTCCGATGCGGTTTTATGATGTAGGTGAGATTTGCCTGTGGGGGATGGTGGGCACCTTGCTCTGCAACTTATGCCTCGAACTTGTTTTCCGCTCATGATGGGACATTACTTTGATTGTTATGAAGGATATAAAAGCGGACTGGAAGGAGTTACTCCGCCAGACACGGGACAATGGTGGAGGAGGCTGGGGGGGAAACGCGCGAAGGGCGTGTTAGTTTTATGACAAAACTTTGATCGTCAGAAAACTGTGAAAGTGGCAGTGGCAAGAAGAGGTGCCGCGTTGTTGTCTTTTGTCTTCGCCCGGGTCGGGGAATGGGGGATAGAGGTAATCTCCGCGTGGGACGAATGGACTGGATGGTAGTTCCGGTCTTATCGGATAATTAGTAAACGGTTCTCTTGGTGCGAAGTTTGATTACTTTCCCCGAGTTTACTGATGCTTAACAGCTTTGTAATCAAAAAGGAGAGAGGAGCTTCTGCGAGGGGAGAGCTATTAATACCCGTCGTTCTAGTGAATGGGGTGACCTTCAATTTATGAGAGAAGAACGGTGAGCTTGGAGTGCTTTTGTTGGATGTGCTATGCACAGAACTGAAGAATGGAAAGGACTCTTTGCAGCAAGTTGAGATGCAAGTCACTCTATTGCGTTGAGATTGATGAGGAGGTACGATAACAGAAAATGATTCTTTAACATTGTCATGCTTCGTAAGTCCATTTCGAAGGTTATTGATGCTTCTTTGGAAGTTAGTTGCCTGAACACTTTTTCGATTTTATGAAGTGGCGATCAATTACTTCTTGTGGCAAAGAGGCACATAAATGACCACAGCTTTCAGAGAAAGGATGGAAGTATCAAGAAACGGCCCTGATACGAACTCTGTATTAGGTGCTGGTCTGTTTTTGATATTCGTGACTATTTTCAAAGCATTAAACCATCGGACTGAGTGATTATCGTCCCAGTAGACAAGCAATTAATGGTCTAGTGAACAAATTTGAGTCAACATTTTCGCTGCTGGATGTTACCGCGCTGTACCGTGAAATAACGGCGAGCGAAATAAAGCCGAATTCCAAAATTCTTTGAAATTTGACATCAAGTTTATTAGGAAATACTTAGTTTTTTTTTCAAAATGTTTTGTCAATACTGAATTATAATTTATGCAATTTATTGTATTCCTTCATGTTCTTTCGAATCTGTGAATGAATATGTGCATCCATTTGAGTATAATTTCAATGTTTTTAAGGGTTGATGTGAACAGTGTACTTGGAGTTTTGAAAATATTGCATACCTGGAATATTTTTTCGCCCTTAAAATTCACAGCTACTTTGTGCAAAATGTACTGTGAATGGTTGTCTGTTTCGGTGGAAAAGTTACTCTGGCTTCTTTTCAGTGTCGAATAAATCTTTCGCCTTTTACTAAAGATTTCCGTGGAGAGGAGCACTCTAATGAGTCTAAAATAGAATTTTTGTGAAGGTCTGGCGAGAGCTGGACCAATTAATATTAAAAAAAGAAATCGGTCCGGTTTCCTTAGTTTTTCTCATAGACTTAAACTGCAAACAAATGTCCCCGAATATTTCTTCCATATGGAATATTTGGAACTGTAGTTCTTTTGGCTCTCTGATTCAGTCAGTTTAAGAAGAATAGGAAAATACCACTATTTATGACGTAGAGGCATATATTTGATACTCTACCGCCCATTTAGTTATTCACTTTAATGATACAATATGATCGTTAAGGTTATTCCGTGCAACAGACGTGTAGAAATGCCATAATAAAAAAGCTGAAAGGGTGTTGCAGTTTTCACATAACGAGGCACTCATTTCACGTTTTTTGTGTTGTCTTTCCTTTGATACATTGAATTGAACTTTAAAATGGACACAAAGAGAGTTTGATTTTTTCATGTAGTTAATTCATCTGTTAAATTATGGTTTTTGCTTCGTAATGCCAATTCATAAATTCCCAGTTCCATGCATTCAAGATGAGGATTTCAATTATTTTTAAAACTCCTACGTTCAGCTCAGGAAATGTGCGAAAAGTGCAGTGTTCTTCGTACAGTGCTAGGGCTAGCTTTTTCTCATGTTGGAATTCACTCTGCAATTTTGACTGCATTTAAAATGGGATTTTTTTTTACTTCAGCCCACTGTACATGCACAAACATTTGTTAATTCACAAGTCCATGAATAATTTCAATATGCTTTCAGGACCCGTAATCACTGAAACACAACAGTGCGTCAGCGTCAGCGTTGTCTTTCAACGCATACCATTCAGTGGACATTCACGAAACACTGCGTCGACTTGCGTAAGTGAAAAATGAGAAAGATGAGAGGGTCGTAATAAAACGCAAAACGTAATCCCAACGTACGTCATTATTCAACATGTTGGATATTTTTTGACAGAGGGATGCACTGTGAGAGCGAAATTGAGAAATGCTTCCCAAATTGAGAGTTTTTTCACAAATTGAAAACATTATGTGACAACTGACATTTGAGATATGAAAACAGCTGATTAAAATTATTTTAACGACAAAACTAATTTAAAATGATTGGAAGCGTGAATACGCCAAACTTTCTTGGCTTTCATTTTCCGCAATTATTTTCATTAAGTTCAATTGTTTGACCAGAATATTTTTTTATTTAACATTTCAGAAATGAAAACAGCTGACGGAATATTTTTTATTTGGTATTTGAGAGATTTGATTAACGCAGTGCGTCAACGCACACCCTCCGTAACATGAAGTCGGCTAGCACAACACACGGTTGTGTTTCAGCCATAACGCTTTAACATTTCAGAAATGGAATGGAGAAACTAGTCTACCAATTTTTTTTGCTAAATTTTAGAACTGAATGACAACTTTTGAGCGGAGCTGAACTCTGAAATTAGTTTGCGATTGACATTAGAGAGCACCACTATATTCTGAATTTAAAGTTCTGATATAATTAATTGCTTCAGCTGCAGTTTGGTTTCAAAATCGAGAATTATATAGTTTTTCTAAAAATCTCCACTACTTTTTGAAACCACTTCTGCTGTCATTGTTTTGCTTGATGGCTATAAATTTGACGCTCAGCCGGAACAAGTATTCAGTATTAAAGTCTAACTCGGTAGAAGAAAGCAGCGAAAGGTGCGTCTAAATGTCCAAGAGCAAGAACTTAACGACAAGTAGTATTTAAAACAGCAAAGAAGCCGTACATATAAAGTAGAGATTGGGTAAATCTAATTAACCAGACCATACAAAGCAATTAAACGTGAAAGCGTTGGGTAATTTATAGCATTTAATGCAACATCAAACGGTGACCGATGTAAGGGCTCAGGAAGACAAATTTCCACTAAATACTCATTAAAACAAGATCTTCAAGATTAACTTGTCACTCCTGAAACTCCTAAATGTTTGAAATCATTAGTGTACCTACGCCCTGTAATTGCATCTCGACAATTCAGCACCCTTAGTCACGTGTAATTCAGGTAGTCCATGACAAAAACGGATCCTACCAACCAGGTTTTGATGTCCCTTTTAAGGGTATTTTTGAAATTTATTTCGGTTATAATTCACATTCACCTTGTGCGCGAATAACTGTTAATTTCAGTTTCAGTGGAATTGAAAGTTATCGCTTCTCGGCCTTATGGCTAAGATCAAAGTGTAGTATCTGTTCTTATCAGCTTAACATCTGATAGATCCCCCATCGGGGGACAACAAATGTTAAACTGATTTTTGGGAATAGACGGAGTGCTAGGGGCTTGCTCCACCTCTGTCGCGGGTTGGCCCGGTATTGCAGTACCACCGGGATCGGCCCAAATTAATTCTTAAACAATTTCATTAAATTTAAAGTTCTCCTCAGACTCTTCTTAGTATTTAAGTTAAGCCTGGGCATCAGTTGAAGAAATGGACGTGAATGATTGTCAAAAATTTAGCATGAATTTTCAGTAATTTGAGGTACAAGACAGAATCTCTTCTTTTCTTTGGAATTTAAACACAAGACAAGACACGAATGGCCGCGATATTTGCCACATAAGACGCCGTCGAAGTAAAAATTATATTAACTCCACACTATTAGTAGGTTGGCAAGAGTACAAATTACTGTCATCGGTCTTGTTTCAGTTCAGAGAAGGAGCAGCTAAGTTTCGTTAAGTTCGTTGACTTTTGCTTACACTTGCGCGGAAGCAAAATGTACGTGTGCAACTATCGCCAACTATTTCTATAAGCAATTATAACTAGTTTGAAATTTGACGATGCTTCTGGTTACTTTACATTGACTTTTGACACAAGTCTACGTTTTCGAACGGCTATTATAGTTTTAAGAGGCTTTAAGAGGCTTCCGATAAAAACATATCCGACGTTCTTAAGGCCTTCGAATCTGATGGGGCGTTATGTGTAGCCGACAAAATAAGAATCTGAGTTATAAACTCAACCACGCGACACCAAAAAAATGTTCTGGTAAGGTCTCAAGTGTTATCTGCTTCGTATTTTCAAACAAAATACTGGATCAAGCACTTCTCTCGGATTCATTGCTGTAAGCAAAGTGGAGAGAGTCGCTTGTTATGTTTCCACCAACACTCCAGTTCCTAAATCAACGCCATCACTCACTAAAACTGTTTATGAACTAGCCAAACCGCCAACCGATCGGGGTCCAATTCGAATCCATTTCATAAATTCCTTCTCGTTGTTAGTTGACACTTCAACGACGCTTCGCCAAAACATTTTCGGCTCACTCAACAATTTTCGGCACTTCAGCGCAACAAAGTGTATCCTTCCCCGACCCTCCATCAGACCACTTCTAGCCACCACATCTCGTGTCTTATTACTCCAAACAGATCAAAAAACGGTCACCAAACGAACAAAACTAAAAACTGTATCGTCGGTATTTTCTAACGTTACACTCCCCCCTCCAGACCGCACCCCGAGGTCCATTTTGACTCGCCGAACAAGACAGAAAGAGGGCACCGATACGCAGCAGATAGCATTTCTGTGTTCGAGTGGCGTGTAAACATCAGATCGACTCGGACTCATGTCCGATACGACGACGTCGTCGTGACAGTTGACACTTAATACGAACGCGACGATGGTCGTCTGTTTGTTCACATCGAACGGGGATTAGATTGTTTGACATTTCACATGTCATCTTGTGTACTTAATGGATTTATTAGTGTGGAACCGCGTGCGGTTGTGCGTAGGACCGCGATGGCACATGTTGGAGGAGGATCTCGATGACGTGATGCGGCTGGAATGCGTGTCTGTGGGGGTTCGGCGGACGAATGAACGATTATGACAACCAATCGCTTTATGGTTACAAATCACCAGAACTTGGGAACTTCTGTCGAACAGGCAATCGGCTTAGGACCGATGATTGATGGTCGGAGTCTGTGAAGGGGAAGACAAATGGCAGGTTGTGTGCTGACCGTGAGAAGCATGCGCAGTGACAGATCTTTCACTTCCATCAATTTTGCGTACTTTCTCTTCGAAGAGATGAAAGGTCTCAAAAGGGAATGTCAAACAAGAGTGTAGAGACAAGTTTGAAACGAAAGCACTTAGCACTTGACAAAAGTTTTGTCGATCCGAGATAGGACAGATAAATGCTTGAGTGGGGTTTTCCTTTCGAAAAGATTAAAAAACTTGCACTCGCCGATCGTGGGCCGTCAAGCATAAGCCGACTGCTTTAAGAGTTGTGTGTTGTGCAACCAGCTAGACATGCACTCCAAGCTTTCTTTTGGTGTTTGACAGTTTGTTTGCTTACTGGACACACTCACCGCCAGGTGCATGTGTCATGTCCACGCTGTGGGTGTCGATCATGTTAACCGGTTTTTTTTTGAAAGAAAACGAAAGTATGATCAACTTAATTTTTGAGTTGTGACTTGATCAGGTCCCCTCGAGAGCTTAATGCTTTTCGAAGGTCTTTCGACTGTTTTCAAGGTCTCGGAAATTCATACATAGTTTTTACTTTTAGCCGTCCGTTGCCAGGGTTTACCAACCGGTTGATGGATGACAGTTGTCGTTTATTTGACGATATGAACTTAAGGCTCAACTATAATGGCCGTACCGAAACTTGGGAGAACTGAATTAACCGAGTGAATTCATAAAAATTATTCCCTGTGACCATATTAACTGCTTTCTTCAGTTTCGTTAAGTTCCTTCAGTTTCGTTAAGTTCGTTAAGTTCGTTCAGTTTTGCTTACTTCCGCCGGAACGAAATGAATCACTTTCGACGTGTGCACACGTTAATTTACAGCAGAATGCTGCTTAAGTTTCCATAGGCAATTATGAACAGAAATTTGACGATGCTTCTGGTTACTTTTCGTTTGGTTTTGACTTAAGCTTAAGTTTTCATACGACTATAATAGGTGACCCTTTAGTCTTACCCTTATATGGTCGATGACCAAGGAGCTTGGCGACATGTTGCGAGGGCACTGCGTTGTGCATGTCATCGACGTATCACAGTGTCTTCTCACTCTACACTCGTTCAAAGAAAAGAACTCCCGCCAAAGTTAGAATCTGTGCCGAAGAAAACAGGTGAAAAGAACCAGAGCCCTGAACTGAAATCAAGACGAATTTGCAACTCAATACCGTGTTGATGTCAAAGAAAAAGCCAATTTCGAGTGCGACTCTCCATTTGATCTCGTTGAAGGTGTCGTTTGTCTCACTCAAGACAGATCTAATGTAGCTTAATGTCTGACTGTGGACGTGTTGAGGTAAAATTTTCTGTAAATGTCCTCTATCAGCCGAGAATCATCTTCCAGCTCTAGGAAAGCGAATCTGTGAGGCACAATGGCCACATCAAATAGAGCAAATACAATGAGCTTAAAAGTTGCGAAGGCCTTATTCGGGGACTGATGGATGATCCAAGAATGTTACAATGCCCCAGTCGAGCATTCTTGATGATCGAGCCGACTTATGTGTGCTCCTCCGACCACGAAGCAGTGATTTGTGCCCACTTGACACATCGCCGACACCGTGTCTGATTGCATCTCGAAGCTCAGTGACTGTGACTGGCCTATTCATACACTCATGACCTCAGCCCACGAGTCGTGACTCGCCCGTTGAACTGTTTCCTCAAGTCTTTGTCTAAAATTAGTCGCTGCTTTGACGTAGCTCCTATCATCCGTTTCAACACCTGGCCTGCCCAACGGCAACGGCAGCGGCGGCGCTGTCTGTTTAACATTTCATCTCGGGATCGCGCCTCTTAATGAGTATAATTATGCTTCGTGCATTCTCGTAGATACACGCTATCTCCACTTTAATTTGGAACCTCAAAAAGTTTATCCAAACATCCCCTCGAACGGATCGAGCAGCCCAAATAGTCCGACCAGCTCGAACAGGTAACAGGCAACGAACAACCTCCTGCCTTTGTTCCCATTCCAACTGAAGGATGACCATAAACCCCTTGACCCTCGAAAAGCAAACAAGAAACCCAAAACCGATCCGAAAACGTATCTCCAGAAGCAGATGGGTAAACAAAGTCCACCGGATACCGGTTCTGTGGCACTCCATCACCAGTCGACGGTTCACAGAAACCGACAGAGCCCCTCAGTCACATGCGTGTGTCCATCTCTAGTGGCCACTCAACAACAGCCACACACACACATCGTCTCGAGATGAAAGAGACTCGCAGTACCCGGATGGTCATTTCAATTAAAATGTCCTTGAGCGGTCCTTATCAATCATCGCCCATCTCCTCTCGAGTGGGCACACAAACAAAACAAAGCCCGACGAAAATCGCGCATAAAAACTGAAAAAAAATCCAAAATTTTATTGGAATTTGTTAAACAAATGAAGTATCTAATCAGATCGTTGATTGAATTTAATGGTCCATCAATCCGAGTATCGGATGAAATCATAAAAGCGTTTGCGGGCCCCACAGACACTCGCCAGAGAGGGAGGGAGAATTTAAATATCCGTGCGCGGGGGAATCGTAAAAAGATACAAAAGTATCTTTTCCCACTTGAAATTGAAAACCCATTTACAGACAGCAAACCAAGAAGCGCCGAATATTTATCTATGGAAATTGACCATCATCAGGCCCGTCCGGCGGTGGCGGCGGCCGTCCACCGCCTAACACGTTGGCTTTTCGGGCGGCAAAATGCAAATTCCTCATTCCCCGTGAGGGTCCTCTCCCTTAACTCTGACAGAAAACAATGCTCCACCTGTTTAACATTTATTGCCGAGATTCCTCTCGGCCGCTTGGCCGTGTCGCCCGGCCGGGTCCGCTTGGGTTGGGAATTAAATTTTATTTTTACGATCCTGGCGGCGGCGGTGGCGGTGGGGGTCGTGGGCAAGACGGTGGCTGGTTCGGGGCCGCCTAATGTGGGATTGGTTAGTAAGTGTTTATTGTTATGTGGTTTGAATTTTGTTTTCTACTTCGGATTTCAATTTAATTGATGCGTCAAGAGCCTGGAGAGTCACTTAATGTGGGAGAAGCACGTGATGGTTGAGTTTGAATGGGTTTTCGAGTGAACGACACGTCGGAGTGGGTGAGGATGGGTTTGCCCTTCGCTGTGAATGTAAAATAGTTACAAAACATGTGCGGCGGGTGGAGGGGGATCTCTCCTCACGAAGGTCTTGAGTTGGATTAAGTGCAGGCACAGTTGACGAACGTGCTGCTATCCTTAGGTAGGCTGGGGGAGACTCGCAGAAGCGTTGAGTCGCGGACGGAATGTTATTGAAGCTTGACATGACGAGGAAGTAAAACTGTGTATACACGTCAGTTGTTAATAAACTCAACGACTGCATGAGAAATTGTGTGAGTAAATCTTGTTGGAAGACACGCAATTCGCGGATAAGTACTGGTAGGCTTTGGGCATTCGCCGGAAATGTTTACTACTCCGTTTTTGCATAACTTCATGGAAAATTAAAGCAGAATGATGGAATGTTGATAAATGTTTAACTTAATGCTTGAGAAGTGCGCACGTAACAAGCTGTCGCCGAAATGTCTGCGTCTGTAAGCCCCACAAATGGGAGCTGGTTTAACAACACTTTTCATTGAATATTCAAGTGTTTCGATGGGTATTTCAATTACAGTCGACTCCCTCTAAGTCGAATTTTCACGGGATATCAAAATTAGTTCGAGTTAGAGGGAGTCGACTCAATGCAATACCATTCAAAAAATCAACCATCAGGAAGACAAAGATAAGCGTCAAGGTAACCCAAGGTTCGACAGGAGATTTTTGTCGTAATGGAGATCAGAGGGATTATCATTTGAAAATCCGTTTACGAATTACCAAACATCCAGCAACAAGATAGACCCCTTCTTTAGGTTGACATGTGATTTGAAGGATATTCTTTCCACATCCAAGGCGAGGATAAGCATGGTTCCCATGGCGTCAGGGGGAACGTGGAATTCAAGGTGGAAATCGTGTCTTTAAGGCCAACAAGAGCTGGTCGTATGAGAAACAGTCAAAATTAAATGGATTAAGTTTTATCATGTTCATCCCCACCCTCGGTCGGAGATTCTTGGCAAAGTTCTTTAGGTCTACAAAAAAGTTTCGATGGCAAACACTTTCCCGTAATGAAAACGTATCCATCCATTCTCATTACCGTCAAACTTTCGAGACAAACACAGACATCACGCTACAGATACTTTCGACTTCCCATGCGAACCTATTCGCATCTCTGATTGTGTGTCCTCATAATTACACATATCATTCCTTTTGTGTAAGAAGTTTCTGAGAAAATTCATCCCCCTCCCCACACCCCCTCCACGCTCTACAGCAAGACTCTTTAATTGTGCTCGGATCCCCATCAATTTAGGGGGTAAAAGGCAAATCTATGTATCCCGCGGTCACCTGCTTCACATGAATCCCCCCGCGCACACACAAGCAAATAATCATCTCACCTTTGGAATAATCACAGGGGGGACCGGGAGGAGACAGGTGGAGAGGAGAAGGATAAAAGTAACCATCGCGCCGCGCGAGTAAATTGAGAGGAAAATTGCATTAATGAACGAGTAACTTGTTTGTGCGGGAATACATCTCGTATCTTTTCGCCGCCCTCCTCCCGTCTCAAAACAGTCCTTTGTTTTCGATTTCTTTGCCCCTTTTTTTTTCATTAAGACTCCCAAAGGATGATTGCAATGCGAAAGGGACACAATCGGGGATGGGACGAAGGAGGGGCGGGCGGCTTTGCAATAAATTGCCTCACACACACACACAGTCCGCGTCTTTTCCTCTGCTCAAACATCTTAAGTCCATTAGAGGGGTTTTGCTCATAGAGGAGTCGAGGAAGCAAAACAAAAAAAAAACGAAAAAGTATCTGCAATGAGTGTTCTTATAGATATTTAGAGACTGTGAAGCGAACATACCCGTCGCTGGGAGAGAGAGGAGACTGAACGTCGTTTGTCGGTGCACCGGTCCTTGTATGATGCGTCTGCCTCTAGTCGCTCCTCGTGAGAGTGCCAATAGTTGTAATCCTTCACTATAATCCTTTGGTAAATTTAGTTTGGGGTTTTTAAATCCGTTTTCTCCTTTGTTAACTCGTTCAGATACATTCTCTTCTTTTTTTTTGGTTTTCTTGACTCAATTTCTTGTTCACTGCACTGATTGTGGAAGGGATTTGTTGCACTTTTAATAAATTTTTGCTTCTCCTTCTCAATTCACTTGCATTCAACACATAGGCTCACAGATACATCCACAACCGGCGATGGAGCGACGACGACGGTGAAACGAGTATTTCGCGCAAAACTTGTTTCGCTGCACATCTGAACGATGAGTGTGCTATGCAATCGCGACGAAGTGCAATTGAGAGTTTTGAACCCGTACACAGATACGTGCTGCGACGGCAGCGATGAAGAACCGATCTGACCGACAGCGTAAAGGACAATGACGACGACCGACGACCACGACGACGATGATGATGATGATGATGTTGATGATGACGACGATTCGAAGAATTGAAACCGATGCGTCCAGTCCGTGTGCAGTGGCTCGCCGAATGAGAGAAGTGCCTTTAGATTTTTCGAACGTTCTCCTTAGCACACTCCCCGTGTGTGTGTGTGAGTGTGAGTGCCTCCGATTGATCGTCGTAGTACCCTACCTTCGCCCACTTCTCGGTCGTTTCGTGGGGCGCCCCCTATCGGAGCAACGAATTGAATAGGCTTTGCTTTTGCTTTTCGCGTTTGATCATGTGAAGGTGTGCAACATGTGTGAGTACTGTTATTTCAGGTGATTTAATAGGATGATGGTAGGATTTTGTTGTTTCCCTCTGCTCGTGCAACCGGAAAGTCGAGGTTCAAGATTTTTCGTTAAGTGTATCTTTTTAGCACTTTTGGTAATCAATTAACTGAAAGAGAGAGAGAGAGAAAGAATGAGATGTGTTTCGATGTGTCTGTGTCCAGCGAAAGGCATGACCGTTGGCAAAATGATGATCGGAATGAAGGAGGAATATGACAGCCTACGCACGGAGAGGCAGAGGACACGGCGAATAATTGGACGTCCCACACAAACAATGGGAGACTTTATGTGCTCACGGCCGAACACTGCGAACGTGGATGAAGAGGATTGTTTGCTCAGATGGATGCTGTGTGCGCTACGTGGTCATGTGTACGGCGATGGATGTTAGGATAATTGAGTGCCCATTGATCTTTGTCGGTTCGAGGGGCCTGTTGCATAAGCGTTACACAAGTGCAAAGAGTCATAAGCAAAAGTGAAGGAGAAAAAAATGGAAAATTACTGAGGTAATGGAGGTAGGCTTTGTGTGCAAGAAGATGCTCGCAGGAGACTGCACCGAGCAGCTCATGCGATATGGATTGCAACATACTGGAGTAGTCAATCGGGGAGATTCTTTAACATGTCAGCGATTGAATCTCTAGGTGGACTACAAGAAACATTTTTGTGAAAATCTCAAGGCAAGTTTTCATATGATTCTGATTGTAGTTAGTCACAGCAGTCACAGAGCAACCTTTTGGGAAGCTTCGAAACTGCAGGAACGTGTATCATCCGTTCCTGAAGGCGGACAATACTTCAGACGGTTTAGTGGCATAAACGGGGGACGGAGACTCACACACAAATTTGGACATAGACGGTCTGTTTGGTAAGATAATCGTGAAGTCTCTGACATTTTTAAGACAAAATGTACAAATAGGCCAATTGTTTGGTGGGTCTTAGATGGTTAGGTCATTTAGACCGAAGGAAAACCATTGGTCCGGCTTGGAATATCTTCGACTCAAACCCCGATGACAAAGCAGTAAAGGAAGACCATGCTTCCGATTGCGTACTTCTTCTTCTTCTTAGGGCGCTACAGTTCGAGGTGGACCTGGGCCTCACTTAACATGCCTCTTCAGCCAGCACGATCTTTCGCCAGCTGTCTCCAGTTTCGCACAACAAGGCCGCCGAGGCCACCCTCGAATTGGGTGCGCCACCTTGTTCGTGGACGTCCTCTGTTGCGTTATCCCACAAGCTCAGAGTCGAAGACTCTTCGGGTCGAAGCTAAGTTGTCCATACGCTCTACATGGCCTAGCCATCTTAGGCGTTGGATGCGTTGACGCCTGGCTAGACTCATGTCGCTGTACAGCCCATATAGTTCGTGATTGAATCTTCTCCTCCAAATGCCATCAACGAAAACAGGACCAAAGATCGCGTGCAGAACTTTTCTCTAGGAAAGGCCAAGAGACTGTTCATCCGCTTGGGATATTGTCCATGCCTCTGCGCCGTACAGCAGGACTGGGATGATCAAGGTCTTGTACAAAGTCAACTTGGTCTTCCGAGAGAGGCCCCTACTACTCAATTGCCTTTTGAGCCCATAAAAACAGCGGTTGGCAAGAGTTATTCTGCGTTTGATCTCGGTACTGATGTTGTTTGTACTGTTTACCGCGGAGCCGAGGTAGACGAAGTCCTTAACAACCTCAAAGTTATAGCTGCCTATGGTGACGTTCTGGCCAAATCGTCGATGTTGTGCGTCCTTTCTCGATGACAGCGTATACTTTGTTTTGCCCTCGTTTACCGCCAGACCCATTTTAGCCGCTTCCGTTTCAATGCCAGCAAACGCATCATTGACGGCTCGCTGTGTTCGCCCAATCACGTCAATGTCATCCGCGTAGGCTAGCAGTTGAACGGACTTTTGGAAGATCGTGCCTCTTGTGTTGGCCAGTGAGTTTTATTATTACGATATTCTCAAGAACGATGTTAAAGAAATCACATGACAGCGCGTCGCCTTGTCTAAGACCTTTTTTAAAATTGAAGGTCTCGGTGAGTTCGTTACCGATCTTGATGGAGCAGCGAGAGTTCTCCATCGTCATCCTGCTCAGTCTGACGAGTTTGGCAGGAATGTCAAAACTAGACATGGCGTTGTATAGCTCGTCTCTATACACGCTGTCATATGCGGCCTTGAAATCGACAATTAGATGGTGTGTGTCGATTTGCATTTCTTGGGTCTTCTCCAGGATCTGCCGCAGTGTGAAGATCTGATCGATGGTGGACTTCCCGGGCCTGAAACCACACTGATAAGGACCTATCAGTTTGTTCACGAATGGTTTCAGGCGTTCACACAAAACGGCAGAGAAGATTTTATAGGCGATGTTAAGGAGACTTATCATTCGATAGTTGGCGCAGTCAAAGGAGTCTTCTTTCTTGTGGATCGGGCAAACGATACTGAGATTTCACTCATCGGGCATGCTTTCCTCCGACCATATCTTACAGATGAGCTGGTGCATGCGCCCTACCAGATCACCTCCAGCTGCCTTAAACATTTCAGCGGGCAGACTATCTGCACCAGCAGCTTTATTAGACTTCAGTCTCGATATCGCTATCTTGACTTCGTCTAGGTCGGGGGGACGGTATTCTCTGCTATCATCGTCCGTTGTGTTGAGTCGAACATTCTGCCTGACAGCGGTATTTGTGTCCTCATCGCCGTTCAACAGTCTGCAGAAATGATTTTTCCAAATTCTCAGTATCGACTGCGAATCTACTACTAGCTGTCAAACACCTAACATTTGTTCCCAAATCTAAGAGAGAAGAAAGGCCAATTTTTACGCATTTATTGCACTGAATCTGAGGACAGTCCTCTCGTGATCATTCAGTTTCATTGTTCAGTCTTTGAATCTAAAGTAAATCTATACGCCATCAGCTGTGTATAAGTATGCTAGGCAATACTGGACCAAAAATGAACCCCTGAGGTGCACCTAGGTACGGCCAGAAATCAGAAGATTGACCCTTTTCATTGCAGTCGTTCCTGAAGTCACAGGTCTCTACTGAAATGGGGCCTGAAGAGGTTACGGAGTTGCTAAGAAATATTGACAGTGTGCGTACAAAAAGAAGCTAAAAGAAACTCAAATAAGAGTCCAATTTCGTGTGAATGCCAATGTGATTAAAAACCAAACCATTTCCGGACTTAGTATGGATTGGGAATGCCCGACTTAATATGGATTTAGATCGAGCATAAATTGGTAAACTGGTCAAGTCAACGCACGGAAATCGATCAAAATGAGAAGAAAGAACCAACTCCGCCTTAAGCCACATCTATCTTGGCCATTTGAGAGATATAAATGTTTCTGGCAAATAATTTCACCTGATTAGGGTCAGTGTTCAAAGAGAGATCGCGCAACTGATCGCCAAGCAGACGGCAATCAGACGCAGAGGCATGAGAAATCCAGGTCCAGACTGCGTGCGCAAAGGGCAGCCCAAGATCATTAGGGAACACACCTCTCCATTGTCTCCCCCAGACAATGATCTTTTGACTATCCAACAATAAGTGCCATTATATTTCGATTTACATCGAGAATATGATAATTAATTACCCCAGCCCCGGACGGCAGCGAGACGCGTTACAGCTTCATTCGATTGGGTCTCTTGAATAAATTAATTTTGAAAAGTTCCCAAATCACGAATCAATTGGGAATTTAACAGTTCAATAGCCGTAACTAATCTCACTTTCCATAAATGAATACCGAACGGCCGATGAGGTGCAATAAATTCTGAGATACACGAGTGTAATGGCCGTGCCTTGATCTACCCTAATCGGGTGTGATGCATGAATGCGGAGAAATGACTCCAATCTGGTCCACCAGCTTTTCGGTTATGGTCCACTGTTGATCGGATTCCTTTGTGAATGTATTCAGATGAAAGATATATTGCGCCAGAGGGCAGTAAGTCAAGCGGAGATGAGGCTGCTGTCGATGGGAGATTTACATCGGCCGAGAGATGAGGAGATGCAACCGTTGTGCAGTCCAAGTGTATTTTGGAAGCGACACAGCATCGGAAAAATGTATGCGGAGCAACAGCTTTACAAAGTCGATTTATCTTCTCACTATTCACTGAACCATCGTTAATTTATGGATGAAATTGCAACAATTCACAGGACGGGAGTTTCTTTGTCGATGGTTGTGAGTTGACGAATCTCCATCTTCAGCTTGTGCCTGACTTGCTCGTATTCAATGAACTAGATTAACTTGAGGCACTATCTCCCCTCTTATGAATACTGGTTGTCGATGACATACACCACGAGCTCAACTTCGTCAGATGCAACACAGCAACTTATGCAGACGATGCAGCAACAATTGTAACTAAAACTTGTCCACACCAAAAGAATGTCGGAATGAACTCTGCACAAGCTGACCATTTTGACAGGCAAAGTTGGGCCAGATTTTAACACAAAAACGACTTGTCCTCTTTTTAAAAAAGAATATATAAAAGCCTTCCCTAAAATCGCCACATACTTGGACCTCATAATCGATAGCCAGCTGAAAGTTTAACAACGACGTTCGTAGGAGAATAGGTAGAAATTGTAGAAATGCGTGAGTTTCCGTCTACGCGAGTGGAAAAACTCTGGGTCCCAAATTAGGACTTAAGCCGGGGATCACAAGTAGGCAGACACCAGGCCAAAATATGCCAACTTCACGTGGCTAGTATGAAAGACTGGATCCAGATAGACTAGACTAGATCTCTTAAGATTATTGAATGGATGCAGAGATCCACAGGCAATTTCATTGCAGGACCATTACGATTCACGTCGTGATAAGGCTTGAAAAGAATGTCTTCTTAAAATTGTGGCTACCAAAACAGCATTTAGTCTGAAAGAAAGTAGCCCGATCACACAAGATACTTAGAGCAGACCTTCAAAGTTTAAACACGAAGATCAGATATCAGTTTAAAATTATTATCCTTGACAGAAGAATAGAAGGCTGACAGGGCTAGGAAGCAAAGCTGTCTTAGAAAATTACACCGACGGCTCTAAAACAGCCAAGGGAACGGCTTAAGAGGTAATCACAAATTCACTGGAGTTCGTCAGAGGATACAGTCTGCGCTGATCTGTCTGCGTTTTCAGTCAAAAATAAAAGGAATTTATGAGGCAGAATCCGAACTGTTCATGAGTTTATAAGTTCATGAGTCTTGAGGCCTATTGTCTATTGTTTGTTGAGGCTCAGGTCCACCCTGGACTGTTGAGCCATCAGAAGAAGAAGAAGCCCTATTGTCCCTCACATAGACAGTCAGATGGCCAACTTTCAAAGAAAATGGGTTTTTTTCGGAGGATTTTTGAAAACTCTGCTGGAGCACTCAGACTCAAAACTGGTCCATTGTACTGCCAGGTACCAACCTACTCCAGTGCCGTGCCGTGCAAATTGTGACTGGACCAGATTTGATTTCACTGGGATTTGAACCTGGGACCTCTTTAACTTGGGGCAAGCACTTAACCAACAGCGCCATCCAATCGTCAAGAAAAGGGGTTAATGGCTGAGTTTTAAATGAGGGCAAATTTGGATAAATGTTGCCGACAAGCTGCATAAACCATAATTCACTATCTCAAAAGAACACCAATAAAAGTTGTTACGACATGAAGAAATTCAAAAGTTCATATGCGTGTAGGGGAGTGACTGGAACATGGAATTGAGTGGAAGAATTGCGGTGATAAATCCAAGCAGATGTTTGGACCTTTGATTTTCTTAAGCAATTGTCATAGTGACCTACTTCAAGAGAGAGATGCAAATGCAGCTTCAAACGATGTCTTACTTAAGGGTGTACTAAAACTCACAGAAGAATTGAGTTTGCGTGTGGTAAAAAATTGTCAACGAAGTGAAACTACATATTCACAGCTGCCAGTTCAGAGTTATTAAAAATGGGGCACTGGAAAAAAGATCAGTTTTCATTATTGAGCAATATTTTCGAAATGAAGAGTTTTGGCAACTTAATTTCACATATAATAGAAAGAATAGAAGATTTTCAACTGTGAAAAGATGAATACATTAATTTATGAAGACTGGATCAATTAGTTAGACATTAGACACTATGGCCAACCTGCAACAAGTTGTTCAAGACAAAACGAGCAGAAATGAGAGTATTAACAGAGACATCTTCTATTACGTTATTCTCACTGGTTCAAAGTCGAAGATTCTCCAGGTCGTAGCCAAGTTGTTCATGCGCTCTATATTGCCCAGTCATCTGGCTAGACACATGTCGCTGTACAGCCCATACAGTTCGTGGTTGAATCTTCTTCCCCAAATGTCATCAACGTAAACAGGACCAAAGATTGCACGCGAGAAAAATTAATTTTCTAAAAAAAAATATTATTTTTATACGAGTATTGTCCATGTCTCTGCGCCGTAAAGCAGGACTGTTGAGTTAAAGAAATTTAATTTGGCACGTTGGGTAAGAATTGGAGATTTCGAGAGACTCTCTGCAACGTATACTCATGAAAGATTTGCATCTTCATGCATGTTGAGTCCAATCGACTCTAGAACTGAATTCTACCAACCAAGCACAGCGTAGGAAAATCCTTGAATGCATTGTGGAGCAACAACAATTGAATACTCATTTTGCAAGCAAAATAATTTTCAGTGATAAAAGGCAGAGTTTCATCCTGGTGACTTTGTTAATCGTGAAAACTGTATTTCAGGATTTTTGTAGTTTGTGGAACATAAATGCGGCAGAAGGCATGATTGGACCATTCTTCTTTGAAGTAGCGGCTGTTCAGGGAATAAGATGGAATTTTTTGGGCCTAAATTGCAAGTTTTTGAATGTGGAAGACATGTGGTTTCAGCAGGAACGTGCCACATGTGAATCAGCCTAAGAAATTATTCAATGACTGCATGAATTAATTCCTCGATCGAGAATGCCCAACCTTTCTGATCATCAGAATTAGCCGCCTAGATCATGCGATTTAACGCCGTTGGACTTTTTTCTTTGCGATATTACAAACTCTAAGGCTTATGTCAATAACCCCACGACCAACAATTCATTCAGGGAGCAAAACCAACTAAATTCGTCTAAATTCAGAATTTCGAGAATTTTGCGTGTTCCAGCAAACCCGAGAATGACATTTGTGATGTGCTATTCAATACATAACCCTACAACATAGAGCGACTGCATGAATCGCAAAAAAAAATCAAAAATTTTGATCTCAGAATCTGTGTTTTCATCAAAATAACTTTAATTTTAGGACACCCTTTACAGAAGAAACAACAGGCAAATTAATAAGGTATTGAAATTTGTACTTGGGTTTGCTATTATCTTTTTGGATTTATGGTTGTGTTTGGGGATATGTTCGCAAACTTTATTGACTGATGAAACTTACAGAATTCTTGCGGTCTAAAGGGCCAACTGTAATAAATAACTGTATGGAAACTGAAGCTCAGGTATATCAGAACCAAACGAAAAGTACCCAGACACACCGTTAAATTTCAAAATGTCAATAATTGCTTATGGAAACTTAGGAAGAATTGAGCTGTCAACTGACATTTGCATACCTAAAGAAGAATTTATTTCGATTCCGCGTAAGAAGCAAAAATCAACGAACTTAACGAAACTGTGTAAAGCGTATAGTCACAGAGTAATATTTTTGTGTATTCGCTCCTGTTCTCTTAAGTTTCCGTTAGAATTGAGTCTTTAGATAATCATAGCCAATGAAATACCACTTCGGTCTGACAACAGAGGAATGATTTCCCAAGTAACTGAAAAAATTGTTGGCTGAATTGATTTTGGATCCATTTGCGGAGATCTAACTACAGTCTAATTAAGACTCAGGCTCTGACTGTTGTCTGATGAGCTATCAATCCCCAGATTTGATACAGAATTTTCTGGATTAAAATGCTTCGTTTCTCTCCAGTTAAGTTGAAAATGTGGTTTACTAGCTACAGGTGTCAGGACAGAGGGGAACTCAAGCAAAATGTTTCGCATTCCAAGGCTCCTTTCAAGATTGAATGGGTTCTTGGAAGAAATATATGAGAACCTTAAAAAAGTTACTCAAAGTAAGATAATTCTGAGAGTTTGGCATTTTTTGAAGAAGAGTTGTTGGACTTTCTGTTAAGCGTTTGTATTGTATGGATTACTTGGAGCATATCTTCCCGCATTCAGATTTGGAACAGTCAAGTGGGACTCTAGATTCCAAAAAATGCATTAACTTCGATCCCAATAGAACCAGGAGGCCTTAAAACTGAACAAGCCTGATCAAAGTTTACTGTGTGAGGCAGTGAAGCATCTTTTAGTTTATCTCGAGTGAAAGAGCAAACTTGCCACAGAACAATGTGTTCGCTCGCAAGTCTCCTCTATCGAATCGCTTAAGTGCTGCCAAATCAAGTCGCGTGATAAAACGTCAGCTAGCTAAACAAAGTTCTCGAAAAATATTCAGACGCTCTTTATTGATTTATTTGACAAACATGAGGTACCCAGAAATACCCAATCCAAGAGCCTCCAAATCATTCCTTAACTTGAATGTAACCTTCTTCATTTCAAGGATTTTGAGAACTTAGGTGTTCAGGTTTAAAAGAGCAGATCCAGAAATTAAGGAGTGATGTGGTTTGGAACCACTGAAAAGTATCGCTATGACACTCTTGAACAGTGGCGAATGTAGCGCCGCCCGAAGCCTTCAAGAATGTGACACCGACTAAGTTCACCCTCCACTGTCACGAGGACTTTCAAATTTGCGTAAATTAACCTCAAAAAACCTTGAATTTCTCTCCCACAACACAACCTGTCTCCGAAATCGTGTGAAAATTCCCCACTCAATCTCCGTTGAATCAACACGTGGCAAGAAGAGGAATATATCGCATCGAATTCTCGGAACGAGGAGCCTCTCCGAGGTTCAATGACCGGACATTTATAAAATTTTACACTCCCTACAGGGAACCCAAGCACCTACGTACGTTCCCCGGTGGCATTCTCTTTTCAAGAATCCAGAACCACCATCCACTAGACACCGCAGACATTTATGCAAAATGTTCTTTCTCGCAAAAATTCATATCTCAAAACTTGTTCTCGTGAATATTTTAAGCTTCGGCACAGGAATGCCGTCACCATCTATTGCCGTACACATGCGGAGATGCCAGGGGCATCGCATCACTCCACTCGCTAGGTCAGCCTCGCAATTGGAAGCACACATTTTCAATTGATTTTGAACCGCCTATGGGTCAGTCGAACGGCCCGCCGAACTCCAGCGCCAGCGGAGTGATTGGTGGACGGGTGTCCTATTCCCAGTTTATGGCCACCGCAAGTACAGCACCGGAGTGGAGCAACTCGTTTCCCACTTGATCCCGTTTGCGAATCACAGAAAAAATTTAATTTATACCACTTTCACCACACGGAGTCTCCCATATTGTGTATGCCTCGTCCCGAAACAGGAAGAAACCCGTTTTTGTGTTCTCCTTCGCAGAACTAATCGAAAAATGTCAAGTACCTTGAGGTAAATCCCCCGAAGCGGGCAGATACGCCGAGATCAGAAATAAACTACACGCATCCAATCGATTCGATTGGATTGATTGGAAATTCTCAAAATCAGTCTAAACTCGAGGCGTTTTCGGTGAAATATCCCGACGAAGGTACACGACTTCACTGGCACTCGCTCGCACGCGTTCAATTCCGACCGCTTGTCGCTATAAACTGGCCTGCCTGGCCGAGGAAAGAACATAAATCTAATGCACAAGCGGAAAAGCAACAACGACACCCGAAAAAGAAATAAAAACGAATCTCAGCGAGAGCGAATCCATCGTCTTCGTTCATCAATGGAATGCATGCAGTCGCACAGATACGCCACCACCACTACCACAGCGCGATGAATGCCCATATATGAGACGAGATGGCCTACCGAGTGCCCCCCTCATAGAAGCGTATCCAACCCATTTGGCAATTGGAACGGGCTGCCGACGACGCTCTCTCAGCCACACACAGACACTCGTGCACTCTCCCGTGCTCTCTGCAACCTGAATCTATTGTGTTCACTGGGGCATTGGCGGCACTCGGCTTGGTTTCCCCATCTGAATTCGCGGAGAGATACTTGTAGAACGTGTCGATGCACTGCAGTGGTTTGAATCTGTTGCATTCGACGACAATACAGGCACGTCAAGTGGGTGAGAGAGTGTGTGAGCGTGTGTGTGCGTGGGGACGCGGAGAGAAACCGGACTTTCCCCTTATGCGTGGTTTGATGGGGGAGGCAGGTTCTCTGAGAGCCAGAGCGCTCGGTTAGCAACTGGTGGTTCGTTCTGATTCATGTCGTTCCGGGTGGGTTTTGGGCTACGACTGTGTTGGTGGATGGTAGGGTAATGCGTGGTTTGTTTGTAGTAAGGAGGGAATGGTTAGGAAGAGCTCGAAGAGTGAACGACACATTTTTTTGAACAGCCGTCAAATTTGCTTTGAATAGAAAAAGAGTGGACGCCGTGGCGTAGTGGGTAGGTGCGTCGACTCCTACGCTCGATGTTCTCGGTTCGATTCCCGAAAAGAACACCTAACATTTTTTTTCACGGCTCCACCTCTTTCGATTCACTGACAATGCTCAAAGAGTATAACTGTCTAGAAAAAGCTTCTCAAAATCGCCGTTCGGAGTCGGCATTAAACTGGCTAACCTTGTCCACTCATGGCAACCATTATATTTACCGATAGAATTGATAGTTGACAGCAGAATTGAAGTCGAATTAAGATTTTGGCTCAGACGAATTTTTATGGAGTTCATGAAGGCAACTCGTTGGGCGCCAGTTCCAACTACTTCCCAAGGCATAGTCGAAAGAAGCCTGAAGATGAGCTAACTTCACCAGTTGCAGAGTTGCAACTGGCAGCGTGAGTTACGTACCCTCACCAATCTTCCTTCTCACGCATTGACAATGTTGCAGTCAAGTGTATTGAATGAAAATGAAAGACTGTCTCTGAAAAATTAAGATCGGAAGATATACAGGTTGGGCCATCTAGTGGTTCTTTTTGAAATCATATGTTATTTTGACACTGACAGCTGTTTCCCCCTCGAAATCTTGACAGAAAGTCAGTGTCATAACCCCGCGGAACGAAATGAGTCGCTTTACGCTTGAACAACGTTGGGAAATATTGAAAACTCATTTCCAAAGTGCGTACTGTGTTGCCCAAACAGTGCGTTTTTTTAAAAGAAGTTTTGGCCGAAATGAAGTACCTAGGTGGGTGAGTGAGGCCCAGGTCCACCTCTGACTGTAGCGCCATAAGAAGTAGAATAAGAAGCACCCTCCGCGACTGCTGTACGCAAGTTTGTGCAAAAAGTTCGTGAGACTGGTGTGCTAGTGGACAACACTCATGGTCCCCGTCGTTGTACGGTGCGCTCAGATGAGAATGTGGCGAGAGTGTGCGACTCAATTCACGAACATCAACTCGCCATCGATCTCAATAGCTCAACATTTCACGCACTAGCCTGAGGAGAGTTCTGCACAAAGATCTCGGATTATTCGCTTACAAGGTCCAATTGACTCATCAGTTGAAGACGCGCGACCATCCGCTTCGTTATCGCGTTGCAGTTTGGGCCTCAGAGCAGCTTGAATTGGACAACGATTTTGGGCGGGGAAAAATCATTTTTTCTGACGAGGCGCATTCATTCATTCATCTCGGCGGCTACGTAACTTACTTACTTACTTAGCAGGCCTACGACCCAAGTAGGGTCTGAGCCTGATATATCGCTGCCTTCCATCGTTGACGGTCGTGGGCACGCTGCTTCCAGTCGTCAAGACCAAGCTGTCTTACGTCCGCGATGACTTGGTCTTTGTACCGGAGGTTCGGTCTACCTTTCCTTCTCGAGCCAGGAGGCTCGGACCCTCTTACCTGGAGCGTTGTTGTCCATGCACTCGATGTGGCCGAGCCAGTGCAGTCGACGGCTACGTTAGCAAATGAAATTGCCGCATCTGGGGCTCGAAAAATCCCGCACGTTATTGTCGAGAAGTCAATGCATCCACCGAGAGAGTAACAGTTTGGTGCGGACTATGGAGTGGTGGCATCATTGGACCATTTTTCTTCGAAAATGAGGCTGGGAACAACGTTTCGGTCAACGGTGGGTGTTACAGAGCCATGTTAACCGACCTTTTTTTTTTATTGAAATTGAAGACATGGATTTGGAGGACCTCTGGTTCATGCAGGATGGCGCGCCATGCCACACAGCCCATGTCACAATCGATCTTTTGCGCAACAAATTCCCAAATCGTGTTATCAGTCGTCTTGGCGATGTCAATTGGCCGCCACGGAGCTCCGATTTGACCACTTTGGACTGTTTTTTGTGGGGAACCGTGAAGGCTTGATATAATGTCAACAATCCGGAAACGATTCAAGCTCTGAGGGCCAATATCATCCAAGCAATCGGAGAGCTACAGTCCGAAACCATCAACGAGGTCTTGGAAAATTTGGGTGACAGAATGCGGTACTCCGAAGCCAGCCAAGGCAGCCACCTGAACGATGTTGTATTTCATGGGAATGGTAATGCTTTTTCCGATATTTTGGGCTGGCAGCGTCATCTGTCCATATTTCTTTGAGAACGACGCCTCGTTGGACAGGTCATCACTGTCAACGGCGAGCGCTATAGGCCGATGGTTACCGACTTCTTTTAGCCTGAATTGAGTGATATGGACACCAACGACATGTGGTTTGATTTGGTGACTGCTGAATGTGGATAGGGACACCGTTTGACCAGAAATGTGTTTGTCGTTCACAAAATTGAGGGAGGAAAACTGAGACTGGAGCTGCCTTAAGTTTGTGTCCATCTACTTTTTGAGCAGACGCTCCAACTGGCTTGTCATTGGTTAAGCACGCCCTGAAGCACGACTGGATGGCGCAGTTGTTTAGGTGCCTGCCCTAAGTTAGAGGGGTCCCAGGTTCAAATCCCAGTGAAAGCAAAGTTTCAAATCTGGTCCAGTTACCATTTGCCGCTGGGATCAAATTAACGGCACTATTACTGGAGCGGTCGATCAGTGGTAATAATCTGACTGTGGATATCCCAATGAACCAACATGGTCTGTGTGCAGCGTGCAGGAGAATTCACAAGCAGCCGCCTAATGTAACCTAAGCACGCCCTTTGTTCTTTTCAAGTTTAACCTCCTGTCAGTCCAAAGACTATCATCCGCATCGCATTAGTCAGAATGTCGAGCAGCAAACACATCTTGCAGCAACACGACTGGATGGCGCAGTTGGTTAAGTGCCTGCCCCAAGTTCGAGGGGTCCCAGGTTCGATTCCCAGTGAAATCGAATCTGGTCCAGTCACCATTTGCCGTTGGGATCAAATTAACGGCACAGGAATAGGTTGCTACCTGGCAGTACAGTGGACCAGTTTTGAGTCTGAGTGCTCCAGTAGTTTTCAAAAATCCTCAAAAAAAAAACACGTCTTCATCTTAACCTGATTCCACAGTGCCTGATGGCAGCTTTGTCTAAAGACCTTTCACAACAAGTATGACCTTTCACAATCCCTTTGAGATTCTGAAGCATCGGAGGGAGTGATCTTGGCATCAATGATGCCTTCTTCCTGTCAAACTTCAAGCAAAGTCTGTTTTCGAACATTTCTTCTGGATATTTCAAAACCTCCTCCGATTTGATCGTCTGGTTCCCCATCGGGAACATCAATTCTTGCGACTGGTTATCCACCGCCCCAGCCTCCTTTCAAATCAGTACAAGAACAGCCTCAGTCGTATAGCTAGGTCAGTAACAGCGTTTTATTCACTCTATATCAAGCCAATTTTTGAACGTCTTATCTTTTGTCGGGCGCCATTTTTGTTATTTCTAAAAAACAAGAAGAATATCAAACATTTCACCCAATCCTTCAGACCCAGCAATCCTCGACTTCCATTCCTCTCCACAGATTCCTCCCAGACACCTTGAACGCCATCATTTCCAAAGCAGACCATTAAATGCTTCCAGCCAGGTGCTGTTGAAATTGATAGCCCACTTTACGTTCTTGGTTTCCTCAATAGGTTTGCCAGAGTTGTTTCCATTCATTTCCCGAGTCGTCCTTTTCCTTGTTCCGCAGTGAATGTTCGACTTCACAATTGATGGCACCCATACGCTTTCTCATAAGATTTGCTTAAGCTCCCCAACCACACACACACTCGCCTCGCCACCTCTGACTCCCGGTCCAGCTGCATGTTGCATATATTTGGGTCAACACCGTACCTTCAATCCGATTCAATATTTGCCACAAAATACCCACACACCAACCGGCGTAACTTTGCTTAAGTCCTCACCTATTTCACTCCGAGACTCTCCGTCCGAGCCACAAGAGGTAATCACACACCTGAAGCTATGGCCTGTGTGTGTGGAACTGCAGTTACAATTCACACGTCCAGACGACGCTGCAGTGTTCAGCAGCCACAGCATAAGCCAGCATAATCCGCAATAACCAGGTTCTCATGGCCACCACCAGCAGACCCCCATCGCCGGTGCAAACACAAACCGCTTCCAGACGAACCGTTCGCACATTGTGAGATCAATAAATGCAATCCCAGCACACACCACGCTCCTCAGCTAGGCGAAGGTGCGACGCAGAAGAAGGCGAGAAAATCAAAGCGAAGGAATGGAGAAGAATAGAAGTCTTTCCCATCACATGCCACGAATGCCAGCTAGCCGCAGAGGAGTCCGCATACCATCACCTGGGTTAACATAATCAAAGGTGAGCTGTGCGCGGTGACAGTGCTGCGTACACACGGGATTAGCCTGTGGAACAGGTTTCGTCTCTGGACTTCGATTCGACATTCGGACTCGGCTGCTCGTATGTGCGGGCATGTGTTGCTGGCATCAGCTTCCTAATTTGGGCAGTTCTTCGGTGAACGCTTCATCATGAGGTGGCATTATGTGACGAAGAAATGCTAGAGTGCGGTTCTGTATGAGGCTCACGTAAGTGGTGGAGGTGTTAAGGGTGGGATGGAGCTAGGGGAACATGGCTGCGAAGTAGAAATGAGGGAATCTCAACGTCGGCAGAGTATAGGAAGGTTCTAATGAAACAAGGAACATGACATATCTCCGGGAAAAAAGAATCCTATGAATGCTGGGTGGCGTCTGAAAGATCATTTGACTAATGAATCGCTGGAATTCCTTGGCAGAGAAGGTGAAACTCATTCCTTTTCGGCGTGGTTTGTGTGGCGTTGCAGTCTGGGGCGTACCGGGGCATCAGCCAGCGAGCTCAAGACACTCTTGACAGCCTCCTCTTCATGCCTGCAAGTGAAAGCAAAGAGTCATTGAAATCGGTCCAGCCGTTTCGGATATTAGCCCGAACAATCAGAGAGACAGGTCCGGGCAAGCCCGAGTTCTTATGAGCGACGTGAAATCGACTGCCTAGGATTCTGTACACTCTCACGGATAGCAGCGATGTTTTCGGCAGATCTTGCATTTCGACGACGTACGGGTGTTGGTTTATCGTTTACTGAACCAGTGGGCTCAAATTTATCCACCACACTGCGAATGGTCCTCCCTTAAGGACGATTATGGCGACTATAAAATGGGCGGAACGTTCCTCGAACAGAAGACCCATTTTGATGAAGCAATTTAATCATTTGCACGTATTCTTGAACACTATGTTCATCCACGATGATTTGGCAAAACAGTCTGAATAAATGACAGTCATTTTGACAGATGTACTTTCAACAATGTGGCTGCTATCACCTGTCAAAGTCCGGAAGTCCCTATTGGAATACCCTTTAATTGGTTTCTTTTGGATTTCTGCCAACAGTGGCTGGCACTCACTGATCCCTTGAGAGGACCTCAGCATGTTCCCTTGCACGCTCCTGACTGAGTGCTTCCCCTGAAAAGAAGACAGTGACGAATGCCTCAACATTTGACATGATATTACGTACATTTCTGACTTAAGCCCCCTCGAGGTCAAGCAACTTATGCCCACCCCCAACGCCGTCAGGTAGCAAATATTGCATCTCATTTCGTTCCCCCCATCAGCCACAATGAGAACCTAGTTCCACTCCGGACTTGTTGCGTTTATTTCCCTCAATTGCAACAAAGGATTACGTTCTCCTGGCGTTCAGTAAGCCATCATCCTCCGTTGCGTCGAATAAATGAACAGCGCAAAGTCCATGCCAACTAACGTTTTCATTAAATCCGAGTTAGGAGGAAAGAAAAAAAAACTAAAAGCGACTTACGGTGAAGCCATTCACGACTCCCACACACAATCACCCGCACAGCACCTGATTCCCTTGTGCGACTCTGCAAAGATGCTCCGGCGAAGGTGTACATCTGTGCTACCTCGAAGCGTAGTGGGCCCTGGCTGCTGGCGCTCCTAAGCGGATTTACATTTTTATTACCGTAGAAACGCTTCATCACAGAGGGGTTACATCTCGCTCCTTGTACGGGCAATTCAGTTGCGTGTATCTGCATTGTTGCACGACGCCCGAGCACCTGTATCTGCTGGATGCGGTAACCCCTGCGAGCACCGTAGTTTCATCTATTGACGCAGAAGTGGAACAATTTGAATACTCGTGTAGTTTTAATGAAGTTATGAGTTGGCAGGAGCTGCTGCTGGAGAAGTGCCAGATAAGTGCAAGCGGGTGGGTGTCGACTTAAGTGGAGCCGTTAGACTGGTGATCATTGTTAGAGACTCGCTTTGTTCCCCTATTCAGAAGTTACTTTTCATAACTTTCAGATGAAGAGGCTTTGTTGGAAGCGAAAAAGAAAAACGAGGAAAAACGTGCAAAAGGCGGGCGAAGCAAAGAAAAAATTTAATTAAGGGGTTTAAGTCGTTTTTTCTGTTATTCCTCATGAGTGAGCTTTAGCTCTTTGGCTACGAGATTACGAGGAGAGAATGGAGAGCGATGCAAAGGAGCACGAAAGTTATCTTTGGTCGCAGATTATTTGAGAGTGTAGAGCAGCCCCGGAGCAGGTTCATCATTTCACCACTTTTTGCTCTCCAATTTCATATCCATTTGCTTCATCTGCTCCATTTGTTCAGGAGTCCACCTCTATCAGTCTATCAGTTCTCCAGTCCATCAGTCCACTAGTCCACCAGTCCACCAGTCCACCAGTCCATTAGTCCATCAGTCCATCAGTCCATCAGTCCATCAGTCCATAAGTCCATCAGTCCAGCAGTCCAACAGTCCATCAGTCCACCAGTCCACCAGTCCACCAGTCCACCAGTCCACCAGTCCACCAGTCCACCAGTCCACCAGTCCATCAGTCCAGCAGTCCATCAGTCCATAAGTCCACCAGTCCACCAGTCCATCAGTCCATCAGTCCGTCAGTCCATCAGTACGTATTCAAAGACCTTGACCCTCCCAGTGGGCTACCATGACGCATCATCGCGGGATGTCTGTAGGTAAACGCTTCCAACGTGGACACGTCTCTGCCGCCTCCAACTATGACGCCATCCATCAATCATCGCCAATTAGATCCGCATCCAGCAATCAGTCGAAAACAAATACCTGCCTAGACCCGCACCGAATCATAACTCAAGCCCGCCTCGAAGAATTCATTACGGACCCGGGAAGACAATCAACATAACTTCTCCGCGCATCTGCCGGTTCGGCATTTCTCGTTCTGCGTCGGTCCCATGAGAAGCGGCCACCAAAACAAAACACATCCCGCAGATGCGAGGCAAAAAGAATTCACGCCGCGAATTCCGCGGATGCGTGGTCAATGATCCCTGAGATACCGCGATCATCTCTTTTCGCAGATCATCCGCGCAATGCGGGGAATGCGCGAAAACCCCTGTGCAGTCACCGAATGACCAGGCATAATCCGTTCACTCTGAAAGGGTCAAAACGCGGCAAAGGGACGCGGGTTTTTTTCTGAAACTGGTTACAAATTGGAACGTTTTCGGGAGAGGAACAGCATTCAGACACGCAGGCCTTCTCCTTTGTGTGATGCCTTTTTTTTTTTTTGGGCAAGGTGGACCGCCGTGCTCAGCGCAATGATTTGTGGACGCGATCGACATGCAATTTGTGGTGTCCATTGTTTGATCTGAAATCGAAGAGCGAGAAGTTGATTCATTGCACCCGAGGAGCAGGCGTCGATTTGACGCTTGACAGCTGGTTTTAGAGGAGGAGGATGGTGGTGTCGGTTAGTCGTTTCGATCGGAGGATGAAACGGTATCGACAGGATTGCTGATGTGATTATTCAAACGAAGGTGTTGAGTGGCTGATTATGGAGGAGAGCTTAGACGTGGCTTAGGTAAAAGTCGGGAAGTGTGGGATGGAGAATTGGATGAGTGTTCTGTTGGGGAATAAGAAACTCTGCTTTGATAAGACACAAGCCGATCTCACGCTTCAAAAGTCAGTCTCAGGCTTCGAAAGCGATGAACTAATCAAAAATCGGGTTGTGTCTCGTCAAAGCTGACTTTTGCCCAATTCTTCGCTTGGGTCTGGTTAGCCCCGACTTTCGATAAATCTTTCGCTTTCAAATATTGAGACTGGCCTCAACGTGGACTGCACATTTTCGACGATAGCTTAGAAAGCATGGAGTTTTTCTTACGACCAACGAAAGGGGGCCTGGGGCATGATCTGGTGAATGATGCAGTGAGCAATCAATTGCCGTAGGCCACTTGATGTACGTTGTCTTGATGGAGCACCACTTCGTTCCTCTTTAAATGCTTTCGATTGAGTTAGCTGACAGCTAAGGTACCCTTGAACGCATAGTGCCAGATTTGCACGACTGTAAGTCTGCTGGTATCCAGTACTAGCCAGATTTAGCCCATTTCACTTCCTTTCCTTTACCTCTGACACACTTATCAAGTCTACGCTTTGAAAGCAATTGCATGGCGCAGTTGGTTAAGTGCCTGCCCAGGTTCGAGGGGTCCCAGGTTCGAATCCCAGTGAAATCGAATCTGGTCCAGTCACCATTTTGGGGTCAAATTAACGGCACCAGTTTTGAGTCTGAGTACTCCAGAGTAGTGTCTCAAAATCTCCGAAAAAAAAGCAGTCTACGACCCTTAGAAGGTCTGAGCCTGAACAATTGCAACCTTACATTGCAGAGGTCTCTGCGCACGCAGCTTTCAGTCATCCAGACCAAGTTGTCTTGCGTCCGGGATCACTTTATCTTTATGCCGGAGGTTCAGTCTTCCTCTTCTTCTCGAATCAGGAAGCTCAGATTCGAAGACTTCCTTAGCTGGAGCATTGGTGGTCAATTGCTCGATGTGGCGAGCCAGTTTTGTTGGCGGATTTTTGCCGAACTACAATATGTCCACATCCTTGTACAGCTCGTAAACTTGGCGGTTGTGCCTTCTTTTCCACTCGTCTTCCTCGCAGACGGGATCGAATATCGGACGCAGAATTTTTCTTTGGAAGGCACCAGGAATCAGTTCTGAAGTCCTGCTTAGTTATAATTCAAAATGTCATAGAAGGCTAGGGTAGGTGGGTAGGGTGCCCTTGTGACTAGTGTCGCGGTTCACTTAAACCAACTATTTGTGTCCAATGTTCCCAATACCCAAAGCGTCAGTCACCGCCATTGACGAGACATTCAAAAATTGCCTTGATTACAAAAAGATTGCGAGTCTTATCATCATCCCGCGACATCCGACAGAATTCGTCCGACAAAGGCGTCTCGGTATCAAACTGTTAACATTCCTCTCCCACCATTTAGCACCCGGCGTGCTCAATTTGGGTTCCCGTCAAGCGATTCCCAGACATAACCGCCCCATTCGCATTCCCCGTATAAATAGAACTCCATTTGCAGTCATCCAGCATATTAAACTCCCGCCGCTAAGAGGCGCATTTTTAATTGAACTCCCGTCTCCCAAGAGTTGGCATCCGTCCAAAGTGCTCCAGTCTGGAGTTCCTTCGCTTATGATCCATAAACCTCGATGAATTCCCGTCGCAATTATAAGACATCCCATGGAGCGCTGCCAATATCCTACCTCGATCCGAAATGGCACGGACTCCAGTCAAATCCCATTCGCTGGAACTGCAACTTCGCTCTGACCACCCGCGCTCCACCTGGAACTGCGTCCAATTTGCATATCTGCTCCCGTCAAAGCGATGCAATTCGACATCATCCCCAGCGAGGCGACGAGATACGAGCGACGACACAATCCTCCTTCCCTCTGGGAATCGCCAAAGCGGACCGGAGATGGGATTCACTGATGAAGACGTTAAGCAGCGGAGCTGCACACATCTGCTCTGCGAACGTGTGCGCCGTTTGATGCTTGTCTATGAACTTCCCGGGATGAGGTTATTTATCGCCAAAGGAACTGCCAGCGGCTCTCTCATCCGACCTGGGCCAAGTGATTTCCCTCGGCTGAAATGGAAATTTATAGTTGCGTTTGACTGTGGCCCTGGTTCAGGTCTTCCCGACGAAGGCTACGTGCACAGTTCCGCTGATGCCATCGCCTGCATCCGCCGAAGAAGATGACGCCGGCCATGATGACTGCGGCTTGTAATAAAATTAATTAAACCATCAACATTGTTGCACGGGCAATGGGAATTAATTAACGGTGTCCATGTGGCGCAGGTGGGGGGAGGGAGGCGGCTTGGGAGCCACCCAGCCGTCCTCGGGTGAGTGTGATGTTTTTTTAATTCAGTTATCGACATGTCCCCAGAACATGTGAACTCGGCGGCCGTAGCCGTGGCGTGACGTGGATGCGCCGCGTGTTTCACTTAATGGATTAAGGAAGTGGGATGATGTACAACCTGCACGTCAAGGAGACGCTGTAAATTAATTACCTGACGATGACACAAAAAACCGTACTCAAAGTTGCTGTGAGTGGCCGTACATGCCGATGTCATCTGGCGACAGGAAAATGTGAGCATCCTTGGGGAGTACGAGTATGATCAATAGGACGGGCTAGGGAGCGACACGATACTGGCAACAATTTGTCATGGTTGCGTGATGAGAATGAAAATGTCTTGATACAAAGATGCGGGCATAGACTCGGTCTTTGAAACAGATTCAGAGAAATTGGGCTTGGCCAAGGCCCTGTTGAGGATTGAGGCGACTTTGGAGGAATCGCGTGTGGATCTCTGGTGAAACAGTGGGTGTAGGTATACTTCTTCGTTTTAAACACTTGGCCATGGTATTGACTTTGTGCGAAAGTTAAGCCAGTATGTCCTGTGTATGATTTCTGGATGTGCCCACCACATTACTTAGGACTTCGTTGCCACTATCCAGTAGTCTCTTGTTGTTTATCGACTTGCGGCGTTGTTTTTGTTGGCTTCCAAGTGGTCTCTATATAAAATTTTGCACAACATGGGCTGAGAAATTTCCAACTCAGGTGAACGGCGCGAAGTGAAATCGACTAATTTGGTTCATTTTGAACTGAAGCACTTCTTCTTCTTCTTCTTAGGGCGTCTGAGGTGGACCTGGGCCTTACCCAACATGCCTCTTCAGTCAGCACGATCTTTCGCCGGCTGTCTCCAGTTTCGCACACCAAGCCGGCCGAGGCCCCCTCGACTTGTGTGCGCCTCCTTGTACGTGGACGTCCTCTGTTGCGTTGTCCCACAGGCTCAGAGTCGAAGACTCTTCGGGCCGGAGCTAAGTTATCCATACGCCAGCCATCTTAGGCGTTGGATCCGTAGACGCCTGACTAGACTCATGTCGCTGTACAGCCCATACAGTTCGTGGTTGAACCTTCTCTTCTAAATGCCATCAACGCAAACAGGACCAAAGATCGCGCGCAGAACTTTTCTCTCAAAAAGACTAAGAGACTGTTCATCCGCTTGGGATATTGTCTATGCCTCTGCGCCGTGCAGCAGGACTGGAATGATCAAGGTCTTGTATAGAGTCTTTACCCTTTAGGTAAAACTTTCGGACATCATTCCTGCCATAACGCCTCTCCAATCTCCTCGATCGCGCGCTTCTCGTGCCCTCTTTTTTTTTCCTGAGAAGCCGGTTGTCTTCCCTTCTTCTCTGTTCGTAGAGCTCACGAACAGCTCTCGTAGTTCGATGCAGCGTTGCCCGGTAGGCTTCTTGCCTTGCTGCATGTGCCTGCCTGCACTCGTTGTCAAACCAGGGGTTTTAAAACCCAGCACATCATCACATCTTCTCTGATGGCTCTTTGATAACGTCTCCATTCTTCGTCCATTGTTAGTGCAGGCGACGTCGAACTTTCAGAGAGAGTTTCAGGGAGTTTCAGAGAGACTCGATCGGCAAAGTTCCTGGCAGTCTGTTTCGATTGTAGCTTTTCGACGTCAAACCGTGGTTGTCTTCCTCGACTCCGTTGTTCTCTCGATATCCGTGTCCTTACCTTGGCTACAAGAAGGAAATGGTCCCAGTCGATGTTGGCGCCTCGGAACGTTCGGACATCAAGAATACTGGAGGAGTGTCTGACTTCGATCGCAACGTGATCAATCTGGTTGACGGTTGAATGATCAGGGGGCCGCCAGGTCCCTTTATGGATATTGAGGTGCGCGAACCGCGTGCTAGCTACAGAGAGGTTACGCTCCGTAACAAAGTCCACCAGCCTGAGTGGACCGATGACTCTAGCAAAGATGTCCTCTTTACCCAGCTTAGCGTTAAAATCTCCTAGAACGATCTTGGTGTCGTAGCTGGGGCATTGATCGTACGTTCTTTCTAGGAGATCATAGAAGTCATCCTTGCTATCGTCATGTTTGTCCTCCGTTGGGGCGTGGGCGCAGATTAGGCTGATGTTGCCGAATTTGGCCTTGATGCGGATTGTTATGAGGCGCTCGCTTACGTACTTAAAGCTTAAGACTTTTTGCCTAAGTCTGCCTCGAACAACAAATCCACATCCAAATAATCGCTGAATTCGCTCCCTGTAACAATCGCCGTGGTAGATATCGCAGTTTTTCATCCTCTTTTTGCTCGGCCCATCCCACCGCACTTCCTGGATTGCGGTAACGTCTGCTTTATAGCAGTCTAGGTCCTCCGCGAGTTCATCGGCTGCACGTGGTCTGTTCAGGGACCTCACATTCCACGTGCAGAACCGAAAATCATTGTCCTTTTTTCGTTTGCTGGGGTCGTCAACAATAAATCCGTCCATATCCGAGGCAGTTTGTGTTTGCTGAACTCGATTGTTTTTTACGTGGTGAGGAAGTTAACTCCACGCACAACCTCCAACTGGAAAGACAAGTCCATTTGTTTAGCCCCCGGACAAAGGGGTCCGGAAGGATCCGGTGTCGGTAGCCTCTTGCAGGCTGTGAGCGCCGCCGTTGGCCCTAAAAGAAGGGCTCATCCGCCATCTCTATTCCAGGGTCCCGACCTTACCATGGAAACCAGGCAGCTCCTGCTGACTGGAGTTGTGGATGCCGCCGTTGGCCAATCAGCTGACCGGCTCCTCCGCCGCCATGATGATGAGCCCTGGTAGACTCACACTCCCCCCCTCTCTCGTTTGCAGCCGCCCAGACGTCCAACGGGGGTTGGTTACCCCATCTTCTGTCGAGGGTACTCGGCTCCCGGATTTCACCACGGGGAGGTGAGAGTAGGAGTTCGTTAATAGAGGCTAGGTGCAGACGCTTGTGTCTGCATGGTTCGCGTATTAACGCTTCGAAATCCACCGTGGCCCCTACCGCAAACAATTACCATGACGCCATATCGCTTTGATTCATTTAGAGGACCAAAACTCAACTAGTCGCCCTGTGGTCTCCATATGGTTCATTTGGCTTTTGAATCTCCTTCTATATGATGTCCACGATTTATATTGGGCTTGCATAATTTCAAATTCAGCCGCACACGCCTCTTTCTGAACTCCTGATGGACCACCAGCCGTCGCACTAAATTCTCGCGAAAATGGCCCAAGACCACTGCCGGACTCATTCTCCTCGCATCAATCCATTCAAAGTTCCGCTTACCGATTCCACTTAAATTCACATGCCTAGCCCCGTCCGTATCCCCACTTATCCACTCATGAACCAATTCTCACTGCGAATCGACAGCCTCCATTTGACCCGCCTCGCGGAGTGCATTCGGCTCCCGTTTTCATATCTTATTTAATTTTCCCACTGTGCGCTGCAGTTCGAGCGGAACTGATGATCCAGTTTTATGCAATAACAATCGCTAGTTCCAGTGATGCGCCTTCGGTTGGGTGAGTAGCACTTAAGGCGAATCCTCGCGCCGTGGCATTCGCATGGAATTGAGTTCCCAGTTCCTCCACTCAATATCGATTCGGGAAAGTGATTCAAACTCGTGGGGTGGCCTGCATCTGCATCCCTAAATAACTACACCACTTGAATGTGCGCTCTCCCTCTCTCGCTCTCGTTCTTTGTCTGCCCCTCGTGCTGTTGTGTTTTCCCCCGTTTTTGCATTTCAAATTTCCCACCGTGGATGAGTGATGGAAATGGATGCTGAGCCATTGAACTGAGACTCCGGAGGAGCACTGCCATTACGCGCAAATGAAATTGAGGTCTTCCTTTGCGAAATCGCTGGCGCCGGGACCAGTGTTCGTGGATGGGTATCCTGGTGGAGCGCAAACAAAATGATTTTTATTAAATTAAAGCCGAGCGGGATTGGTGTCGATGAGGAGACTGGTCGTTGGGTGAGGCTCTCAGGAGGAGATGGGAGCATTCAGTCGTGGTGGTTCTCATCGCGCTTTGTGACTGTCGTTTAGACAGTGACTTTGGACAGGCTTCTGTTTGCGTGAACGTGATGAAATGTTTGGTTTCGAGGCTTGCTTCATTTAGAGAGTCGGGTAGTTTGGGGGAAGGAAAGTGGTGAAGTGATGTTGTCATACATTTCGAAGGTTTGGAGAGGATTTTTCCTTAAAGCCTTTAAAAGACGTACGTCCTTTTTGGAATTAGGGATTGGATCAGTTGACGAATGGCTTTATTCGTTCACACAAGACGGCAGATAAGATCTTGTATGCAATGTTCAGAAGACTGATGCGTCTATAGTTGGCGCATTTCAGAGGGTCTCCTTTTTTTGTGGATGACGCTTAGCGTCGAGACAAATTTTGCAGAATCTGCTATACCAACATAATCCAGGTAGGCAAGCACTTTGCATACTGCCCTTTCTAGATTTGGGACTAGTTCGGTCGAGAGCACGCAACCTTGCGGGGTCCCACTATTAATCACAGACACAACAATTCGAAAGGGATCTCAGCAGTTTGGTTAGGCAGAGGCATCTGGTCGACGTTTGTGCACGCTGCAGAAGCATGTAGTCACTCCTGGACGGTAGCGCCATTTTAAGAAGAGGACGAATGTATTGCTTGAACGACAAGGACATCGAATTTCCATTACATCGCCCTACCTCAGAGCCCCCACCGCCACAACCCACTGTAAAGCTTCTTAAACTCAAAATCTTCTACACCTCCTGTATCCATTTCTCATGTCGAAAATCCTTCTTTGAATGTTTGCTCACGTCCGGGGATATCCAGCTTCATGTGCAAATAGCTCACGTGCATAAACTGCAAACGATACAACACGGCCACATGTGCGCACCGATTCGGCATTCAACTGCAACGACCACTCCTGACAGCCAGATGCAGTCACATAACTCCTCTTAATCTCGCTCAGCAGCAGCCCCACACACACGCACGCCAACAAACAACTTCTGCTTGAGATGCAGTAAAGAGCATTTAATTCTGAAATATCCGTTCGCACATATTTCCATGGAGCCCGTACCGTACCGTCCCCTAAATTCGTAATTAGTTGAGCCCTTCCCCCCCCCCGTCCTGCGCAGGAACTTCTGGTACACGTCCTCATCTTCATTCAGAGCACAAAATTTGGGTTAACACTGTTCCCGGAGGGCATAACTTCTGTTCTCCGCACACACACACACCCCCAGTGAGGGGGGTCCTTTTTGTGCACAGCTTCTCAAGGATCTCGACCGTCTTTCGCAGAACGGATAATAATTCTAAATTCACTTTGTGTCGGCAAGAAGGAGCGAGCGAGCGCTGCTTCTTATTTATCTTTGCGCTTGTGTATCCTGTGGATACGTTACCTGGGTAAGGATAACAATTACAAAGCACACAATTAACATAAACGTATTCATTTCGGTTTGTTGTTGTTTATTCAGGACCCCCCCCCCCGTCCCCTGCGGCCTTGGGGTGCGGGTGTTAGTGAAGCTGGCAAGTCGCCGAGTCAGGGAAGGAGAAGGCCAAGTGCTTTGTAGTTGAAAGTGGAATTGGTTAGTGTCAGGAACGCTTCGTGTGTAGCACGGCACACTTGACACAGCGTGACTGTGTGCTGTTGCTTGGTAGAGGATATTCAAATGGAGGGCATTTAAAAATGAAACGCTGTGCGCGGAGTATGCGAGGAGTTTCTATGGATAAGAGGTGTGAATGCTTTTAGCTGTCAAAGGCAACAGCAAGATCCTTTTTACTTCGTTTTCTATGCGCGCAGTCACTTAAGACTTGCCACTTGAGAGCTGCCGATGTGAGTACGCGTAGCATCTCAATTCACTCCGCTTTGAATCGAAAAGCTCGTTTTGTTCGGATGAAAGGAAGCGGTCCCGTTCATACATAAAAGTGCACTCAAACCAAAACTAAATACCACTGAATTCAAGTGTGTGTTGGGATATCTGGCGATGAAAACCATAAGTGAGTTGAAGGAGACCCCGCCATCGAAGGGAAAAGGATTCGGCGAATATGTCGGCGGCGCTTTGGATTCGTGCTCCATCCTGTGAAGATTGAGATGAATTTGGTGGGAGGGGTGGAGTTTTGGGACAAAGGCAATGTTCTGAAGAATGTCTTAGAGATTTCGTCATCCGAAGGGTTCTTTAGTTGGTCTCCATTGTAAGCGCGGATTATTTTTACGAGTTTTTTTTCCAAATTCACACACGAACGTCGGCATATAGACTTTACCCTCGAATTTTCGAGTACGAAAACTTCCAGATTTCCAGATGAACTTCGACAAAAGGTGCGGCCAATCGCTGTGACACTTCGTTGGTGGTTCCGAACGAGAGAAGCGTGAGAGTGACTCTGTATTCGAACTCATCTAGTCGGCTCTTTCATGGTTAGAGGTAACGAGGGGCAAAATTGTTGCAAGAAACGCGGTCAACTACCTGACTGCGATTAATTTGGTCCGGCACGATCTCTCGCCAGCTGTCTTCAGTTTCGCACACCAAGCCGGCCGAGGTCCCCCTCGACTTGTGTGCGCCTCCTTGTGGACGTCCTCTGGGGCGTTGTCCCACAGGCTCAGAGTCGAAGACTCTTCGGGCCGGAGCTAAGTTATCCATACGCCAGCCATCTTAGGCCTTGGATCCGTAGACGCCTGGCTAGACTCATGTCGCTGTACAGCCCATACAGTTCGTGGTTGAACCTTCTCTTCTAAATGCCATCAACGCAAACAGGACCAAAGATCGCGCGCAGAACTTTTCTCTCGAAAAGACCAAGAGACTGTTCATCCGCTTGGGATATTGTCCATGCCTCTGCGCCGTACAGCAGGACTGGGATGATCAAGGTCTTGTATAGAGCCTTCACCCTTTAGGTAAAACCTTCGGACATTATTCCCGCCATAACACCTCTCCATCTCCTCGATCGCGCGCTTCTCGTGCTCTTTCTTTTTCTTCCTGAGAAGCCGGTCCTCTTCCCTTCTTCTCTGTTCATAGAGCTCACGAACAGCTCTCGTAGTTCGATGCAGCGTTCCCTGATAGGCTTCTTACTTTGCTGCATGTGCCTGCCTGCACTCGTTGTCAAACCAGGGGTTTTTCCTTGTTGGCGTTTTAAAACCCAGGACATCAGTAGCGGCTTCTCTGATGGCTCTTTGACAACGTTTCTGAAGGAAAGAAGTGACCACCAACACGTCGTAATTCAGAATGTCTCTTTTTATCTCAAATTCAATAAAGTAGCAATGACAGAATAAGGACATGTACACTAATAATAAAAATCGTAAGTTTAAGGTTACGTTTACAACAGTTTCCATTCTTCGTCTATTGTTAGTGCAGGCGACGTCGAACTTTCGGAGAGTTTCAGGGAGACTCGATCGGCAAAGTTCCTGGCAGTCTGTTGCGATTGTAGCTTTTCGACGTCAAAGAGTGGTTGTCTTCCTCGACTCCGTTGTTCTCTTGATATCCGTAATCTTATCTTGGCTACAACAAGGAAATGGCCCTAGTCGATGTTGGCGCCTCGGAATGTTCGGACATCAAGAATACTGGAGGAGTGTCTGACGTCGATCGCAACGTGATCAGTCTGGTTGACGGTTGAATGATCAGGGGACCGCCAGGTCCCTCTATGGATGTTGAGGTGTGGGAACCGCGTGCTAGCTACAGAGAGGTTACGCCCCGTAACAAAGGCCACCAGCCTGAGTCCGTTTTCGGACGTGGTGTCGTGCAGGCTGTGTTTACCGATGACTCTAGCAAAGATGTCCTCTTTACCCAGCTTAGCGTTAAAATCTCCTAGAACGATCTTGGTGTCGTAGCTGGGGGATTGATCGTACGTTCTTTCTAGGAGATCATAGAAGTCATCCTTGCTATCGTTATCTTTGTCCTCCGTTGGGGCGTGGGCGCAGATTAGGCTGATGTTGCCGAATTTAGCCTTAATGCGGATTGTTATGAGGCGCTCGCTTACGTACTTAAAGCTTAAGACTTTTTGCCTAACTCCGCTTCCAACAACAAATCCACATCCAAATAATCGCTGCCTTCGGTCCCTGTAACAATCGCCGTAGTAGATATCGCAGTTTTTCATCCTCTTTTTGCCCGGCCCATCCCACCGCACTTCCACGATTGCGGTAACGTCTGCTTTATAGCAGTCTAGGGCCTCCGCGAGTTCATCGGCTGCACATGGTCTGTTCAGGGACCTCACATTCCACGTGCAGAACCGAAAGTCATTGTCCTTATTCCGTTTGCTGGGGTCGTCTCAACAGTAAATCCGTCCATATCCGAGGCAGAACTCGAATTTATTTACAATTTAATAAATAATCACCATCAACATCATCATCATCTTCAGTGATCCGCATGTTCCACTAAAGGGGTCGCGGGGGTAACGCCCGCTCTAGAGATCTCCAGGTCACTCGATCCTCCGTCATCGACTCTAACTCATCAGGTGCTATGCCCAAGAGCAACCAGTCGAGTTTTTGGACTAAATATAATAATAAACTAGTTTCTTTTCCAAACAATTAGGATGACAAAGGATCACCATACCCTCATAAATACACACTTGAATAAATGAGGGGACTATCATCCAGAGACATCAAATAAACGCTCTTAACCCTCGATCCATGGCATCCCGATTTTGTATTCTGACAATATATGATAACAAATCTTGCCCTCCGCAGGTAGTCAACAGAAAAACGATCTTTTCACAAATGCTGAGATCACATTTAGGGGTGTTCTGGAATCCATGTTCGTTTTATAATTCACTTTCGCTTTGTGCATGACAGTCTGGCATGTACTTGTGGTGACTGAGAGTACAGTTATCGCTTCTCGGCCTTATGGCTAAGATCAAAGTGTAGTATCTGTTCTTATCAGCTTAACATCTGATAGATCCCCCATCGGGGGACAACAAATGTTAAACTGATTTTTGGGAATAGACGGAGTGCTAGGGGCTTGCTCCACCTCTGTCGCGGGTTGGCCCGGTATTGCAGTACCACCGGGATCGGCCCAAATAATATTTAAACACTTCAATTCAAAGCTTGAACTTCAAAAATTTGGTTGGAATAAGTAGCCTGACTTAACTCATCATCAAAAACCATTCGAATTCATGGAATAATTAAAAAAACAGAGTAAATGTACCATAGGGACCAGACCACAGGGTAAATGGGCGCCGTGGCCGTGTAGGTACGTGGTGCGTCGACCCATGCTTATTAGACTTTCACAGTCTAGGTTCAAACCCAAGTTCAGACAAACAATTTAAAAAAAAAAAGTTCGCGGCTCCACCTCTTTCGAGTATAACTGTCCAGAAAAGTTTCTCAATCTCGCCGTTAGGATGCGGTATTGAACTGTAGGTCCTCCCCACTCGTGAGAGAACAATAGCACGCACAACACGAGTGGTTGCTGAGAAGCTAGGCCCAGGTCCACCTCGGACTGTAACGCCGCCATTATTATTATTACTAATTGGTATATATTTCCTCAATAAGCCTGTGGGACAATGCAATAGGGACGTTCACGATTGAGAAGGATCTCAGTCAACTTGGTCTTTGAATAGCTTGCAAAAATCGAGCTAGACTGAGAGGCTTGTTATTTGGTGCTCTAAGGACAACGCCGACAGTAACGCTCGAGGTTCCACTTTATCTTACTCGTCTTGACATCTTCTGTAGTAGCAGAACGGCTATTACCGCAATGAGACTCAGGGAAGTCAAGATGTGGAAAGACAAACCATATGGACACGCGACCATCCTCTCAAAATGGACAGGATCACACAGATAAAAAACGTCGGTTTATCTGCCACCAACCCTGACTACCACGAGGAAGTTCTCTACTCGAATTCCGGATAGGAGAGGTTGAGAAGAGCTATCAACGGAGGGCAGCTCCATATACAGGGGCAGGGATTTTCTGCGACCTATTCGAAAAATCCCTAAATCTAAGAGACGAATGTTGCGTTTTCCAAGCAGAAGTGGCAGCAATAAATGAGGCGGCACTTGCGCTTAAAAAGCTTAGTTTGATTGAAAAAACGACTCCGACTCTGACAGTCAAGCGGTTATAAGAGCCATAGCGTCGGATATTGTAAAGTCGGAACTAGTCAAGCTATGCAGACAGATAATAATAATAATAATAATGGTGGCGCTACAGTCCGAGGTGGACCTGGGCCTAGCTTCTCACCAACCAACTCGTGTTGTGCGTGCTATTGTTCTGTCACGAGTGGAGGGGACCTACAGTTTGATGCCGACTCCGAACGGCGGGATTGAGAAGCCTTTTCTGGACAGTTATACTCTTTGAGCATTGTCAGTGACTCGAAACAGTTTTTTTTTCGAAATTCGAACCTTAAACCTCGAGCGTAGGAGTCGACGCACCTACCCACTACGCCACGGCACCCACACTATGCAGACAGAACGTCAACGAAGTCTCCAGGCTAAACACGGTGACTCTCTGCTGGGTACCGAGACACACAGGAGTTCAAGGAAACGAGAGAGCGGACGTGTTGGCAAAGGAGGTCTCAGAGTTTGATAAATCTCTAGCACTACCTTATGTCTACATGCCGTTAAGTTTGCTAAGGAAAGAAATGGAGGACGTAGGCTTAGAAAGAGAAAATGCGCGATGGCTGAATCTGGACATTGGGTCAACGACGTGAGCCCTATGGCCGACAGGAGGAAATCAGTATCAATGATTAGCCTAAGTCGCAAGGATATACGGACGGTGGTGGGAGTTCTCACCGGACATTGTCCGATAGGCACCCAATCCAGAAGGTTAGGTATCCCCCATAGCGACTACTGTAGAAGTTGCAGGGACGAGGAGGAAATAGAATCTGTCCGCCACCTGCTATGCAATTGTCCAGTTCTGGAAAAATAAGAGCTGAAGTACCTCCTGAGATATATACAACAGTCTGGATGGTTCTAATAAGCAGCAAAAGTGTAGGTCTCACGGGGTAAACCCCCCACACATTGGTCACAGTGGACCCAACTGTTGGTCTCAGTGAGCCGCGACCAGGTCGCAAGGGCACCCTATCACCTACCTATTTGAGGCTCAAGTCCACCCGGACTGTAGTGCCATATGACGAAGCAGAAGATTGTAAATGTCTGGCTACGTTCATTAGTCACTCTTCCAGTTAATAGCTCACCTACTTGAGCTAGCACAACTCCCACTCAGAAGAACGGATGGCCATTCAATGACTTCCATTTCTTAATTACCGCAGAAAAGTGTCCCCGGAGCTGAATGTGCTCTCCTGGAATCTCGTTACGTAATAAAAATACCAGACCACTAATTTGATTGGACTATTAAAACAAAAACAACTCGGCAGTTTCATTTCATTTCAACAGAACTCAATTTCAGCCTCAAACCAAATCTGGCCTAAAACCCATCGCAACCCTCCAGACACAGCACGCCAATTGTAGCGAACACAGATTAAGTCGAATTCGCCGATGCAACAAATGCCCGATAGTTTTTGTTTCTACACCAGCCGCACGTTGTAACCAGAAGCTTAATTTAATTCCCAGTTCCCGCCGGACACATCTCCACTGTCAATTACATTAGTCCCGATCGGAGCCACATCCGCGCACAAAAAACGCCTCCCCCTACCGGCCAGACACAAGGGAAGTTTTTAATTAAAATAAAAACGCCAACTTTCCAAACAAAACAGCCGAGTGGAGCCCTTAAACACAAATAAAACCCTAATCTGGCTCGCGGTGGCTTCGGTCCTTGTCTAAATGCACCGCCGCTTCCGACGCCCGGCCCCCCAGCGGAGATCAAATTAAATTCGAATTTAAAACCAAAAAAAAACGGGAGCACCACCAAGACCGGCGCGCTCAAAGCCCTAGTCAAATAACATGTTCCGAACAATGCCCGGCACAACTGCAAGCGTTGCAATTTAGGAGTGGACCGTGATGCACCCGGCAGCAGCGCCACAAAAGAAATACACTCTCCACACACACACACAGCCCCGGCGAGTGGAAAGAATTTTATTCGGAAAACTAAAAACTATCCACCGAGCTGACAGTGGGCGTCTGAAAAAAAGCCAGACTTCTGGTTCACTTTAAAAGCCAGTGTCTCGTCAACAGTGAAGTTGCTCATTTATCACTCACTCGGGGCGACGCACGGGATCACCATCGCCACCATCGTCACCGTCATCGCCACACTCACATGGTGACGACACGATGTGAGGCACAGCGTCGTCGTCCTTTGTGTCCTTTTGCGTCAGCACGTTCGGCTACGCTTAGATATTTTTGATGTTTCACTGTCTGTACAAACATGTAAACAAATATCCTCGTGCAGCAGGACTGGGTCTGTTGGTGGTGGCGGTGGGCAGCTTCGGCCCACTCTGGCTGGCCCGCAGCGAGTGTGAGGTGTTGGCGAAATAGTTGCTCCAGGCTTTGTTGAAAAGGGGACGAGGACAAAGCCGCGGCGAAATGAAAAACGCGTCGAGTTTGGTGGGGAGAGGAATATATTTCATTTGCAATGCACCACAGGCACAATGATGACGCTGCAACAAAGAGAGCGCACAATTTTTGGGTCAGCAAATGGAATTTAAGTTTCAAACCAAGATTATGCTCTAAAGGGGTTTTAAACAAGTTTTTTGGACTATTGAGAGAATTGGGCTGGGGGATTCAATAACAAGCAATTTAAGGCCTCAACTCTGACTTGATTTCAGCTCCAATTCTGGATTTGGGCTAAGTTCCTTCTTTGGCTCCGATTTGTCAAAGAACTGTGCCTCACGTCCATCAATTGGCAATTCAAGGCCAAAGCAAGAGGTTCAAAGTTCCAAAGCAAGAGGCCTTGAATTGCAAAACCCGAAGATGTTATGTCAGAGAGAGATGGACGTGAGGCAAAGTTCTCACACAAATCAAGTGCAAAGACAGCTGTTACGTCTGAGAATCAGTCCAGAGTCAAGGAAGGGACTTAGCACAAATCCGGAATTGAAGCTGAAATCAAGCCAGAGTTGAGGCTTTGTCCAGCAGAATGAACCTAAGCTGGTTTCAGAGTTTTCCATTGAAGTCGAATCAAACCAAACCTGTGGTTTATTCAAGGAAGTCAAGCTCAAGTTCAGGCTCATGTTGAAGCCGAGATCAAACAGGAGACAAACCTTTTGAGTCAGACTGACAGCCAATTCAGACTGAAGTCATGATTCACGTCTAGAGTCATGTCGAGAGTTAAATTCACAGTCGAGTCCAGATTTAAGCCGTGGAGCAACGTTCAGATTGAATCGTCGATCTCTAAGTATGGTTCCGATTCAAGTTCGGAAGAGGAAGCCAAATTCAACCATACACATGTGCGTTTTGTTCGCAGAAGTCAGATTCAGGGGCAAGCCTCAAATTTAAGCCAAGATTCGAATCAAATCTTTGTTTTTTTTTTCGGAGAATATTTTTTAAACTCTACTGGAGCACTCAAACTCAAAACTGGTCCATTGTACTGCCAGGCAGTAGCCTACTCCACTGTCGTTAATTTGCTCCCAACGGCAAATGGTGACTGCACCAGATACGATTTCACTGGGATTCGAACCTGGGACCCCTCGAACTTGCAGGCAGGCACTTAACCAACTGCGGCATCCAGTCGTAAATCAAATCTTGGATCAAACTAAGATTTAAAAGAAAGTTTACAGTTTTCAAATCAATTTACTCTTTCAACTTAAGATTTAAAAGACAGTTTACAGTCGAGTCCAAGTTCAAGCCGTGTGGGACCAAGCCTCGATTAAAATGGAAATTCAAGCCAGGATTTAGTCGAGAGAATAGTCCATCTCCAAGTATAGTTCCGAAGCCGAATTTAATCTAACCTAAGTGAAGTTCAAAGGCAGAGTCATATTTAAGCGGAGTTCTCTAAGTCTGACTACAAATATGGGTCTACAGTTAGACATTTGTAGTCAGACTGAAAGACAAGTTAAATTTAACTGTAGATTCATTTTATGGTCACTTAACTTAACGAAACTTAACGAACTTAACGAAACTAAATGAACTTTACGAAGCTGTTACTATAATCACAGTGCATTGTTTTTCTGTATTCCCGCAGTTGCTCCAGGGTAGCAAGCTCATGGGTAGCACTCTCGTCATCCCTTCACCACCGAAAGCAAAATTTTGTGCCGAATTTATTTGTGCTCCAGATTCGTTGCCTAAGAATCCTATTCAACTCATAATTTGTATTCCTTTTCTATCGCCATTGGGTTTATGCTCCAAGATATGCTCAAACGTAATTCCCTCCTCCACCGCCTGGTTTTTAAAAAAAACAAAATTACTTTCATTTTCCTCGAAATCGCAAACTTCCCCGACAGTGAATCCATCAATTGGCTCGCACTCTCCGAACTCAAGTGCCTCCGAAGAAGCCCCTGGGAGCCTAAATCTCTCAAAACTTTTCCTCAAGGACATCAACTTCCTCTGGTAGTTGCCTGCACACTTTAAGTCGTAGGCAAGACCTTCAAACTGCTGACACTGTCTCGAGGACATCCCCAACCCCCGACAAATCCAAAGAAAAACAAACGAAAAGAAGAAAAAAAAATCGAATTCAACTGTTTTCCTTCATTTAACGACACAAATTCAATTAAGCCCGACAAGACTCTCCCTGCCTGCCTTAAGTATGCCATAAGTTCCACTCGGCCTCGACACGGCGGCTGCTCCTTCCCACCGGCAGATTTCCTTTCGCTCCCACCCACGCAACCAGGCACCCAACCAGCCAACCAACAAACCAGCCATCCCAGCACGTGCCAAATCAAATTTTCTCCAATTCAAGGTAATTGCGGATTCCAGGCACGTACCCGTAAATCACCGGAATGTCACACTCAATGTGAGAACGACCCTCTTAACCGGGCGATGGAGCCCCCGAAAGAGCTCTGCCGAGCGACAGACGAAGATGGAACTTCCTCCATTGTGATGCCGAGTGCAAACATCACACTTGACGAGGATTACTGCTGCTGCCAGTTGCCACTGTGGCGGAGTAGTTGTCTATCTGTTTGCATCCCCGGAGAGGCACTCCGATGTGTCTTCCTCCAAATCTTTGTGCAAATGTTTGCCCATTTAGCCCGCGACGAGATGGGGGGGGGGGGGGAAACCTGTCGGTCGACTGACGCGGCAGATCAAAGCTCAGTGCATGCCTTATGCATCATGCTCGCTGTCATGTTGCAACTCGCGCGGCAATGATTTACACCAGAATTAGCCAATTATCCGTTGGGAGCGCGAAAATAGAATACGAATTTCGTCAGCTCCATGCGAACGGGATGCGCCATGGAATCCATTTAGATTCGGAGACAGAACGCATGCTGCATGCCAGTCAATTCTGTTGGACCTCTCACTGGGACGCAGGAACAGCACACAAAAACGATTACGACGACAACGACGACGGTGATGATGATGATTCCCCAGGCCGTCGTCGTAATGAATCTATTTACGCTCGACTTGGAATGGGGGAATTAATTCACCGCGAGTGTGTGCGCACAGCGGGCAGACGGATGCGAAGGACGAGGCGGATGAGAGCGCGGACCTCTTTTCAATTTGCATGGAGGATATTTTCGGATCCGTCGACGTCGCGCAGAAAACATCTCACATCACAGCTGCTGTTGCCGCTGCTGCTGCTGCACGGATGGCATTGCATTCCGATGAGGCGTTTCATTAAAGGACTCGGGGCGGGAAGTCCTCTTGATGTCTCGCTGTCAAGACCAGCCTTCGATTGTTGTGCGGTTCATTTGAACCGGATGTGCTGGAGGAATTCGTCGGTTTTTTGTGTTTCAACGTTTTTTTTTGTATTTCACCGCTTTTTGCTCTGCGGCGGGGGTTGAAAGTACGGGTACCCTTGGCCAGATGGTCATTGTTCGTGCTTGACTCTCGAGTGACTTGCCGCAAGGATGCAAATAATTTGGCCCAATATCCGACTTGGTGGCGAGAAAAAAATGATTTCGCTTGTATGTCTTAAAGCAACCCCCTTCTGCTGAACAGCTGAAACGGCTGCCATTACCCACAGAGCTTACCAGCGCACCTCATCCCTCGAACTCAGCAGTACAACGCACATCACACTCAATCAAGCAGTATTTCATTTTCAAAAACGACGTCACGTAAACACAAATCGAACCACACCGTGTCGTCCTTTGATCCAAGATTCGCACCGGCTGATAACAGCCGCTCCTCCCGGATGCTATTCAGCAGGTTATCACGATTCGCTTGAATTAACTCCGAGAGCGTTTTCACATCCCATTGATCGCTGCACACGGCGTCGATACATCCTGTGTGTGTGCACTGGCAGAGCACAAAAGAAGCACCATCACTCCGCCGCCCACAACGCACAGCGCTGCATCCATCTGCCGCCACTCAACACCGTCTCTACCGGGGGACTGGAGTGAGTAATTAAATGCCGCTCTCATGTAAGGATACGCTTCCACAACAGAGATCTCTGGATAACAAAGCAAACACTAGCAACATTTTGTGAGCCTCCCCCCACCCAGAGTCCACAGGAGGTGTGCGGCGGTGATCTGGAGAATCCTTTCAACATCAACCTTCCATTATCCAAATTAGTCTGCTTTCAAACTTGGGAGTGTATATTAGCCTGCTCCGTCTCCCCCGTGTCTGCCGCATGGTCCCTTAATCGGATTTGAGCGAGTGGCAAAAAAACAACGCACACCTCCAGGAGCCGGGGCCTCACGTCCTTGCAGGATACAGATAAACCACAGTCCTTGCCGAACAGATTTGAATGCAGCCATCGAGTGGATGTGCAGGATGGGGGACGAATGTAAACGAAACGACCTACGCCCACACGGCATTCAGCTGATATCCTTAAAACAATGCGCGCATCCTTTTAGCAGACGTCGTCGTCGTCGTCGTCGTCGTCGCCGCCGCCGCTCACCCAACAGCTCGGCAGGGAACCCGCCCGAGTGGAAGCAATCGCAACAACGGAAAACAAGCACAGAACACAACAAAAAAACGACTCCAAAATGTAGGCCGTCTCGCAAACAAAGACCGAGTGCCTGGCAGTGTGTGAACATGGATGCTCGGCTGCTGGTGCTCCGCAACCAGAGCCCGGGGAGACGATGATAGTTAGTTAGATCAACCGCACTGGATGCAGCGGCATGTGGGTTAGGATCCACAACAAATGACAACAGAAAATCGATACAGGAAGGCGGACGGGGATGCATGCGTGAAACAATGACGGAGGGAAGTGGTTCGCCCGAGCGACAGACCATGTTGCATGTCATGACCCAGTAAAATGACAAAACACTTTAGTTTTTTCCTCATTTATCGCTGAACAAGCTCATCGCAGGCTCTTAATTAGAGATGGGGTGGTGCGAAAGCGGGAATTGTGTCAGGAAGGCAGCTGGCAGCGGTTCAACACGCATCCCACTCGTCCCTGGGATGTGGTCACAAGTGGCAGCAGCATTCTCGTTGCACTCAAAGGGGCCCATAGCACACTGATAATCAGGGGGAAGTAAAGAACAGCAGTAAATAATGAACAACGGGCAGGGAGCAACGAACAGCAACTACCGAACAGCAAAGGCAGCAGATTTGAAGCACGATGTCGTTAAGTAACTAAACGAGTTCTAAGGAAAAAGTTGAAAGGTGAAGGCTCGTTGAATTCAGTTGAATTTTCTTCTAACTTCAACCCAAATCAACCATTCATTCATACATTCATACATTCATCCCTACCTCCATCCAAGTTTATCCAACACAGAAAATCCGTTCCATCATACACATACCTAATCACTGCTCATGCCTGCGGTGTGTGTATTCATTTCTGTTCGGCATTTAGGGGTTAGATCCAAAAGATAACACTCATCAGCGAATAGAGTGGTCGAACACAGCATCAAATTTATGTGTGAAAATGAAAATAGTGATCATTTTAAATCTTAGAAATCTCAAAAATTCAACATGAATTGATATTTTGAAATTTATCATTTCCTAGTGCTTACGCTGAGGTCTTCAAAACTGCGTTTTCAGATCTTCAAAATTCGCATGTCGATGATTGGCCGTTTTTGGCCAATATCTTCAAAACCATTAAGGCCAGAATGCTCGCAATGGTTTTAAATGAAAGTACTCAATGAAGCCAAGTTTTTGTGATTTTTTTCAGATTTTTAAACACTTTGGTTTAGAAATGGCAGGGGGGGACGCATTTAAAAAAACTTTGGGGCTCCATATTTTCCAAAGGTACTTTGGATCAAAAACTGTTGAAGCAAACCTCTACCTCATTTCAAAAGATTTATCGATTGATATATATTTCGATGGGGTGCGATAATGTTTCAAAATTAATGGCAACTTTACCTATACTGGAGCCACTCCCAAATGGCCCCAAATTTTAAATTTGGGTGCATAGACAATGACATCTAGGTCTGAAGTACATAAGTCCAAAATTTCATGCCGATATCTTTATAAACTTCGGAGATAAAAAAGTGTGACAGACATGACGGACGGACGGACACGCCGAAATTATAAAGGTTCCGTTTTTGTAGACGGAACCTTCAAAACTGCAGCAACTGAAGGAATACAGAAAACAGTGTACTGTGTCTATAGCAACAGCTTCGTAAAGTTCGTTCAGTTTCGTTAAGTTAGTTCAGTTTCGCTAATTTTTTTCAGTTTTTAGTAAGTTTGTTCAGTTTCGTTAAATTCATTCAGTTCCGTAAATTCGTTCAGTTTCGTTAAGTTCATGCATTTTTGCCTATTCACGCAGAATGAATGCTAAATGAATCTCTCTCTACGCCTGCAAATGCCAGTTGACAGCTGTCTTCTGCTTAAATTACTATTAGCAATTATGGACACCGTGGGACACATTCGCTAAGTTTCGTTAGGTTCGTTAATTTCTGAAATGAATCGCCCTCTACGTATGCAAATAGCAGTTGATAGCTGAATTCTCCTCAAGTTTCTATAAGCAATTGTGGACACTTTTAAATTTGACTATGCTTCTAGTAACTTTTCGTTTGCTTTTGACGTAAGCTTAAGTTTTCGAACGCCTATTATAGTTGGCCCTTAAGTTCTTAACACATTTTATTTGACCTTTGAGCACAAAGAAAGGAAGGGAACAGAGCTGCAATCGAAATAGTAGCACATTTTGACTAACAGGTGGTGTATTCAAACCCCAAACGTTTCTTTACAGCAGTCCAAGTGGCAGGACATCGAGGACCTATCAAAATCAGCGAACAACGAGCAATCAGCAACAAAGCAACAAACCAGACACAACAAATCTTTTACTGCCAAGAGTTTCAAAAGAACCCCAAACCTTGGATCAGAGCAATAGTCTCTTTCACAAAAAAGCCACAAAACCTGCGATGGAAGGAATCAGAGGATGCCAAAGTGCCAAAACCCGATTCAGTGGATAAAGAGCATCAATTTGAAAGACTCTCCGGATGAGGCATCCATCATATGTTGTGTCTGGCAAAAATGTCAAGTTCATATCACGTCCGCAGTCTGGCAGGCGACCTTCGCTGCTTCATTCACTTTCAAAAGTCTATTTAGCAGACAATTCTCAATTTCGCGACTGTGACAACGCCCTCATCCTTCTTCCGTTCCACTGTCTGGGCTCACTGTCATCCCCCGCCTAACCTTTAAATGTCAACTGATTTCGCCTACGCCTGCGATTCGCACTGGCAAAGTTCAATATCCAACGTTTGTCTCATACTCCGTTTGCGTCTGAGGCAAACAAAGGCGCAGATGCCCAACCAACGCGCCAGCCAAACAGTGTCAGCCTTCACAGCCCGAAGGCGTTAATTTCCTGCGTTTCTCGTATCCTCCTCAATTCTGACAGAGTCAGAGGGAGTCTTTGTGAACGTATCACTTCCACCAGCTGAGTACACGCTGCCTGGTGCTGCCCGCGGGGGCTGTTCCGGTAATATGAGGCTACATTCGATTTTCACCCCCCCAACCACACTCGTGAGTGAGTTCATTTATCCCACATGCATGCTATTATCCTGGCACAAGTGATTTCATCCCTTCTTTCCAAGCTCCCTAGTTATTCAACACGCTGCCTCCAACACCGCCGTCGCCATCATCATCCTCGTCGTTGGAGCAGTCGTCTCTTACAGTCGTTGTCACAGCCCCGGGCCGGGCATACTCCCTGTAATGATGTTTGCTCTTCACATGTGCGCGCGGGTGTGGGGTGGTGTTACTTTTTTGCTTTTAACTCATAGGCCTCCGGCCGGCGCCCTCCCAGCCATCCACCTGGGATCGGTTATCTTAATTAATTGTAACACAGCACCGCGCGCGGAGGCTGCCGTGGAGGGGTTCCTTTGAAAGTCGAGATCTAGATTAGAGCAGCACTTCGAGGACAGACCTGGCCTGTGCCCGCCCAGAGATCGGTGAGTCTTTCCCGACTCAGATAAGCGTCGAGGGTTTCTTAACCCAGATTGCACATTTCCATTGAGCGCCTCAGAGTGGAGCACCCTTTATCTTGGAGGGGCCTTATTACATGTGCACACAATTAGCCACTATCTGTGGGCATTAAACTCTGCCGGAGAATGTGGGGTAGCAAAACGGTTCGGTTTATGGTGGCTCGCTTTTGGTCCGGACGAGTGGGGAAAATCAATGCTTGATGGGCTGTAAGGTCCGCTGATGAAAGGGCACTGTGCCAGGTTCCTTCTCTGATTATCCGAGGAACAGAAAAACGCGTTTAATTAGGTTTGAGAGGCACTTGAGAGGCACAAGGAAACCAGCGAGCAGCACTCGTGTGTGATGCCAAAGAACTGAAGGGCTTTCCTAGTCCGGAAAATTGCCGTTGAAAAGGATTGCTCTTGGACTTGTGTGTGTTAAGAGAGAGAGAGGCTCAGTTTTAGGTCAGGTTTAGTCGCTTCCCAGGTTGTGAACCCTCTTCTTTTGATATGTCAGTCCCTTTCATCACGGCAAAGGGCTCTTGGCTTCGAATAGGACCCCACCTGCAGTACTCCTGGGTTTCTTTGCCGAGGTCGGAGAAATTTAGTTCTCATTCGGGATCTCTTTTGGTTCAAGTTTCTGTCGACAATTCCTGGAACCTCTGAGTCTGAGTGAACTGATAAATTCTCCGGATTTCCGCAGTTCCACAACGAACCCCATAACAAACACGTCGCTCCGACTCATTGCCATCAAAACTGCGCTCCATTCGAGGGCATCCCATCGTGCTAACAAAAATTAGTAGCCAATCTGATCAGCATCCCTCATCTGAACACCTGAACGAAGCTTGCAATCACTTCCTGCGGCCTTGGTGGTCGTATTAATCTTCCCATCCACCACCCACCATCCAATTGGCTGCAATTAACCCGCATTGACAAGTTGTCTTGGCCTCTTTCGGGTTTACTCTGCAGGACCTGTTCGTTGTGATTAGATTTTCCAAGTGATTTCCCGTGTAAATCAACGAATGACGATGTGGAACGGAATGCTTGTCTGCTTCATCAGACAGACACCTCTCTAATAAGCGGTTGGGATCCAATTACTTGCTGATTGCTTCCTGTCAGGTTTAATGTTGTTAGGAGAATACACTCAAGACGGACCACGACACACGGGGAGCAATCGATATGCAATCGGTGAGCGGTTTGATGTGGATGTAGAAGTGGCGAGTGGTGTTACGCTTTGGGGTTTAAATGGGATTACATGAGTAAAACAGAAAGTTGGGCGCCTCGTAGGGTCGTCAGAAGTCAAAAGAGGGACAATGGCCACTTTGAGAAATGAAGCATATCTGCAGGGATAGTCTAGAAGGACTCTTCTCCAGCTTGTCCGAGATATGAAGAGAGACCAGATAGCAAACATCCCAATTAAGCAAGTCACATGCGTCTTTCGCAGTTCTCTCGTATAAGAAGTCGTATCACATTTAAACCTCTATTCCGCATCTTGTATGCATTAAACCTCTTGAAAAAAGCAACGCATTTCTTCGCAGCTACAGAAATGTCAAACACACGACTCCTAAAAAATTGAGTACGGGTGCCCTCGAAAAACTCGACTGTGTAATGAGACAATGCGACTACAGTCGAATTCGACAGTCGGATACGACTTGCCTCAAAAGCCAAACAGAACAGTTGCCATACACATGAATTCTGTTAAAAATTTAGTACGAGCGGGCTAAAAAAACACGACTTGGTTTGAAAATGCGACTGCAGTCGAACTCCACGGTCAGATACGACTTTCGTCAAAAGCCAAAGTCAACTGTCAAACAGAATAGTTGCCATACACAAGAATTTTATTAAAAATTGGGTACGAGAGGACTCGAAAAACATGACTGTGTAATGAGACAATGCGACTACAGTCGAATTTGATACGACTTCCACCAAAGGTCAAAGCCAACTGTCAAACAGAACAGTCGTCATACAAATGACTTCTATTGAAAATTGAGCACGAGTGATCTTGAAAAACTCGACTTGACTTGAAAATGCGACTGTGGTCGAATTCCAGCTTTCGTCAAACGTCAAAAAATCAAAGTCAACTGTCAAACAGGACAAGAGGCCATGCAGACGACTTCTCTTAAAAACTGCGTACGAGTGGAGTCGAAAAACTCGACTGCATAGTAACAAAATACGACTAGAGTCGAATTCGATTCGAGTTGGAAACAGCTTCCGTATATGGAGTGAATGATATCTTCTAGTTATGTAGTTATGTTTCAGCAGCTGTCAAAGTTTGACATCCATTCGTAACATTCAGGTGTCAAAATATTCAGAACGGTTGGGCATTTCATGCATGATGCAAGGTTTCACGCTTGCCGAACGTACGCAAATTACTCAAAAATGTTTCCGAAAATCCGGATCAGTAACAAATACGCAACGTGAACATGAATTTCGTCTTAAGCTCGGTTGTCATCGTGTGTGTAGTGTGCAGAGAACTCGGTCCACGGTGGAAAAGTTGGATCGAGAGTACACTCTTGTGGACCTGAAAATACCAACCAGACAGCAATTGGTGTGAAATCAAGAAAACATAGCCGCCGTAGCGGCCAGTATCGAGGAAGACCCAAAAATGTCGATTCGACGCCGATCAGCTCAGTTGAACAATGCCAGAGAATCAAGCCGGCTTATTTTGCGGTTGAATTTGGGCTTAAATTCGTGCTGATGAAAGAAGTGAAGACGGACGAGTGAGTTCACTAATCGGACACTGGAAATTCTAAGTGGAGATCCAGATTCTGGACAAAAAATCATCCTTCGGATGAGGCACAAAGGTTGACTGTTTTGTGCGGTTTATGGCAAGGTTGCAGCACTGGACCTTATTTCTTTCAGAATGAAGAAGGAGACATCGTTACCGTCAATGGTCTAGGGTATAGAGCGATGTTAACCGACTATCTGTGGCCAGAGCTCGACAATGTCGATATATCCTAGTTGTGGTTCCAACAAACACCGCTGCATGCCATACAATCGACTCAACGTTTGAAATTGTGAAGGAGAAATTTGGGGACTGGATCATCTCACGACGAGCGTTCAGACGCCATCCTTAATCTACGCTAACAAGCCAAACCCAATCACTTTGGACTAGCTCGAGGCCAACATCCGAGTTGGTATTACCGGAATGGCGCCGCCGATTGGATATTGGATCAAAAACCGAGTCATCAAAAATTGGACAGAGTCATAAAAAATTGGACCGTTTCATAAAAATTGTACGAAGTCGTCAAAAATTGGACCGAGTCTTCAAAAATTGGACGAAGTCGTCATAAATTGGACCAAGACGATAAAAATTGGATCGAGTCATCAAAAATTGGACCTAGTAATCCAAAATTGGAGTGACTGCTTTAAGCACTGCCAGCGAATTCGGGCGACCATTTGAACGATTTACTTTTCCATACATAATGATTCGAATGTCAAAATAAAAGCCACAATTAATTTTATATCTCACGCCGTTGTTGCTTTGTTAATGTTTCTTTCACTATCGATCTTATCTCACCCGCAGACATTTAAGACCAATGTGCACAGCTACCTCCTCTCCCTTTCTCCGTCTATACCTTCGGCCCGTGCTGTGTCTTGATTCCGTACACTTAAGGGTATTCGTAACCCCTTGTGCGCGCGCAAGTTATAAAAAAAAGCCTGTACCAAATCCGCCAGTCGATCACACAAGACTGGTGTTTTTATCCAGTTTTTTCTTCTTCTTCCGGCCCGGACCTGGACCCAAAAGCCTCTTCAGCTAGAAGGATCTTTCGCGAGCTATCCCTAAATGCGCACATCAAGTTGGTTGAGGTCCCTTTCCACTTTTGTGCGCCACCTAAGACGTGGACGTCCTCTGTTGCGTTGTCCCGCCGGCTTATAGTCGCTCAGCGAATAAAATTAAAGTCATATCGGTTGAAAAAGGACTCACCCGATCAAGCAATCTAAGACCAGACGCACAGTGAGACAGACTCTTGAGTCACCAAGTCTGTTTCCCATCCCGTCGCCAATGTCAGACATCAGCCAAAGCACTTGTCCAAAAAACATTCGATCTCTCACCTCTTGAACAACAAAACAATCCTTATCGAACTCCAGCAGCCCTGGAGCCATGTTCACGGACAACAACCATCCCCCACTTGACGCCAACTGAGACTCCATCATAACCCACCTCCAGCTGCCTTGACATTGAAATTCCCCACCAATGGCGCTTTAAATCAATACAACGTACTTTACAAGCTCAGTGGACCAAAAAATGTTATCGTTGCTTAAGCTCCGTTAGCGCTGAGCGCACCCAAACGCCGCCACCGCCGCTCCCCCACAACTCAGCCTCGAAGTCATAATTTAAATTTTATTATTTCCTGCTTGGTCCGTGTCGTCGATGCGGAGTAATCTCTTCCAGTCGACGGGACATTCACTCAGCACTCACTCGATTTGGGGGGAGTTCTCCCCCAAAAAATACATTACCCGCTGCTGTAACCCTTAACCTGTTGGCCATAAAGCATCCGCACGCACCCACAATCAACCGCAAGATCCGAAAACTTGTTATGCCCATTGCCAGCGTAAATCTCTGTCCACCCGCTGCGAGGGTGGAATGCGTACATCAGACTGCCACCCGCACACACAATCCGGCACTCAGTGCAACGCAACCGAAGCCATGGCATTCCCCAACTCCGCGTGTCGGTCGAATGTCTGCGTAGCATTTTTTCCGAGTCCACGGCGAGGGTGGAACTTGAGCTAGAATTTCGTTGCGATGATGCATTCCTGGCGAGGGTTGGATTTATGAGGAGGTATGCCATTTGATTCTGTTTCTCGATTTTCGATGGAAGGTTTCAAGGCAAAAAATCCTACGGTTTGATGCTCTTCAAGCCACTCGTACTCCTGGATCCAAAGCCGACCCTTGTTTGGACAGGCGCTTGCTTGGGGTTCAGGCGTAGTGTGTGGTTGTCGCAGTTGTTTGCTCGTTTGCTCACGGATCATTAATTTGGTTTCTTTTTTGGGGGGCGGCCGGAGTTGTGCAGACGCTGGGCTGTAATTGAAATTCTGAAACAGGGTTGCGTTCTCGGCTGTGTTTGGAAATTGAAATGTCTTACTTTTGCTTAAATTTTAAAGAGTCTGTTGGAAATTTGGGAAAAAAGTGTCCATTAATTTTTTTGAGCGTCAAATTTGACAGCAAACACATGAACAGAAGTCACAAATGACATGCGAATGAATGTATTGAACATTCTGCTTTTTCACAATCTGACTAACGTTTCAAATTCTCGGCACTCGTCCTTTTCCTTGTTGATTATCTTGTCTTTCTAACACTACACAGGATGTCCTGTTGGGTCGGTTTCCAATTGGTCCAGAGCCCATTCAGCGAACACACGTCGTTGATTGGTTGATCGTTATCTTTGGTCCCTTACCTTCAGCTCCTGGGTCAGTTGAAATTTGTACGGGTGGAGGCCCAAGTCACGACGCAAAATTCGACAAGTTGTGGTCTGCGAAAAGCCGAGTTCCCGAGTCGTGAGCGACGGGAAATCGACTGCCTCGCATTCTCCTGCACACTCTCACGGACAGCGGCGATGTTTTCGGCAGATCTTGCGTTTCGTCGGCGCACGGTGTTGGTTTATTGTTTACTGAACCAGTGAACTCAAACTTATCCACTACAATGCGAATAGTCCTCTCGGCAGGACGATTATGGCGGCCGTAAAATGGACGAAGAACGAAGAAGCGCGAATAACTGACAGCCAATTTGACAGATGTAGCTTCTACAATATGACAGTGGATATCATCTGCCAAAGTTCAAAAGTTTCTATCAGAAGACACTTTATTATTATTATTGTTGTTGAGGATATATTGCACCGTGACCTTCAAGATTTATTGTGCCTACTTTTAATATCTTAGCACTATTACGAGTTCCCCTCAAATACAATTCTTTCCAGAGTTGTATTGAATGTAATGGGCTCCTATTGGGCATAGGTGAAGAAATCCGTTCTAGAGTATTCTCTCTAAGACAGTTTCTTTCAGGAATCTGAGAATAAGAGATGATTCTAGTGATTGCATTTCTTCTTCTGCTAGTAGGTACTTGCCCAGACTTATTTTTCTTTTGTGGGCTAGTGCCTCACAAAATCCCAGTATATGTTCTGGAATTTCATTAAATTCTTCACAAAATCTGCAGAGACCTTCTTCTGATACCCCTAGTTTCCTTAAATGCTCCCTGAGTCTACAGTGCCCCGTTAGGAAGCCTGTTAGGATACGGAGGTTGTTCTTGCTCATTTTGATGTATGCCTCGAGCTGCCCTAGGAGTTTCTTGAGCTGCTTCATTCCACGAGCGTTATTCCAGGTTTCTATACGGTTCCTTCTTTCTAGTTCCCTGAATTCTTCTCTGATGAGATGGTCTCCTACAGCGCAGAATGGTTCAGGGTTCTGATGCTTCTTTCCTTGCCAGGGAGTCGGCCATTTCATTGCCTTCTATCCCCGTATGGCCAGGTACCCAGCAGAGTTTATGTAGGAATCTAGTATCACAATAGCGGCTCGGCTGTCCGACATTTTTGCTATGTCGCAGTTGGTATAGTTCCCTTCAAGATTGATCTGAACGCCTCTGTCTATGGCATAAATTTCCGCTTGAAAGATGCTGGTCATGCAAATGTATACCATTTTACTGTGTTACTGCTTAGTCTGTGGACCATGGACTCATTGCTCCAGTCGCTTTTGGAGCTCAACTTGAAGAAGACCCTTTAGTTATTTACGATGAATGTTAAAATATCCCATTTGCAACTCGCTAGTCTAAAAGTGTAAAAAGAAAGCAAGAAACTGCACTGGCACTCTTTAAGATTCCTTATATCTTCAAAAAGGAAATTAATGGAATTAATGAAATGAAAAGAAAAAAGAAAAATCGTGTCGCCAAAAACCACAAAATTCAGACTAATTACTTCCGATAAGTGATTTGGCAGCAAAGAGAAAAAGATAAGGGTGCTTAATACATTTAGCCGAGGCTGTACCAATTTGTGTAGAACTTAAGCGCTTTAGATATTCACGCAGTACTCAATATTGGATGTCCACGATTGAGGTGGCGCACACAAGCGGAGAAGGATTTTAACCAACTTGATAGCGGCAACGGAAGACAGCTAGCAAAAGCGAGTAGCTGAAGAGATTCGTTGTTTGGGGCCCAGTTTAAAATCCAAATATCAACGTATCAGGAAGAAGATGGACATGCAATTTTCCCAAGATATCAACTGAAGAAATATCGCAAAACTCAGTTGATATAAGACTACAGCACAAGAGTGTGTTCAAAGACAATCACTGACTTCGAGAAGTTCTATCAATCGAAGAGGGAATAGTTTTCCTTGGATTTCAAAATCCAGAATAAGCACTATACGCTGACAAGCTTTTACAGAAGGTTAAGGGTGTCCTCAACATACGGCAGACATTTATTGAAAGGATTGAATGAAATCCAGCAGAACGACAAAGTCAAACTCTAAATCCTCACCAGACTGACTGCATTCACGCGGAACACGAACAAAACCCACATCACCCCGGTCCAAAAATAGACAACAATGTGAAACGACTAAGTTTAGCGCTCACATCCGCTCTCGAGAACTCCAACAAATCGCAAAACGAGGGCACACGTTTCCTAGCCAGTAAAACAAAAACTTTTTTCTGGTCAACTCAAGCCACTTCCCACCCGCACCCAACGCGGGCGAGAATAGCTGCCACCTAATTGCCTTCGTCAGTCAACAACCGACGACTAGCACGCCACTTAACATCGTTGCTTGCAACAGTGTCACAAGTTGATGTAATCCAATCAGCTCACTGCTCCGGCGACCCAGTTTGCTGCATCCTCGCTGCCATTCTTAAAACGTTTCTTCAATAATTGCCAACACCATCCCATCGTCCCACGACGTCTGGAGGAGTCCGCTCTTATAATTCGCTTCTTTGTTAAAAATTAATTTCAACTTCGCCGTAAGTAGGTCGAGATCCTTGCGAGAGCCATTATATGCAGATGCACTCGTTGTTTACTTGAGATAAACTTCAACGGGGAAACTCGAGAGTCGAAGGAGATTGCTGCACAGCGTCATTCACTCGAGTTGGAGGTGATGAAAAGCTTCAACAACAACAACAAACGAATGCCCCCAGAAATGCACTTCGAAGGACTTTTTGATTAACGTCTTCATGGGAAACAATGCGATGGCAAGACAAAGGGGAGAGAAGCAAAAACATCACGCGAATGGATGCTGAAAAATTGATGGAAAACAACGGCAGTCGTCGATAGTGTTTTGTGTTTCTCTTCCATTCTCTGGTACGTCGTTCGTCCTTGTTCAGTGGATAAGTTTAATGGTCTTTGCGATGCTCCTTCGCGGGGATGGGCCCAAATGAACGTTTAATGCGTTTTCGAGATGCAACGATGGCTCTTAAGTGGATTTGGGACGAGAGCGAATGATTGTGTGGAGTTGTTTTTGAATTAAACGGGTTTTCTTCCACTTCATCGTTGGTCAGGACGTTGAAGATGTTGGTATCGAAGGGAAGTTTGCAGAGAGTTTTGATTTGACACTTGGTGGTAAGGCATCTTAGGGGACGGAGGACGCTCTTGGGAAAGGTCTTCAGTGTTTTAGGAGCCAATAACAGGCTGTGGGTGGATGATGGTGAAGTACAGGGTGCGCCATCTAGTGTTTTTTTTTTTTAAATCATAGGTTATTTTGACACTGACAGCTGTTTCCCGCTCGAAATTTTGACAGAAAGCCCGTTTCATACCACCGCGGAACGAAATGAGTCGCCTCACGCTTGAGCAACGTTAGGAAATTATTGGAAACTTATTTCCAAAGTGAGTACTGTGTAGCCCAAACAGTGCGTTTTTTGAAAATATGTTTTGGCCGAAATGAAGCACCCACCGCGACTACTGTACGCAAGTTTGAGCAGAGAGTTTCTGAGACTGGTATGCTTGTGGTCAACACTCATGGTCTCTGTCGTCATACGGTGCCCGCAGATGACAATGTAGCTGCTGTGGCCGAGAGTGTGAGACTCAATTCACAAACATCAACTCGCCATCGATCTAACCAGCTCAACATTTCACGCACTAGCCTGCGAAGAATTCTGCACAAAAATTTCGAATTCTTCGCTTACAAGGTCCAATTGACTCATCAGTCGAAGGCGCGCGACCATCCGCTTCGTTATCGCTTCGCAGTTTGGGCCTGAGCGCTGAGCAGCTTCAATTGGACTACGAATTTGGTGAAAAATCATCTTTTCTGACACTGACGAGGCGCATTTTCATCTCGGGGGCTACGTTAACAAACAAAATTGACGCATCTGGGGCTCGAGGGAAAAAGACGCACGTTATTTTCAAGCATCCAATGCATCCACAGAGAGTGACAGTTTGGTGCGGACTGTGGAGTGGTGGCGTCATTGGACCAATTCTCTTCGAAAATGAGGCTGGAAACAACGTTTCGGTCAACGGTGGTCGTTACAGAGCTATGTTAACCGACTTGTTTTTTTACTGAAATTGAAGACATGGATTTGGACGACTTCTGGTTCATGCAGGATGGCGCGCCATGCCACACAGTTCATGCCACAATCGATCTTTTGCGTAACAAATTCCCAAATCGTGTTCTTAGCCATCTTGACGATGTCAATTGGACGTCTCGGAGCTCCGATTTGACCACTCTGGACTTTTTGTTTGTGGAGAACCGTGAAGGAGCGATGATATGCCAACAATCCGGAAACGATTCAAGCACTTAAGGCCAATATCATCCAAGCAATCCGTGAGCTGCAGCCCAAAACCATCAACAAGGCCTTGGGGTGACAGAATGCGCTCTTGCGAAGCCAGCCGAGGCAGCCGCTTGAATGACGTTGTATTTCATAATTAATGGGAATATTTCTTTTTACTAATAAAGCTATAATACATGGAAAAAATTAAAATCTTGTTCATTTTATTGCGTTTTCAAAAAAGAAACTTGTATTTGGTCCGCCCTGTATAATGGAGTGAGTGGACAAATCTTCGACTCTTAGCCTGTGGGGCAAAACAGCGGAGGACGTTCAGGATTGAAGTAGGTCACACGAGTGGAGAAGGGCTTCAGCCAACTAGGTGTGCGAAACTGAATATACATAGATGGGGAAGGATCGTGTTAGCTGGAGAAAGTTGTTTTATGAGGCCTGTACTTTAACCACTACGAAGAAGAGGAAGAGTTGGCTAATCTTGAACTTGGGAGTCTTCTTGTTTTTCTTGAGGATGTGCTGTAGTTCGATTTGAGCTTCAATTAACGAGCTCCTTCAGTCCTCAGATGATAGAAGAAGATCTCCCTGCCGTCCTCAAACGGCCCTTCTGCTGAGTCTTTACGCTGAATACTATTGACTCGTCGTACTCTTGTTAATTGACTCCAACATCGCACACCAAGTTGCATCGTCCTCCACTCCACTCCACCACCCACCCTCGATCACATCCACCCATTCTCCTCCTCCCCCCCTCCCACTTGACCGAATTGAAAGAGAGACAACCATCAAAGCCATCAAAGTGCAATAAACTCAACAAACCTCGATGTCACTTCAACTTCATTTGCAATCCAATTAAATGATAAAACTCACATGCACGCCGCACCCCATAAATCATCGGAATGATTATTATCTGTCAGGAATTTCAATAAGCCTCATTCCCCCACCCGAAGCCCGCTCTGGATTCGATGAATCTCTTTAAAATCTGATTTACGTAATGTTAATCATCCCGCCCGCGCAATGATGCCATCTCATGCGACCCCCGCCACCGCCACTCGACGGACTCCTTTCCACGTGAACAGCCACCAGTTCTGAGGTGAAATACTCGTAATTGCGTCCGTGTTCATAAATGAAAAATTATTATAATTCCGCGCGATGGCTCCGCGATAATGACGGGCCACGTCGATGGAAAAATCTAAAAAATGAAAAAAATCCGTGGATGTGTTTAATTCAATTTTTTCTCCTTCTCACTCAGATAAATAATTATTTTTACACATTTTTTTTCGGATTCAAACAAAACAGGAGAGTTGTGAATCGGCAAAGGATTTCGGTTTTTTGTGCTCGCGGATTCCACTCGGATAAGTGGCTTTCTATCGGGGAATTGATTTAATTAAACCGTCTGGACGTGAATTAATGGAATCTGATGTGCTTTGAGTTGACCCGCTGGACAGCAGGCGGGGGTGGGGCGGAGGAGTGCAATCGAATGCCAGACAGGGACATTTTGTAGCAGTGTCAATAGCTGGAGTAAAGGTTGGTTTTGGGTCGATGGAGGGCGGTGGAGCAATTGAACTCTGTACACAGGGCACAGGTGTTCATAATTGATTTTATCTTGGTCCAGGACAGACCACATTTTGTTGCATATTCGGACAGGACCTCTTGGAAATCGTGGACATCTTAAAACAGGTGATGACAGGAGGCCACCGTGCAGAGTAAGATCTAAATGACTGAACAACTTAAGGATGTTGGTTCTCGAGTTGATAGGAATCCGTCAGTACGAATTTGTGTGACGTGTCTTGCGGAAGGTCACACCGAGTGACCGCACAAGAGTGCGCGCATAAGTCTGCTGTGTACGGGCCGCTTGAGGAATATCTGAACAAGGAAGTACACCTTTTCGACCGAACATTCAGTAGCGACACCGATCACGAGAGTCTTCTCCGGGCTGAGTAAAGACGACGAGCAACATCAGAAAGAGTTATAAATGCCGACCTAAAGTTGAAAAGCAACGATTTTTTAGGTGCAGCAAGTAGTATACACCAAACGAGGTCTATGCAAGACCGTGATGGGATGATGATGATGAGACCAGTTCTATGGTGTCAGCCTGTTTAAGAAAACTGTACTGCACATAATTCCTGAACAGTGGACAAGCTTGAGTCAATTAATGATACAGGAGAACATTTAATTCCCAGCAAGCAAACTGATCCTCATTTTCATCGAAAAATCATCTTCAGCGATGAAGTCCATTTCTGGATGAATGGGTGCGTCAACAAACAAAATTGTCGATCGATTGGAACGATACCAATCCATACGAGATCCAAGTGCGTTCAACGCATCCCAAACAATCACAGTTTGGTGTGGATTATGGGCTGGCGGCGTCATCGGTCCATATTTCTTTGAGCACGACGTTGGTCTATAGGTCGATGATCATCAACTTCCTTTGGCCTAAATTGGATCATATGGACACCAACGATATGTGGTTTTAACAGGGCGGTGCTGCGTGCCATACAGCTCACGCCATATTGGAAATTCTGCACGAGCGATACGATGGCATGGTTACCTGATCTTAAACTGAAGTGGGCCATCTGGTGGTTATTATTTAAGTCGTAGGTTTTTTGATACTGAAAACTGTTTCCCGCTCAAAATCTTAACAGAAAGTCAGTATCATACCTCCGCGGAACAACGGAGGAAATGAGTCGCTTTATGCTTGAACAACGTGGGGAAATATTGAAAACTTATTTCCAAAGTGAGTGTTGTGTAGACCAAACAGTGTGTTTTTTGAAAAGAAGTCTTGGCCAAATAAGTACCCACCGCGATGGCTGTACGCAAGATTGTGCAAAAAGTTCGTGAGACTCGTGTGGACAACACTCACGGTCTCCGTTGTCGTACGGTGCGCACAGATGAGAATGTGGCTGCTGTCACCGAGAGTGTGAGACTCAATTCACGAACATCAACGTGCCATCGATCTCAACAGCTCAACATTTCATGCACTAGCCTGAGGAGAATTCTGCATAAAGATCTCGGATTATTCGCTTACAAGGTCCAATTGACTCAGCAATGAAAGCGCGCGACCATCCGCTTCGTTATCGCTTCGCAGTTTGGGCCTTAGAGCAGAGCAGCTTGAATTGGACAACGATTTTGGGCGAAAAATAATTTTTTCTGATGAGCATCTGCGTATGTTCATCTCGGCGCCTACTTCAACAAACAAAATTGCCGCATCTGCGGCTCGAGGGAAAAAGACGCACGTTATTTTCAAGCATCCAATGCATCCACAGAGAGTGGCAGTTTGGTGCGGACTATGGAGTGGTGGCATCATTGGACCAGTTTTCTTCGAAAATGAGGCTGGGAACAACGTTTCGGTCAACGGTGGGTGTTACAGAGCCATGTTAACCGACCTTTTTTTTTTATTGAAATTGAAGACATGGATATGGAGGACCTCTGGTTCAAGCAAGACGGCGGCCCATGCCGCAATCGATCTTTTTCGCACCAAATTTCCAAATCGTGTTATCAGCCGTTTTAGCGATGTCAATTGGCCGCCTCGGAGCTGCGATTTGACCCGTTTGGACTTTTTTTTGTGGAGAACCATGAAGGTGCGATGTTATGTCGACAATCTGGAAACGATTCAAGCACTTAAGGCCAATATCATCCAAGCAATCCGTGAGCTACAGCCCGAAACCATCAATAAGGTCTTTGAAAATTGGGGTGACCGTGGAGCGCTACAGCGAACCTAGCGGAGGCAGCTACTTGAACGATGTTGTATTTCATAATTAATGGAAATGTTTTTTCTTACTAATAAAGCCATTATACATTGAAGAAATTAAATTTTGTTAGTTTTATTGCATTTTAAAAAAAAACTTGTATTTGGCGCTCCCTGTAAACTGGCCGAGATCGTTCGATTTGACCCGTAAGACTTTTTCTTGTGGGGTTTTCTGAAGTCAGAGGTCTATGCGAATAAGCCACAAGCCAAAGCGACCCTCAAAGCCCCATGCCATATCAAATTTAGCCTGATCTATGTGCCAAAGTGGGCGCCGTGGCCGTGTGGGTTCGTGCATCGACCCATGCGCATTAGACTTTCACAGTCTAGGTTCGATTCCAAGTTCCGACAAACAATTTTTCAAAAAAAAATTGTTCACGGCTCCACCTCTTTCGAGTCACTGACAATGTTCAAAGAGTATAACTGTCTAGAAAAAGCTTCTCAAAATCGCCGTTCGTAGTCGGCATTAAACTGTACGTCCCCTACTCTCGTGAGGGAACAATAGCACGCACAACACGAGTGGTTGCTTAGAAGCTAGGCCCAGGTCCACCTCGGACTGTAGCGCCGCCATTATTATTATATTATATTCCAAAGTCATGAAAAATCTGACATTTCGGATGCGAGCCATCCAAAGGAACCCCAGGGGGACATTTAAACGATGATAGCATCAATAGGCCATTTGAAGCGAATAAAAAATTTTGCTGATACCTCACATACATTTTGTTTTCTTTAAATTTAAAGATAGGAAGCGCTCATTGATGTACTCTTTAGAAAGAAATCGGAAGTTTGTGAATAAATGGGTGGTTCGAAATGCGTTCAAATTCAACATTTTCGAACATTTTGACATCTTGTGAGTGGACGCATTCATAAAAGGGTAAACCCACAGCTTTTGTATCCTTTTAGGTTTATCCAAATCCCTCGGAGAGGTGAGCAACATTTTTATGGTTCTTTTGTTCTAAAAACACAAAGTGTTTCAAAAACAGGAGCATTTCGATAAACAACTCTTGTGTACATGGTCAATGGCTTCCAATTGTTTTCTTCTACTCTTACCACCCCACTCTGTACCTTCCTTTTGATGTATATTCGGACTTATTTGCTTGCTCTATCCAAAAGGATATTCCAACATTTAGTGCATTCAAACGTGCATCCTGTGGGAAGCAGTCTATGTTCACCCAATCCACAGGCTCATCCACAAGGAAACACCTTCTCTCAATGAAAATCATAATTATGTTCAGAAAACACTGAAAATGCAATCGGGTAGAAGATCCTCCAGTCATGCACAGGAATCCCAGCAACCACCGTTCGCCTGCATCAAACCCACAGACAACTCTCCCCGGTCGATAAGGACTCCGATAATGTGTCAAATACTTCGCCAACCACCTTCCTCCTCCGGCCAAAGTCAGAGTACTCCTTCAATTTAAATTAAATTTACATTGACATCTGGGTTAGCAGCGTAATACGTCCTAACAGCTCTCAATCTATTACCGTGCACTTCACGGGAACGTGATATGGACACAATGGAAGCACTCCAGTTTCCCAGTTTTCCTTTCTGTCTCATCCTCTTCAGTGGCCAGCGCTTACACCTCCAGGACAGCGCTCTTTCATTCCCCGGCAAGTGACACAGTGATTCGAACGACGTGCCTCCACCTAGTCCCGAGGACGTTAAGCACCACAACGACAAAATGCAAACGCCAGCCAGCCAGCTCGCAATGTAAACTAGGTCGGTGGCCGTTCGACGTCGGACGTTGGCTGCTGACTGCTGGCTGGTGGCTGTTCGACGACGAACGGAAGGACGCGAGCGAGGAAGCGATAAAAGGGCTTTCATTAAATTTTCTTAGGATTCAATTGGAAATGTCCTTCGGCGTCTTATCGACAGCCCGGGGCGGTGAGTAGTTTTGATGGTGTTTCATCACAGACTCCCTCCCCCTCTCGTTTTCTCTCGCTCGTTCGGGATGGAAATCCAATTCAAGGATCAACTTTAATTTTCACAGTCTCCCCCGGTTGCCATCGCGTCCAGCGAAATAATTGGGAGTCTTGAGTGGGTTCCCATTTAGATCTTTATCTCAAGTAATTAATTTTTTCCTTATCCGCTCGCCGAGGGGTCCTTCATAAGGATTTCAGGGATTTCATAATCAAAAATTTTTGAGCACAACAGAAAGAAAGAAACTTTTTTGAAATCGTCCTCAGACGTTGTGGGCCAGCGTCGATGAGGCGGCAGTCGGCCACCCGCCACCCGCCGGGACGGGTGATGTCTGGGTGTAGTTAAGGATAAGCGGACGAAACTTTGGCACTTGAAGCCGCAGTCCATAATCTGAGGAATCAGTGGAAATTCAATTCGACCGGAAAGTGGACGGACACTGGGTGGAGGAGGGAGTGTGCGCCTACCCTCGTTCGGTTGACATCGTAATAGCCCTTCGCAACCGAGAGTCGTAAACAAAAATGCTTAGGTCCTTTGAATTTTTATTGCCGACCGGCTGAGGGGTGGCGGCTGAGGCGGCGGCAGTGACAGCGCGGGATTCAAATGCACGGCGCGTGAAATATTTTCAAAAGATAATTGAGTTTCCATTTGCGCGAGGAGGAGTCTGTCTGGCCGAAGAAACGGCCCGAATTATGTGGGGGAAATTATGAAATTCGAAATTGGTCATGCTTGCTGAATGGAGGGGTGGGATGGGCGTTTGCGAGAGATGGTATCTGGGAAACTTTTGTCATGAAAACAAATCATCACGTGCGAAGTTGGATCCAGAGGAGGAATCGGGGCGGAGATAAATTGCTGAAAGGGATACCCAGTGTCTACGACTGATGGCGTGGAATTTTGGTGCGTTAAGAGAGTCTGTGCACTAGTAGAGTAGCCCAACATATACCCATTTTGTTTAAGGAAGCTTTAAGTGGTTTTGAAAACGTAGATGATACCAGCGAGCCTATGATGTTTCGATGGCAGCAGGACAAGTGATCTGGCAAAACATTGTTGTTGCTAAGTGTTAAGACGGGAATGCATCTTCTACTTTTACTTCGCGTGCTCTTTTGTCTCGTTTAGGTGCTGCAGCAACTATAATCATAATAATAATGGCGGCGCTACAGTCCGAGGTGGACCTGGGCCTAGCTTCTCAGCAACCACTCGTATTGTGCGTGCCATTGTTCTCTCACGAGAGGAGGGGACCTACAGTTTAATGCCGATTCCGAACAGCGAGATTGGGATGGGAAGCTTTTTCTAGACAGTTAAACTCTTTGAGCATTGTCAGTGGCTCGAAAGAGGTGGAGCCGTGAAAGAATGTTAGGTGTTTTTCAGAGATTCGAAACTTAGACCTCGAGCGTAGGAGTCGACGCACCTACCCACTACGCCACGGTGCCCGGGATTCGATCATACATTCGATTTTTTCCCTTCGCCGATATAACTTCATAGACTGCTGAATGGCGGACGCAGCTCCAGCCTGTGTTGGATTCCGTGGAGGATTTGGTTCGCGTGGTGGTGGTGGTGGTCGTGGACGCGGTCGTGGCAGTGGTCGCGGCAGATGTCGTGGTCGTGGTGGCAAGGAAGACTCCAAGGAGTGGATTCCAGTCACCAAATTGGGACGTTTGGTTCGCGATGGCAAGATCCAATGTCTCGAAGAAATCTATCGGTTTGCCAATCAAACAGTTTGAAATCATTGATTTCTTCTTGGGCTCTGCTCTTAAGGATGGGATGCTGAATCATGAATGAATCATGCCCGTTCAGAAGCAGACGCGTGCTGGTCAACATACTCGCTTCAAGGCCTTCATCGCCACTGGTGATAACAATGGACAAATCGGCTTGGGAGTTAAGTGCAGCAAGGAAGTCGCTACTGCCAACCGTGGAGCTATCATCTTGGTCAAGTTGTCGGTTGTTCCTGTTCGTCGTGGTTACTTACCATACCGTACCATGCAAGTTCACTGGCAAGTGCGGCTCCGTTTCAGTGCGCCTGATCCCAGCTCCTCGTGGTATTAGCATTGTATCGGCTCCAGTCCTTGATGGAGCAGCGAGAGTTCTCCACTTTTTTGGCTTCATCGATTGTTAACTTCTTCATTTTGCGTCTTCTTCTTGAGTTAGCTGACGTTTTGGAAATGATGCTGATCAACGTCGCCCACGAGTAGATGACTTATTGGAAATGATTCTGGTTGGTTCTGGTTTGGTCTCACCGACCACATTCAGACGTGTAGCCTTACAGATACCCTTTTTTAGCGGAAGGTTCCGACGTTTTAAGAGATTCGAAACAGCCTTGGTTCCGCCGAACGTCGCCCTCGCAGTCCAAACGAGAGTCCTTACCCCACGATGTCTCTTCTGGCAGTAGATTGCCGGAGCTCAAGATTCACCAAACCTGGTAACCTTTTCCCCCGTGACGTTGCCTCCTCTTAGGTAACACTTTTCGAAAAAAATTCTTTCATGTAGTCTTTGGAAGGCCTTCTATACGATGCTTCATCGATTTTAATCGCCTGCAGTCGAATTGAGGTCACCTATTAAGGATCATTCCCAGGCGAAGAGGGAGTCTTATAAGAGACAATACTCCATTGATGTTCCTTCCCATTCGGGCACAGGTTGAAGGACTTTCAAGTGCTTTAGCCATCCTCAAGTATAACACATGAATGTCGTCCTTTTAAATAACGAAGCATTGAAGAGCTCCCATTGACTGGGTCCAATTCTGACAAACAACCAGATTAAAGACTCGAGCATCGTCCTGAGCGACACACAACCACACTCGGCAGGTTACAATTACGAGCGTTGCTAGGGACGTCTATCCTGAAATTTGGTCCGCATCCATTGAAGGGACACCCCAGACCCAGGTCGCCATGGAAAAATCCTCGCCCCAAAAAACCACCCACCCAAGGTTTTGACTTTATTTCATCGTAATTGGGAATCGTCTGTTACCAGAGTTACTTGACGACTCACCAATATTCCAATTACCTGCCCTTCGCAGTCTGAAAAAAATGAAACGAAATCAATGTCTCCCACACGCACACATGCACAGACCCACTTTGGTTTCAGCAGCAAACACTGGTGACGGTCCAAGGGACGACGAGCCACTTGAGTCGAAGCAATAAGCGAAGTACTTTCATCCATCATTGGATGGTCCTCCCCGTTCCCTCCCTCTTCGAATTCTATTGCGTCTTCAGGAGCGCTGAACGTTCGAGACATTCGATGCCACGCAGTCGATTTCTTGTCATGTCCTTGCGGGCGGAAACACTCGGGTGGAGGCGAGGACAAACGCTGTTAAAACAAACAACGGTGTCCATGATTTGACTCCCTCCCCCGGTTCCCGGGGAACTGTGGTTACCAGCTGATTCCAGCGAATCAAACACGGATCGTGGGACACACCTCGTCCTGTCTCAAACCGCAGGAGCTGAAAAAATGCCAAACTTTCCGTCCTCTTTTTGGGGCAAAACACATTTTTTCGATTTTCTGCAATTACACGGTATTACGGGGGAAAAGTTGAACGGCTTAGTAATGGCGTTTTTAACAGCCACACTCTCGCACACATGCACATGCACACAAGTGGGGAGGGATCAAAAGAAAACTCGTTAAAAGTTTTCCTCTAGTGCCTCGGTCGGCCTCTGATGCTGCACATAGTTCGGAAAAGCTTTTCGCTGTTTCTGGCGAGTGGAGGAAGGATAAACACACACACACTCATGCCCATGCCCACACACACACGGCAGCGTGGAGCTGAAGTGAAATAACGGAGCAGTTAGAGTTGTGCCTCTGCAAGCCAGTTCGAGTGCAATTTCAATTCGATGTACGGTTCACTGCCTCTCGACATTATAACATCGACAGCGACAAGGAAAAAGGACGACGACGACGACGAAGGGTCGGGCGTTGGGGGGGGGGGGGAGACATTTTCTATACACACGCTGGGGGAGACACACACAGAGCGGTATCCTGCCATTAAGCATGTAAAGTTTGCTCTCGATGCCATTGTAGTATCCTTTTTGATTTGTGCACGGATTTGGATTTTATGATTGTGGCTTTTGATCTTGGGTCGAAGTTCGACTCAAAGCGAGTGATTGCATAGTTTCGCCGGAAGGATATTGCAACTACAGGTGTTTTTGTTGTTTTTGCTGTTTTTTTGCCCTGCACGTGCATTTCCTGTTGCTGTTTTTATTTTTCCTGTGCCCTGGACAAGTGAATGACTGTGGATTGGGGTGCGGGGCTTTTGATGGTTTTATTTGAAATTTGCTGCGTGGTTTTGTTTTTGTTTGAGGATTCTTTGGTAACTTCAAAGTGCAAGGGGGATGAGCGATTAACGGGGCGGTCTTTGAAGAGAGGTTGCACAAGGATCGATCCATTTTGTGGAAATTGAAAAAACCCGAGTGAGGGGAGGAGGAGCGATGCAATCTGTTGGACTGTGGAAAGGTGTCAAGGGAAAAATATGAACAGTAATCAAGGATTCAATCATTTAAGTGGAAATAGAAATGTGGTCCGAATGCAGTTGGTCGGGTATGAGTTGAACCCTGACTTTGACTGAGAATAGACTTGAAATGAGAGCAGTTCCCTGCAGAGAAACATCTAAACTTCAGAGGCGTACAAAAACTGTGACAATGCGTAAAGTCTCCTAAACACAAATCAGGGCTTAAGTAGGCAGGTTAAAGTGGCTGTAAAGACAGCATTTAAGCCAGAGTTGGTCCATTGTAGCGTCACATAGACTGAATCTTGGGTGAATCCATTAATCCACTTGCAGGAAACAATTTCGAGATACGACTGGATGGCGCAGTTGTTTAAGTGCCTGCACCAAGTTAGAGGGGTCTCAGGTTCGAATCCCAGTGAAATCGGATCTGGTCCAGACATCATTTGTGGTTGGGATCAAATTAACGGCACGGCAGAGGAGTAGGTTGCTACCTGGCGGTACAATGGACCAGTTTTGAGTCTACCCCTACCCCCTCAAGCTCTGGAAATTACCATAACCTCGGATTTGTCCACGTTAACCTTCATCCCGGCATCAGCACATACGACCACAAACCTATCTAGCGCGCACTGGAGTTCTATCTGGGAGGATGTGAGGATGACTAAGTCATCCGCAAAAAGAAGATGGCTTACCCTCAACTCTCCCAATGTGAAATATTCCTCGCCTTGACTGCGCTGTAACCTCCAGTTCATATATATAATCAAAAGGAGAGGTGACAAGACGCACACTTGGCGAAGTCCAATGGCCACAGTGAAAGGTGCTAATTTACTACCGTTAACCCGAACACAGCTGCTACAGTTTGTGTATAGAGACTGAATGGCCCTCAACAAAGACCCATCAATCCCACACTCCTGCAGAGTACTCCAGAGTTTACTTCGAGGAACTCGGTCGTATACCTTTTCAAAATCTACAAGACAACTGTAGATCGGTTTGGCACACTCCCAAGCCTTCTCAAGTACCATTCTTAGAGTGAAAAGCTGGTCGGTTGTACTTCTGCCGGGACGAAAACCGCACTGTTCATCTCTCATCCTGGGAGACACTAGCTCTAGAACGCGCCTCCAACACCTTAGCGAAGACTTTACGCGGGAGACTTAAAAGAGATATGCCCCTGTAGTTGGAGCACTCTTTTTTGTCCCTCTTTTTGAAAAGAGGTCTGCCTATCGTCAGTAGAGTCCGACCGAAGACCAGTTTTTCGGCTGAAGCGGAAGCCGAAGCCGAACTTCGGCTTTATCATCACCTTCGGCCAAAGCCGAATGTTCGGTTGGACTCTAAGGCGTCTCACTGCGTTCCCAAGCCACCTTAATGACACGAGAGAGCCATGAAACTCCCTCTTTACCCATAGCCTTAAGCATTTTTAGTCGGATTTCATCCACACCGACGAATTTGCGAACTTTTAGCGATTCAATCGCCAAAATGACTTCCTCCACCGTTGGACTATTTTCCGCTCTACTCAAGATTACAGGTCTGTCACCCTCAATGCCCTGTTCGGGATTGTGCAGCTCCGAAAAGTTCTCGCTCCATCTGTGCAAGATGTCCACCCCATTGGAAAGCAACACACCATCTTTGGATTTGACTCCTTCGATGAGATTGAATTTCCTTCTTCTGAGCCGGCGAATGGTTTGCCAGAACACCTTTTTCGCAGATCTATGGTCGCTTTCCAACTTCTCGCCGAACTCCTTCCAAGTGTGCTCTTTAGCTGCTCGCACAGCCAATTTGCAAGTTCTTCGCGCCTCAGTGTACCGGTCATGAGAATCAGGGTTCCCCAAGAAAATCCAGTCTCTGTAGGTCTTCTTCTTCCCTCTGATGGCTTCTTGAACTCTAGAGTCCGACCGAACATTCGGCTTCGGCTTCGGCTTCGGCCACCTTCGGCATTAAATATCACCTTCGACAAAACATTCGGCTTCGGCTAAATGAGGCCGAAGATTTTGCCGAAGCCGAATGTTGAGATTTCTGTTGAAAGTGCGCTTGTTTACAGCTTTAAAATTAAAAATTATGCATTTGCAAGTTGGTAAACTATTAAGTGGTCTGTATAAAAGCATGCAATTTATTTGTACTGGTTTCAGGTAGAAAGAACATCAAAATTGGGAGCTGAAAATCCAATTTGGGGTTTTTTTTTGCAAAAATAATGGGAATGCAACTTGCAAAATATGTTCCAAATAGAGCCCGACAGAACATTCGGCTTCGGCTTCGGCTTCGGCTTCGGCTTCGGCTTCGGCTTCGGCTTCGGCTTCGGCTTCGGCAGAAAAACTGGCCTTCGGTCGGACTCTATTGAACTCTGGGTGTCTTAAACCACGCAGTTTTTTTCTCACCACCAGCCGCCACACCAAGCCGCTTCACCCCACAAACATCACGTGCAGAAGCAATGACAGCTGTTGAAAACAGTCGCCATTCGTCCTCTACATGCGATGGAACAGTTGGAATTTGCTCAAGCCCTTCGGATATGCGCCGTGCAAAATGTTGCTGCAACTCACTGTCCTGTAGTTTCTCTTAACGTATGTGTGTAACCACTCTTGGTTTTCCGCCTTGACAGAAGAGGTTAGGTTTGAAGAAAAAAACACTTTGGAACCTACTTCTTCCACGACCTGAGTGAGCTGGATAACGTCAAATCAGTCAACGTAAAAGCTTTGTAGCAACCACCAAATGGTTTGATAGGTAAGAGGCATCCGATCCGCGTGGTATCACAGCGGCTCTATATTGGCCTAAGTGTGACTGAACCTAACCTTGGTCAGTTGGCCGTCTACAGGTTAGTACGTAAGCCCTTTGTGGTATCACACGGATCGGGTATCTCTTATCCATTCAACTCTTGGAAGCCATTTGGCTTTAGCGTTTAAGCTAACTGATGCCGCCTCTTGGACCCTACACTGCAAGAAACTGATACCAGACATTCGACAACACATGAGATCCTTGCAGAACACACAAGTAGGCCACTAGTGCTAAATCAAATCACGTTACTTGTCCCAAATGTGCTACGTATTCTTCCAAGCACTTGACTTACTACCGAGTGAAAGAATACAGGTCAAATGCAATAATGGGGCGACAAATGACAATTGCACATGTTACGTATTCTTGCCCACTGAGCAAAGGCAAGAATACTATATATGCTGCGCAACCGACCCGGTTAACGGGGGCAGCTTGATTACGAGGTTGACGTAGAACAGAAAGTACGATCAGAGGTTGCGAGGGCATGCAGAAAGAACGGTTGATGCAGTCTTCAGCACACCCCAGTAGAAAGTAGTAGTTTTTCATTTGTTAAGTCCGCGAATCGACTCTGAGCCTGTGGGACAACGCAACAGAGGATGTCCTGGTACAAGGTGGCGCACACAAGTCGAGGGGGACCTCGGCCGGCTTGGTGTGCGAAACTGGAGACAGCTGGCGAAAGATCGTGCTGGCTGGAGAGGCATGTTGAGTGAGGCCCAGGTCCACCTCGGACTGTAGCGCCCTAAGAAGAAGAAGAAGAAGAAGAAGTCCGCGAATCTGAACACGCCGTTGTTCAGCTCGCTCAAGTCGATGAAAAAGTAGACTCCAAAGTACGTTTTCTTGCGGTTGGAAAAGGCGCTACATGTGCAGAGGAGATATGTAACAGTCTCTCCTTCTTCTTCGTCTCTCAAGTTTAAGGTTAGTGACTCTTAAGAATTTTTTATTCATGATGAGCCATGAAGCTAAGACGCAACCATCCCTCCCTCTCTCTCTTCTATCATAGCCCTTTATGTTTCTCCTCTCTCGTGGGATCTTGCCAGCTAGAGAGGCTTATTGGTTGAGGCCCAGATCCACCCTGCACTGTAGCGCCACAAAAATAAGTCTGTAACGTGACTTTCTCACGTTTGGTTGAGACCCAGGTATACCATGAGCTGTGGATCCACAAGAAGAGGAAGAATAAGTCTATGTCGTGATTTTCTCATGCATCAGCCGCTGTTTCCAAGGCACAATCTGAAATCCAAACAGATCTCATCCAGAAAACGCGACTTTCTATGCTTCATACGCCACTGGCTGCATAAACACGGAATCATCCCCCGAGGGAGACGTAGTACCCCCACCACCCCCATCACTGTCCACTGTCATTGACAAATTGTCAATCTCATCCCCAGCGGGGGCCCGTTACAAGTTACAAATTAAAAACTTTAACTTATCCCTGGAAACTTTTCAATTCATTCAGATCCGCTCTTAGAATACGGGCCAAAAAATGATAAGGATGTGATTTTTCGAAGGATTTCCCGTTCAAATGTCGCCCAACCCAAACATTTCCAAAAGAAATTCACAGAAAAAAAAATAAGGAAGGGACGGCACAACAAACACGAGAATGTCCTTCCTGCACAAAGAAGAAATTGCCTCCGGGCACAACAACAACGAGAAGGAAAAAAATGTCCAACGGGAAAGTCCCTTCCTTATTGTGTGTACGGAATTTCCGTTACGAAAAAATAATTTTTAATGAATTTCACCAGCGATCCGAGGCGGCGCAGGACCGGCCGAAACGATTGTGGGCGGCGGAGGCGCAAAAAGGACACGATGATGACAAACATTTTCGAGTTCCTGCTAATTTGTGCGCTCCCGAGAAAAAAGGAACGCAAATAATGGATCCCTCTCGTCCTTGCGGGGAAGGAGCCGTGCGGAGGTAGGCATTCGGTTGAAGTGTAATGTAAAGCGGAACTCATTCCACCCCCATCCGCACATCCGCTCAAAAACGATGACATTAGGCAGGCAGTGGAGAAAAAATGGAAGATCTAAAAAAAATAGATATCCTGTCAGGATATGAAGAGTCACCATTGATAAGGAGAGCAGTACGGTTGTCGGGCGGCTGCTCTGTGAAAATTTAATGTCACTCCTCGTCGTGCATCTGTCTGACTGGCTGCGAGTGTGTGTGTGGTTGTTGAACTTGTTATCGGGAGGGTGGGGGGCCGTGTCGACAGGATACAGAACGGATACGTGGGGGAAAATATTATGATGATGACGAGACAAATATTTATGGGCGAAGTGGCTGCTGATGGTGCCCATTCTGCCGCTTCTTAGATTTGTTAATGGCTTAGAGGGTGCGCCTGCCTATTTCCCAGGACGAAAAAGTTGTTCCTTCGGTTCGCTTGTTTTCGGTCGTCCTTTGGCGGGAATACACTCCGTTGTGCCGCTCTTTAAAGTTGGAGTCTGAGAAAGCTTGAAACTTGCACAGAGTTTCGAGGGGAAACTTTTTATTATCCTTGACGGGGATGGTTGGCGAAACCGCTCGGAGCGTGGTCGGGAAAAAGTGGGTGAAGATTAAAAATTGCCCAGAAGGCAGTTTTGGTTGCTGCTGGAAAATTGTTCGACGGTTTTATGAGCAACTTGTGGTTGTTTTGAAGAGATTTCGCAGAGTCGTGGCGTGGACTTTGTTTGGGGTTACGGGCCAATTAACGAGGACGTTAGCCTTTCCCTCATGAAGGAGCGGGAATTATGGAAATTTTGTTGAGGCAAAGGAATCATCGGTTGGTGGACATTTTTTTAAAAGATTCAATCGAGGATGTTTTGTATAAACGTTTTCACGACAATCATTCTGCAAGTTGTTCGGCATATCGTGACAGAACAGGACCCGGGGTCGTCAAGACCCAGTGGAGATTTGAAATGCATCCACCCGATAAGTTCCACTTTCCGTGTGGCAGGTAACTCAATTCAGTAAAACTGATATCCCAACTAAACTGTCTGTTTAACAAGAGGCAACAGATTTAACAAAACGCGTTTCAAATATTAATTTGGCCCGATACCAGCGGTACTGCAATACCGGGCAAACCCGCGACAGAGGTGGAGCAAGCCCCTAGCACTCCGTCTAATTCCAAAAATCAGTCTAACATTTGTTGTCCCCCGATGGGGGATCTATCAGAGGTTAAGCTGATAAGAACAGATACTACACTTTGATCTTAGCCATAAGGCCGAGAAGCGATAACTGTACTCTCGCTCACCACAAGTACTTGCCGGACAGCCCTGCACAAAGCGAGAGTGAATTATAATTGGACGAGAGTTCAGCCTAGCCAGCCTAGCCAGCCTAGCCAGCCTAGCCAACCTAGCCAGACTAGCCAGCCTAGCCAGCCAATCAGCGAACCTAGCCAGAATAGCCAGCCTAGCCAGCCTAGCCAGTATAGCCAGCCTAGCCAGTATAGCCAGCCTAGCCAGAATAGCCAGCCTAGCCAGAATAGCCAGAAAAGCCAGCCTAGCCAGCCTAGCCAGCCTAGCCAGCCTAGCCAGTATAGCCAGCCTAGCCAGCCAATCAGCGAACCTAGCCAGCCTAGCCAGCCTAGCCAGCCTAGCCAGCCTAGCCAGTATAGCCAGCCTAGCCAGCCTAGCCAGCCTAGCCAGCCTAGCCAGCCTAGCCAGCCTAGCCAGCCTAGCCAGCCTAACCAGCCAGCCAGCCAGCCAGCCAAATTAGTCAGACTAGCCAGCCCAGCCAGCCTAGCCAGCCTAGCCAGCCTAGCCAGCCAAATTAATCAGCCTAGCTAGCCTAGCCAGTATAGCCAGCCTAGCCAGCCTAGCCAGCCTAGCCAGCCTAGCCAGCCTAGCCAGTATAGCCAGCCTAGCCAGCCTAGCCAGACGGGCCAGCCTAGCCAGCCTAGCCAGCCTAGCCAGCCAGCCAAATTAGTCAGCCCAGCCAGCCTAGCCAGCCTAGCCAGCCTAGCCAGCCTAGCCAGCCTAGCCAGCCTAGCCAGCCTAACCAGCCAGCCAGCCAGCCAGCCAAATTAGTCAGACTAGCCAGCCCAGCCAGCCTAGCCAGCCTAGCCAGCCTAGCCAGCCAAATTAATCAGCCTAGCTAGCCTAGCCAGTATAGCCAGCCTAGCCAGCCTAGCCAGCCTAGCCAGCCTAGCCAGCCTAGCCAGCCTAGCCAGCCTAGCCAGCCTAGCCAGCCTAGCCAGCCTAGCCAGCCTAGCCAGCCTAGCCAGCCTAGCCAGCCTAGCCAGCCTAGCCAGCCAATCAGCGAAACTAGCCAGCCAAATTAATCAGCCTAGCTAGCCTAGCCAGTATAGCCAGCCTAGCCAGCCTAGCCAGCCTAGCCAGCCAAGCCAGCCTAGCCAGTATAGCCAGCCTAGCCAGCCTAGCCAGCCTAGCCAGTATAGCCAGCCTAGGCAGCCTAGCCAGCCTAGCCAGCCTAGCCAGCCTAGCCAGCCTAGCCAGCCTAGCCAGCCTAGCCAGTATAGCCAGCCTAGCCAGCCTAGCCAGCCTAGCTAGCCTAGCCAGCCTATCCCGTATAGCCAGCCAGCCAAATTAGTCAGCCTAGCCAGCCTAGCCAGACTAGCCAGCCTAGCCAGCCTAGCCAGCCTAGCCAGCCTAGCCAGCCTAGCCAGCCTAGCCAGCCTAGCCAGCCTAGCCAGCCTAGCCAGCCTAGCCAGCCTAGCCAGCCTAGCCAGCCTAGCCAGCCTAGCCAGCCTAGCCAGCCAATCAGCGAACCTAGCCAGCTTAGCCAGAATAGCCAGCCTAGCCAGAATAGCCAGCCCAGCCAGCGTAGCAAGTATCGCCAGCCTAGCCAGTATAGCCAGCCTAGCCAGCCTAGCCAGCCTAGCCAGCCTAGCCAGCCTAGCCAGCCTAGCCAGCCAATCAGCGAACCTAGCCAGCTTAGCCAGAATAGCCAGCCTAGCCAGAATAGCCAGCCCAGCCAGCGTAGCAAGTATCGCCAGCCTAGCCAGTATAGCCAGCCTAGCCAGCCTAGCCAGCCTAGCCAGCCTAGCCAGCGTAGCCAGCCTAGCCAGCCTCGCCAGCCTAGCCAGTATAGCCAGCCTAGCCAGCCCAGCCAGCGTAGCCAGCCAATCAGCGAACCTAGCCAGCCTAGCCAGCCTAGCCAGCCTAGCCAGCTTAGCCAGCCTAGCCAGCCTAACCAGCCTAGCCAGCCTAGCCAGTATAGCCAGCCTAGCCAGCCCAGCCAGTATAGCCAGCCTAGCCAGCCCAGCCAGTATAGCCAGCCTAGCCAGCCTAGCCAGCCTAGCCAGCCTAGCCAGCCTAGCCAGTATAGCCAGCCTAGCCAGCCTAGCCAGTATAGCCAGCCTAGCCAGCCTAGCCAGCCTAGCTAGCCTAGCCAGCCTATCCCGTATAGCCAGCCAGCCAAATTAGTCAGCCTAGCCAGCCTAGCCAGACTAGCCAGCCTAGCCAGCCTAGCCAGCCTAGCCAGCCTAGCCAGCCTAGCCAGCCTAGCCAGCCTAGCCAGCCTAGCCAGCCTAGCCAGCCAATCAGCGAACCTAGCCAGCTTAGCCAGAATAGCCAGCCTAGCCAGAATAGCCAGCCCAGCCAGCGTAGCAAGTATCGCCAGCCTAGCCAGTATAGCCAGCCTAGCCAGCCTAGCCAGCCTAGCCAGCCTAGCCAGCCTAGCCAGCCTAGCCAGCCTAGCCAGCCTAGCCAGCCAATCAGCGAACCTAGCCAGCTTAGCCAGAATAGCCAGCCTAGCCAGAATAGCCAGCCCAGCCAGCGTAGCAAGTATCGCCAGCCTAGCCAGTATAGCCAGCCTAGCCAGCCTAGCCAGCCTAGCCAGCCTAGCCAGCCTAGCCAGCCTAACCAGCCTAGCCAGCCTAGCCAGTATAGCCAGCCTAACCAGCCTAGCCAGCCTAGCCAGTATAGCCAGCCTAACCAGCCTAGCCAGCCTAGCCAGTATAGCCAGCCTAGCCAGCCTAGCCAGTATAGCCAGCCTAGCCAGTATAGCCAGCCTAGCCAGTATAGCCAGCCTAGCCAGTATAGCCAGCCTAGCCAGCCCAGCCAGCGTAGCAAGTATCGCCAGCCTAGCCAGTATAGCCAGCCTAGCCAGCCTAGCCAGCCTATCCAGCCTAGCCAGCCAATCAGCGAACCTAGCCAGCTTAGCCAGAATAGCCAGCCTAGCCAGAATAGCCAGCCCAGCCAGCGTAGCAAGTATCGCCAGCCTAGCCAGTATAGCCAGCCTAGCCAGCCTAGCCAGCCTAGCCAGCCTAGCCAGCCTAGCCAGCCTAACCAGCCTAGCCAGCCTAGCCAGTATAGCCAGCCTAACCAGCCTAGCCAGCCTAGCCAGTATAGCCAGCCTAACCAGCCTAGCCAGCCTAGCCAGTATAGCCAGCCTAGCCAGCCTAGCCAGTATAGCCAGCCTAGCCAGTATAGCCAGCCTAGCCAGTATAGCCAGCCTAACCAGCCTAGCCAGCCTAGCCAGTATAGCCAGCCTAACCAGCCTAGCCAGCCTAGCCAGTATAGCCAGCCTAGCCAGTATAGCCAGCCTAGCCAGTATAGCCAGCCTAGCCAGTATAGCCAGCCTAGCCAGCCCAGCCAGCGTAGCAAGTATCGCCAGCCTAGCCAGTATAGCCAGCCTAGCCAGCCTAGCCAGCCTATCCAGCCTAGCCAGCCAATCAGCGAACCTAGCCAGCTTAGCCAGAATAGCCAGCCTAGCCAGAATAGCCAGCCCAGCCAGCGTAGCAAGTATCGCCAGCCTAGCCAGTATAGCCAGCCTAGCCAGCCTAGCCAGCCTAGCCAGCCTAGCCAGCCTAGCCAGCCTAGCCAGCGTAGCAAGTATCGCCAGCCTAGCCAGTATAGCCAGCCTAGCCAGCCTAGCCAGCCTAGCCAGCCTAGCCAGCCTAGCCAGCCTAGCCAGCCTAGCCAGCCTAACCAGCCTAGCCAGCCTAGCCAGTATAGCCAGCCTAACCAGCCTAGCCAGCCTAGCCAGTATAGCCAGCCTAACCAGCCTAGCCAGCCTAGCCAGTATAGCCAGCCTAGCCAGCCTAGCCAGTATAGCCAGCCTAGCCAGTATAGCCAGCCTAGCCAGTATAGCCAGCCTAACCAGCCTAGCCAGCCTAGCCAGTATAGCCAGCCTAACCAGCCTAGCCAGCCTAGCCAGTATAGCCAGCCTAGCCAGTATAGCCAGCCTAGCCAGTATAGCCAGCCTAGCCAGTATAGCCAGCCTAGCCAGCCCAGCCAGCGTAGCAAGTATCGCCAGCCTAGCCAGTATAGCCAGCCTAGCCAGCCTAGCCAGCCTATCCAGCCTAGCCAGCCAATCAGCGAACCTAGCCAGCTTAGCCAGAATAGCCAGCCTAGCCAGAATAGCCAGCCCAGCCAGCGTAGCAAGTATCGCCAGCCTAGCCAGTATAGCCAGCCTAGCCAGCCTAGCCAGCCTAGCCAGCCTAGCCAGCCTAGCCAGCCTAGCCAGGAAACCAGCGAACCTAGCCAGCTTAGCCAGAATAGCCAGCCTAGCCAGAATAGCCAGCCCAGCCAGCGTAGCAAGTATCGCCAGCCTAGCCAGTATAGCCAGCCTAGCCAGCCTAGCCAGCCTAGCCAGCCTAGCCAGCCTAGCCAGCCTAGCCAGCCTAACCAGCCTAGCCAGCCTAGCCAGTATAGCCAGCCTAACCAGCCTAGCCAGCCTACCCAGTATAGCCAGCCTAGCCAGCCTAGCCAGTATAGCCAGCCTAGCCAGTATAGCCAGCCTAGCCAGCCTCGCCAGCCTAGCCAGTATAGCCAGCCTAGCCAGCCCAGCCAGCGTAGCAAGTATCGCCAGCCTAGCCAGTATAGCCAGCCTAGCCAGCCTAGCCAGCCTAGCCAGCTTAGCCAGCTTAGCCAGCCTAGCCAGCCTAGCCAGTATAGCCAGCCTAGCCAGCCTAGCCAGCCTAGCTAGCCTAGCCAGCCTAGCCCGTATAGCCAGCCAGCCAAATTAGTCAGCCTAGCCAGCCTAGCCAGACTAGCCAGCCTAACCAGCCGAGTCAGCCTAACCAGCCGAGTCAGCCTAGCCAGCCGAGCCAGCCCAACCAGCCGAGTCAGCCTAGCCAGACTAGCCAGCCTAGCCAGCCTAGCCAGCCTAGCCAGCCTAGCCAGCCTAGCCAGCCGAGTCAGCCTAACCAGCCGAGTCAGCCTAGCCAGCCGAGCCAGCCCAACCAGCCGAGTCAGCCTAGCCAGACTAGCCAGCCTAGCCAGCCTAGCCAGCCTAGCCAGCCTAGCCAGCCTAGCCAGCCTAGCCAGTATAGCCAGCCTAGCCAGCCTAGCCAGCCTAGCTAGCCTAGCCAGCCTATCCCGTATAGCCAGCCAGCCAAATTAGTCAGCCTAGCCAGGATAGCCAGACTAGCCAGCCTAGCCAGCCTAGCCAGCCTAGCCAGCCTAGCCAGCCTAGCCAGCCTAGCCAGCCTAGCCAGCCTAGCCAGCCTAGCCAGCCTAGCCAGCCTAGCCAGCCTAGCCAGCCTAGCCAGCCTAGCCAGCCTAGCCAGCCTAGCCAGCCAATCAGCGAACCTAGCCAGCTTAGCCAGAATAGCCAGCCTAGCTAGAATAGCCAGCCCAGCCAGCGTAGCAAGTATCGCCAGCCTAGCCAGTATAGCCAGGCTAGCCAGCCTAGCCAGCCTAGCCAGCCTAGCCAGCCTAGCCAGCCTAGCCAGCCTAGCCAGCCTAGCCAGCCTAGCCAGCCTAGCCAGCCTAGCCAGCCTAGCCAGCCTAGCCAGCCTAGCCAGCCAATCAGCGAACCTAGCCAGCTTAGCCAGAATAGCCAGCCTAGCCAGAATAGCCAGCCCAGCCAGCGTAGCAAGTATCGCCAGCCTAGCCAGTATAGCCAGCCTAGCCAGCCTAGCCAGCCTAGCCAGCCTAGCCAGCCTAGCCAGCCAATCAGCGAACCTAGCCAGCTTAGCCAGAATAGCCAGCCTAGCCAGAATAGCCAGCCCAGCCAGCGTAGCAAGTATCGCCAGCCTAGCCAGTATAGCCAGCCTAGCCAGCCTAGCCAGCCTATCCCGTATAGCCAGCCAGCCAAATTAGTCAGCCTAGCCAGCCTAGCCAGACTAGCCAGCCTAGCCAGCCTAGCCAGCCTAGCCAGCCTAGCCAGCCTAGCCAGCCTAGCCAGCCTAGCCAGCCTAGCCAGCCTAGCCAGCCTAGCCAGCCAATCAGCGAACCTAGCCAGCTTAGCCAGAATAGCCAGCCTAGCCAGAATAGCCAGCCCAGCCAGCGTAGCAAGTATCGCCAGCCTAGCCAGTATAGCCAGCCTAGCCAGCCTAGCCAGCCTAGCCAGCCAAGCCAGCCTAGCCAGTATAGCCAGCCTAGCCAGCCTAGCCAGCCTAGCTAGCCTAGCCAGCCTATCCCGTATAGCCAGCTTAGCCAGAATAGCCAGCCTAGCCAGAATAGCCAGCCCAGCCAGCGTAGCAAGTATCGCCAGCCTAGCCAGTATAGCCAGCCTAGCCAGCCTAGCCAGCCTAGCCAGCCTAGCCAGCCTAGCCAGCCTAGCCAGCCAATCAGCGAACCTAGCCAGCTTAGCCAGAATAGCCAGCCTAGCCAGAATTGCCAGCCCAGCCAGCGTAGCAAGTATCGCCAGCCTAGCCAGTATAGCCAGCCTAGCCAGCCTAGCCAGCCTAGCCAGCCTAGCCAGCCTAGCCAGCCTAGCCAGCCTAGCCAGCCTAGCCAGGAAACCAGCGAACCTAGCCAGCTTAGCCAGAATAGCCAGCCTAGCCAGAATAGCCAGCCCAGCCAGCGTAGCAAGTATCGCCAGCCTAGCCAGTATAGCCAGCCTAGCCAGCCTAGCCAGCCTAGCCAGCCTAGCCAGCCTAACCAGCCTAGCCAGCCTAGCCAGTATAGCCAGCCTAACCAGCCTAGCCAGCCTAGCCAGTATAGCCAGCCTAGCCAGCCTAGCCAGTATAGCCAGCCTAGCCAGTATAGCCAGCCTAGCCAGCCTCGCCAGCCTAGCCAGTATAGCCAGCCTAGCCAGCCCAGCCAGCGTAGCAAGTATCGCCAGCCTAGCCAGTATAGCCAGCCTAGCCAGCCTAGCCAGCCTAGCCAGCTTAGCCAGCTTAGCCAGCCTAGCCAGCCTAGCCAGTATAGCCAGCCTAGCCAGCCTAGCCAGCCTAGCTAGCCTAGCCAGCCTAGCCCGTATAGCCAGCCAGCCAAATTAGTCAGCCTAGCCAGCCTAGCCAGACTAGCCAGCCTAACCAGCCTAGCCAGCCTAGCCAGCCGAGTCAGCCTAACCAGCCGAGTCAGCCTAGCCAGCCGAGCCAGCCCAACCAGCCGAGTCAGCCTAGCCAGACTAGCCAGCCTAGCCAGCCTAGCCAGCCTAGCCAGCCTAGCCAGCCTAGCCAGCCTAGCCAGTATAGCCAGCCTAGCCAGCCTAGCCAGCCTAGCTAGCCTAGCCAGCCTATCCCGTATAGCCAGCCAGCCAAATTAGTCAGCCTAGCCAGCCTAGCCAGACTAGCCAGCCTAGCCAGCCTAGCCAGCCTAGCCAGCCTAGCCAGCCTAGCCAGCCTAGCCAGCCTAGCCAGCCTAGCCAGCCAATCAGCGAACCTAGCCAGCTTAGCCAGAATAGCCAGCCTAGCTAGAATAGCCAGCCCAGCCAGCGTAGCAAGTATCGCCAGCCTAGCCAGTATAGCCAGGCTAGCCAGCCTAGCCAGCCTAGCCAGCCTAGCCAGCCTAGCCAGCCTAGCCAGCCTAGCCAGCCTAGCCAGCCTAGCCAGCCAATCAGCGAACCTAGCCAGCTTAGCCAGAATAGCCAGCCTAGCCAGAATAGCCAGCCCAGCCAGCGTAGCAAGTATCGCCAGCCTAGCCAGTATAGCCAGCCTAGCCAGCCTAGCCAGCCTAGCCAGCCTAGCCAGCCTAGCCAGCCAATCAGCGAACCTAGCCAGCTTAGCCAGAATAGCCAGCCTAGCCAGAATTGCCAGCCCAGCCAGCGTAGCAAGTATCGCCAGCCTAGCCAGTATAGCCAGCCTAGCCAGCCTAGCCAGCCTAGCCAGTATAGCCAGCCTAGCCAGCCTAGCCAGTACAGCCAGCCTAGCCAGCCTAGCCAGCCAATCAGCGAACCTAGCCAGCTTAGCCAGAATAGCCAGCCTAGCCAGAATAGCCAGCCCAGCCAGCGTAGCAAGTATCGCCAGCCTAGCCAGTATAGCCAGCCTAGCCAGCCTAGCCAGCCTAGCCAGCCAAGCCAGCCTAGCCAGTATAGCCAGCCTAGCCAGCCTAGCCAGCCTAGCTAGCCTAGCCAGCCTATCCCGTATAGCCAGCTTAGCCAGAATAGCCAGCCTAGCCAGAATAGCCAGCCCAGCCAGCGTAGCAAGTATCGCCAGCCTAGCCAGTATAGCCAGCCTAGCCAGCCTAGCCAGCCTAGCCAGCCTAGCCAGCCTAGCCAGCCAATCAGCGAACCTAGCCAGCTTAGCCAGAATAGCCAGCCTAGCCAGAATTGCCAGCCCAGCCAGCGTAGCAAGTATCGCCAGCCTAGCCAGTATAGCCAGCCTAGCCAGCCTAGCCAGCCTAGCCAGTATAGCCAGCCTAGCCAGCCTAGCCAGTACAGCCAGCCTAGCCAGCCTAGCCAGCCTAGCCAGCCTAGCCAGCCTAGCCAGCCTAACCAGCCTAGCCAGCCTAGCCAGTATAGCCAGCCTAACCAGCCTAGCCAGCCTAGCCAGTATAGCCAGCCTAACCAGCCTAGCCAGCCTAGCCAGTATAGCCAGCCTAGCCAGCCTAGCCAGTATAGCCAGCCTAGCCAGTATAGCCAGCCTAGCCAGCCTCGCCAGCCTAGCCAGTATAGCCAGCCTAGTAAGCCTAGCCAGCCTAGCCAGCCTAGCCAGCTTAGCCAGCCTAGCCAGCCTAGCCAGTATAGCCAGCCTAGCCAGCCTAGCCAGCTTAGCCAGCCTAGCTAGCCTAGCCAGCCTAGCCCGTATAGCCAGCCAGCCAAATTAGTCAGCCTAGCCAGCCTAGCCAGACTAGCCAGCCTAACCAGCCTAGCCAGCCTAGCCAGCCGAGTCAGCCTAGCCAGTATAGCCAGCCTAGCCAGTATAGCCAGCCTAGCCAGCCTAGCCAGCCTAGCCAGTATAGCCAGCCTAGCCAGCCTAGCCAGCCTAGCCAGCCTAGCCAGTATAGCCAGCCTAGCCAGCCTAGCCAGCCTAGCCAGCCTAGCCAGCCTAGCCAGCCTAGCAAGCCTAGCCAGCCTAGCCAGCCTAGCCAGCCTAGCCAGCCTAGCCAGCCAATCAGCGAACCTAGCCAGCTTAGCCAGAATAGCCAGCCTAGCCAGAATAGCCAGCCCAGCCAGCGTAGCAAGTATCGCCAGCCTAGCCAGTATAGCCAGCCTAGCCAGCCTAGCCAGCCTAGCCAGCCTAGCCAGCCTAGCCAGCCTAGCCAGCCTAGCCAGCCTAGCCAGCCTAGCCAGTATAGCCAGTATAGCCAGCCTAGCCAGCCTAGCCAGCCAAGCCAGCCTAGCCAGCCTAGCCAGCCAAGCCAGCCTAGCCAGCCTAGCCAGTATAGCCAGCCTAGCCCGTATAGCCAGCCAGCCAAATTAGTCAGCCTAGCCAGCCTAGCCAGCCTAGCCAGCCTAGCCAGCTTAGCCAGTCTAGCCAGCCCAGCCAGCCAATCAGCGAACCTAGCCAGCCTAGCCAGCCTAGCCCGTATAGCCAGCCAGCCAAATTAGTCAGCCAAGCCAGCCTAGCCAGACTAGCCAGCCTAGACAGCCTAGACAGCCTAGCCAGACTAGCCAGCCTAGCCAGCCTAGCCAGCCTAGCCAGTATAGCCAGCCTAGCCAGCCTAGCCAGTATAGCCAGCCTAGCCAGTATAGTCAGCCAAGCCAGCCTAGCCAGCCTAGCCAGCCTAGCCAGCCTAGCCAGTATAGCCAGCCTAGCCCGTATAGCCAGCCAGCCAAATTAGTCAGCCTAGCCAGCCTAGCCAGCCTAGCCAGCCTAGCCAGCTTAGCCAGTCTAGCCAGCCCAGCCAGCCAATCAGCGAACCTAGCCAGCCTAGCCAGCCTAGCCCGTATAGCCAGCCAGCCAAATTAGTCAGCCAAGCCAGCCTAGCCAGACTAGCCAGCCTAGACAGCCTAGACAGCCTAGACAGCCTAGACAGCCTAGCCAGACTAGCCAGCCTAGCCAGCCTAGCCAGCCTAGCCAGTATAGCCAGCCTAGCCAGCCTAGCCAGTATAGCCAGCCTAGCCAGTATAGTCAGCCAAGCCAGCCTAGCCAGCCTAGCCAGCCTAGCCAGCCTAGCCAGCCTAGCCAGTATAGCCAGCCTAGCCAGTATAGCCAGCCTAGCCAGCCTAGCCAGACGGGCCAGCCTAGCCAGCCTAGCCAGCCTAGCCAGCCTAGCCAGCCTAGCCCGTATAGCCAGCCAGCCAAATTAGTCAGCCCAGCCAGCCTAGCCAGCCTAGCCAGCCTAGCCAGCCAGCCAAATTAGTCAGCCCAGCCAGCCTAGCCAGCCTAGCCAGCCTAGCCAGCCTAGCCAGCCTAACCAGCCTAGCCAGCCTAGCCAGTATAGCCAACCTAGCCAGCCTAGCCAACCTAGCCAGTATAGCCAACCTAGCCAGTATAGCCAGCCTTGACAGCCTAGACAGCCTAGCCAGTATAGCCAGCCTAGCCAGCCTAGCCAGCCTAGCCAGTATAGTCAGCCAAGCCAGCCTAGCCAGCCTAGCCAGCCTAGCTAGCCTAGCCAGCCAGCCAAATTAGTCAGCCCAGCCAGCCTAGCCAGCCTAGCCAGCCTAGCCAGCCTAGCCAGCCTAACCAGCCTAGCCAGCCTAGCCAGTATAGCCAACCTAGCCAGCCTAGCCAACCTAGCCAGTATAGCCAACCTAGCCAGTATAGCCAGCCTTGACAGCCTAGACAGCCTAGCCAGTATAGCCAGCCTAGCCAGCCTAGCCAGTATAGCCAGCCTAGCCAGCCTAGCCAGCCTAGCCAGACTAGCTAGCCTAGCCAGAATAGCCAGCCTAGCCAGCCTAGCCAGCCTAGCTAGCCTAGCCAGCCCAGCCAGCCTAGCCAGCCCAGCCAGCCTAGCCAGACTAGCCAGCCTAGCCAGACTAGCCAGCCTAGCCAGCCTAGCCAGCCTAGCCAGACTAGCCAGCCTAGCCAGACTAGCCAGCCTAGCCAGACTAGCCAGCCTAGCCAGACTAGCCAGCCTAGCCAGCCTAGCCAGCCTAGCCAGACTAGCCAGCCCAGCCAGCCTAGCCAGACTAGCCAGCCTAGCCAGAATAGCCAGCCTAGCCAGCCTAACCAGACTAGCCAGCCTAGCCAGCCTAGCCAGACTAGCCAGCCTAGCCAGAATAGCCAGCCTAGCCAGCCTAGCCAGAATAGCCAGCCTAGCCAGAAAAGCCAGCCTAGCCAACCTAGCCAGCCTAGCCAGCCTAGCCAGAATAGCCAGCCTAGCCAGACTAGCCAGCCTAGCCAGCCTAGCCAGTCTAGCCAGACTAGCCAGCCTAGCCAGACTAGCCAGCCTAGCCAGACTAGCCAGCCTAGCCAGACTAGCCAGCCCAGCCAGCCTAGCCAGACTAGCCAGCCTAGCCAGAATAGCCAGCCTAGCCAGACTAGCCAGCCTAGCCAGAATAGCCAGCCTAGCCAGCCTAGCCAGACTAGCCAGCCTAGCCAGCCTAGCCAGACTAGCCAGCCTAGCCAGAATAGCCAGCCTAGCCAGCCTAGCCAGAATAGCCAGCCTAGCCAGAAAAGCCAGCCTAGCCAGCCTAGCCAGCCTAGCCAGCCTAGCCAGAATAGCCAGCCTAGCCAGAATAGCCAGCCTAGCCAGAATAGCCAGCCTAGCCAGACTAGCCAGCCTAGCCAGCCTAGCCAGACTAGCCAGCCCAGCCAGCCTAGCCAGACTAGCCAGCCTAGCCAGAATAGCCAGCCTAGCCAGCCTAGCCAGACTAGCCAGCCTAGCCAGAATAGCCAGCCTAGCCAGCCTAGCCAGAATAGCCAGCCTAGCCAGAAAAGCCAGCCTAGCCAAAATAGCCAGCCTAGCCAGAATAACCAGCCTAGCCAGACTAGCCAGCCTAGCCAGCCTAGCCAGCCTAGCCAGACTAGCCAGCCCAGCCAGCCTAGCCAGACTAGCCAGCCTAGCCAGAATAGCCAGCCTAGCCAGCCTAGCCAGACTAGCCAGCCTAGCCAGCCTAGCCAGCCTAGCCAGACTAGCCAGCCTAGCCAGCCTAGCCAGACTAGCCAGAATAGCCAGCCTAGCCAGCCTAGCCAGTATAGCCAGCCTAGCCAGCCTAGCCAGCCTAGCCAGACTAGCCAGCCTAGCCAGAATAGCCAGCCCAGCCAGCCTAGCCAGACTAGCCAGCCTAGCCAGCCTAGCCAGCCAATCAGCGAACCTAGCCAGCCTAGCCAGCCTAGCCAGCCTAGCCAGCCTAGCCAGACTAGCCAGCCTAGCCAGCCTAGCCAGACTAGCCAGCCTAGCCAGCCTAGCCAGACTAGCCAGCCTAGCCAGCCTAGCCAGCCTAGCCAGACTAGCCAGCCTAGCCAGAATAGCCAGCCTAGTCAGTATAGCCAGCCTAGCCAGCCTAGCCAGCCAAGCCAGCCTAGCCAGACTAGCCAGCCTAGCCAGAATAGCCAGCCTAGCCAGCCTAGCCAGCCTAGCCAGCCTAGCCAGCCAATCAGCGGACCTAGCCAGCCTAGCCAGAATAGCCAGCCTAGCCAGCCTAGCCAGACTAGCCAGCCCAGCCAGCCTAGCCAGCCTAGCCAGCCCAGCCAGCCTAGCCAGCCTAGCCAGCCTAGCCAACCTAGCCAGTATAGCCAGCCTAGACAGCCTAGACAGCCTAGACAGTATAGCCAGCCTAGCCAGCCTAGCCAGCCTAGCCAGCCTAGCCAGTATAGCCAGCCTAGCCAGCCTAGCCAGTATAGCCAGCCTAGGCAGTATAGCCAGCCTAGCCAGCCTAGCCAGTATAGCCAGCCTAGCCAGCCTAGCCAGCCTAGCCAGAATAGCCAGCCTAGCCAGCCTAGCCAGACTAGCCAGCCTAGCCAGAATAGCCAGCCTAGCCAGAATAGCCAGCCTAGCCAGCCTAGCCAGCCTAGCCAGCCAATCAGCGAACCTAGCCAGATTAGCCAGCCTAGCCAGCCTAGCCAGAATAGCCAGCCTAGCCAGCCTAGCCAGACTAGCCAGCCCAGCCAGCCTAACCAGCCTAGCCAGACTAGCCAGCCTAGCCAGTATAGCCAGCCTAGCCAGCCTAGCCAGTATAGCCAGCCTAGCCAGCCTAGCCAGCCTAGCCAGACTAGCCACCCTAGCCAGAATAGCCAGCCTAGCCAGCCTAGCCAGACTAGCCAGCCTAGCCAGCCTAGCCAGACTAGCCAGCCTAGCCAGCCTAGCCAGGATAGCCAGCCTAGTCAGTATAGCCAGCCTAGCCAGCCTAGTCAGTATAGCCAGCCTAGCCAGCCTAGCCAGCCAAGCCAGCCTAGCCAGTATAGCCAGCCTAGCCAGCCTAGCCCGTATAGCCAGCCAGCCAAATTAGTCAGCCTAGCCCGTCTGGCCAGCCAGCCAAATTAGTCAGCCCAGCCAGCCTAGCCAGCCTAGCCAGATTAGCCAGCCTAGCCAGTATAGCCAACCTAGCCAGCCTAGCCAACCTAGCCAGTATAGCCAGCCTAGACAGCCTAGACAGCCTAGCCAGTATAGTCAGCCTAGCCAGCCTAGCCAGCCTAGCCAGTATAGCCAGCCTAGCCAGCCTAGCCAGTATAGCCAGCCTAGCCAGTATAGCCAGCCTAACCAGCCTAGCCAGTATAGCCAGCCTAGGCAGCCTAGCCAGCCTAGCCAGACTAGCCAGCCTAGCCAGAATAGCCAGCCTAGCCAGCCTAGCCAGAATAGCCAGCCTAGCCAGCCTAGCCAGCCCAGCCAGCCTATCCAGTATAGCCAGCCTAGCCAGCCTAGCCAGACTAGCCAGCCTAGCCTGAATAGCCAGCCTAGCCAGCCTAGCCTGAATAGCCAGCCTAGCCAGCCTAGCCAGCCTAGCCAGCCTAGCCAGCCTAGCCAGCCTAGCCAGCCTAGCCAGACTAGCCAGCCTAGCCAGCCTAGCCAGCCTAGCCAGCCTAGCCAGCCTAGCCAGACTAGCCAGCCTAGCCTGAATAGCCAGCCTAGCCAGCCTAGCCAGAATAGCCAGCCTAGCCAGAAAAGCCAGCCTAGCCAACCTAGCCAGAATAGCCAGCCTAGCCAACCTAGCCAGCCTAGCCAGCCTAGCCAGCCTAGCCAGTATAGCCAGCCTAGCCAGCCTAGTCAGCCTAGCCAGCCTAGCCAGCCTAGCCAGCCTAGCCAGCCTAGCCAGCCTAGCCAGCATAGCCAATATAGCCAGCCTAGCCAGCCTAGCCAGTATAGCCAGCCTAGCCAGCCTAGCCAGCCTAGCCAGCCAAGCCAGCCTAGCCAGTATAGCCAGCCAAGCCAGCCTAGCCAGTATAGCCAGCCTAGCCAGTATAGCCAGCCTAGCCAGTCTAGCCAGTCTAGCCAGCGTAGCCAGTATAGCCAGCCTAGCCAGTATAGCCAGTATAGCCAGCCTAGCCAGTATAGGCAGCCTAGCCAGCCTAGCCAGCCTAGCCAGCCTAGCCAGCCTAGCCAGCCTAGCCAGCCTAGCCAGCCTAGCCAGCCTAGCCAGCCTAGCCAGCCTAGCCAGCCTAGCCAGCCTAGCCAGCCAGCCAGCCAAATCAGTCAGCCTAGCAAGACTAGCCAGATTAGCCAGTCAAGCCAGCGTAGTCAGCCTAGCTAGCCTAGCCAGCCTAGCCAGCGTAGTCAGCCTAGCCAGCCTAACCAGCCTAGCCAGCCTAGACAGTATAGCCAGCCTAGCCAGCCTAGCCAGAATAACCAGCCAGCCAGCCAAATTAGTCAGCCTAGCTAGACTAACCAGCCTTGCCAGCCAGCCCGTATAGCCAGCCTAGCCAGCCTAGCCAGCCTAGCCAGCCAGCCAGACAGCCAGCCTAGCCAGCCTAGCCAGTATAGCCAGCCAAGCCAGCCTAGCCAGTATAGCCAGCCTAGCCAGTATAGCCAGCCTAGCCAGTCTAGCCAGCGTAGCCAGTATAGCCAGCCTAGCCAGTATAGCCAGTATAGTCAGCCTAGCCAGTATAGGCAGCCTAGCCAGCCTAGCCAGCCTAGCCAGCCTAGCCAGCCTAGCCAGCCTAGCCAGCCTAGCCAGCCTAGCCAGCCTAGCCAGTATAGCCAGCCAAGCCAGCCTAGCCAGTATAGCCAGCCTAGCCAGTATAGCCAGCCTAGCCAGTCTAGCCAGCGTAGCCAGTATAGCCAGCCTAGCCAGTATAGCCAGCCTAGCCAGTATAGCCAGACTAGCCAGCCTAGCCAGACTAGCCAGCCTAGCCAGACTAGCCAGCCCAGCCAGCCTAGCCAGACTAGCCAGCCTAGCCAGAATAGCCAGCCTAGCCAGCCTAGCCAGACTAGCCAGCCTAGCCAGCCTAGCCAGACTAGCCAGCCTAGCCAGAATAGCCAGCCTAGCCAGCCTAGCCAGAATAGCCAGCCTAGCCAGAAAAGCCAGCCTAGCCAACCTAGCCAGCCTAGCCAGCCTAGCCAGAATAGCCAGCCTAGCCAGAATAGCCAGCCTAGCCAGAATAGCCAGCCTAGCCAGACTAGCCAGCCTAGCCAGCCTAGCCAGACTAGCCAGCCCAGCCAGCCTAGCCAGACTAGCCAGCCTAGCCAGAATAGCCAGCCTAGCCAGCCTAGCCAGACTAGCCAGCCTAGCCAGAATAGCCAGCCTAGCCAGCCTAGCCAGAATAGCCAGCCTAGCCAGAAAAGCCAGCCTAGCCAAAATAGCCAGCCTAGCCAGAATAACCAGCCTAGCCAGACTAGCCAGCCTAGCCAGCCTAGCCAGCCTAGCCAGACTAGCCAGCCCAGCCAGCCTAGCCAGACTAGCCAGCCTAGCCAGAATAGCCAGCCTAGCCAGCCTAGCCAGACTAGCCAGCCTAGCCAGCCTAGCCAGCCTAGCCAGACTAGCCAGCCTAGCCAGCCTAGCCAGACTAGCCAGCCTAGCCAGCCTAGCCAGACTAGCCAGAATAGCCAGCCTAGCCAGCCTAGCCAGTATAGCCAGCCTAGCCAGCCTAGCCAGCCTAGCCAGACTAGCCAGCCTAGCCAGAATAGCCAGCCCAGCCAGCCTAGCCAGACTAGCCAGCCTAGCCAGCCTAGCCAGCCAATCAGCGAACCTAGCCAGCCTAGCCAGCCTAGCCAGCCTAGCCAGCCTAGCCAGACTAGCCAGCCTAGCCAGCCTAGCCAGACTAGCCAGCCTAGCCAGCCTAGCCAGACTAGCCAGCCTAGCCAGCCTAGCCAGCCTAGCCAGACTAGCCAGCCTAGCCAGAATAGCCAGCCTAGTCAGTATAGCCAGCCTAGCCAGCCTAGCCAGCCAAGCCAGCCTAGCCAGACTAGCCAGCCTAGCCAGAATAGCCAGCCTAGCCAGCCTAGCCAGCCTAGCCAGCCTAGCCAGCCAATCAGCGGACCTAGCCAGCCTAGCCAGATTAGCCAGCCTAGCCAGCCTAGCCAGAATAGCCAGCCTAGCCAGCCTAGCCAGACTAGCCAGCCCAGCCAGCCTAGCCAGCCTAGCCAGCCCAGCCAGCCTAGCCAGCCTAGCCAGCCTAGCCAACCTAGCCAGTATAGCCAGCCTAGACAGCCTAGACAGCCTAGCCAGTATAGCCAGCCTAGCCAGCCTAGCCAGCCTAGCCAGCCTAGCCAGTATAGCCAGCCTAGCCAGCCTAGCCAGTATAGCCAGCCTAGGCAGTATAGCCAGCCTAGCCAGCCTAGCCAGTATAGCCAGCCTAGCCAGCCTAGCCAGCCTAGCCAGAATAGCCAGCCTAGCCAGCCTAGCCAGACTAGCCAGCCTAGCCAGAATAGCCAGCCTAGCCAGAATAGCCAGCCTAGCCAGCCTAGCCAGCCTAGCCAGCCAATCAGCGAACCTAGCCAGATTAGCCAGCCTAGCCAGCCTAGCCAGAATAGCCAGCCTAGCCAGCCTAGCCAGACTAGCCAGCCCAGCCAGCCTAACCAGCCTAGCCAGACTAGCCAGCCTAGCCAGTATAGCCAGCCTAGCCAGCCTAGCCAGTATAGCCAGCCTAGCCAGCCTAGCCAGCCTAGCCAGACTAGCCACCCTAGCCAGAATAGCCAGCCTAGCCAGCCTAGCCAGACTAGCCAGCCTAGCCAGCCTAGCCAGACTAGCCAGCCTAGCCAGCCTAGCCAGGATAGCCAGCCTAGTCAGTATAGCCAGCCTAGCCAGCCTAGTCAGTATAGCCAGCCTAGCCAGCCTAGCCAGCCAAGCCAGCCTAGCCAGTATAGCCAGCCTAGCCAGCCTAGCCCGTATAGCCAGCCAGCCAAATTAGTCAGCCTAGCCCGTCTGGCCAGCCAGCCAAATTAGTCAGCCCAGCCAGCCTAGCCAGCCTAGCCAGCCTAGCCAGCCCAGCCAGCCTAGCCAGCCTAGCCAGCCTAGCCAGACTAGCCAGACTAGCCAGCCTAGCCAGCCTAGCCAGACTAGCCAGCCTAGCCAGATTAGCCAGCCTAGCCAGTATAGCCAACCTAGCCAGCCTAGCCAACCTAGCCAGTATAGCCAGCCTAGACAGCCTAGACAGCCTAGCCAGTATAGTCAGCCTAGCCAGCCTAGCCAGCCTAGCCAGTATAGCCAGCCTAGCCAGCCTAGCCAGTATAGCCAGCCTAGCCAGTATAGCCAGCCTAACCAGCCTAGCCAGTATAGCCAGCCTAGCCAGCCTAGCCAGCCTAGCCAGACTAGCCAGCCTAGCCAGAATAGCCAGCCTAGCCAGCCTAGCCAGAATAGCCAGCCTAGCCAGCCTAGCCAGCCCAGCCAGCCTAGCCAGTATAGCCAGCCTAGCCAGCCTAGCCAGACTAGCCAGCCTAGCCTGAATAGCCAGCCTAGCCAGCCTAGCCTGAATAGCCAGCCTAGCCAGCCTAGCCAGCCTAGCCAGCCTAGCCAGCCTAGCCAGCCTAGCCAGCCTAGCCAGCCTAGCCAGACTAGCCAGCCTAGCCAGCCTAGCCAGCCTAGCCAGCCTAGCCAGCCTAGCCAGACTAGCCAGCCTAGCCTGAATAGCCAGCCTAGCCAGCCTAGCCAGAATAGCCAGCCTAGCCAGAAAAGCCAGCCTAGCCAACCTAGCCAGCCTAGCCAGCCTAGCCAGAATAGCCAGCCTAGCCAACCTAGCCAGCCTAGCCAGCCTAGCCAGCCTAGCCAGTATAGCCAGCCTAGCCAGCCTAGTCAGCCTAGCCAGCCTAGCCAGCCTAGCCAGCCTAGCCAGCCTAGCCAGCCTAGCCAGCATAGCCAATATAGCCAGCCTAGCCAGCCTAGCCAGTATAGCCAGCCTAGCCAGCCTACCCAGCCTAGCCAGCCAAGCCAGCCTAGCCAGTATAGCCAGCCAAGCCAGCCTAGCCAGTATAGCCAGCCTAGCCAGTATAGCCAGCCTAGCCAGTCTAGCCAGCGTAGCCAGTATAGCCAGCCTAGCCAGTATAGCCAGTATAGCCAGCCTAGCCAGTATAGGCAGCCTAGCCAGCCTAGCCAGCCTAGCCAGCCTAGCCAGCCTAGCCAGCCTAGCCAGCCTAGCCAGCCTAGCCAGCCTAGCCAGCCTAGCCAGCCTAGCCAGCCTAGCCAGCCTAGCCAGCCTAGCCAGCCAGCCAGCCAAATCAGTCAGCCTAGCAAGACTAGCCAGATTAGCCAGTCAAGCCAGCGTAGTCAGCCTAGCTAGCCTAGCCAGCCTAGCCAGCGTAGTCAGCCTAGCCAGCCTAACCAGCCTAGCCAGCCTAGACAGTATAGCCAGCCTAGCCAGCCTAGCCAGAATAACCAGCCAGCCAGCCAAATTAGTCAGCCTAGCTAGACTAACCAGCCTTGCCAGCCAGCCCGTATAGCCAGCCTAGCCAGCCTAGCCAGCCTAGCCAGCCAGCCAGACAGCCAGCCTAGCCAGCCTAGCCAGTATAGCCAGCCAAGCCAGCCTAGCCAGTATAGCCAGCCTAGCCAGTATAGCCAGCCTAGCCAGTCTAGCCAGCGTAGCCAGTATAGCCAGCCTAGCCAGTATAGCCAGTATAGTCAGCCTAGCCAGTATAGGCAGCCTAGCCAGCCTAGCCAGCCTAGCCAGCCTAGCCAGCCTAGCCAGCCTAGCCAGCCTAGCCAGCCTAGCCAGCCTAGCCAGCCTAGCCAGTATAGCCAGCCAAGCCAGCCTAGCCAGTATAGCCAGCCTAGCCAGTATAGCCAGCCTAGCCAGTCTAGCCAGCGTAGCCAGTATAGCCAGCCTAGCCAGTATAGCCAGCCTAGCCAGTATAGCCAGCCTAGCCAGTATAGCCAGCCTAGCCAGTATAGGCAGCCTAGCCAGCCTAGCCAGCCTAGCCAGCCTAGCCAGCCTAGCCAGCCTAGCCAGCCTAGCCAGCCTAGCCAGCCTAGCCAGCCTAGCCAGTATAGCCAGCCAAGCCAGCCTAGCCAGTATAGCCAGCCTAGCCAGTATAGCCAGCCTAGCCAGTATAGCCAGTATAGCCAGCCTAGCCAGCCTAGCCAGCCTAGCCAGCGTAGTCAGCCTAGCCAGCGTAGTCAGCCTAGCCAGCCTAACCAGCCTAGCCAGCCAGCCAGCCAAATTAGTCAGCCTAGCTAGCCTAGCCAGTCTAGCCAGCGTAGTCAGCCTAGCCAGCCTAGCCAGCCTAGCCAGCGTAGCCAGTATAGCCAGCCTAGCCAGTATAGCCAGCCTAGCCAGTATAGCCAGCCTAGCCAGTATAGCCAGCCTAGCCAGTCTAGCCAGCGTAGCCAGTATAGCCAGCCTAGCCAGTATAGCCAGTATAGCCAGCCTAGCCAGTATAGGCAGCCTAGCCAGCCTAGCCAGCCTAGCCAGCGTAGTCAGCCTAGCCAGCCTAGCCAGCCTAGCCAGCCTAGCCAGAATAACCAGCCAGCCAGCCAAATTAGTCAGCCTAGCTAGACTAACCAGCCTTGCCAGGCAGCCCGTATAGCCAGCCTAGCCAGCCTAGCCAGCCTAGCCAGCCAGCCAGACAGCCAGCCTAGCCAGCCTAGCCAGTATAGCCAGCCAAGCCAGCCTAGCCAGTATAGCCAGCCTAGCCAGTATAGCCAGCCTAGCCAGTCTAGCCAGCGTAGCCAGTATAGCCAGCCTAGCCAGTATAGCCAGTATAGCCAGCCTAGCCAGTATAGGCAGCCTAGCCAGCCTAGCCAGCCTAGCCAGCCTAGCCAGCCTAGCCAGCCTAGCCAGCCTAGCCAGCCTAGCCAGCCTAGCCAGCCTAGCCAGCCTAGCCAGCCTAGCCAGCCTAGCCAGCCTAGCCAGCCTAGCCAGCCAGCCAGCCAAATCAGTCAGCCTAGCAAGACTAGCCAGATTAGCCAGTCAAGCCAGCGTAGTCAGCCTAGCTAGCCTAGCCAGCCTAGCCAGCGTAGTCAGCCTAGCCAGCCTAACCAGCCTAGCCAGCCTAGCCAGTATAGCCAGCCTAGCCAGCCTAGCCAGCCTAGCCAGCCTAGCCAGCCTAGCCAGCCTAGCCAGCCTAGCCAGTATAGCCAGCCTAGCCAGTATAGCCAGCCTAGCCAGCCTAGATAGCCTAGCCAGCCTAGCCAGCCTAGCCAGCCTAGCCAGTATAACTAGCCTAGCCAGTATAGCCAGCCTAGCAAGCCTAGCCAGCCTAGCCAGCCTAGCCAGCCTAGCCAGCCTAGCCAGCCTAGCCAGCCTAGCCAGCCTAGCCAGCCTAGCCAGACTAGCCAGCCTAGCCAGCCTAGCCAGTATAGCCAGCCTAGCCAGCCTAGCCAGCCTAGCCAGCCCAGCCAGCATTGCCAGCCTAGCCAGTATAGCCAGCCTAGCCAGTATAGCCAGCCTAGCCAGCCTAGCCAGACTAGCCAGCCTAGCCAGCCTAGCCAGTATAGCCAGCCTAGCCAGTATAGCCAGCCTAGCCAGCCTAGCCAGTATAGCCAGCCTAGCCAGTATAGCCAGCCTAGCCAGTATAGCCAGCCCAGCCAGCCTAGCCAGCCTAGCCAGTATAACTAGCCTAGCCAGTATAGCCAGCCTAGCAAGCCTAGCCAGCCTAGCCAGCCTAGCCAGCCTAACCAGCCTAGCCAGCCTAGCCATAATAGCCAGCCAGCCAGCCAGCCTAAATAGCCTAGCCAGCCAGTCAGCCAAATTAGTCAGCCTAGCTAGCCTAGCCAGCCTAGCCAGTCAAGCCAGCGTAGTCAGCCTAGCTAGCCTAGCCAGCCTAGCCAGTCTAGCCAGCGTAGTCAGCCTAGCCAGCCTAACCAGCCTAGCCAGCCAGCCAGCCAAATTAGTCAGCCTAGCTAGCCTAGCCAGTCTAGCCAGCGTAGTCAGCCTAGCCAGCCTAGCCAGCCTAGCCAGCCTAGCCAGAATAACCAGCTTGCCAGCCAAATTAGTCAGCCTAGCTAGACTAACCAGCCTTGCCAGCCAGCCCGTATAGCCAGCCTAGCCAGCCTAGCCAGCCTAGCCAGCCAGCCAGACAGCCAGCCTAGCCAGCCTAGCCAGCCTAGCCAGCCTAGCCAGACTAGCCAGCCTAGCCAGCCTAGCCAGTATAACTAGCCTAGCCAGTATAGCCAGCCTAGCAAGCCTAGCCAGCCTAGCCAGCCTAGCCAGCCTAGCCAGCCTAGACAGCCTAGCCAGCCTAGCCAGCCTAGCCAGACTAGCCAGCCTAGCCAGCCTAGCCAGTATAGCCAGCCTAGCCAGCCTAGCCAGCCTAGCCAGCCCAGCCAGCATTGCCAGCCTAGCCAGTATAGCCAGCCTAGCCAGTATAGCCAGCCTAGCCAGCCTAGCCAGCCTAGCCAGTATAGCCAGCTTAGCCAGTATAGCCTGCCTAGCCGGCCTAGCCAGCCTAGCCAGCCTAGCCAGCCTAGCCAGCCTAGCCAGCCTAGCCATAATAGCCAGCCAGCCAGCCAGCCTAAATAGCCTAGCCAGCCAGCCAGAGAAATTAGTCAGCCTAGCTAGCCTAGCCAGCCTAGCCAGTATAGCCAGCCTAGCCAGTATAGCCAGCCTAGCCAGCCTAGCCAGCCTAGCCAGCCTAGCCAGCCTAGCCAGCCTAGCCAGCCTAGCCAGCCTAGCCAGCCTAGCCAGCCTAGCCAGCCTAGCCAGCCTCGCCAGCCTAGCCAGCCTAGCCAGCCTAGCCAGAAAAGCCAGCCTAGCCAGCCTAGCCAGCCTAGCCAGCCTAGCCAGCCTAGCCAGTATAGCCAGCCTAGCCAGTATAGCCAGCCTAGCCAGTATAGCCAGCCTAGCCAGCCTAGCCAGTATAGCCAGCCTAGCCAGCCTAGCCAGTATAACTAGCCTAGCCAGTATAGCCAGCCTAGCCAGTATAGCCAGCCTAGCAAGCCTAGCCAGCCTAGCCAGCCTAGCCAGCCTAGCCAGCCTAGACAGCCTAGCCAGCCTAGCCAGCCTAGCCAGCCTAGCCAGTATAGCCAGCCTAGCCAGTATAGCCAGCCTAGCCAGCCAGCCAGCCTAGCCAGCCTAGCCAGTATAGCCAGCCTAGCCAGCCGAGCCAGCCGAGCCAGCCTAGCCAGTATAGCCAGCCTAGCCAGCCGAGCCAGTATAGCTAGCCTAGCAAGCCTAGCCAGCCTAGCCAGCCTAGCCAGCCTAGCCAGCCTAGCCAGCCCAGCCAGCATTGCCAGCCTAGCCAGTATAGCCAGCCTAGCCAGTATAGCCAGCCTAGCCAGCCTAGCCAGCCTAGCCAGCCTAGCCAGCCTAGCCAGCCTAGCCAGCCCAGTCAGCCAGCCCAGCAAGTCTAGCCGGATAGCCAGCCAGCCAGCCTAGCAAGTCTAGCCAGGATATCCAGCCTAGCCAGCCTATCCAGTATAGCCAGCCTAGCCAGCCTATCCAGTATAGCCAGCCTAGCCAGCCTATCCAGCCTAGCCAGCCTAGCCAGCCTAGCCAGCCTAGCCAGCCTAGCCAGCCTAGCCGGCCTAACCAGCCAGCCAGCCAGCCAGGTTAGCCAGCTAGCCAGCCTGGCCAGTCTATCCAGGGTAGCCAGCCTAGCTAGAAAGAAAAGCCAGAATAGGCTGGCTAGAAATCTAGATCTAGACCCCAGATTTACAGCCCTTTAATTCTAGCCCTAGATTTATAGCCCTATAATTCTAGCCCTAGATTTACAGCCCTAAAATTCTAGCCCTAGATTTACAGCCCCAAAAAATTCTAGCCCTAGATTTACGGCCCTAAAATTCTAGCCCTAGATTTACAGCCCTAAAATTCTAGCCCTAGATTTACAGCCCTAAAATTTTAGCCCTAGATTTACAGCCCTAAAATTCTAGCCCTAGATTTACGGCCCTAAAATTCTAGCCTTAGATTTACGGCCCTAAAATTCTAGCCCTAGATTTACAGCCCTAAAAATCTAGCCCTAGATTTACGGCCCTATAAATCTAGAACTAGATTTACGGCCCTAAAATTCTAGCCCTAGATTTACGGCCCTAAAATTCTAGCCCTAGATTTGCAGCCCTAAAATTCTAGCCCTAGATTTACGGCCCTAAAATTCTAGCCCTAGATTTGCAGCCCTAAAATTCTAGCCCTAGATTTACGGCCCTAAAATTCTAGCCCTAGATTTACAGCCCTATAAATCTAGCCCTAGATTTACGGCCTTATAATTCTAGCCCTAGATTTACGGCCCTAAAATTCTAGCCCTAGATTTACGGCCCTAAAATTCTAGCCCTAGATTTACGGCCTTATAATTCTAGCCCTAGATTTGCAGCCCTAAAATTCTAGCCCTAGATTTACAGCCCTAAAATTCTAGCCCTAGATTTACAGCCCTATAAATCTAGCCCTAGATTTACGGCCTTATAATTCTAGCCCTAGATTTGCAGCCCTAAAAATCTAGCCCTAGATTTACGGCCCTAAAATTCTAGCCCTAGATTTACGGCCCTAAAATTCTAGCCCTAGATTTACAGCCCTATAAATCTAGCCCTAGATTTACGGCCTTATAATTCTAGCCCTAGATTTACGGCCTTATAATTCTAGCCCTAGATTTGCAGCCCTAAAATTCTAGCCCTAGATTTACGGCCCTAAAATTCTAGCCCTAGATTTACAGCCCTATAAATCTAGCCCTAGATTTACGGCCTTATAATTCTAGCCCTAGATTTGCAGCGCTAAAATTCTAGCCCTAGATTTACGGCCCTAAAATTCTAGCCCTAGATTTACAGCCCTATAAATCTAGCCCTAGATTTACGGCCCTATAATTCTAGCCCTAGATTTGCAGCCCTAAAATTCTAGCCCTAGATTTACAGCCCTATAAATCTAGCCCTAGATTTACGGCCTTATAATTCTAGCCCTAGATTTGCAGCGCTAAAATTCTAGCCCTAGATTTACGGCCCTAAAATTCTAGCCCTAGATTTACAGCCCTATAAATCTAGCCCTAGATTTACGGCCTTATAATTCTAGCCCTAGATTTACGGCCCTAAAATTCTAGCCCTAGATTTACGGCCCTAAAATTCTAGCCCTAGATTTATAGCCCTAAAAATCTAGCCCTAGATTTACAGCCCTAAAATTCTAGCAATAGATTTACGACCCTAAAATTCTAGCCCTAGATTTATAGCCCTAAAAATCTAGCCCTAGATTTACGGCCCTAAAATTCTAGCCCTAGATTTACGGCCCTAAAATTCTAGCCCTAGATTTGCAGCCCTAAAATTCTAGCCCTAGATTTACAGCCCTATAAATCTAGCCCTAGATTTACGGCCTTATAATTCTAGCCCTAGATTTACGGCCCTAAAATTCTAGCCCTAGATTTACGGCCCTATAATTCTAGCCCTAGATTTGCAGCCCTAAAATTCTAGCCCTAGATTTACGGCCCTAAAATTCTAGCCCTAGATTTACGGCCTTATAATTCTAGCCCTAGATTTACGGCCTTATAATTCTAGCCCTAGATTTGCAGCCCTAAAATTCTAGCCCTAGATTTACAGCCCTAAAATTCTAGCCCTAGATTTACAGCCCTATAAATCTAGCCCTAGATTTACGGCCTTATAATTCTAGCCCTAGATTTGCAGCCCTAAAAATCTAGCCCTAGATTTACGGCCCTAAAATTCTAGCCCTAGATTTACAGCCCTATAAATCTAATTCTAGCCCTAGATTTGCAGCCCTAAAATTCTAGCCCTAGAATTACAGCCCTAAAAATCTAGCCCTAGATTTACGGCCCTAAAATTCTAGCCCTAGATTTACGGCCCTATAAATCTAGCCCTAGATTTACGGCCCTAAAAGTCTAGCCCTAGATTTACGGCCCTATAATTCTAGCCCTAGATTTACAGCCCTAAAATTCTAGCCCTAGATTTACAGCCCTAAAATTCTAGCCCTAGATTTACAGCCCCATAATTCTAGCCCTAGATTTATAGCCCTAAAATTCTATCCGGGCTACTCTGGCTGGCTAGGCTGGCTAGGCTGGCTCGGCTGGCTAGGCTGACTCGGCTGACTCGGCTGGCTAGGCTGACTCGGCTGGCTAGGCTGACTCGGCTGACTCGGCTGGCTAGGCTGACTCGGCTGGCCATACTAGCTAGGCTGGCTCGGCTGGCTAGGCTGACTCGGCTGGCTAGGCTGACTCGGCTGGCTAGGTTGACTCGGCTGGCTAGGCTGACTCGGCTGGCTATGCTGACTCGGCTGACTCGGCTGGCTAGGCTGGCTCGGCTATCTAGGCTGGCTCGGCTGGCTAGGCTGGCTAGGCTGGCTCGGCTGGCCATACTAGCTAGGCTGGCTCGGCTGGCTAGGCTGACTCGGCTGGCTAGGCTGACTCGGCTGGCTAGGCAGGCTAGGCTGACTCGGCTGGCTAGGCTGGCTAGGCTGACTCGGCTGACTCGGCTGGCTAGGCTGACTCGGCTGGCTAGGCTGACTCGGCTGGCTAGGCTGACTCGGCTGACTCGGCTGGCTAGGCTGACTCGGCTGGCTAGGCTGACTCGGCTGGCTAGGCTGGCTCGGCTGGCTAGGCTGGCTCGGCTGGCTAGGCTGGCTAGGCTGACTCGGCTGGCTAGGCTGGCTCGGCTGGCTAGGCTGGCTCGGCTGGCTAGGGTGGCTCGGCTGGCTAGGCTGACTCGGCTAGCTAGGCTGACTCGGCTGACTCGGCTGGCTAGGCTGACTCGGCTGGCTAGGCTGACTCGGCTGCCCATACTAGCTAGGCTGGCTCGGCTGGCTAGGCTGACTCGGCTGGCTAGGCTGACTCGGCTGGCTATGCTGACTCGGCTGACTCGGCTGGCTAGGCTGACTCGGCTGGCTAGGCTGACTCGGCTGCCCATACTAGCTAGGCTGGCTCGGCTGGCTAGGCTGACTCGGCTGGCTAGGCTGACTCGGCTGGCTATGCTGACTCGGCTGACTCGGCTGGCTAGGCTGGCTCGGCTGGCTAGGCTGACTCGGCTGGCTATGCTGACTCGGCTGGCTATGCTGACTCGGCTGACTCGGCTGGCTAGGCTGACTCGGCTGACTCGGCTGGCTAGGCTGACTCGGCTGGCTAGGCTGACTCGGCTGGCTATGCTGACTCGGCTGACTCGGCTGGCTAGGCTGACTCGGCTGACTCGGCTGGCTAGGCTGACTCGGCTGGCTAGGCTGACTCGGCTGGCTAGGCTGGCTCGGCTGGCTAGGCTGGCTCGGCTGGCTAGGCTGGCTAGGCTGACTCGGCTGGCTAGGCTGGCTCGGCTGGCTAGGCTGGCTCGGCTGGCTAGGGTGGCTCGGCTGGCTAGGCTGACTCGGCTAGCTAGGCTGACTCGGCTGACTCGGCTGGCTAGGCTGACTCGGCTGGCTAGGCTGACTCGGCTGCCCATACTAGCTAGGCTGGCTCGGCTGGCTAGGCTGACTCGGCTGGCTAGGCTGACTCGGCTGGCTATGCTGACTCGGCTGACTCGGCTGGCTAGGCTGACTCGGCTGACTCGGCTGGCTAGGCTGACTCGGCTGGCTAGGCTGACTCGGCTGGCTAGGCTGGCTCGGCTGGCTAGGCTGGCTCGGCTGGCTAGGGTGGCTCGGCTGGCTAGGCTGACTCGGCTAGCTAGGCTGACTCGGCTGACTCGGCTGGCTAGGCTGACTCGGCTGGCTAGGCTGACTCGGCTGCCCATACTAGCTAGGCTGGCTCGGCTGGCTAGGCTGACTCGGCTGGCTAGGCTGACTCGGCTGGCTAGGCTGACTCGGCTGGTTGGGCTGGCTCGGCTGGCTAGGCTGACTCGGCTGGCTCGGCTGGCTAGGCTGACTCGGCTGGTTAGGCTGACTCGGCTGGCTCGGCTGGCTCGGCTGGCTATCCTGGCTCGGCTGGCTCGGCTGGCTATCCTGGCTCGGCTGGCTAGGCTGGCTCGGCTGGTTAGGCTGACACGGCTGGCTCGGCTGGCTAGGCTGACTCGGCTGACTCGGCTGGCTAGGCTGGCTCGGCTGGCTAGGCTGGCTCGGCTGGCTAGGCTGACTCGGCTGGCTAGGCTGGCTCGGCTGGCTAGGCTGGCTCGGATGGCTAGGCTGACTCGGATGGCTAGGCTGGCTAGGCTGGCTAGGCTGACTTGGCTGGCTGGCTGGCTGGCTAGGCTGGCTCGGCTGGCTAGGCTGGCTCGGCTGGTTAGGCTGGCTCGGCTGGCTCGGCTGGCTAGGCTGGCTCGGCTGGCTCGGCTGGCTCGGCTGGCTAGGCTGGCTCGGCTGGCTAGGCTGGCTCGGCTGGTTAGGCTGACACGGCTGCCTCGGCTGGCTAGGCTGACTCGGCTGGCTAGGCTGACTCGGCTGGCTAGGCTGACTCGGCTGACTCGGCTGGCTAGGCTGACTCGGCTGGCTCGGCTGACTCGGCTGGCTAGGCTGGCTCGGCTGGCTAGGCTGGCTCGGCTGGCTAGGCTGACTCGGCTGGCTAGGCTGGCTAGGCTGACTCGGCTGGCTAGGCTGACTCGGCTGGCTAGGCTGACTCGGCTGGTTAGGCTGGCTCGGCTGGCTAGGCTGACTCGGCTGGCTAGGCTGGCCCGGTTGGCTAGGCTGGCTCGGCTGGCTAGGCTGGCTGGGCTGGCTAGGCTGACTTGGCTGGCTGACTGGCTGGCTGGCTGGCTGGCTGGCTGGCTGGCTGGCTGGCTGGCTGGCTGGCTGGCTGGCTGGCTGGCTGGCTGGCTGGCTGGCTGGCTGGCTTGCTGGCTGGCTGGCTGGCTGGCTGGCTGGCTGGCTGGCTGGCTGGCTGGCTGGCTGGCTGGCTGGCTGGCTGGCTGGCTGGCTGGCTGGCTGGCTCGGCTGGCTAGGCTGGCTCGGCTGGCTAGGCTGGCTCGGCTGGCTAGGCTGACTCGGCTGGCTAGGCTGGCTCGGTTGGCTATTCTGACTCGGTTGACTCGGCTGACTCGGCTGGCTAGGCTTACTCGGCTGGCTAGGCTGGCTAGGCTGACTCGGCTGGCTCGGCTGGCTCGGCTGGCTAGGCTGACTCGGCTGGCTAGGCTGATTCGGCTGGTTAGGCTGGCTAGGCTGGCTAGGCTGACTCGGCTGGCTAGGCTTTCTCGGCTGGCTAGGCTGACTCGGCTGGCTAGGCTGACTCGGCTGACTCGGCTGACTCGGCTGGCTAGGCTGGCTAGGCTGGCTAGGCTGGCTCGGCTGGCTAGGCTGGCTCGGCTGGCTAGGCTGGCTCGGCTGGCTATGCTGACTCGGCTGGCTAGACTGGCTAGGCTGACTTGGCTGGCTAGGCTGACTCGGCTGGCTAGGCTGACTCGGCTGGCTAGGCTGACTCGGCTGACTCGGCTGGCTAGGCTGACTCGGCTGGCTAGGCTGATTCGGCTGGCTAGGCTGGCTAGGCTGGCTAGGCTGACTCGGCTGGCTCGGCTGGCTAGGCTGACTCGGCTGGCTAGGCTGATTCGGCTGGTTAGGCTGGCTAGGCTGGCTAGGCTGACTCGGCTGGCTAGGCTGGCTAGGCTGGCTAGGCTGACTCAGCTGGCTAGGCTGACTCAGCTGGCTAGGCTGGCTAGGCTGACTCGTCTGACTCCGCTGGCTGGCTGGCTAGGCTGGCTAGGCTGGCTAGGCTGGTTAGGCTGACTCGGCTGGCTAGACTGATTCGGCTGGCTAGGCTGGCTAGGCTGGTTCGGCTGGCTAGGCTGACTCGGCTGGCTAGGCTGACTCGGCTGGCTCGGCTGGCTAGGCTGGGTCGGCTGGTTAGGCTGACTCGGCTGGCTCGGCTGTTTAGGCTGACTCGGCTGGCTAGGCTGATTCGGCTGGCTAGGCTGGCTAGGCTGACTCGGCTGGCTCGGCTGGCTCGGCTGGCTAGGCTGACTCGGCTGGCTAGGCTGACTCGGCTGGCTAGGCTGGCTAGGCTGGCTAGGCTGGCTAGGCTGACTCGGCTGGCTAGGCTGACTCGGCTGACTCGGCTGGCTAGGCTGATTCGGCTGGCTAGGCTGGCTAGGCTGGCTAGGCTGGCTAGGCTGGCTAGGTTGACTCGGCTGACTCGGCTGGCTAGGCTGACTCGGCTGGCTAGGCTGACTCGGCTGGCTAGGCTGGCTCGGCTGGCTAGGCTGGCTCGGCTGGCTAGGGTGGCTCGGCTGGCTAGGCTGACTCGGCTAGCTAGGCTGACTCGGCTGACTCGGCTGGCTAGGCTGACTCGGCTGGCTAGGCTGACTCGGCTGCCCATACTATCTAGGCTGGCTCGGCTGGCTAGGCTGACTCGGCTGGCTAGGCTGACTCGGCTGGCTAGGCTGACTCGGCTGGCTCGGCTGGTTCGGCTGGCTATCCTGGCTCGGCTGGCTCGGCTGGCTATCCTGGCTCGGCTGGCTAGGCCGGCTCGGCTGGTTAGGCTGACACGGCTGGCTCGGCTGGCTAGGCTGACTCGGCTGACTCGGCTGGCTAGGCTGGCTCGGCTGGCTAGGCTGGCTCGGCTGGCTCGGCTGGCTATCCTGGCTCGGCTGGCTAGGCCGGCTCGGCTGGTTAGGCTGACACGGCTGGCTCGGCTGGCTAGGCTGACTCGGCTGACTCGGCTGGCTAGGCTTTCTCGGCTGGCTAGGCTGACTCGGCTGGCTAGGCTGACTCGGCTGGTTAGGCTGACTCGGCTGGCTCGGCTGGTTCGGCTGGCTATCCTGGCTCGGCTGGCTCGGCTGGCTATCCTGGCTCGGCTGGCTAGGCCGGCTCGGCTGGTTAGGCTGACACGGCTGGCTCGGCTGGCTAGGCTGACTCGGCTGACTCGGCTGGCTAGGCTGGCTCGGCTGGCTAGGCTGGCTCGGCTGGCTAGGCTGACTTGGCTGGCTAGGCTGGCTCGGCTGGCTAGGCTGGCTCGGATGGCTAGGCTGGCTCGGATGGCTAGGCTGGCTAGGCTGGCTAGGCTGACTTGGCTGGCTGGCTGGCTGGCTAGGCTGGCTCGGCTGGCTAGGCTGGCTCGGCTGGTTAGGCTGGCTCGGCTGGCTCGGCTGGCTAGGCTGGCTCGGCTGGCTCGGCTGGCTCGGCTGGCTAGGCTGGCTCGGCTGGCTAGGCTGGCTCGGCTGGTTAGGCTGACACGGCTGGCTCGGCTGGCTAGGCTGACTCGGCTGGCTAGGCTGACTCGGCTGGCTAGGCTGACTCGGCTGACTCGGCTGGCTAGGCTGACTCGGCTGGCTCGGCTGACTCGGCTGGCTAGGCTGGCTCGGCTGGCTAGGCTGGCTCGGCTGGCTAGGCTGACTCGGCTGGCTAGGCTGGCTAGGCTGACTCGGCTGGCTAGGCTGACTCGGCTGGCTAGGCTGACTCGGCTGGCTAGGCTGGCTCGGCTGGCTAGGCTGACTCGGCTGGCTAGGCTGGCCCGGTTGGCTAGGCTGGCTCGGCTGTCTAGGCTGGCTGGGCTGGCTAGGCTGACTTGGCTGGCTGACTGGCTGGCTGGCTGGCTGGCTGGCTGGCTGGCTGGCTGGCTGGCTGGCTGGCTGGCTGGCTGGCTGGCTGCCTGGCTGGCTGGCTGGCTGGCTGGCTGGCTGGCTGGCTGGCTGGCTGGCTGGCTGGCTGGCTGGCTGGCTTGCTGGCTGGCTGGCTGGCTGGCTGGCTGGCTGGCTGGCTGGCTGGCTGGCTGGCTGGCTGGCTGGCTGGCTGGCTGGCTCGGCTGGCTAGGCTGGCTCGGCTGGCTAGGCTGGCTCGGCTGGCTAGGCTGACTCGGCTGGCTAGGCTGGCTCGGTTGGCTATTCTGACTCGGTTGACTCGGCTGACTCGGCTGGCTAGGCTGACTCGGCTGGCTAGACTGGCTAATCTGACTTGGCTAGGCTGACTCGGCTGGCTAGGCTGACTCCTCTGGCTAGGCTGATTCGGCTGGCTAGGCTGACTCGGCTGGCTAGGCTGACTCGGCTGGCTAGGCTGACTCGGCTGACTCGGCTGACTCGGCTGGCTAGGCTGGCTAGGCTGGCTAGGCTGGCTCGGCTGGCTAGGCTGGCTCGGCTGGCTAGGCTGGCTCGGCTGGCTAGGCTGACTCGGCTGGCTAGACTGGCTAGGCTGACTTGGCTGGCTAGGCTGACTCGGCTGGCTAGGCTGACTCGGCTGGCTAGGCTGACTCGGCTGACTCGGCTGGCTAGGCTGACTCGGCTGGCTAGGCTGATTCGGCTGGTTAGGCTGGCTAGGCTGGCTAGGCTGACTCGGCTGGCTCGGCTGGCTAGGCTGACTCGGCTGGCTAGGCTGATTCGGCTGGTTAGGCTGGCTAGGCTGGCTAGGCTGACTCGGCTGGCTAGGCTGGCTAGGCTGGCTAGGCTGACTCAGCTGGCTAGGCTGACTCAGCTGGCTAGGCTGGCTAGGCTGACTCGTCTGACTCCGCTGGCTGGCTGGCTAGGCTGGCTAGGCTGGCTAGGCTGGTTAGGCTGACTCGGCTGGCTAGACTGATTCGGCTGGCTAGGCTGGCTAGGCTGGTTCGGCTGGCTAGGCTGACTCGGCTGGCTAGGCTGACTCGGCTGGCTCGGCTGGCTAGGCTGGGTCGGCTGGTTAGGCTGACTCGGCTGGCTCGGCTGTTTAGGCTGACTCGGCTGGCTAGGCTGATTCGGCTGGCTAGGCTGGCTAGGCTGACTCGGCTGGCTCGGCTGGCTAGGCTGACTCGGCTGACTCGGCTGGCTAGGCTGGCTCGGCTGACTCGGCTGAGTCGGCTGACTCGGCTGACTCGGCTGAGTCGGCTGACTCGGCTGACTCGGCTGAGTCGGCTGACTCGGCTGACTCGGCTGAGTCGGCTGGCTGGCTGGCTGGCTGGCTGGCTGGCTGGCTGGCTGGCTGGCTGGCTGGCTGGCTGGCTGGCTGGCTGGCTGGCTGGCTGGCTGGCTGGCTGGCTGGCTGGCTGGCTGGCTGGCTGGCTGGCTGGCTGGCTGGCTGGCTGGCTGGCTGGCTGGCTGGCTGGCTGGCTGGCTGGCTGGCTGGCTGGCTGGCTGGCTGGCTGGCTGGCTGGCTGGCTGGCTGGCTGGCTGGCTGGCTGGCTGGCTGGCTGGCTGGCTGGCTGGCTGGCTGGCTGGCTGGCTGGCTGGCTGGCTGGCTGGCTGGCTGGCTGGCTGGCTGGCTGGCTGGCTGGCTGGCTGGCTGGCTGGCTGGCTGGCTGGCTGGCTGGCTGGCTGGCTGGCTGGCTGGCTGGCTGGCTGGCTGGCTGGCTGGCTGGCTGGCTGGCTGGCTGGCTGGCTGGCTGGCTGGCTGGCTGGCTGGCTGGCTGGCTGGCTGGCTGGCTGGCTGGCTGGCTGGCTGGCTGGCTGGCTGGCTGGCTGGCTGGCTGGCTGGCTGGCTGGCTGGCTGGCTGGCTGGCTGGCTGGCTGGCTGGCTGGCTGGCTGGCTGGCTGGCTGGCTGGCTGGCTGGCTGGCTGGCTGGCTGGCTGGCTGGCTGGCTGGCTGGCTGGCTGGCTGGCTGGCTGGCTGGCTGGCTGGCTGGCTGGCTGGCTGGCTGGCTGGCTGGCTGGCTGGCTGGCTGGCTGGCTGGCTGGCTGGCTGGCTGGCTGGCTGGCTGGCTGGCTGGCTGGCTGGCTGGCTGGCTGGCTGGCTGGCTGGCTGGCTGGCTGGCTGGCTGGCTGGCTGGCTGGCTGGCTGGCTGGCTGGCTGGCTGGCTGGCTGGCTGGCTGGCTGGCTGGCTGGCTGGCTGGCTGGCTGGCTGGCTGGCTGGCTGGCTGGCTGGCTGGCTGGCTGGCTGGCTGGCTGGCTGGCTGGCTGGCTGGCTGGCTGGCTGGCTGGCTGGCTGGCTGGCTGGCTGGCTGGCTGGCTGGCTGGCTGGCTGGCTGGCTGGCTGGCTGGCTGGCTGGCTGGCTGGCTGGCTGGCTGGCTGGCTGGCTGGCTGGCTGGCTGGCTGGCTGGCTGGCTGGCTGGCTGGCTGGCTGGCTGGCTGGCTGGCTGGCTGGCTGGCTGGCTGGCTGGCTGGCTGGCTGGCTGGCTGGCTGGCTGGCTGGCTGGCTGGCTGGCTGGCTGGCTGGCTGGCTGGCTGGCTGGCTGGCTGGCTGGCTGGCTGGCTGGCTGGCTGGCTGGCTGGCTGGCTGGCTGGCTGGCTGGCTGGCTGGCTGGCTGGCTGGCTGGCTGGCTGGCTGGCTGGCTGGCTGGCTGGCTGGCTGGCTGGCTGGCTGGCTGGCTGGCTGGCTGGCTGGCTGGCTGGCTGGCTGGCTGGCTGGCTGGCTGGCTGGCTGGCTGGCTGGCTGGCTGGCTGGCTGGCTGGCTGGCTGGCTGGCTGGCTGGCTGGCTGGCTGGCTGGCTGGCTGGCTGGCTGGCTGGCTGGCTGGCTGGCTGGCTGGCTGGCTGGCTGGCTGGCTGGCTGGCTGGCTGGCTGGCTGGCTGGCTGGCTGGCTGGCTGGCTGGCTGGCTGGCTGGCTGGCTGGCTGGCTGGCTGGCTGGCTGGCTGGCTGGCTGGCTGGCTGGCTGGCTGGCTGGCTGGCTGGCTGGCTGGCTGGCTGGCTGGCTGGCTGGCTGGCTGGCTGGCTGGCTGGCTGGCTGGCTGGCTGGCTGGCTGGCTGGCTGGCTGGCTGGCTGGCTGGCTGGCTGGCTGGCTGGCTGGCTGGCTGGCTGGCTGGCTGGCTGGCTGGCTGGCTGGCTGGCTGGCTGGCTGGCTGGCTGGCTGGCTGGCTGGCTGGCTGGCTGGCTGGCTGGCTGGCTGGCTGGCTGGCTGGCTGGCTGGCTGGCTGGCTGGCTGGCTGGCTGGCTGGCTGGCTGGCTGGCTGGCTGGCTGGCTGGCTGGCTGGCTGGCTGGCTGGCTGGCTGGCTGGCTGGCTGGCTGGCTGGCTGGCTGGCTGGCTGGCTGGCTGGCTGGCTGGCTGGCTGGCTGGCTGGCTGGCTGGCTGGCTGGCTGGCTGGCTGGCTGGCTGGCTGGCTGGCTGGCTGGCTGGCTGGCTGGCTGGCTGGCTGGCTGGCTGGCTGGCTGGCTGGCTGGCTGGCTGGCTGGCTGGCTGGCTGGCTGGCTGGCTGGCTGGCTGGCTGGCTGGCTGGCTGGCTGGCTGGCTGGCTGGCTGGCTGGCTGGCTGGCTGGCTGGCTGGCTGGCTGGCTGGCTGGCTGGCTGGCTGGCTGGCTGGCTGGCTGGCTGGCTGGCTGGCTGGCTGGCTGGCTGGCTGGCTGGCTGGCTGGCTGGCTGGCTGGCTGGCTGGCTGGCTGGCTGGCTGGCTGGCTGGCTGGCTGGCTGGCTGGCTGGCTGGCTGGCTGGCTGGCTGGCTGGCTGGCTGGCTGGCTGGCTGGCTGGCTGGCTGGCTGGCTGGCTGGCTGGCTGGCTGGCTGGCTGGCTGGCTGGCTGGCTGGCTGGCTGGCTGGCTGGCTGGCTGGCTGGCTGGCTGGCTGGCTGGCTGGCTGGCTGGCTGGCTGGCTGGCTGGCTGGCTGGCTGGCTGGCTGGCTGGCTGGCTGGCTGGCTGGCTGGCTGGCTGGCTGGCTGGCTGGCTGGCTGGCTGGCTGGCTGGCTGGCTGGCTGGCTGGCTGGCTGGCTGGCTGGCTGGCTGGCTGGCTGGCTGGCTGGCTGGCTGGCTGGCTGGCTGGCTGGCTGGCTGGCTGGCTGGCTGGCTGGCTGGCTGGCTGGCTGGCTGGCTGGCTGGCTGGCTGGCTGGCTGGCTGGCTGGCTGGCTGGCTGGCTGGCTGGCTGGCTGGCTGGCTGGCTGGCTGGCTGGCTGGCTGGCTGGCTGGCTGGCTGGCTGGCTGGCTGGCTGGCTGGCTGGCTGGCTGGCTGGCTGGCTGGCTGGCTGGCTGGCTGGCTGGCTGGCTGGCTGGCTGGCTGGCTGGCTGGCTGGCTGGCTGGCTGGCTGGCTGGCTGGCTGGCTGGCTGGCTGGCTGGCTGGCTGGCTGGCTGGCTGGCTGGCTGGCTGGCTGGCTGGCTGGCTGGCTGGCTGGCTGGCTGGCTGGCTGGCTGGCTGGCTGGCTGGCTGGCTGGCTGGCTGGCTGGCTGGCTGGCTGGCTGGCTGGCTGGCTGGCTGGCTGGCTGGCTGGCTGGCTGGCTGGCTGGCTGGCTGGCTGGCTGGCTGGCTGGCTGGCTGGCTGGCTGGCTGGCTGGCTGGCTGGCTGGCTGGCTGGCTGGCTGGCTGGCTGGCTGGCTGGCTGGCTGGCTGGCTGGCTGGCTGGCTGGCTGGCTGGCTGGCTGGCTGGCTGGCTGGCTGGCTGGCTGGCTGGCTGGCTGGCTGGCTGGCTGGCTGGCTGGCTGGCTGGCTGGCTGGCTGGCTGGCTGGCTGGCTGGCTGGCTGGCTGGCTGGCTGGCTGGCTGGCTGGCTGGCTGGCTGGCTGGCTGGCTGGCTGGCTGGCTGGCTGGCTGGCTGGCTGGCTGGCTGGCTGGCTGGCTGGCTGGCTGGCTGGCTGGCTGGCTGGCTGGCTGGCTGGCTGGCTGGCTGGCTGGCTGGCTGGCTGGCTGGCTGGCTGGCTGGCTGGCTGGCTGGCTGGCTGGCTGGCTGGCTGGCTGGCTGGCTGGCTGGCTGGCTGGCTGGCTGGCTGGCTGGCTGGCTGGCTGGCTGGCTGGCTGGCTGGCTGGCTGGCTGGCTGGCTGGCTGGCTGGCTGGCTGGCTGGCTGGCTGGCTGGCTGGCTGGCTGGGCTGGCTAGGCTGACTTGGCTGGCTGACTGGCTGGCTGGCTGGCTGGCTGGCTGGCTGGCTGGCTGGCTGGCTGGCTGCCTGGCTGGCTGGCTGGCTGGCTGGCTGGCTGGCTGGCTGGCTGGCTGCCTGGCTGGCTGGCTGGCTGGCTGGCTGGCTGGCTGGCTGGCTGGCTGGCTGGCTGGCTGGCTGGCTGGCTGGCTGGCTGGCTGGCTGGCTGGCTGGCTTGCTGGCTGGCTGGCTGGCTGGCTGGCTGGCTGGCTGGCTGGCTGGCTGGCTGGCTGGCTGGCTGGCTGGCTGGCTGGCTCGGCTGGCTAGGCTGGCTCGGCTGGCTAGGCTGGCTCGGCTGGCTAGGCTGACTCGGCTGGCTAGGCTGGCTCGGTTGGCTATTCTGACTCGGTTGACTCGGCTGACTCGGTTGACTCGGCTGACTCGGCTGGCTAGACTGGCTAATCTGACTTGGCTAGGCTGACTCGGCTGGCTAGGCTGACTCGGCTGGCTAGGCTGACTCCTCTGGCTAGGCTGATTCGGCTGGCTAGGCTGACTCGGCTGGCTAGGCTGACTCGGCTGACTCGGCTGACTCGGCTGGCTAGGCTGGCTAGGCTGGCTAGGCTGGCTCGGCTGGCTAGGCTGGCTCGGCTGGCTAGGCTGACTCGGCTGGCTAGACTGGCTAGGCTGACTTGGCTGGCTAGGCTGACTCGGCTGGCTAGGCTGGCTCGGCTGACTCGGCTGGCTAGGCTGACTCGGCTGGCTAGGCTGATTCGGCTGGCTAGGCTGGCTAGGCTGGCTAGGCTGACTCGGCTGGCTCGGCTGGCTAGGCTGACTCGGCTGGCTAGGCTGACTCGGCTGGTTAGGCTGGCTAGGCTGGCTAGGCTGACTCGGCTGGCTAGGCTGGCTAGGCTGGCTAGGCTGACTCAGCTGGCTAGGCTGACTCAGCTGGCTAGGCTGGCTAGGCTGACTCGTCTGACTCCGCTGGCTGGCTGGCTAGGCTGGCTAGGCTGGCTAGGCTGGTTAGGCTGACTCGGCTGGCTAGACTGATTCGGCTGGCTAGGCTGGCTAGGCTGGTTCGGCTGGCTAGGCTGACTCGGCTGGCTAGGCTGACTCGGCTGGCTCGGCTGGCTAGGCTGGGTCGGCTGGTTAGGCTGACTCGGCTGGCTCGGCTGTTTAGGCTGACTCGGCTGGCTAGGCTGATTCGGCTGGCTAGGCTGGCTAGGCTGACTCGGCTGGCTCGGCTGGCTAGGCTGACTCGGCTGACTCGGCTGGCTAGCCTGGCTCGGCTGACTCGGCTGACTCGGCTGAGTCGGCTGACTCGGCTGAGTCGGCTGACTCGGCTGAGTCGGCTGACTCGGCTGGCTGGCTGGCTGGCTGGCTGGCTGGCTGGCTGGCTGGCTGGCTGGCTGGCTGGCTGGCTGGCTGGCTGGCTGGCTGGCTGGCTGGCTGGCTGGCTGGCTGGCTGGCTGGCTGGCTGGCTGGCTGGCTGGCTGGCTGGCTGGCTGGCTGGCTGGCTGGCTGGCTGGCTGGCTGGCTGGCTGGCTGGCTGGCTGGCTGGCTGGCTGGCTGGCTGGCTGGCTGGCTGGCTGGCTGGCTGGCTGGCTGGCTGGCTGGCTGGCTGGCTGGCTGGCTGGCTGGCTGGCTGGCTGGCTGGCTGGCTGGCTGGCTGGCTGGCTGGCTGGCTGGCTGGCTGGCTGGCTGGCTGGCTGGCTGGCTGGCTGGCTGGCTGGCTGGCTGGCTGGCTGGCTGGCTGGCTGGCTGGCTGGCTGGCTGGCTGGCTGGCTGGCTGGCTGGCTGGCTGGCTGGCTGGCTGGCTGGCTGGCTGGCTGGCTGGCTGGCTGGCTGGCTGGCTGGCTGGCTGGCTGGCTGGCTGGCTGGCTGGCTGGCTGGCTGGCTGGCTGGCTGGCTGGCTGGCTGGCTGGCTGGCTGGCTGGCTGGCTGGCTGGCTGGCTGGCTGGCTGGCTGGCTGGCTGGCTGGCTGGCTGGCTGGCTGGCTGGCTGGCTGGCTGGCTGGCTGGCTGGCTGGCTGGCTGGCTGGCTGGCTGGCTGGCTGGCTGGCTGGCTGGCTGGCTGGCTGGCTGGCTGGCTGGCTGGCTGGCTGGCTGGCTGGCTGGCTGGCTGGCTGGCTGGCTGGCTGGCTGGCTGGCTGGCTGGCTGGCTGGCTGGCTGGCTGGCTGGCTGGCTGGCTGGCTGGCTGGCTGGCTGGCTGGCTGGCTGGCTGGCTGGCTGGCTGGCTGGCTGGCTGGCTGGCTGGCTGGCTGGCTGGCTGGCTGGCTGGCTGGCTGGCTGGCTGGCTGGCTGGCTGGCTGGCTGGCTGGCTGGCTGGCTGGCTGGCTGGCTGGCTGGCTGGCTGGCTGGCTGGCTGGCTGGCTGGCTGGCTGGCTGGCTGGCTGGCTGGCTGGCTGGCTGGCTGGCTGGCTGGCTGGCTGGCTGGCTGGCTGGCTGGCTGGCTGGCTGGCTGGCTGGCTGGCTGGCTGGCTGGCTGGCTGGCTGGCTGGCTGGCTGGCTGGCTGGCTGGCTGGCTGGCTGGCTGGCTGGCTGGCTGGCTGGCTGGCTGGCTGGCTGGCTGGCTGGCTGGCTGGCTGGCTGGCTGGCTGGCTGGCTGGCTGGCTGGCTGGCTGGCTGGCTGGCTGGCTGGCTGGCTGGCTGGCTGGCTGGCTGGCTGGCTGGCTGGCTGGCTGGCTGGCTGGCTGGCTGGCTGGCTGGCTGGCTGGCTGGCTGGCTGGCTGGCTGGCTGGCTGGCTGGCTGGCTGGCTGGCTGGCTGGCTGGCTGGCTGGCTGGCTGGCTGGCTGGCTGGCTGGCTGGCTGGCTGGCTGGCTGGCTGGCTGGCTGGCTGGCTGGCTGGCTGGCTGGCTGGCTGGCTGGCTGGCTGGCTGGCTGGCTGGCTGGCTGGCTGGCTGGCTGGCTGGCTGGCTGGCTGGCTGGCTGGCTGGCTGGCTGGCTGGCTGGCTGGCTGGCTGGCTGGCTGGCTGGCTGGCTGGCTGGCTGGCTGGCTGGCTGGCTGGCTGGCTGGCTGGCTGGCTGGCTGGCTGGCTGGCTGGCTGGCTGGCTGGCTGGCTGGCTGGCTGGCTGGCTGGCTGGCTGGCTGGCTGGCTGGCTGGCTGGCTGGCTGGCTGGCTGGCTGGCTGGCTGGCTGGCTGGCTGGCTGGCTGGCTGGCTGGCTGGCTGGCTGGCTGGCTGGCTGGCTGGCTGGCTGGCTGGCTGGCTGGCTGGCTGGCTGGCTGGCTGGCTGGCTGGCTGGCTGGCTGGCTGGCTGGCTGGCTGGCTGGCTGGCTGGCTGGCTGGCTGGCTGGCTGGCTGGCTGGCTGGCTGGCTGGCTGGCTGGCTGGCTGGCTGGCTGGCTGGCTGGCTGGCTGGCTGGCTGGCTGGCTGGCTGGCTGGCTGGCTGGCTGGCTGGCTGGCTGGCTGGCTGGCTGGCTGGCTGGCTGGCTGGCTGGCTGGCTGGCTGGCTGGCTGGCTGGCTGGCTGGCTGGCTGGCTGGCTGGCTGGCTGGCTGGCTGGCTGGCTGGCTGGCTGGCTGGCTGGCTGGCTGGCTGGCTGGCTGGCTGGCTGGCTGGCTGGCTGGCTGGCTGGCTGGCTGGCTGGCTGGCTGGCTGGCTGGCTGGCTGGCTGGCTGGCTGGCTGGCTGGCTGGCTGGCTGGCTGGCTGGCTGGCTGGCTGGCTGGCTGGCTGGCTGGCTGGCTGGCTGGCTGGCTGGCTGGCTGGCTGGCTGGCTGGCTGGCTGGCTGGCTGGCTGGCTGGCTGGCTGGCTGGCTGGCTGGCTGGCTGGCTGGCTGGCTGGCTGGCTGGCTGGCTGGCTGGCTGGCTGGCTGGCTGGCTGGCTGGCTGGCTGGCTGGCTGGCTGGCTGGCTGGCTGGCTGGCTGGCTGGCTGGCTGGCTGGCTGGCTGGCTGGCTGGCTGGCTGGCTGGCTGGCTGGCTGGCTGGCTGGCTGGCTGGCTGGCTGGCTGGCTGGCTGGCTGGCTGGCTGGCTGGCTGGCTGGCTGGCTGGCTGGCTGGCTGGCTGGCTGGCTGGCTGGCTGGCTGGCTGGCTGGCTGGCTGGCTGGCTGGCTGGCTGGCTGGCTGGCTGGCTGGCTGGCTGGCTGGCTGGCTGGCTGGCTGGCTGGCTGGCTGGCTGGCTGGCTGGCTGGCTGGCTGGCTGGCTGGCTGGCTGGCTGGCTGGCTGGCTGGCTGGCTGGCTGGCTGGCTGGCTGGCTGGCTGGCTGGCTGGCTGGCTGGCTGGCTGGCTGGCTGGCTGGCTGGCTGGCTGGCTGGCTGGCTGGCTGGCTGGCTGGCTGGCTGGCTGGCTGGCTGGCTGGCTGGCTGGCTGGCTGGCTGGCTGGCTGGCTGGCTGGGTGGCTGGCTGACTGGCTGGCTGGCTGGCTGGCTGGCTGGCTGGCTGGCTGGCTGGCTGGCTGCCTGGCTGGCTGGCTGGCTGGCTGGCTGGCTGGCTGGCTGGCTGGCTGGCTGGCTGGCTGGCTGGCTGCCTGGCTGGCTGGCTGGCTGGCTGGCTGGCTGGCTGGCTGGCTGGCTGGCTGGCTGGCTGGCTGGCTGGCTGGCTGGCTGGCTGGCTTGCTGGCTGGCTGGCTGGCTGGCTGGCTGGCTGGCTGGCTGGCTGGCTGGCTGGCTGGCTGGCTGGCTGGCTGGCTGGCTCGGCTGGCTAGGCTGGCTCGGCTGGCTAGGCTGGCTCGGCTGGCTAGGCTGACTCGGCTGGCTAGGCTGGCTCGGTTGGCTATTCTGACTCGGTTGACTCGGCTGACTCGGTTGACTCGGCTGACTCGGCTGGCTAGGCTGACTCGGCTGGCTAGACTGGCTAATCTGACTTGGCTAGGCTGACTCGGCTGGCTAGGCTGACTCCTCTGGCTAGGCTGATTCGGCTGGCTAGGCTGACTCGGCTGGCTAGGCTGACTCGGCTGACTCGGCTGACTCGGCTGGCTAGGCTGGCTAGGCTGGCTAGGCTGGCTCGGCTGGCTAGGCTGGCTCGGCTGGCTAGGCTGACTCGGCTGGCTAGACTGGCTAGGCTGACTTGGCTGGCTAGGCTGACTCGGCTGGCTAGGCTGACTCGGCTGACTCGGCTGGCTAGGCTGACTCGGCTGGCTAGGCTGATTCGGCTGGCTAGGCTGGCTAGGCTGGCTAGGCTGACTCGGCTGGCTCGGCTGGCTAGGCTGACTCGGCTGGCTAGGCTGATTCGGCTGGTTAGGCTGGCTAGGCTGGCTAGGCTGACTCGGCTGGCTAGGCTGGCTAGGCTGGCTAGGCTGACTCAGCTGGCTAGGCTGACTCAGCTGGCTAGGCTGGCTAGGCTGACTCGTCTGACTCCGCTGGCTGGCTGGCTAGGCTGGCTAGGCTGGCTAGGCTGGTTAGGCTGACTCGGCTGGCTAGACTGATTCGGCTGGCTAGGCTGGCTAGGCTGGTTCGGCTGGCTAGGCTGACTCGGCTGGCTAGGCTGACTCGGCTGGCTCGGCTGGCTAGGCTGGGTCGGCTGGTTAGGCTGACTCGGCTGGCTCGGCTGTTTAGGCTGACTCGGCTGGCTGGCTGGCTGGCTGGCTGGCTGGCTGGCTGGCTGGCTGGCTGGCTGGCTGGCTGGCTGGCTGGCTGGCTGGCTAGGCTGGTTAGGCTGACTCGGCTGGCTAGACTGATTCGGCTGGCTAGGCTGGCTAGGCTGGTTCGGCTGGCTAGGCTGACTCGGCTGGCTAGGCTGACTCGGCTGGCTCGGCTGGCTAGGCTGGGTCGGCTGGTTAGGCTGACTCGGCTGGCTCGGCTGTTTAGGCTGACTCGGCTGGCTAGGCTGATTCGGCTGGCTAGGCTGGCTAGGCTGACTCGGCTGGCTCGGCTGGCTAGGCTGACTCGGCTGACTCGGCTGGCTAGGCTGGCTCGGCTGACTCGGCTGACTCGGCTGACTCGGCTGGCTAGGCTGGCTGGCTGGCTGGCTGGCTGGCTGGCTGGCTGGCTGGCTGGCTGGCTAGGCTGGCTGGCTAGGCTGACTCGGCTAGGCTGGCTGGCTGGCTGGCTGGCTGGCTGGCTGGCTGGCTGGCTCGGCTGGCTAGGCTGGCTCGGCTGACTCGGCTGACTCGGCTGGCTGGCTGGCTGGCTAGGCTGGCTGGCTAGGCTGACTCGGCTAGGCTGACTCGGCTAGGCTGACTCGGCTAGGCTGACTCGGCTAGGCTGACTCGGCTAGGCTGACTCGGCTAGGCTGACTCGGCTAGGCTGACTCGGCTAGGCTGACTCGGCTGGCTGGCTGGCTGGCTGGCTGGCTGGCTGGCTGGCTGGCTGGCTGGCTGGCTGGCTGGCTGGCTGGCTGGCTGGCTGGCTGGCTGGCTGGCTGGCTGGCTGGCTGGCTGGCTGGCTGGCTGGCTGGCTGGCTAGGCTGACTCGGCTAGGCTGACTCGGCTAGGCTGACTCGGCTAGGCTGACTCGGCTAGGCTGGCTGGCTGGCTGGCTGGCTGGCTGGCTGGCTGGCTGGCTGGCTGGCTGGCTGGCTGCCTGGCTGGCTGGCTGGCTGGCTGGCTGCCTGGCTGGCTGCCTGGCTGGCTGCCTGGCTGGCTGCCTGGCTGGCTGCCTGGCTGGCTGGCTGGCTGGCTGGCTGGCTGGCTGGCTGGCTGGCTGGCTGGCTGGCTGGCTGGCTGGCTGGCTGGCTGGCTGGCTGGCTGGCTGGCTGGCTGGCTGGCTGGCTGGCTGGCTGGCTGGCTGGCTGGCTGGCTGGCTGGCTGGCTGGCTGGCTGGCTGGCTGGCTGCCTGGCTGGCTGCCTGGCTGGCTGGCTGGCTGCCTGGCTGGCTGCCTGGCTGGCTGCCTGGCTGGCTGCCTGGCTGGCTGGCTGGCTGGCTGGCTGGCTGGCTGGCTGGCTGGCTGGCTGGCTGGCTGGCTGCCTGGCTGCCTGGCTGGCTGGCTGGCTGGCTGGCTGGCTGCCTGGCTGGCTGGCTGCCTGGCTGGCTGCCTGGCTGGCTGCCTGGCTGGCTGGCTGGCTGGCTGGCTGGCTGGCTGGCTGGCTGCCTGCCTGGCTGGCTGGCTGGCTGGCTGCTGCCTGGCTGGCTGGCTGGCTGGCTGCCTGGCTGGCTGGCTGGCTG